>CM040123.1:181721171-184121171 GCA_022559845.1 Amorphophallus konjac | reverse complement strand
GTTTGGTATCAAAGGAAAACTGAGTCCAAGATATATTGGCCCTTTTGAGATTCTAGAACGAATCGGCGAAGTGGTATACAAGCTGGCATTGCCTCCACAATTAGCTGGTGTCCATGATGTATTTCATGTATCCATGCTAAGGAAATATGTGTATGATCCTTCGCATGTGATTCAATTCGATGACTTGAAGCTATAGAAGGATTTGTCTTATGAAGAAAGACCGATCAAGATCTTAGATCAAAAATTTGACCAGCTAAGGAATATGGCTATAACGATGGTAAAAGTCCAATGGAGTAAGCGCGGATTCGAGGAGGCTGTTGGGGAATTAGAAGAGTCAATCAAGAAGAAGTATCCGGATTTGATCTTAGGTTAGAATTTTGAACCCTCCATTTGAATTTTTAAATTACTATTACGTGATGTGAATTTGGAGGACCAAATTCTTTTAAGTGGGGGAGAATGTAGCAACTCAAAAATTATTATATGCATTTATATGCAAAAAGAAATAATAAAAAATGAAAATAAAATAAATTATGAATATTTTTCTGTTATGTCTTTAAAAGTATAGAATACATAAACATGAACCCTATTCCACTTGTTAACACGAACGACGAGATTCACGGCACGATTCTGAGAAGGCGAAGATGTCGGTACTGTAGCAGTACTATAGCATCTGATTTAAGAGAGAATTATTAGCTTTAATCTAATCCTAATTAAT
This sequence comes from Amorphophallus konjac, assembly GCA_022559845.1. Classification (NCBI taxonomy): domain Eukaryota; kingdom Viridiplantae; phylum Streptophyta; class Magnoliopsida; order Alismatales; family Araceae; genus Amorphophallus; species Amorphophallus konjac. The sequence continues at coordinate 184,120,456 of CM040123.1, read as the reverse complement.
GGATAAGGTGATTCTTACATCATTGAATAAATGAGGTCATGGATGAGGTCATTCTTACATCATTGAATAAATGAGGTCATTGATTATGTTTTTCACATGGTGGAATGAAGTTGGTGTAATAGTGACAAAGTTAGTGTAATAGTGACAAGGTTGGTGTAATAGTAATAAGGTTGGTGGAATAGGGAAAGTGGGTGGGAGATTTTGGCCTATAAATAGGGCTGGGCTCTTCCTACTCAAAACATAAATCTACTGGGAGGAATTGTTGGTTGGAGAGAGGAAGAAAGCTCGAAGTTGGAGGAGTGTTTGAAAGCGTTCGAAAGCGTTCTTCGGTCTTAAATTTCTTCTTCTTTGATCTTCAACGAGGTAGGTTTTCTCTCAGGCGAAAACTTAATTAGATCTCCATATGTGTTTCTTTGCATGCGTATTTTGATTCTATGTAAATTTTTCATGATCATGTATTTATGGCTTATTTTAAGATTTAAAGTTCAAACATGGGAGTTTTTCATTATCATAACGTGTTTCAATAATGTGGATCACATATGGACCATGATTTGAATACGGTAACCACACCCGATTTACCTCATTTATGTGTGTTATTTCAAAACTTAATTTTTGAATTTTAAAATCATGTTCTTGCCTTAAGAATACTATTAACAAAAAAATGACTAGGTGAATGAACTTGTAAAGCTATCATTAATTATTCAAACAACTATGTTCTAATTTCTGTAGAATTTATATACATGATTGACCCTATCTATTTGATCTAAGCTCTATCTGAAAGCTTGACATCTTCTTTCAAATTTTCTTCATACATGAACATATTATGCAATTGGAAGCTTGCCATCTTTTTTCAATGTCTTTTCCTTCATTGAAATACTTTCACAAATGAATATGTTAGAATATACAAAAATAATTTCCGTTCGATTTACGTTTTTCATGTCTCCAAAAAATCTTGTAGCTAGCAAGTTTACCAAGAAAGACCGGTGTTGGAGACTAGAGGTCCATGGGCAAATGCTTTAAGTGGATAAGTTATTACTTAATTAGGACCTCGTGAATACGAGGGGAGCCTCCCACTGTCCCACCTCTTACCTGGCCGCATTTTCTTTGATTTTATGCTAATTACTCGACTGAGAAACACTTGATCTAAACTTATTTTTACAAGATTTTTCGCGAGAGTTGATCGCGCCTTGATCGAAATTCATTCTCTTTATTGTCTTAATGTCGTTAAACATGATGCCTTAAATCATCCTTGAACTTCTCATATAAACTTCATTTATTCTTCATTCTACATGGCCTTTCTTCATACTACATGTCCTTGGAAATGAAAATTTTGCTAGCTCTGTACTTTAGCCATAAACTACCTTTTGGGAGTGTAAGAGCTAAGTGCCATGCAGGGCAAAGTGCAACGTTATGGGAGCCACCTCTTGAGACCGGAATGACGTAAAGTGCTACATAATGGGAGCCACCTCTTGAGCCTGTAGGGGTCACCTCTAGAGTCCTTCATAACTAAATGACTAGTTATGTGCTATACTACGCTTCTTAAGCTTTTCTTGAAACTCGAATTGGCAATAATTATAAATGAATTGTTCTGAAAATTACATGGGACCTTGGTCCACCTGATACTCAATGCCTGGCAAACATGGGGGCCCTGATCTGGTCCTAGGCGAGTAAAGCCTGAAAGTACTTGTGCCCTAGGTAGTTGAATGATCAGGTGTGGCATTGCACCAACTGACATGCAATATTGAACTAGGCAATTCACTTATTACATGCTTGACTCGTTACATGCTTAACTTCCTATACATGACATGTTTGACCGGAGTTATTTATATCTTTGTTACATGGCCATATTTACAATTCTATACTTGTTATTGATCTTCATGCTTACACTTGAGTTCTACAATATCTATTCTTGACTTCTTGATCTTGTTCTCTAATTGTCATTTGTTTTATTACTTGTTTTATTCGAGAGCATATAGATGATCCAAAATGCTAATTACTTAAAGTGACCTGGTAAGGAGATATATGTCCTACTGAGCTTTCTAGCTCACCCTGTGTATTGTTATTAATTTTCAAGAAATCCTGAAGATGACGAGTATGGGCTGGAGTGATGAGAGTGATGATAGTTTTTAATAAATTACTTTGCCCAGTCTGTCTACTTATAAATGAATGATCGAGTCTGAACAATATTGTAAGTCCTTGAAGGACATTTGTTGGAAATGTCAGATTATGAAATAAAGATGTGATTTTGTCTATTTGTGTTCATACTCATCATCTAAGTCTGTTGATCGACTTGTCCGTATAACTGTTCACGCCTTGATAATTCCGCCTTGTTCGGGACGTGTCACGCCCCGAACTGATAGCAGCGGAACATGTAGTTCGGAACGCGGCAGTGATACAGTCGTGAATAATCAGAGCATACATAAGACACAAAATTTCCAAGGCCAGACAATATGGACAAAATATAATCTTTATTTATAATCAAATGTCAATTACATAACTGGACTCCACTTATGTGGGAAAAAGAAAAAGACTCAAATACTTTATAAAGGGAAAAGACTCAAGGACACGATAAGACTCAAGAAAACTAAAAGACACTAGCTTGCTTTTTCCACAACACTCAACACTCTTGCCCTTCCCTATCTGATGGATTATCTTCAATGTCATTACCTGAAAAATGTTAAAAATTGGCTGGTGAGCAAAAAGCTCAGTAGGAATTACATCTCTCATCAAGCAGAATATAAGTGATTAGCCAATTTTTCATGTTCATGATGATGCAATGTATGAAATGACATAACTTGAAAATCATGATGATCAATCTAACCGAAAGGATGAAAGTCAAAGTCAAGGTAGATATAAGCTCAAGAGAATTAGGGATAAATTACCATGCAGAAATCAAGGACAAGGTACCAAAATATATCAAGGACAAATACTTAGATGAACATAACTTCAGAATTGGCCAGAATATAACAGAGTTTCAATAAATATAAGCAGAATTAAACAATCTAGCAAAATATCTAAATTATCAGAATAACCGAACAACAAAATATCATAATAACAGAACTTCTAGAATTAACAGAATTTGCAGAATGACAGATATAACAGAATAACAAAATATAACAGATGTACAGACTTTGGTGCAATGCCACACCCAGAATTCCCATGGTTTACAGAATTGGACTTCCGTCCTACCTGGCAATGAAAAGTCGCGGACCCACAGCCCTTAATGTTTCAGAATTAGATTTGGCCAAATATAGAGTCAACGGGTTATGTTCTCGAATCGATGACAAGAAGATTCCAAAAAGAGTAGAGTGTCAAGACTAACGAAAAACCAAAGTGACACGGATCGGATCCCGAGGTTTTTAGGGTACAACCAGCTCGGCTGTCTTAAGGGAATCCAAGGCTAGCGGAGACTTACGGAGGTCTCAATGACTAACTTGCCAGTCCGAAGGAACGGAATATCCAACAGAGGACTCGTATGTCACCGAGAGTTGAGGTGTATAACGTGAATCAATCATGAAAAAGGGTTCCATCAACGGACATGAGATGAGAGTGCCAAAAGACCAGAGGTATGGGTCAAAACTAGAAGAAAACGGTGAGAACATGAATGCGTTAATTATAGAATTCACGTCAGTCCAATTCTATAATTAACTATAATTAAATAAACTTATTTTAATTGACGTCCGTGTGTAGTGTCATTTATTCATTAGCATCCACTTGGAGGGACGTTAATTCTATGATTTTTAACTTAATTTATTTAACAAGAATTCACCTCAATATCTATTTAATTGAATAATTTCAAAAATATACATTCAAAGACAAAAGATATAGTTACAAATATATATATATATATATATATATATATTAAATATATGACAACATTACAAAATGTCGTCAAAATAAATCAACGACATTCTCAATGTCGTCATTTCAAAAACATAAATTCTGACATCTTCATTGAATAATTTTTAAAACATATAGTAAGAGACACATTTATTTATATAAAATAATTTAGAGAAAGAGAATATATGATAATTAGGAGAAAAATTCAAGGATTCCAAAAATATAATTTTTATAATTTTTTGTAACATATTTTAATAGATATCAATTTTCAAAGATATTATTACATATATATATATATATATATATATATATATATATATATATATATATATATATATATATATATATATATATATATATATATATATATATGTGTGTGTGTGTGTGTGTGTGTGTGTGTGTGTGTGTGTGTGTGTGTATATATATATATAGATATATATATATAGAATCTGACGACATTGTGTTATGTCATCAAAAAGATTTGACGACAATTCTATTATCGTCATTTACAAATTATCTTAACTCTTAGTCCTCTCGTTTCTCGACGTAAGTACGTCGGAATCGAGCCTATGATATATCGAAATGACGGGCTCAAAAAACTCTACCTAACTGGATGTTCAAAATAATTTTCCGTTGAGAGATGGGAGATCTTGAGATGGGGGGCACAAAAAATGGTGCAACCACTCTCACTACCTCGGTCTCCATCCCACTAGTACGCCCATAAATTTTCATGGCTAAAGGAGACTCCTATACCCATGAACAAACTATTAAGGCGAAAACTCCATAACTAACTTCTACAATTGACGACTGATTGGTTGGTCGTTGAATTAAAATGACGCCCTAAATTGGGTCGTCATTTTCATTCTTGCAGTAAAATACATAAACCTCAATCAAGAATGAAATCTATACTTCTTATAGACCTATATGCGTGCTTATAACTTACTAATTACAGAGTTTTGTTAAGTCTTGAGAAAACCTACGGATGTATTAAAAGATTAAGGTATATACATGCAGAGATCATATTAAAGTTCAACTATTAACGGGTCTAGTTTGATGTTGAGAACACCTACGAGAAACTAGAGACTATGAACTCGAACATGAGCACGTTGTTTATGGTCATAAGAGCGTGTATCATCTTTGTTAATTGAGTTTAGCCATAAGAGAGAACACCTACCTCTTTCGTGGGTTGGTTGAATGGTGAACGGAAGGGATAATAATAACTAAGGTAGTAGCAACACAATGGGCGAATAATAAGAGCAGCAGTTGTAGGGATCAGCAGCAATGGCAGCGGCAGGCAACTGCAACGACACTACGATGACCAACCGCAATAGGAGGAACGGGAGAAAAGGGAAGAAGCACAGCCTCCCCTCCCTGTAGCCACAGCAACCATCGGAGAAAGGTGGAAATACGAGCGGCCGGTAAATCCCTCAGCGAGAGAAGAACAGCTTCGTACGATAGCAGAACGACGTTGCTCCAGCGGGGGATGATGCCGGGGGCTCAACACAAGCAACAGAAGCAGCCTGCAATGATAGTAGCCGCCGCAGTAGGAAACACAGGAGCCCGAGAAGGTTGAAGAGAAGAAGCACCGCTTCTGCAGGACTTCTCCTCTCGACGGCACAACAACAGGTTGAAGTTGAGAGCTAGACGTTCAACGGGTTGGGTTTCTGTGGGGTATTTATAGTGCTTGGGAACCGAATGGGTTTAGTGTTCGATTGGGACTCAAAGCTCTTGAGTACATGTCCTAATAGTATTACGATTTCCCTTACTAATCTTTCCGAAACACAACACTTCCTAGTTAGAGTGATTTGGAAATGACGCCTCATGTTCGGGCGTTATTTCAATAATTGACGCTTGTATATACAGTCGTCAAAAAATAAAATGACGACTTGCTCCGAGACGTCATTCACCCTTCCCTATTTGTTGCTTTAAGGTGTAATGATCTTTCTAGATTTTTATCTTCTTTTCTTGATGTGATCTAGATGGGAAATTTTAGGGGTATGAGTTTTCCATTTTTCTCTATTTTTCCATGTAATTAATTTTCCAAACTTCTTTAACTAAAAAAAACTAGCACTATTCATTACAATAAAATAACGACTTGTATTAAGTCGTTTTACACATAGTACACACCCATGGCAAAGGGCGTCATTTGATTTGTGACATTTTCTCTTAACCTTCAAAAGACCGATATTATATATATATCCCTATTATTTCTATAATATCTTTAGCTATATACTTTATTTGATTAAAGATCCTATGGCTAATTTGCAAATAACGACCAAGTAAATGTCGTCATTTATTATTTTTCAACCTCTTCCCTCTGACCCTTCATTAACTAAAATTGTATATATATATACATTCTACCTCCTTTATTTTAATGTATTTAAATCTTGTATATATATCCTTCTTCCTTCTAATAAAATTATAATATAGTAGATGTGGAATATTAAAATTTCTAAATTAGTAATAAAATATAAATTGATATTTTCTTCGAGATTTAATGATTCTTAATTCAATTAAAACTACGTTGTGCATTAAATGCTTACCTAAAAATAACATTTCATTCTTAAATTTATTATAATATTTTTTTTGTAAGACTTGTAAGGATGTCAGGGGGTTTTACATATCTTGTGTTAATGGACCAAGATGATCAATTTATCATGGCCCATTAAGTGTCTATATTTATAACTTATTTGTCCTTCTCATGTAAGTTTAATTTATTTAGGAATTTTTTTTCTTAAATTTTCAGGGGTGCTACAGGGCGTGACAAGTATGCACAATTCATTTATGAAAAGTTTAAAGTGTGTATTTACAAGTCAACTCAAAAGGATTTAACTATCTAATCTGCACACTCTTAATTCTCTCCTAAGAAAGCAAAACTAATCAGAATTCAAAGGTTTTGTAAAAATATCTGTAAGTTGGTGTTTTGTGTCAACAAAAATTAGCTCAAAATCACCTTTATTGATATGATCTCTAATGAAGTGATGTCTAACCTCAACGTGTTTAGTGCGAGAGTGTTGGATAGGATTTTTGGACAGATTTATTGCAGACGTGTTGTCACACATGATGAAAGTGTTTTTCAAACAAAAGCCAAAATCTAACAATTGATGTTGGATCAAGAGTACTTTAGCCACACAACTGCCTGCAGCCACATACTCGGCTTCAGCAGTTGATAAAGCCACACAATGTTGTTTCTTTGAGGCCCATGAAATCATGCAGCCCCCTAGAAACTGACAGTGACCGCTTGTGCTCTTACGATCTATTTTGTAACCAGCATAATCAGAATCGGTGTAAGCATATAAATCAAATGAATTATTCTTTGGATACCACAAACCAAGATTAAGTGATCTATTTAAATACCTGAGAATTCTTTTCACAGCCAACAAATGAGATTCCCTGGGACAAGATTGATATCTTGCACAGAGACACACACTAAAATGCATGTCAGGCCTACTAGCAGTAAGATACAATAAAGAACCAATCATACCCCTAAAAAGTTACTGATCAACCTTGTTACCTTTCTCTTCTTCTAATTTCAGTGAGGTGGACATTGGTGTATCAAACGGTTTGGCAGTCTCCAATTGAAATTTCTTCACGATCTCTTGTGTGTACTTCTTCTGGTTGATGAAGATACCATCATCTAGCTGCTTTATTTGAAGTCCCAAGAAGAAGTTCAACTCGCCCATCAAGCTCATCTCGAACTCTCCCTGCATGAGTTGGGTAAATTCATCATTCATTTTCAGATCCGTGGCTCCAAAAATTATGTCATCTACATAAACTTGAACAATTAAGGTATTTTCATCACAAGTTTTAGTAAACAACGTTTGATCTATATTGTAAGGCCCGTGCCTTAATGGATCCTTCGTGGTATTTGTTCAATTAATTGTTCTGGAATTTCCGACTATTTTCCTGGATTTTTAGGAATTTGTCTGGTATTTTTTCCGGATTTATTTGGGGCTAATTGGGGGTTATTGAAATTAATAAGATTTATATATATATAATGATTATATTATATATATTAATTTTATTTTTTTTATATATAACCTCTCTCTCTCTCTCTCTCTCTCCCTTCCCGTCGATCTCACTCTCACCCTCTCCCTCTCTCTCTTCTCACGATCGTCCCCTCCCTCTCCTAGGGAACTCGGGCGAAACGAGATCGGATTGAGGCGAGGTTGACACCGTTGGATTCCTCGCGTCGAGTAGTGCGCGTGGGTGTCCACTTCGGCGTGGATCGGTGATCGTAGGAGCGAGGTGGAGCGTGGAAGCTCCGTGGCTCTTCCTCCTTGCATGCGGCCCGTTCGACGGTTTCGGCTTGCGAAAGGTAGGGGGATGGAATCCCAATCTTGCTAGGATCGTTTCCCTTAGCCTGCTTGATGATTAGCACCCCGTAGCATGCGTGATGTGTATATTTCCATTTTTGGGGTTTTAGCCTAAATCTTGAGTTTAATGCGTTTTAGGCCTTGCATGTGCTAGATTTAGATGTTAAATTGTTGTCTGACATGCGTGGTTTGACAGGTTATCAGGTTTTTCGTCGATACCTGGCGTTTTCAGCAGTCCGGGAGGGCTTCGGTTTACAAACCGTACCCGCCCGTAACCCAGGTGCAGTGACGGTCCTGCCAGGAACCGTCACTTGCCTGACGGTCCAAGATGGACGCGTCACTTCCCAAATAACGGCCTATCGAGGGGCGTCGTTTGGAGAGTAACGGTGGGAACCCCATCCGTTACTCGTTCGTTGTTTTCCGTTAGCCGGTGAGGCGGTGAGCCCGGTGGTCTGTCGACCGGCCGTCACCTGTAACGACGCGCCGAGACTGGGGCGTCGCTTCATCTGCTGTCGTTTGGAACGCTGTGTGTTGTTTTGAGCCTCGGGTGAAAGTAACGGCGGAGTTCCCGCGCATCGCTTGGAAGCAACGCATAGGACCCCCACCGTCACTCTCCCCTTCAGGGCTTTTGGGTTTGGTACTCGGGAGGATGTAACGACGGTGACCTACCGCGCCGCTTGGAAGTGACGCGCAGGGCCCCTACCGTCACATTCCCCCCTGCACCTGTGAGTCAGAACTCGGGAGGGAGTAACGGCTGGAGACCAGCGCGTCACTCTTGATGTAACGCACCAGTCCCCGACCGTCACTTCCAAGTAGCGCGTGGGCCTCTGACCGCCGCTTGCCCGTCAGCTTGGTTATGTTCCCAGCCCATTGCTTATGCATTCCGTTCTATACTCATGCCATATTCGCATTGTTTTAAGTGTTTAATGGCGTGTTTTATATACCAATAGAGTAGCTTTTCTTTCCATGCAATGGAGCCACTGTCGTTGCCCTAAGGTCTGTTGAGTACCGACCCGCTTGAGGATGGCGGAGGGGTATGTTTCCCATTCACGGTTTGTAAGCTAGTTCCGTGGGCTCCCAGCCAATGGTAGCGTCCTGCCAAGGGAGAAAACTAGTTAGAGGGCCTGGCTCAGGCTAGAGTCAGTGTGTGCACACGTGGTCGGAGACTGTGGACTGACACCGACGGGTGCCACTCCGACTGGTCACTTGGTTTGGTACTGTTTACGCGCTTAGCTTGTCGCTTCGTCGACTGCGAGTGCTTAAGACGCAGTGTAAGCCGTCAGTGGACGCTTCTGGTTTCTGCTCCAGTGGTTGTCCTTCCTTGTTGTCTGGATTAGTTGCAGCTCCTTCCATTTGGTAGTTTTAGCTTTAATCGCTTGCATTTAAGTAGTAGTGGCATGTGTTAGCTGTTATACTTGCTTAGCTAGAGTTTACAGCTTTCTTGTGATTAGTTATTCATGCCATTGCCTGTGTATTTATTTAAATGCATGCTTTAATTGCTTTATTTATGCATGTTCGCTTGTTTAGTGCGAGGTAGGGATCCGCGTGACCCCTACTGAGTCTGGCTGTGACTCACCCTTCTCCTTTCAGGTGAGCCGCGCCCGCCGTCTCCCGGACTTTAGTGTGCTGTTTCGGGACCGTTCCTAGCTGCCAGCTGAGCACGAGCTGCTTTTTGAGGCTTGTGTTGTACTTTTGCCGGGGTATGCCTCGCGTAGTTGTACCTTGAGGACTGGTGTTTGTGACTCTGGACTAGTTATACATATATCACTCTGGTTATTTTTAAATTGCTTCCGCACTTGTGTTTAAATCTTAAATACTTATTGTATTGCGCGCCCCAATTCACAATTAATTATGCATATTCCTCAGCTAACCCCCACTAACCCTTCAGGGGCCTCATCAGCCTCTTGGGTGGCCTCCCCAGTTCTTGGCGTCGGTGTATCGATGTTATCGGTATATCGGTGTCCTGAACTCTGGGTCGTCACAGATGGTATCAGAGCGTAAGTTGAGGATTTGCGTAAAGAATTGGAATTGACGCTTTGTCTAGAGCTAGTCCTGTTGTCGTCTCTTGCTGGCATAGGATGTTTTCCGTATGATTGATGGATTTTATTGTTGATTGTGTTTTTGGCAGCATAGTTATGCCGCCTCGTCGAGGAAGACCTCCTCGTGTTCCTCGAGATGCTCCCAGGGAAGATAGCGGTTCTGTACCTCCTTCTGCAGTTCCCGCTGTTCCTGTCGTTCCAGTTGCTCCTCCAGTGCCGATCGTTCAAGCTGAAGTGCCTGGCAGTCGAGGCAAGGCTTTGAAGGAATTTCTGATGTTCAATCCGCCTGCTTTCGATGGCCAAGCTGATCCAGAAGTCGCGAGGCAATGGTTGGACGCGATAGAACGTGTGTTTGTCTCGATGGAGTGTGCTGAAGATGAGAAAGTCATGCTCGCTGCTTTTCAACTCCAGGGTACATCCATTGCGTGGTGGAAAGCCGAGTGGCAGATTTCCTTTCGAGCCAGACCTCTTCGGCAAATCACTTGGGCAGAGTTCGTTGCTGCTTTTGAGCGTGCCTATACTCCTGCCTGCTTGCAGATGGATAAGATGTATCAGTTTATGGAATTGACTCAGGGCAATATGACCGTGCTTCAGTACAGGAATAAGTTCTTGGAATTGGGTCAGTATGCGCCCCATGTGCTGGCCAGTGAAGCTTTGAAGGCCCAGCAATTTTTGCGTGGGTTGAGGCCAGAGTTGAAGATGCCGCTGATAGCGAGTCGTGTTGCGGATCTCGATACTGTGTGTCAGACAGCTGTAGCTTTAGAGCTGGAGATGGCGAGACCGGGTGGATATCCCCAAGCAGGGTCAGTGCAGCCGGTAGCTCAGGTTCAGCAGACTTACCGACAGCCCGTGCCTGGTGTTCCTTCGGTCCAGTCAGAGGTTTCCAGTGCTTCCTCTCCTTCTAAGCCCAAGTTTAAAAGGTTCAAGAAGAAGAAGAAGTTTTTTCAGCAGCCGTCCGGTACAGATTCTGTTTAGCAGCCGACAGCGCCTTCTTCTCAGACTCGGCAGAGCTCAGCTGCTAGTCAGCCGTGGACGTGTCGGAGATGCGGTGGTCATCACAAGGGCCAGCCGTGTTCTCTTCCCATTGTTTGCTTTAGGTGTGACCAGCCAGGTCATGTGGTTCGGGATTGCCCGCTGAGGCCGACTCAATTGCAAGCTCCTCAGTTGTCTCAACCTCAGCCGCAGTTTAGACCTCCTGCACCTCAAGCTCCACAACAATTTTTCTCTCAAGCGTCGGCGTCTTCTCAGCAATCTTCAGCTGGTTCCAAGAAGCAGAAAGGCAAGGTTTCTCATTTGACAAGAGCTGATGCTGCTGCGTCCCATCTTGTGGAAGGTACGATTATGCTTTATGGACATTCAACTCATGTCTTATTTGATTCTGGTGCTTCTCATTCTTTTATTTCTGAGGATTTCATGGCTTGTATTGAGGAACCGACTTCTGAGCTGTCTTGTGAGTTATTTGTGGAATTGCCTTCTGGAGATTTCATGGTTACTCCTCTGTGTTTGGATGAGTCTCCTGTGATGATTGATAATCACCAGTTGCCGGCGAGATTGTATGCGTTGCAGCTGGCAGATTATGATGTTATTCTGGGAATGGATTGGTTGGAGCATTATGGAGCTGTAGTTGACTGCAGATCGAAGAAAGTCTATTTTCAGCCCCAGGGAAAATCAGCCTTTTATTTTCAAGGTATTCGATCCCGATCTTCTCGTATGGTTATTTCTGCTATTCGAGCCTATAGGTTGCTTAGCGCAGGTTGTCAGGGATTCCTTGCTTCAGTAGTGGCTGTTGAAAAACCACGACGGGATGTCTGTGATATTCCGGTTGTCTGTGAGTTCCCTGATGTGTTTCCTGACGAGTTGCCAGGCTTGCCCCCAGAGCGAGAGATTGAGATGGTGATTGAACTGATTCCAGGTACTAGCCCCTTAGCAAAGCCGCCATACCGTGTGGCTCCAGCTGAATTGAAAGTACTGCGTGCACAGCTACTAGAGTTACTGGAGAAAGGTTATATTCGTCCCAGTTTTTCTCCGTGGAGTGCCCCAGTGCTGTTTGTGAAAAAGAAAGATGGAAACCTGAGGCTTTGTATTGATTACAGGCAGCTGAATCAAGCGACTATCAAGAATAAGTATCCGCTCCCCAGGATTGATGATTTGTTTGACCAGTTACAGTCTGCTACTGTCTTTTCGCGATTGATCTCCGGTCTGGCTATTTTCAGTTACGGATTCGGGAATCTGATGTGGAGAAGACTGCTTTCAGTACTCGTTATGGTCACTTTGAATTTTTAGTCATGCCGTTTGGTTTGACTAATGCCCCAGCAGCTTTCATGGACCTAATGCAGCGTATCTTTCGTCCATTTCTGGACCAGTTTGTGGTGATCTTTGTTGATGATATCTTGATATATTCTGCCTCTGTTGATGAACATGTGCAGCATTTGAGGATCGTTCTGCAGACTCTAAGAGATCACGAGCTTTATGCGAAGCTCAGTAAATGTGAATTCTGGCTTCGGGAGATTCATTTTCTTGGCCACGTGATTTCTGGTGATGGAGTGGCAGTAGACCCTGCAAAGATTGATGCCGTTTTGAGTTGGCAGAGACCAAGGACCATCACTGAGATACGAAGTTTTTTAGGATTGGCTGGGTATTACCGCAGATTCATTCAGGATTTTGCGAAGATTGCAGCGCCGATGACTAAAGTGACACGGAAGGAGGTGCCTTTTGTCTGGTCGGATCAGTGTGAGGCTAGCTTTGTTGAATTGAAAAGGCTATTGACTTCTTCCCCAGTGTTGACTTTGCCTTCTGACTCGGGTGGTTTTCTTGTTTGTACAGATGCGTCTCGAGTAGGTTTAGGTGCAGTGCTGATGCAACATGGTAAGGTTATCGCATATGCATCTCGGCAATTGAAACAGCATGAAGGGAATTATCCCACTCATGATCTAGAGCTAGCTGCAGTTATTTTTGCCTTGAAGATCTGGAGACATTATCTGTATGGTGAGAAATTTCAGATTCTTACTGATCATCAGAGTTTACAGTATATTTTCTCCCAGAAAGATCTGAACCTTAGGCAGAGGCGATGGATGGAATACATGAAAGATTATGACTTTACACTCTCCTATCAGCCAGGTAAAATGAATGTTGTGGCCGATGCTTTGAGCAGGAAAGTGCAGGTCAGCCATTTGTTGCTTCACGAATGGAAATTGTGGGAACAGCTTCCGAGCGATACATTGTGTGTAGAGATTCCTGCCGATCCGAAGATGGCAGTTTGTGCTAGCTTGGTTTTGGGTTCAGCTTTGTATCAGCAGATTTTAGAAGCCCAGCAAGCTGATTCTGATTTGGCCCGTGTTATATCAAGATATGATGTGGAATTTGATGACGAGCTGGTTGTCAGTTTCCAGGGCAGATTGTATATTCCTGTTGATAATGATTTGAGGAATGAGATTCTGAGTGAAGCCCATGGTTCCCGTTTTGCTATTCACCCTGGTGTCACTAAGATGTATCAGAATTTGAAGAAACAGTTCTGGTGGCCCGGCATGAAGAAGGACGTGGCTATTTTTGTTTCTAAGTGCTTGACTTGTCAGTTAGTTAAAGCCGAACATCAAAAGCCAGGTGGTCTGCTTCAGCCATTAGAAATTCCGATGTGGAAATGGGACCATGTTACTACAGATTTTGTGGTGGGTTTGCCTCGAACTTCTCAATGTTTTGATGGAATCTGGCTGCTTGTCGACAGATTGACGAAAACCGCCAGATTATTGCCAATTAAAGTTACTTGGAGTGTGCAGAGATTGGCCGAGCTCTATGTGCAGAAGATCGTGCCGCTGCATGGAATTCCTATTTCACTTGTGTCAGATCGTGACCCGCGTTTTACCTCTGGCTTCTGGCGTAGTTTCCAGAAAGCTTTGGGCACTGAGTTAGCTTTCAGTTCGGCGTATCACCCACAGTCAGATGGACAGTCAGAGAGAACTATTCAGACTTTGGAGGACATGCTGAGATCGTGTTGCCTTGATTGGCAAGGGTCGTGGGGTCAGCATTTGCCACTTGTTGAGTTTGCTTATAATAATAGTTTTCACTCCAGTATTGGCATGGCTCCTTATGAAGCGCTGTATGGTCGTCCTTGTCGTACTCCTCTGAACTGGTTTGATGTTGGGGACCGACTGTTGACAGGACCGGACATGGTACAGCAGTGTTCTGATGTGGTTCGTCTGATCAGACAGAGATTGTTGACGGCTCAGAGTCGACAGAAAAGTTATGCAGATCAACGCAGACGTCCACTACAATTTGAACCTGGAGATATGGTGTTTGTTAAAATATCTTTGATGAAAGGTGCTTCCAGGTTTGGGAAGCGTGGAAAGCTTAGTCCGCGGTATGTTGGCCCTTTCCCGATTGTTGAAGCTATTGGTTCAGTGGCTTATCGTTTGCAACTGCCGGCGGCCATGCAAGCTATTCATGATGTGTTCCACGTGTCTCAGTTGAGGAAATGTGTGTCTGATGCTTCTCATGTTCTCGATGGTTCAGTGTGGCCCGAGGTGACTGTTGATTTGTCCACACCAGAGTTTCCTATCCGAATTGAAGACCGTCGTGAGCAGCGGTTGAGAAATAAGGTTATTCCTCTGGTAAGGGTTGCTTGGCAGCGTCACTCTGGTAACGAGTCTACTTGGGAGCGTGAAGATGAGATGCGTCAGCTTTTTCCTTTCTTGTTCCAGTGAGGTATAAGTCCTTTCTCAGTTTCCTCCTTTTCGGTTGTTGTAAATTTCGAGGGCGAAATTTCTGTAAGGAGGGAGGGACTGTAAGGCCTGTGCCTTAATGGATCCTTCGTGGTATTTGTTCAATTAATTGTTATGGAATTTCCGACTATTTTCCTGGATTTTTAGGAATTTGTCTGGTATTTTTTCCGGATTTATTTGGGGCTAATTGGGGGTTATTGAAATTAATAAGATTTATATATATATATAATGATTAGATTATATATATATTAATTTTATTTTTTTTATATATAACCTCTCTCTCTCTCTCTCTCTCCCTTCCCGTCGATCTCACTCTCACCCTCTCCCTCTCTCTCTTCTCACGATCGTCCCCTCCCTCTCCTAGGGAACTCGGGCGAAACGAGATCGGATTGAGGCGAGGTTGGCACCGTTGGATTCCTCGCGTCGAGTAGTGCGCGTGGGTGTCCACTTCGGCGTGGATCGGTGATCGTAGGAGCGAGGTGGAGCGTGGAAGCTCCGTGGCTCTTCCTCCTTGCATGCGGCCCGTTCGACGGTTTCGGCTTGTGAAAGGTAGGGGGATGGAATCCCGATCTTGCTAGGATCGTTTCCCTTAGCCTACTTGATGATTAGCACCCCGTAGCATGCGTGATGTGTATATTTCCATTTTTGGGGTTTTAGCCTAAATCTTGAGTTTAATGCATTTTAGGCCTTGCATGTGATAGATTTAGATGTTAAATTGTTGTCTGGCATGCGTGGTTTGACAGGTTATCAGGTTTTTCGTCGATACCCGGCGTTTTCAGCCATCCGGGAGGGCTTCGGTTTACAAACCGTACCCGTCCGTAACCCAGGTGCAGTGACGGTCTTGCCAGGAACCGTCACTTGCCTGACGGTCCAAGATGGACGCGTCACTTCCCAAATAACGGCCTATCGAGGGGCGTCGTTTGGAGAGTAACGGTGGGAACCCCATCCGTTACTCGTTCGTTGTTTTCCATTAGCCCGGTGAGGCGGTGAGCCCGGCGGTCTGTCGACCGGCCGTCACCTGTAACGACGCGCCGAGACTGGGGCGTCGCTTCATCTGCTGTCGTTTGGAACGCTGTGTGTTGTTTTGAGCCTCGGGTGAAAGTAACGGCGGAGTTACCGCGCGTCGCTTGGAAGCAACGCATAGGACCCCCACCGTCACTCTCCCCTTCAGGGCTTTTGGGTTTGGTACTCGGGAGGATGTAACGGCGGTGACCTACCACGCCGCTTGGAAGCGACGCGCAGGGCCCCTACCGTCACATTCCCCCCTGCACCTGTGAGTCAGAACTCGGGAGGGAGTAACGGCTGGAGACCAGCGCGTCACTCTTGATGTAACGCACCAGTCCCCGACCGTCACTTCCAAGTAGCGCGTGGGCCTCTGACCGCCGCTTGCCCGTCAGCTTGGTTATGTTCCCAGCCCATTGCTTATGCGTTCCGTTCTATACTCATGCCATATTCGCATTGTTTTAAGTGTTTAATGGCGTGTTTTATATACCAATAGAGTAGCTTTTCTTTCCATGCAATGGAGCCACTGTCGTTGCCCTAAGGTCTGTTGAGTACCGACCCGCTTGAGGATGGCGGAGGGGTATGTTTCCCATTCACGGTTTGTAAGCTAGTTCCGTGGGCTCCCAGCCAATGGTAGCGTCCTGCCAAGGGAGAAAACTAGTTAGAGGGCCTGGCTCAGGCTAGAGTCAGTGTGTGCACACGTGGTCGGAGACTGTGGACTAACACCGACGGGTGCCACTCCGACTGGTCACTTGGTTTGGTACTGTTTACGCGCTTAGCTTGTCGCTTCGTCGACTGCGAGTGCTTAAGACGCAGTGTAAGCCGTCAGTGGACGCTTCTGGTTTCTGCTCCAGTGGTTGTCCTTCCTTGTTATCTGGATTAGTTACAGCTCCTTCCATTTGGTAGTTTTAGCTTTAATCGCTTGCATTTAAGTAGTAGTGGCATGTGTTAGCTGTTATACTTGCTTAGCTAGAGTTTACAACTTTCTTGTGATTAGTTATTCATGCCATTGCCTGTGTATTTATTTAAATGCATGCTTTAATTGCTTTATTTATGCATGTTCGCTTGTTTAGTGCGAGGTAGGGATCCGCGTGACCCCTACTGAGTCTGGCTGTGACTCACCCTTCTCCTTTCAGGTGAGCCGCGCCCGCCGTCTCCCGGACTTTAGTGTGCTATTTCGGGACCGTTCCTAGCTGCCAGCTGCGCACGAGCTGCCTTTTTGAGGCTTGTGTTGTACTTTTGCTGGGGTATGCCCCGCGTAGTTGTACCTTGAGGACTGGTGTTTGTGACTCTGGACTAGTTATACATATATCACTCTGGTTATTTTTAAATTGCTTCTGCACTTGTGTTTAAATCTTAAATACTTACTGTATTGCGCGCCCCAATTCGCAATTAATTATGCATATTCCTCAGCTAACCCCCACTAACCCTTCAGGGGCCTCATCAGCCTCTTGGGTGGCCTCCCCAGTTCTTGGCGTCGGTGTATCGATGTTATCGGTATATCGGTGTCCTGAACTCTGGGTCGTCACATATATTACCTCGTTTGAAGCCATTTTCTAGCAAAAAATAACTTAAACGATCATACCATCGGGGAGCTTATTTTAATCCATACAGTTCCTTATCCAATTTGTAGACGTGGTCCGAAAATTTTTCATCTTCGAATCCTGGCGGTTGCTCCACGTATACTTCTTCCTTTATAACTCTGTTGAGGAAGGCACTCTTGACATCCATTTGGAAGAGCTTGATGTTCTTGTGACATGCATAAGCAAGATGAATTCTCACTGCCTCTAATCTAGCCACATGAGCGAAAGATTCATCAAAATCTATTCCAAATTCTTGGGAGTAGCCCTTGGCTACCAACCTTGCCTTATTCCTCACAACCACCCCATCTTCACTAAGTTTGTTTCAGAAAACCCACTTAGTTCTGATTATGGGATGATTATCAGGCCGGGGCACGAGGAACCACACCCGATTCCTTTGGAATTGGTGTAGTTCTTCTTGCATGGCGAGAACCCAAGAGTTGTCATTAAGTGCATCATCTAAAGACTTAGGCTCAATAGAGGAAAGTAAAGCTAAATTATCATATATTTCAACTTCCCTGATTGAGGCCCGTGTCGGGATTCCTTCATCCACATTGCCAATCACATTCTCCAAGGGATGGTCTTTGAGTGTTGTCCATTGGTGTGGTAGAGTCGGATGTACTTGCTCCTCTTGTTGCTCTTGCTCTTTTTCTTCTTCTTTATCTTGATCTCCTGCCTTACCTTGTTTGCTCGACTCTCCTTTCTTAACATCACTCTCACCTGTAACCAGAAAATGATCATCATCGTTTGACTTTCTCAAAGTGTATTCAGCAATTACAACATGTGGACTCTCCTCGACAACAAGAGTTCTAGAGTTGTAAACACGGTAATCTCTAGATGTTAGAGAATACTCGAGGAAAATCCCTTTATCACTCTTAGCATCAAATTTCTCCAAATTATCTTTACCATTGTTCAAAATGTAACAAATAGATCCAAATGATTTAAAATGAGATATGTTGGGTTTTTTACCTTTATAAAGCTCGTAAGAAGTTTTCTTAAGGATCGGTCTTACCATTGCCCGATTGGTAATGTAGCAAGCAATATTCACTGCCTCTGCCCATAGATACCGTGGAAGATCATTTTCAGCTAGCATGGTACGTGCCATCTCCACGAGCGTTCTATTCTTCCTTTCGACCACTCCGTTTTGTTGCGGGGTCCTGGGTGCTGAAAATTGATGTTCATACCCTTGCTTCATGCAGAATTTGTCAAATTCAGAATTCTCAAATTCTCTCCCGTGGTCACTTTGGATTTTCTAAATTGAATAACCTTTCTCATTTTGAACCCTTGTACAAAAATCAACAAATTCATTATATGCATCACTCTTGTTGGCCAAAAATAGAACCCATGCATATCTAGAGAAATCATCGACTATCACAAAACCATATAGTTTCCTTCCAAGACTGTGAGTCCTAGCGGGACCAAACACGTCCAAGTGTAACAACTGAAGGGGTTTTTCAGTAGAAATAATGTTTTTGCACTTAAATGAGAGTGTGGTTTGTTTTCTTTTATTACATGCTTCACAGACTTTTAAAGTTTCAAAATTCAAACAAGGAAGACCTCTAACTAAACCATTTCGATTCAACTTCCTAATTACATTGAAACTGGCATGCCCAAGATGGCGATGCCACAACCAAACATCTTCATTTTTATAAGCAACTAAGCACAAGTTTTCAGATGCAATTTCATTGAAATCAACTTGATAAGTGTTGATACTTCTCACTCCTATGAACTTAACTTCATGAGATTTTGCATCAACAATGGTGCAGTGAGAAGACTCAAAAATAACCTTGTGACCTTTGTCACAAAGTTGACTAATACTGAGCAGATTATGATTTAGACCTCTAACAAGCAAGACATCTTTAATGCAATGGTTGAGTTCCTTTCAAATTCTCCCAATGCCAATGATCTTACCTCTATCATGTCCACCAAAAATTATCGTTCCTCCAGTTTTCTCTGCTAGGTCTGTAAAAAGTTATTTATTTCCCATCATGTGTCTGGAGCATCCGCTGTCTAGGTACCATTTATTTTTCGTTACTTTCATACAGACCTACAAGAATAAACATCAAATCTCATTTTGATTTAGGTACACAAGCAAGCTTGGGTCCCTGAATGTTAGCATCCATCTCAGCATGATAATACTTTCTCAAAAGCAAGTCATCATCATACTTCATTAAGTTGCATATATACATATCATGACCTACTCTTCCACAATAAAAACAAGTGGGTCTCTTCCTACCAAAATTGTTTCTATTATTTACATTCCTAAAAGTAGAGGGAAGTTGAGAATAAACAGCTTGTGGATTTGTGTGTGTGTATGAACATTCTCCATGATTTTGTAAATTTCTAACTCTAAATTGAAAATGATTTTTATTGCCATGCACAGAACTTGAAATTTTCTCTACTTGTTTTTCTTTTCCTTTCAATGTCTTTTCATGAGCGTTTTTCATTTCATTCAATTATGTGACAAGTCTTTCATTTTTACTCTTGAATTCTTCCTTGACTTTCTCACATTCACTTATTCTCACATTCAATTCTTCCAATTCATTTTTCAATTTATCATGCTTGTCTTGGATTTCCTCTATGATTTTGAATGCATTCTGTTTTTCTACCTCTAAGCATGAAATTTCATCTTCAAACAAGAGCAATTTTGATTCAAGAGTGTCATTTGCCCTTTTGAAATTTCGAGCTTGCATTTCAAACAAATTACATTTTTCACAGGAATTAGGTGAATGTATGATTTCTATTCTCATTTTTGACTCTTTTGTATTTCTCATGTAATTGCTCATAAGCTAATTCCCATTGTTCGTTGGTGATAAATTCTGAATTAGAAATTACCTATTCTTGATCACTATTGGCCATAAGGCACAAATTCTTGACCAATTCTTCAATGTTTTCCTCTTCCTCGGACGTTGGCTCGTCCTCATCCTCATCGCTCCATGTCGCCTTCATTACCTTGGGCTTTTTGCCTTTTACCTTTTTCCCCTTTTTCTGGAGCTCGGGGCATTCACCTCTCATGTGCCCCATCTTTTTGCACTCATAGCACATAATCTCGGCAACTTTAGATGGATCACCCTTTTGCCTGAACTACCTCTTTCCCTTCCGAAACTTTCTGCTGAACCTTCTTCTTTCTCGCAGAAACGGTCTGACCTTCCTTGTGATCATGGCAACTTCCTCATCATCCGTGTTGTCCATGGAGTCCTCCTGACTTGAGAAAGTATCAGGGTTTGCCTTTAATGCTATTGACTTCTTTTTCTTAGTATCATCTTCCGTCCTCTTAATGTTTATCTCATAGGCCATTAAAGACCCTATGAGAGCATCCACAGTAAGTTTAGAAAGATCCTTAGAGTCCTCTATCACCGTTGCCTTGGTGTGCCAGCTTGGTGACAAAGACCTCAGCACCTTCCTTACCAATTCAATGTCCAGTCCGTTTGTAATCTTCATGAGATGTGCAAACATCTCTAAGATTGTCTCTCCTTCTTTCATGTAGAATAGCTCATAGTCCCAGATAAGCATGTTTGCCTTCGTCTCCTTCACTTCTGAAGTACCTTCATAGATTACCTTCAGCTTATGCCACATCTCTTTCGCGCTGCTGCACATGGAAATGCGAGCATATTCATTAGGATGAATAGCGCACTGAAGAATATTTAAAGCATTAAAGTTAACAGTGGACTTTTTAATTTGATCATCATTCCACATTTCCTCATCCGAGGGTAAAGTGTACGGACCATTTTTAATGACAGTCCATATTTCAAAACTTTGAGCACGGAGGAAAACCATCATTCGATTTTTCCAGTAACTATAGTTATTCCCATCAAAGTAGAGAGGCCTTTGTCTAGAATGCCCTTCGGGCATCAACCCCTTGTTAGCCATTCCTAACAGATCAGTCTATACCGTGAGGTTTCAAGATAAAATAGAGCCGAGGCTCTGATACCAATTGTTGGCCCGGTTAGGAAAGCAATCCAGAAGGGGGGGGTGAATGATTACGCCCTCTATTTAGAACAAAATGCAGATAAGATAAGGAAAACTAGATAATTGAACAAAGAGTATTAACCAAGATGAAGAACATACAAGCTCTCACAACTCTCCAGCGCAGAATGAAGAATCACTCGGATAAAACATAAAGATCGGATAGATTGTATAAACTCTCAGCTCACCGCACCACACTCATGAAGCAGAATGGATAGAGAAGAATAATAAACCACAAGCAGCAAACCACGAGAGAGGAGATTTTTAGGTGGTTCGGATGCACCCGAGTGCCATCCTACGTCCACCCCTCTCAACCCGAGAGGATTCCACTATAAACGCTGCACGACGACAGCAAGCAACCAGACACACGGGCTCGACGGCCCAACACACGTGGGTTGTCGTACGACGATGAGATACCACACACACGGAGACAAAGCTCCAAGATCACCTATGAAAGAAAAGGATGGAAAATACAAGCCTAGTTAAGATTTCTGAATATATGCTCAAATGGAGATGAAGAATAGTAAGAACAAGAAATCCCCATTTGAATCTTCAGCCAATCTCTGAGATAAGGTGGAAGGGTGCATTAGAATAATGAAACCGTGAGAGGAAGAATCTGGCCCCCTTGAAGAAATCCGCACAAGCAAAGCAGTCGATGGAGAGCAGCGGCAACTCACCTTCGACTTCAAGCTTGGGGATCTGGTACGTGTTCCTTGGCGGCGTGGATCTCCTTCTCCAACAGAGCACCTTCTCCTCCTCTTTCCTGCAAGAATACAAAAGCTTATCCCGCAATAATATCTCTTCTACGAATGGGGATCGCAAAATATATATAGCAAGGAGAAGCATTAGCAAAGTCCACAAAACCCTTCTCAAAAGCCCTTTAATAACTCACCCAATAGATGGGAGAAACCCTAAGGGTGATATGGTAAAACATTAATTCAATTGGATCTACAAAATGGGTCTTTCGAAACGAATCTGAAAAACATAATCCGAACAGCCCAGAAGCCTGCCAACACATAGAGAAACTAATACACAGGCTAAGGTCTGTGCAAATGAACCCATGGTCGATGCAAGTGAAAAGGCAGGGTCGGTGCATGTTGTTTAGACAAGGTTGAAACTCGGTGCACAAAGGACAGGGTCGGTGCATGTATGCAAAGACCAACACATATGAAATTCGGTGCATATATGAGCACTTGTGTAAAACACAAAGAACACAAAGATAGAAGTCGGTGCACAAATGGATAGGGTCGGTGCAAGTTTTTAAAACTTGCCAAATGATAGGTCGGTGCACACATAGAAGAAGACAAGGGACAGGTCGGTGCAGTTTCACAAAACAAAGATATAGGTCGATGTAGCTTGTTAAAACAACAAGGACCAAGCCTGTGCACTTTTTGAAAGACACTAAGAACAAGGTCGGTGCACTTTTTGAAAGACACTAAGAACAAGGTCGGTGCATATATTACATGGTCGGTGCATATGTTGCACAGAGTCTGTGCATAGCATAGAGTCTGTGCATAGCACAGGGTCTGAGCACACTGTGTAAAATAGAAAGAATGTCGGTGCACAAATGAAACTCGGTGCAAGTTTTACAAAGGGATATGGTCGGTGCAAAACAGATGTGGTTGGTGCAAATGCCAAACACTCAAAGAAATGGCAAAGGTGGGTTGGTGCAAATGGAGAGAAAAACATCAACTCCCAGGGGTCGACCCTTGGGGTCGTTTTTTCCTCCCGTGCGGGTTTGAAAAATCAACACTCAGGGCTCGACCCCTGGGCTCGACCCTTGCGCATGGACTTAGCAAAATAGAATATGCAATGAATTAAAGTCCAGAGGTTTCAAACCCCAATCAAGGTAATGTGAAATACATTCTACCAGGAATTCTTGCCATGGAATTCAAAGATTGAGACACATTTAAGATTGCACTTTACACATGTAACACACTCAATTCAATCTTACTAAAGTCAAGCCTCTGTGAACCTGCATGTTAAAGATGTTGAACTACAACCACAAATGAGGAGGCATTCTAGCTTCATAGTCATTCAAACAACTTATCAACATCACTCACAATGCAAATCACATATGTAGGCCCAGAGAGATGGCGGACAAGAAGGGGGGTTGAATTGTCCCTTTGTCGAGAAGGTGGATTTTAAAATCCATCTTAACTAAAACAAGGGAATTAAAAAAAACTACGTTGATTAGCCTAAACAGGCATGAGATCTAAAAAGTTCTCTTGATCTTTCCGATCTCACTCGTAATAACAGTGCAACAGATAGATGAATTTATTTCTAACACGGATAACAGAGGTAGCAATGTGCAGTGGTGCAGTGAGTAAAAATCTATATAATGTACCTGTGAACGGAGATAGAAGAAATGACAGACACACAGGCAATCACACAAGGCACAAGGATTTTTAGGTGGTTCGGGACCACGACGGGCTCCCTACGTCCACCCCTCACCCAACCGGGTGAGGCTTCACTACACGCTACTTTCGTAGCAACACGGGGATGAACTCCAACCACACACACGCTGCTTCCGCAGCAATACACACACGAGGCCTTGCCTCAACACGCTGCCACTGCAGCACACACATACACACACAGTCGGGGAACACACCCCGGACAGTAAACCACACGGAAGCAGCTCCGTCCACACACACATATGTTTGTATGTTAAGAAGTATGAAAAAGATATACAATATGTGCTCACTGCAAACTATATAGCAAGAAAACCATCTCAAAGAAATGGGTAAGAGATATGGAAAGTTTTCCCTTTAGTTCTCCAATAGCTATAAGAAGATCTTTCTTGAATCTTTGGTTGGACAGAATTGAATCTGCAAGATGTCGGAGTAGATGGTCTTCCTTCTTGAAGTTTCAATGAAGTTCCTTCAAATCCAAGCTCCGAACATATCTGCAACCACCAAGAACAAATGAATCAATATGCTCACAACTATGTATTTAATAAAAGGGACATCACAAATAGATCAACATCAGATTTGTAGCATCTCCCCTTGAATGTCCCATGGATCCCTTCAATCAATAGGTAGGGTGCGCTGGGAATGATAAACTAGAGTGGAAGGAGCTGAGCTTGAGATAGAAACACCCAAACTTGCAAACCGTGGAAAGCAGCAGCAGCACTGTCCGGATCCAAGCTCAGGGTCATGGAAGACGATCACTCCAGCCTCTTCTTCCTCCTCCAGTTAGTATTGTCACCCTCCTTCACGTTCTTCTTCTCCTCCTACAGCAAATAGGGCAAGGTTAGCACAAGGGATACTTCATCCGATGGAAAATCGTAGGTTATAAAGGGGCAGGAATTAGAAGATCAAAAGACACATTAGCCCCTCTAAAAACCCTCTCAAAAGCAATCCTAATGGTAGGGTATAACCCTAAGGGCATTAGGGTAAAAGCCAAGGCAAATCGGATCAAGAAATGGGCAGTTCGAAACCAATCCGAAAAACCCGTTCCGGATGAACCAGAGAAAGTGTCGACCTCTAGGGTCGACACTCGTATCATCGATTTCTCCCCAAAAGCATAAAATCCAGAACCTAGTCAAAAGTGTCGACCCATGGGGTCGGCCTTTTTTTTCACAAGGTTCTGTCCTGAGATGAAATCAGGACCCATGGTAAAAAGTGTCGACCCATGGGGTCGACCTTTTTACCAGAGGTTCTGTTTTAGTTAAAACAGCATAACCCAACATAAAGTGTCGACCTGTCAGCATATCAGAACTTAATGCAAACAGCATACCGTGAAATAAGTGTCGACTCCATAGGTTGACACTTTTACTAACATTAGTGAAAACTCAATAAAACTCAATTGAAACCCAGAAAAAACCATCCAAACATCGGGAACAAATAGCCATTCATAGAAACAAGATGTTGGCATGATTTAAACCTCATTACACCAAAGGATAATAAAAATGTATTAAGCATCTTGCAAACCCAAATGAGAACTCATTTTGTCAAAGCATGAAACTTTTTATAGCTTTCAGAACCAAGGAAAGATATGCATGAAGGCACTATGAAAACACCCATTTGAACACATGATTTGCCAATCAAAAAGACATGCAATTGAGGTACTAAAAACATCAATCAAAACTAGACCTCACCAGGCAATGTGGGATACAAGATTAGCAATGCATTTCAGGAAACTTGCATGTAATTAAATGAAATAAAATTCGAAAGCCTTAATGTATGAAACATACCCAATATTGCCACATGGAAATTCATATGAACATAAACTTACATCAAGAGTTCAAGGGAATGTAAACAACAGTGGAAACTTACCATGGATTCAAGGAATTGATAGCAATATAGAATCTGCACATCTTGAAAGTTCGGATTCAAGTCAATGTAATTTGATAAGAACAATTATCTTGCATTCTATCATCCACATACATCCATCCCAATTAAGCCATTAACTTGCAATCCAAAAAAATTCTCCATACATGTAACGGCACTTTGGAATTCAATTCAAACCAAAACCATGGAGAACCATTCAACGCTATTCAACTATAGTCTAGTGGCATGAATAAAGAAGATTATGAACCATCATTTAAACTTGTTCAAACAAGATTCATAAAAATCATGTTTAGCACAAGGCCACTCCAACCACATTTAAGGTTGCCAAAACTGTCAAGTTCAAGGACACAAAATTCAGTATGAAACTTCTAAGTTCAGTCCAAGACTTTAGGTTCAATTTCAATCAAGTTCAGTTTTATAATCTCAAGTTGATCATGAAAAAACCATATGCATGACTGTGAAACACCCAACACAGGGTCGGTGAACATATGAGCAAGGTCAATGCAAAAACGTCAAAGATATGTACCTGTAGGACCATGCTTCATAACAAGGTAGGGACTAAGGTTCAATGAGCCAGGGGTCGACCCATGGGGTCGACCCATTCTAAGGGAAATAGAAAACTATTTTAGCAGACCAATGCATAGCTATTCAAGTTCAGTCCAATCAGAGATAGGGGTATTTCCAAAGCAAGCTAAGAAACCAACATCACTAAACAATCATGAAAAGCAAGCGTAAAGTCATATCCACTAAAACGAATCTTCCCACATTAAAATGCAGTCAATATAAGTCCAGGAACATGAAGGGGCTTTTAACCCCAATCAAGATAGTATAAACAAAATCCACATGAAGGCTCCAACTCCTCATGCATAGCACGCATGAGTCTACTTCCTAAATGTATTCAGGAAGGACCTTTGAAATTCAACCTATAAAATAAGATATCATCATGTTAGCTTGTTTATCATGAAAATGCCATTAAGCATAAAACACACAATATATTAGAATCATCAAAACCATTGTCAAGGACAACAAGGGGCGCACAGAACCCAACAATAGCTTGTTTATCATGAAAATGCCATTAAGCATAAAATACACAATATATTAGAATCATCAAAACCATTGTCAAGGATAACAAGGGGCGCACAGAACCCAACAATCTCCCCCTTTTTGATGATGACAATATATTGTGGCTATTCAAAGTTTTCTTCCCCTTTGGCATTATCAAAAAATGGGAGACTGAAAAGCAACTGGGACGCTTCTAATAATTAATAAGACATGAGCGCACGAACCCAGCAATAAACCTCCCATGAAGGGAAGGTGCATAGACCAATAACAATAAACAATAATTTGGAAGTTGACGTGCAACAAGCAGATGTGTGAAAGAAGTGTAAATGCTCAATTTTTGTAATTTTTGCTATATGTGTAACTAATTATGCACAAGTAGTATAAAGAGACTATATGCAAAAGTGAAACCTAAGTATGCACAAAATGTATAGTGCTAAAAAGCACGTTATTCTCCCCAATTGTCAAGAATAAAAATCAACTGACAATGGGTTATTTAACCTGTTATATACAAGTATAACTTATAGATTCAAACTATGGAATGAAGTATGATATGAACAGACGGATCAAGCATTCAGGCACTCAAGCATGCATAATTAAGTATAGACTCATGCAAGTCCCTTCGGGACAAGTGTAAGGATTATGCAATCGATTATAGAACATGATGTGCATGAATAATATTAAGAAGGTCGTGCTTACATAAATAAAGTACTACATTAACCATGAAAGATGACTGATTCATAAAGGACATTCAAACAATCAAACCCAAGGTGCATATGTGAAGATTGAGCAATGAAAATCAAGTCAATATGGAAAATCAGATTTTCTAAAGAACACTGAAAAGAACTTCTCATCCATACACTTTCACATACAATGCTCGAATATTGGTAGCTACGTATGACCCCAATTTTTAATTATTAAAAATGGTGTGACTAACCTTTTGACACGAGTCATGCCCTTTGTTTTAGGGGCAATTCCCGGTTACTCAGTTTCGTCACTTTTTATGATGTGGATGAGACACTTTTCGACGCGAGTTGTACCCTTTGTCTCAGGGGCACTTCCCGGCTACTCGGTGGCAAATCACACTTATTTTCATATGGATTAGTTTCTCCTTTCGACGCGAGTTTCCTCCTTTATTTCAGGGGGGATTCTCGACTACTCGGATCCACTTCCACTTATACAACTTTTTGAAGGGGTAAACAACTTTTTCCTCATGAGACATGTGATTTCTATGTAGAGAATCAATAGTCCTCAAAAATGTAGAGTAGAAAATAGTAATCCTTATTAGATTGAATCAATATCTTAAAAATGTGCATTTTGTGTGGGTGGCTACATTGAATGTAAAAGATGAATTAGCTTTCTCACAGTAATGTCTCCCCCTAAATGTATGCACGGTTATAAAAAATCTCCCCCTTAATATATGCCATGTTACAAACATGTCTAAATCAATGCAATTTCATTTAGCAAGGGATGAGTCATAGAAGTAGTCAAAAAATATTTGTATATTATATACATTCAAATAAGCACTGAACTGACGTTTTCAAGCAAGTTGATTACCGGTACGTGGCAGAGAACGTAGGTCTGAAGATCACCATCACGCGTGAAGAAAGTTTCCAGTTGGATATGATCCAACCTTCCACAATCATCATTTGATATACCTGATAATCATGGCATTCAAGCACACGAGTATGAAGTATATGCAGTTATGTACATGTAACTTGAAAAGATGATTGAAAAATTATTCCTATTCACAAGTATGCAAAGATGTGTATGATATGTGCATGAAAGTAAGTATGCAACCTGTGTATGCATAAGTGAACTGTTATTTACAAGAAGTGATTGAAAGTATAAAAACATTTATGTTCAAACTGAAGGATTCAAGAACTGAATTGTTATTTGCAAGATGTAAAACAGAGAGTGTGAAAGACTCTATGCACAGTGTAAAGCGTTCAAAACCAAATTTTTATTTGGGAAGCAAAAGAGAAGGGGTGTATTAAAACTAACTATGTATATCCAAAGTAAAGCATTCAAAAACCAGACTTACTCACAAAATGTGAGATCGCTCCAAACATAAGCTTTTACCTTTGTAGGTCTTTGAAAGTGAACCTAGGCAAATTGATTTTCAATTCTAAGCCAATTTTCTTTCTCACCTTGAGAGCCCTTTGTTCATTATCAATCCTTGGTCTCAAGGCGCCCTACAAAATAAATTCTCATTTTGGTGATTTGGGTACCCAAGCCATCTTGGGTCCCGAGGGGTTAGTTCTAACACGACCAAATGTATTCTTTTTATTTTTCCTTTCATACCATTCACCATCAGCCCTCATCATGGCACAATCGTCCATAGAATGTCCATTCAGGCCACAATAAAAATAATGAGAAGATTTTCTTCTCATGGACAGCTTTTCATCATTTTCCATTAAAGAATAATTATTCATCTTATGTCCAAAGCCACCACAGTAATGACAAGAGATGTTATTCTTGAAAGACCACTCATCATCATTTTTCTTTGTAAAGTAATTTTCTATAACGTGGCCATGCAAACCACAATTGTAACAATGAGTGTTGAGGTTTTTCATTGTGAGTTTCTCATGATCTTTGAAACTAGTATCACTTTCTATTCTTGTTTTCAAGGCCACATCATCATCAAACTTCATTAAAAAGCAATCGTACATATCATGACCAAATATTCTGCATTAATAACATGAAACATTTCTTCTTCTACTTGGTGCATGATTATGTTTGACAACAAGTGGTTTTGCATGCACGCAAGAGCGATCATCAACATTTTTATGTTTTTCATTTCCTTCATCACACTTACACAAAGATTCATTCAAGATTTTGATTTCATTTTCCAATGATGAAATATACATTTCAGACTTAGCAATTTCTTCCTCACACAATACAAGTTTATTGTTCAAAAAGGAATTGGCAGTTTTATAACTTGCAACCTCTTCTTCTAGAACATGAGAGTTTTCAAGATCATCAACAACTACATATTTTCCTTTTTCAAACATGTGGATTTTATCAATTAGTGGACTATTTTGATCTTTCAATTTCTTAATCTCTTCAGCAAGCTTTTCATTCTGCTGTTTTTCAAATGAATTTTAAGTCATGGAGGCATGTTCAAGTTCATTCTTTTGAAAGCTCACTTTTCCATTAGTCATTGCATTCATGGTATCATTGGATTCAAATTTGTCATTAATATTCCTAAACCTCTCTATTTCCTGTCTAAGTTCCTTCAGCTTTTCAGACTTGTCAACAGACATGGATTTTTCTTTTTCAAGGGTAAGCAATTTTTAAGACATAGCTGTGTTCAACAATTTTAGCTTCTCATTATCTTCTCTTATTTGTTGGAGTTCTGAAATTTTAGCCAATAGAGTTTTATTTTCAATTTTTAAACATGAAGTGGTTTCTTTATGCATATCGACTTCAAGCAACAGGCTTTCAGTCAACTTCCTAAGCTCAGAACATTCAGTACATGTGGACACCAAAAATTGCACATCGATATCATGCTCGGCCCAAGCATCAACAACGGCACCGGGTGAAGAAGCCCCAGAGAGACTGGTCATCCGGATCCCCCAAATGTCCACACTGCCGTGAAGCCATCTCCGGAGTCAAGAGAGGCTGAAGAGAAACCAATCACAAAAAAGGGGGGGCCTGTTGCTATCATTAAAACACCACATTCATCAAAGCACAAGGGGCACAACAATCTCCCCCTTTTTGATGATGGCAACATAATGAGTCACACTGACTCGTCAAACTATTTGACTCGTCAAACTATTCTCCCCCTTTGACATAATCAAAAAGAAAGGGAATGGTTTGAGAGACACAATGCAGCACACAACGACACTTAAGACAGTGAAACATCACTCCCCCTATCAGCATGCAAGATTAACTACTCTCCCCTAGATGCAAAGAAACCATAACTCCCCCTGAAGCACAGGAATGGATTCAGGTTATCCAATAAATCAATCTGAATTCTGCCTTTACAAAGAATCTGAATTCTGGTGAAAAGACCACATAATCAGAACTTATTGCAGAACAAGATGGAAGATTCCAACAGTGTGGAGAGTAAAGTGATTGGTGATAGAAGGGCAATAATAGACAACAATCATCACAAGACATCTCAATGAATAATCAGACTGAATCTGATCAGGCTATCTGGAAAATCTGATCATGAGGGATTTTAATGCATACATCACTTCAATAAGTCTTAAAAGATGTAGACTCTTCTATCATAAAGGGTTATGAAGTGGCAACTTAACCAATCTGATTTAATTTTGATGTATACCAAATTCGTCAAGTTAAACTCAATACTCATATCTGAATCCAAGTTTTAGTAAAGGTGAACCAAATATTCAGATAACACCCAAAATCAATCATCTTTTATCTTACACATATGATCTCAATAGCACCTTTGAAAGATACACAGATTAGTACAGAAGTTAAACACTTTTCAACAACATGAGTTGACAGTTTTTTTTCAAGATAATTTCATTTGAAGCACATTATATTTTTCCTGAGCAATTTAAGTTGATCAACACCTTTTTACATGAGGCACAACAAGTCTTAGTTGAAGTGACCCAGTTACTCAGTGTGATAACTGTCATTGCCTCTCACTTTGAGAGCAGAGTTAGCAATATGAGTGTCTTTTTACATGAGAAGACACCTTTATCAGAGGCCAGACTCCCCAGCTACTCAACACAAATAAGCTATTGCTCTGTCAGGTTTTGTTTCACTAAATTTTTATCAGAGATAACTATGGCACCTCATGACTTGAGTTACTTTATTTCATTGATAAAGAACTCAGTTTCTCAGTGACCGAGTCATTGCTCTGAATTCACAAATTTTTCATTTAGTCAACATTTTTCAATTAATGTTTAACAACAATACACACTATATGCATCTTAACCAAAGAAGCCCTGAATTCAAATTTTCAGATATCTGATGAGAGAGTCTAAGGTTTACATGAAACATGTGGTTAAAGTTTATTAAACCTTATCATTCAGATATTTTCAATTCATTTAACTACAAATCAGAGAATACATTAATCTTATATCAGTCTGATTCAGTGATAATTCTTAAACCTATATGATAGAAATTTCTACAATGTTCTCAGACTGAATTGCATGACATGCAGCTTAAGTTCCTCAGATCAGAAAAATAAGTTTAACAAATCAATAGTAGAACCAATTCAGTCACACCAGCTGAGAAGAGTGTGAAAGGTGAGTATAGGCTGGAATATAGATAGATAGTATCATGAAGGGAGTTGAAAGAAACTCTTCTTTAACAGCTCAACAAATAGAAGGCAGAATCATTTTTCAAGAGAGAGAAATATGACATCAGATGAGAGTTGATCAATTTTTAGGCAAGAGGTGTTCAAGATGTGACAAACAAAACACTAATTATAAGTGCTCCCCCTGTCTAGATGCAATTAAATTTCTTTTCAGGTTTTTCAACTCCACTACACTTCATATGCAACATTAGTCAAACTCCCCCTAACAAAGTGCATGAAATACAATTAATGAACTGCTCATGATTTTAGAATATGCTCAAGAAGAATAAATGCTTTGTTCAATCAGAGAGAGAATTTATCAAATGCATCATTTTCATTTCAAATTTTTAGATTTTTCATCATATGATGCAGTGCACTGTTCTACATGAAGGCAGGACCCATGGTACTCGGCGGAGAACCTGGTCTCAAAGACCATCTCACACATGGTAGAAACCTCCGGGCAGATTTCCTTGCCTTTTAGTAACATACCATTTGATATACCAGGGTTAAGCAAATGATAATGCAGTGCAAAGCAGCCCTATTATGCACTGAAAAACATGTAGTCTACGACAATGGGCAAATGACAGTCATGCAAATGATGTATGCAAGTACTAGACACATGCATTGACTGTATGCACTAACTGACCCGTTCAAGCTCAGTCCAAGTATGTAATCAAGCATGCAATGCATTGACACCAGACTCATGCATTGACTCTAAAAATAATTGTGCAGAGCATCTATCAGCCTATTTATTCAGTGCAATAATCAGTGAGAGAAGAGCGTCTGATATGTGCAAAGTAAAACTCAGTAGCTGAGTCTGGAATGAAGACTGATCAGCTAGACATGAAGAGAGTATCAGACATCAAACGAACAGTTCAACAATTTCAGATATCAAACAGACAAATCAGCATTTTCAGATGATAAAATTTAAAGACAAGTTCAGAACTAACCTAAAATGTAGAATCCTGGGGCTTCCTTTTTAAGTGCCTTGGCTAAATTACCCCTTTTATTTCTCTCACCAAGGCACACCTGTAACATATCAATCAATGTGATCTTGCAGGGACCCAAGCAGTCTTGGGTCCTATACTGCCCCTATCAGGTGTACTGAACAGTTTCTTAGCAGAATTATCATCATATTCCATCAGAAAGCAATCAACCATAGAATGTCCAAATAGCCCACAATAATAACAGGAATCAACATGCTTTGTTTTCTTGTTATGCACACAAGTATTAGCATGAAGTCTTTGTGCATTAACATGAAATTTTCTATTGTTGGCATGAACATATTGTTTTCCATAACCTGCCATCCAGCAATCAGAAACTTTATGGTCAGGTTTTTCACATTCAAAACAAGAATCATAGAGAGCAGGGAATTTTACAGACTTAGAATTCAATCTATTTCCCTGAGCATGCCAGCAGTCCTCGACTGTATGGCCATGCTTTCCACATTCGAAGCATGCTGGGGTTCTTTTACCAGAAGCAGTTTCATTTGCAGGGAAATTTACAGGTTTTAAATTGACTTTCTTTCCCTGGGCATGCCAGCAATGAGCTGCAATGTGGCCCATCTTGCCACAATGAAAACACTCTATTTTCCTTCTTTGAAAAACATGATTTCTAGCAGGAATTTTCTGTGCAGTAGTAGCAGCTAGGTCATCTAATTCAAACATCTTACACTCATGCATCATATGACCTATCTTATTACAATAGAAACACTGCACATTCTTTTCCTTTTTAAATTGAATTTTATGAGAAGATTTTTCACAGCAATTTTCCTTTTTCTTTTGTTCAGCCATGTGCTTATTGTTCTGAGATTTCTCAGATGAAATATATTTTAAGGTACTGGCACATTCTGAACTTTTCACATTGGAGCCAAGCAGTTTATTCAAACTGTTTTTACCTTTGACAAATTTAGACAGAGTGTTTTTCAGATTTTCAATTTTAGAATTCAATGAAGCAATACTCACTTCATACTTGGATAGCTCAGATTCACATGCAATTAGCTGCTGTTGCAAAGCATCATTCAGGTTCTTCAGAGTTTCATTTTCTTGTTGAACATTTATTTCAATGTTGTTCTCATTTTCCTTCACAACAGATTTTCCTTTTTCAATTGACAACCATTTCTCAGAGAAGATAGTATTAAGAACCATTAGCCTTTTATTTTGATCCTTCAAGTATAAATTTTCTTCTTTTAGAGATTTGATTTGTTCTTTTTGAAAAATGTCATCAGAATCAAAATCATTAATTATGTCTTCGAGAATGGCACATACTTTACAAGAATTATCTTCACTGATGAGTTTGTTTCTAAGATCTTCATTCTCAGATTTCAACTTGTTCAACTCATCTTTTTCTTTATTCATGTGAGATTTAAAGTTTTCATTTTCAGCTTTCAGACTTCTAACCTCATGCAACATTTCTTTTCTTATTTTTCTCTTTTCAGATTTCAGTCTATCATATTTATTCAATAAATGCTCATTCAATTCAATCATATTTTCCAGAGAAAAATTATTAGTATCAGAGTTTACCTGTGACGAAGTGTCCTCCTCATAATATTCGTCTTCTTCTGTTGCCATGAGACAATTCACTTTATCTTGGGTTCTGCTGCTTGCTATCATCTCGACCACTTCGGAGGCACTGCAGCAATGAACTACACATGGAAACTTGTCAGTGTTTATGGCCCTTTGAGTTAGCTCCAGGGCCTTCTGATTATCAGAGAATTTTTGTCTGTCTGAAGTTTTCCATAAGGATTCATCCTTTGGAACTTCATAGGAACTGTGTGCAATGACTATCCACAGATCTAGATTAGTTTGCATCACATATTCTCTGAACTGATTAAACCAATTGTAGAAACCCGAACCTTCAAACTTCAGAGGATCAACAGTGAGTTCCATGCTTTAGACAGAATAAGAGTTCTAGGAAGAGCACTAATCAAGCACAATGAATCAACTCAAGTAACACCAAAAACAAATAAGCAAAGCAAAGCACAAGTCAATGAAGCAACACACGATTTCAAAAGACCCACTCTGAAATGCACTAAACAGTTAGCAGGATCCTCTGCAGATTGTTAGATCTGTTAAGTCAGAGACCTCTCTGATACCAATTGTTGGGTTCGGTGAAAATATTCAGAGGGGGGGTGAATGAATGTAGGGCCCACAATCCATGGGCCTCGAAGGAAATCAAACGGGCCACAACTCGTGTTCGAGACGGGCTCAAGTGGGCTTCAACGGCACACCCCCTGGGTGCCCCAGCGGCACACCGAGGGGGGGGCTTCAGCGGCACAGCCCATTCGGGCTTCAACGGCACACCCCCTGGGTGCCCCAGCGGCACACCCAAGGGGGGGGCTTCAACGGCACAGCCCATTCGGGCTTCAACGGCACACCCCCTGGGTGCCCCAGTGGCACACCCTAGGGGGGGCTTCAACGGCACACCCCCTGGGTGCCCCAGCGGCACACCCAAGGGGGGGGGCCTCAGCGGCACGCCCCTTTGGGCCCTCAGCGGCACACTCTTCTGGGCCATCAGCGGCACGCCCGTTGGGTGTTCCCGTGGCACTCCCTTTTGGCCCTCCTACGGCACACGTATTCAGCCCACCAGCGGCACACCGTTAAGCCTTTTCAACGGCTGAACGACGTGGTGCACATGCCCTACGCGTCCTTGGCGCGCAGTGAGCTCCCTGAGGTGTCAACCAACCGTTGGGCCACGCAGGCTACTCCCCTTACAGCCATGACAGAATACGTCAAACCCCATCATGACGGAGCTGCTTCCTGCCTTCGACGGCCGTGCTCAGAAGCTCCCGCGGCTGGAGTATAAAACAACTCCCGTTCTGGCAAAGAAAAAAAAGAAGGAAGAGGCTGGAGAGGAACACACACACAGACAGAGGGAGAGACATACGCAAGAGAGGAAGAGAAGAGAAGGGAGAAGAAGAAGGGATCCGACGTGAGTCTCCTCTGACGGCCACCAGGCAGAAGAGAGAGTAAGAGAGAAGGAGGGCTGAATGTAACAGGGGAAGGTGCGGGGGAACGAGCAGTGGACGCTCGTCCCTGCTTCAATCCCCAACACTTTCCCTTCCGTGGTTTTTCTTGTTTTCTTCCTCCCTTCATGTTGTACTTTGGTTTTCTTCCTTGCCCGTAGCCTTGACTCGGGCGTGCTCGGCAATGTATATGGATGGCCACGGCCCCTTGCTCCCCATGAATGAAAACCACCCTCCTTGGGTTTCTCTGTTATTTTTGAGTGGTTTACGCCAGTTTTCATGGTGTATGACGTGTTGTTCATTTTTCCTCCATTTCTCTATTTCTCCGATGCTTTTGGAGTCCCCGTAGGGACGTGATTCCTCCTATATGATCCTTGGCCTCATGGGTTCTTTGCCCTCTCCTATGGCCATCAGTTGTACCTATATGCTCGAGGGTAGGGAGACCCTCCTCCTCTTCCAGGACACCCAGTAGCCAGTAGCCCTTGGCTTTCCTCCACTGGTACGCCCCTTAACTTCCCTTCGCCGATGGCCCTCAGCCCTTGGCCGGCACATCCTTGGCCCTTCCCAGCTGGTGCATCCTTGATTTCTTCAGCCTAACGCCTTTCTGGCACGCCCTCTCAGCCCTTTGCCGGTACACCCATAGCGGCCCTCAGCGGCACACTCTTTCGGCCCTTGGCCGGTACACCCCATAATAGCCCTCAGCGGTACACCTCCCCCTTTTGTGCCTCAGCGGTACGCCCTTAGCCTTCCTAGCCCGGCACACCCTATGCTCGTCCTTGGCCGGTACGCCTTGGCCAATCCCCCGTCCACCCTGTCCAGTATTAGAAGCCTCCCGTTCATCATTTTCTTCATGTTTTCCGAGGTTCTATAAAGGTGTTGCCGCCTTCGGGCGCCCACCTCCAGTTGTCGGGTTCCGCCACTCCGTGTGGGCGCGTTCCCTTTATCTCCCTTACGCTCAGGTCAAGGGGAGATGCTGCCAAAATTTTGTCAGAAAATAACAACATGTTAAAAGGGCAAAAGGAAGCAACAAACGAACAGAACGATCAACGATAAATCTTTTCGACTAATCGAGCCACTGCCGGTAGCGTGAGAAGAACTGAACCGAATAACGACATAACATATCAGACGTCTGACTTGTAAGCAAAAAGGCTGAACAGAACCAAGGAAATGAGAAGTTTATATAAGACTATATAAAACTCAATAAACGAAGAAAAGAACAGCCTTAAAAACAAATAATAGAAGATCCCAACCTTCACCGGCGTGCTTTGTTGTGACCCTCAGCGGCACACTCTAATAACCTTCACCGGTACACCTTCATCCCTCTCTCACTACCTCATTCTCCCCTTCACCGGCACACTTTCCTCAGCGCCTTCAACGGTGCACTCATCTGGCCCTTCGCCGGCACACTCCACCGCCCCATCCTGACCCCCAGCGGTACACCCCTGCTTTGCCCTAGCGGTACACTCTCATTACCCTCAGCGGTACGCCCCTGTTACCCCCAGTGGCACACCCCTCTTTACGCCCAGCGGTACACTCCATTCCCTAGCGGTACACCCCTTTCCATTGTCTCTCTCTCTCTTCGCCGGTACACCCTCATCCACCGTCCCAAACTCAATGTATAGACTTGGCAGATTGACGTACAAACGCAGCCAATGAATAATGTATAGACTTTGAGTTGGCCAACGTACAGACTTTGGACAGGCCAATGTACAGACTTTGAGCTGCAACGTATAGACTTTGAACTGCATGCCAATGAATAATGTACAGACTTTGCACTGGCCGATGTATAGACTTTCAGGGACGATGTATAGACTTTGAGCTGCAACGTATAGACTTTGATCTGCAGCCAATGACAATGTATAGACTTCGAGCTGCAACGTATAGACTTTGATCTGCAGCCAATGAGTAATGTATAGACTTTGGGCTGGCCAATGTATAGACTTTGAGCTGCAATGTACAGACTTTGAACTTGCTGATGTATAGACTCTAATAAATGATGTATAGACTCTGAGCTGCAGCCAATGGCCAATGTACAGATTTCCGAGCTGGCCAATGTGTAGACTTCAATAGACGATGTATAGACTCTGGGTTAATGAATACAGCCCTTGTACAGACTTTGAACAGCCGATGTATAGACTTCGCGTCTTAATAGCCCATCAATGTATAGACTTCGAGCGTTCCTAGCGGCACCCTCCTTAAGCCCTTCAACGGCATACATATCCAGCCCTTCGCCGGCACACTTTCCGCCCACCTTTCCTCAGCGGTACACTCCCTTTAGCCCCCCTTTCAACCCGCCAAGGGTCAACTCTCCCCAAAAAAAAATAATAACAATACATGAATATATATATATATATGGGCATATAATGGCAGAACTAACAAGCCAAGAAAAATCATTATGAATAAATAAACCTGAACAGATCCGTATAAAAAAAATGAATGAAATAAGTGACAATAATAATAAAAAAGGGAGTAATAATGACAGTAAGCAAGATGAGGGAAATCACCCGGAACAGATACGGAAAGAGGACTAAGCAACGGAGTAACAAGAACAATAATGATAAAACAATATAAGGTATTAACAATTCTACATTGCAGCCCCCTCTCTCCGTGACTCGACGCGGAAGGAACAATAATGTCGCCCTCTCAGGTCTGGCCCGAGTCTTGGGAATCATCCTGACATGGCCAGGCCCCGACCTAGTCTCGGGCCGACATTCCAATCAGACCGGATTCGTTTCTCGCCCCGGATCCCTTCCGAGCCATCATTAAAATTGCCGTGCACGTGGCAGAAATTTGAGCGGATTCGCCCCGATTTTCTGTCGCGCTTCTATCACGGACCCGAGTCCGAACATGAAAAGGTCCATGAGTGACCGACATAGCCGATGGCTCGTATCCTGATGTGGACCCTTTGGTGTGATCTATTCCTGCCTCTTCCTTTATGCAATTAGTGTTATTCTTTTCGGACGCAGGGCCCCTAATTTTGGCAATTAATCAAGGGTATTCCCTCGTATGGGGGATGTAAATGACGTCGTGACTTTTATGGCATGACGGGATCTGGTCCCGACACGAACCACACAATCATCTGACGACGTAAGATCGAGCGCACCGTGGGCTCTTCGGAGCCCGAATAAATTGTCGCTTCGGTGACTGGCACGCCCACGCACTCAATAGACGAAACACCCACCGAACAAGCGAATTTTAGTGCGTCCACAAGTCTGGCATTCCCGGTGGGACCAATCCACCCTTCATCTCTTTGCCGCAATCCGGGGCCCTGCGGCCCCCCTTCTTGTAATACTAATTGCGTTACTTTATCAAATGCAGGAGAGAATTGCATCATGGTGCCAACGATGGCTGTCACTTGCGGCCCTCAGCCTGTTGAGAACCACGTCCGAGGCGGCTACCTGGCGGTCCCCCTCAGCTTCGGGAGCTTCCCTCCCACCGTGGGCTTCCCCAACTTCTTGGGGGTGGCCTTTGCCAACATCCTCGAGGTGAAGGCGCCTGAGGAGTCCCAGAGTAACGCTCTCGCTCCGGGGGCCACTGAAGCTGCTACCGGCCGAGTTGTGGCCAAGAACAACAATGGCGTCCCAGCAACGACGTTAAGCTGCAATGTGCACCACGTGCACCAAACCACCGGCCCATCCCACCAAGGGTCGGCATCCTACCGAAGAAGGCTCCGGAGGAGCAACGCCGGCGCCAGCTCTAGGCGCCGCACGTCCAACTCTGGGAAAACTATGACTGTCGGGCCCTCCGAGTCCGCCTAGACGGGCATAGGTCCTAGGTGACGCCGGACCGTGTCGTCCCGACTGTCCTAGTCCACAATTCCTTTCAAGGACTGGAGAAGCTGAAGGGGAGGGTGACGCCCGCTGCCGTGGCCGCCTCACCGAAGACTGCGCCAGTGCACAGGCCCGCCAAACTGAAGCAAGTCTGGGTCCCCAAGGAGGCCCAACCCACTGCGCCCGCCCAGGCGGGACCTAGCACTTGCCGCCCGAGATGGGCCCGAGGAGGTGAGTAGGTCAAATTCACGACCCTGGCTCGCCGACCTGCACCTGTCATGACTGTGCTGCCCGAGAAAGCTCACCACCGTCACCGCGGGCGCCGACACAATGCCGCCCGCCCGACACTCAGGGCCTACTCTCCTCCTGCCGCTGTCATCGACATGCAACCGCAGGCTGCTCTCCCTGACCAGGAGTGGGAAGGAATCGAGCAGGCTATGAGGAATTACCTCCGAGGCCCGGGTAGCACCCCCGCCGGACGCCAGAGACTACTTGGGGCAATGGCCTCCGCTTTCCAGGAAGAAGGAGCCCGGCCCGCGCCCAGCGCAGAATCGAGGAACCGCTCAGAGGAGCAGCGCCAGTCCCCTGTCCGGGAGGGAGCGCCGCTCCGACGGTCGGTCTTCGACAGGCTGGTGTTCTTGGGAAGATCATCCAGGAGGGTGACAAAGGGAAACAAGAGATGGCAAACCTTCACTTGCAATATGGCAAGAGTTCCCGGTCGGTATGGGGCTTTACTTGCCGATCCTGAAGAAATGGCCAGACTCGCCGCCAGGCCGGGACCCTTACTAGAAGAGGGAGTGCGGCAGGCAACGCGGCACCCACAGGCGCCGAAGGGACCTTACCTGAAGAGCCCCTTGCAGCCCTCACGGCCAACGTGGTCACCACCGGCGACACGAGTGGCGGACCCTCCACATCATCCGAGGACGCCCCGGCCGAAGGGACGGGGGGCATGCCCCGTCTCCCCACAGCTGACCCTACAATGCTGCTCATGATGCAGCGGTTCCAGCAAGAAATTGAGTCACTTAAAACGCAATTGAATGAATGGAACACACCGCCCCCGATGTCCTGGCAGACTGAGGTTTTACCTGAAGCGCCCAGGGACAGGGGGCAATATTCAAAAGCAGCCCTTCCAGCAGCCCTCAACCCTCTCGGGGACGCGTCCCTGCAGCAGGCACACTGCACCGCACCGGCCCCGCCACAGGCCTCGCTTTCCCAAGGGTCCCTCATGGCCCCCCAGGCGACCGTGCTGGCCACCCCGAGCGCGCAGCCCGCTCATTTTTATCCGAGTCCGGTCGACCCGGCAACAGTTAGCCGGTTGATGCTGGAACAGATGATAGACATGAAACTGGCCGAGAGAGGTGACGGGGATCAAACGCCATTTGACGTCTACCGGGTGCCCTACCCGGCTCACCATGCTGCGAAGAAGTTGTCGGTCGGCGTCATCAAGCCACCCAAGTTCGAAAAGTTCAACGGGCAAGGGTCCCCCAGGGAGCACATTGCTTATTATGTGAACGTCATGGGGGACTTGGTGGCTGATGAGGCCTACCTCCTGAAGTTCTTCGGCTCGACACTCACCGGGCTTGCCTTTGAGTGGTACTCCGGCCTGCCACCTAGGTCTATCGCCGATTGGCCCGACATGCAAAAGAAGTTCAAAGAAAGATTCTATGTTGCGGAACGGGAGGTCACCGTGGCAGAACTTTATGCCACAAGACAGAAGAATGACGAGTCGGCCCTCGACTATATCAAGAGATGGAGGAACCTCAGCATGAGGTGCAGGCGTCCCCCACACCAGGAGGATGCAGTGCAGATCTGCAAACAGAACTTGAAAAAGGAGATCCTAGAAAGGATGATTGGCACCGAGGTCAAGACATTTGACCGCCTGAACAATGTGGTAGCAGAGATCGAGGCATTTTTGGCCCGATACTCCTCCACCCCGGCCATGTCAAGCCAAAGAGCCAGGCAGGCCAAGAAGAAGCCAGCTCCCCCTGAGGTGCACACATTAGATTTCGAGGCTTTTGAAAAACAGAAAGAGAAAGCCAAGGGGGCTGCCAACCTTCCTCCGCCCAGAACCACAGAACGGCGGGAGGGCCCCTCACTAAGGGAGAAGATGAGAAACAAGCTATATTCCTTCACCTGGGACAAGTCCAAGCTCCTGTTCGAATGGGCAACCAGCTACAACAAAATTCCACTGCCAGAGCTGAAAAGGCCCGGCGACCTAAAGAAAAAGGATGACCCGCGCTTCTGCCTGTACCACCGAGTGCTCGGGCATACCATTGAAGACTGCTATGTCTTCAAGGATGTTATTGAATCCTTAATCAAGAATGGGGAACTGGACATGGGGGAGCATAGAGTAGACCCCCCGCAACCGCATGAGTTGCCCAGCATAACCTCCCCTGTCAACATGGTCTCGCTATACCAGGAGTTGCCTGAGGAGTGGGCGGAGGCCTGCGCCTGCGCCACTTATGAGACATTCATCACGACCCCGGCTCAAGATCAAGGAGGTTGGCAGACCGTACCCAAAAAGAAGAATAGAAGAGCACGCGTCCCTCGGCCCACCCCAGGAGTTCATCTGAGGGATGTGACGCCCCTGCCTGCACCACCCCCGGCGAGCCCGGTTTGCCACGACACGGCCCCTCGGTTGGTCATGAGGCGGCCCACTCACAACAAAAAGAGCTCTGTCCTACTGCGGATGCGTCAGAAGACCAGTCCGGCGGTCGAAAGACTCCAGGCTATTATTGATGGGCTCGAAGATTATGAACAGCCCGAAATCCAGCCCGTGGAGCCGAAGGAGTATGTCCCATGGGAGGAGTTCAAATCACTCGAACTGGCTCCAGGGGCAGAAGCTGAAGCAGAGAAAGAGCCTCCCCTATGGGCTGAACTTCCCCAAGAGCAACCATCCGCCGCAGCAGGAAAGAAGAAGAAGAAGAGAAGACCCAGGGGCAAGAAGAAGAAGGAGGTCGTCGTCGCCTGCGACACCCTCTCGGCGTTATTCGACACTGCCCTTTCCCTAGAGGAAACAGAAGAAGAGCCACCCCATGAGCCGCCAGAGGTGAATCAAGCTGAAGTCTCCACTTTCGAACATGCCACCAGGTCGGGAAGGAAGTGGGGGCGCCCTCCTCAGGATAACCTCAACATCATGCTCAGGGGGGAATAGCCATACCAGGTTCCCGACCCTGAGGTCCGAGGCACCGAGATCCCTCCTCCGTCGGGTCTCTATCCCGGAGGGGCCAGAAGCCAAGGCACCCCTTCATTCGCCGAATTCCTATTGGCCCGAACGGCAGGGCGGGCGCACTCCCAAGGGTCTCCTTCGACCAAAGAAGCAAGCAGTTCCCAAGCTCCATCGGTGGCGGCTCCCCCTCAGCCGGAAGGAGAATTTAACGGCATCCCGAACCTCGCTGAATTCATGAAAGAAAAGGAGGAGGCCCCGCCGGCCCCACAGGCTGTGATAGGACCCGCAGAGGAGGCATCCCCTGATCTGACACCTCAGCTCCAAGGTGGGGGCAGGCGCGGCAAGCCCGAAGAGATGAAATTACTCAAGGTACGGGCCGCCGACCGAATAGTCAGACACCTCAAGAAGATCTTGACCCGGTTTACCGTGTGGGAGATGCTGTCTTTGGACGAAGAAACACGGCAAGCCATCATTGCCACACTCCAGA
Organism: Amorphophallus konjac; assembly: GCA_022559845.1. NCBI lineage: Eukaryota > Viridiplantae > Streptophyta > Magnoliopsida > Alismatales > Araceae > Amorphophallus > Amorphophallus konjac. Next base: position 184,076,982 of record CM040123.1, on the reverse strand, counting down.
CGCCAGCACACCTTGAAGCTTGCCTGGCAGAAATCTCACCTGAAGTGGCCGTGGCTTTCACAGAAGATGACATGCTCCTACCCACCTGCAGTCATAATAGACCCCTCTACATGAAAGGGCAGTTGAACGGCCAGCCTATCAACAGGGTCTTGATCGACCCAGGGGCAGCAGTGAACATACTCCCTTACCGGGTGTACCAAAAGCACTACTTTGACGTACACCTGGTTGAGGTCAAAAATGTCAAGATTGCTGGTTTTAACCAGAAATGTGAGGTCCCCATGGGGGTTGCGGAATTCAACTTGACTTTTGACGATTTCACCACCAAGGTCCAGTTCCACGTCATCAACTCCAACACTTCCTACAAGGCGTTGCTGGGACGGCCCTGGTTACACCAGAATAGAGTGGTGCCCTCCACCCTGCACCAATGCATTAAATACCCTTGCGAGGGGAAGGAAGTCAGGATCTTCGCCGACCTCCACCCGTTCGAGGTGTTCAAGTGTCATTTGTCAGACTCCAATCTGTACTTAGAAAAGGCGAAGCAAACTCCCCAAGCTTCCCAAGACAAGGGAAAGAAGAAAGTGGAGTCGGGCAGTTGGTTTCCTCCACCGCCCCCAGGTTATGTGGCTCCTCCACATGTACCATTCATTGCACAAGAGGGGGGGGGGTATTTAAGGCAGCCCCTCTCCGCATCTACTCTACACCGGGGACGCCTTGCCTCGAAGACCTGCTGGAGGATGTCAGAGTCCCGCCAGGGATCATCAAGCCCATTACAGAAATTGACTGTCAAGCAGTCGAGCAGCTAAGAACTTTTGAAGAGCCTAACCCGGAGGGGCCATCCACTATCTTTTATGTTGCCGGGGAAAAGCCAGTCAGGGAAGACGATGATTGCCAATTTCCTGACGAGTTGCATGACCCGTACGTCCCCATTGCGGGACTCCCCCACATGATCGACCAGGCAGCCACAATGGTCAGAAAGCAAAAGATTCCCCCCTATCAACTTTCCAGCAGAAAGGAAATGTTCAAAAGAATGTGGAACCCACCAAACCTGGATCGGCGGTTGCTGCAAATCACCAAGCACCCCGGTCTGGGCTTTTCACTAGAAGATTATTACGAAACTGATGTGATATCGGTTTCGGCCTTGCCCGGCGACGACCCCGCAGAAGCTGCAGATTTGTGGGAAGCCCACCAAGATGTACATTTCAGGCCCCCGACTGAGGAGGTGCAAGATGAAGAAGTGTTCCTTTGGAACCCTCTCCGCCGCCGCTGCACGGGGAAAACCTCCTCTCTCTCTGACAGGCTAGCCTCGCAAGAGCACACCGCCGAGGCACCCTTACTTCGGCCTGCTGGCGAAGCAAGAAGCAGAAGCATGGGTCATGCTCCAAATTCCCCTCGATATGACCCCGTCATGTACGCCTTGTACCATAGGCAGCAACGGGAGATCGAGATGTTAAAAGCACGGCTGGCTGAGTTGACCTCGCTAGTTGCTGACCTCATCCAGGGTTCTCTCCGCTCGTGGGGTGGCTACATGTCTCGACCCCGAGACACTAGTCCCGATGTCCCCGTCTGGTCAAGAAGGGAGACAAGAGACACGGCAAGCCCATTAACCGGGCGGCCAACCAGGCGAGGCCTGACACTCCAAGAGAAGCTGCAAAAGCCCTACTCTTTCCCAAGAGAGAAGACTCGGGGTATTTTTGACTGGGCCTACCATTACGGCAAGGTCTCCCTCCCACGGTCCAAGAGGCCGCAGGACAACCGAAGAAGTGGGGACCCACTGTTTTGTCCCTACCACCAGATACTGGGCCACGCCATCGAAGACTGCTATGTTTTCTAAGACATTGCTCAAGACCTCATTGACAGGGAGAAGCTCAGAATGGGAGACTATGTGTTAGCCCCACCACGCCCCCACGTGGCGGACAGCCCCAGAAGAGGAGCCTATACACTATCCATCCAGTACCAGGCGCCTGAAGATGTGGCTGCCCCGGCCCCCGCCGGAGCTGTCTATGATGAGTACACAGAAGACCCCGAGGTGGCCCTGTGCGTTTCTGCACTAGCGGACCCCACGGACCCGTCGGCTACGGTCCAGGAGGAGTGCGCGGAAAATGCAGCCTCCTCGCCCCTTCATGAGGAAATTGAAAATGGCGGCCAGGCCACAGTTGACGAATTGATTGAGATCAACCTTGGCACAGAAGGTGACCCCAGGCCGACCTTTCTGAGTGCTCTTATGCCCCCACAGGAGAGAGAGCAATACACAAAGTTGCTGCAAGAATTCTGGGATTGCTTTGCCTGGAACTATAAAGAAATGCCTGGGCTCAGCCCCGAGGTGACTCAGCATATCTTGGCCATTGATCCCACGGTGGAACTAGTGAAGCAGTCTCCCCGGCGTATGAGGCCGGAATTGATCAGCCAGATCTGTAAGGAGGTCGACAAGCTCATAGATGTCGGCTTCGTGGTGGAGAACCAATACACCACTTGGTTGGCCAACATCATACCGGTGAAGAAGAAGAATGGACAGATCAGGATTTGCGTGCATTTTCGCGACCTGAATAAAGCCTGCCCAAAAGATGACTTCCCGGTGCCTATCACCGAAGTGGTGATTGATGCAACCACTGTTAAACAGGAGGACGGTGAGCTAGAAGGGGAGGGGATGAATAGATCACCGTTTAAAAAATATTTGTCCGAGCCGAGGAGAACTTAGAAGATGAGATAGACTAGGAAGACTGATAATATGTAAAATGATCCGGAACCTTAAACATGATAAAGCAAGTCACGAGCGTAGAACATATAACACTCAAAATTTCATCAGCACATATGCACAAGCACTAAGCGAGCAGTCAGACCAAGGTTTCGATCATCAACAATCCCACTTACTTCATGAAGCCAGACAGAACCATAAAGAAAATAGATGCGCACAACCACACCACGGAGAACAAGAGGTTTAGATGGTTCAGTCTGCAACCTGCAGACTTACATAAATCCCTCACTCAAGGCAGAATGAGGCTTCCCTTTCACAAGAAAGCACCGCAGACTCAGTCTGCCAACAACACGCTGATCCACAGCTTGGGGATCAAAATCCCTACAGACGCTGAACTCACAGCTTGCACCCAGGTCTCACACCACAAGACCTGACCCGGGGATAACTCTCCCTTCCTCTTAGACAAGAGGGAACCCAGCAGTGACCCACCCTCACTACAATTCAGAGACGCTGTCTCTCTTCCTCCTCAGCCGGAGGGAAGAACCCAGGTAGCCTTCTCACTACCTGTACACAAAACCCCGGAGAACTCCTCCCTTCCTCTGATCTAAATCAGAGGGAAATCACACTGCGACCCAGAGGATTCACCTCTCTTCCTCTACACCTAGAGGGAACGAAAACAGAGTATCAGAATTTGAGAACGAACAAACGAAGACATAAAGAAATATTGAAAGACAATCGAAGGAGAAACAATGTAGCTTCTTAAAGAAGCATAGACAAAACGTAGCAGAAAACCATCCTCTCCTTCATCACTCTCTCTCTTCCAGGTACGCTCAACGAATGGATCAGGATGGCTTCTCCTCTTCTTCCTCTCGCTCTGGCCTCACCCTTTTTCTTGTGGCTTCGGCAACTTTTCAGGAGCAGAAACCTTCCTATATATCCAGACTCACGAGAGACTGAGGGTGTGGGAGACACGCACGAAGAAGATGCTTCCAGATGAGCCGAGCCACGTGTTAGACGATTATTCCCTCAAATCACATGCTCACATGATTGGAATAAAGTTCCAATTTGTCTTTAAGTCCCTGTAAGGTTTCAGAGAACATTCAGTCAATCTCAGAAATATTCAAGTCATACGTTTGTTCACACAGATTGCACGGAACTTATCAAAGGACTGAAGAACGCGTCAACGCAGTAAAGCCAAGGCGTTAACGCAATGAGTTTATAATGCAGAGCAAGACCCTTCACAATACACACCAATGCATCAACGCATTAGTGACAGCGTCGACGCATCGGCTTGGTTGTTGATCAAAGGACCTTTGGACATCAGCCCAAGGCGTCAACGCTTCCATCGTGCAGCGTCGCCTCAGCTCCTCAAGCAAGATGCTCACGCCCTTGGCAACTGGCCAATGCGTCAACGCATCCAGTGTCAGTGTCGACGCAATGAACAAGACAGCAAGTGAAAGACGCACAATTGCGTCTACGCAGTCAGCCAAGTGCGTCAACGCACTAAAAGCACAGAACCCATATAGATGAAGATAGACAGGTACGAGCTAATGGGTGAACGTGTTAGAGGAGCATTTAATCAGAAAAGCATGATGAAGACATTTTAATCAGAAGATGTGCATGCAAACAAGAAATTTCCCAAGGCTCCTTTCAGAACCAAGATCCAAAGATTATCCAGACAATGCAGGATCTTTAACAGTCACCAGGAAGCAACACATAATTTGAGTCATAGTGTTAGTCATCATCAAAACTACAGAGATTCAACAATCTCCCCCTTTTTGATGATGGCAACACCATGAGTCAAATTCAGTGAAAAAGGAACACCAACCTAAAGCAGTCTCAATAACAACAGCAATAGTTCTCGATAAAACAACAATGGTGACCTGTCAAAAACTGAACTCACAGCACTCATTATCTTTTACCCAAAACATTCCAAAAACTTCCTTTTCACTAGCTCAACCTCCTCCTTTCAACCTCTTCACTCCCCCCTTTCAACCTTCTCCCCCTTTGACATCATCAAAACAAAAGAGAAGGAGAGATGTTGATGCTGGATTGATGAGAAAAGATGGAGAGAATTCCAACAGTAGAAACTCATTGTCAAAAGTTAGATGCTTAAGTGGGGCTCTAAGGTCAGTGAAGAATCTTGGAGTTCTGGTAAGAGAAAGAGATTCAGAAGAAGCTTGAAGTTTATCAACTTACGATGAATATGAAAGAAGAGCAAGTGTCAACAAATATGACTGAGGTAGCTGTTAAGGCTCGTCAAAAGGACAAGAAGAATTTGAACCATGAAAACAGCCTGTAGGCGCTGAGGACAAACATTCCAAGGAGAGAAAGCACTGTTATAGTGTGTATTTGGCCAGTTACACCTTTGACATTAAGTATGCACCTTGGTCAGAGGCCAGCATCCTCAGTTACTCAGTGTAAGAGCCTCATACCTTCTCAGTTAGAGAACAGAGATAGTGACTATTAGTTTTTACATGAGGAGACACCTTGATCAGAGGCCAGAATCCCCAGTTACTCACCACATGTCATCATTGCTCTGCCAAACATAAATTTTGAATTGAATTTCTTGCTTTTGTTTTTGTTTATGAGAACTGATACTTCATGACTTAGAAAGTTCCCATTTCATTGATGGGATTCCTAGTTTCTCAGTATACAGTTTAAAATACTGATCAGTTTAACTAGCTCTTCAAGAAGGTTGTTTGAAGACAAAGCCAGGGCAATTACACGTGGTCTTATCACGAAGTCCAATGAAAAGCGTATAACAGAACCCATTTCATATGAGTCTAGTTTGTTCATCAGTCAAGAAACAAAGTAAGAGGATATACTTGTGAAGGTTAATCTTAGCCTCTTAAGACTTACTAGAAGAAGATTCTGGCTGGACTTTAGTTTCACAAACTTAAGAATGTAGGAAATGAACGAGGTTCTACTAAAAAGGGATGCTTAAGATCAATTCTGACAATTAATCCAGCAACAACAACCATCTTTCAAACATTTTTAATTAGTCAAGCTCCCCCTCTCTAGTAGCTTTATCTCCCATTCTACCCTGATAACAACAGAGAAACAGACCTGATACCTCTCAAATCTCACACCCGCTCCCCCTCACATAGTGACCCCATCAGAAAAAGTAAGACAGAACTACCACTAAAATCATGGAAATACATAAAACTGAATTCATTGCCACAGATCAGTCAGAGTTTGTAAATACCAAGTTCTCTTCTCAATGAAGTGAATTTTTCACTATCTAAAGGTTTTGTAAAAATATCAGCAGTTTGATTTGCAGTCCCAACATGAATTAGTTCAAATGTTTTATTTGTAATTTCATTTCTTATAAAGTGGTGCCTGATTTTAATGTGTTTTGTTCGTGAGTGTAAAACAGGATTCTTTGCAATGTTTATGGCACTCGTGTTGTCACAAAAAATGGGAGTGCATCCTGTCTCTACTTGGTAATCCTGAAGCTGATGCTTAATCCAGATAACTTGAGTGCCACAGCTGCTTGCAGCCACGTATTCAGCCTCAGCAGTGGAAAGGGCCACTGAATGTTATTTCTTTGAACTCCAAGAAACTAGGCATCCTCCTAAGAATTGGCAGTGGCCACTGGTGCTCTTCCTATCTAATTTGCATCCAGCAAAGTCTGCATCAGTGTATGCAACTAAATCTAATGTGCGAGAAGCAGGATACCATAATCATAATGTGTGTGTGGCAGGCAGATATCTAATGATTCTTTTTACAGCAGACAAATGAAGTTCAGTAGGCCTAGACTGATATCTTGCACATAAGCCAACACTGAATTGTATGTCTGGCCTAGAAGCTGTTAAGTACAAGAGGGATCCAATCATACCTCTGTAGAGTTTTTCATCCACTTGTTTACCTGACTCATCTGCATTAAGGGTCATGCTTGTGCTCATTGGGGTGGATATTTGCTTCAGGTTAGTCATCCCAAACCTTTTTAGGATATCCAGCGTGTACTTGGTTTGGTGGAAGAAGCAGCCATCTGACATTTGATTTATCTGTAAGCCAAGAAAATAAGTCAGTTCTCCAACTAAGCTCATCTCAAATTCAGCTGACATAAGTTGTGAAAATTCATTACACAGTTCAGGATTTGTTGATCCAAAGATGATGTCGTCTACGTATACCTGAACTATGATGAGATCTTGTCTTGAATTCTTAGTGAATAAAGTTTGGTCAACATTACCTCTGTTATATCCTTTATTCAGTAAGAAACTGGTCAGCCTTTCATACCAGGCCCGAGGAGCCTGCTTTAGTCTATAAAGAGCTTTGTTTAACCTGAAAACTTGATTAGGTTTAGTCGAAAACTGAAAACCAGGAGGTTGTTCAACATAAACTTCTTCTTTTAGAATTCCACTCAAGAAAGCACTCTTAACATCCATTTGTTGAAGTTTTATGTTGTTTGAACAAGAAAATGCTAATAGAATTCTGATAGCCTCCATTCTAGCTACTGGAGCAAAGGATTCATCAAAGTCTACTCCATACTCCTGACTGTATCCTTTAGCTACAAGTCTAGCATTATTCCTAGAGATGACACCTTCTTCATTCAGTTTGTTCTTAAAAACCCATTTTGTTCCTATTACATTGAAATTTTCAGGTCTAGGTACAAGTTCCCAGACATTGTTTCTATCAAATTGCCCTAGTTCTTCACACATGGCAGTTACCCAATTCTCATCACTTAAGGCTTCTTCAATGGTCTTAGGCTCAATTTGAGAAACTAAAGTAATTAAGTCCTGATTCTGAACATTTCTGAAATGGGATCTTGTCCTAGGGGGATCAAGAAGACTACCAATAATATTGGTTACAGGGTGGTCTTTTGAAATTCTGACATTTGTTGAGGACTCACCTTGTTCGGCTGTACTTACTGGGTTCAGATCAATGGGTTCTTCAGCCAGTTGTACTTCCTCCTCTTGCATTTGATTCAGGAACTCTCCATCATGACTTGTAGACCTGTTATCATCATTTAGACTGTTAGAGATTTTTGTTTCATCAAAAATGACATGAGGGGTTTCCTCTACAGTTCTATCAGTTTTATTAAAGACCCTGAAGGCCCTAGATGTTTCAGAGTATCCTAGGAATATTCCCGGAATACTTCTGGCATCAAATTTATCTAAGTCTCTCTTGTTGTTATTATGAATAAAGCATTTTGAACCAAAAATTTTGAAATATGAGACATTAGGTCTCTTACCTTTCAGGAGTTCATATGGTGTTTTCTTATGTATGGGTCTTACCAAAGCTCTATTTAGTATATAGCAGGCAGTGTTTGCCGCTTCTGCCCAATAACTCTTCGGTAGCTGACTCTCCATTAGTAATGTTCTTGCCATTTCCACTATTGTCCTATTCCTTCTCTTTACAATTCCATTCTGCTCTGGGGTCCTGGGAGAAGAAAATTTGTGAGTCAGTCCCTCCTTGTCACAAAAACTAGAAAATGAGGAGTTCTCAAACTCTCCTCCATGATCTGATTGGATAACAGTGATCTTGTGGCCTACAAGTTTTTGCTTATTAAAAAAATTGTTCAAATTTTTGAAAAGCATCACTCTTATTAGCCAAGAAAAATAACCATGCAAATCTAGAGTAGTCATCGATAATGACAAAACCAAATCTCTTACCATTTAGGCTCTGGGTTCTGGTAGGACCAAAGAGATCCATGTGCAAGTGTTCCATAAGCTTGTTTGACAAGCTCTCAGTCCTTATTTTAAAAGAAGCTTGGGTTTGCTTGCCTAGAGCACAGGCATCGCAAGGCTTAGAGAATGATTTGAACTTCAAGCTAGGCATGCCTCTAACTAAGTCAAATTTAGCTAATTTATGCAAGGTGTTAAAGCTAGCATGACCTAGTCGCCTATGCCAGTCAAACATGTTATTCTCTGAATCAGCAGAGAGACACAGATTAGACTCAGACTCAACATCAAAATCCACAATATAGACATTATTGACTCTATTTGCAATGAACTTTATTTTATCGGAGTTTGGTTCGAGAATTTTGTAAGCATGCTCATCAAAAAGGACCTTGTGACCCTTGTCACATAACTGACTAATACTCAATAAGTTGTGTTGTAGACCTTCGACCAACAATACTTTTTCAACAGAGTTGGAGGTTTTCTTACCGATGGTTCCGGTCCCAATGATTTGGCCTTTGTTTTTACCTCTAAACTTGACTGTCCCTCCTGCTTTCAATTCAAGCTTGCTGAACTTTCTTTGATCCCCTGTCATGTGCCTCGAGCAGCCACTGTCGAGATACCACTTGTTGTTCTCGGCTGCTAGGCTCACCTGCACAATAACAATTTAAGTAGTGTGCTTTGGAGCCCAAGGTAAGTTGGGTCCAAAAATACCGCTCAAATGATTAAGCATAGTTTTGGGGATCTAGATCTGCTTCACTCCTTTTTTCTTTATGTGATGAGAGTTGACAATTTTGCTATTGATGTGCATTTCAGTCGTTTCCTTTTGTTTCTCAAGGTGTGTCCAGTTTCTGTTGATAAAAGCTTGGGTCCCAGCCAAACCATAATTTCTAAACTGTCTAGATGAAGGCATTTTATTGACAGTATTCTGTGTGTAGTTAGACCTTCCCATGTTTCTTTTAAAATAGCCCATTCTTTTATTAGAGTCATAGTTGTTGAATTGACAGGCACTTTGCTTCTGGTGCGTGGGCTTGTTGAATTTCTTAAAGACATCTTTTCCAAAATCAGGCTGTTGTTTATGGATGTTCTTTTGTTGTTCAGTACTTTTGGAACTGGATGGGATGTCCAGTTTTTCTTTTCCTTTCTCAGTGCAAAATGTGGTGGTTTTTATCCCAAATGCTTCCTTCTTATTTGGGTTGAAACCCAACCCTTCTTTGTTAAAGTTCACTTTGGTGCCTAACAAGGCATTCAAATTGCTTTCTCCCAAAACAAACCTCTCAAGAGTTTTCTTCTTATCTTCCAATTCTTTCCGCAGAGATATGTTGTTTTCCAGCAATTCATCATTGACCTTTTTAACAGCTTCATACCCTTCCTTGATTAAGTTATTTTGTCTCAGGTTTTCTTCAGTATGTTGATTTGTTTCATCAAGCTGTTTTCTAAAATTTTCAAGCTCATTCTTAACAAGATTATTCTCATTTCTTACATTTTCCATCTGAGCTAATTCAGCTACCAGTTTGGAATTTTCTATCTTGAAGAGTTCTTGTTCTTCATTCACCACATTGAGTTTGTGTTTGATGACTCTATGTTCTTTAGCTAAGGCATTGTACATATCTAGCAATTCACCATATTTATCTTCCCAGTCATCAATAGAGTAAGTTACAAAAGGATTGGTTACCTCATTTTCCTCGTCGGCCATCAGACATACTCCTTCAGTCTCCTTTCCTGAGGAATTAGTCTCTGATTCTTCTTCTTCATCACTCCAAGTGCATACCATAGCTTTTGGCTTTTTCTTGTATACTTGAGAGCCTTTCTTGTGGTAATCCGGTGTCTTCTTCTGAAGCTCAGGGCAGTCTTGCTTCATGTGCCCAAGGTTCTTGCAATGATAACACATCACACCTTTAGCATTCCTATCCTGGTCATTGCCATTGTTCGGATATTTACCTGATGAGTAGTTTCTTCTTCTCCTATATGATTTTCCCTTCATATTTAGGAATTTCCTGAACTGTCGTGTGAGCAGTGCTTTTTCACTTCTATCAAGGTCTTGAATTCCATCAGATTCTCCGCTGCTGCTGCTGCTGCTGTGTCGTTCAACTTTAAGAGCAACATTCTTGCCCTTCTTGTCACTTCCTTCTCCTGTTTTCTTGAGATTTATCTCATAGGTCATAAGAGACCCTATGAGTTTAGTGACGGTCATGGTTGTTAAATCTTTTGATTCCTCTATCACAATGGCTTTTGTGTGCCACGTTGGAGTCAAGGATCTTAAGATCTTCCTGACTATATCCCCTTCAGATATTTCCTTTCCAAATTCCTTAAGGCTGTTTGTGATCAGTGACAGCCTAGCGTACATATCAGTCACGCTCTCCTCTGACTTCATCTTGAATAATTCATACTCAGAGGTTAGGTAGTTTACCTTGGTAGCTCTGACCTGAGAGGTACCCTCGTAAATCAGCGCTAGTTTATCCCACATCTTCTTAGCTGTCTTGCACGCCGAAATTCGGGCATATTCTTTAGGGTGAACTGCGCACTGGATGATGTTGAGCGCAGACCAGTTCAGTGCGGATAGTTTGACTTGTTCTTCAGACCACATCTCCTCATTCGGAGGTAAATCATAAGGTCCAGTTGTAATGACTCTCCACAGCTTGTGGCTCTGAGATCAGATGAAAACTTCCATCCTATTTTTCCAAAAGAAATAATTAGAACCATCAAAATATGGGGGACGGGAGATTGACTGTCCTTCAGCTATGTAGCTGCGAGGACCTCTGGTTCTAGGATTAGCCTGGTCGTTGGACCACATCTCGGGTAAACCTGCTCTGATACCAACTGTTAAACATGAGGACGGTGAGCTGGAAGGGGAGGGGATGAATAGATCACCGTTTAAAAAATATTTGTCCGAGCTGAGGAGAACTTAGAAGATGAGATAGACTAGGAAGACTGATAATATGTAAAATGATCCGGAACCTTAAACAGGATAAAGCAAGTCACGAGCGTAGAACATATAACACTCAAAATTTCATTAGCACATATGCACAAGCACTAAGCGAGCAGTCAGACCAAGGTTTCGATCATCAACAATCACACTTACTTCATGAAGCCAGACAGAACCATAAAGAAAATAGATGCGCACAACCACACCACGGAGAACAAGAGGTTTAGATGGTTCAGTCTGCAACCTGTAGACTTACGTCCATCCCTCACTCAAGGCAGAATGAGGCTTCCCTTTCACAAGAAAGCACCGCAGACTCAGTCTGCCAACAACACGCTGATCCACAGCTTGGGGATCAAAATCCCTACAGACGCTGAACTCACAGCTTGCACCCAGGTCTCACACCACAAGACCTGACCCGAAGATAACTCTCCCTTCCTCTTAGACAAGAGGGAACCCAGCAGTGACCCACCCTCACTGCAATTCAGAGACGCTGTCTCTCTTCCTCCTCAGCCGGAGGGAAGAACCCAGGTAGCCTTCTCACTACCTGTACACAAAACCCCGGAGAACTCCTCCCTTCCTCTGATCTAAATCAGAGGGAAATCACACTGCGACCCAGAGGATTCACCTCTCTTCCTCTACACCTAGAGGGAACGAAAACAGAGTATCGGAATTTGAGAACGAACAAACGAAGACATAAAGAAATATTGAAAGACAATCGAAGGAGAAACAATGTAGCTTCTTAAAGAAGCATAGACAAAACGTAGCAGAAAACCATCCTCTCCTTCATCACTCTCTCTCTTCCAGGTACGCTCAACGAATGGATCAGGATGGCTTCTCCTCTTCTTCCTCTCGCTCTGGCCTCACCCTTTTTCTTGTGGCTTCGGCAGCTTTTCAGGAGCAGAAACCTTCATATATATCCAGACTCACGAGAGACTGAGGGTGTGGGAGACACGCGCGAAGAAGATGCTTCCAGATGAGCTGAGCGACGTGTTAGACGATTATTCCCTCAAATCACGTGCTCACATGATTGGAATAAAGTTCCAATTTGTCTTTAAGTCCCTGTAAGGTTTCAGAGAACATTCAGTCAATCTCAGAAATATTCAAGTCATACGCTTGTTCACACAGATTGCACGGAACTTATCAAAGGACTGAAGAACGCGTCAACGCAGTAAAGCCAAGGCGTTAACACAATGAGTTTATAATGGAGAGCAGGACCCTTCACAATACACACCAATGCGTTAACGCATTAGTGACAGCGTCGACGCATCGGCTTGGTTGTTGATCAAAAGACCTTTGGACATCAGCCCAAGGCGTCAACGCTTCCATCGTGCAGCGTCGCCTCAGCTCCTCAAGCGAGATGCTCACGCCCTTGGCAACTGGCCAGTGCGTCAACGCATCCAGTGTCAGCGTCGACGCAATGAACAAGACAGCAAGTGAAAGACGCACAATTGCGTCTACGCAGTCAGCCAAGTGCGTCAACGCACTAAAAGCACAGAACCCATATAGATGAAGACAGACAGGTACGAGCTAATGGGTGAATGTGTTAGAGGAGTATTTAATCAGAAAAGCATGATGAAGACATTTTAATCAGAAGATGTGCATGCAAACAAGAAATTTCCCAAGGCTCCTTTCAGAACCAAGATCCAGAGATTATCCAGACAATGCAGGATCTTTAGCAGTCACCAAGAAGCAACACTAATTTGATTCATAGTGTTAGTCATCATCAAAACTACAGAGATTCAACAACCACTGGCCACGAGGCCTTGTCCTTTATGCATGGATCATCCGGCTATAACCAAATTTGGATAGCCAACCACGACCGGATTCACATGGCTTTCAGGTCGCCCAAGGGGATATTCCACTATAAGAGGATGCCCTTCGGCCTCAAGAATGCCGGTGCTACATATCAGCGGGCGATGACCAAGATCTTCAACGAGCTACTGTACAGCAAGGTCGAATGCTACATTGATGATCTAGTTGTCAAAACTAAGAAGAGAGCTGAACATCTGAGCGACCTCAGGGTTGTCTTCCAAAGGCTCCGGCTGTATGGGCTGAAGATGAACCCTATGAAGTGCACCTTTGGCATGTCCAGTGGTGAGTTCCTTGGCTTTATTGTCTGGCACAGAGGGATCGAGATTGACCCCTTCAAGATAAAAGCCATTCAAGAGTTGCCCCTTCCGAAGAGTCTAGGAGAGCTGAGGTCCCTACAGGGCCGTCTAGCCTACATCCGCAGGTTCATCTCCAACCTGTCGGGGCGTTGCCAACCCTTTCATAGACTGATGATGAAGAATGCACCCTTCAGCTGGGGTCACGAATGCCAGCACGCATTCGACCAGCTAAAAGAGTACCTGAAGACCCCGCCAGTCCTGGGGGCACCGGTCAAAGGCAGACCGCTTATTCTCTATATAGCGGCTACCGAATATTCACTGGGGGTAATGCTCACCCAGAATAATGATGAGGGAAAGGAGCAGGCGCTCTACTACCTCAGCCAGAGATTGGTGGGAGCGGAGGCCAAGTACACTCCGATAGAGAAAGTCTGCCTTGCTTTGGTCTTCGCAGTCAAGAAAATGAGGCATTACATGCTGTCCCATGAAGTGAGCTTAATATCCAGGGCTGACCCCATCAAGCACATTCTCTCCCAGCCTGTCTTGAAGGGGCACCTTAGCAAATGGGCCGTGCTGCTCATGGAGCTTGACATCACCTACGTGCCGTAAAAGGCCGTTATGGGACAAGCCGTCGCGGATTTCTTTGCAGCACACTCTGTGCACGAAGACTCCCCGTTGGCCATAGAGCTACCCGAGGATGAGACACTGGAGGTGGATCATGTCCAACAAGCTATCTGGTAGCTATACTTTGACGGGGCTTCGAGAACAGAAGCGACCCCGTCCGAACACGCCAAGGTACGGGCCGGAGCCGGCATCGTTCTCAAATCGCCAGACGGAGAAGTGATGCACACATCCTGCTGCATTAGCAAGCCCTGTACAAATAATGAAGCAGAGTATGAAGCTCTGATCATCGGCCTTCAGGTGGCCCTCCAAATGGAGATCAAAATGCTCCAAGTATTCGGCGACTTGCTGCTGGTCGTCAAGCAGGTCCAGGGATAGTTTGATGTCCGAAAACCTGAGCTGCTCCCTTATCACACTAAGGCGAAGAGACTCATGGAGTGGTTCTACCTCCTTGAGATAGGCCATGTCGCCAGAGGGGAGAATGCACAAGCCGACGCCCTGGCAAAACTGGCAAGCTCACTGGCAGTGCCTCCAGATGGATCTCTCGGTATCCAAGTAATAAATCAGCGCCAGATGCCCAGTATGATAGAAGAGGAACCAGAAGAAGAAGAGCTAGAAGTCACCACAGTAGAAGCCATCGGCCTACCTGACTGGAGAGACCCCCTGATGCAGTGGTTCAAGTACCAGCAGCTGCCCAAGAAGAGAGAAGTGAAGATCAGGCTAATCAGAATTAAGGACTCTTATGAGCTCCAAAACAGAATATTATTCCAAATGGTGGCCGACGCCAAGCAAAAATTACTCCTCCGATGCTTGTCCATTGAAGAAGCCTAGAGGGTCATGAAGGAGGTCCATGCAGGGACAGCTGGCGCACACCAGGCGGGGTCGAAAATGAAGATTGAAATAAAGAAGCTCGGCTATTATTGGCCTGCAATGTTCGACGACTGCTGTAAATATGCTAAGTCGTGTCAGAAATGTCAGGAGCATGCCACCATACCCAGAAGGCCCCCCGTGCAGTTACACCCAACCGCGCCCAGTTGGCCGTTCGCCCAGTGGGGAACGGACATCGTGGGTCCCTTACCTGCATCTTCCACAGGCTACAAGTACATTTTGGCGGCAACCGACTACTTCTCCCGCTGGGCAGAGGCTGTCACCTTACGGGAGGTCACCGGAGAGATCGTGGTCAGGTTTGTCTGCCGTAATATCATATTCCGGTTTGGCGCGCCCGACCGAGTTGTGTCAGACAACGGCAGCCACTTCCGCAACTAGAAGGTCTACCGGCTAGCAGAAAAATATAAAATTGATTGGAGGACATCAACTCCTTACAACCCACAGGCTAATGGGCTGGCCGAAGCTTTTAATAAGACACTCTGCACTCTCCTGGCCAAGACTGTCAGCTCTAACAAAAGGGACTGGGAAGAAAGGATTTACGAGGCGCTTTGGGCATACCGAACCGTATACAAGACTCCAACAGGCTGCTCGCCCTTTTCTCTCGTATATGGCTCGGAGGTAATCATCCCCGTTGAACTGGAGATACCGTCCCTCAGGGTTGCCATTCAACATGGGCTTGTCCTTGAAGGGCAGACCAACGTTGAACGAAGTCTCGAGGAACTCTCCAGTCTAGAAGGAAAGCGGCTCTAGGCCCAACAGAACATTCAGGTCTACCAGGCCCGGATTGCATGCGCCTTTGACAAGCTTGTTAAGGAACGCGAATTCAAGAAGGGCGACCTCGTCATGGTCAAGAGAAGAGATCTCATGCCTGCCAACCCTAAGGGTAAGCTGAATGAGAACTGGCTCGGACCCTACGTAGTCCAAAAAGTCTACGAAGGTGGGGCCTATGTAATTGTCAACCATCGCGGGGAAGTTCAGTTCCCGCCTCTTAATGGAAGGCATATGAGACTGTACCACGCTCCGGCGCCCCCGTTCAATCAATAATATAACCCTCCGCCCTATTTTGGGCGGATTTGCGTGATTAATGTCCAAACAACTTGATCACTATCCATGTTTTCAAAAAGCGAGAAGAAAAAAAAAGGAAGAGGAAGGTAAAAAAAAAAGAGAGAAAAAAGAGAAGAGGAAAAAAAAGAGGAAAAAAAAGAGAAAAAAAAGAGAGAAGAAGAGAAGAGAGAAAGGAAGAAAAGAAAGAAAAAAAGAAGAGAAGAAGAGAAAAAGAGAGAAAAAGAAAAAAAAGAAAAAAAAGAGAAGAGAGAAAGAAAAAAAAAGAAGAAAAGAGGAGAAAAGGAAAAAGAAGAGAAGAGATAAAGAAAGAAAAGAAAGAGAAAGAGGAAAAAAAAAGAAGTGAGAAAAAAAGGAAAGATACAAGAGCAAGGGAAGAGTGGAAGCCGAGAAAGGGGGAACTCCCCCCATTTCCAGCCGTCGTCCCGTAGCAACGGGAGTACTAAAAGAAATTTCTAAACAAACTCTTCTCTCCGTCCTCCCCGGGCGGTGAGTACCCCCTTGGCTCGGACCTCCCGTCCGGGTCATTGACTAAACAAACTCTTCTCTCCATCCTCCCCGGGCGGTGAGTACCCCTTTGGCTCGGACCTCCCGTCCGGGTCATTGACTAAACAAACTCTTCTCTCCGTCCTCCCCGGGTGATGAGTACCCCTTTGGCTCGGATCTCCCGTCCAGGTCATTGACTAGACAAACTCTTCTCTCCGTCCTCCCCGGGTGGTGAGTACCCCTTTGGCTCGGACCTCCCGTCCGAGTCATTGACTAAACAAACTCTTCTCTCCGTCCTCCCCGGGCGGTGAGTACCCCTTTTGCTCAGATCTCCCGTCCGGGTCATTGACTAGACAAACTCTTCTCTCCGTCCCCCCCCCCCCCCCGGGCGGTGAGTACCCCTTTGGCTCGGATCTCCCGTCCGGGTCATTGACTAGACAAACTCTTCTCTCCGTCCCCTCTGGACGACGAGAAACCCGGTCTCTGACCGAGACCCCCCGCCTGAGGCCAGTACGCGTTTCCAACGTTGTGGCGAGGCCAGTGAGTCGCCCGTTCGGTATGGTGGAGTGGTCCCCTCGTCCTCCCCCTGGGAAGGTGAGCACTCGCCCGTGCCCTAACATGGGTTCCTGCCTGGTCCTCCTGGAGCGAACCATCGCAAAGACTCGCGCCCTCCCGATGCATCCCGGCACAAAAAAAAGAGAGAGAAAGGACGATATACGCTAAAGAGGAGGAAGGAGAAAAGAGGCCCCCTAGGGGAATGCGTGCTAGAAGAGCATGTGAAACCATAAATCTATTGTTCAATTCAGATAAAAGAAAATCGACCTACATGAGCTTCGGGGCATACCCCTGTGTTACATTCAAAAGAAGAGAGAAAGGAATTAAGGGGTGCAACGCTCAGTCGGTGCCCCTGAAGATGTCCTCGAGGGGGAGGATTCCGACGCAAGGAAAATTCGTCATGTCGCGCAAGCGGCCTCTCCGTTCTTCGAGTCGAGCAAGTTCCGCCTCCACGGACGCCACCTCGACCTGGGCAACGGCGAGAGCCTCGCCTTCCGCCTCGACCGCTCTTTCGGCTTCGGCAAGGTCAGACCTAGCCGCGGCAAGGTAGCTCTCCAGTTTCGCAATTCGGCTCTTAAGGGAGCGAACATTGCTCTGGCCTTCCCCGAGAGACCTCTCATGGCGCTCCTCATCATGACGTCGGGCCTCCAAAGTCTCTAAGTACTCGTCGGCCTGGGCATCAAGGGCGGCACATTCGTCAGGAGCCTGGGTCTCGAGGAACTCGCGATGCTTAACATACTTCAGTAATAGTAAGATTCATCGTGACCATTCCCCCAGTGGACAGCCCAGCACTTGTAACGCCCCGGTCAGCTGCGTCACTATGGTGTGTACCTCCCGGTATGATAAGGAAAGGTCGGCAAAGAGCATCATCCGCAGCGTTACCAGCATTTGATGGACTGGCGCCTCCGACAAGGTGTGACTGACCGAAGGCATGACTAGGGGAATGAATTCCACGGTGCTGTCCACCTCCGCCCACAAATCGACGTCCACGGCGGCTGAAGAGGACGGAAGAGCAAGAGTCAAGTCCCTTGGCCGGCCTGGCTCGATAGAGGACCTCTGGCCGACCACCGCTGGGGGAATGGGTAAGATCATCGCCAAAGCATCTGGCGCCGCCATCATCCGCTGCTCTCCTGCCTCCTCTTCCCCTGCCCGGCCCGCCTCTGCCACTAGTTCAACCGGCGGGGTTGCAGGTACCGGTACTCCGGTCGAAGGAGGGGCTTCGAGTAAAGCCACACCGGAAGCCGCCTCCCATAAACTCCTCTCGCGCGTCTGGAATCCCTCCAGATGTGCGCGAAGCCCCGCAAATATCTGCCTCAGGAGCGGGTCCTCCATTTGGGCCGGGAGCTTCGGGAGAGGCGGAAGTGGAACCAGCAGCTGGGGGATGCCCCCCGCTTCTACGAGCGCCGCAAGGCTCTCCACCCCTGAGCCAGAGACAAGAGCCAGCCCCTCCACCGCTATTGGGCCAATGCTTGGCCTCCGTTTCACAACAGCCTTCCGGGCACAACCGGACGTCTTCCCTCCTGTTGGCATCACCTGCTCATGGGAAGCGGAGTCAGCCACCCGCTGTCGGGAACATATCATGCAAAGTCAAAAGGCGGGGAAGAACCATAAGCCCCACATGCTTACCTCGGCCACCAGGATGATGCTGCCTTCCCCACAACCTCCGGCTGGGTAAGCTCCTGAAAATCCGAGGACAACAAGAACGAGATCATTAGCCCCCTCCTCCAGAGGCTCGTCCGCCGTTTTGATAGCACTTAAAGGCTCTGCGGACGCCTCCCGTTGAAGGGTGTCGAGCAAGAGGGCTAGCTTGCCCATGCCAGCAACGGCTCCCGCCGGGCGGTCGACCGGCGCGACTGAAGCGGCCTTCCCCACAACCTCCGGCTGGGTAAGCTCCTGAAAATCCGAGGACAACAAGAACGAGATCATTAGCCCACTATGGGAAAAAGGGTGTCCGGCCCAAGAAAGCTCACACTTACAACAGCCCTCCCCATAAAGCTTAAGGAGCCAGCAAGTAAGGGGGCCTTGAAGACCAGCTCGGGCAGCCCCGATGCTTCAGACGCGCCCTTGTCACAAGCCACTTCATCGGAGGAATAGTTGTAATCTACCTCTTCGCCCGATGAAGATTCAGCCACCACGGGTTCCTCCCTTGCCGGCAAAGGGACCTCCTCTTCGAGGTCAATGACTGGTGCATCCCCCCGCGGGCTGGATGAGGCGGGTATGACAGACTTCAGCCTTTTCCTCATATACTGCTGCATCGCCGGGAGATGCAGGCGAGGCCCAAATAGCCCAGTAACTGCCCCAGCTATGCCTGTCATATAAAAAAGGGAGAGGAAAAGATGGGTCACATCAAACCCAGTTGACTCCCAAAGAATGAAAGGAATCAAGTGGGCCGACAAAGACAAATACCCTCTTCAGCTCCTACAGCGCGGGGCGACCCACGGGCCTCCTCGGCAGGCAAGGCCTTCTCGGGAGCCGTAGCCGCCCCCTCGCCTGGGATCAGCACAAGTGATGGCTCCTCCGTACCGTCTGAAAGGAAGAGAGGCAATGGTCACATGCATATAAAGGGCTCACCCGGGAAAATAAATAAATCCGGAAAGATGACAGCGGTCGATAAGCCTCACCCGCATGGTGGCTCGGCCCGGTTCGAGTGACGTCAAATTCCTCGAAAGATGGAATGGGAGCCACCGGGGAGACGGTCGCTGAGGCCGGGGAGACCTCTGCCCTCCTTCGCTTTGCGTCCTGCCGCCCAGCCACTTTGGCGGCGGCCAATGCTTTCTTAATAGGCGACTTTGCCCGGGGCCTCCCCTTGGCTTATGGTGGGGGAGTCGGAGTTGGCGTCGAGGTCGCCCCTGCCACGGCCGCAGATTTATCCACATCAGGGACGGGCGCAGGAACCGGCTCCTCCACGTCGGGAATGGGCGTGGGCGCGAGCCCTTCCACAGAGACTGAGACAAAAAGAGACATTCAGGTGTCAAAATCTTGCCTCAAAATCAAAAAAAAAAGGAACCCTTAAGATACACTGATGGTGGGAGAGGTTAACCGGCAGGTTGGCTTGGCCCAGTCCGGGTGACCTCAAACTCCTCAAAAGATGGAACTCGCGGCGCCGGAGGAGTGATCGTTGAAGCCTTGGCAGCCTCAGTTTTTCGCCGCTTTGCGTCCCGCTGCTTGGCCGCTTTAGCAGCATCTACCGCCTTCTTCACAGGCGATTTGGCCCGGGACCTCTTCCCAGCCTTGGGCAGGGGAGCCGTAGTCGGAACTGGCAATGCCGCCTCAAAATAGGCGAGATTCTGTACGAGCCGAAGGAAGTTTCGGTACGTCACCATTTGCACGCTGTCGGGATGGTCTGTCAAAATAGACGCACGCATATGATTAGTATCCGACAACCTGCTAAGGTCGCAGTGACGAGAATAAAGGAGATGGAAAGGTTAAATACCGTGAGGACCGGTGTACAACCGAAGTGTTATTGGCCAGTAGCTCAGAGACGGCTCCTTGTCCCGACGCGCCGCCTCTCGGACCAGCCAGCATACGTCCTCGACCTTCTGGCACCGGTCTGTGAGGGTAGCCAGATCTGCATGCTTCTTCAAAGAGAGGTGGCAGAAAAGATTGAAGTGGTCCATGCCCCACCCGTCGGCATAATAGTATGGGACGTGCAGGCGCTTGCTCAGGATGGCGGCCGGCTGATCCTCAATCTTCAGCCCATTCACCCGCAGCAGGACATACAGCCATGTGGTGTCCTTATAATTCTCGGGCTTCCTCTCCTCCCGCCTCATAAACGTGCGGTATGGGCAGATCAGGTCCCTCTCTGGACGCCAGCTCTTTGCGGGGGTGCCCTCCTCCTCCATGGGGAGCGGGTAATTAATGAGCTCCAGACGGTCACTCCCTATCCGACAAAGATCCGTCAATGTCTTCTTATAGTTGTCCTTCGCCACCGGAGGCAACTCTACTTTCGGCGTCGGCCTCGCGTACCGGGCTTCCCGACGGGCGGCCATATATGCCACCACCTCCTTCTCCTGCTTGTTCTTGAGCCGAAGAAGATGATCTGGCTCAATGTCAAGCACCGGCACTGCCTGCCTGCTGAGGAACCTCCTCTCGGCCCAATCCCAACAGTCGGTCTTATGCAATCGATAGAAGGCCGTCCGTGTGTTCCACCACTTGATGTAATCCTCGGTCACTCTGGGGATGCGACCCAAAGCTGGCACCCTGAAGGAGGCAGAGTCTGCCCAGTGAAAGAAGTCCCACCAGCTCCTGGCGTGCTCGGCAACCGAACTTCCCCGGATATTCCGTGAGGGCAGGCCGAACTGTGCATGGTAAACCGGGATATGCTGATCATATCCGAAGTTTCGGCCAAAGGGGAAGTGGTAATACGGCACCAGCAATAAATTGTCTCCCTTCCTAAACGCCAACACACTCGGGCGAATAGACAGCGACCAGTCCCTCAGCTCGGGCTCCAGCAACGGGCGGACCACATTCTCTTGGCTGATAGGGTGGACGTACTTCTCCACCTGGTCGTCTTTGCATTCCCTCTTGTTATTCACCAGAGGGCTTGAGTGCGCGGCCAGCGTCCAGAAGTGAATAGTGCCAGCCGCGTCCCGGGGAACCGTTGTCAGCCGGCCCCGAATGTCATACATCCGCATGGAAGTAGAAGCCGGCTCTGCGCTGGCGAACTCCAGCATTCTCGGCACCAGCCCCCAGTCTTGAAGAGCTCGCGGGGCGAACTCCGGGAACAGCGAGCAGACCCACGCATTGAAGAAATGCAGCGGACAAATGTAGCGGGCCTGTCTCGGGAACTGATGAGTACTGACGTCCCCCAATGCCTTGTAGATCAAGCAAAGGGTTGCCGGGCACAGGGAGAGTTTGATCCCCCACGCCATCTGACACGCTGGATAGATAGCGTCCAGTCGAATCACCGTCTCGTCCCCATATGGCATGACAAATGAACATAGCCAATACATGAGATAGGCGGCGCAGTGAGTCTGCGGGTCGACACCCATCGGATTAGGCCCGCTCCGACGCCCCTTCGAGGGGATATTCACATCGAGCTTGGGCTTCGCACGCTTCTTGCGAGCGACAGCGGTGCCAACACGGGGAAACTCTTCATATTGCTTCAACCCGTCGTAGAAGTATTACAGCCACAGGGTCATGCGCACCCTCTTTCTGTCCCCACGGGCGGGCTGCCGCCCACCATGCGACAACTGGTATAGCTCCCTGTCACGCCCCGAGCGCGGAAGATACCCGGAGATGCGCGACGTGTCTATATCAATCATGTCAATCAGAGTGGTCGTGTATTCGACACAAAGACAGAGATGCGCAAAATAGCAAGATAACCCAATCCTTTATTTCATAATGGATAGACTATTACAAATCCAATACTCTGTTAAATAAAAAGGAAAAGAATACATAGTTGACTCAAGAAACTATAGAAAAGACTAGACGACACTTGTAGAAGCTCTATCACTTTCACTCTTGACCATTCCCATCCGATTGACTTCCATCGTCGTCGGACTTACCTGAAAAGTAGAAAGGGACAAACGAAATGAGCGAACGCTCAGTAGGAAATTATATCTCAAGTACTAGCAAGGGGTTTAAGTAATTACATTTTCATGAATGCAATAAAGCTATGCATGCTCGCATGAAACGACAAGATAGAGAGAATGTAATATCAAAGAAACAAGATGAACTTAATCATGAACTTCCAACAAGATGACAAGTATATTCAAGGTATTCAAGCAAGCACGTTTAACAAGTCATGTCAAGAACTTTGGCTATCATGTATCAAGCAAGTAAATTACCCTCTTTCGGGCCACACATTTCATGTAAAGTCAAGTACGATTCAAGTGCAAGATGTGTGTGGAATGTCCAATCAAGCAAGTCAAGTACTCGGTATAATGCCAGATACCTTATCATTTTAACTCCCATGGGCACAAGTACTTTCGGGTGCTCCTCCCAGGACCAGATCGGGCCCTATATGCGCAGGCATTTATCATGTGTTTTGACATCCACTCTTGTTTATATAGCCAATATAGAATTTCAATAATCAAGCTTGTAGACACGTATGACAACTTTGATAGAATAGAGTCCAAAATATGACAAAGGACATAGAATGGCGATAATAACGGTATAATCACGATGTCGATAAAACTAGGTAGATTATGGTTCCCTTAACTGAGGTACCATGACAAATCAATATGGACATTCTTTATATAGAATTGAGGTCCACATGAACAGTATATCATAGGTAAGATACCCCCATTCTTATCATAGAATTGAGGTTTTCAAGAACGACATGATATGGCATGATATCATCATCCCATTAAGAATTTCTTATGATATACTCTTTGTATAATCATAAGGGCCGGTATACCATGTTTCTTTAGATTGACATGGCAAGGATCGTGTAATGGGTTTTTAGGGTACAACCAGCTCAGTCGGCCTTGAGGGAATCCAAGGCTACGAGGAGTCTTACGGAGGTCTCTATGACTAACTCGCTAGTCCCAAGGAACGGAATGTCCAAAGGAGAGCTTGTATGTCAATGAGAATTGAGTGTGATCGATAAAACGCCGTGAAAAGTGGGACTATACTCACGGAGTGGAGAATAGTGCCGATATATATATATATATATATGTATAATATATAAACCATCGGTTAGCAAATCAGAGGAAAAATCGGTTTACAGTAAAATAACGACTTAGGTCAAGTCGTGTCTCAAGTAATTAACGCCTAACAGAAGGGCGTTTACACATGGTCCGTTTTGCAGAATTTTCAATAATTCCATAATGTATCTAAGACGCGCCTTCGGAAGGGGCGTTTCTTCAGAAGTTGACGACTACTGTAGCAGGCGTCTTTTTATTTATAATATTTTTCAGAACCTATTTATTTTCAGAAATTATCAAAAACGCGCCCTTGTCCGGGGCGTTAATCATTAAATTCTTATTTTCACAAAATATATATTCCAGGATTTTAAAAGATACGCGCCCTAGTAAGGGGCGTTTATTTTTAATTCACGCCCTATGATGGGGCGTTTACATATGGAAAACGACCTAGTCTAGGTCGTGAATTCAAGAGATACTGGGAAAGCAAGATTTGCACGATAATCAATGATAACAATCATATAGTCATGACAGGAAATTGGCAGGAAATCAGATGCAGTATTTTAGATTTGATGTTTCATGCTTATTGACTTTTAACCGTTAACAATTATTGATTGATTTCATGTAATTGCATGGATAATCCGTTCTGAAGATTTACATGAAATTAACGCCTGTGTACAGGGCGTCAAATATTAAATTGACGACCTGGACATGGTCGTGTCTTGTAAATTAGCGCCCTTGACAGGGGCGTCTCTTTCAAAATATTTCAGAAAACGCATGAAAACTATAATAATCATATGCATGACATGCTTATATATATATATATCTTGCATTAATTTCATTTGGGCTACAGTAACTTGAGAAAACCTACCTTTAAGAGTTGATTTGGAGATGACCGTGAGGGGTTTTTGGCTAGCAGAAGATGATGGCTTTGATGAAGAGGCTTCTACTGCGACTTACGAACAGTGGCAGCAACAACAAGGAGAAGAACAATCGTTCTTCAGAGATCTTCACGCTACAGAACCTGTAGAGGAAGAGAAAGGAAGTAAATATGAAGATGTTAATATTCTTCATAGTTGTAATCGATATTTTAAAAAGATAGAAGAACTTACCCTTGTTCTCCACGAAGTCCAGGCTTCCTCAACCTGTAAGAAGAGAAGGCGATGAAGAACGTTAGTTCTTCATATACTCGAAACAGAAGAAAGGAAAGAAGAACAGTTCTGTTCTTCACTTACCGTCGCAGAGGCTTGGATCAAATAGGTTTAGGGTTTGTCAAACGAGAGATTTTATAGGATTTTGGGAATCCTAACAATAGTTAGTGTTTGATTGGAAGTAATATTTCCAAGATTGAGTTATTACCACATTCGAACTCTTTCTCATAGTTATCACTTACCCTGGATAAGTTCTGGGTTCGAACGGTTCCGAATGGAATTAACGACTTTGGTCAGGGCGTGTATTATTTAATTGACGACTTACTTTAGGGCGTTTCTTAAAAAGCGCCTTGAAAAAGGGCGTTTCGTGTTTTAAAACACGCCCAAGATAGAGGCGTTTCTTTTACTTACCCATTTGGTCGCATGAGAACTGACGACCGCATGTGTGGGCGTCCTTTCTTTAGTCACGCCATGGATAGAGGCGTTTCTTTATAAATTAACGCCTTAATAAGAGGCGTTATTTTTAATTTTGTTTTATTTCGTCCAATTAACCCTATTCCTTTTATATATTACTTCTGTAATATATATGTTTTAATTCATTTCAATTATTCATTTATTAGGGTTGCTACACCCTCCCCCACTTAAAAGAATTTGGTCCCCAAATTCAATATATATATAATTATACATGCGGAGAGTGTAGGACATATACCTCTTAGAATAACTCGGGAAATCGTTTCTTCATAGATTCCTCGGTCTCCCATGTCGCTTCGCGTTCAGGATTCTTATTCCATTGCACCTTGAGCATGGGAATAACCTTATTCCTTAGAGCTCGTATTTCTCGATCTAATATCTTCAAGGGCCTCTGTTCATATGTGAGATCTTTCTGGATCACCAGATCTCCATGCTCAATAATATGTGACGGATCGTGCACATACTTCTTCAACATAGATATGTGAAATACATTGTGTACCTCGGACAACTGAGGAGGCAACGCGATGCGATAAGCAACCTCGCCAACTCTTTCGAGTACCTCAAATGGTCCGATGAATCTTGGCGTAAGCTTGCCCTTAACACCAAATCTTCGTATGCCACGTCCAGGGGATATTTTAAGAAATACATGATCTCCGATTTGGAATTCAAGATCTCTTCTTCTTGTATCTGCATAAGTCTTTTGTCTGGTCTGAGCAACTTGTAATCTTTCTCTGATTACCTGTATCTTCTCAGTTGTATCCCTTACCATGTCTGGACCTAATAGTTGTTTCTCTCCAACTTCGTTCCAACATATGGGAGATCGGCAACTCCTTCCGTATAAGGCTTCGAAAGGTGCCATTTGGATACTAGCTTGGTAGCTATTATTATATGCAAATTCAACTAAAGGTAAGTGGTCATGCCAGCTTCCTCCAAAGTCAATAATGCATGCTCTCAGCATATCTTCAACAACTTGATTAGTTCGCTCGGTCTGACCATCCGTTTGTGGGTGAAAAGCAGTACTAAAGTTGAGCCTTGTCCCCAACGAATGTTGTAATCCCTTCCAAAAATGAGAAGTAAAACGGGGATCTCTATCAGACACGATTGAGACAGGAATTCCATGTATCCTGACTATTTCTTTAATGTATAGTGCAGCTAGCACATCAATCGACCATCGGCTTTTGATTGGCAAGAAGTGTGCCGATTTAGTCAATCGGTCAATGATAACCCAGATTCCATCATGTCCTCCTTTAGATTTAGACAAACCCATGATGAAGTCCATACCAATATCCTCCCATTTCCACTTAGGAATATCTAGAGGATGTAGTTTTCCCGCAGGCTTTTGGTGTTCCACCTTGACCTGTTGGCATGTGAGACAGCGTGATACATAGTCCGCTATTTCTCTTTTCATATTGGGCCACCAAAAGTTCCTCTTTATATCTTGGTACATTTTAGTTGATCCAGGATGAATAGTGTATCTTGATCTGTGAGCTTCATCTAAGATCTTCTTCTTTAATTCCGGACAATCGGGTACACAAGTTCTATCTTTGAACGATAATCTTCCATCAGAAGTTAGTTGAAAATCAGATTGTCCTTCTAATCTGCCTTTGATTTCTACTAATATAGGATCATCATCCTGAAGTGTTTGTATCTCAGATAACAAATCTGACTGTATGCTTACATGAGATAGTGTGACAATCTTGGATTCCGTGTCCAAGCTTATATTGAGCTCGGAGAATTGTTCAAGTAACCTCCATTCTTGCATCATACAATTTGCTATCATTGCTCTCGGCTTTCGACTAAGGGCATCAGCCACATAATTACCCTTTCCGGGATGGTATTGTATACTGAAGTCGAAGTCCTTGAGATATTCTAGCCAACGTCTTTGTCTCATGTTCAGCTCCTTTTGTGAAAATAGATATTTGAGACTTTTGTGATCGGAGTATACAGTAAACTGTACCCCATAGAGATAGTGTCTCCATATCTTTAGGGCAAATACTACCGCGGCCAATTCCAAGTCATGGACGGGGTAATTCTCCTCATGCTTCTTCAGTTGACGAGAAGAGTATGCTATGACCTTTCCTTGTTGCATTAGGACACATCCGAGGCCAATGCCAGACGCATCAGTGTAGACTTCGAATTTCTCTCCTTCAATTGGTAGGGCTAAGACCGGAGCTGTAGTGAGATGATCCTTGAGAGTTTGGAAACTGCTTTCACATTCCTCACTCCATTCATATCGGATCTCCTTACGAGTTAATCTTGTAAGTGGTACGGCGATCTTAGAGAAATCTTTAATGAATCGTCGATAATAGCCTGCAAGACCTAAGAAACTTCTGATCTCGCTTGCATTAGTGGGTCTCTCCCAGTTTCTCACAGCTTCAACTTTTGACGGATCCACAGATAAACCGTCCTTGGATATGACATGTCCGAGAAAAGCCACTTCTTCCAGCCAGAACTCGCATTTGCTGAGTTTAGCATATAATTGATTTGTCCTCAAGACTTGCAATGCAATCCTCAAATGCTCTTCATGTTCTTCCTTAGTCTTAGAATATATCAATATATCATCAATGAAGACTACTATGAATTGATCCAAGTAAGGCCTGAATATGCTATTCATTAACTGCATAAAGGCAGCAGGGGCATTTGTTAGTCCAAAAGGCATAACAACAAATTCGTAATGGCCATACCTGCTTCTGAATGCGGTCTTGTGAATGTCATCATCCTTGATCCTTAATTGATGATATCCCGACCTGAGATCAATCTTGGAGAAATATTTGGATCCTGAAATCTGATCAAATAATTCATCGATTCTCGGCAGTGGATACTTGTTCTTGATAGTAAGATGATTCAACTGTCGATAGTCGATACACAATCTCATGGATCCATCCTTCTTCTTTACAAATAAGACTGGTGCTCCCCACGGGGAAGTACTTGGTCTAATAAACCCTTTTCGGATTAGTTCCATCAACTGCTCCTTCAACTCCTTGAGTTCAGCAGGGGACATTCTATATGGTGCCTTTGAAACAGGACCAGCACCAGGGACTAAGTCGATGGTAAAGGCCACATCTCTTTGCGGGGGTAATCCCGGCAATTCTTCCGGAAATACGTCTGGAAATTCTCGCACTACCTGAATGTCTTCTATCTCGGTTTCCTTAGCTTCTTTAATAGTGACAAAAGCAAGGAAGGATACACATCCTTTCCTGACGAGCTTGCTTGCTCGAAGAGCCGAAATAAGAGGGGATTTGCTTCGACTCTTAGGACTAGTATAAGTCAGTTCTGGAAATTCTTTGAAAACAATCTTGCTATTACGGCAATCAACCGTTGCCTGGTACTTAGATAACCAATCTGCTCCTAGTATAACATCATATTCTTTTAGATCTAAGCAGATAAGATCAATAGGAAAATTCTTTCCTCGAACCAACACCTCACAGTTTTGGTAATGATGCGTGATATCCGTCTCGTTTCCGAGAGGAGTAGACAACACTATTTTCATCCATTCTGGTTCTAGAGGTAATGGGTCAGCAAACTTCTTGGAAATAATGGAATGCGATGCACCCGTATCAAATAAGACATGTGCATATTTGGAACAAATTTTTAATGTACCTTCCACCAATCCGCCTTCTTCTTCTGGTTTGGTCTCTTGGATTGCATGAAGACGCGCGTTCCTTGTCACTGGGCGTTTACCCTCACCGTCTTGGTCATTCATTAATGGACAATCGGGAATCCGATGTTCACGACTCCCACAACGGAGACATGCTCCTAATTTCCTCCAGCATTCTTCTGTTTTGTGACCAGCCTTGTCACAATGCTTGCATACTACGTTTGAAGGGGTAGTGGTGATAGAGAAAGGCTTGGATTTCTTGTACTTCTGATCTTGAGAGGAAGAACCTCCATTATTGGGCCTCTTCTTAAAGTTGGGTTTAAAAGAACCCGAACTTGTGACTTGCTCCTTTTTGTCTTTCCCACGGATCCTATCAGATAATTCCGTGGCATCTTCAAGCAACTGAGCTCGGCGCACCATTTCAGTATAAGCTTGAATATCCATAGGCGCCAATTGAGTAATGTAGTGAGGCCTAAGCCCATTAAGAAATCTACGGGCTTTCATCCTTTCCGTGCTAATTAAATGCTTAGCATATCTAGACAGTCTAGAGAACTGTGCTTCATAATCAGCCACCGATAAAGATCTTTGCTTTAATGCGGCAAATTCGGCGGCCTTCTTTTCCTGGACCCTATCAGAGAAATATTTGGCGTTGAAATATTCAACGAATTCACCCCATGTAACTTGAGTTGGGTCAATAGTAGCTTCAATCGACTCCCACCAGCATCTAGCATCCTTTTCTAACTGGAAAGTAGCTAATAAGACTTTGTCCTGATCCGTGCATTGCATGACACGGAATATACGTTCAATCTCCCGAACCCAATGCTCGGCATCGTCTGGATCGGTCGATCCCATGAACTTCGGGGGATTCATATTCTTGAATGCTTGGTGTAAGCTTCCAGCTCGTGGAGCACCACCTTGTGCTACCTGTTGTAGCACTTGGGTCATCCCTTGGAGGGTACGCTGCATGTTGCGCCATTGAGCACGTTCGGCAGCCATTATCCTACAATTATAATAGCTATGTTAGTATTATATCATTATGATCTTATAAAGGACTCATTGATCATTTAACCCTTGGTTCTACCCACTCTCACTTGGTTAAAGGTTTTGAAACCTATCCTTGGACTTGGGTTTCCTAGGAATTGAATACCTTAGGCTCTGATACCACAAAGACTGTCACGCCCCGAGCGCGGAAGATACCCGGAGATGCGCGACGTGTCTATATCAATCATGTCAATCAGAGTGGTCGTGTATTCGACACAAAGACAGAGATGCGCAAAATAGCAAGATAACCCAATCCTTTATTTCATAATGGATAGACTATTACAAATCCAATACTCTGTTAAATAAAAAGGAAAAGAATACATAGTTGACTCAAGAAACTATAGAAAAGACTAGACGACACTTGTAGAAGCTCTATCACTTTCACTCTTGACCATTCCCATCCGATTGACTTCCATCGTCGTCGGACTTACCTGAAAAGTAGAAAGGGACAAACGAAATGAGCGAACGCTCAGTAGGAAATTATATCTCAAGTACTAGCAAGGGGTTTAAGTAATTACATTTTCATGAATGCAATAAAGCTATGCATGCTCGCATGAAACGACAAGATAGAGAGAATGTAATATCAAAGAAACAAGATGAACTTAATCATGAACTTCCAACAAGATGACAAGTATATTCAAGGTATTCAAGCAAGCACGTTTAACAAGTCATGTCAAGAACTTTGGCTATCATGTATCAAGCAAGTAAATTACCCTCTTTCGGGCCACACATTTCATGTAAAGTCAAGTACGATTCAAGTACAAGATGTGTGTGGAATGTCCAATCAAGCAAGTCAAGTACTCGGTATAATGCCAGATACCTTATCATTTTAACTCCCATGGGCACAAGTACTTTCGGGTGCTCCTCCCAGGACCAGATCGGGCCCTATATGCGCAGGCATTTATCATGTGTTTTGACATCCACTCTTGTTTATATAGCCAATATAGAATTTCAATAATCAAGCTTGTAGACACGTATGACAACTTTGATAGAATAGAGTCCAAAATATGACAAAGGACATAGAATGGCGATAATAACGGTATAATCACGATGTCGATAAAACTAGGTAGATTATGGTTCCCTTAACTGAGGTACCATGACAAATCAATATGGACATTCTTTATATAGAATTGAGGTCCACATGAACAGTATATCATAGGTAAGATACCCCCATTCTTATCATAGAATTGAGGTTTTCAAGAACGACATGATATGGCATGATATCATCATCCCATTAAGAATTTCTTATGATATACTCTTTGTATAATCATAAGGGCCGGTATACCATGTTTCTTTAGATTGACATGGCAAGGATCGTGTAATGGGTTTTTAGGGTACAACCAGCTCAGTCGGCCTTGAGGGAATCCAAGGCTACGAGGAGTCTTACGGAGGTCTCTATGACTAACTCGCTAGTCCCAAGGAACGGAATGTCCAAAGGAGAGCTTGTATGTCAATGAGAATTGAGTGTGATCGATAAAACGCCGTGAAAAGTGGGACTATACTCACGGAGTAGAGAATAGTGCCGATATATATATATATATAAATATATAAACCATCGGTTAGCAAATCAGAGGAAAAATCGGTTTACAGTAAAATAACGACTTAGGTCAAGTCGTGTCTCAAGTAATTAACGCCTAACAGAAGGGCGTTTACACATGGTCCGTTTGCAGAATTTTCAATAATTCCATAATGTATCTAAGACGCGCCTTCGGGAGGGGCGTTTCTTCAGAAGTTGACGACTACTGTAGAGGCGTCTTTTTATTTATAATATTTTTCAGAACCTATTTATTTTCAGAAATTATCAAAAACGCGCCCTTGTCCGGGGCGTTAATCATTAAATTCTTATTTTCACAAAATATATATTCCAGGATTTTAAAAGATACGCGCCCTAGTAAGGGGCGTTTATTTTTAATTCACGCCCTATGATGGGGCGTTTACATATGGAAAACGACCTAGTCTAGGTCGTGAATTCAAGAGATACTGGGAAAGCAAGATTTGCACGATAATCAATGATAACAATCATATAGTCATGACAGGAAATTGGTAGGAAATCAGATGCAGTATTTTAGATTTGATGTTTCATGCTTATTGACTTTTAACCGTTAACAATTATTGATTGATTTCATGTAATTGCATGGATAATCCGTTCTGAAGATTTACATGAAATTAACGCATGTGTACAGGGCGTCAAATATTAAATTGACGACCTGGACATGGTCGTGTCTTGTAAATTAGCGCCCTTGACAGAGGCGTCTCTTTCAAAATATTTCAGAAAACGTATGAAAACTATAATAATCATATGCATGACATGCTTATATATATATATATCTTGCATTAATTTCATTTGGGCTACAGTAACTTGAGAAAACCTACCTTTAAGAGTTGATTTGGAGATGACCGTGAGGGGTTTTTGGCTAGCAGAAGATGATGGCTTTGATGAAGAGGCTTCTACTGCGACTTACGAACAGTGGCAGCAACAACAAGGAGAAGAACAATCGTTCTTCAGAGATCTTCACGCTACAGAACCTGTAGAGGAAGAGAAAGGAAGTAAATATGAAGATGTTAATATTCTTCATAGTTGTAATCGATATTTTAAGAAGATAGAAGAACTTACCCTTGTTCTCCACGAAGTCCAGGCTTCCTCAACCTGTAAGAAGAGAAGGCGATGAAGAACGTTAGTTCTTCATATACTCGAAACAGAAGAAAGGAAAGAAGAACAGTTCTGTTCTTCACTTACCGTCGCAGAGGCTTGGATCAAATAGGTTTAGGGTTTGTCAAACGAGAGATTTTATAGGATTTTGGGAATCCTAACAAAAGTTAGTGTTTGATTGGAAGTAATATTTCCAAGATTGAGTTATTACCACATTCGAACTCTTTCTCATAGTTATCACTTACCCTGGATAAGTTCTGGGTTCGAACGGTTCCGAATGGAATTAACGACTTTGGTCAGGGCGTGTATTATTTAATTGACGACTTACTTTAGGGCGTTTCTTAAAAAGCGCCTTGAAAAAGGGCGTTTCGTGTTTTAAAACACGCCCAAGATAGAGGCGTTTCTTTTACTTACCCATTTGGTCGCATGAGAACTGACGACCGCATGTGTGGGCGTCCTTTCTTTAGTCACGCCATGGATAGAGGCGTTTCTTTATAAATTAACGCCTTAATAAGAGGCGTTATTTTTAATTTTATTTTATTTCATCCAATTAACCCTATTCCTTTTATATATTACCTCTGTAATATATATGTTTTAATTCATTTCAATTATTCATTTATTAGGGTTGCTACACTCCCGGTACGCCTTCATAAGGTACCGGTATGAATACCCCAGCGAATAGTAGCCGTCCCCGTTGGTTTCATCCTTGATCAGGTCAGGGAGGCATACTTCTTCATAAGGCTCCCCATCAATGGGCAAGCCGCTCAACTGGCTAAGACTCCACAGGTCCAGGGAGGTCTCGCCTTTCGCAGTATAAAAAGTATTGGTCTCAGCATTGAATACTTCTATCATACCACAGCAGAGACCCTTAGAGATGGGGTAGCCGTAGCGGGAGGCGTAAACACTATGGTAAATACCAGCTCGGACCAGCAGAGGGGCGTAGTTGAATAGTACGTATTCGGTAAACTCCACCGCCCCTTCACGGAAGTTGTGTGCATCTTGAAGCTTCAGCTCCCCGAACCAGCCCAGCGACAGTTCATACTTGAACCTGATGGCCAGACAGTCTAAGATAAATGGCTCCTCCCTGTAACCCCATTTCAGGGGAGCCAAGAATAAGCCAAATCGGGGCGATTCGCCATGCACCTTCCCGGCAGACATGTCCCATTTTGCCGGAGTGAATTGAGGTGCTCGCACCAATTTGTCTTCGGCCGGTAGCACCCCCTCAATCCCCAAGACTGGCTTCCACTCCCGGGCTTCTCCCACCATATACATCGGAATGCTCCTGGGGACGCTGTATAATAGACTATCCCGGGCATGCAGGATGGCCCGCTCGACGGCCTTTATGCTGCGGAAATCTCGCCCCTCTCAGGAACGCAGATGCCTCAGAAACCGAATAAGGTGCCTGTCCTTCGGAATGTCCCTCCGGTACTCCCCGGTGGCCCGATCAAATGTGAAGCCACTTTCAACTCTGGCAAGCCGACCGAAGTCCATGCTCTCACTGTCGGATCCCGACGATGCTGCCAAAGCGGCTATCTCCTCGTGCTCCCGGTCCAAGTCCTCCATGTTGAGCCATGTGACCGTTGGCACTGGACCCCGCGGAATAAGGTCGGCACCGACAGCAGCAGCAGGGGCAGAAGAACCACTTGGGGCAGCCATTTGTCTGCAAAGATACACAAATGGAAGACCAGAATAAGCCACAGGCAAAAGGGAATGAAGAACTGTAAAGGGGCTTTACTACGAATAAAATAAGTAAGATACTGCCAATTTCTGACGAAATTTCGACAGAGTCTCCCCTAGGCCAGAGGCATAAGGGAAAAACACGGGTGCACGCCCACAAGGAGTGACGGCCCCAAAAAAGTCATGGTGGGCCCCAAAAGGCAACACCAGAAGTCCACCGATCAAAAAGTCTTCTTCCCCTGGCTTAAGGCCTCTTTACTGGCACACTGCCTAGTGCCTTCCCCGGCACACCCTGAAGCTACCCTCGCAGGCACACCCATATGGGCCTTCACCGGCACACCCTGTGGGCGGGCTTCCCCGGTATGCCCAAAAGCTCCTTCACCGGCACACTTGGCGCCTCGCTTCACCAGCACACTTAGCACCTCCCTGCCCGGCACGCTACCCAGCCTCTCCACCGGCACAGCCCGAGGCCTCCCTGCCCGGCACACCCCCTGGCGTCGCTCCCTGGCACGCCCTAACAACGGGCTTCCCCGACACGCCCCGTGGTGAACTGCTTTCTCCGGCACACCTCTCCCAGAGCTTTCCCCAGTACACCTACCCCCAAAGGTTTCCCCGGCACACCTCCCGGCATGGCTCCCCGGCACGCCCTAAAGGGCTTTCCCCGGCACACCCAGACGAGCCGCTCCCCGGCACGGCCCTTGGGCTGTCTTCCCCGGCACATCCAGACAAGCCCTTCCCCCGGCACACCAGCAATCCCTTCTCCCCGGCACACTCTGGGCGGTCTTCACTGGCACACACATGGCCTCTTCCCCGGCACGCCCTATGCCGTTTCCCCGGTATGCCCCCAAGGCTCTTCCCCAACACACCTCTAGGGTCCCTCGCCAGCACGCCTTCATGCCCCCTCACCGACACAACCGGCGCGCCTCACAACACCGGAGTAGAGGAAGGAGAAGAGATGGAGAAGAAGAAAGAGGATAAGGGGGAGAGAAGGGAGGATGGGAGGAAGAAGAAGAGAAAGACGGAGCCTAGGGCTCCGCTATCCCCCGAGGATGAAGAAAAGAAGGAATAGGGAATGGGAAGAAGAGAAGAAGGAGAACGGGGGAGGAAGAGAGAAAGAGAGAGGAGGGGGGAGATCCTTCCGTGGCCGTCTCCTCACCTCGGAGATGGAGAAGACGGCGACGACGAAGGCGGCGGCGTTGGCGTCCGGCGACGGAGAAGACGAAGCGAAAAAGGGGGGGGCTTCGTCTGTTCGGTCACCAAAGAGAGAGAGAGAGGGAAGAGGGGCGGTTCGAAATGGGGTGACCGTTCGAAAAGCCCCCACCCCCTTTTATATAAAAAAAATGAGAAATAAGAAAAGAAAAGAAGGAGAAAAGAAAAAAGGGAAGGAAAAAATAAGAAGAGAAAAAAAGTTAAAATAAAAGGAAGAACGAATAAAAAAGGGGGGTAGAAAAAAAAGGAGAAGGAAAAGAAGGAAAAAAAGGAAGAAAAAGGGAGAGAAAGGGAAGTAAAAAAAAAGCGAGAAGGAAAAATGGGGGGAATGAAGTAAAAAAAAAGAAGGAGATGAAGAGATGAAAATAAAAAAGGATGAAAAAAAGAAATAAAAGGAGAAAATAAAAGAAGGGGAAGCAAAAGTATATGTAAAATATTAAATAGATAGATAGATATATATATACCTACATATGCGCATACATTTACATACTCATCCACTCACATACGTGGAGGAGTAAGTCAATAATATACAGTAATAAATGTCCCCGGGGAAACATTCCATCCCCACAATCCTGGTCAGACGGGCGTCCACACAAGTGAAGGCGACTCTACCCTTGCCATGGTACCACTACCCTGCCAATAAACAAGCCCATCCCTGGCACGTAGCCCCGTGCTTCAGCCACCTCCCGTCATACAGAAGCACCGTCATGGGCCTTACGCCCGGGTCGATAGAGCCTCTATCCTTGCGCGGCCATTCGTCCCTTGGCAGCGAATTAAACCTCTTTTCGGCACAAGGCCCCGTGCCCTAGCCACCCACTCCATACAATATTGCCATTACGGGTCCTACGCCCGAAACGGCACGAATTCTCCCATTGCGCTGGCATTTTCTTCTTGCCAATGAATAAGCCTTACCTTCTGGCGCAAGGCTTCGTGCCCTAGCCGACACTCGCGTATCACTCGCTCGTCAAAAAAAAAGAAAGAGAAGAAAATAAGAAAATGGGGTTAAAAATAGAGATACCCCGCCGGACTTGCCCCTACACGGGGACAAGGGTAAAAATGGCAACAACCCGGCTGTGGCGAAAACCCGAAAGGGCGCTACAGGCAAAATCGGGTACCCCGCCGCGTGAAAACCCGAAAGGGCGCGTGGGCAAAAGCAAGATGCGGCCGGTGCCGGTGAAAACCCGAAAGGGCGCTTGTATCGGTAATGTGGTTCAAAAAAAGAGAGAGAAGAAGAAAGAGACCAAGAGACAATAAACCATGTCAGCTCCCGACACCCTATCGGCGTTGACGAAGAGACCAAGAGACAACAAACCAGGTCAGCTCCCGACACCCTGTCGGCGCTGACGAAGAGACCAAGAGATCAACAAAACATGTCAGCTCCCGACACCCTGTCGGCGTTGACGAAGCGACCAAGAGACAATAAACCAAGTCAGCTCCCGACACCCTGTCGACACTGACGAAGAGACCAAGAGACAACAAACCAGGTCAGCTCCCAACACCCTGTCGGCACTGACGAAGAGACCAAGAGATCAACAAGCCATGTCAGCTCCCGACACCCTGTCTGCGTTGACGAAGAGACCAAGAGACAACAAACCAGGTCAGCTCCCAACACCCTATCGGCACTGACGAAGAGACCAAGAGACAACAAACCAGGTCAGCTCCCGACACCCTGTCGGCGTTGACGAAGAGACCAAGAGATCAACAAACCAGGTCAGCTCCTGGCGCCCTGTCGGCGTTGACGAAGAGACCAAGAGACAGCAAACCAGGTCAGCTCCCGACGCCCTGTCGGCGTTGATGAAGAGACCAAGAGACAACAAACCAGGTCAGCTCCTGACACCCTGTCGGCACTGACGAAGAGACCAAGAGACAACAAACCAGGTCAGCTCCCGACACCCTGTCGACGCTGACGAAGAGACCAAGAGACAACAAACCAGGTCAGCTCCCAACACCCTGTCGGCGCTGATGAAGAGACTGAGAGATCAACAAACCAGGTCAGCTCCCGACACCCTATCGGCGTTGACGAAGAGACCAAGAGACAACAAATTAGGTCAGCTCCCAACACCCTATCGGCACTGACGAAGAGACCAAGAGACAACAAACCAGGTCAGCTCCCGACACCCTGTCGGCGTTGACGAAGAGACCAAGAGATCAACAAACCAGGTCAGCTCCCGGCGCCCTGTCGGCGTTGACGAAGAGGCCAAGAGATAAGAAACCAGGTCAGCTCCCGACGCCGTGTCGGCGTTGACGAAGAGACCAAGAGACAACAAACCAGGTCAGCTCCTGACACCCTCTCGGCACTGACAAAAAGACCAAGAGACAACAAACTAGGTCAGCTCCGACACCCTGTCGGTGCTGACGAAGAGACCAAGAGACAACAAACCAGGTCAGCTCCCAGCACCCTGTCGGCACTGACGAAGAGACTAAGAGATCAACAAACCAGGTCAGCTCCCAACACCCTGTCGGCGCTGACGAAGAGACTAAGAGATCAACAAACCAGGTCAGCTCCCGACACCCTGTCGGTGCTGACGAAGAGACTAAGAGATCAACAAACCAGGTCAGCTCCTGACACCTTGTCGGCACTGACGAAGAGACCAAGAGACAACAAACTAGGTCAGCTCCCGACACCCTGTTGGCATTGACGAAGAGACTAAGATACCAACAAACCAGGTCAGCTCCCGACACCCTGTCGGCACTGACGAAGAGACAAAGAGACCAACAAACCAGGTCAGTTCCCGACGCCCCGTCGGCGCTGACGAGGAGACCAAAAGATCGACAAACCAGGTCAGCTCCCGGCACCTAGCTGACACTGGCGAAGAGATTAAGAGACAACAAATCATATCAGCTCCCCGACACTCCGTCGGCACCGACTAAGAGAAAAGAGACCAGTACACCCGCGGGCACCGCCCGGCTCATCCTTCGCCTGCGCTACCCGTGGGTGGGGGGCATTTGTGGACACCAAAAATTGCACATCGATATCATGCTCGGCCCGGCATCAACAACGGCACCGGGTGAAGAAGCCCCGGAGAGACTGGTCATCCGGATCCCCCAAATGTCCACACTGCCGTGAAGCCATCTCCATGGTCAAGAGAGGCTGAAGAGAAACCAATCACAAAAAAAGGGGGGGCCCACAATCCATGGGCCTCGAAGGAAATCAAACGGGCCACAACTCGTGTTCGAGACGGGCTCAAGTGGGCTTCAACAGCACACCCCCTGGGTGCCCTAGCGGTACACCCAAGGGGGGGCTTCAGCGGCACAGCCCATTCGGGCTTCAAAGGCACACCCCCTGGGTGCCCCAGCGGCACACCCAAGGGGGGGCTTCAGCGGCACAGCCCATTCGGGCTTCAGCGGCACACTCAAGGGTGGGGCTTCAACGGCACACCCCCTGGGTGCCCCAGCGGCACACCCCAGGGGGGGCTTCAACGGCACACCCCCTGGGTGCCCCAGCGGCACACCCAAGGGAGGGGGGCCTCAACGGCACGCCCCTTTGGGCCCTCAGCGCCACACTCTTCTGGGCCTTCAGCGGCACGCCCGTTGGGTGTTCCCGCGACACGCCCTTTTGGCCCTCGTACGGCACACGTATTCAGCCCACCAGCGGCACAACGTTAAGCCTTTTGAACGGCTAAACGACGTGGTGCCCATGCCCTACGCGTCCTTGGTGCGCAGTGAGCTCCCTGAGGTGTCAACCAACCGTTGGGCCACGCAGGCTACTCCCTTGACAGCCAAGACAGAAAACGTAAAACCCCATCATGACGGAGCTGCTTCCCGCCTTCGACGGCCGTGCTCAGAAGCTCCCGCGGCTGGGAGTATAAAACGACTCCCGTTCCGGCAAAGAAAAAAAAGAAGGAAGAGGCTGGAGAGGAACACACACACAGACAGAGGGAGAGCCATACGCAAAAGAGGAAGAGATGAGAAGGGAGAAGAAGAAGGGCTCCGACGTGAGTCTCCTCCGACGGCCACCGGGCAGAAGAGAGAGTAAGAGAGAAGGAGGGCATAATGTAACAGGGGAAGGTGCGGGGGAACGAGCAGTGGACGCTCGTCCCTGCTTTAATCCCCAACACTTTCCCTTCCGTAGTTTTTCTTGTTTTCTTCCTCCCTTCATCTTCTACTTTGGTTTTCTTCCTTGCCCGTAGCCTTGACTCGGGCGTGCTCGGCAATGTATATGGATGGCCACGGCCCCTTGCTCCCCATGAATGAAAATCACCCTCCTTGGGTTTCTCTGTTATTTTTGAGTGGTTTACGCCAGTTTTCATGGTGTATGATGTGTTGTTCATTTTTCCTCCATTTCTCTATTTCTCCGATCCTTTTGGAGTCCCCGTAGGGACGTGATTCCTCCTATATGATCCTTGGCCTCATGGGTTCTTTGCCCTCTCCTATGGCCATCAGTTGTACCTATATGCTCGAAGGGAGGGAGACCCTCCTCCTCTTCCAGGACACCAAGTAGCCAGTAGCCCTTGGCTTTCCTCCATTGGTACGCCCCTTAACTTCCCTTCACCGATGGCCCTCATCCCTTGGCCGGCACATCCTTGGCCCTTCCCAACTGGTGCATCCTTGATTTCTTCAGCCTAACGCCTTTCCGGCACGCCCTCTCAGCCCTTTGCCGGTACACCCATAGCGGCCCTCAGCGGCACACTCTTTCGGCCCTTGGCCGGTACACCCCATAATAGCCCTCAGCGGTACACCTCCCCCTTTTGTGCCTCAGCGGTACGCCCTTAGCCTTCCTAGCCCGGCACACCCTATGCTCGTCCTTGGCCGGTACGCCTTGGCCAATCCCCCGTCCACCCTGTCCAGTATTAGAAGCCTCCCGTTCATCGTTTTCTTCATGTTTTCCGAGGTTCTATAAAGGTGTTGCCGCCTCCGGGCGCCCACCTCCAGTTGTCGGGTTCCGCCACTCCGTGTGGGCACGTTCCCTTTATCTCCCTTACGCTCGGGTCAAGGGGAGATGCTGTCGAAATTTTGTTAGAAAATAACATGTTAAAAGGGCAAAAGGAAGCAACAAACGAACAGAACGATCAATGATAAAACTTTTCGACTAATCGAGCCACTGCCGGTAGCGTGAGAAGAACTGAACCGAATAACGACATAACATATCAGACGTCTGACTTGTAAGCAAAAAGGCTGAACAGAACCAAGGAAATGAGAAGTTTATATAAGACTATATAAAAATCAATAAACGAAGAAAAGAAAAGCCTTAAAAAGAAATAATAGAAGATCCCAACCTTCACCGGCGTGCTTTGTTGTGACCCTCAGCGGCACACTCTAATAACCTTCACTGGTACACCTTCATCCCTCTCTCACTACCTCATTCTCCCTTTCGCCGGCACACTTCCCTCAGCGCCTTCAACGGTGCACTCATCTGGCCCTTCGCCGACACACTCCACCGCCCCATCCTGACCCCCAGCGGTACACCCCTGCTTAGCCCCAGCGGTACACTCTCATTACCCTCAGTGGTACGCCCCTGTTACCCCCTGCGGCACACCCCTCTTTACGCCCAACGGTACACTCCATTCCCCAACGGTACACCCCTTTCCATTGTCTCTCTCTCTCTTCGCCGGTACACCCTCATCCACCGTCCCAAACTCAATGTATAGACTTGGCAGATTGACGTACAAACGCAGCCAATGAATAATGTATAGACTTTGAGTTGGCCAACGTACAGACTTTGGACAGGCCAATGTACAGACTTTGAGCTGCAATGTATAGACTTTGAACTGCATGCCAATGAATAATGTACAGACTTTGCACTGGCCGATGTATAGACTTTCAGGGACGATGTATAGACTTCGAGCTGCAACGTATAGACTTTGATCTGCAGCCAATGACAATGTATAGACTTCGAGCTGCAACGTATAGACTTTGATCTGCAGCCAATGAGTAATGTATAGACTTTGGGCTGGCCAATGTATAGACTTTGAGCTGTAATGTACAGACTTTGAACTGGCTGATGTATAGACTCTAATAAATGATGTATAGACTCTGAGCTGCAGCCAATGGCCAATGTACAGATTTCCGAGCTGGCCAATGTGTAGACTTCAATAGACGATTCATAGACTCTGGGTTAACGAATACAGCCCATGTACAGACTTTGAACAGCCGATGTATAGACTTCGCATCGCAATAGCCCATCAACGTATAGACTTCGAGCCTTCCCAACGGCACCCTCCTTAAGCCCTTCAACGGCATACATATCCAGCCCTTCGCCGGCACACTTTCCGCCCACCTTTCCTCAGCGGTACACTCCCTTTAGCCCCCCTTTCAACCCGCCAAGGGTCAACTCTCCCCAAAATAATAATAATAATAATACATGAATATATATATATGTATATATGGGCATATAATGGCAGAACTAACAAGCCAATAAAAATCATGATGAATAAATAAACCTGAACAGATCCGTATAAAAAAATGAATGAAATAAGTGACAATAATAATAAAAAAGGGAGTAATAATGACAGTAAGCAAGATGAGGGAAATCACCCGGAACAGATACGGAAAGAGGACTAAGTAACGGAGTAACAAGAACAATAATGATAAAACAATATAAGGTATTAACAATTCTACATTGCAGTCCCCTCTCTCCGTGACTCGACGCGGAAGGAACAATAATGCCGCCCTCTTAGGCCGGGCCCGAGTCTTGGGAATCATCCTGACATGGCCAGGCCCCGACCTAGTCTCGGGCCGACATTCCAATCAGACCGGATTCGTTTCTCGCCCCGGATCCCTTCCGAGCCATCATTAAAATTGCCGTGCACGTGGCAGAAATTTGAGCGGATTCGCCCTGGTTTTCCGTCACGCTTCTATCACGGACCCGAGTCCGAACATGAAAAGGTCCATGAGTGACCGACATGGCCGATGGCTCGTATCCTGATGCGGACCCTTTGGTGTGATCTATTCCTGCCTCTTCCTTTACGTAATTAGTGTTATTCTTTTCGGCCGCAGGGCCCCTAATTTCGGCAATTAAATTAGGGTATTCCCTCGTATGGGGGGTGTAAATGACGTCGTGACCTTTATGGCATGACGGGATCTGGTCCCGACATGAACCACACAATCGTCTGACGACGTCAGATCGAGCGCACCATGGGCTCTTTGGAGCCCGAATAAATTGTCGCTTCGGTGACTGGCACGCCCACGCACTTAATAGACGAAACACCAGCCGAACAAGCAAATTTTAGTGCGTCCACAGTACATGGTGAGTTAATATCACAAGCATTTTCAATTTCAAAGAACTTTACACATGAAGAGTTAACATGTGAAACATTATCAAGTTTCCTTTTCATTTTTCTATTTTCATATTTTAGTGCTTTCTATATATCAACTAGTTCATCGTAAGCATTTAACAATTCATCATAACTCAATTCATCTTCTTCTTCCACCGAATCAGAGTAAGAATTTACCTTTGAGGTTTCCTCGCTTTGTCACTCATTTTCTTTGTTTGCCACGAGGCAATCACTCTTCCAGCTTTCTTCTTGGGCTTCACATAGCCCATCCCAAATCTCTTTGGCAGACTTGCAGTTGGAAACAAATGCAAATTTGTTAGCATTTACTGCTGCCTTAAGAGCATTCAAAGCAAACAAATTATCAGAATTCTTTCTCTTATCCTCATCGGTCCATCTCAACTCATTTTTGGGTAACACATGAGGACCACGAGTCATTAAGCTCATAAGCTTTGGATTGATATTAGTAATCCATACACAAAATTTTCCTAGCCATAAGGAATAATCAAAACCATTAAAGATAGGAATATAATTCACACTAGCCATCATGAAAATGATCTTTACTCTACGACCGCAAGGTCGACTAAAAAATCAGAGACGAGGCTCTGATACCAATTGTAGGCCCAGAGAGATGGCGGACAAGAAGGGGGGTTGAATTGTCCCCTTGTCGAGAAGGCAGATTTTAAAATCTTTCTTAACTAAACACAAGGGAATTAAAACAAACTACGTTGATTAGCCTAAACAAGCATGAGATCTAAAAAGTTCTCTCGATCTTTCCGATCTCACTCGTAATAATAGTGCAACAGACAGATGAATTTATGTCTAACACGGATAACGGAGGTAGCAATCTGCAGTGGTGCAGTGAGTAAAAATCTATATAATGTACATGTAAACGGAGATAGATGAAATGACAGACACACAGGCAATCACACAAGGCACAAGGATGTTTTGGTGGTTCGGGACCACGACGGGCTCCCTACGTCCACCCCTCACCCAACCGGGTCAGGCTTCACTACACGCTACTTTCATAGCAACACGGGGATGAACCCCAACCACACACACGCTGCTTCCGTAGCAATACACACACGAGGCCTTGCCTCAACACGCTGCCACTGCAGCACACACACACACACACACAGTCAGGGAACACACCCCGGATAGTAAACCACACGGAGACGCAGCTCCGTCCACACACACAGATGTTTGTATGTTAAGAAGTATGAAAAAGATATACAATATGTGCTCACTGCAAAATATATATCAAGAAAACCATCTCAAAGAAAAGGGTAAGAGATATGGAAAGTTTTCCCTTTAGTCCTCCAATAGCTATAAGAAGATCTTTCTTGAATCTTTGGTTGGAGAGAATTGAATCTGCAAGATGTCAGAGTAGACGGTCTTCCATCTTGAAGTTTCAATGAAGTTCCTTCAAATCCAAGCTCCGAACATATCTGCAACCACCAAGAACAAATG
The DNA here is from genome assembly GCA_022559845.1 of Amorphophallus konjac. Lineage (NCBI taxonomy): Eukaryota > Viridiplantae > Streptophyta > Magnoliopsida > Alismatales > Araceae > Amorphophallus > Amorphophallus konjac. Next base: position 184,032,958 of record CM040123.1, on the reverse strand, counting down.
AATCAATATGCTCACAACTATGTATTTAATAAAAGGGACATCACAAATAGATCAACATCAGATTTGTAGCATCTCCCCTTGAATGTCCCATGGATCTGTTCAATCAATAGGTAGGGTGCACTGGGAATGATAAACTAGAGTGGAAGGAGCCGAGCTTGAGATAGAAACGCCCAAACTTGCAAACTGTGGAAAGCAGCAGTAGCGCCGTCCGGATCCAAGCTCAGGGTCATGGAAGACGATCACTCCAGCCTCTTCTTCCTCCTCCAGGTAGTATTGTCACCCTCCTTCATGTTCTTCTTCTCCTCCTGCAGCAAATAGGGCAAGGTTAGCACAAGGGATACTTCATCCGATGGAAAATCGTAGGTTATAAAAGGGCAGGAATTAGAAGATCAAAAGACACATTAGCCCCTCTAAAAACCCTCTCAAAAGCAATCCTAATCGTAGGGTATAACCCTAAGGGCATTAGGGTAAAATCCAAGGCAAATCGGATCTAGAAATGGGCAGTTCCAAACCAATCCGGAAAACCCGTTCCGGATGAACCAGAGAAAGTGTCGACCTCTAGGGTCGACACTCGTATCATCGATTTCTCCCCAAAAGCATAAAATCCAGAACCTAGTCAAAAGTGTCGACCCATGGGGTCGACATTTTTTTTCACAAGGTTCTGTCCTGAGACGAAATCAGGACCCATGGTAAAACGTGTCGACCCATGGGGTCGACCTTTTTTATCGTAGGTTCTGTTTTAGTTAAAACAGCATAACCCAACATAAAGTGTCGACCTCTAGGGTCGACAATTTTTGTCAGCATATCAGAAATCAATGCAAACAGCATACCGTGAAATAAGTGTCGACTCCATAGGTCGACACTTTTACTGACATTAGTGAAAACTCAATAAAACTCAATTGAAACCCAGAAAAAACCATCCAAACATCGAGAACAAATAGCCATTCATAGAAACAAGATGTTGGCATGATTTAAATCTCATTACACCAAAGGATAATAAAAATGTATTAAGCATCTTGCAAACCCAAATGAGAACTCATTTTGTAAGGCCCGTGCCTTATTGGATCCTTAGTGGTTTGGATCTAGTATTTGTTCTGGAATTTCTGACTATTTTCCAGTATTTTTAGGAATTTTCCTGGTATTTTTTTGGATTTATTTGGAGTTAATTGAGGGTTATTAGAAATTAATAAGATTTTAATATATCTAATGATTATATTATATATATTTTTATTTTATTTTATTTTATTTTAATCCCTCACCCTCACACCCTCTCTCTCTCCCCCGTCGATCACTTTCTCTCACGCTCTCTCTCTCTCTTCGTTCGATCGCCCTCTCCCCTCTCATAGGGAAAGTAGGCGAGACGACGTCGGATTGAAGCGTGGTTGGTGCTGGTGGATTCCTCGCGTCGAGAGGAACGCGTGGGTACCCATTTCGGCACGGTTCGGTGATCGTGGGAGCAGGACGATGTGTGAAGGCTCCGTGAACCCTCCTCCGTGCATGCGGCGTTTCCGGCCATTTCGGCTTGCAAGAGGTAGGGGGATGGACTCCTGAACTTGCTAGGATCAATTCCTGTAGCTAGTTCGTTTGATTAGACCCCCGTAGCATGCATAATGTTCATTTTTCTATTTGTGGGGTTTTAGCCTAAATTTTTGAGATTAATGCATTATGGGCTTTGCATGTGATGTTTTTAGCTGTTATACTGTTGTTTGGGATGTATGGTTTGGCAGGAAACGGGTTTTTACGTCGTTACCCGATGATTTCTATCGTCCGGGAGGGAACCTGTTTTTAAACCTAACCCGTCCGTGACCCAGGTGGTGTGACGGTCCTTCCAGGAGCCGTCACATGCCTAACGGTCTTTGAAGGGCGTGTTACATCAATGTAACGGCCCGTTGGTAGGGCGTTACATTGAGAGTAACGGTGGGGCTCCCATCCGTTACTCGTTTGTCGTTTTGCGTTGACCGGGTGAGGTGGTTAACCTGACGGCCAGTCGGCCGGCCGTCAGGTCAACCCGACGCGCCTGGGCGAGCGTGTTATATCGTATGTTAATGGTTTTTAGAACGCTATGCGTAGGTTTTGGCCCTGGGTGGATGTAACAGCGAGGGTCCAACGCGTTACAGTTGATGTAACGCGCTGTGCCCCAACCGTTACATTCCGTTTCGTTCGTTTGGGCTAGAACTTCGGTGGATGTAACGGGTAGGGGCGGACGCGTCATTCTTGATATAACGCGCCAGTCCCCGACCGTTACTCACCTGTAGCGCATGGGCAGCAGACCGCCACATGCCTGTTGGTTTAAAATGGGTGCCGGCCTATTCGTTAAGCGTTCCATTACGTATATATGCCATGTTTAGGTTATTCTATTGTACAATGGCATATTTTTAATCCCATTAGAGTAGCTTTTCTTTCCTTGCAATGGAGCCACTATTGTTGCCCTAGGTCTGTTGAGTACCGACCCACTTGGGGATAGCGGAGGGGTGTTTCCCGCACACAGTTTGTAAGCTAGTTCCGTGGGCTCCCAGCCAACGGTAGCGTTATCGAGGGATAAAACTAGCTAGAGGGCCTGACTTAGGCAAGAGTCAGTGTGTGCACACGTGGTCAGAGGCTGTGGACTGACACTGACGAGTGTCACTCTGACTGGTCACTTGGTTTGGTACTGTTTACGTGCTCAGCTTGTCGTTTTACCGACTGCGAGTGCTTGAGACGCAGTGTAAGTCATCCATGGACGCATCTGGTTTCTGCTCCCAGTGGTTGTCCTTCCTTGTTACTTGGATTATTTACGGCTTATTCTATTTGGTAGATTTAGTTTCTGTCGCTTGCATTTAATTATTATTGACATGTGTTAGCTGTTATACCTGCTTAGATAGAGTTTACAGCTTTCTTGTGATTAGTTATTCATGCCAATGCTTGTTATTTTATTTAAATGCATGCCCTATTGCCTTTATCTTCACATGCATGCTTGTTTAGTGCGAGGTAGGGATCCGCGTGACCCCTACTGAGTCTGGCTGTGACTCACCCTTCTCCTTTCAGGTGAGCCATGCCCACCGTCTCCCGGTGTTTTGTGAGGTTGCTCAGAGATCGTGCCTAGCCGCCAGCAGTAGACGGGTCGCCTTTTGAGGCATTGTGGTACTTTTGCCGGGGTATGCCCCGCGTAGTTGTACCTCTTTGGACTAGTGCTTTTGTATCTCTGGACTAGTATATATATATATATCACTATGGTTATTTTGAATTGCTTCCGCACTCATGTTAATTTCATTACTTAATTGTAATATGCGCGTTCCAAATTGCAATTCGTTATGCACCTCCTCGACACTAACCCTTCAGGGGCCTCATCAGCCTCTTGGGTGGCTTCCCCAGTTCTTGGTATCGGTGTATCGATGTTATCGGTAGATTGGTATCTCGAACTCTAGGTCGTCACAGTTGGTATCAGAGCAGAGTTGAGGATTTGTATAAGGAATTGGAATTTGCAACTTGTCCAGAGCTAGTCCTTCGTGTTGTCTATTGCTGGCTTAGGGTTGTTTTCTGCGTGATTGATGTGATTCATGTTGCTTTCTATTTTTCGGTAGTGCAAGATGCCGCCTCGTCGAGGAAGACCTCCTCGAGTTCCTCGAGCTCCCCGAGATGCGCCCAGGGAAGATAGTGGTTCTGCACCACCTCCTGCAGTTCCTGTTGTTCCTGTTGTTCCTCCTCCAGCGCCGATGGTTGCTCCTCAGGTTGAAGTGCCTGGCAGTCGAGGCAGGGCTTTGAAAGAATTTCTTATGTTCAATCCGCCTGCTTTCGATGGATAGCCCGATCCAGAGGTTGCGAGGCAATGGTTGGATGCTATTGAACGCGTGTTCCTATCTATGGAGAGCGCTGAAGATGAGAAGGTTATGCTTGCTGCTTTTCAACTCCAGGGTACAACCATTACGTGGTGGAAAGCCGAGTGGCAGATTGCCTTTCATTCCAGACCTCAAGATGGGCTAGAGGTCCGATGTACTGGATTTTTCTTTATTTTTCTTTTTCCCTTATGTAGTTGTGAAAAAACCTTTTTTGGCTATATTAAGTGCTGAATTGACTATTTCTTACCACCTTTGGTGTGATTTGACTATCGTATCCGTAGTTTTTGGGGAAGACGCCGATTTTCTCTATAGATATCGCACGTGCCGATCTGTCAGATATCTGACATGGCGCCGGCACCTTTTCACTTTCCCATGGCGCCCTAAATGACTTGCCGCTTCGCGCGTCCCACGGAGGGGATGTTGGGAAATGAGGTAACCGTCTTAGGGAAAGCTCTTTTAGCATGTTTTTAAGGGGAGAGTCATTTAAGGCAATCAACTCCCCTTCGGCCTATAAAAGGTCCGAGGGGCATCTCCCCTTTCTTCCATCGCTTAAGGCCATCCCTGACGGTTTCTCCTTCTTCCCTTTCCATGAAGTGTTGTGCTGTCGATCTCAGCAGGGCATGGAAGGTGCTTCAGAAGATGATGATGCGGACAACAGTAGGAGGGAGGCTCCTGCTACTCCATTTTGGAAGGGGGTTCGACAGTCGGTGGACGGTTTGGAAGAGGGTTCGACATGCTGGAGCATGTTGCCTACGTGCCCCTGACCCGCCGACGCTATCCCGAGGGGAGGGGGAGCTCTTCAAGCTTCCTCTTCATTTGTCTTGGGTCGACTTCTTCCCTTTTTTTTGTTGTTGTTTCCCCTCTTTTCCTCTTTCTTTCTTTATCCTTGCTCGCACCACTTGAGGGTGCTTGCTTTCTGTTCGGCTTCCGTCCTCCTACCAGAGAGTTGGCAGATGAGGCCTTATCTTGTTTTTCTTCTTTTTCTTCCTCTGATACCTTTGGCACCTTTTTTTCGAGCTTCTCAAACCAACGGGGTTGGCTATCCTTTATCCGAGCCCGTTTCTGCGCTAGGCAGAGTCAGTGGCTAGACGTAGGAGTGCTCACCGAGTTAGTCCGCTCTGCTCAGGTCGTAGTACCAGTGGATGTAATTTCTTTCTTACTGATTTATATTGTATTGGCTGCAGCCTACTTGATGAAAAGAGAGGAATGGCGTTTATTCTACATTGCTTACATGTGCGTGTTTGCCAGATGATCAAAAATAGAACCTACGCAGTGTTGTCGCGTTCCATGTTCGAGGGATGGGTGCTCCTTCCATGGTGGACAGTCGATATGCCCCTTTCCCGAGCGTCTCGACCACTCGGTAGGGGCCTTCCCAGTTAGGGGCTAGCTTTCCCGCCGCTTCTAGTGGTTGAGAGGCTTCGGCCTTTCTCAAGATGAAGTCCCCTAGCTGGAAATGTCCATCTCGGACTCTGGAGTTGTAGTCTCGAGTGACGCGCCATCGATATTCCGTTGCTTGGATAATTGCAATCTCTCGGATCTCGTCCGCTAAGTCGAGGATTTCCAGTAGTTTCTGCTCGTTTACCTCGGGTTTGAAGTGGACGACTCGGAGAGAGGGGTTGCCGACCTCCAACAAAATCACGTCATCCGTGCCATATACCAGCTGGAAAGGTGTTTCACCTATGGCTGTTCTCGGAGTAGTTCGATGTGACTATAGTACGCTGTGGGGATGGATTTTATTAGAATATTTTATTTGATGTTTATTTGGTTTATTAATTAGGCATGCCAATCATTGTCGTGATAATTTATTATGCGCTCATCTGACTGATCAGACAATTATGGATGATCGTGTCGGGACCCAAAACCCGTCGTACCATAAAGGCTACGACGTTAATTACGCCCCTCCGAAAGAGGGACAACCCTTAATTAATCGCCAAAATAAAGACCATGGGGCCCATATAATTAAAGATGCAATTGTATGCAAGCACACAATATGGTAGTACTTATTTATTAAATCGACTCCTGGTACGAGGCGGAGAACCTAGGTCCGAGGATCATCATCACGCAGCTCCCCGAGCATGGTATGACAGATTGAGCAACTTTCTCATAGAAAATGGATTCTCTAGAGGTAAGGTTGACCAAACAGTATTCACAAAGGTATGTGAAAAAAAATTGATCATTCAAATTTATGTATATGATATAGTGTTTGGATCAACCAATTTATCCATGTGTGAGGAATTCTCAGCTTTAATGACTAGTGAATTTGAGATGAGCTCAATGGGAGAGCTAAAATTTTCCCTTGGGTTACAGGTCTGTCAGACCAAAGAAGGAACATTTATAACTCAAGAGAAATATATCCAGGATCTTCTGAAGAAATTCAAGATGGAGAACCTCAAAGTAATAACCGCACCAATGGGAACATCTACCAGCCATGATTTTGACCTTGAAGGTAAAACGGTAGACCCCAAGCTATACAGAGGTATGATTGGATCCTTGCTATACCTTACTGCTTCGTGACATGATATTCAGTTTATAGTATGTTTGTGTGCTAGATTTCAAGCATGTCCTAAGGAATCATATTTAATAGTTGTGAAACGAATTTTTAGGTATCTGTCTGGCACCCTAGACTTAGGTTTATGGTATCCTGCTAAGTGTGAGCTGGACCTTATAGCTTACACAGATGCAGACTATGTCGGGTGTAGGATAGATAGAAAAACTACTAGTGGATATTGTCAATTTCTAGGTGGGTGTCTAGTGTCTTGGGCATCTAAGAAATAGCACACTGTCGCCCTATCCACTACTGAGGTAGAGTATGTGGCTGCAGGTAATTGTCCTGCCCAAGTCCTTTGGATTAAACACCAGTTAATTGACTATCTATTAATCTTGGTTGCATCATAATTTTTTGTGATAACACTAGTGCCATTTCCTTAACTAAAAATCTTGTTCACCATTCTAGGACTAAACACATTGAAATCAAATATCACTTTCTTAGAGATGAAGTTAATAAAAAGGAGATTGAGCTTGAATTCATTGAATCTGAAAGATAAATTACTGACATTTTTACAAAACCACTTGGAAATGAAAGATTTAAGTTTTTAAGAAGAGAACTAGGTCTTTGTAAATTCTTAGCATGAATGCTTATTTAGATTTATTTTATCTCCTGGTTGGTTCTGATGTAATATGAGTCACTGAATGTCTGTTTACTGCACTTCATGGTTGACCCATAGGTATATCAAATGGAAGATGGGGGAAGGACATCTATTTTCTGTTTGGAAACCCACACTATGCGTAGAGGCTAGTCCTTCGCCTAGTACCACGGGTCAGTTCACATATGTCTAGAGTAGATTAGTGCCTTTCTCATACATATCTGAAACCCCATGTACACAGTCAGGGGGAGTTTGTGCATTCTCATATCATCCCTATAATTCCACTTCATGCATCTTAATTTCATCTCATGCATTTTGATAGGGGGAGTTCAGAATAATTCTTTAGTGATTGAATAGATCATTGCTCAAAAATGTCGACTTTCAGTGTCGACTCCTTTGAAAAGTCACTCTGTCATTCTTGAATATGTATGATATACTCTCCATTTATCTGATCTATTCTCATCCTTGGCATCAGTATCTGAACATTTCTTGGAATCATTTTCTTTTTAATCTGATCAAATGACAAACTGATAGACATGTTCATTAATCTAAGCTGTTGAAATCAAAAAGCTTCTCTTATAAGAAACAGTAATGAACCCTAAATGAATTGTTCGTTTAAACTTAATGTTCTTTAGAGACTAAAAACCAAACTCAATGAAGAAGGACTGTGGAATACCTTTTAATAGTTAACCATTTCGTGCATGTCATGTTTAATCGAGTCTTGTAAAATCTAAAATTTTCTAGACTCAGGCTAAATTGGTTGAGAAAACCTGAAAATATGTATTATTCTTAAACAACACTTTCTGAAAATCAAATGGACAGCTGTGTCAAAATGATAAATCATATACTCTAAAGGCAAAGCAATGATTGAATGCACTAAGTAACTGGGTACTTCATCAATGAAAATGGAGAAAAACTCATGTCATGAAGTGCTTCAATTTATCTTTGTTCAGAAAATAAAAGGTTAGTCCCACTAAGTAACTAGGGGCACTGGCGTCTGATAAACGTGTACCCTTACGCAAAAAGGTGGAAACTATACCTGAGATAGAATACTAGATCTTGCCAAGTAACTAGGGGTACTGGCGTCTGATAAATGTGTACTCTTATGTAAAAAGGCTAGATTATACTTGACTATTCTAAAAGCTGCAAAGAAAAGAAATATATGAAACTGACTTTGCTTCTCTGTAGATTAATTCAGAACTGTGGAGTTTGTTTAATCTCAATACAAGTTCTGGTCAATCCTGATGATGCCTTGAGGCTTAGATAAACAAGATAAAGCAAGATAAAAGCTGACATGTCCCATGTGCTTCTGGTTCAGTACTATTAAGAGCTTATACAGACTGGTTCTCATAGAGTGGAGTGGCTAGTCTCTCACTTTCATAGTTTTTAAACCACATAAGTTCAAGAATGCACTATCTGCACTCTTATAATAGAAGAATATGTGCTTTATTTGCTTGGTTACTGAAAAGGCTAAATAGTTTGTCACATCAGATTTCTTCTTCAATGTGGTACTTTTTTTTTTGGCCAAATCACCTAATGGACCAAAAGGGAGAGTGCACCCCTTTCCATAGGAAAGTAATGTTCCCACTCCACCTTCTTGCCACTAGATGAGAATTTATTGCATATAGGATGTACAGAGTTCAAAGAAGCCAAGCCCCTTAGGTACACAAAAAAAAGTGTATTGATATATTGATATCTTCCTTTTATCCTTTCTGCTAATGGCAAAGGGGGAGAGATTTTGATGTTGATAAGTCTTTAGAGAGTTTGATGGGGGAAAGTGTTTTGCATTAAGGGGAGCCTTTGCATTTGTATCTCTTGAATTTTGCTGTGTATGTGCATATTGCTGTGAGCATAATTCTTGACTCTTAATAAAACCATTGTTGACATCAAAATGTAAACATGTTGCCATCATCAAAAAGGGGGAGAATGTTGTGGGAGCTTTTGTGGAATAATATATTTCATGTCATGTTTCCTTAGACTTAATTCTCTGAATTTAATTTCCTATTTTGTTTTGATGATTGGCAACAATACATTTTATTTTTTAGCCCTTTGATTTTGATAAATAATGATTTTCAAAACTGTTAGCATTTCATAGCTTCATGTACATGCATTTCATACTAAGGTCGGTGCATGATAGACTTTGTTCATAACAAAGGTCAATGCACATTTCATGGTATGCAAAGGCAAGGTCGGTGCACATCATCTCTTAGTCTACTAAAGTCGGTGCAGATCTTATAGCACGCATTTAAGGTCTGTGCACGTCTTGTATGACTCTATACAAGGTCGATGCATGTCTTTGTAGAAGTGCGCATAAGGTCAGTGCAGAATTTGCCATGCGTATCTAAGGTCGGTGCACATCGGTCTTAGTCATTGATAGAGTCTGTGCACGTCTGCATTGTGCTTGCATGTAGTCGGTGCGCGCATGTCTCTGTAGAAACACGCTTGCATATAGTCGGTGCATGTCTCTGTAGAAACACGCTTGCATATAGTCGGTGCACGTTTCTGTAGAGACACACATGAAGTCGGTGCAGGTTTTGCATTATACACAACAAGGTCAGTGCACATTCTTTTTCATGCACAACAAGGTCGGTGCACTTTAACAGTTTGCATCATGCACACATAGGTCGGTGCACATTCCCTTGTGCATATAGGTTGGTGCATACATTGTATGTCTGCGTACAAGAACAAGCATAGAGGTCAGTGCACCTTTATCATTTATGCATATACAAGGTCACTGCACCTTTATCTTTTATGCATATCAGGTCCGTGCACATTCTGATTGGTCAGCATATAAGTCGGTGCATGTTTGAAGGTATAAGGTTGATACCAGTTCTTTGACTCGTATATAAGATCGATGCTAGTCTCGTGTTGCATGCATATAAAGTCGATGCTAGCAGCACTCTCCTTGTGCTAAAAGCTAACACTTCTGTCTGTTATATTGTCAGGTCAGTCACTTGGTCGAACAAATGATGGGTGTACTGACAACCTATGAACATATCTCACGTGGAAGTCAAAGTACCAGGTTAATGGCACGTGATCCTAGGTAAGGAATGGAACAGATGATCCTGCCATGTGGACAGCTATAGTGCTGAGATTCTGACGCGTGGAACCTCGAGGGATCAGATCTGAGTGAAACTTTTGGCGGGAACGTGGTGACCACACGCTGACTGCCTGTTGCCTATAAAAGGAAGAAAGTCGCCCAAAATTTGAGTGCTATAACAAGAAAAATAGAAGGGAGAAAAGATAGATAGATGAAGTGAGCGAGATCTGAAGAGATTGGCAGAGCGAGCGCAAGAAGTAGAGAAGAAGTAGTCTTCGGAGCTGAAGAGAGCCGAAAAGCTGAGAGGAGAAGCTAGAAGGAGAACATAGTATCGTAAGTTTGAGATTGAAGAGAGTTTAAGAGAATTGGTACTTGTAATTGACTCGTGGATCAAATCCAGAGTCAATCTGCTCCTAGAGAGTTTCATTGTTGTCTCGTTTATTTCTTTTGTTTCTATTTCTAAATTTTGTTAAGCTGTGAGTCAGCGGGCGAGGGTGAGTCCTCGGACAGCGAAGCTGCAAAGCTCAGCGGTAGCAAGCTGTGAGGCTCAGGGGTCTGGGATCATTTCTTTAAAGCTGTGGATCAGCGGTGTGTAGGGATTTAATCCCCAAAGCTGTGGATCAGCGGATTGAAGCTGTGAATCAGTAGTAAGCCACACTTAGTCTGAGTGTGGGGTGGATGTAGGTGAAAATTGAACCACCTAAAATCCCAGGTGTTCTGTGTGATTGATTGTGTGCTTATCATTCTAGTTCATTTCTCGCTTAGATGAATGCATAGGATCGCCAATTAAAATTAACTATGTCTGGTCAAATATTGCCTAATCTGCTTGCTTATATGTTCTTACTTCCTCTCTATGTCTGCTACTGTCTAAATCTGGTTATAGATTCTTATATCTGTGATTATTGCATCTGATAGTTTCGTAGCAGAACCTTTAATTCCGTAGTTAATTTTTGTTCATGTTTTTAAGGGGTTGACCCCCTATAGATCGTAGCGTCCATCCGTTCCAAAAAGTAGCACAGTTGGATCTTAGACCTGAGTCACTAAAAAGATTTTGCATGGACTCCACTGAGCATTTGATTGCTGACTTATGAACTTCAGCCTTGTGGTTCTTAATAGTTGGTTATTCGGACTCAGTGGGATTCATGTGAAGACACTTTGGTGGTTAACAAGGCATCATTCACTCTCTGCATAGATTAAGAGAAAGAATGCTCTATGGACATGTACTTGGAAATCCATGGCCAGGGTATGGTAGTTCACTGAGAAAAGGAGTTTTCCAGTGAACTATATTTAAGAGTACAAGGGTCCATAAGATCAGGATGCTTTAGGGTTTGACAGTTTGACCATACCCTAATTCTGATTGGAGCATTGTATGAATGAGGATCTATAACTATGTGGAATCTGATGACTGAAAGGTTCAATATGGGTTGCATCCCTCTCAAAGTCATTTAGGATCATGAGGTGTTGCTTGGTGCCGTTCGTGGTCGGAAAGCCCGTTAATTCTATTTAGAGTTAATGGATTATAATTAATTAAGTTAAGAAAGGTTCTTAGCTTAATGGGCCTGAAAACCAAACAGACTATTTGTAGCGACCCGGATCCCGGATACCAGATATACCCGGTAGAACTACCAAATACACGTGATACCACTTGGAACCCGCGAGGCCTCCCAAGAGCGGGAAAGCTCCGAAGGGAAAAAGGCATGTGTAGAGTACATTGAAGCCACAGAGATATAACAGAAGCAATTAAATTTCATTAGATCGATTTGCTAAAGTAGCTGAAATAAAATTACTTTTTAATTAACAGTTTCATTTTAACAATTATACACCCGAGTCAAGTTCAAAGCTAAAGACAGCAAGTCTAGCACAGTACAGTCGACAGAAAAGAAAGACGTACCGAAAAGTCGAGGGAAGCCCGACGCAGGTACCAGCTGGCCACAACGACATGCTACGAGCAAGCGCTCCAGGAACCACGCAGAAGCAGAACGAAAGACGTCACCCCACCTGAAAAGTATGGGTAAGCCTCGTGTCACTGGCTTAGTAGGGGTCACGCGGATCCCCACTGAAAAACACGCAGTAACACGGAACAACAAACAACATGAAGAACAGCAGGTGTAGCAAAGTGGGAAAACTACACTACAAAGCTATAAAGCTACTTTAGATGCCGTAGAGAACAGACGGGGAGTAGGAGTAGGGAACAAGTGAGAAAGGGGAAGAACCCGCGCCAGACAAGTGGCGGCCAAACTAACCTCGGCACCCCAAACTACTCCAAGCAGCGACAGAAGGGTGACTGTGACCTAACAAAGTCAGAAGTTACCGATCTTCCAACACGGCACTAGGCCTAAGATGAAGACCTGCAAGGATTGACATACTCGACAACACACACACGACTAGAAAGTCGTGCACACCACGCTGACCTCGAGTAGGGCCACGAGAGGGCTAACTCAGAAAGGTCACGACGTGCAAGAAACGCCGAGAGTCACGGGTCACGTGACGGAAGCACCTCCTCACAAAGTGAACAGCCAGCTGCGTCCGCTGACGTCTTATGCTGCGCTAACAAGCGTCTCACCTACAATACCGCAGAAGCCACGGTAGAGTCGCAGACACCCGCGCTGAACCAAATAGGAACACAATCAAGTAACTAGTCAGGGTCATGCCCGTCGGCGTAGGTCCTCAGTCCCTGACAAAATGTGCACACACTGGCTCTAGCCTAAGCCAGGTACTCCAGCTAGTTTTCTCCCTCGGTAGGACGCTACAGTTGGCTGGGAGCCCACGGAACTAGCTTACAAACCGTATCTCGGGAACACGCCTCCGCCATCCGCAGGCGGGTCGACAACTCAAAGGCCTTAGGGTTACAATAAAAGGAGGCTCACAAGACACAGAGACTCTAAAACACGAGTGCTAGAGTACAGACAGTCTAATAAAGCCCTGTCACGCGTACTGCAAAGCACCAAGCAGCCAACCAACTGCCCCACAGACTCAGGACTAGGCAACTAGACCTGTGACGTAACGATCCTTGAGTCGAATGACTCAAAGGCAAGATCGTCACAGACAGCGGACCAAGCCACCAATCGATCTAATCCTAAGCCACGAGAAATAACATTCCGTAGGAAACGACTCACGGAGACCTGAGGGAACACCAGAGACCCTCAGCACACCTGGACACACAAACCGAGGTAACACAGTACCTCTAGGCATCCAGAACCAGTGTCTCGGACTGGACAAAACCGCCGAAACACCCACACAAGGTCACCTGTCAACCACTGGGTCACCCTGGGTTGACCGGAACCAGGCAACGATGACTCAACAGTAGGAAAGAGAATCCTACCTCAAGCAAGAAGACTCCTGGCCACCTTACAACGTAGTCTTAGCCCTCATAGGGTGTCAGGAGACATCCACGGGAAAGTGGGCAGACCACACGGACAAGCAAAGACAGTCAGAAACCAGAACCACGGAAATCGGAGCAGAAGGACAGTAACGCACCACCCTTAGACCGTTACACAAATGTGACGGTCTAACACTAGGCCGTTACACTCCAACTGTGGCGGTCTACCGTAGACGCGCTACAGCAACGTGATGGTCAGGAGGAGAGCCGTCACACACACCGCCCTAACCAACATCTAAAACGCACAAGGCATGTAACGGCCTGCACCAGGCGCGTTACACTGCTCTGACACGCCCGACCCAGGCCGTCAGGGCCAACATACCTCAAACGTAAAACGACAACTCAATCCATGTAATGCACGAGACCAAGCGTGTTACACAGCCTAACGCACCAGGGCAGGTGCGTCAGGGCCAACAGGCTCAAGTCAAACAAATCACTGACCAAAAGGCACGTAACGGTCCCGATCGGACGCGTTACAGATGCCTAACGCATGGGGGCGTGGCCGTTAGAGCCAATGGCACAACCACCCAACTCGGCCAAAACATCATGTAACGGCTTGGGGCAGGCGCGTTACAACGCTGTGACGCACGGGGACACCACCGTTACACGAACCGACTCAAACTGTCAAAATTGGTCAAACTGAACGTAACGGCCTGGGGCAGGTGCGTTACACAAGCCTGACACACCAGGCCAGGCGCGTCAGGAGAATCGAATTAACCAAAACGCTAAACGACAAAACATGAGTGACGCATCACCCCGGATGCGTCAGAGAGCTGTGACGCGCCTCCCCTGGGCCGTCACACTCTCACAGCCACAAAAAGCATAAAACGCCCAGATGCTGTGACGGTCTATCGTAGGGCCGTCAGGGACCTCTGGCGGTCACTGAAACGACCGCTACACCGGTCCCGGCGGGAAAATAGTGGATTGGCCAAATCGAGCCGTTCCACGCCCATTCACGCCGAAGCGCAGGCGAAACAAGACTAGACGATGAAAAACAACATTAGGAGGCTAAAAAGCCCACATGCAAGCACTAAAACGAGAGATCGGGGCACTTTGGACAAATCGACCCTAAATGAGTCACCGAGGTTCCCGGACTCCTACCGGCATCGAATGACGACCGATCAACACGAAACTAGCATGGATGGGATCCAGACATCCCAGCGGTCAGTTAGACACTAACCACACCACGAATGGTTGCCATTTTTCGGCGAACCCTGAAAACCCCAAAAATCACGATTTTCACAAAACCGGCCCGATCTCCCCCGATCGAGCACCAAATCATGCACGGAAACAGAGGAAATGTGCATAACAAGGTGGCGGTCCATCTCCCTACCTCCACCAAAGAAACCGTGCCCCGAAGGGACTAAACCGCACCGAAAACCACACCGCGAGCTCAAACACCAGCTTTGAATCCACCGTTCGGGATCGCACCAGAACCACTCCATCCTCGCCCTATCGCGCACCCAGTCAGCTCCACAGCATCCCCAGCTCTCGCTCCTAGGTCCTCCGTCTGTAGCCGGAGCCGAGGAAGCTCGAGAGGAGAGAAAATGGGAGAGAGGGACGGCGGCGGTGAAATGAGAAGGGAGGAGGGAGGAAGGAAAATAAAAAGGAAAATAAATTAGGAATTTTCCTAATTTCTAAAAAATCCGATTTCTGGCCCTATCTCCGAAAAATACGCAAAAATAGTCGAAACGACCAGCTCGAAGAGTACATCGTCGCTGCAGCATTCACGAGTCGAGGAACTGATAAATAAACTCACCGTAGGGTTCCATAACTAGTACGAGAGAAAAACCTACACGGATCGTAAAGCTCAACTCGGAAGCCACAGAAGCGAACCGAAACTCACCGAAACAGATATAAAAGATCCAATGAAGATCCAGCAAGACCTACCAAGGATCCGGGGCATTACACTATTGGGCCTAGAGGGTCACAGACAATAGAGTAGTGGATAAGATGGATAAGGATGGTAATTATAGATAATTTTTGGGTTTTTGTAAAAAATGCTAGAGTCTATAATCATACACTAAGGAGAGAAACCCTGGCCAAGCACTAGGGTTTCTCCTCTGGCCCCCCTCTTTCTCTCTCCTCTCAGACCTGGCCGCGCCCCTCTCTCTCTCTCTGTCCTCCTCCTGTGGTGGTGGATGGTGGTGCTGAGGAGTGGCCGACGTGTGGAGATCGAGAAGGAGAATTCGTCTGTTCCTACTGCTCGTGTTGATACATCTAGAGACCGAACACTTAAACGGATAGCAACCCGACGAGCCTCTACTCGATCATCTTCAGGCATCTGGGAATTTATTAATCCCGCAAAGATATAGAAACGTTCTTTCTGAGCGGGTTTCCCTCGCTTATTTATGATTTTGATCGCCAGCAACAATCTGCATCCTAGGGTTTCATTATTTCCGCTGCATCTCTGATCGAAACCTTACATCTATGTTTGTTCAGTCTAGGATCTACAGTGCACACACTCTTCCAAATGCCCATTGGACCAATCGCTGGCGCAAAAAAACTCTTAGGCATTTAAGAATAAGAATGTCACACCACAGAAAAGGCAAATCAAAACTCAGAATGTTAAAGGGAGACAGGACAAACAGAAAGTTAAGAAATCCACAACACAAGTAAAGATACAAAAATAAATATGGATACCAAAACAATTGATGTCTTGTCTTCATGATTTAACTACAGTTATGGGGCCCAAACAGTCTTGGGTTCCAAAATTTTCTACTTGATTATGTTTGCAGGTATGCCTGACAGCCAATCACAATAGGTGATATCTTGATAGTGATTGTTCCAGGCACATGACCGGGGATAAAGGAAAGTTTTGCATGCTGGTAGAAAAAGATGCTGGTCATGTTACCTTTGGAGGTAATACAAAAGGAAAAATCATAGGAACATGTAAGGTTGGTAAGTGCTCTTCTTGCTGTATAGAAGAAGTTTTACTAGTTGAAGGGCTTGCTTATAATTTACTTAGCATTGGTCAGTTATGCGATAAAGGCCTTAAAGTTATTTTTGACTCTCTTGTATGCACTATCTTTGAACCCAATTCTGAAACTGTGAAGTTCACTGGTAAAAGAGTCAATAACATCTATATGGTAGATTTAGATGAGGCAACACACACTAACTTGTGTCTAACTGTTAAAAAGGATGACTTAGCCTGTCTTTGGCATCACATGTTATGTCATGCTAGTTATAATGTGCTGCATAAGTTGAATAAATATAGCATGGTAAGAGGTTTACCTGAAATATCTTTTAAGAAGGACAGTAAAATATGTGAGGCATGTACCCAATGTAAACAAACTAGAAAGTCATTTAAATCCAGAACTGAAGACATGTCTTCTAAACCTTTTGAGCTGATCCACATGGATTTATTTGGACCTACTAGATCAGCTAACTTATCTGGTAGAAGATATGGATATATCTTAGTAGATGACTTTTCTAGATTTACGTGGGTATTCTTTCTAACTCACAAAAATGATGCATTTAAAGAATTTTAGAAATTTTACCATAGAATAAAATACACAGGTGAGCAGTCTATTTCTAATATCTTGTCTGACCATGGTGGTGAGTTTGAAAACTCACAGTTTGATGAATTTTACAGGAAAAATGGGATCAACCATAGATTCTCTTCACCAAGGACTCCAGAGCAGAATGGAGTGGTTGAAAGGAGGAACAAAACTTTGATGGAAATGGCTCAAACTATGCTAGTTGAAGGCAACTTGCCTAGAAGGTTTTGGGTTGAGGCAATAAATACCTCCTGTTATATTATCAACAGAGCCCTGGTAAGACCTTCTACTTAAAAGACTCCCTATGAGATACTTAAAGGTAAGAAATCTTCACTAGCACATTTCAATATTTTTGATTGTAAATGCTTTATCCATGTTAACTCTAAAAAAGACCTTGATAAATTTGAACCTAAAAGTGAACCTGAAAATTTTCTAGGTTACTCTGAAAAGTCTAGAGCCTATAGGATCTACAACATTAATTCTTAAAATGTTGAGGAATCACCATACATTGTCTTTGATGAATCTTCTAATAAAACTAAAACTGGTTTCTACAAGAATAAAGTTGATGGAGAAATCCTGGAAAACAAAGAAGAGCAGAATGCAGAACCAGCAGAAGAAGGTGAGACTGAAGGATCTGGAGCTCAGGGGGAGGTAAGTGCAAATTCAGGTAATCAGCTTACAAACATTAGAGTTCTTAGAGATCATCCTCTAGAGAATGTGATTGGTAATCTGAATGAACCCCCTACGACTAGATCACATTTTAGGATAGAAAATGAAATGAATTCTTTTGCACTGTCTCACAAGTAGAACCCAAGAACATTGAATGTGCCTTAAAGGATGAGCATTGGATAAATGCCATGCATGATGAGTTGAATCAATTTGAAAGGAACAAGGTATGGCACATAGTTCCTAAACCCTCACATGGCTCAGTTATAGGCACTAAATGAGTTTTTAGAAATAAAACTGATGAGTAGCGAAAGGTAGTCAGAATTAAGGCTAGACTTGTAGCACAGGGGTACAATCAGGAATTTGGGGTAGACTTTGAGGAATCATTTGTCCCTGTAGCTAGACTAGAAGCCATTATGCTACTTCTGACTTTTACTTACAGCCTAGGAATAAAACTTCAGCAGATGGATGTGAAATCTACTTTCCTAAATTGTTTAATAAAAGAGGATATTTTTGTTAAACAACCTCATGGATTTAAATGCATGGACTTTCCTGATTATGTGTATAAACTTGATAAGGCATTATATGGGCTGAAGCAAGCTGCCAGGGCCTGGTATGATAGGCTGAGCTCCTTCCTTATTGCTAAAGGTTATTCAAGATGTGAGGTTGACCAGACTCTATTTAGCAAGGTAAACAATAAAGATATCTTTATTGTTCAAATCTATATAGATGGTATAGTCTTTGGGTCAACTAAACCTTCTATGTGTGAGGAATTTTCTTAGTTAATGACTGATGAATTTGAAATGAGCCTAATTGGAGAACTGATGTTTTTCCTTGGATTGTAGGTTAATCAAAATTCAGAGGGAAGCTTCATCACCCAATCCAAATACATCAGGGATCTGCTGAAGAAATATAAGCTGAAAAACCTCAAAGAGATCACTGCACCTATGGGCACATCAACTAGTCTTGATGCTGACCCAAAAGGTAAATTGGTTGATACCAAACTATATAGAGGTATGATCGGATCCCTTTTGTATCTTACTGCATCTCGCCCAGATATATAATTTTCAGTGTGTTTATGTGCTAGATTTCAAGCTAGTCCTAAGGAATCTCACATGAGTGAAGTGAAGATGCTTTTTAGGTATCTATTAGGCACCCTTGACTTAGGATTGTGGTATCCTATTAGGTGTGAGTTTGAACTTGTAGCTTACACTGATGCAGACTATGCAGGGTGTAGGATAGATAGAAAGAGCACTAGTGGGTATTGTCAATATCTAGGTGGTTGTCTAGTGTCTTGGGCATCTAAGAAGCAATACACAGTTGCTCTCTCCACTGCTAAGGCTGAGTATGTTGCAACAGGGAATTGTGCAGCCCAAGTGCTCTGGATAAAACACCAGCTCATTGACTATCACATAAAATTAGGATGCATTTCTATTCTGTGTGATAACACCAGTGCTATTTCCTTGACTAAAAATCTTGTTCATCATTCTAGGACTAAGCATATTGAAATAAAACACCACTTCTTGAGAGATGAAGTAAGTAAGAATGAAATTGAGCTGAATTTTGTAGAATCAGAAAATCAAATTGCTGATATATTTATTAAACCTTTGGGAAATGAAAGATTTAAATTCTTAAGAAGAGAACTAGGGTTATGTAAATTTCAGCATGATGATTGATTGTTTAAGTTCATTCTTGCTTGAAATAAATGTCTGTTTCAAGACTCAGATTGTCACACGGTATTAGTCTGTCAGTAATAGTCACTACATACTTTGCACTCTATCTATCTTGATCTCAAGGGTATATCAAATGGTTTGCTGGGAAAAGGGCAGATCTCTTCTGTCTAGAAACCCAAACTATGTGTAGAGGCTTGTCCTCCGCAAAGTACTCTGAGTCAAGAATTTGTCTGAGTCTTGCATTTCATTATTAGTTCATACATCAAAATATTGTGTCTAATAATAATCCACATAGATAGGGGGAGTCAGTGTTCAAAACATTTCAAGTCTATCCTCTCGTGCATGTTGATAGGGGGAGTTCAGAATAAAATGCTCTATCTTTGAGTCAGGTCAGGCCTAGGTTGCTACATCTAGGCAGTAGTAAATGTCTCTAAAATATCGACACCCAAATTTGACACCTTGTTGCATACTTTCTGTCAACCCTGACTCTATCTTTCTGATCAATAGACTTACTCATCTCGTGATATCAGATTTTCTCATTATTTCTGAAATCTCAGTAGCACATTGCTTGGTATCAGGTTCTCTTGGCATCCTCATCTATTTCCATCTATTGGTATCAAACTCTTGAAAAAGTCCTTGCACTTCCTATGATTCTGAAATACTGACAATCTGATAATTAGTTCATTACTCTAAGCTACTAAAATCAGAAATCTTATCTTATAAGAATCTGTAATGCTCCATGAATGAACTGATGGTTTAAGCTTAATAATTTTTTGAGTCTAAAAATTGAACTCAATGAACTAGGATGTTGATCACAATTAATAGCTCTCAACCATTTCTCTCATGTCATGTCTGGTAAAGTCTTCCAGAGTCTGAAATTCTTTAATTAATGTCTTCTTGGTTGAGAAACTTGGAGTGTGTATTATTTTTAAACAAGTCTTTCTATAAAACCAAAGGACAACAATGTCAAAATAATGAGTCAACATGATTATAGGCAGAGCAATGGCTGATTGCACCGAGAAACTGGGTCTTTCATCAAAGAAATGAAGGCAAACCCATGTCATGAAGTGCTTCAAGTTATCTCTGTTCAAAAGTTAAAACAGAATGGCGAGTTTCACTAAGTAACTAGGGGTACTGGCGTCTAATCAACATGTACCCTTACGCAAAAAAGGTGCAAACTACTCCTAATGTTTTGATACATGAAATAGAAAGGTAAATTCTACTGAGTAACTAGGGGTACTAGCGTCTAATCAACGTGTACCCTTATGTCAAAAGGCATGGATGATACCTAACTATTCTAAATTTTTTAAACAAAAAGGAAATGAAATCTTGCTGTAACCCTAAGGTGAAAAATCAGAACTGTCAAATTATTTAACCTCAATACATATCCTAGTCACTCCTAAAGAAATTCACTGATTTTTGGATGAGTAGGATAAAGTAAGACTAAATTCGTCATGATTCAAGTAGTTCTGGTTTATTGCTATTAAGGGTTAATGCAAATTTATTCAGAGAGTGAAGTTGCTAAACTCTAACCTTTATTATTCTTAAACTAGAATTCTATCAAGACTGCATTATATAGAATCTTATCCCTGAAGAATTTGAGCTTTGTATGCTTAATTAATGAAAGATAAATCAGTTTGTCAATCAGATCTCTCATGCACTCTCACTACTTTGATATTGTCATCTCACTCTTTGTCACTTCATTGATAAGATCCAATTCTTTTTTTGCTGATGGCAAAGGGGGAGAGTTTTTGATGGCAGAATTTTTGATGGCAGAAGTTCTTGATTGTTGATTGATGGCCAGGGATAGTTGGCAAAGCTTGATTGATGGCTAGGGATAGCTGGCAAAGGGAGAGAGATTGCCTTGTTTGTTTGTCTATGTCTATGCATGTTGTGTCTATGCATATCTATCTTCTACTGCACTTGATTGTGACCTTTGCATATTCTGACTCATAATATAATATGTGTTGCCATCAAAGTATAGCAGTGTTGGCATCATCAAAAAGGGGGAGAATGTTGTGTCTCCTCTCGATTTGATGTCTAGTTTTGATGCTGGAAACAATGTATTAGACCTTAATTTGACTCTGGCAACATTGTTATTTTAAAGTCTTTACTTTAGTAAGAATAAGTTCTTGTTTAAATCAAGGTCGATGGATGGTCATGCTGTTGCATATCAAGGTCGGTGCCTATATGCATTTCGGTTCAGAAGGTCAGCGCATATGCAGGAGTGTGGTATAATAAGGTCGAAGCATATTCATGCATTTGAGAAAGTAAGGTCAGTGTATATATCCACTTATGTTCTGAAGGTCTATGCATGTGCAGAATTGTTGCATTGAAAGGTTGGTGCACATTCGCATATAAGTTTGAAGGTCGGTGCACATTCATATTGTAGTCTGTCAGGTCGGCGTATACATTCATTCCAGTTCTGAAGGTTGATGCACATGTAGAAATCCTGCACTGTAAGGTCGGTGCACATGTTGAAGTCTTGCACCAGAAGGTCAGTGCATATCTAGAAGTAATTGCTCCATAAGGTCTGTGCATATTTGGATTCTAGAGAAAGGTCGATGCTAGTGAGCTAGCGTCTGCAGCATAGGTCAATGCATGTTATAGAAGGGTCGATGCTAGTAAGTCATCATTCTTAAGGTCGATGCACCTTGTGCATTCACTATAAAGATAGGTCGATGCACCTTCATTACAGAGTCTGTTAGTCTGGCATATAAGGTCTACCTGTATGCCTCTAAGGTCGATGTTTCTATTCTCACCTGTTGTATGTGTTAGCTATATAGGCTGATGTATCTCGTTTATGCATCGATGCTTTTGAGGAATTTTGTGCATACACTTATATGAACTGTCTGACCTTGTGTAGCATCTGAAATTGCACTTGCTAATAATGTTTACATGCTTCACAAGTCTCATAAATATTTGATTCTGTTTTGGACAGAAAAGTATAAACAACCCAGATCCATGCTCGAACACCTGGGTTACATAAAGACAGACCACATTACTCTCACGTGGAACTTAAAGTGAAGTGGATCAAGGGCAAGTGATCCAAGGTAGGAAGATGAACTAACATCCTGCCATGTGGATCGTCTCATCCTCTACTCCTGACACGTGGCCCTCGAAGTGTGCATTCTGGATAAAATTTATTGGGCAGGAGTGTGTCTTCCACGCGCCCAAAAATTTGAAAATCTCGTGAGACAACAGACTCGTGCTCGCCTATATAAAAAAGGGAGATCGAGCAGCCAAAAAGAGTGTGAAGGTGAAGAGAGAACCAGAGAAGAAAAGTGGAGCTGATCAGAAGAGGAGAAAAGAGCAAGACAGTTCCAGAGGTTGAGAGAGAAGAGTCTGAGAGGAGTTTGAGAGAAAAGAGTCCGTTGCAGAGAGTAAGAAGAAGAAACAGAGTGCCGTAATTTTGTCTGAGTGAGAGAAGTGGAATTGAGCAGAAGAGTTGTCCTGACTTCTGGATCAGATCCAGAGTCAGATCGCTCCAATGGTGCTACAGTTCTTTCTTTTTGTTATTATTTTTCATTACCTCTTTTGATTTTCTTTTTGAAATTACTATAAGCTGTGTATCAGCGGGGCAAGCTGTGGTGCTTAGCGGCGAGGTGTGATCCTTGGACAGCAAGCTGTGTTGCTCAGCGGGAAAGCAAGTTGTGAGACTCAGCTATTTGTAGGGAGTTCATCCCCAAAGCTATGGATCAACGGATTCAAGCTGTTTGGCAACAGAAACCTTACTCAGTTGAGTAAGGGGTGGATGTAGATCTCAAGCACGAGATCGAACCACCTAAAATTGATCTGTCTTGTGTGTGTGATTGCTTATATCATCTTTACTACGATTAGATGAATGCCTAGGATCGTCTACTATAAGTCGTTAATGCTTTCAATACACTCATCTATTGCTTATGCTCGAGTACCTAACCTGGCTGTTTGAATATCTTCTGAATTGTCTGTGCTAATTCATCAGAAGTTGACATTGTCTTGAATTGTTCAGTACATTTTCTCTCTTATATCTGATCTGTGATCGATAACTCAGTGGTATATAAAAATGGCTCAGTCAGAAGGATAGATTACATCTATCTGGAAAACTGACCTATGAGTGAGGAGATTTTCTAATCAAACCTCTGCCAGGTACTATACTGAGTTAATTGATCTATTGGTTTTTGAGCTTTCAATGATTGACAGCTATTCCATTGCAAATTTCCTTGTTGTTAATTCAAACTATTTTTAGTGATTCTGTTCACAATAGTTTCTTTTAATTCCGCATTGTTATTAACTACTGTAGAACTTTAAATTGGGGTAGATCTATTCACCCCCCCCTCTAGATCACCCGTTCATCCATTCACACATCAAATCCATCCTAATCGGAGGAGTCCGCATCTTGCTGAGCGGCCAACAGGCCAGGATTTCGCCCGAATGGGTGATTGCCAGTGTACCGGTGAGAAACTCATTCCAAGCACTGGCTGAAGACAAGCCGGACCTTGTCAAGTCCGGATCAAGGGGAGGTCTAGCCCCGAAGCCGACCAAGCTTAAACAAGTATGGGTGCCCAAGCAAAGCCGGGACCCGGCTGCTATTCAATGGGAACCTATTCGGATTGACAAGTTAGATGAAAAATAAGAAAAAGAAGAAGAGAGAATAGAGGTGCCAACTGCAGCACCTCACAGACCAGCCTTCCAAGGCTGCTATTGGTAGGCGAATGTCTATGCCTCCGACCGAAGAAGTAATAAGATAGCTAGATGACGACGGTCTGCTTACCGGCTACCAACTCAACACAAGATGTCACCACCGACACTATGCCCCATAAGTGGGCATGATGATGTCACCCAGGCCGTCCGGGGATATTTTCGGGGTCTTGGAAACACCCCTGAAGGTACGTAGCAGCTCTTAGAAGCTATAAACGCTGTAGAAGGTGAAGACCGGGGAGTACAAGTCAACTCGAAGGAAATTACTGATGAAGGGTCTAGTTGCTATGGACCATCTTCTCATGAACAAGCTATGCCGAGGATCTCTGTGTTCAACAGGCTAACCTGTGAGGCCCGTGCCTTAGTGGATCCTTAGTGTCTTGGATCTAGAATTTATTATGGAATTTTCTGTTATTTTTCTGGATTTTTAGGAATTTTTCTGGTATTTTTTCAGATTTATTTGGATTTAATTGAGGGTTATTAGTAAATAATAAGTTTATTATATATATTAATTTTATTTTTTTTCTTTTAATCCCTCACCCTCACCCCCTCTCTCTCCCTCGTCGATCTCACTCTCACCCCCTCTTTATCTCTCTAGTCCGATCGCCCCTCTCCCCTCTTCTTGGAATTCAGGCGAGACGACGTTGGATTGAGGTGTGGAAGGTACCGGTGGATTCCTCACGTCGAGAGGAACGCGTGGGTACCCATCTTGGCGTGGTTCGGAGATCGTGGGAGCGGGACGGAGTGTGGAGGCTCGGTGAACCCTTCCTCTTGCATGTGACTTTTTCAGGCCGTTTCGGCTTGAACGAGGTAGGGGGATGGAATCCTGAGCTCGCTAGGATCATTTCCTATAGCATGTTTTCATGTTTAAACCCCTGTGGCATGCATATTGGATATTTTTCCATTGTTAATATTTAAGCTTAGTCCTTGCGTTTAAGCTATTGTAGGCCTTGCATGTGATGGTTTTAGTTGTTATATTGTTGTTTAGGACGTGTGGTTTGACAGGAAACAGGTCTTTTCGATGTTACCCGACGATTTCGGTCGTCCGGGAGGGAACCGGTTTTCAAACATAACCCGTCCGTAACCCAGATGGTGTGACGGTCCTTCCAAGAACCGTCAGACTAGTAACGGTCCATAGAGGACGCGTTACATCACAGTAACGGCCCTTTGAAGGGGCGTCACAGTGAGAGTAACGGTGTGGCTCCCGACCGTTACTCGTCTGTTAAATTGCATTGACTGGGTCAGGCGGTTAACCTGACGACCTATCGGCCGGCCGTCAGGGTGCCCTGACGTGCTTGGGCGAGCGCGTCACATCGCTTGCAAACGGTTTTGAAATACTGTGCGTTGGTTTTGGCCTCGGGTGGATGTAACGGCCAGGGCCCAACGCGTTACAGTTGATGTAATGTGCTGCGCCCCGACCGTTAGGTCCTGTGACGGCGTGGCTGTGGGCCGTCACACCCCATTCTCGCAGATTGAGGCTAGAGCTTTGGTGGTTGTAACGGCCGGGGACGGACGCGTTACAATCGATGTAACGCGCCAGTCCACGACCGTCACACACCTGTGACGCGGTGGCAGCAGACCGCCACTTGCCTGTCAGATTCAAAAAAATCGCCGACTTATTCTTTATGCATTTCGAAATGTTTATATGCCATGTTAAGTTATTTTATTATATAATGGCATGTTCGTAAATCCCAATAGAGTAGCTTTTCTTTCCTTGCAATGGAACCACTGTTGTGACCCTAAGGTCTTTGAGTACCGACCCGCTTGGGGATAGCGGAGTGGCGTTCCCGTACACGGTTTGTAAGCTAGTTCCGTGGGCTCCAGGCCAACGGTAGCGTCCTACCGAGGGAGAAAACTAGCTAGAGGGCCTGGCTCAGGCGAGAGTCAGTGTGTGCACACGTGGCCAGAGGCTATGGACTGACACTGACGAGTGTCACTCTGACTGGTCACTTGGTTTGGTACTGTTTACGCGCTCAGCTTGTCGTGTTACCGACTGCGAGTGTTTGAGACACAGTGTAAGCCGTCAGTGGACGCATCTGGTTTCTGTTCCCAGTGGTTGTCCTATTCCTGGTTGCTTGGATTAGTTAAGGCATATTCTACTTGTAGATGTGGTTTCAGTCGATTAGAGTTACTCGTTATTGGCACATATTAGCTGTTATACCTGTTTAGTTAGAGTTTACAGTTTTTCTGTGATTAGTTTATTCATGCCAATGCATGTTATTTTACTTAAATGCATGCTCTAATTGCCTTTATTTTTGCATGTATGCTTGTTTAGTGCGAGGTAGGGATCCGCGTGACCCCTACTGAGTCTGGCTGTGACTCACCCTTCTTCTTTCAGGTGAGCCGCGCCCGCCGTCTCCCGGAGTTTCGTGAGTTACTCGGAGACTATGCTTAGCTGCCAGCAGTAGACGGGTCACCTTTTTGGGCCTTTGTTGTACTTTTCCTGGGGTATGCCCCGTGTAGTTGTACCTTTTTGGACTAGTACTTTTGTGTCTCTAGACTAGTTTATATATGTATCACTCTGGTTATTTTGAATTGCTTCCGCACTTCTGTTAATTTTATTGCTTAATTGTAATATGCGCGTTCCAAATTGCAATTCGTTATGCACCTCCTCGACAAACCCCCACTAACCCTTCAGGGGCCTCATCAGCCTCTTGGGTGGCTTCCCCAGTTCTTGGTATCGGTGTATCGATGTTATCAGTATATCGGTATCCGGCGCTCTGGGTCGTAACAGCTGGTATCAGAGCGGAGTTGAGGATTTGTATAAGAAATTGGAATTTGCAACTTGTCTAGAGCTAGTCCTTTATGTCTTCTATCGCTGGCATAGGATGTTTTCCGTGTGATTGATGTATTTGTTGTTGCTTTATGCTTTTGGCAGTGTAACTATGCGGCCTCGTCGAGGAAGACCTCCTCGAGTTCCTCGAGCTCCTAGAGATGCGCCCAGGGAAAAAAGTGGTTCTGCACCACCTCCTGTAGTTCCCGTTGTTCCTGTTGTTCCACCTCCAGCGCCCGTCGTTGCTCCTCAGATTGAAGTGCCCGGTAGTTGAGGCAAGGCTTTGAAAGAATTCCTTATGTTCAATCCGCCTGCTTTCGACGGACAGCCAGATCCAAAGGTTGCGAGGTAGTGG
This sequence comes from Amorphophallus konjac, assembly GCA_022559845.1. NCBI lineage: Eukaryota > Viridiplantae > Streptophyta > Magnoliopsida > Alismatales > Araceae > Amorphophallus > Amorphophallus konjac. The sequence continues at coordinate 184,005,934 of CM040123.1, read as the reverse complement.
CTGGATGATGTTGAACGCGTGTTCATATCTATGGAGTGAGCTGAGGATGAGAAGGTTATGCTTGCAGCATTTCAACTCCATGGTACAGCCATTACGTGGTGGAAAGCCGAGTGGCAGATAGCGTTTCACTCCAGACCTCTTTGGTAGATCACATGGGCAGAGTTCGTTGCAGATTTCGAGCGTGCCTATACTCTTGCCTGCTTGCAGATGGCTAAGATGTATCAATTCATGGAGCTGACTCAAGGCAGTATGACTGTGCTTCAATATTGGAATAAGTTTATGGAATTGGGTCAGTATGCGCCCCATGTGCTGGCTAATGAAGCTTTGAAGACTCAGCAATTCTTGCGAGGGTTGAGGCCAAAGTTGAAATTGCCCTTGATCGCGAGTCGTGTTGCTGATTTAGATGGTGCGTGCCAAGCAGCCGTGGCACTTGAGCTGGAGATGGTGAGACCAGGAGGGTATCCACAAGCAGGGTCGGTTCAGCCGACGATGTAGTCTCAGCAGGTTTACCAATCGCCAGTGTCAGGTGTTCCCTCGGTCCAGTCAGATGTTAGCAGTGCTTCTTCCCCTTCCAAAACCAAGTTTAAGAAGTTCAAGAGGAAGAAGAAGTTTTTCCAGCAGACGTCGTCCGGTACAGATTCTGTTCAGCAGCCGACAGTGCCTTCTTCTCAAACTCGTCAGAGTTCTGCTGTCAGTCAGCCGTGGACATGTCGGAGATGCGGTGGTCACCATAAGGGTCAGCCGTGTTCTCTTCTTGTGGTCTATTTTCGCTGTGACCATCCTTGTCATGTTGTTCGAGATTGCCCGCTTAGGCCGAAGCAGTTGCAAGCTCCTCTGTTCTCTCAGCCTCAGCAGTCGTAATTCAGACCTCCTGTACCTCAACAACAATTCTATTCTCAAGCTTCGGCGTCTTCTCAGCAATCTTCAGCCGGATCAAAGAAGCAGAAAGGCAAGGTTACGCATATAACTCGAGCTGAAGCGGTTGCATCCCATCTGGTGGAAGGTACAATTATGCTTTATAGTCATTCAGCTCGTGTCTTATTTGATTCTGGTGCTCCTCACTCTTTTATTTTTGAGGATTTCATGGCATGTGTTGAGGAGCCGACATCAGAAATGACTTGTGAGCTATTTGTTGAATTGCCTTCTGGAGATTTCATGATTACACCTTTGTGTTTGGAAGAGTCTCCTATTATGATTAATAATCATCAGTTGCCGGCGAGATTGTATGCGTTGCAACTGGCAGATTATGATATTATTCTGGGTATGGATTGGTTGGAGCAATATGGAGCTGTGGTTGACTGTAGATCGAAGAAAGTTTATTTTCAGGTACAGGGAAAATCAGCTTTTTATTTCCAAGGTATTTGACCCCGTTCTTCTCGCATGATTATTTCTGCTATTCGAGCCTATAGGTTGCTTAGTGCAGGTTGCCAGGGATTCTTAGCTTCTGTGGTTGCTGTTGAAAAACCACGGCAGGACGTCGGTGATATTCCTGTTGTTTGTGAGTTCCCTGATGTGTTTCCTGACGAGTTGCCAGGCTTGCCTCCAGAGCGAGAGATTGAGATGGTGATTGAACTGATTCCTGGTACTGGCCCGTTAGCAAAGGCACCGTACTGAATGGCTCCAGCTGAACTGAAAGAACTGCGAGCACAGTTGCTTGAATTACTAGAAAAAGGCTATATTCGCCCCAGTTTTTCTCCATGGAGTGCTCCAGTGCTATTTGTGAAAAAGAAAGATGGAAGCCTAAGACTTTGTATTGATTATAGACAACTGAATCAGGTGACTATCAAGAATAAATATCCGCTTCCCAGGATTGATGATTTGTTTGACCAGTTACAGTCTGCTACTGTCTTTTCACTGATTGACCTCCGGTCTGGCTGCTTTCAATTGCGGATCCGGGAATCTGATGTGGAGAAGACAGCTTTCAGTACTCGATATGGTCATTATGAATTTCTGGCAATGCCGTTTGGATTGACGAATGCCCCAGCAGCTTTTATGGACCTAATGCAGCGTATCTTTCGTCCATTTCTCGATCAGTTCGTGGTGATCTTTGTTGATGATATTCTGATTTACTCTGCTTCTGATGAAGATCATGTGCAGCATTTGAGGATCGCTTTGTAGACTCTAAGAGATCACGAGCTTTATGCGAAGTTCAGTAAGTGTGAATTCTGGCTTCGGGAAATTTATTTTCTTGGCCACGTGATTTCTGGTGATGGAGTGGCAGTGGACCCCGCAAAGATTGAAGCTGTTTTGAATTGGCAGAGACCGAGAACTGTAACAGAGATAAGAAGCTTCTTAGGTTTGGCTGGGTATTATCACAGATTCATCCAGGATTTTGCAAAGATTGCAGCACCTATGACTAGACTGACTCGTAAAGATGTGCCGTTTGTCTGGTCAGATCAGTGTGAGGAGAGCATTGTTGAATTGAAAAGGGTCTTGACTTCTTCTCCAGTGTTGATTTTGCCTTCCGGCTCGAGTGGATTTATTGTTTGCACAGATGCTTCTCGAGTGGGTTTGGGTGCAGTGCTAATGCAACATGGTAAGGTTATTGCATATGCATCTCGGCAATTGAAACAGCATGAAGAAAATTACCCTACGCATGATCTGGAGCTGGCTGCAGTTATATTTGCCTTGAAAATCTAGAGACATTATCTGTATGGTGAGAAATTTCAGATTTTTACTGATCATCAGAGTTTACAATATATATTCTCCCAGAAAGATCTGAATCTCAGGCAGAGGCGATGGATGGAATACATGAAAGATTATGACTTTACACTCTCCTATCAGCCGGGTAAAATGAATGTTGTGGCTGATGCTCTGAGCAGGAAGGTGCAAGTCAATCATCTGTTGCTTCATGAATGGAAATTGTGGGAACAACTTCCGAGCGAGGCATTTAGTGTAGAGATTCCTGCCGATCCGAGGATGGCAGTTTGTGCTAGCTTGGTTTTGGGTTCAGCTTTATATCAGCAGATTAAAGAAGCCCAGCAAGTTGATTCTGATTTGGCCCGTATTGTATCAAGATATGATGTGGAATTTGATGATGAGCTGGTCGTCAGTTTCCAGGGTAGATTGTATGTTCCCGCTGATGATGCGTTTAGACTTAAGGTTCTGAGTGAAGCCCATGGTTCCCGTTTTGCTATTCACCCAGGTGTCACTAAGATGTATCAGAATTTGAAAAGGCAGTTCTGGTGGCCAGGTATGAAGAAAGACGTGGTTGTGTTTGTTTCCAAGTGCTTGACTTGTCAGCAGGTTAAAGCGGAACATCAAAAGCCAGGTGGTTTGCTTCAGCCGTTAGAGATTCCTATGTGGAAATGGGACCATGTTACTACAGATTTTTTGGTGGGTTTGCCTCGGACTTCTCAAGGTTTTGATGGAATCTGGTTGCTTGTTGACAGATTGACTAAGACTACCAGATTGTTGCCAATAAAAGTTGCTTGGAATGTGCAGAGGTTGGCCGAGCTTTATGTGCAGAAGATCGTGCCACTGCATGGAATTCCAATTTTAGTTGTGTCATATCGTGATCCACGTTTTACCTCCGGCTTCTGGCGTAGTTTTCAGACAGCCTTGGGCACTGAGTTAGCATTGAGTTCAACGTATCACCTACAGTCATATGGACAGTCGGAGAGGACTATTCAGACTCTGGAAGACATGCTGAGATCGTGTTGCCTTGATTGGCAAGGTTCGTGGAGTCAACATTTGCCACTTGTTGAATTTACTTATAATAATAGTTTTCACTCCAGTATTGGCATGGCTCCTTATGAGGCACTATATGGTCATCCTTGTCGTACCCCTCTGAACTGGTTTGATGTCGGGGACAGACTTTTAACGGGACCTGACATGGTGCAGCAGTGTTCTGATGTGGTTCGTCTGATTCGGCAGAGATTGTTGACGGTTCAGAGTAGACAGAAAAGTTATGCAGATCAGCGCAGACGTCCACTACAGTTTGAGCCAAGAGATATGGTTTTTGTCAAAGTATCTCCGATGAAAGGTGTTTCTAGATTTGGGAAGCGTGGAAAGCTGAGTCCGCGTTATGTTGGCCCGTTTCCTATCGTTGAAGCTGTGGGTCAGGTAGCTTATCGTCTGCAACTACCAGCGGCTATGCAAGCTATTCATGATGTGTTCCACGTCTCTCAGTTGAGGAAGTATGTGCCAGATGCATCCCATGTTCTCGATGATTCAGTTTGGCCCGAAGTGACTGCTGATTTGTCTACACCAGAGTTTCCTATCAGAATTGAAGACCGTCGTGAGTAGCGGTTGAGAAATAAGGTTATCCCTCTGGTAAGAGTTGCTTGGCAGCGTCACTCTGGTAATGAGTCTACTTGGGAAGGGGAAGATGAAATGTGTCAGCTTTTTCCTTTCTTATTCCAGTAAGGTATAATTCTTTTCTCAGTTTCCTCCTTATCTGTTGTTGTAAATTTCGAGGGCAAAATTTTTATTAGGAGGGAGGGACTGTGAGGCCCGTGCCTTAGTGGATCCTTAGTGGCTTGGATCTATAATTTATTCTGGAATTTTTGGCTATTTTTCTGGATTTTTAGGATTTTTCTGGTATTTTTTTAGATTTATTTGGATTTAATTGAGGGTTATTAGTAAATAATAAGATTATTATATATATTAATTTTATTTTTTTTCTTTTAATCCCTCACCCTCACCCCCTCTCTCTCCCTCGTCGATCTCACTCTCACCCCCTCTTTCTCTCTCTAGTCCGATCGCCCCTCTCCCCTCTTCTTGGAATTCGGGCGAGACGACGTCGGATTGAGGCGTGGAAGGTACCGGTGGATTCCTCGCGTCGAGAGGAACGCGTGGGTACCCATCTTGGCGTGGTTCGGAGATCATGGGAGCGGACGGAGTGTGGAGGCTCGGTGAACCCTTCCTCTTGCATGCGGCTTTTCCGGCCGTTTCGGCTTGAACGAGGTAGGGGAATGGAATCCTGAGCTCGCTAGGATCATTTCCTATAGCTTGTTTTCATGTTTAAACCCCTGTGGCATGCATATTGGATATTTTTCCATTGTTAATATTTAAGCTTAGTCCTTGCGTTTAAGCTATTGTAGGCCTTGCATGTGATGGTTTTAGTTGTTATATTGTTGTTTAGGACGTGTGGTTTGACAGGAAACATGTCTTTTCGACGTTACCCGACGATTTCGGTCGTCCGGGAGGGAACCAGTTTTCAAACATAACCCATCCGTAACCCAGATGGTGTGACGGTCCTTCCAAGAACCGTCATACTAGTAACGGTCCATAGAGGACGTGTTACATCACAGTAACGGCCCTTTGAAGGGGCGTCACTGTGAGAGTAACGGTGTGGCTCCCGACCGTTACTCGTCCGTTGAATTGCGTTGACCGGGTCAGGCGGTTAACCTGACGGCCAGTCGACCGGCCATCAGGGTGCCCTGACGCGCTTGGGCGAGTGCGTCACATCGCCTGCAAATGGTTTTGAATTACTGTGCGTTGGTTTTGGCCTCGGGTGGATCTAACGGCCAGGACCCAACGCGTTACAGTTGATGTAACGCGCTGCGCCCCAACCGTTAGGTCCTGTGACGGCATGGCTGTGGGCCGTCACACCCCATTCTCGTGGTTTGAGGCTGGAGCTTTGGTGGTTGTAACGGCTGGGGACGGACGCGTTACAATCGATGTAACGCGCCAGTCCACGACCGTCACACACCTGTGACGCGGTGGCAGCAGACCGCCACTTGCCTGTCAGATTCAAAAAAATCGCCGACTTATTCTTTATGCATTCCGAAATGTTTATATGCCATGTTAAGTTATTTATTATATAATGGCATGTTCGTAAATCCCAATAGAGTAGCTTTTCTTTCCTTGCAATGGAACCACTGTTGTGACCCTAAGGTCTTTGAGTACCGACCCGCTTGGGGATAGCGGAGGGGCATTCCCGTACACGATTTGTAAGCTAGTTCCGTGGGCTCCCGGCCAACGGTAGCGTCCTACCGAGAGAGAAAACTAGCTAGAGGGCCTGGCTCAGGCGAGAGTCAGTGTGTGCATACGTGGTCAGAGGCTATGGACTGACACTGACGAGTGTCACTCTGACTGGTCACTTGGTTTGGTACTGTTTACGCAGTCAGCTTGTCCCAGTGGTTGTCCTATTCCTGGTTGCTTGGATTAGTTAAGGCATATTCTACTAGTAGATGTGGTTTCAGTCGATTAGACTTACTCGTTATTGGCACATATTAGCTGTTATACCTGTTTAGTTAGAGTTTACAGCTTTTCTGTGATTAGTTTATTCATGCCAATGCCTGTTATTTTACTTAAATGCATGCTCTAATTGCCTTTATTTTTGCATGTATGCTTGTTTAGTGCGAGGTAGGGATCCGCGTGACCCCTACTGAGTCTGGCTGTGACTCACCCTTCTTCTTTCAGGTGAGCCGCGCCCGCCGTCTCCCGGAGTTTCGTGAGTTACTCGGAGACCGTGCTTAGCTGCCAACAGTAGACAGGTCACCTTTTTGGGCCTTTGTTGTACTTTTGCCAAGGTATGCCCCATGTAGTTGTACCTTTTTGGACTAGTACTTTTGTGTCTCTAGACTAGTTTATATATGTATCACTCTGGTTATTTTGAATTGCTTCCGCACTTCTGTTAATTTTATTGCTTAATTGTAATATGTGCGTTCCAAATTGCAATTCATTATGCACCTCCTCGACAAACCCCCACTAACCCTTCAGGGGCCTCATCAGCCTCTTGGGTGGCTTCCCCAGTTCTTGGTATCGGTGTATCGATGTTATCGGTATATCGATATCCGGCGCTCTGGGTCGTCACATAACCTTCCCTGGGTAGCCAGCCAGGAAGGTGATACGGAGGTACCACCACCTCCAGATATTCAGCTATAGCATGGCCGGTGTGCCTGTTCATTATGGGTCTCTACCAGAAGAGTCTGAAGAAGTGATTAGGATCGCCGAGAGGTCCGGTCCTATCACTAGAAGGAGAAAGGCTGCTACTGATGCAATGCAAGCCCTTGTTGGGGAAACAAGCACGGATGTGGCCACCATGGCTGCGAACGTGATCACCACCGAAGACGAGGGCGAGAGGCCGGCCCTTACATCAGATGCTCCGATGGAGGGAGGAGGCCAAGCACCTAGCCCTTCCACCCCTGATCCAACAATGATGATGCTACTCCTGAAATACCAACAGGAGATCGAGATGATGAAGAAATAGTTGAGCGAGCTGAGTATGCAAGTGTCAGCCTCGAGACAGGTGGAAGCCCCTCCTGAAACATCATGGCGTGGCACCGATGAGCTCGAGGGTTCACCTCAGATGATGACGTTTCAGCCACTACACAACTTTGTTGGGGGCATGGAACCGATATCACCGCCAGCACCTTAACCCCACGGGATTGCCACTGCCATGCCTGAAGCTACGGTGTTGGCAACACCTCAAATGCAGCAAGCACACTTCTACCTAGATCTGGTGGACCCCACGGTAATGAGCAAGCTGATGGTCAAACAAATAACAGATATGATGCTGGCGGATCGAGGTGGTGATGATTATGCCTCGTTCGATGTATATAGAGTACCATATTCGGCACACCATGTTGCTAAAAGACTCCCTCTCGGCATCAACAAGCCTCCGAAGTTTGACAAGTTCAACGGGCAAGGATCGCGGAAGGAGCACATAGCCTATTACATGATCATGATGGGCGATTTGGCAACATAGAAATCCTACATGCTGAAATTCTTTGGGTCCTCGCTGACGAGACTCACATTTGAGTGGTACTCGAACCGGCCAGCCGGGTCCGTTAGCGACTGGCCAGATATGCAGCGAAAGTTCGGGAACGCTTCCATGTTGCTGAAAGGGAGGTCACTATGGCCGAATTATATGCTTCCAGGCAGAAAAATGATGAAACAGCCATGGGGTACATTAAAAGGTGGTGCAATCTTAGCATGCGATGAAAGTGTCCGTTGTTGTGTCCCTGTGGTTTTGATGATGTCAAACACAATGAATCATCATGAGTCAGTGAATGGGTTTCATATTCTTGATGATGTCAGACACTATGACTCATCTATGAGTCAGTACATTGGTGCATTGGTTTCATGTTTTAATGATGTCATATGTTTGATGTCAAATATATGTGCACTTCCTTGAACTGTGTGAAGAACAGGTTGAACAGGTTGGTTGACAGAACCATTGTCCATATCAAGCAAGAGCAGAAGATTTGATGAAGCTTCATGAAGATGGAGTCGACTTCAGAAGTCCTTTGAGCCGACTCGAGCTCAGCCAGAGACACACGCCAGCTGAAGCACATAACGGTGACAAATAGCCTCTACGGGTGACAAATGATGAATAGTGGTGACAAATAGGTATATAGAGGTGACAAATAGGTTGGCGTGGGAGAAAAAAAGCTAAGAAGAGGAAAATGTGAAGTGGAGTCGACTCCAGAAGCTAATGGAGTCGATGCCAGAGCCACCCGTTCAGCTAAAGTATCAAGGGCGATGGCTAAAGTAGAATAAGGGTGAAAAATAACTAGGCAGTGGTGACAAATGGTCAATAAAGGTAACAAATAACGCTGTAAGGCTAAAAAATGGGTGCTAAGGCAAAAGGCTTGGAGCTGAAGAAGCGGAGTCAACTCTAGTCACGCTGTAGCACGCAAGCAACTGTGACAATGAATCAAGCAAGTTGACAAATGAAGGAATCAGATGACAAATGGAGATTACAGGTGATAAAGTGATCACAATGTTGAAGAACAGATCACAAGGAAGTCGAACTGAGCACAAGAGAGAGAAATGAAGCACAATGGTGACAAATGGCTTACAACGGTGTCAAAGAGTTCACAATGGCAACAGATGATCAACAATGGTGAAGGTAGATCAGCAAGGGTGAAAAATACCTTACAAGGATGACAAATGATGGTCAAGGGTGACAAATAGCTCACAGAGATGACAAATGTGTGATACCGATGAAGAATGGTTCACAAGGAGACAAGTGTTGAGCAAGGCAGACAAATGGTTATTAAGGTAGACAAATGGGCGATAACAGTGACAAATAGGTGTTCAAGGGTGAAAAATACCAGATACAGGTGACAAATAGGTCGCAAGGTGATGACTCTTAAGTAAGAGACAAAAAGAGAAGAGGCGATGGCTCATGCAGGCTAAGGGTGACAAATGAGTCTGTAAGGCCGACAAATAGCTCCTAAAGGGTGAAAAATAGGTCGGTATGGCTGAAAAATGGGTAAGCTCGTGAGTGACTTAAGAGAAGCACATGACTCTGATCCTCCATGATTGGCACATGATCCTAGGACTCTTGGGGTCCTTCCAGAACAGAATATTCTCTGATACAAGTGGACCAATGATTAAATTTCCTAGAGGATAAGATCATTTCAGAAAATGGTTTTCTGCTCTATATAATAGTGCCTTCTTCCTCCGAAGAAGGGTGCTACGACAGAATAAGAATATGCTACAAGAAAGCTAAAAGAGAGTTGAAGAAGGAGAAGAATCTGCGTGAGCTTGAGAAGAGAACTTCAGAGAGAAGAGTGAGCAGCCTATGTCGAAGAAGCTTTGAGAGAGAGACTGTGAGAAGAAGAAAAGGTAAAGAGAGAAAGAGATCGTGAGATTGAGTGCAGCCAGATCCTGATTGAAGACATGTTCATCTATTGGCCTCTAGATCAAATGCAAGCCATCTTGCTCTTAGGAGCTATGTTTTTATTTCACTTTCTATTTTCATTTTTCTATGTTATTTTCTATTTTAGCACTGTAATTCTGATACCTTGTTGTGGGGGTCGTGGAAGCTGTGAATCAGCACTGGTTCCCTCTGTGGTTTCAGAGGAAGGGAGAAGTGTTTCTCCGCGTTCCCTCTGTGGTTTCAGAGGAAGGGAGAAGTGTTTCTCTGGGTTCCCTCTGTGACTTCAGAGGAAGGGAGGATTTCTCCTCTGGGGTTCCTTCTGTGCTTTCAGAAGAAGAAAGGAGTGTGTTCCTCTGGGCCAAGCTGTGGTATCAGCTGGTGTTGCAGACTGAGTCTGCTGTCTTGCGTTTGCAAGGGAAGCCTCACTCGATTTGAGTGAGGGGTGGACGTAGGTCTGCTTGGTGCAGACTGAACCACCTTAAAATTGACTGTCTAGTGGTTTGGCTTGTGCATACATTCCTTATCTTCTACCCCCTTCGCAGGTTAGTGTGTGAGCTGTTTCTACAATAGTGATCTCATTGTATGCTAAGTGTTCGAGATCGGTTTTGTGTGAATCATAATCTATTCAATTGATTTGATACACATTCAATATGAACTGCTAGATGCTCTAAGTAGTTTTTAATTGAACCCTTAATCTGTTATGCTTACTACTTGGTTGGTCCGTACAACGCTAGACCTATAAGTTGTTCTTAACTTGAAGCATACTATAGTTCGAATAGAGCTGTGAGAAGTCCTTGTTCGCTCTTGTGTCTGAATCTGACCATCAGTAGGTTGCTTAGTCTGTAGTGTTCTTTTGCTTCTAATCTGAATTGGGTGTGTTTTTTTTTAATTAAGCATAATATTTGTAGAGGCATCTATTCACCCCCCCTCTAGATCCCACCTTGCACCTAACAATTGGCATCAGAGCGGGTCTCTGATTAATTCAGATTCAACAATCTGCAGAGAGAATCCTTCTAATTTGGTGCATTGTCATATTTGGATCATTGTTCTAAATTATTTTCAATGGCTCACCCACCCATGTTTAATGGTTCCAATTTTAACATATGGCTAAGCAGCATGCGTAGGTTTGTTAAGTCGATTAATCATGAGTTATGGAAGTTAATCTTACATGGTCCACACAAATTGCCTAATGATAAATCTAAGTGGACTGATGATCATAGATCAAAGAACATTGATAATGTTAGAGCTCTAAAATTAATGAAAGCTGTTGTTGATGTTAATATACTTCCTTGTGTTTTTGCATGCAGCACGACTAAGGCCATAATGGAGAATTTGATGGATGTCAATGGAAAGAAGGAGGACAGATGCATGATGGCTGATGGAAGTGATCACAACATTGATCAAAATGAGAATAAGGAAGAGGTAAGTTCTCCATTTAAAAATTACTCTATAGAAGATTGGGAGGATGCATATGCTGATTTGATTGATCATTTGAAAAATTAAGAAAATAGAATAAATATCTGAAAAGGAAATTGAAGATGCTGAAGTGTTGAAAACTGAAAATGATATTTTTAGAAAACAACTAAAAAATCTTGACATAGTCAGTTCAGAACTAGATCAAATGAAATCTGAAAATGGAGGTCACAGAAAATCCATTGAAGAAAAGGAAGAAAAACTCAAGAAACTTGAAGAACATAATAACTTGATTTCTGAGAAATTTGAGGTTATTAGAATAGTAAACCTGGAACTTCAGAAAGGTCTAGAAAAATCTGAAATCAAACAGAAAGCATCATGTGATGATCAATTTCTAATAAATGAGTTAGTTCAAAATGATAAACTCAAAGATGAAAATGAAAAACTGGTAGAAGAGATTGAGAAATTAAAACAACTGAACACTGCCCTATCTGGCAAATTGATTACTTTTGAAAAGGGTAAGTGTGTAACCTTGGAAAATTCAAAAAAATTGGCTAGTCTTGAAATAGAAATTGAAAGTCACAAAACTGTCAATCACATGTTGAATGAAACATTGGCTAAATGTGAAGAAGAAAATGCAAATTCCAAATTGTTAATTGCCTCCCTAGAAAATGAAATCCAAGAGTTGAAAAGCTCACTGTCTAGATTTGTAGATGGCAAAGAAAATTTGGATAGGCTGTTAGGAGTTAAAGTCAATGTCCAAAAGGAAGGGCAGGGCTACAACAATGTCAATAAAAAATCCTTTGAAAATAAGTTAAGGACATCCTTTGTCAAGGCATGAAATGTAGCCACCACATCTCAAGTCAAACAACCTGCAAATATGAAAACTCAAGAACATAATAAATTTTGAAAATAAAAATTCAACAATGTGAATGCTAAGAACTTTCATGTGAAAAACCATGCTTCAAAGCAAATTAATGTGTCATGTCATTACTATGGTAAGCATTGTCATTTAATGCATGACTGTAGAGTGATGAAACAAGATGATCAAAATGTTGGTAGGATGCATGCTACGAATTTTCATGTTAGGAAATTTCCTAATGTTCAGAAAAGGAGTAATGGATGTTTTCACTATGGTAAATTTGGACACATTGCTGCACAGTGCTGGTCGGCCAAGAGAAGGAAAAATTTTCATGCTGAATATGTCAATTTCCCTGTAAACCAACATGCTTTTGATAGAACTAAAGTTGCTTCTAAAGGTAGGCACATGGTGTGCTTCAACTATGGGAAGCCAGGCCACAAAGCTTCTGAATGTTGGCTGGCCATTGGTAGAAAAAATTCTAGGATTGTTGGTAGAAAGAATCCTAGGATTGAAAATAAGAATTTTACTGTCAACAAACAGAAGCTAAATTTTGTCGTGAATAATAAAAACACAAAGTCTTCTATTTACTGCCATTACAGTGGCAAGTCTGGGCATACAATGCATGAGTGTTATTTGTTGTAATTTGATGATTTTAATGCCCTGAAGACATGGAAAACATCTACTAGAGGTGTTGCTAACCCACAAGGACCCAAGAAGTCTTGGGTACCTGTGTATGCCAAATGAGAATTTATTTTGCAGGTGTGCCTTGAAGAAGAAAAATAAAAGGGGGTTCAATAAATCAAGACACCCGTGGTTGGTAAAACCCCAATTTCTACTTTTACTGTCTTATTTGCTGGTATTCAATAACCTCATCTTGTTAGACTACATATTATGCCTTCATGTTATACATGCATTCTTGCATAGACTGAAAAATCTGTTGCACTGCATTTCTTTCATGACTAGTGTGCACATAGATAAGGGAAGTTGAAATAAATTGAGCTACACATATCCTAATGTTTACATAAGTCATTTGCACAAACATGCACAATCCTTCAAAAATTTGTCTGTTTCTTCTGAGTTAAACTACATGTCAGAAAAATGCAAATTAAAAATCTGTTGCATATGTTATCTTGCATTGTCATGCTTTATTTGAAAAACTTGTTGCTCATACTAGAATGAACTGCATTTGTTGTGCACTTTCATGCTTGGCCACATGGTATATCAAATAGTGTATTGCCGAAGGGCAGGTAAGCCTAAGGCCTGTCTGGAAGCTTTCTCTGTGCGTGAGGTGGTCTTCAGACCTAAGTTTTCCGCCTGGTACCACGAGTCAAAATTACATGTAGAGCAATCTAGATATTCATGAGCATAGTTCAGTAACTCCCTGCATAGTTTTCATGTAGAAACCTGATAATTTAAATTGAGAAATATTTTTTTTCAAATAAATTATACAATTAAATTTTTCATGAAATAATTAAAATTATATTTTTCTAAACTAGATTAGTGAAGATTAGTGAATTTACTTGAAATTACTTGAAGTAGATTGAAATTAAATGCTTTAACCCTTAGATACATCATTGCAAGCACAATAAAAGTCCATATGATGGATTAGGATTACATCTGGCCCATTGGATAATCCAAAATAGGCTGGATTAATAGATTAAAGGATTTATTTAAGGATATTTAACCTTAAATTCGTAACATGTGTTTACTATGGTATTTAAGGGAGTAAAATAACTCCATTTCTAGAAGATTGACTCAAGAATCAACCCTTACCTAACAGCCCACCTTGGACCAGCCGTTTTTACATTGATTTCACACCAAATAGAGGCTAGATTAAGAGGAGAAGTTGGAATTTTCTTCTAATTCGGAGTTAGAAAGTTTGGCATTGTTAAGCAAGGAATCTTGACAAATTTGGCCAAGTTTCGGCTATAAATAGAACCTCATTCGACCCCCAATTCATCCTTGGAGGCAAAGGCTATGCTGCTACGGCGATTGAAGGAGATTTGAAGGAGGATTGGGAGAAATCAAAGGGTTTTATATTATTTGGGCGTTTTTCTTACCTCTCATTAGATATACCAAAAGGTAGGTGTCTCTCAGGCTAAACTCTAATTAAAGCATGCCATCTTGTTCATTTTTCTGTCCTAAAAATTTCTAGATTTCAAAAAAACAAATGTTCAACGCTCACCTCGGCGGCACGGCACAGCACAAATAAATATATATATTACTAGTTCTGTACTGTATCCACACACAACTCGAGCTCACATCCTATGCCCCTTGGGTCCTGACCCAAGGGTGAGGTCTACAACATAAAAGCCATAGAAGTTCTTTGTAACTTCCAATATGGGACTAAACTTTAGTCACCATACGATGGGATTATAGTACTTGAATCCACCTTAATTGTAAAGTATTAGCATGTTAAGATTACTTTCAGCATCTTAAATATCAAATTCAGCATGTTAAATTTATTTTTATAGAATAAAAGTATTTTTAGTGTGTTAAATACTATTTACAACATGATAAGTCTATATTACTAGAAACTTTAGGTATAAAACTCATTTGAAGCATGTAAAAGTATGCTTATAAGTAAATTGATGTTTAAAAAATTATTATCAGCATGATAACATTTATTTCTGTCATATCATCAGAAATTGTGTTATGAAAATTACTTTTAGCATGATTAAACCTATTTTTCTTATCGAATAAGTGGAAAATTAATGCATGAAAAATATTTACAGCATGTTAAAATACTGCCAGCATGATAAAATTAATTCCATCATGTTAGAATTATTTTTAGCTTGTTAGGACTATTTTTCAGCATATTAAAGTTATTTAAAACTATTTTTCAGCATGTAAAAATCTATTTTTATCATGTTATTAGTAAAGTAATGTATAAAAATTAGTTTCAGCATGTTAAAAATTATTTCTAGTATGATAAATTTACCTCCTGCATATTGAGATAGAAAATTATTTTTCAGCATGATAAGTTTATTTAAAACTAATTTTTGCATATTTTCTTATCAATAAATTAGTAACTAAATGTATAAAAAATTATTTTCAGCATGCTAAAAATTACTTTCAGTAAGATAGAATTATTTACAGTATGTCAGGATTATCTTAGCATGTTAGAATTAATTTCAGCATGCTAAAGCTGTTTAAAAACTATTTTCAACATGATAAACCTATTTTCTCAACAAATAATTAGTAAATAAATGTAGAAAAATTATTTTTCAGCATGAAAATTTTATTTTTGTTATCAGAAAATTTAGGAAAATAGTATGGTAATCTTATGATTATCACCTCATCAGTAAGTTAGTGTAAGAGGATTATTTAGCATGTTAAGTATTCATATTAATTTGTTAAATAAAACTTTTCAGCATGATAAAAAGTTAATTCCAGTATGAAAAGTCGACATTATCATCTCAGCAGTAAAGTGACACATGAAAATTATTTCCAGGAAGTAAAACATATTTTTAGTACATAAGCTCTATTTTCTTATCAAATAACTAGTACATTGATGAATAAATAGCAAATACCAAAAATCAGGATTTTAAAATTCAGAAATTATACTTCCTACCTAAAACACTTAATTATGAAAAATACACACCATATTAGACTATAAAATTTAAAATAATTCTATTTACTTGACTTCCTTCCTAGTTTACCGTCATCCTTGAATTCTACGACTTAATGTCGTTAAACATGATGTCTAAAATGAGTTTTCCACTCTCCTTTGCAATTATCACAATTTTTGCCAGATCTATACTTGTTTACAAATGAGCTTGTTCTTTAAATTCTTTGGCCATATTGTGGAATTATATAGAAAAATGTCAGGGGCTATGGGTCCAAATGAAATGACATTTAAATGCTAGTGTATAAAGGGCTTCTGATCTGATCCCACGGGCGAGGCAAAGTCCAAATATAAACCGGTATTATAATGATCAGGTGCTGACATTCACCAATACATACATGGTCTATTACATTTAGGGGCAATCATACTGTCGTGAGAACCCCTAAGTGTGTAGCCAAATAGTGATATTCTATGAGGGGCTGTCATATCCTCGTGATCTCCCCTTAATGCTTTGGCCAATCCTATTGAGTGTTGGTGAAAGTGATTGCTCTAATTCTATATTATTATTGCTTAAAGGTTCATCATAAATATCTTTGTAGAGGTGATTGTTCTACTTCTATATTGTTTAAAGTTCAAGTGATCGCTCTACTTCGATATTACTTAAAAGTTTATCATGAAAGTTCTTGAATTGTCTTAGTGATAGTACCCATCATCTCATCATGAAAGTTCTTGATATATTTCTGGTAATGACCATCGTCTTCTCTACTATCATGATCTTGACATTATCTTGTTATCTTGAAATTACTTGGAAATTCTTTATAGAAAATTTCATACTTGAAATTCATGATCAACTACTTCTGACACAAATTGTTTAAATTGTTAAATACTTAAAGATTGCCTGGCTTTAGAGATATAAAATCCTACTGAGCTTTTTGCTCACCCTACGTTTTGGTTAATTGTTGCAGGAAATGTCAATGAACAGGGGATTGGACAAGAGTGAATGAGTGTTTTTCTTTTCCCTAGGATTTATGTAGATTAATAGTTACTCTTACTAGAATTATGAAATTTGGAAGATTGTATCATGCCTTTATGGTTTATAAATTAGTGATGTAAACCTCTATTTTGATGGAATAAAATTATCAATTTCTTCTTATCTCTTTGCCTTAGAATTAATTTGTATATGCTCTGATCGACACGAGTGCCTCGTAACTGCTCGCGCCCTCGATTTTCCGCGTCGGGGCGTGACATTTCATGTTGAGCTTAATGGTTTTGTGCATTTAGATAGGGGAAGTCAATGCATACATTTGTTTGATCATGCATACAATGGTTTCACATTTATTTGCATATCATTCTTGTTCAAAAATTGCAAAAAGACCATTTGAAATGGATGCACACATTTTGTAACGCCCCAGATTTTTTCGGATATATTTCGGATCATGATCCGTGGGTTTCGGATAACTTTTGTGGGTCCCATATTGAGTTTTGCGATTTACACATGTTTTTGCCTGTCGGACCTTCGAAACCCTATGTAGGTCAAACCGTTGCGTTCTCCGACTCCGGGATGTCACTAACGCGTTGTGCGTTTTTCGAGGATCGCGGGGAGTATTTTTCCCTATTTTCATATGTTGGGTTCGTTGTGCTCCCTCTTTGTCCTTGGTGATGGTTTTGATGATAACAAAATATTATGTGCATTGCGTGTGTGTATAAGTACCAATCATATTTACAAGTGTTGCGAAAATTCCACTACATTTCAGGAACAAAACTATGGTGAACAACATGCTGGACACTAGTGTATGCGTGAATGAGTATTTTGGTGTCTATGTTTCAAAACATGTAGTATATGTCTTGATTACTCTTCAAAGTCCATTGGTAAGGCTTAAACTTCACAAAATCATTCATTAGTGGAATTTCTAGGACTGTAGGTAATAGGTGTCGACACTCTTTGATGTTTTTCAAATGTTCATTGACTTGTCAATAGGTGCTTCAAAATGTGCACCGACCTATCATGATGTGCATCGACCTATGTTGAACATGCACTGACCTTTCCTTGATAACTTGTTCATGTGGATCGACCATATGTTGTACATGCATTGACCATGGTTTCTTATATGCATAGACTTCAATCTTTATGTGGATTGACATGGTATTGAGCTTTGAAATATTGCAGGTTTCTTAAAACCCCCAAATCCTTGAAATCATGGTATGAGTTTATTCTTTGAATGTAATTCATGATGCCTAGATTGAGATTGTTGCATTTCACATTGCTACATGATACACAGTCATTTGTTTTTGAATGAGAAATATGTTTTAAGCTCTTCATGTTTTTCTTGAAGGTTCACTGAAGCATCATGCTTATTTTGGTTCCCATATTTCTATTCAAAGCATTGTTTGAATGGAGCTTTTAACACCCCCAAATCCATGTCATTCATTTGGAAAAATCATGTTTTTAAATGGAGTTGAATGAATGGAGTTTACTGGGTTTACACTTGCTTTGGACTTCCCTTAACTATCTTGGACTGAACTTCAATGTCCTGACTGAATTTAGACTTGCTGAATTGAACCTGAATTCTTGGACTAAATGCAACTCATGATTGACCTGACTGATTTGTTTATACCTAGTGCAGGCTCACTTTGCCTTCAAACCAATGAATCTTTGGTAAGAGTTCACTTCTAAAGTTCACTCATATTACCTAGATCGGGCTTGAAGCATACTTCATGGTTTTTGGCTAGCATGGATGCATGGCAAAATGGTTTGATTTTTGAATGTAAAAAATTTGAAGTCCCGCGATCAATGACACCCAAGAGGGGGGGGGTGAATTGGGTGTTTACAAATTTTAAGAAAACTTTATCCGATTTAAACAAGTGTGAAGAATAGCCACAATGAAGATCAGATCTAAATAAACAAACTCAGATCTAATATAATCTATCACACTCAATGGATCCTTGGTACCGTGGCGGAGGTGTAAATCCGAAGATTCTACTCACACAAGATGTTATCTTTCTGACAAGGTTTGCCTTGTCGATCCGAACTCACCTTTTAATATACCCGAGATCTAATGTAACAATGACAGCTTATGTTAGATCTAACTCAAGAGATACAATCTAATTAATCTATGTGTGTGCTAGCACAGAATGGAGATAGGAGAAAAAGGATCAAACCACACAAGAGACAACGATTTTTAGGTGGTTCGGATGCAACGACGGTAACCTATGTCCACCTCTCACGATCTGTGAAGATTCACACTATCTTGTAAGGGATTACAAGATCAAAAACACACACACACTCGTGGGATGAGAGAAACTCCCACGAAGGTTCAAACACACCGAAACACACACGGATCTGAAGGATCCTAGACACACACATAGATCTGAGCAAATCCACACACACTTGAATGTTTAGAGATTACAAGAAACAGACACTTGAAGCTCAATAAATTTGAAAGTAGAAACATAAAAGAAAAATTCTAATTTAAGCTCCGCCTGAGTAGATGATGCAAATTTTGGATGAAGCTTGACTCTCCACTTCATCTGGGATTGATTGGCTTCAGATTGATCTTCAAAAGCTTTGGGTTGGATGAAGTATTGTTCACGGAGCTACAGTAGCAGCCTTCTTTCTCCCCTTGATAGCTTCCTTGATCTCCCCTTGGTGATTAGGGTTTCTTTGCCCCAAGAGTTGTTTTTATACAACTAGGATAGTCAAGGACAGACCAAGGCATAGATCCACAATTCCAGGGATGTTTGAAGACTTTAGGGATTAAACTAACATTGATAGATGCTTCAGCCTCATGGAGAAAAACAAGTCAACAATGGAGGCTTCGAACCTGGCAGTCGACCGTGAATAGGTGGGCGGTCGACTAGAATTTTACAAACATTGAACATTTCAATGCTGGGAAAACCGGTCGACCGGTCTAGGGTGGGCGGTGGACCGAACTGTAAATTCCTGTAGATTTTTGAACGCTGTTAATTTAGGTCGATCGGCCCATGCTCTAAGGTCAACCGAACTCTGGAAATCCTGCTCAAACAGTCCAGTTCAGTGCATAAATCATATCCATGTATTGAAGGCTTATGCTTGCAACAATGTCCATATAATATTAGCTTGTTTGGACTAGATCGGGGTATTTGTTAAGGCATGATAAATTTGAATATTTGCTTTGGTGAAAATGGCTTTGAGAGAGGTTTAACCAAGTTATCAACTTATTTGTAATGCCGGGGTTTTGTTATCATCAAAATCAACTGGAGAGACTCAACAATCGCCCTCCTTTTGATGATGACAAAACCCTAGATTACAAGTGCATTGGCATGCCTTTAAGCAAATTTGGAGCTAAGCGAGGCCAATAGTCCACAAGGCGAATAAAACAATAATGCATTTCTTTAGATGATTTCTTTAGATGAAACAACACAAACCATTCAACACCTTATTTGCCAAATAGAGAAGAAATGAGAGATAAGAACCATCATGTGACATTCAAGACCAATGTGCATTCATTTCATCATTTCATTACAGAGTATATTGATGCTTGAGAGAGTGCTACACTCATGACACATGTGACAAAGCAAATGCAGAACGGACACAATGACCCTCACAAATGAACATGCATACAAACATACGAACATGCATACATAAAATATATATAAGACATGCACTAACTACTTTCTCCCCCTTTGGCATCATAAAAATAGGAGATAGGATAGACGAACAGTAGACCCAAGAGACAAAGGACCCAAGTACAATAGTCTAGAGGTAGGAAGCAAAAAAAAAATCCTCATGGCTCATCTGCAGGAGGTTGGTCTTCTGGAGGAGGAGGTTGATATCTAAGGCGGTGATGAATATCCGCAATAGAATGGTCCTGAAACTGAAGGCGGTACTGGATATGGGCAAGGGTTTGATCCCTATCATAGTCATGGCGCTACATATTCAAGAGAGTGCAGTTCATAGTATGAAAAGCCTCATGGGAATCTTCATGGCTCTGTGTGAGGGTGGTCATGTTGGTGGAGAGAGTATGCATCTGAGTGGCTAAGGTGTCCAAAGTTGTGGAGAAGGAATCTATGTGACCTGACATAGTGTCAATCACATTACCCATAGTGTCTATGCATTCCCCAAAGGTAGAGAGGTGACCCCCAAAAGTATCCACTCGAGTTTCTATCCCAGTAAGATGCCTGTCAAAAGCCTCATAGTCTACCTAAGAGTGCTGGCCGGCACCCTGAGTAGAAGACTCCCCATGAAAGAACTGTGATGGAGGAGGCATCTCTAGATCCATGTGATGAGGATAGGTGGAGGAGGCTGGTCCCCAGCCTGAACTGGAGGGGGGACATCCCCCTAACCCTGTTGCTGCTCTTGTTCTTGCTCTTCCTCACTGTCAGCCTCTTCCCCATAAACTGGTATATCTCGGCGTAGCTCGCTATCGGGACCATAGTAATATCCAAAATCTGAGAAGATTTAATGGTGGTTGTAGATATCATCTTGTCAGACTCGAATAAATATTTCATCACCAAGGTGAATCCCAGCATATACAAACACTCCTGTCAGCTGTGAAGCATAAGGCAATGATCTCCTCAGTTAGGTTCGACATGTCCCTCTCAAGTTTGTCATGAGCCGACCCATGTTTACTAAGCTTCCATTCATAATATGATAAAATAGAAATCTGTGAACCTCTGTCACTTCATTTCTACTCCCTCTTTTTGGATAGATAAGTGATGTAAACATGTGGTGTAGAATCCACAGTAGTGGTGGAAACTATTTGGCATTCAACTGAATCAAATCACTGACACCACGCACATAATCATAGTTTGTCATGGCAATAAAAGTAGCCTCAACTTCACCATGACCAAAGGTCATGTCAGCACCTCTGGCCGAGACTCCTAAGGCTCGTCGAAAAAGATTGGGTGTAATATGTATCTCAACTTCTTGAACAGCTATGTATAGCTCGTCATTTCTCTCAATCAAGTTGCCATAAAACTGTTGCACTAGGTTAGGATAATACCTAGTGTATCTGGTGACAAAATCACTCCAACCCTCTTGAATCTCAAAAAGTGCACATAAATCGGGCAAAATATCATTCACCTCATCGAAGTCGACCAGTCGAGGGTCAATAATGGGCCTTGGAGGCAAACGAGAGGCACGACGAGGTGCAGGTGCCCGCTGTGGAGGATGAGCCGGGACCTGTTGTCTTTGACCACTGGCTTCCCCTAGGCAGAGCACCGAGAACTTTGTCTAGGCGACATCCTGAATTAGAAAACTTATGTAGAGACCCTTGAAGATCGATCTCAACCCTGGGGATGAAGATGGACTGAAAGACACTCCTAGGGTTTGGAATGATCTTCTCCACAATCTGAAACCTTGGAGGTAGCTTCACGAGCGCATGAATCAGTCACGGAAATTTTGTCCCGAAATCATGACGAACCGACCGAATCTAGTGTGGGTGAAGGAAAGATGAGGTGTTGGGCTAGAGAGGTGGAGATATGTGGTTCTATGGTTAGGAGATAGGGTATGAGAGAGAGTGGGGGCGTTGGAATGAAGAAGGGGAGTGTGAAGGCCCCTTTAAAAGGGGTTCAAATGTTGGTTCGGCCGGTCCGGTTCGTCGGGTTCGGTCGACCAGAGCGGGGCTAGCGATCGACCGAAGAGGTCGACCAAGCCCTAAAAATTCAATTTTTTCTTTTTTTTCTTTCATTTTTTTTGATATGAGAACCATTAGCCGACCTTCTAAATAGAACCAACATCATGAAGTAGAGAGAAAGAGAAGAGATGGGGTTTTGAGGAATGGAGAGGGGGATTCATGCAGCCCACTCAAAGAGCTGACCCAACTAGACCCAACAGGGCCCAACGAGGCAAGCTCATCCAAGTGACAGTGATGTGACACCACCTATGGACCTATTTTGTAAGCATTCAAGTTTGAGCAGCGGACTCACACTAGCGAGCTCACCCGTATGGCGCACACTAGTGCCCGATGGCGACTAGGCGATGTTGGAGAGGGTCCGAGGCGGGACCTTGAGGCTCCAATGGTTGGCTAGCTTGGGGAGAACCCCAAATGGGCCTAGGATGCCCAAATCATGGGCGGCCAACACACCAAGGGTGTGGGTTAAGTGGATGCTCTCACAACTCGCCCGCGGTGGTCACTCAATTTGGGTAGCAATTTAAAATCGGACACTCTCTTACCACCGACGGAGTAACTATAGCAATACTAAGCTAAGCAAGTCCATTACAGCAATGAGAGATGTTTAGGAGCTCACCTAACCGGCGTGAAGACGTCGACTCCGGCCGGAGACGGGGGTGAGCGGGGAGGCGAGGGTATGCACCCGCACGCCGCGTCGGTGTCGCTTCAACCTGAAATGGAAAGATTACACCACTACACCTCTCGCAAGAGGGGTGTCACGCCCCGAACAAGGCGGAAATATCGGGACGTACAGTTAGAGATACGCTGGCAAGAGAGAGAACTAATCTAAAATAATACACAAGTGCTACAAGATGGAAATACTAAATGATCATTAACAAACCACAACTGATACAATAACCTCATGTTCAACTTAATACAACTGGAATAATCAATCACTAAAGCTCAATAATATGACTGAGACTAAATGCTCTCCAAAACACAACTAAAAGTAAGATAACACACTACTAACACACTAGAACTGATACACTCAAGACATCACTCCTGCCCTTCCCCATCGGTAAGTGTGTCACTTGAACAGCCTGGAAAAGGGGGAAACACAACTATGAGCTGACGCTCAGTAGGAAATAACAGACAGGTATAAGTGATTAACAGTTTAATTACATTTTAAAATGTCATGCTACAAATGATAAAACAATAAAAAGATAACGATGATATCATGAAACAAAATTCAAAGATCTTGCAAGGGCAAGAAATATAATGAATAGAATGGTAAGATAAGAATTTACTACAGGAGATAATGATAAAAAAGTTGGCCATATCAAGACAATTCAAGTCATGTCAAGCACGTATGTAATTTCATTTCCACGTCCAAGTAATCAACAAGTAAAGTAACAACAAGTAGCGTATAGAACAATGAAGAGTGGAAAGTGAAAAGTAGTAGAAAGTAATGTAGAGAGTAGTGGACAGTCCTAGATTTAACACATGTCAAGTACTGGTGCCAAATGCCACACCTAGTCATTCACCTCCCCGGGGGTACACGTAGTGTTCGGGCGCTCTTCCCAGGACTAGACCGAGCCCTTAATTGTTTGCCAGGCATTGATTTCTTTGGATCAAAGATCCCACGAATCTAGACTTCCACAGTTTATGGCCAGAATTCTAAGGTTTTAACTAAGTAGCAATAACAACTTCAAGTAGGAAAGAGATTCATTTCCAGAATTTCAAGGTAAGTATAATCATCAAGGAGATCGAAACCAAGTCACAACAAGAGTTAATCGTGCTGCGCTATTGTAAAACAGCAGCAATCAAACAAGCTAATCAACATATTAATCCTAATCACCAAGTTAAGATATCATGATTAACCATTATCATTTGTATTAGCCAAAGTGCCAACAAGCTAGAACAAGTTGTCGAGGTAAAGAACAAGCTCTCACAGCGGTGAAATAGAATGCATTATCAGGGGTTTTAGTTACACCATTAATCATTAATTATGTGAGTTTCTATTTAACCAATGTAAGTGTTGTAATGGAGATGGTAAACATAGTGTTTTGTACTACGTTTGCAAGAAAGGACCAATGCAAATTTGAAATCAAGGGGGGTACATGAATAGGTCAATTGTTCTTCAAAAATATAATTTCAGTGGGTCTAAGTTAAATGGGTTGATTCCCCACTGATTCGGATCCATCTTCGGGTCGAAAAATGATGAAAATCGGGTTTCTGGTGTACGGGTCGACCCCTGGGGTCGAACCCTGAAAAACTGGGGTCTGGAAGCTGAATGGGTCGACCCCTGGGGTCGACCCCAGCAATTTTTGAAGATGGGTCGACCCCTGGGGTCGACCCCCACCATTTCCTTCAGATGGGTCGACCCCTGGGGTCGACCGCTACATTCCTGTGCAATGGGTCGACCCCTGGGGTCGACCCCCATGCAGGGAGCTAGATGGGTCGACCCTTGGGGTCGACCCCCATGCAGGAACAGGAGGGGACGACCCCTGGGGTCGACCCTCGGGCCTGCAGGGTTGCCCAGAAAACGGGTCGACCCCTAGGGTCGACCCCTGCAAGAACAGCAACGAATGTTGCTTCCGGAAACCACATAAACTCATCCAAATGGGGTCCAATTGAGTTGAAATAAAAACCACATGATCTAGGAATATTAATAGACATTCTAGGGTCATAAAACTACAATTTTGAAACACGAATTGTTACAAAAATTGATTGAATCTCAACTTATATATGGTAATTTCATGAAAACCCTAGTTCCTGACCCACTTCTACTAAATCATGCAATTCTCTTAACATACACAACGGAATTTAGGGCTTTTGGTGTCAAAAGAAAGCTGACTCGATTATGAATCCAACCATGTATGATATGCTACATGAAGATCAAGTTACAGGGCTCAAAATTAGCCCGAAATCAAGCTCTGACTTAAAGGAACACTATATGAATCATGTTCTAGGTATGCTCTTAAAAAATTTCAAAATTCACGAGGCATGCTCAATGGAATTTGGGGCTTTCTACGTTAAATGAAAGATAATAACATGCTGATTATATCATGTAAGTTAATTAGAGTTTGGTTGTTAGATCCTACCTCAAATCGGAGAGAGAAAACTCAAACCCTAGGATGAAGAACACTTGGACAGCACCTTAGAAAACCCGTGATAACTCACTCCACACCTGATGAAAATTGGGGCTTTCAATCCCAATGGATAGATCTCGACGAGATGCACAACTTGCTATACTCATGATCAAAATTTGGTTGAGAATTCCTACCTCAATCGATGGATCAAAGAAGGATGAAGGGAAGCCAACGGCCTGCTGACCCACCTCCACAAATCGAGCTAGACCTCCCCAGATCTGAAACTTCAGCGAACCCCACAGCAGCCAAATGAAAGAAGACTCGTAGGGCTTCATTTTGATAGCTCATAGAGCTTCTGGAGCCTTCGGAGTTGGGAGTATTCGCTGCTGCAAGCTACGTGTTTAGAAACGGCGCCGAAATCCTTGACTTGACCAAAACTATGTCGGCAGCACGTTTTGGGGCTAGGTTTACCTCAAATTGATTGAGGGTAAATGTTCCTTACATTGTGGCCTTCCATTTGCCACTGATTTCAGTTCATTTGGTTGAGTATTCAGGTCGAATTTCGTGTTTTAATCTAAGGGTTAGGTATGGGTCAAAAGTGTGCACTTTTGGGTTTAAACTCTAAATAGATCTTACCACGGATTTACAATGGCTTAATACCAGAAGGAAAAGTTGTTATCTACCTCGACCTTAACATATTTACTATTTTTATGGATTTTTATAAGGTAGTCGAATTTTCACTCATACTATTTCTAACGAATTAAATATTAATAAATCTGAAATTCAATTATTAATTCAATAAAATTCTATTCTCAATTAATAAAAGCTTAATAAGAAAATATTGGGCTCAATTAAATAATTTGGGATCTTACACCCTCCCCTACTTAAAGGAATTTGATCCTCCAAATTCACTGCACTAAAACTGAGAGTAGAAAAAGATCGCTCACCTAGAATAGATCGGGATACCGCTTTCGCATAGTCTCTTCAGACTCCCATGTAGCTTCTTCGGTCCCACGCCGACTCCACTGAATCTTGACCATCGGTATCGAACGATTCCGGAGTTGATGTTGCTTCCGGTCCAGAATCTTGACAGGTCTTTCCTCATAGGTCAAATCTTCCTTCAGTTCAAAATCCACCTGCTGAATGATATGAGTGGGATCGTACACATATTTTCGCAACATAGACACCTGGAAAATGTTGTGTACGCCAGACAAATGCGGTGGTAAAGCCAGTCTATATGCCACCTCTCCCACTCTATCTAGAATCTCGAATGGACCAATGTACCTCAGACTCAGCTTGCCATGAATGTCAAATCTTCGTATCCCTCTCGTCGGAGAGACCTTTAAGAACACATGCTCGCCAACCTGAAATTCCAATGCTCTCCTTCTGTTGTCGGCATAACTCTTCTATCTTGACTGGGCTACTTGTAACCGGTCTCGGATAACACGGATGTTCTGTGATGATTCCGAAACAAGATCTGGTCCAAGCCACTGTTTCTCACCTACCTCGTCCCAACACAACGGGGAATGACAACTTCTACCATATAGTGCTTCAAAAGGAGCCATCTGAATACTAGACTGATAGCTGTTATTGTAGGCGAATTCAATTAATGCCAAATGCTCACTCCAATTACCACCGAAATCAATCATGCAAGCTCACAGCATATCTTCCACTATCTGATTGGTTCTTTCAGTCTGCCCATCTGTCTGTGGATGAAAAGCAGTACTGAAATTCAGACGAGTACCCAAAGACTCTTGTAGTCCCTTCCAGAAATGTGAAGTAAATCTGGGGTCTCGATCAGATACTATATTCACTGGGATACCATGCAATCTCACCACTTCCTTTATATACAAAGCAGCCAATACATCAATCGTCCACTTGGACTTACTTGGTAAGAAATGAGCCGACTTTGTCAATCGATCGACAATCACCCATATCGCATCAAATCCACCACGAGTCCTAGGTAGACCCATAATGAAATCCATGCCAATGCTTTCCCACTTCCATTGGGGTATGTCGAGTGGTTTCAATTTCCCTGCTGGTCTGAAATGTTCGGCCTTAACTTGCTGACATACCAAACATCTACTCACAAAATCTGCAACTTCTCTTTTCATATTCGGCCACCAAAAGGACCTTTTCAAATCTCGGTACATCTTAGTGCCTCCAGGATGAATGGTATATCTGGATCTACGAGCTTCCTCAAGAATTTTGTTCTTTATTGTAGCCTCATCCGGAACACAAGTTCTGCCTTTAAATAATAATCTACCATCATCGGCCAACATAAAGTCAGGTCTGCTGCTCAAGCTTCCCTTGATCTCTACCAACTCGGGATCATTATCTTGCAAGGACTTGATCTCTATCAATAATTCAGGTTTAAGTTGAATCTGAGCAATCAAGACCCGATCATTGTCGATATTAAGATCCAGACTGGATAATTGTTCCAACAATCTCCATTCTTGTAACATGAGACTTGACAATCTAGCTACCGGCTTCCGGCTTAATGCATCTGCCACAACATTACCTTTGCCAGAATGATACTCAATCGAGAAGTCGGAGTCTTTCAAGTACTCCAACCATCTCCGCTGCCTCATGTTGAGTTCCTTCTGAGAAAATAAATACTTCAAACTCTTATGATCTGAAAACACTGTGAAGGTTTCTCCATATAAGTAATGCCTCCATATCTTCAAAGCAAACACGACTGCAGCAAGTTCCAAATCATGAACAGGATAATTATCTTCGTGCTTCCTCAACTGCCTAGAGGAATAGGCAATCACCTTCCCATGCTGCATGAGTACACAGCCTAAGCCAATACCTGAAGCATCAGTATAAACAACAAATCCTCCTTCACCAGAAGGTAAAGCCAAAACAGGTGCAGTAGTCAAACACTCCTTCGGAGTCTGAAAGCTTCGCTGACAATCATCTGACCAATCAAACTTATTCTCCTTGCGGGTTAATCTTGTCATAGGTACTGCAATCTTGGAGAAATCTTGAATAAATCTTCGGTAATAGCCTGCCAGGCCTAGGAAACTTCTAACTTCTGTCACACTGGTAGGTTGTTCCCAATTCTTCACTGCCTAGACCTTCGAAGGATCAACAGAAATACCGTTCTTCGTAATGATATGTCCTAGAAAGGACACCTCTTGCAACCAGAATTCACACTTACTGAACTTAGCATATAGTTGATGATCTCTCAACAGTTGCAATACCATTCTCAGATGCTCAGCATGCTCCTCCTCATTCTTAGAATAAATCAGGATGTCATCAATAAAGACCACGACCCATTGATCAAGATAGGGTCGAAATGCATTGTTCATCAACTGCATGAAAGCTGCTGGAGCATTCGTTAGACCAAAAGGCATAACGACAAATTCAAAATGACCATACCTGCTGCGGAAAGCTGATTTATAGATATCCTCCTCCTTAATCCGCAACTGGTGATATCCAGATCGAAGATCGATCTTAGAGAAATATTGAGCTCCTGCTATCTGGTCAAATAGTTCGTCAATCCTCGGCAATGGATATCTATTCTTGACAGTCTGCTGGTTCAATTGCCGATAATCAATGCACAGCCTCATCGAACCATCTTTCTTCCTGACAAATAGTACAGGGGCTCCCCAAGGAGAAGTACTAGGATGAATAAAACCCTTCTCAAGCAATTCCATCAGTTGCTGCTTCAGTTCCCTCAGTTCCGCAGGAGACATACGATAAGGAGCCTTAGAAATAGGAGATGTGCCACGAATAAGATCAATAGAAAAGATAACTTCCCGCTCATGCGGAAGTCCTGGTAGTTCCTCCGGAAAGACATCAGGAAAATCTCGGACAACATGAATGTCCTTGATCTCAATCTGCTGCTCAGGGGTTGCACAAACAAAGGCTAGAAAAGCCTCACATCCACGTCTCATCAGCTTATCAGCTCGAGAGCCGAAATAAGTGACACCGAGTTGTGATGCTTAACACCCACAAAAGAAAGTCTCGGGTGCCTAGTAAAAGACACGGAGCTAGAACTGCAGTGAACGCTAACCTCATATCGAGCCAACCAATCTGCTCCTAGGATTACATCATAATCCTTCATGTCCATGCAGACCAAATCTGCTGGTAAGTTCTGCTCACCAATCATCACCTTACTAGAAGGATAGAAATACTGGATTGTTGATCTAGTGCCAATAGGGGTTGAAATCTCTAACGGAGTATTCATCAAAACAGGTTCCACAGCTAATGACTTAGCAAATCTCCGTGAAATAAAAGAATGTGTTGCACCAGTATCAAAGAGAGCAAATGCGGGCTTATCGATTATAGTAAGGGTACCTTCGACGAGTCCGCCATCATCAGAAATCCCAGTTTCATCTGCATGTAAAGCTTGAAGCTTGCCTTGTGGTTTCTTGAAGACTAGAGGTTTTGCCGGTGTAGCTTGCTCCGATATGAGAGGACAATTGGGGATACGGTGCTCCTTGCTTCCACATCGCAAACAGGTGCCTAGCTTGCGCCAGCACTCCTCTATCTTGTGACCCGGACGATCACAATAGTTGCACACGCCCTTGAATGGAACAATAGGGCCAGGCTTCTTGTCTTCATACCTCGGCATCTTGCCCTTCCACGATCCGGACCCGCTCCACGAACCAGGTCCACTAACAGGCCTCTTCTTGGTATACCCGGGTTTGACACTCCCGGAACCCGTAGGTAATTCTTTCTTGGTGCCTTTCCCACGGATTCTCTTAGTCATCTCTAGAGTATCCTCTAGAACTTGCGCTTTCCTTACCATCTCGGAATAAGTGGAAATCTCCATCGGTGCCAATTAGTTGATATAATGAAGCTTCAATCCATTGAGAAAGCGCTTCGCCTTCATCTTCTCGGTGGAAATGAGATGTGTAGCATATCAAGAAAGTCGTACAAATTGAGCCTCATACTCTGCCACGGACAAACCTCGTTGTTTCAAGGCCGCGAACTCTGCCGCTTTCTTCTCTTGCACTCTATCAGAAAAATACTTGCTGTTGAAGAATTCTTCGAACTCTTCCCACATAACTTGCCGATCACCGAGAGTTGCCTTGATAGAATCCCACCAAGTACGTGCATCATGTTCTAGTTGAAATGTGGACAAAAGGACACGCTCCTGGTTGGTGCATTGCATAACTTCAAAGATTCTCCCCATCTCATCTAGCCAGTGCTCGGCTTGGTCAGGGTCGGTCGAACCCGCAAACCTTGGCGGATTCATCCCTCGGAAGTTCCGGTATAGATCACCGGTGCCATGCTGTGCCGCTCCTGCCTGAGCTACTTGCTGAAGGGCCTAAGTAAGGCCTTGAACCGTACGCTACAGGTTCCTCCATTCAGCACGATCAGCTGCCATCTACACGAGAAATAGGTTACTTACGTCCAATAAGATAGATAAAGCACGATTAAGGAACGAACTTAACCCAAGTTCTACCCAATCTCACAGGTCAGGTCTTAAACTTTCACAAGGTTAGGGATCTAGTGCACCTAGACACGACCAAAACTCGGTACCTGGCGGAGGTAATCGGTCCGAAGACCACTCGCGCAAGTGTGCGACCTTTCCGATAGGCGTAGCCTAACGTTCGGACAACACCTTTTGATATACCGGTTATTGGGATGCAATGCAAGAAAACCTAAAACTTAAGGAACCTAGGAATGTGAAACCTAGGCTCTGATACCAACTAAACTGTCACGCCCCGAACAGGGCGGAAATATCGGGACGTACAGTTAGAGACACGCTGGCAAGAGAGAGAACTAATCTAAAATAATACACAAGTGCTACAAGATGGAAATACTAAATGATCATTAACAAACCACAACTGATACAATAACCTCATGTTCAACTTAATACAACTGGAATAATCAATCACTAAAGCTCAATAACATGACTGAGACTAAATGCTCTCCAAAACACAACTAAAAGTAAGATAACACACTACTAACACACTAGAACTGATACACTCAAGACATCACTCCTGCCCTTCCCCATCGGTAAGTGCGTCACCTGAACAGCCTGGAAAAGGGGGAAACACAACTATGAGCTGACGCTCAGTAGGAAATAACAGACAGGTATAAGTGATTAACAGTTTAATTACATTTTAAAATGTCATGCTACAAATGATAAAACAATAAAAAGATAACGATGATATCACGAAACAAAATTCAAAGATCTTGCAAGGTCAAGAAATATAATGAATAGAATGGTAAGACAAGAATTTACTACAGGAGATAATGATAAAAAAGTTGGCCATTTCAAGACAATTCAAGTCATGTCAAGCACGTATGTAATTTCATTTTCACGTCCAAGTAATCAACAAGTAAAGTAACAACAAGTAGCGTATAGAACAGTGAAGAGTGGAAAGTGAAAAGTAGTAGAAAGTAATGTAGAGAGTAGTGGACAGTCCTAGATTTAACACATGTCAAGTACTGGTGCCAAATGCCACACCTAGTCATTCACCTCCCCGGGGGTACACATAGTGTTCGGGCGCTCTTCCCAGGACTAGACCGAGCCCTTAATTGTTTGCCAGGCATTGATTTCTTTGGATCAAAGATCCCACGAATCTAGACTTCCACAGTTTATGGCCAGAATTCCAAGGTTTTAACTAAGTAGCAATAACAACTTCAAGTAGGAAAGAGATTCATTTCCAGAATTTCAAGGTAAGTATAATCATCAAGGAGATCGAAACCAAGTCACAACAAGAGTTAATCGTGCTGCGCTACTGTAAAACAGCAGCAATCAAACAAGCTAATCAACATATTAATCCTAATCACCAAGTTAAGATATCATGATTAACCATTATCATTTGTATTAGCCAAAGTGCCAACAAGCTAGAACAAGTTGTCGAGGTAAAGAACAAGCTCTCACAGCGGTGAAATAGAATGCATTATCAGGGGTTTTAGTTACACCATTAATCATTAATTATGTGAGTTTCTATTTAACCAATGTAAGTGTTGTAATGGAGATGGTAAACATCGTGTTTTGTACTACGTTTGCAAGAAAGGACCAATGCAAATTTGAAATCAAGGGGGGTACATGAATAGCTCAATTATTCTTCAAAAATATAATTTCAGTGGGTCTAAGTTAAATGGGTTGATTCCCCACTGATTCGGATCCATCTTCGGGTCGAAAAATGATGAAAATCGGGTTTCTGGTGTACGGGTCGACCCCTAGGGTCGACCCCTGAAAAACTGGGGTCTGGAAGCTGAATGGGTCGACCCCTGGGGTCGACCCCCATGCAGGGAGCTGGATGGGTCGACCCTTGGGGTCGACCCCCATGCAGGAACAGGAGGGGACGACCCCTGGGGTCGACCCTCGGGCCTACAGGGTTGCCCAGAAAATGGGTCGACCCCTGGGGTCGACCCCTGCAAGAACAGCAACGAATGTTGCTTCTGGAAACCACATAAACTCATCCAAATGGGGTCCAATTGAGTTGAAATCAAAACCACATGATCTAGGAATATTAATAGACATTCTAGGGTCATAAAACTACAATTTTGAAACACGAATTGTTACAGAAATTGATTGAATCTCAACTTATATATGGTAATTTCATGAAAACCCTAGTTCCTGACCCACTTCTACTAAATCATGCAATTCTCTTAACATACACAACGGAATTTAGGGCTTTTGGTGTCAAAAGAAAGCTGACTCGATTATGAATCCAACCATGTATGATATGCTACATGAAGATCAAGTTATAGAGCTCAAAATTAGCCCGAAATCAAGCTCTGACTTAAAGGAACACTATATGAATCATGTTCTAGGTATGCTCTTACAAAATTTTGAAATTCACGAGGCATGCTCAATGGAATTTGGGGCTTTCTACGTTAAATGAAAGATAATAACATGCTGATTATATCATGTAAGTTAATTAGAGTTTGGTTGTTAGATCCTACCTCAAATCGGAGAGAGAAAACTCAAACCCTAGGATGAAGAACACTTGGACAGCACCTTAGAAAACCCGTGATAACTCACTCCACACCTGATGAAAATTGGGGCTTTCAATCCCAATGGATAGATCTCGACGAGATGCACAACTTGCTATACTCATGATCAAAATTTGGTTGAGAATTCCTACCTCAATCGATGGATCAAAGAAGGATGAAGGGAAGCCAACGGCCTGCTGACCCACCTCCACAAATCGAGCTAGACCTCCCCAGATCTGAAACTTCAGCGAACCCCACAGCAGCCAAATGAAATAAGACTCGCAGGGCTTCATTTTGATAGCTCATAGAGCTTCTGGAGCCTTCGGAGTTGGGAGTATTCGCTGTTGCAAGCTACGTGTTTAGAAACGGCGCCGAAATCCTTGACTTGACCAAAACTATGTCGGCATCACGTTTTGGGGCTAGGTTTACCTCAAATTGATTGAGGGTAAATGTTCCTTACATTGTGGCCTTCCATTTGCCACTGATTTCAGTTCATTTGGTTGAGTATTCAGGTCGAATTTCATGTTTTAATCTAAGGGTTAGGTATGGGTCAAAAGTGTGCACTTTTGGGTTTAAACTCTAAATAGATCTTACCACGGATTTACAATGGCTTAATGCCAGAAGGAAAAGTTGTTATCTACCTCGACCTTAACATAGTTACTATTTTTATGGATTTTTATAAGGTAGTCGAATTTTCACTCATACTATTTCTAACGAATTAAATATTAATAAATCTGAAATTCAATTATTAATTCAATAAAATTCTATTCTCAATTAATAAAAGCTTAATAAGAAAATATTGGGCTCAATTAAATAATTTGGGATCTTACAAGGGGTGATCTTGGGGTGGGATTAATCTTATTACATCCAATACTACCTCCACGCAGGGAGGGCCTTCAGCTGGCCAAGCGGGGTGAGGACTTATGCTAAGGAAACCCGATTTGCCGATCCCCGCCGGTTCTGCCAACCTTCAGAATTGTTGGACAGGGGGCCGGTGATGTCACTGCCACAAATTCCACAGAGCTCAGATCTTGACGAAACCTGCGCCAAAAGTTTTCCAACTGACAGAGGATGATGCCTGACTTTTTTTGTGAAGCTCTGGACCTCGGGGTTGATCGGACCGGCGACTGGAGCAGGACAGCAACACTCTGCTTCGGACTGATGCAGAACTGATGCAGTGGATTACAGAAGGCGCTGCGGTCGCTCCCGAACTTCAAATTGAACGAAACTGTTGGTGGCGCGATCATGGTCGGAGTAGCTTCGAGCAGAAGTTGACGGGGCCACAATCCGAGGTCGGAGATG
This sequence comes from Amorphophallus konjac, assembly GCA_022559845.1. Classification (NCBI taxonomy): domain Eukaryota; kingdom Viridiplantae; phylum Streptophyta; class Magnoliopsida; order Alismatales; family Araceae; genus Amorphophallus; species Amorphophallus konjac. Next base: position 183,971,637 of record CM040123.1, on the reverse strand, counting down.
AGAATGGTGGCCAGATAAATGAAGACAGGTCAAACCTGAGTCCATTGGTGGCAGACTGCACACTCCGACGAAATAATTCATAACAAATAGCTCGGACAGGCGATTGGCGTCGTTCTTTCTGCTACTAATGGAGGACTAGACGAAGAAGAATTTTGTAGAAGGAAGTGTGCTCGAATTCCTCCAAGGTTGACCGCAGAACAGCTTCCAAGATCGCTCTGGTCTTCAGTCTGGGACAGGAAGATGACGCTCCTCCGGACAGCTCCGAACTCGGAAGCCGGCGAGACCACCACCGTTGGAAAGCTATCTCGATGATGATTCCATCAATGTAGGCCTTGCCACCTGAATCTTTGAGAGACGGTCGTGGCTGCCTCTGCAAGTCGCTGCAACTCTGCTGCCTGAAACAGAGGCTGAATGAGAAGAAGATGAGGGGGTGGGGAAGGGGATGGTCAAGAGAGTAAGAGGTGGAGGGTGAACTTGGCTGGTATGGGGAAGGGGGGCTGCGACTTTGGGTGGTTTGGGAGGTGGGGAGATGGAAGGGCACTGCCCTAGGGAGAGGGAAATTTAAATTTGGGCTTAGGGAAGAGCCCCTTCAACCTTAGGGAGAGGAAGGGGTGCTTAGGAAGTGGTGTTGGGTAGTTGGGGGTTGGGAGGTGGGGTGTGGATTGGAGGATGCCACCTTGGGTTGGGGGGGAGTTAAATGGGTGTATGGGGAAGGGGAGAGGTCTTAATGAGGGGTGAATGGGGAGGAGAGAGAAAATTCCAAAAATTGGGGTGGAGGGAGAGAGAGAGAGAGAGGGGGGACCCCTTAGAGAGAGAGAGATTGAGAGAGAGAGAGATCTAGTGAGATTTGGAAGTGGATTTCAATTTTTATTCAATTGTTCATTACTTCAAAATGAGGGGAATGGGGTCCTATATATAGGCAACCCACATTTCTACAAAAGTCCCTGACATTTGACTCAATGACAAATAACCGAAGGGATAGGGGTGCGCTTGGGCCAAGCCCAATGAATTGGGCCCACTAGCCTAACAAACCAACCTAATGACATAATACTTAGGAAAATGACTCACTAACCTAGGTACATGACTCAAATAAAGGGAAAATTACATGATATTGACTCAAATAAAATGTGAAGATTACATGACTAGACTCAAAAATACATGACTAACATAATGGCGCTTGTCGACGAACAATCCGAGTCCGGAGAAAATGTGGAGGGGCAAGGGATGCCCTCATCATACCCCCGGGGTGGGGAAAACTCGACCCCGTCGAGTATGGGTCCACCAGGGAAGTAGTACATCGAACTGCGGCTCTGGGTGATCCATGATCTCCATACTCAACCCGCGACCATAGTCGGGGAACGGCGCTTCAGCTCGACAAAGTGGCTTGGTCATACCCTCATGCTGGCGATGGGATCTTGCTTGCCTAGTATTGCCGCTGTGTGCTCACGTCGGGCTCTCAGGCTATTTGTGGTGACACTCCGAGGGTGTCTCTCACAAGGGTAGGTGTAAGTTCGAGGCACTCACTAGGATCCACCGCGGTGCCTATAGAGCGTGCTGGATCCGCCACATGAGAAATGCGGAGAATCCCAAAACCCTTTTGAAAGTTCAACCCATAAGCTTGGTTGCCAAAGTCACTCGGAACTTGGCAAGGTCCAAGTCCTCGTGCCCTCAGATTGGAGGTGACCCTAAAGTAGAGCCACTCCAAAGCCATCATCGCCAAGTTGTCAACTTGGAACTCAAAGTGGTGCTTAGGAGTTTGTGCTCGTTTCTTGTGAATCCCACCGCTTGTTGCTTGATACTTGCTTGAATGCATATGCCATGTACTATGATGCGGTGTGAGTTGACAATGTATGGTATGCAAAGGGGGTCCAGGACAACCACATATAGACCTATCATGCATTGATGTTATGAAGACTTTGAAGGATTTGGGAGGACCGGGGCATCCATAAGTGTCCCTCTTGTTAGTGAGTGTGATGAATGTTGGAGGACCCGGACATCTATGAATGCTCCTAACATGCTTGAGATTTATGATGAATGATGGTGGACCATTACAACCAAATATTGACCACTCATGTTTTCTTCTTGACATGTGGGTGATATGGATGAATGTACCCGACGGACTAATCATGCCAAGCGGTGTGATGTGCGAAGACATATGAATTCCTTTCCCAAAGATGACTTCCTCATGTGGGATGGTGGGGTGGTCTTTGAGCTTCCACTCAAAAGGGTCGAAGGGATCTAGGTAGGTGGATATAGGGTGGGGCACCTTCTTGATCTCTAGGCGGGTGTTGCCTAAGGTCATGATTCCTATGGTGTAACCTGGGTCATGGATGATGTGGGCTTGGCCCAACATGGTGGGTGGGGGTAGGAAAGGGTGGGTGGTAAATAAGGTGAGTGGGTTACATGGAGATCTAGGCTCCCATAGAAAAGGGTTAAAGGGATCATGGTAAGGGTCACCTTGGTAGGGGTACTCTATACTCTCAAGGTCCTCGAATGGTGAGTCCTCCTCCTCAATAATTGGGCCAAAGTTGCTAATGGGTTGGCCGATCAAAGCACTTGGGATCTCTATGGTTGGGGAGTGGAATATGATAGGTTCTTCCTCCATGGGAAGAAGGAGGATGATCTCACTAGTAACTTGGCCATTAGTGTAGATGGAAGTGATGGAGCCAATGGTGGGATATGCTAGGCTAATGGTGTTAGTTTCGGACGGTCTCATGGCTAGCATATTGGTCAAGTGAATTTGCCAATGTAGGTAGTTCACTAAGTCTCCCAAATCTTCCACACAATAGGAAGTTTGATAAGTGACATGTGGCTGAATGGGAATGATTTGGGATTGATATCCCATGGGTAGGTGGCATGGTTGTGAACTAGGAATGGTGAAACCTTTCTTGAGCCATTGGATTATGGACTTACCTATGGTGAGGTTGGGTGTCTCTAGAGGAGCTAGGCTAGAGGTGTGTGAGTTGTTTGGCCTTTGGATTTCCTCTATGTTGGGAGGTGGATCCGGATGGGCATCCTTCTCCACTTGGGTGGGTGTGTGGGTTGCAACTTCTATTGCTAATGGAGTAGGGGGATCTATGGGGGGTGGTTTGGTGATAGCTAGCGTATGACACACCCGGGGTGGTGAACAAGCATGGGCTTGGGTTGGGATAGGAAGGGGAAGTAGAGGAGGCCTAGGTTGGGGAAAGATTGGTGTAGGAAGCGGGAGGTGGGTTGGGTGAGGGATTTTGGGTTGATTTGTTTTGGGAGATGTGTCCCTTTTTGGGGATGATGGTGGGTTTGTGGTGGTGGTCAAGGGGGCTTGTGGGGTATGGGTTTGGTGAGGGGTTTTGGGTTTGGGGGTGGTGGCCATTATGGGCCTCGGTGGATGAATGGACACGGGGTCCAATTGGGTTTGTGGACATATGGTTGTGGTGGGAGTTTGTAGGTAGGGTGCTGGTGTGGGGGTTGGGGTAGGATAGGTGGGAAGTGATGTGGAATGGGGAATTAGGGTCATTGGTTGGCTAGGTGGGGATGGAGTTGAAGTGCTCCTTAGGTCTTGGTGATTTGAGTATGAGGGGGAAACATATCTAGCCCTAAGTTGCTCCTTCATGTCCTTCCAAGTGGTGACGGGAGTTTCCCTTCTAAGTACCTTTAGCCCGACAATTTGCATCCAATAAGTTTCTGCCCGTTTGGTAAGTTGCATTTTGGCAACCAATGCCTTTTCATCCTCAGACATATGATACCAAGTGAAGTATTGGTCCATTGTAGCTTCCCAATCTAAATATTCTCTAGGAGAGGTTCCATCAAAGGTGGGAATTGGGAAAGGGACCATCCTATCGTCCGTCCTTGGGGCGGGCCTATTTTCTCCAAGTTGGTTGAGTCGGCCCGATATGTTATCAAGCCGCTCATTGGCATAGGTCAAGGCTTTCATGAAGTAGTTGACATGGCCAGGGAAGTTATGGGTGTTAGTGGTAGGCATCTCTTGGTGGCTTGGACTTATGGAGTGGGCCGATTGGTAAGGTCGATATGAGGTGGCCATACTAGGGGACAAGAGTGATGCACTTGAAGACTCTAAATGCATAGACATGCCCTAGGACCAACTTGATAGAGACAAGTTGTGAACGTGCTCTGATACCACTTGATGTGACACCACCTATGGACCTATTTTGCAAGCATTCAAGTTTGAGCAGCGGACTCACACTAGCGAGCTCACCCGTATGGCGCACACTGGTGCCCGATGGCGACTAGGTGATGTTGGAGATGGTCCGAGGCGGGACCTTGAGGCTCCAATGGTTGGCTAGCTTGGGGAGAACACCAAATGGGCCTAGGATGCCCAAATCATGGGCGGCCAACACACCAAGGGTGTGGGTTAAGTGGATGCTCTCACAACTCACCCGCGGTGGCTACTCAATTTGGGTAGCAATTTAAAATCGGACACTCTCTTACCGCCGACGGAGTAACTATAGCAATACTAAGCTAAGCAAGTCCATTACAACAATGAGAGATGTTCAGGAGCTCACCTAGCCGGCGTGAAGACGCCGACTCCGGCCAGAGACGGGGGCGAGCGGGGAGGCGAGGGTATGCACCCGCACGCCGCGTCGGTGTCGCTTCAACTTGAAATGGAAAGATTACACCACTACACCTCTCGCAGGAGGGATGATCTTGGGGTGGGGATTAATTTTATTACATCCAATACTACCTCCACGCAGGGAGGGGCCTTCAGCCGGCCAAGCGGGGTGGGGACTTATGCTAAGGAAACCCGATTTGCCGATCCCCGCCGGTTCTGCCAACCTTCAGAATTGTTGGACAGGGGGCCGGTGATGTCACTGCCACAAATTCCACAGAGCTCAGATCTTGACGAAACCTGTGCCAAAAGTTTCCGAACTGACAGAGGATGATGCCTGAATTTTTTTTGGGAAGCTCTGGACCTCGGGGCTGATCGGACCGGCGACTGGAGCAGGACAGCAACACTCTGCTTTGGACTGATGTAGAACTGATGCAGTGGATTTCAGAAGGTGTTGCGGTCGCTCCTGAACTTCAAATTGAACGAAACTGGTAGTGACGCGATCGTGGTCGGAGTAGCTTCAAGCAGAAGTTGACGGGGCCACAATCCGAGGTCGGAGATGAGAATGGTGACCAGATAAATAAAGACAGGTCAAATCTGAGTCCACTGGTGGCAGACTGCACACTCCGACAAATTAATTCATAACAAATAGCTCGGGCAGGCGATTGGCGTCGTTCTTTCTGCTACTGATGGAGGACTAGACGAAGAAGAATTTTGTAGAAGGAAGTGTGCTCGAATTCCTCCAAGGTTGACCGCAGAACAGCTTCCAAGATCGCTCTGGTCTTCAGTCTGGGACAGATTGCGCAGTTGTTGAAGATGACGCTCCTCCGGACAGCTCCGAACTCGGAAGCCGGCGAGACCACCACCGTTGGAAAGCTATCTCGATGATGATTCCAGAAATGTAGGCCTTGCCACCTGAATATTTGAGAGACGGTCGTGGCTGGCTCTGTAAGTCGCTGCAACTCTGCTGCCTGAAACAGAGGCTGAATGAGAAGAAGATGAGGGGGTGGGGAAGGGGATGGCCAAGAGAGTAAGATGTGGAGGGTGAACTTGGCTGGTATGGGGAAGGGGGGCTGCGACTTTGGGTGGTTTGGGAGGTGGGGAGATGGAAGGGCACTACCCTAGGGAGAGGGAAATTTGAATTTGGGCTTAGGGAAGAGCCCCTTCAACCTTGGGGAGAGGAAGGGGTGCTTAGGAAGTGGTGTTGGGTAGTTGGGGGTTGGGAGGTGGGGTGTGGATTGGAGGATGCCACCTTGGGTTGGGGGGGAGTTAAATGGGTGTATGGGGAAGGGGAGAGGTCTTAATGAGGGGTGAATGGGGAGGAGAGAGAAAATTCCGAAAATTGGGGTGGAGGGAGAGAGAGAGAGAGAGGGGGGACCCCTTAGAGAGAGAGAGTGTGAGAGAGAGAGAGATCTAGTGGGATTTGGAAGTGGATTTCAATTTTTATTCAATTGTTCATTACTTCAAAATGAGGGGAATGGGGTCCTATATATAGGTAACCCACATTTCTACAAAAGTCCCTGACATTTGACTCAATGACAAATAACCGAACGGATAGGGGTGCCCTTGGGCCAAGCCCAAAGAATTGGGCCCACTAGCCTAACAAACCAACCTAATGACCCAATACTTAGGAAAATGACTCACGAACCTAGGTACATGACTCAAATAAAGGGAAAATTACATGATATTGACTCAAATAAAATGTGAAGATTACATGACTAGACTCAAAAATACATGACTAACATAATGGCGCTTGTCGACGAACAATCCGAGTCCGGAGAAAATGTGGAGGGGTAAGGGATGCCCTCATCAGACAGCCCACAGGGCCCACTTGGAAAAGTCCAATAAAATAATGCTCCAGGAAACAACTCTCCTAGGTGGCCTCAAGGCTCGGAGAGCCCGAGCATCGGTCAGGTCACAGGAAGACCCGCGCACGAGCTATCCCCCCGCACGAAGGAGGGAAGCGCTAGCCGGTCTGTCCGACCCATCTCCTCACCGAGCTAGGCCTATTGCCCAAGTAGGGCCGGCCCCTCTAAGCTCGGTACGACCGATAAAATGTTTATCATTACAGCCGTTAGAGTCCACAGCGGGCCGGACGCCAAGAAGTCCAGGAGCTCCGGCTTCCCCGCGAGGATAACGCCCCCACGATGAGGCCATAAACGCCCACGATGAGGACGTAACCTCCACCGGAGACCCCTCGGCTTGCAGGACTCTAGAGGGCGGCGCACTATTTAAACCTGGGATACCCTCCGGCGAAAAGTAAGTCCAAAAGGGCATTGATCCACCCCCAATTCCTTAGCATGGATCACTTCATCCCATTGGTGGAGAGGGATCTCGCGCCTTCACCTTCTCCTCCCTATCGCTGCTCCCACCATTGCTCTACTGACTTGAGCGTCAAAGGGTTTCACCCCAGGGAATCCCCCTGGGCCCTCTGACCCGTTTCCCTATCTTGCAGTTCACTAACTTGGTGATTACCAGCCCGCTCAGGAACCAGCGCGAGATTTCACCTCTTCATCTAGCGCCGTCTGTGGGAAACGCACGAAGAGCCAACATGGTGAGAAGGAGCTCAAGGAGGAGGTCCGCCGGCGAAAGGGGTAAGGCCATGGTAGCAGCAGGGGATGGCCCTTCCAGGGCCTCACAGAACCCTCCCTCCAACGCCAGCATCCCCGCCGACGCACCACCCCCCCCTGCGGCGGTGGGGCTACCCCCCTACGGTGGCGCCGAAGCCTTCCAGGCCCTCAACGCCAAACTGGATGTCCTTGTGGAACTCATGAAGACCCAGGCGGCCAGGGATGCAAGGTCCCGTGCCCCGTCAGGGAGCCCCCCCCCCCGCAGGAGTACGTCCCAGCACACAGCTGGGGGCCGCTTCACCCTCCGCGGCCAGCAGCTCATTCGTAACAGAGTCGGAGGACCCTCGCAAGCTCCGCCTCCGGAGCAAGAGGCCTCCTCCACGCCGAGGAAAGGAAGGCGGGGGACGCAACGGCCAGATCCGGAAGCCGACGTTCTCGGAGACCGCCAAGACGCTCCTCCCAGCCCCGCGGCACGACAGCAACCGGAGTTATCCCTCTGGCTGTGAGATTTTGAAAGGCGCTTCGCTGAGCAGGAGCGCGCCCTTCGCGCCCTACAGAAGGCCCCTTCCCCGGAAGACGAGGAGAAATCCCATTCTCCGAGTATATTTTGAAGGCAGAGGTATCTCCCAGAGCCCCCATACCAACCTTCAAGCTTTACGACGGCCAGGGTGACCCGACCGACCATTATGATAGCTTCGACGCCCTGATGACTCTACACGGAGCGTCGGACCCCATCAAGTGCCGAGCCTTCGTGACCACTCTGGTCCAGGGAGCTCAAGCGTGGTTCCGGGCCCTCGCCCCCGGATCCATCCGAGACTTCAAGCAATTCGGGCGAGTCTTCAAGGAGAGCTTCGCCGGAAGTGCCCCCCCAAGGTCGGTAGCGAGGCTCTTGGCCCTTAAACAGGCGCAAGGGGAAAGGCTCCGGGCTTACGTCCACCGATTTAAATCGGAAGCCCTCCGAATCCCCCGCCTGGACGTGGCCTCGGCCACAACCGCACTGACCGGGGGTACCCGGGATGAGAACCTCCGCCGTGAACTTGTCCTCCACCCTCCCTCGACCCTTGCCGAGCTAGTGACTCTGGCTCTGCGCCACGCCGAGTGCGAAGAAGTACTCAGCGCTTGCCGAGACGCAACCGGCTCGGGTCGGGAGGGGGACAAGAAGCGGGGCCCCGAGCCAAATCCTAGCTCGGGAAAGAAGCAAGACCGGGATGGAGAACGCAAGTGGAAGTATGAGCGGTACACCCCATTAATCGCGCCGGTTTATGAAATCTATGAAGACGTCAAAGACTCGGGACTCCTCCGTCGGCCCGAGCCGATGACGTCGAAAAATCACAAGCGAGGCAGACATTGTCTATTCCACGGCGATCATGGACATTACACCGGCGACTGCCACCAGCTCCAAGACGAAATCGAGCGCCTCATCCGCCTGGGGCACCTGGCTTGGTTCACTGTCGAGCGCAGAGAAGATCAAGGCGCCGAAGAAGAGATTGACAACGCCCCCCGAGGGGTTCACATCAACGTCATCTCCGGAGGAATAGCATCAGGAGGCGACAACAGCCGTGGAAGGAAGCGTCATGCCGAGCGGGCGAGCCGAGCCCCAGAGCCACCCAAGGCCCCGCCCCAGGTCATAGTCTTCTCCGATCAAGACCTCGAGGGGCTGAGCACCCCGCATGATGATGCCCTCGTAATCTCGGCCACTATAAACCATTGTAACGTAGATAGGATTCTTGTGGACAATGGAAGTGCCCTTGATGTATTGTCTCATGACTGTTTCCTCAAAATGGGAGAGGATCCATCCAAACTCTGCCCGGTCCGAACGCCCCTCTGTGGGTTCAACGGCCTGGCCACTCTCCCCGAAAGAGCCCTAAGCCTATCGGTTACCCTCGGCACCCCACCCAAAATCGTTACGGTCATGGTAGACTTCATGGTGATCAAAGGGATGATATCGTACAACGCCATCTTCGACCGGGGAATCCTCAGCCGGATCAAGGCAGTACCATCTACCTATCACCAAAAAATGAAGTTCCCCACCAAAAACGGTGTAGGGAAAATCCGAGGTAACCAGGCCACAGCCCAAAGGTTCTGTAATATCTCGGTGGAGGCCACGAGGCCGGGCGGGAATGATAAGGGCCCCCGGAAAGTCGAGGAAAAATGCGCAACCACTGAGCTAGGTGGCGAGTTGCTAACAATTTTCCTAAATGATGACCCGACCCTAGGAGTAAGGATTGGAGCCGACCTACTACCCGAGGAACAACAGCAATATAAGAAATTTCTTTCTGAGTACATCCGAGTCTTCGCTTGGTCCGACGATCAGCTCCCTGGGATACCAGAGGAGACCGTGATGCACAGACTCAACCTCAACCCCACCATGAAGCCCGTGCAGCAGCGCCAAAGGAAGCACGCACCCGAGAAGCAGACGATTATCAAGGCGCATGTCACCAAGGGGCAAGAGACTGGTCTTTTTAAACCGGTCCTGTACCCGACGTGGCTAGCCAATGTCGTCCTGGTACCAAAGGCTTTCGGCAAGTGGCGGATGTGTGTGGACTTCACCGACTTGAATAAGGCGACCCCTAAGGACTGCTATCCCTTTCCCAGCATCGACCAACTGGTCGATTCAACATCAGGCAACGAGATGCTCAGCTTCATGGACGCCTATTCGGGTTACCATCAGATCAGAATGAATTCTGAAGACGTCGAAAAGACCGCCTTCATCACCTACTACAGCGTGTACTGCTATACCCGGATGCCTTTCGGGTTGAAGAACGCTGGAGCCACATATCAAAAACTGGTCAATCACATGTTCGAGGAGCAGCTAGGTCGGAACGTCGAGGCCTACATTGACGACATGCTCGTCAAGACCCCCAAGGCCCAGGACCACTTCACCGACCTCGCTGAAACCTTCGGCGTCCTCCTGAAGTACAACATGAAGCTCAATCCTGCCAAGTGCGCCTTCGGAGTAAGATCCGGGAAGTTCCTGGGTTTCCTGGTCACTCAGCGTGGGATCGAAGCCAACCCCGACAAAGTCCAGGCCATCCTGGACATGTGCCTGCCCGCCTGCGTTAAGATGTCCAGCGTCTGACGGGGCGTGTCGCCGCGCTCAGCCGTTTCTTGTCCCGTGCGGCCGAACGATGCCTGCCCTTTTTTAAACTGTTGAGGGGGCCCAAATTGGCATCTGCTACGTTCGCATGGGATGAGGAATGACAGAAAGCGTTCGCTGAGCTCAAGGAGTTCCTGGCTTCACCCCCGGTGCTCTCCAAGCCTGTGCCAGGCGAAGTCTTGCTGCTCTATCTCTCGGTGACATCATCAATGGTCAGCTCGGTCCTAGTCAGAAATGACTCGGGAATCGAAAGACCAGTCTACTACACCAGCAAGGTGCTCAACGAGGCCGAGAGAGGTACCCCGCAATCGAGAAGCTCGTGCTAGCGCTGGTTACCTCTGCGAAACGCCTCCAACCCTACTTCCAGGGGCACCCCATCACCGTGCTAACCGGCGAGCCGTTGAAGAAGATTTTGGCCCACCCCGAGGCCTCGGGGCGACTCGTCAAATGGGCCATTATGCTTGGAGCCTACGACATCTCGTATCTCCCGCGCTCAGCTATAAAAGGTCAAGCGCTCGTCGACTTCATCGCCGAAAGCACCATCCCGACTGAAGGTAGACTACCGACCATGCCCGGGCCAACCTGGGAACTGTCCGTCGACGGATCTTCCAACTCGGTCGGTAGTGGTGCTGGGATCTTCCTAAGATCCCCCGAAGGAGTGGAGCGGCAGTACGCCTTGAAATTCAACTTTAAGGCGTCCAACAACGCTTCCGAGTACGAGGCCCTTATATCGGGAGTGCGCATGGCCCGGCGGTTGGGGGCTGAGTGAGTCAGGATCCACACCGACTCTCAGCTGGTCGCAAGCCAGGTCAACGGTGAGTACGAAGCTCGAGAGGCACCCATGATCAAATACCTCCAGCTGGTCAGGAGCCTGGCCCAACAATTCGAGGGGTTCGAGGTAGTCCAAATAGCCCAAGAAGAAAACTCCCGAGCAGACGCCCTCTCTCGGTTGGCGTCCTCCCTAGACCCAGAAGGTACCCGATCGGTCCTCCTCGAAGAGCTAGAACGCCCGAGCATTGACTCGGAGCTCCTCGCTATTGACTCGGCCGTCCTGAGCGACTGGCGCACCCCTTACCTGTCTTGGCTCCGAGACTCCCAAGAGCCCTCCGACCCTCGAGAAGCACGCCGAATGAAGTACCAAGCCCGGTGCTTCGTCGTCCTGGACGACGCACTCTACCGAAGGTCTTTCGCCGGCCCTCTCCTGAAGTGCCTCGACCCCGACGAAGCCAGCCGAGCCATCCAAGAGGTTCATGAAGGCCTGTGCGGAGCGCACTCAGGGGCAAGGTCACTGGCCAGGATCCTGTTATGACAGGGGTACTGGTGGCCCACCCTACAGCGCGACTGCTCGGCCTACGCTCAACAGTGCAATCGATGCCAGCGGTTCGACCACTTGGTCCATCAGCCGGCTACAGAACTCGTCACCCTCACCGAGCCTTCTCCCTTCGCTCGGTGGGGGATCGACATTCTCGGGCCATTCCCTATGGCTCAGTCCCAGAAAAAGTTCATTATCGTCGCCATCGACTACTTCACTAAATGAATCGAGGCCAAAGCCACTGCAAGGATCACCGAGACAGTCGTTTGGAGTTTCATCTGGAAATCGATCATTTGTCGCTTCGGCATCCCCCGAGTGATAGTGAGCGATAACGGTCGGCAATTCGATTCTCGATATTTCTGAAACAGATGCGCCGACCTAAAAATCCGCAACCACTTCACTTCGGTTGCCCACCCTCAGGCCAACGGGTTGGTTGAAAATGCCAATAAGACTATCTTGAAAGGCATAAAGACCAGACTCGGCAAAGCCAAGGGTAGTTGGCTCGAGGAATTACCTAGCGTACTGTGGTCGCACCGAACGACTCCCAGGATGGCAACCGGTGAAAGTCCTTTTCAGTTGGTGTACGGCACTGAGGCCGTCATTCCATTAGAGATCGCCAACCCGTCTCTCCGAGTCATCCGCTACTCGCTCGAGGAAAACAACCAAAAGTTACTAGAGAACCTCGACCTAGCCGATGAACTCCGGGATATTGCCAGCATCCGAGCGACGGAATACCGGCGACGCCTCACTCGATACTACAACGCCAGAGTCCGAAGCAGACACTTCCAACCGGGAGACTTCATCCTCAGAAAAGCCGAAGCCTCTCGACCACTAGAGGCGGCGGGCAAGCTATCCCCTAACTGGGAAGGCCCCTACCGAGTGGTCGAGACGCTCGGGAAAGGTGCGTACAGGCTAGCAACAATGGAAGGGGAACCCATTCCTCGGACATGGAACACAGCCGCACTACGTAAATTCCATTTTTGAAATTGTACAGCAAGATGGACAAAACAAATTTCTTTTCTTTTCATTCAAAACTATTGATACATCAGAAAGGCAAAGGCCAGTACATTGCATGACAAAAAGCAAGAAAATCCATCTAACACCGCTGCAAGGAGTCATCGCTTGGTTGACTCGATCTCGATCTCCTCGCGTCCAGCCACTGACTCTGCCTCGCGTAGAAACTGGCTCGGACAAGAGGGGGCCGATCCAGTTGGCTCAGATGACCCCTAACAAAAGTGACAGAGGGACTGCAGAGAAGGTAACCACCTTCTAAGGTTGGGGAAGGCCACCTTTCAAGTTGATAGAGGGCAGGGAGAAGGAGCGCCGTGAAGACCTCCTCTCTCCCAACCTACCAACTCCTTGGAAGGGAACAGAGAGCAAGCAGCCTCCGAAGAGTAAAAGAAATGAAGAGCAGAAGAGCGAAAAAGAGGCTGCAGACGGAGGAAGGCTCCGGTGAGGAGGGAACTTGGTGCGCCTCCCCCCCCCCCCCCATGTAGAGGGGGAGTGGCGGCAGGCATCCCTAATACCCCCATCGGTCCTCCGCCTCAGCGCCCTCCCAGAAGCCATGCCAGAACTGAGAAAGGGCAAGAGCCGTGCCCTCACACGTCGGAGCCCTCTCCAGATCCACGCGGCGACCGTCGGACCCATCTCAAACCCGTGCGGCGACCGTGGGACCCGTCCAACAAGCCAGGACAGCAAGAGCTCTCTACTCCCCGTTGGCGGCGGCGTCACCCTCTGAAGGATCCACCATGCTCCGATTGCAACGGCACAACACAAAGTGAAGAAGAAGGAGTGAGGAAAGACCGTTAGAGAAAATCCCCAGCGGTAAAGAGGAAAGGGCGCCCTTCGATCCTTCTTATAGGCCAAAAGAGGCTACACGCCTTAAATGACCCCCCCCTCAAAAACACGTCAAAGGATTTCTCCCTTGAACGGTCACCTCCAACTCCTCACTTCCCGCCCCAGTGGGATTCACGAAGCGGCCTGGCATTCAAAGCGTGAGGGAACAGAAAGACGCCCCGTCAGAAGCCTACCAAATCAGCATGCGAAAACCACGCAGGACATATCGGCACTCTCCAACTACTTCAGATACGCCAACCAAATCACGGCAAGGATGGCGATCAAACAAGTAAGTCATTCATTATCTCATAAAGAGGAAACTCTCTAAAGGAGGAAAGAGAGACAAACAAGAGACATGGGTAAAATAAGGCAAAATACATCAGGCCTCGGGCCCACTTTGAAGCTCGTGAGCGACGGAAGTGGGCGCGTCACCCCTAGCACCCTCGGTGACGGCCGACCCGGGCACTGACCTCGCCTGTGCGAGAACTGTCTCGGTTGCGAGCCCTCCCGAGACGTCCGGAGTTGGTGACCCCGCCGGAGGAGACCCCTCTGGATCTTCCCCGCTCGACGTAGAGGAGCTAGAAGCCGACTCATCTGAGTCATAGCTCTGGCCCAAAGGGAACTCGATCCCGGAGTCTTGCTCATCGGCGTAGTCCACCACCCGACGATAACCCTGCTTAAACCCCTTTCGGGCGCCTCGACGAAGCGCTACCTCGTAATATGGTAGGGCGGCTCTCTCCAGGTCGGCTGAGTAGGCGTCCGAGCTCCTATATCGCTCGATCACCTCCGCCTCGATCTGCTCCGTCCTTCCAACGAGCTCGACCCAAGCCCGCTCCGCCTCGGTCGCACGCTCCTCTACCCCCGCCAGGCGTTCCTCTGCCTCGACCCTCCCTCGCTCGACTTCGCTCGACCGCCTCTCCGCCCGGGCTCGGTCCGCCTCGGCCACGGAACGAAGGCGCTCCGCTACCTCCGTCCGGTCCAGTAGCTCGGCACGTTCGAGCTCCCAGCGACCATCCAGCTCGAGGTGACATAGACGCTCCTCTTCCAAGAGTTTGCCCTTCCTCTCGAGCGACTCTCGGGCCTTAGCCAATTGCTCAGTCAGCGCCTCGGTTTCTAGCCGGCTCGCCCGTGCCAAATCCCTGATCACGGAGAACTCCCATCGAAGCCCCTCATGCTCCTCGCTGAGGTGGGCCAGTTTCCTCTCACACCCCCCGAGGGCCCAGGCGTGACTCGACCGCTCCGCCTCCGTCCGGGCGTACGTCTCCGCCATCAAGGCTGCCGACCGAGCCATGACTAGGCCGGCCTCCATGAGGACGTCGAGAACTCTGGAGGGGGAGTGGCGCTTGTCTACCCCCCTCGTCCTTGCGGCAACCTCTCGACAAACCTGATACAGGTCGCCCGAAACACCGAGCCTTTCCAAGGCCTCCGGTAAGGAGATCCGCTCCCCACTAGACGCCCCGCCAGAAGATTCGGCTCGAGCACGGGGCCGACGGCCCCGCGCGCCGCGGTCGGTTGGAGTTGCGACGCCTCCCCGGGCGAACCCCCAACCTCGACCGACGCCACGAGATCGACCGCACCGGGAACTTCGAGCACTTGGGGCTGCGACGCCCTCGAAGGCGAACCCCCAACCCTATCTGTCTTGGCCCGCGCCTCGCCGCCTGAGACATTGCCGACCTTGACCGGTCTCCCGGTCTCGACGTCAGCTACTTCAGCATCGGCCCCCTCCATCCCCGGGGAGGGGAGAACCGACCCATCTCCGCCCTCTGAGGGGCCCCTGGTCTCCTCGGCCCCCTCTCGCCTGGTAGGTTGGGGAGCTGGCCCGGAAGGGTCGGCCCCATCTTGCCCCCGAGAGGGGAGCGCCGCCGAGCCAGAGTCACCCCCTGACAGCGGTAGGAAGGCCAGCCTTCTTGGCCTTCGCGGCTTCCCACAATTTTCCCTCCATGGGATCCTTGTGCTTCGCCCCGCTTGGCCGCGAAGATCCCTCGGAGTCCACCCCCTTGCCCTTATCACGGGCTTAGGAACGACTCGCGGGAATGACATGCTCATCAGCCACCGAGTCATCCCCAAGATCGATGACCTCGGTGACCTCTTCCAAAGGTTCCCGCCGGATGTCTGCAATGAAGAAGAAGATTCGGTTAAGAAGCGAAAAGATGACCCTCCGACCCCGCAGAAGGATCCGAAGGATGATACCTGATGGCTTGAGCTGCGTAAGCAGATGCTGCTCTACGTTCTCCAGCGTCACCAGCTCCTCAGTCGACCGGCGATTTGTCAACAAGCGAACGGCGTATTCCTCCACATCGGCGGGGAACTCCTCCTGCCGCGGGGGAAGATTCGGATGGAAGTTGGGCATAACTTGGCACCTCCAGGATTCATCCACTGCTTCCGCCTTCACCCAGAAAAACTGCCTCTTCCACCCTTTGTGCGAAGAATCCTTCGCCGCCAGCGGAATACAACTCCGATTCTTGCGCGCCTGAATAAAGTAGAAGCCTTTCCCCGCCGACGGATGTGCCATCAGCTCGAAGAAATAATGAAAAAGATCCAGGGACGGGGGAACCCCCTGCAGGCGGCAGAGGATCCGAAAGGCAGACAGCAGAAGATACGAGTTGGCCACCAGCTGGACAGGCGCCAACACGAAAAAATTGAGAAGCTTCAGAATGAAGGGCTCGAAGGGGAGGCAGAATCCGCTCTTCCACGCCAGGAGAAAAGTACAGATATGGCCCGTGCGGCTATCCAAGCTCGTCTCGTATGGGGCAGCGGCCACAAAGCTATATCGGAGAGGCAGGTGAAACCGATGCTCCAGTTTCTTCACATTAGCCTCCCCCAACTCGCTACGATTGGGGACGGGCTCCCGCCTCACCTACTCGATTTCCAAGCGCAGATCCGCCATAAAGCTAGAAGAAGAACCTTCACGAGAGCCCGAAGACTCTGGCGGAGAAAGAAGCTGCCGGATCGGCTCCGCGGTTATACGCGCCAGCTCCTCAAATGCTGCCGCAAGAACTCGCTCCCCCGATGTATCTTCACGGTGCATTAAGGAGCCCCAGAAGCAAAGAAGTGGAGGAAAGGCCAAAAACCCTAGAAAGACAGGGAGGACGAGTAGCGCCCTACGCCTATAAACCCTCGCGGGAGGCGACGCGCCGTTCCAACCTCTGAGAAAAAGGGGGCCCCTTCATTTCAAATCCGTCAGAATCATTATTACTACGGGCCCAGGCGACCACTACATGTGGCTTCATAACGCCGACAGGATTCCACCCACCCGAGCCACGCCGGTCCAAAGCGTCGAAAAACTACTCAACCGAGCCCCCTTGGCTCGGGAGTAGGAGGGGGTCAAGTGGAGAGGGGGATTCCTGCAGCCCACTCAAAGAGCTGACCCAACTAGACCCAACAGGGCCAAACGAGGCAAGCTCGTCCAAGTGACATCTCACAGGGCCCACTTGGAAAAGCCCAATAAAACAATGCTCGAGGAAACAACTCTCCTAGACGGCCCCAAGGCTCGGAGAGCCCGAGCATCGGTCAGGTCACAGGAAGACCCGCGCACGAGCTATCCCCCCGCACGAAGGAGGGAATCGCTAGCCGGTCTGTCCGACCCATCTCCTCACCGAGCTAGGCCTATTGCCCAAGTAGGGCCAGCCCCTCTAAGCTCGGTACGACCGATAAAATGTTTATCATTGTAGCCGTTAGAGTCCACAGCAGGCCGGGCAACAAGAAGTCCAGGAGCTCAGGCTTCCCCGCGAGGATAACGCCCCCACGATGAGGCCATAAACGCCCACGACGAGGACGTAACCTCCACCGGAGACCCCTCGGCTTGCAGGACTCCAGAGGGCGGCGCACTATTTAAACCTGGGATACTCGCCGATGAAAGGTAAGTCCAAAAGGGCATTGATCCACCCCCAATTCCTGAGCACGGATCACTTCACCCCATTGGTGGAGAGGGATCTCGCGCCTTCACCTTCTCCTCCCTATCGCTGCTCCCACCATTGCTCTACTGACTTGAGCGTCGGAGGGTTTCGCCCCAGGGAATCCCCCTGGGCCCTCTGACCCGTTTCCCTGTCTTGCAGTTCACTAACTTGGTGCTTACCAGCCCACTCAGGAACCAGCGCGAGATTTCGTCTCTTCAAGGAAGGTTCTCTAACTCCCCCTCAGATGGTGCCTTAGGTCTAGAAGTCATATGGGTCCACATTTATTTAATCAAGGAATATTCATCTTTAGAAGGATTTTCAAGGAGGGATGTATGTATAAATACACTCAAACATGTAGGGATGTAAATACACACAAGGTATTGAAAATAAGTACATACAATATGCATGTTAATCTACCCTTTATGCATATGAGTTTCTATAAGTGCAACCCTTACCCTAAGTGCAGACCTATGTATGGATGCTTTCACCCTTGCACATGCCAGGTTCTCTTCTTATCTTGTTGAATTGATCCTGGTTTAGGGGTTTTGTGAAAATGTCAGCTAGCTGATTGTGTGTGTCAATGAAATTCAATTCAAAGACCCATTTTCCTACATGATCTCTCAAGAAATGATGTCGAATGTCAATGTGTTTTATCCTACAATGTTGAACATGATTTTTTGACAAATTGATTGCACTGGTATTGTCACAGAGGATTGGAACATATTTCATTTCAACATCCAAATCAAGCAATTGATTTTTGATCCAAAGTACTTAGGCTCCACAACTTCCGGCGGCTACATATTCAGCCTCAGCCGTTAAGAGAGCTACTGAATGTTGCTTCTTGGAGGCCCATGAAACTAGGCACCCACCAAGAAACTGACAGTACCCACTAGTACTTTTGCGATCAACAATGCATCCAACATAATCCGCATCGGTGTATGAAATCAAATCAAAAGAACTACCGATGGGAAACTACAAGCCAAAATCTATTGTGCCAATTAAGTATCGAAAAATAAGTTTAACAGTCATTAGATGAGATTCTTTAGGACATGACTGAAAACAAGCATATAGACATACGCTGAATTGAATGTCAGGGCGGCATGCTGTGAGATACAGTAGTGATTCGATCATACCTCGAAAGAGTGTGGGATCTACTATTTTACCATTTTCATCTTTGTCTAACTTCGTGGTTGTGGCCATCGGTGTTGACAGGGGTTTTGCTTCAGCCATTCCATATTTTTTTATCAACTCCAATGTGTACTTAGCTTGATTTATGAAAATGCCTTCAGATGTTTGCTTCACCTGCAATCCAAGAAAGAATGTAAGTTCACCCATTAAACTCATCTCAAATTCTCCTTGCATAATTTCTGCAAATTCATCACATAAGGCATTGTTAGTAGCTCCAAAAATAATGTCATCCACATACACTTGAACTACTAATATGTTTTTACCTGATTTTTTCGTGAAGAGTGTTTGGTCAACCTTATCTCTTTTGAAATCATTTTCAATTAGGAAGGAGGTGGGCCTTTTATACTATGCCCTTGGAGCTTGCTTCAACCCGTACAAGGCCTTCTGTAACTTTTACACATGCTTTGGATATTTTAGGTCTTCAAAATCTGGAGGTTGTTCTACAAAAACATCCTCTTTGATGTACCCATTTAGAAAGGCATATTTAACATCCATTTGAAATAATTTGAAGTCAAGAGAGCAAGCAAAGGACAATAGAATCCGGATTGCTTCTAATCTAGCAACCGGTGTAAAAGACTCATCAAAATCAATACCCATTTCTTGCCTATACCCTTTGGCTACGAGCCGGGCCTTCTTCCTAACAACCAATCCCATGTCATTCAACTTGTTTCTGAAAACCCAACGGGTTCCTATTACAGGTTGATTCTTAGGACGCGGCACATAATTCCACACCTTGTTTCTTTCGAACTGGTGCAGTTCTTCATGCATAGCCTGGATCCAGGATTCTTTTTACAGAGCTTCATGAATATCCTTAGGCTCTTCTTGAGAGATAAGGGCCATCAAATCCTCTTCTTCCACTTGCCTTAGAGAAGATCTAGTTCTTATCCCATCTTCAGGATTACCTATGATGTTTTCAGCTTGGTGATCTTTCAAGAACGTAGAGGAACTTGGCAAGTCGGGGTGTTACACTTGTTGTTCTTGAAGCGTCTCAATTGACGGATCTTCGTCCTTTATGTCCTTGCTGGAATTTCCTTCCGTTGGTTCGTCCTTAGCCTTAGATGTTCCAAGATCAGTTTGATTTCTAGGGGCTTCACCTACATCCAAAATTGAAATTGATTGATTGGTCAGTTTTAGTTCAGATTCATCAAAGATAACATGAGGACTTTCTTTAACAACTAAGGTCCTTTTATTAAACAATTTGTAAGCTCTAAAATTAAGTGCATAACTTAGAAAAATTCCTTTGTCACTTTTCTCATCAAACTTTCCTAGATTTGACTTACCATTGTTCAAAATATAGCAAGGGCATCCAAATGGTTTAAGATAGGAAATGTTTGATTTCTTACCCTTGTAGAGCTCATATGGGGTTTTCTTCAAGATCGGCCGTACCATTGCCCTGTTTATGATGTAGCATGCTGTACTTATCGCCTCAGCCCAAAAGTATTTGGGTAGGGAGTTCTCACTTAACATGGTCCGAGCCATGTCTATCAATGTTCTACTTTTCCTCTCCACTACTCCATTTTGTTGAGGCGTCCTAGGTGATGAGAAGTTGTGTGTATATCCTTGTTCTTGGCAAAAACTGCTGAAATCATGATTTTCAAATTCACCACCATGATCACTCTAAATTGTGGTGATGAGGTATCCTTTATCATTGTAGATTTTCCTATAAAACAGTTGAAACTCCATCAAGACATCACTTTTATTAGCTAAAAATAACACCTATGTAAATCTTGAGTAATCATCAACAATTACAAATCCATAAGATTTTTCTCCTAGGCTGGATGTCCTAGTCGGACCAAAGAGATCAAGGTGGAGCAGTTCTAGAGGCCTAGCGGTAGAAACAATGTTTTTATTTTTGAAAGAGATACGTGTTTGCTTGCCTTTTGTGCAAGCCTCGCAGATCTTATCACTTTCAAATTTTAATTTAGGCAGCCCATTTACCAAGTCATATCTAAACAATTTGGAGATTACTCCAAAACTAGCATGACCTAGTCTTCAGTGCCATAGCCATGCATTATCATGGTTGTTTTCTACCAAGCACACATCATCACCGGCAACATCATCAAGATCAAAAGTATACACATTGTTATTCCTTTTGCCGATGAATCTGATTTGATTAGAGATTTTATTCATGACAAGGCAATGAGTTTTATCAAAAATATTTTAAAACCCTTGTCACACAGTTGGCTTATGGTTAAAAGATTGTGGTTTAAACCCTTCACTAAGAGCACATTTTCAATAAGAATTTTAGAATTCTCACCTATGTTGCCAATTCCAATGATCTTACCTTTGTCCTTTCCACCAAAGGCAACCAGCCCCCCATCCTTGTCTTGCTGAGTAGAGAACACTTTCTTGTCCCCTATCATATGTCTTGAGCAACCACTATCTAGGTACCATTTTCTCTCCCTGGCTTCAAGGCATATCTGCAAAAGACAACATTCTCATGCAATTATTTTTGGTACCCAAACTAATTTGGGTCCATAGGAGTTAGTCCAATTCTGCACATATCTTTTCTTTATCCAAGGAGCATGATTTCTTTGTATGCTTTGTCTGAACCAACAATTAGAAATAACATTACCAAATCTACCACAATGAAAGCAGTTGACATTTGAGAATCTTCCTTGATATTTGTGTGGTTTAAATTGAACATGTTGGGGCTTGGTGTGAGAACATGAAGCATAATCATTTTCTTTTTCATGCATGTAAGATGTAGTAATCTTGTGCTCAAAGGATTTTTTATTCTGCGAATGTACCCCAATCCTTCTTTCCGGAAGTTAACTTTAACTCCCAACACATTGTCTAGGTTTTGTTTTCCTTTAACAAACCTAGAGAGAGTGAATTGCAAGTCAGTAACCTCTTTATTCAAGCTCACATTTTTATTTTAAATTTCTAAAATGGAGGATGTCAAAATTTCTTTTTCATTTTTCAGCTTTTCATAAACTTTTTCAATTTTAGACATTTTACATGATAGCTCTTCTTTGGCCTTTTCAAAATCTGAAATTATTTGTAACAATGTTTCTTTTTCCTCAGTTAGTTCAAACCATTCCTGCTCAAGTTTTTCAAATTTAACTGAAGAATCATCATGTGTAAGATCTTCTACCTTTTTCTTGAGGGATTTATTTTCTGATCTGATTTTTCAATATTTTGTATACAACTTTTCATATTCTGACTCTCATTGTTTTTTTTAATAGAAAAACCTAGCCTAGGGATCAATGGGAGAGTGCACCCCTTACCAGAGGTAAGGAGAAAGCCACTCCACCATCGTGCCACTAGGAGGTAAGTATTATTCCATTGATAAATTGAAGAATTACATCATTCTAACACTAGGCAATCCTAGTGAGTCCAGCCGAGTAGCACCTTTTATAATAGAAGGGAGCTCGTTTAAAGAATAGAAAGAATTACATTTATTGGTGCAAGCTAGAGAAGCAAGTAAGTCCGCCACAGTGTTTCCTTCTCTGAAAATATGAGAGATAGAATCTAGCTGAGATAAAAGGCTCCAGATATCCCTGACATAGTTGAGAATGGACTAGGGGCATTGATAATCTTTCTTGATAATCCGGACAAGAGTGAGTGAATCACATTCAATAAGAGCAGGCTTGTTGTCAACAGTCTTCAAATATTTGATGCCATCAAGAAGTGCACGAGCTTCAGCAATAAGGCTGTTGGATTGTCCATAGAAATGAGAGAAGGCCAGGATGACCTTACCTCTACAATCCCTGATAATACCTCCTCCTCCAGACTCCCTAGATTGTTTGCATGCTCCATCAGAATTTAGTTTTATAGAAGGCCAAGGAGGAAACAACCATTTCACAATCTTCAGATTTTGTCTGCAGGGATCTTCAAATCTGATTCCTAATTGTTTCAAGACTTCCCGATTTTTAAATTTCGGTTCCTTGAGAGCAGCAGCCGAGCATATCTTCTTCACATGGGCAATAATATGATGAGTTAGATTTGAATTAGATATAGCTTTATCATCATACTTGCTAGAGTTTCTATTCTTCCAAATTTCCCACAATCCATAGCCAATAGAAGCAAGACAGAACAGACCATAGGCTGAACCTGGTTGAAGAAGGTAAAAGGAGTTCAGAACACATTCCCTAACAGTCCGACCTTCAAAATATAGACCCACTACTGTTAAATCAGACCAGACACGCCTAGCGGTATCACTGTGCAGAAATAAGTGATTAGGGTCCTCAACCTTCGGTTGCCTGCAACAATAGCATTTGGAGCAAAGGACTACACCCACTCTTTGAATATTATCATCAGTCGGTAGGCAGTTATTCAAAATCTTCCATATATGAACTGATATTTTGATAGGAACCCAATTAGACCACATCCGGTTCCATGGGATATCAGACTGAGTAAGACTGTTGACCAAAGCTTTGTAAGTTGAAGCTACTGTGCACTGACCAGAAGGAGTTAAGCTCCAAACAGCCAAATCACTTTCCTGATTCAAATCCACAGAGCTGATAGCTTGCTGTATGCTATTAGGAAAAATTGAATTCAGCAGATGAGATTCATCAGGGGATGGGTTAAGAATGACATCTCGGACAGTAGCTCTTGGGTTAGGAATGAAGGCATCAGGGACAAAGGTGTCTAAGCAAAGTTGACCCATCCAATTATCATGCCAAAAATTTGTATTAGATCCATCACCAATTATGACCTTCTTATACTGAAGAATAAACTCCTTATCCTTCAACCAGCTTCTTCTAGCAAAGCCATTCATGTTCCTGAAATTGGCATCTCTGATGTGGCAATGGTGCAAATATTTGGCTCTGAAGAAGGAAGCCCAAAGAGAGTTAGAATGAATTGCATTCCACAACATTTTTACCCGAAGTGCAGTTTCCATGAGTCTAAGGGAGCTGATACCAAGGCCACCCTTGGATTGAGGCTTACAAATTGCCTGCCATGATTTCCAGTGTCTCTTTTTGCCAAGAGGGGAAGACCCCCAGAAGAAATTGGCAAATGCTTGCTCAATCATATTGTGAATTCCACTATGTAAGGAAGTTGAAGATAGGGAATAAATAGGCAAGGAGGAAAGAACATGCCTTATAAGAACCATTCTAGCACCCTGGGACAGCAAGCTAGCTTCCAACCAGCAATTCTTTTATGAATAGAGGTGATAATCCCTGCAAAGAAAACCTTTTTTGTTCTGCCAATAACCAAAGGAATACCAAGATATTTGTCAGGGAAATGCAATCTCAAAAAACCAGTAAGGTTATGAATTCTCTGAGTAACAGAAGAAGCCTGCTTTGGGTGAATTAAGAATCCACTTTGGTCACATTAATCAATTGACCAGAGGCTTCCTCATAAGAGTGGAGAACTGCAAGAAGGTTTTTGATAGATGCTATAGTTGCCTTGCTAAAATAAGGGTGTCATCTGCAAATAATAAGTGAGAAATATTAGGACATCTCTGATGTCCTCTGAACCATTCAATCCGGCCATTGATGTATGCTTCTCTTAAAGACCTGCTCAAAGCTTCTTCAGCAATGACAAATAAGGAAGGAGCTAATGGATCTCCCTGACATACACCTCTAGTAGATTTAAAGAAGCCAGCTGTGTCTCCATTGAGCATAATGGAAAACCAGCAGTTACTAATCAGCTTGTCCACAAGATTAATGAAATGACCGCTGAAACCAAATCTGAGCATGACAGAATAAAGGAAATCCCATTCCAATCTATCATAAGCTTTAGCCATATCAAGCTTAAACATAACATTGTGACCTCTGGTTTTCCTACCCAATTCCAGAGATAGCTCCTGAGCAAGGGCAATATTTTCAATAATCTGTCTTCCCTTTACAAAAGCAGATTGCTCAAGAGAGAATCTTAGGAAGAATAGGAGCCAATCTCTTGTTGATAATAGAAGAAATAATCTTGTAGAAGAAGTTACATAAACTGATTGGCCTATAATCTGTAATCTCCACAGCATTTGATTTTTTTGGAATCAGAGCAATCAAGGTGGCTGTCACACTTCTAGGCAGAGGGTTCCTAAAAGAAAAAGCTTCTTGCACAACACTGGTTACCAAGGGGGCTATGATACTCCAAGCTTCTTGGAAGAAGGCTCTAGAGAAGCCATCAGGGCCAGGGGCACTATCAGCTGAAAGATTGAACACAGCATCATGGATTTCACTTTCAGAAGGAATATCAGATAGACAAGCATTGTCATTCTGATTTACAAGTTGGGGAATACAGTTCAGGAAGTCATTATGGATGTGATGTTCTTGAGTGGAGAAAGCATTCAAGAAATGGGAAGTGGCAATTCTTTTCATGTCTTCATGGTTAGAAGTAAGACTCCCAGCAGAGGTTCTCAATTGAGTGATATTGTGTCTGCGTCTGTTAGCTAAAGTAGTCATGTGGAAAAACTTGGTATTTCTGTCTCCCTCCACAGCATCATGACTCTCATTGTTCATTTGAAATAAGATCAGGGTTAGAATTTACCACGACTGAGTCATCCTCATGTGCCATAAGGCACAAGCTTTCCACGAGCTCCTCCAGCTCCTCATCGGACTGTTCGTCCTCTTCGTCACTCCATGTAGCGACTATGGCTTTAGGTTTCTTGAATTGGTCCTTCTTGAACTTTCTCTTCAATTTTGGGCACACTCTTCTCATGTGCCCGAGCTTCTTGCACTCATAGCAAATAACATTGTTAGGCTTGCTTGGCTCACCCTTGGTTTGGAAGGGCTTTCTTTGGCCCCTTTTGAAATTTCCTTGGAAATTCTTCTTCCTTCTAAAAAATATCTTCACTTGGCGTGTAATACCCCAATTTTAAAAATCTGAAATTTAATTGAAATAAATGAATTTCAAAATTTAATATTTAATTCCTTAGTAAATAGAACTAGTGAAATTTTGACTATCGTATAAAAATCTAGAAAAATGGTAAAATGGTAAAGGACCATTTATTTAACAACTTTGTCTTCTGTAGTCGACCCAACAAAAATCCATAATTAGGTCTAATTAGTGGATTAAGCCCAAAATGCACACTTACCTAACATTTACCTAACCTTAGCTTAAACCGCGAAATTAGAGCTTAATACTCCACCAAATGAGCCCAAATCAGTGGCAAATGAAAGGCCACGATCTAAGGATCATTTCCCCCTTGTTAATTGATAGAAACCCTAACCCTAAAATATGGTGTCGGCCGAGCTTTGGTGAGGTCAACCATTGCGGCGCCGTTTTCAAACACCCAACTTGCTTCGATGAATTCTCCTAGCACCGAAGGCTCCAGAAGGTGTATGAGCTATAAAACTGAAGCGCTGGAACCCTAGAATCCTTTGGTAGCTGCGGCGGTCGCAGTGGAGATCGATCTAGGGAGATCTTTGGTGTTTAGTGGTGACGTGTCGGCGTCCGTTCTTCTTCCTTTCTTCCCTGACTGAGGTAGGTTCTCTCGGGCTCAAACCTCAAGTAATATATCAAAATGTTCAGCATCAAGTCCTCTTTCTTTTGATATATAAAGCCCCAAATATCATGAAGTATCCTGCGAGTATTTTGAGATTTAGTAGAAGCATGTCAAATTAGGGTTAACTTTGTTCTAACTTTGTTCCTCTTCGATTTAAGTAGAGACTTAAGAGAGTAAATAGGAAATTGATCCATGCATCATGTAGAGTTTTTTGTACTCTTTCCATTGATTAGAAAAGCCCTAAATTTTATGGATCATGTTTAGAGAATTTCAGATCTGAGTAAGGATATGTCTAGACTTGGTTTTTGATGTATTCTTTTGAGTTAAATTGTGATTTCGAGTTGTTAATCTTGATCCCCATATAGCACGTCATATATGGTTGGAATCAGCGTCAAGTAAGCTTTCTTTTGATATAAAAAGCCCCAATTTGTATTGTGTATATTGTGAGAATTTCACGATTTAGTAACAGCATGTCCAAATTAGGGTTTTTAGTGTTCCTGCTCTTATAAATCGTGATTTCAAGAAGTAATTATGAAATTGACCCTGCTGTTAGGTAGTATTTTTTATAACCTTTCCAACGGTACCAAAAGCCCCTTGTTTCAAGTTCGTTTCCATGAGAAATTAGTGTCTTAGATCCAACCCCATCAACCCTCAACCTTTCGGCATTCATCGGACGTGGAAGGGGTGACCGGAATACACCCAGAGTTGGACGGTCTTACGATAGACCGCACAACTCAAGCCCAGACTTTGACCCTGGTATAGCCTGAGTTAAACGGTTTCCATCTGACCACACAATTGGATGGACGGTCCTCACCTAACCACATATCCAGTTGAACGGTCTTCAAGTGACCACATATCCCCTGGCAGGATGAACGGTCTCACAGAGACCACATAACTGGATGGGCGGCCATGCCCATGACCGCCCAACCCCATGGGTGGCTCCCAAAGAACCACCCAACCCCTTGGGCGGTCCTGACCTAGCCGCCCAAGTCCCTTCAGTCCAGAAATAGTCCCTGTTAGCCCGGTAGATATAAGGTCATTCCAGAACCATTTATCTATGCAGTAAATGACTTAGTATTAGTTCTATATGATTCATATTAGCATCTTAATGGTTAATTAGTAAATTAGAAACCCATATGATAAGTGGTAAACCATTCAAGTAAATTTCTGTAAAATGCATGCTATTTCATTCCTACATGATCTTGTTCATTATCTTATCATCTTGATTCATCTTTTTGGCAATTACATTAAATGTAAATTATGATCCTTGATATATTAACATGGAAATTAGGACTAAAACTGAATGTTAGGTTGCTGGACAGCCACTCTATCCCAGTAGAACGTTTTGAACCTTTGGCAGACTTCTAGTAAGTCATTAGCCCTATTAGTTGTGTTAGCTTTGAACTTACCCGCGGACACTCCATCTGGCCAGTAGTGGACCGCATATCCTTATAGGAGGCCCAATAACAACCGCATATCTTTAATACGGCCCAGTATGGTCTGTATATCATGTTCATGGGTCTTAATGTCTTCTGGACATGCGCGGCCCATAACGCACCGTTCATACTTTAGAGCGTCATACTGTCAGCCGTTCATCCTTGACCTCGTGGGCTGAGTTTCAGTCCAGTTCCTGTATGCGCGGCCCAGTATTAACCGTATATATATCGAGCGGCCCTTGTCTGACCGTTTATATGATAGTTTTCTGAAAAGTGATTATTTCATGAATTTTGAATTGTGTGAGCTAACCAAGCCTATGTAGGCTATGGTATTTCATGATTTGACATATTGTTAGGTCCATTGATCATTAATTATAGTCCTTAGGGACAACTATTCTTCTCGATTAAGGAGCTTATTGTTTGGACTCTTAAGAATCATTATTTTTACGTCCTTTACCTTGACTACATGAACTTGACCTTGGAACTCTTGGCCATTAAATATTATGGATGTCTAGATTCGTGGGATCTACGATCCAAAAAAGAAATCAATGCCAAGGCAAATAAATGAAGGGCCCAGTCTGGTCCTGGGAGGAGCACCCGAAAAGTACTTGATCCCCGGGGAGGTGAATGACTAGGTGTGGCATTTGGCACCGGTACTATCTAGCGTGTTGGATCTATGACATTCCACATTCTCGTGAAACTTGCTATTCATGCTTAAAGTATGAAGTACTTGCTTGCTTGCTTGACATGACTCAAAATTGACTTGTAAATGGCCATTCACTAGAAAATCTTGTTAATCTTGCTTGATATCTCGACATGCAACTATTTCTTCCATTTAATTATCGTTACTCTTTCTATCTTAGTGATTATTTAGTTCTGCTTATTTTCTCGCGTTAATCATGCATATTCATTAATTGGTTAATCACTTAAACTATGCCTGACGATAGAGTATAATTCCTACTGAGCTTCTTGCTCACCCCTACTTCCAATCCTTTTCAGGTAACGCGGTCAACGGTACGTTGCAAATGGGAATCGGATCAGTGTGATCGAGTGAACCTGGAACCTAGAGATCGCAGTCTGTCTTTTTATCTTCTTGAGTCTAGCTAGTGTCGTGAGTCTGGTTATTTCTTTTGTTCTTTC
This sequence comes from Amorphophallus konjac, assembly GCA_022559845.1. Classification (NCBI taxonomy): domain Eukaryota; kingdom Viridiplantae; phylum Streptophyta; class Magnoliopsida; order Alismatales; family Araceae; genus Amorphophallus; species Amorphophallus konjac. The sequence goes on along the minus strand of CM040123.1, from coordinate 183,943,223 downwards.
TTCCCTTAATTTGAATCTAATACTGTTAAGTGATATTTCTAAATGTTAATAAGAGCTCATATTTTCAATGTGTGTCTGTGGCCTCCTTGTGTTTAATTGTGGTTATTTATTTTCACTCTTGCTATCATGACTGTTAACTGTCACGTTCCGAGCATCGCTTCCCGCTGCTATCGGTTCTGGGCGTGACATGGCGTGTCCACATTGCGAAGTCTTCTCCCACATCACTTCCTTCGGTGGACTCCTCTCCTTGGGAGTCATCATCAGATTGGTGGGCTTTCAAAGCCACCGTTTTCTTCTTCTTTGTTTCTTCCTCAACAGTTCTCTTCATATTTATCTCATAGGTCATGAGTGACCCTATGAGCTCATCCAAGGAAAGTGTTGATAGATTCTTTGTATCTTCAAGAACTGTGGCTTTTGTGTGCCACACAGGTAGAAGGGATCTCAAAACCTTCCTCACAAGTTCGGAGTTAGTGTACTCCTTCCCAAGGCCTTTGAGACCATTGGTAATTTCGGTCAACCTCGCGAACATTTCTAAGATTGTCTCCTCCGGCTTCATTTTAAACAACTCATAATCCCTGACCAGCATATTGGCTTTGGTTTCCTTGACTCCAGAGGTTCCTTCATAAATAAGCCTCAGCTTGTCCCACATTTCCTTGGCTAAGCTGCACATAGAAACACGAGAGTATTCATTAGGATGAATAGCACATTGCATAATGTTCATAGCATTAAAGTTCACCATGGGTTTCTTAATATCCTCAGGGTTCCATTCGTCTTCATTTTTAGAGAGCTCATATGGACCCTTGTCCACCACCCTCCAAATCTCGTACTCTGGGGCTCTCAGAAAAATATGCATCCTATTTCTCCAATAGGAGTAATTCGAGCTGTTGAAGTATGGAGGACGGTGGATTGAGTGACCCTCAGGCATCATCCCCTTATTGGCCATTGATCTGGATCTTTCTCTAGATCGTTAGATCTGAAAAATATAGAGCCTTAGCTCTGATACCAATTGAAGTCTCGCGATCAATGACACCCAAGAGGGGGGTGAATTGGGTGTTTACAAATTTTAAGAAAACTTTATCCAATTTAAACAAGTGTGAGAAATAGCCACAATGAAGATCAGATCTAAATAAACAAACTTAGATCTAATATAATCTATCACACTCAATGGATCCTTGGTACCATGGCGGAGGTGTAAATCCGAAGATTCTACTCACGCAAGATGTTATCTTCCTAACAAGGTTTACCTTGTCGATCCGAACTCACCTTTTAATATACCCAAGATCTAATGTAACAATGATAGCTTATGTTAGATCTAACTCAAGAGATACAATCTAATTAATCTACGTGTGTGCTAGGACATAATGGAGATAGGAGAAAAAAGATTAAACCACACAAGAGACAATGATTTTTAGGTGGTTTGGATGCAACGACGGCAACCTACATCCACCCCTCACAATCTGTGAGGATTCACACACTATCTTGTAAGGGATTACAAGATCAAAAACACACACACACTCGTGGGATGAGAGAAACTCCCACGAAGGTGCAAACACACCAAAACACACACGGATCTGAAGGATCCAAGACACACACACAGATCGGAGCAGATCCACACACACTTGAATTTTTAGAGATTACAAGAAACAAACACTTGAACCTCAAGAAATTTGGAAGAAGAAACATAAAAGAAAAATTCTGATTTAAGCTCCTCTTGAGTAGATGATGCAGATTTTGGATGAAGTTTGACTCTCCACTTGATCTAGGGTTGATTGGCTTCAGATTGATCTTCAAAAGCTTTGGGTTGGATGAAGAACTCCTGGACGAAGTACTGTTCACAGAGCTACAGTAGCAGCCTTCTTTCTCCCCTTGATAGCTTCCTTGATCTCCCCTTGGTGATTAGGGTTTCTTTGCCCCAAGAGTTATTTTTATACAACTAGGATGGTCAAGGATAGGCCAAGACACAGATCCATAATTCTAGGGATGTCTAGAGACTTTAGGGATTAAAATAACATTGATAGATGCTTCAGCCTCGTGGAGAAAAATAAGTCAACAATGGAGGATTCGAAGCTGGCGGTCGACCGTGAATAGGTGGGCGGTCGACCGGAATTTTACAGACATTGAACCTTTCAACGCTGGGAAAACCGGTCGACCGGTCAACGGTGGGTGGTCGACCGAAATATAAATTCCTGTAGATTTCTGAACGCTGTTAATTTATGTCGACCGGCCCATGCTCTAAGGTCGACCGAACTCTGGAAATCCTGCACAAACAGTCCAGTTTAGTGCATAAATCATATCCATGTATTGAAGGCTTATGCTTGCAACAATGTCCATATAATATAAGCTTGTTTGGACTAGATCGGGGTGTTTGTTAAGGCATGATAAATTTGAATATTTTCTTCGGTGAAAATGGCTTTGAGAGAGGTTTAACCACGTTATCAACCTATTTGTAATGCCGGGGTTTTGTTATCATCAAAATCAACTGGCGAGACTCAACAAAATTGAGTTTTTCGATCGGCTTAATGACATTTTTATCTATGTCAGTAAAAGTGTCGACTCTAAGAGTCGACACTTATTTCGCTGTGTGCTGTTTGGATTGTTTCTTATATGCTGGTAAAAAGTGTCGACTCTATGGGTCAACACTTTAAGTCCTGTGTGTTATTTTTACTGCTGACAGAATGAGTAGCAAAAAGTGTCGACTCACAGAGTCGACACTTTTGCTCTGAGTTCATTTTTAAGTGTTCTGGCAGAACACCCTGCAAGAAGTGTCAACTCTGAGAGTCGACACTTTCTCTGAACCGTCCAGAATGAGTTTTCCGTAATGGATTCGAAACCCATTAAACCCATCGCATTTGTTTCCAAACTTGACTCCTTTGCCCTTAGGGTCTTTGAAAGGTTTTTGACATGGGTTTCTTGGTCATTTCATCTCCCTTATGTGCTGCTATATATATGATGCAAATTTGGGGTTTTAGAGGATCTCCTTTTGGCTAAATCGTTCTATCTTGTGTAGGAGAGAAAGAGAGAAGCTCAAGAAGACTTCAATGCCAGATTTGATCTACTTCCATTGTGATTTGGAGCTCGTTGATGAAGAAGATAGCAAGCGGAATGAAGCAAGGAATTTGAAGATGTCAAAATCGTGAGCAACCATCGACATCAACTTGGAGATTTAAGGAGTTTGCAAAAGTGAAAATCTCTGCATCTGTCTCTTGGTTATTTGTGATGTTCTCCATCTTCTATTCTTAGTTTGCATGTCATTAAGGTTTTATCTTCTATTTTGAACATCAGAATATTTGTGTGTGTGGACGGAGCTACATCTCGGTGTGAGAATTTATTGTAGGGTGAGATCCCTGAGTTCGTGTGTGTGTGCTGCGGTGGCAACGTCTTGGGGCAAGGTCTCGTGTGTGTGGATTGCTACGGAGGTAGCGTGTGTATTGTTAGGGTTCGTCCCCGTGGTTGTTACGGTTCGTAGCGTGTTAGTGAAGCCTCACTGGGTTCGGTGAGGGGTGGATGTAGGGAGCCCTTCGTGGTCCCGAACCACCTAAAAATCTCCATGTTCTTTGTGATATGCCTGTGTGTTTGTCTATTTCTTCTATCTCCATTCATAGGTCTGTTTATAGATTTTTATTCACTGCACCTCTACACATTTCTACTCTGCTATCTATGTTTGGCTTAGGCTCAATAGTTTAGTGCATAGATTATTCAAGTAGGATCAGAAAGATTGAGTGAACCTAAATCTCACTTCAGTTTAATTTGAGCTAATTAACATACTTAATTTTATTTCTACTGTAATTAGTTAGATTATTTTTAAAATCCGCCATCTTGACTGGGGGACAATTCAACCCCCCCTTCTTGCCCGCCATCTACTCTAGGCCAACAATTGATATCAGAGCCCAATCTCTGATTTTTATTAGCGGACCTTACGGTCTAGGGGAAAAGATCTTATCACGATGGCTAGTGTGAATTTGGTTCCTATCTTTGATGGTTTTGATTTCACGTCATGGCTTGGAAAACTTTGTATTTGGATTTCTAGTATTGATATGAAGCTCATGAATTTAATCACTCATGGTCCTTACATTCTTCCAAAAATGGAGTCAAGGTGGACCGATGAGGATAAGAAAAAGAATTCTGATAATTTGTTTGTTTTGAATGCTCTGAAGGCTACTGTGGACACTAATCAATTTACTTTTGTTTCATCTTGTAGGTCAGCCAAAGAAATCTAGGATGGGCTAAGCGAAGCCCAAGAAGAAAGCTGGAATAGTGAGTGCCTCGTGGCTAACAATGAGATTGAACGTCAAAGTAAGGAAAGCTCTAAGGTAAACTCCGATTCTGATGATGGAGATGAGCTTAGCTATGATGAATTGGTGAATGCTTATGATGAACTATTTGTTAGATATAGAACAATAAAATCTGAAAATAAAAAATTGAAATAGAAACTTGATAATTCTTCATGTGAAAAATACACTGAGCTTGAAAGATTAGTTGAGTCTCATATGTTTGATGTTGAAGAACACAAAGAGATAATTGCAGATCTTAGATATGAAAATAAATCTTTACTGGCTAAAATTTCAGAACTTCAACAAATAGATAAAGACAATGAGAATCTGAAAGAGTTGAATATTGCTATATTTGAGAAACTGCTCCTTCTTGAAAAAGGGAAAGCTACTCTGAATGTTGACAAATCTGAAAGGCTAAAGGAGCTAAGACATGAGATAGAAAGTTTTAAGAACATGAATGATAAAACTGTTGAGTTGGAATAGGAGTTAAGAAATCTGAAGAATAATTTGTCTAAGTTTGTCGACTCCAATGAAACCATGAATGCAATCCTTGATGAAAAAGTGAGTTTTCAAAATAACGAACTTGAACACACTTTCATGAACAGAAATTCATTTGAAAAACTCCAAAACAAAAATAGTGCTTTGTTAATTCAAATTTCCTTGCTTGAAAGTAGATTGAAAAGTCTTGAAAATTTTGAAAAAGAAAAATGTGTGATTGATGATGATTGTGATAAATTGTATATTCTTGAACAAGAAATTGAAAATTACAAAACTGTTAATTCTTTGTTGAATGAGAAAATTACGTCATTTGAGGAAGAATTAATTAGTACTGAATTACACATTTCATCTTTGGAAAATGAAATCATGAGTTTGAATGAGTCCTTGCATTTGTGTGATAAAGAAAATCAGAAACAAAAAAATGTCAATGATCATTCTTGTATGTATGTAGAACCCTCAATTGTTAAACATGTTCATGCATCTAGAAAAAGAATGAATGTTTCATGCTTTTATTGTGGGAAATTTGGCCATGAAATGTATGATTGCTGTTTGATGAAGCTTGATGATGATGAAGCATTGAAATCAAGAGTGAATACAGTTGATGGTTCTAAAAATTATAAGAAACCCACAAAGGAAAATCTCAACATTCATTGCTTCTACTGTGGATTACATGGTCATGTTTTTAAAATTATTTCACAAAGAAAAATGATGATGAATGGTCTGTCAAAAATTTTTTTTATGTCATTATTGTGGTGAACTTGGACACATGATGAATAATTATTCTTTAATGAAAAATGATGAAAAATGGTCCATGAATAGAAAATCTTCTTATTATTTTTATTGTGGCAAGAATGGTCATTCAATAGATGACTGTGCCATAATGAGATATGATGATGATTGGTGTTCTAGGAAATATAAGAATACATTTGCTCATGCTAGAACTAACCCATCGGGACCCAAGATGGCTTGAGTACCCAAATCTTCAAAATGAGAATCTATTTTACAGGGGCGCCTTGAGGCCAAGGAATGATAATAAATAAAGGGCTCTCAAGGTGAGAAAGAAAAATGGTTTGGATTTGAGATTCATTTTTCTTAGGTTCATTTTGAAAAATCTGAAAAAGTAAAATCTGAGTCTGAAGGAAAGTGTTCGCATTTAAACATTTGCATTCCTATTTTGTTGACCTGGGCAATTATTGATGGAATGAGATTTGGTGATTCTGATAATTAGTTGTCTTGAACACTTCTCACTGCACATCATGTGAATAATTTTAGTTTTTAACAGTTTAACACTGCACATATGGAGTCTTTCATCCACACTGTTACGCCCCGAGATTATGCAGCGGAAACAATCGGGAACGCGAACAGCCGGCATGGTAAGCCTCAAACAAGCAATATAATCAGAGCGCAATAACAATTATACAAACTAATTGCACAATAATTTAATCAACCTTCACTTTTATTTCATATCAAATAACCATAAATCAAGTACATAATACCCCACTTTCTTTCTAGACTCAAATAAAGACAAAATTACATAGACTCAATCTAGACATAATTTGACATTCTAAGTCTTCACTCAAGTCCATATATCCTTTAATCACTCTCGGACCCATCACTGGAATGACCTGAATCCGAGTCCGACCCATTGGTACTTCCTGAAACATTGAGAAAGTAGGTAATGAGCACACTTGCCCAGTAGGTATCTTCGCATCAACATGATTGGCAATGTTAAAGTAATTAATATCTTTAGCTCTAAAGAAAAAGATAAATCATGCAAATACGATCAAACATGCGATTAAAACTTAAAGTAACAAAGTATAATCAAGCTTGAGATATGATAAATCAAGAATATATCAAGAATGTTACTTTGGCCTTTTCATGAACAAGAATGTACTAGCAAGTCATGTAACAAGAAAGAATGCACTCTTTACTTAGTAACAAGTACTTCGTGAATTTCTGTGGATATTTCACCTCACGAGCCATGGATATTTCTGTGGATTACCGTGGACATTTCACTTATTTATAAAGAAAGTACTCCTAGCGCAATACGATGTCAGTAGCATCATACCCCATGATTTAAATAGTATATTCCCGACAATCAGCCGAGGGGACTAGCATAGAGCCCTTGAACACAATTAGTGCTTGAACTGCATCTTCAAGTATAAATCAAGCTACTTCAACGTATAAAAATAATTTGGCCAAGAATGTACAATTTCAATGAACGTTTCATGAATAAGTATCCAAAAATAAGAATGCTTCTATTGAGAACAAGATGTCAATAAACACATTAATAACTAGGTTATGCCGTGGAAATAAATCGGTAGCATAACGGTACGTTTCTCAATTCTCATAATTTACTTAGGTATTTTTGGAATAATGTGACAGGTTCTAGATAATCAATTGGACTATCTAGGATCATAAGAATGTTAACCCTTGGGTCAAACTTTGAGTCAACTGTACTCAGGGAAATAGTGGTCGTTTATTGGGCACTTTCTTGAATAAAGCGGTCTAGTTTTGGACCGTTAAGGACATGACTGTTCGATATTTAAAACAGATTATCTGGAGTAGTTAGCGGTCAAATAAAGAACCGTCAAGGATCCCTTAGCGGTCTAGTAAAGGCCCGCTAGCAGACTCTGGTGGTCAACAATAAGGCCTCTAAGTTCTAGAAACATAAAACATCGGTATACGTGCTTTCTAGACAATGGGTTTTAATGGTACAACCAACTCGGCGTCCTGATGGGAATCCTAGGCTCACGGAGAATGACGGAGGCCTTGAAATAAGATTTCCTAGTCCGTTGGAAGGAATATCCAAAGGAGAGGTTATCAAGTCCAAGATTATGTGCTTAATGTGCATAAGTGTAACTAATGGTCATATACCAGGATATATGCCATGAACTTATGAAATTGACTCTATAGATGAGAAAGAGATCATTAAAACAGCTATCAAGGTAAACCATTAATCATCTAACTGTAGAAACATGTATTTAATACAGAAGTATATGACTTTGGCAAGAAATTAACTTATGTTAAAAATAATCCTAAGTACAATAAAGAACATGAAATCACTGTATGAATTAGTAATTAAAACTCAGAGTAGTGAAATAACATTAAAACAGGTTGGTATATAGTTAGGTAGGCATATTTATAAGCTAGATGGACTACTCTTGATTCAGTCTCGGGTTGACAGAAATCAGAACATTGGCGGTCTATATTAGAGCCGTTACAAGCGTTGGCGGTTTATTGTGAAGCCGCCAAAGGGACTTTAACGGTCTATTTTTGTTCCGCCAGAGGTTTCATAAAAATTTGACAAGCGGTTTATCGTAGGGCTGCTGCACAGGGTTGGCGGTAGAAGATTAGGCCGCTAGAGCACATCAGATAGTAAATTAAATAAGAAGTGAAGAGGGGCGATCTCGTGCTGCTCCGGAGCGGGGAGGAAGATGACCACGTATCCTTGAAGTATAAAATGTAAGAAGTGAAACCAGTCAGAGGTGCCAAGGGATAGATCCCCGGGGAAGACGCTCTGATGCTTAAGTCAGCATAGGTAGTAGAGCATAGATGCGAAGAGGAGAATTGGGAGGAAAGTGGGAGCGCGAGACTCCTCTCCACCAAAAGGTGAAGTGGTTCCTGCTCAGGCTTACTTGGGCGTGCTTAAGCTCTCTCGTCACAGTTGGGCATGTCCTGTTTAAATTGTGGCCGGTTGTGCGAATTGATCCCTGTAAGCGGAGGGGTTCTAGGGGGGGTTACGTCCTTCATGCGGGCTCCTTATGGCATGCGGACTCTTGGTTTCCCTTGTCCCCTTGAGCTTCCTGCCATTAAAGGATTCGCAACGGCTGAATCATTAAGCTTCCATCAGTGAGCCCGAGCGAGTGGCACTTGTTCAGGAGTGGTCTCCCGAGGGATAAGTGCTCGGTCGGGACAAGGAATAGGGGGCTCCAAGGGAGCTTTCCCGATCGACTGATGCTCGGACTTCCCAACCCGAAGGCCGCCTAGGAAGCGCTTGTACCGGGTGAATTTTTGGACTTCATAATAAGTGGGCCTGGGGGCTGCCACTTTGAGGAGTTGAGCCTTGTTCGGTCCAGTTTAGACCTCGTTTGGCCTCTCCATACGGGCGGTGAGATTTCCCCTCTCCACTTGTCCCCCTCCTACTCCCGAGCCAAGATTAGGCTCGGACGAGTAGCAATTGGGCTGGACTATCTCTGGCACTGGTTGGGTAAAGATATCTCTCTAGTAGGGGCCACGTGACGTAGCTCACTTGGAAAATACGCCCGTTACGATGAGTAAGAGAAGGCCCCTCATTGGGAGATCGGACACCGCGCCGCCTCCCATCAGGGTTTTTAGGCATTGCGCATTTTGCATCCCTTTATCTCCGAGGTTTTAGGGTTTTGCCTCTCTTGGTAGTTATATTTGAGGGGGGCTCCCGCGCTGTGAGAGTAGTTTCGGAGGAGCAGAGAATCGTTGTAGCCGTCCGAGCCAGAAGGGCTTCCTGAGGCGGCGATTCGCAAGCTCCCTTTCTTCTCCGAAGTTCTCTGGCTTAGAACTTTCCCCTTCTTCTTCTCTCTGTTTCATGACGGACCATCATTCTGAGGCTGAGGGGCGGTAGAGAGAACGGACCCGCAGAGCTTTCTTGAAGCCGCTGGAGCCGTCCTGTAGCAAGCTGGGGGAGGCGGAGGTGAAGCGGCTTGAGAGTCGCTATGGGTTGCCTTGGCGGTTCCAGTTCCTGGCACCTGAGCCTCATGAGTCTAGCATGTCCACCCGTTCTGGCCTCTTTTGCTCTTTTCTTCTGGCTTGGAGTGTGGCTTTCGTTTGCCCTTCATCCTTTTGTCGCCGAGTCGCTTCGGTTCTACCGGCTGGCTCCTGTCCAGCTGGTCTCCAATTCTTACACTTTCATCTTCTCCATCATTTTCCTTTGCGTCTAGTGTGGGGTGCGTGCCTCGTAGAATATTTTCCATTACTTTTTTGAGTTGAAGGAGCATGCTCATGCGGGGCGAGGCTTCGTCTATACTCAGGGGAGGCAGGGGAGGAGCTGCGTGTCCCTCTCTGGGAAGGATTCTTCTCACAAAGGGTGGAAGACCCAATATTTCTGAGTGGGCCCGTTGGCGGTTGGCGTAGCCTGGAATTTCCCGACGGCACCCAATTTCCACCCGAACATTCCTCCGAAGCAGACTGTGTTCTCTCCGGAGGTGGAAGAGGAGGCTGCTATCCTTTAGCAGAATCACTGGGAGACTGCTGATTTGGTGACTTCTTCCAACATTGAGGGCTACCTCGCTCGAGTGCTGTTGCCGACAGGTAAGGGGTTCAGGAACTTGGTCTTCCTTCTTGCGGAGTTGGGATCTTCCTTCTCTTAGTCTAGTTTCTATGGTTCAGACACGAGGCGAGCGGTCGAGGAGGAGGCACCTCCGTCTGAGTTGGAGGTCATTGTCTTGGACGAGACGCCAGCTCAGATGACCTTCAAGTTTCGGAGGGTTCGTCCCGTACCCGGGATAAGGGCAAGCGGGTAGCTCAGGATGACACCTAAGAGCGCCGGGGGATCAAGCGCAAAGATCCCGTGGCCAAGCTGCTATGGTCTTCGATGGAGGCTCAATCTGCTGAGAAGAAACGGGTGAGGAGGGAGCAGGTAGTCTGTGCGTCCGGAGGACATTCCCTGTCGGCTCTCCCCTCTACTGAGCAAGAGGGGGCCGATGAAGGGGGGATCACTACCGATGCTGAGGTGCTGAGCGTGGCGGAGGGGCCGCCAGATGAGGGGGTTCGTCCCCAGCAGGTCGAGGCTAGAGGGTTGTAGGAGGAGGCGACTTGATCACAACCGTCCGAATCTAGAGAGGTACGTAGTGGGGGTGCTCACGTCGAGCCGATCGGTGGGGCCCCTGGGACGAGATTGCTCGAGGGAGATGCCCCGGTCCCGGCCGCTCCGGTGAGAGCTTCCCCTCCTTCTACCAGCTCCTTCAGTGTCCGGGCTTCTCTGTACTGGGCGTGTCATTCTTTAGCTTCTCGAGACTTGCGGAAAAAGTCCGGAAGGGTCCCCCCTCTTCACTGTTGGAGCAGATTATAGAGGGAGGGCTGGTTCTGGCCCAACTGGGAGCTGAAGCGGTGGATGCGTACGCTCGGGTAAAGTCCGAGCGGGAGACTCTTTCGTGGGCCCGCGGCGCGCTTGATCGAAAGGTCGAGCGTCTGACCCTCGATCTTGAAGACCTTCCTCGAGAGATCACTCCGCTCCGAGCGTTGGCGCAGCCGAGCCAAGCGGAGGCTCGGTCTTTGGCAGAGCAGCTGGCCCAGGCTCGTTGATGCGGGACGGACACGCGACCTGGGACTCTAGCTCGCGATCGTCCCTAAGGGAGGGAAGACGTGGACCGTGCGCGGTTGAGAAACCGGTAGTAAGTCTCGGGTATCGGCCTTTCCGCGTTAACTCCGGTCGAGTCACGGGACGGTCACTCACTCTCGCTCTCGCAGCGGTGATAAAATGATAACAAGCTAGATAATCTATCACTTATGCAGCGACATATACAAAAAATATGCGTATAGCAATGCCTACGAGGAGGGTAGCGAGTGTCCCTCCACGCTCCGGGCGTGGGGAAGACGTTCCCGGCCAAGTACGGTAACTCCCTATAACAATGGTAAAAGTTAATTACAACAGTGAATTTTATTGCCCACTCCACGCAGGGAGGTAAAGGGCTACAAGTGGGGCCCGGGACGACCGACCCTGGGTTCACGGGCAGCAATCTGGAGGTGTGTACGGCACGAACTCGGCCTGCTGGTCCGACTCGGCACTATTCCAACTCGGTGCTACGCCCACTCGGTTGCTGACTCACTGGACAGCAAGCAACGGTTTCCAAAGGAACATCGCCTTCCTGAGATCTTCCGGAGGCGTGGCTTGGCTAGGACGATGACAGGGTGTCTCTGAACTACTCCTTGAAGGGGCGGCTCCTGAAGTTGATTTTTGATATTTATTTCTGAATATCTTCTTGACTGTAATTTCGGACCCACACAGGGAACAGATCTGTAGGTCTCAGCGACACGAATTACGACGCTCAGATCCGGAGGCCGATCGAGGCGTGGCTAGTACCATTGGAAAGAGCACTCATAGATCTACAACATATAATTTGGACAACTCCATCCACCAAACGGATTGAAAATGAATAGGACTGTAACACTGTTTTTATTTCTGACTCGGACTGACAGACACACGGGGCAGCAAGGGATCTACCTGAAGCTGACCTTTGACCGAGGGCCAAATGAATTTTATAGACTCAATGAAAATTATGGTGGAAGGGGATATATGTGTGGAACACTGAGTAATTTTTTGGGATTTTCTGAAAAATTTTAAGGGGGTGGGGAAAATGCGACAAGGTGACTCTTTCCCGTAGATCTGCAAAAGGGCAGATTACTGAGAGGACAAACAAAAATATGAGAAAAATACCTAATGACTTCCAAATGACACGAAATTTGAACTGGAGATTAGGGGAGATGGGCAGAACAAACTCTCAAAATTGGGGCTCAAACAGACTACAAGAACAAAAGATAAAAATCCGGAGGTGAGGTTCTATCCTGATTTGGACAGAACTACGATGTAGCAGCGGTGGCGGCGCGATGGCGGCACGAACGGCGGCGGCGACGACAGAGAGGGAACTCAGAGAGGCTAAGGAGAATATAGGAGAGGGCTTCACACCCTGGAGGGCTGGAGGAAGAAGAAGAGAACCAGAGAGAGAGGAGAGAGGGCACACCCTTCTTGCTTCAAGTAATTTTCACATAATTTCTTCATTAAATCTCTAATGACACTATACATAAGTTTATATAGAGAATGGCAAGGGGTGGGGGGCTGAGAATTTCGTGGGAAAGAGGCCATTTTCTTCTCCCATCTGGTCAAAAACCCAAAAAAAATAAATTACATATGGAGGGGGCACTCCTTTGACTAGGTAGGTACGGTAGGTGGCCTCCCTTTGACATTTTCAACCACTTGTCTCCCATGTGTCCAATTGACCTTCTAGATGCCACCTAGGACTTTGACCAGCCCCACATGACCCATATGACTTATGTGGACCAATGGGGAAGGAGTGAGGGCCCCCTTGCTGGACCTACTGACATTTTGCACAAAAACTTGAACAATCCAAGGGAATGACACATTGGCTTATAAAGTCTTACAATTGCACATGTACTTTCCCAAGGATATAAAAGCAAACTAAAAGGATACAAGTGCAAAAATAAAAATCAGTGCTCGATGTCGATTCCCATCAACTCTCCCCGGGTGGGAGGAACTCGACCCCGTTGAGTAAGGGGTGCGGCTGCTCGAGTAGCTCCGGCGGATGCCCCACCGAACCTGGAAGCGCGGAGTACGCTCCACTCCAAGTAATCGACACCTGCTCATCCCGTATAGATTCGATATGCATACACTGCCATGGGAAGAGGCTAGAGGTGGACACTCCGGGGTGGGGTCACTCTCAAAGGAGGGAAGGCGGCTCGAAGACTCACTAGGAATCACCGCTTGTCCCTTATGTGACTAGATCCGATATGAGGTAGAACCCATCCCAAAAGTCCGACAAGTCTCGTACTCGAAAGGGACTAACAATGCGAGTGTACAAACCGACTCGACTCGATGTATGCACAGACACACAATGCACTCGACAAACAAACCAGACGAAACAAAGACTCATACATGACCCTAAATAAACCTAATGTTAGTCCGACCCGTACATGTGTGACGGCGGACCAGGACACCCGAATATGTGCCATGCATGCATGTTATGCAACCGGTGGTTGGTGGCATGGGGAATGCCTAAACGTCCAAGTATGACCCAATCATGCATGGACGGCCCTTTGGATTTGGGAGAATTAAGAGGGCTAGGAGAACCGGGTGTGGATGTATCGAGGTTGGGCTTGGTGGGTGTAGATGACCCGGCCCGTGGGGTTGGGATGTGGTAGTAATCCCCCTCGAAGAAGTGGAGGAGATGTGGTGGGTCAAGGGATTCACTAAGGAAGGGGTCGAAGGGGTCGAAGAATGTATGACCCCTTGTGGTGGGTTCCCACAAGTCACGGTCCCATATGTAGAAGTCTTGAAGGTGTGGATGGTCACCTTCATGCATTGTGGCGGGTGGGATGGTGATCATAGGTAAGAAGTTTGATTCCTCCCTCAGACAAAAGGGTATAAAGTCGGGCTCGGCCGGCATGGGGAGGAATAAGAGAATCTCCGTGGTGACACAACCCACGGTGCACACGGAGGTAATGGACCCTAAGGCCGGATGGGTGAAGCTAAGACTAGTGGGTTGGTCAAAGTTTCGGGCCAATGAGTGTGTCAACTTCCATTGCGAGTCTAATCCCACAACAAGGTCATCCAATGTATCAACATGGTGACTAGACCAAAAGGTAGTGTGGTAGGAGTTGACGGGCACTATTGGTAGTATAGGGTCCATGGATGGGTAAGGAGGTGGGACCAACCCATCCTTAAGCCAACTAAGAAGCGGCTCGGCTATGTATAGCGTACCTGTTATAAACACGGGTGGCTTGGGCTTTGGTGGCTCCAAATAAGATGGTTTCGAATAAAGTTCAGAAGCAGAGGGTGGTGATGGAGCACTCACGGGTGGTGAAGAAGCACGTGTCTTTTCCAACCAATCCCAAAACATTTTCTCGATTTCCTCAAAGAAGCGGGTTGGAGTAGGGGCCTTGGGGTGGATTCGCTCATCGGCTCTCGGCTCGGGTGTGGACCTAGACTCGACTAGAAGCGGGGCTTCCACTTGGTTGGAGGCGACGGGGTGGGATAGGACGGAGATGCCAAGGGGAGGTTGGTGGGAGGTGACTGGGCGGACAACTTGATTGGGGTTGCTTTGGAGGGCTTGGATGGGGGTGAAGGGGTGGGGTTGGTTGGAGGTGTGGCCCACTTGATTGCGGGTGAGTTGGTGGGGATGGCTAGTGGTATGACCCCCGTAGTTGGAGGTAGGTGGACGGGGAACGTAGACCCTCCTAAGCGCTCTCTTCATATCCCACCATGACTCGATGGGCCTTAGCCTCCTATCTTCCCGGAAGTACTTGATGTCCCTCCATGTTTCGGTGGCTTCATAGAAAAGTCACCTTTTGGCTAAGTCGACTTACGCGGGACCGGACATAAGGTAACACTCAAAGTAGTCGTCCATAACGGCTTCCCACTCTAAGTAGTCACTCGGGTTTTCGGAGCCGTAGAAGTGCCGGGCTTCGGGCCTTTTGGGGTGGTTCGGGTGGTCCTTCCATTTTAGATAGTATCGCCACCATGCAGAAGATGTGGCCCCTTGGTCATCCATGGGACAAGAGGACACTAGTGGATGGACATGCCGACACTTGGACAAGACACTAGACCGACTATGCAAGGTTGGAATGCATGCACACTAAGGACCCTAGATTTAAACCAAGACTCTGTACGTGGCAGAGTTAATCATCCGAAGATCACTCGCGCAAGTGTGTGGCCTTCCCGATAGGCGTAGCCTAATGTTCAGACAACACCTTTTGATATACCGATTAATGGCATGCAAATGTGACACTTAGACCGACTTAAAATTAGACTCGACTTAGATGACTTTTTTTTGTTTTTAGACACCGTAGACTCAACTGGCGCTCTGATACCACATTGATGTGGGACGGACATGCGACCTGGGACTCTAGCTCGCAATCGCCCCTAAGCGAGGGAAGACGTGGACCGTGCGCGGTTGAGAAACTAGCAGTGAGTCTCGAGTATCGGCCATTTCGCGTTAACTCCGGTCGAGTCACAGGACGGTCACTCACTCTCGCTCTCGCAGCGGTGATAAAATGATAACAAGCTAGATAATCTATCACTCATGCAGCGGCATATACAAAAATATACGAGTATAGCAATGCCTACGAGGAGGGTAGCGAGTGTACCTCCACGCTCCGGGCGTGGGGAAGACGTTCCCGGCCAAGTCTGCTAACTCCCGGTAACAACGGTAAAAGTTAATTACAATAGTGAATTTTATTGCCCACTCCACGCAGGGAGGTAAAGGGATACAAGTGGGGCCCAGGATGACCGACCCTGGGTTGACGGGCAGCAATCTGGAGGTGTGTATGGCACGAACTCGGCCTGCTGGTCCGACTCGGCACTATTCCAACTCGGTGCTGCGCCAACTCAGTTGCTGACTCACTAGATAGCAAGCAACGGTTTCCAAAGGAACATCGTCTTCCTGAGATCTTCCGGAGGCGCCGCATGGCTGGGACGATGGCAGGGTGTCCCTGAACTACTCCCTGAAGGGGCGGCTCCTGAAGTTGATTTTTGATATTTATTACTGAATATCTTCTGGACAGTAATTTCAGACCTGCACAGGGAACATATCTGAAGGTCTCAGCGACACGAATTACGACGCTCAGATCCGGAGGCCGATCGAGGCATGGCTAGTACCATTGGAAAGAGCACCCATAGATCTACAACATATAATTTGGACAACTCCATCCACCAAACGGATTGAAAATGAATAGGACTGTAACACTGTTTTTATTTCTGACTCGGACTGACAGACACACGGGGCAGCAAGGGATCTACCTGAAGCTAACCTTTGACCGAGGGCCAAATGAATTTTATAGACTCCACGAAAATTATGGTGGAAGGGGATATATGTGTGGAACACTGAGTAATTTGTTGGGATTTTATGAAAAATGTTAAGGGGGTGGGGAAAATGGACAATGTGACTCTTTCTCGTAGATTTGCAAAAGGGCAGATTACTGAGAGGATAAACAAAAATATGTGAAAAATACCTAAAGACTTCCAAATGACACAAAATTTGAACTGGAGATTAAGGGAGATGGGCAGAACAAACCCTCAAAATTGGGGCTCAAACAGACTACAAGAAGAAAGGATAAAAATCCGAAGGTGAGGTTCTATCCTGATTTGGACAGAACTCCGATGTAGCGGCGGTGGCGGCGCGATGGCGGCACGAACGGTGGCGGCGACGGTAGAGAGGGAACTCAGAGATGCTAAGGAGAATATAGGAGAGGGCTTCACACCCTGGAGGGCTGGAGGAAGAAGAAGAGAACCAGAGAGAGAGGAGAGAGGGCACACCCTTCTTGCTTCGAGTAATATTCACATAATTTCTTCATTAAATCTCTAATGACACTATACATAGGTTTATATAGATAATGGCAAGGGGTGGGGGGCTGAGAATTTCGTGGGAAAGAGGCCATTTTCTTCCCCCATGTGGTCAAAAACCTAAAAAAGATAAATTACATATGGAGGGGGCACTTCTTTGACTAGGTAGGTAAGGTAGGTGGCCACCCTTTGACATTTTCAACCACTTGTCTCCCATGTGTCCAATTGACCTTCTAGATGTCACCTAGGACTTTGACCAGCCCCACATGGACCCATATGGCTTATGTGTATCAATGGGGAAGGAATGAGGGCCCCCTTGCTGGACCTACTGACATTTTGCACAAAAACCCAAACAATCAAGGGAATGACACATTGGCTTATAATACAATTGCACATATAATTTCCCAAGGATATAACAGCAAACTAAAAGGACACAAGTGCAAAAATAAAAGTCAGTGCTCGACGTCAATTCCCATCACTCGTCACATGGTCGACCAAAAGAGTGAGCTCCTGCAGTCGGAGCGTAGAAACCAGGTCGAGCGCGACGACCAATGGAGGGCCGAGTGAGAGGGGCTCGAGGATCGAGTTCGGGCGGTCGAGGATTCGCGGACCGAGGTCGAGCGAAGGCTATCTAAGACCGAGAGAAGGTTGTCTGAGTCCGAGCAACAGATAGCTGAGCTCAAGAGGAAGGTGGAGCTGGCTGGGAAGGAAGCACTCGAGCAACATAAGTGCTTAGAGGCTTACCAGGCAGCTCTTAAGCAGGTGGCCTTTCCTTATTACGAGTCGGGCTACCGATGGGGACTCTAGAAGGGCTTCTCCCAGGGCTACGATCGGGCCATCCTGGAGGCAAAGGCCCAGTCGTCTTCGCTCGACTTTCCTTCCGGTCAGTGCTATGACTCGGAGTGGGGCTCCACTGACTCTTCCCTCTATACGTCGAGCGAAGAGGTGAGTTCGGTTCCATCCGAACGACTGCCAACTCCAGCGTCCTTGGGAGGGCACGCGACCGAGACAGTTCCCACACAGGTGGGGTCAGTGTCTAGGCCGGCCGTCACCGAGAACATTGGGGGCAAATCGTTTGGTGCCGAAGAAGTCTTATCTGCCGAGCTTGGAGATGGGCCCGAGGCCTGATGTAATATCTCTTCTCTTTTTTTCTTTCTTTTCCATATGTAGCCGGGTGAGGCCATTTATGGAAACTATAATACCATCAATATTGAATGTTGAATTGACTGTTCTTATCGCGTTTGTGAGATTTGATTGTTGTATCCGAAGTCATTTGAAGAAGGTGTCGATTTCCTGCAGATCTTGCGCGCGCCGATCTGTCAAATAATTGACATGGCGTTGGCACCTTTCTATTTTTCCACATCGCCCTTAATAACTTGCCGCTTCGCGCGTCCTGCTGGGGGAATATCGGGAAATGAGGTGACCAACTCAGGGAAAGCCTTGGTAGCATGTTTTGGGGAGAGTCATTTAAAGCGATCAGCTTCCCCTTCGGCCAATAAAAGGTCCGAGGGGAGTCTCCTTTTCCTTTCATCACTTAAGGCCGTTCCTGGCTGTTTTTCCCTTCCGTGAAGTATTGTGCTGTAAGTCTTGGTGGGCATGGAAGGCGTTTCAGAAGATGATGATGCTGATGGCGGTGGGAGGGAAGCTCTGTTGTTTCGCTTTGGAAGAGGGTTCGTTAGTCGGGGGTCACTCGCAAAGATGGTTTGTCATGCCGGAGCATGTCACACTCCTATCCCTGACCCGCCGACGCCATCTCGCGGGGAGGTGGGGAGCTAATTAAGCTCCCTCCTTTCCAGGCCTTCCCCTGCTTCCTCATCCATCTCTGTCGTTTTATTTTTCTCCCTCCCCTTTCACTCTTTGGAGGGTGCCTGCACTCTCTGCCTTCCAAAGAGTTGGAAGAGAAGAGGCCTTCACTTGTATTCCTTCCTCTCTTCTTCATTTTCCTTCGAGCTTTCTCAAACCAACGAAGTCGGTGATCCCTTATCCGAGCCAGTTTCTACACGAGGCAGAGTCAGTGGCTTGACGTGGGAGCGCCTACTGGGTCGGTTGAGCTTTCTGCTCACATTATAGTACCAGGGGATGTAATTTTTTGTACATGTATACTATATCGGCTACGACCTTCTTGATGTACATCAAAGTTTAATAAGAAGAGAAGAATGGTGATTATTCTATTTCGCTTACATGTGTATGCCTGCCAAATGTTCAAAAGTAGAACTTGTGATGATTTGTTGCGTTCCATGTCTGAGGGACGGGTGTTCCTTCCATGGTGGACAGTCGGTATGCTCCTTTCCCGAGCTTCTCGACCACTCGGTAAGAACCTCCCCAGGTAGGGGCCAGCTTCCACGCCGCCTCTAGTGGTCGAGATGCTTCGACCTTCCTCAGGATGAAGTCTCATGGCTGGAAGCGTCTGTCTCAGACTCTGCTGTTGTAGTATCGAGTGATGCACTATTGGTATTCCGTTGCTCGGATCCTTGCAATCTCTCGGATCTCGTCCGCTAAGTCGAGGTTCTCTCGTAATTTCTGCTCGTTTACCTCAGGCTCGAAGTGGACGACTTAGAGAGAGGGATTGCTGACCTCCAACGGAATTACGGCTTCCGTGCCATACACTAGTTGAAAAGGTGTTTCACCAGTAGCCGTTCTCGGAGTAGTTCGATGCGACCATAGTACGCTTGGCAATTCCTCGAGCTAGCTTACCTTGGCTTTGCCGAGCCTAGTTTTGATGCCTTTTAAGATGGTCTTATTGGCATTCTTGACCAGTCCGTTAGCCTGTGGGTGGGCTACCGAAGTGAAGTGGTTGCGAATGTTTAGGTCGACACATCTGTCTCTGAAATAATGAGAATCAAACTACCAACCGTTATCGCTCACAATCACTCGGGGGACACCATAGCGACAGATGATCGATTTCCAAACAAAACTCCATACGACTGATTCGGTGATCCTGGTGGTGGCTTCGACCTAGATCCATTTGGTGAAATAGTCGATGGCGACGATGACGAATTTCTTCTGAGCTTGAGCCGTAGGGAACGGCCCCAGAATGTCGATCCCCCACCGAGCGAAAGGGTACGGCTCGGCAAGGGTGATGAGCTCCGTAGCGGGCTGATGAATTAAGTGGTCGAAGCGCTGACATCGATCGTACTTCTACACGTAGGTCGAGCAGTCACGCTGAAGAGTGGGCCACCAGTAACCCTGCCGTAGCAGGATCCTGGCAAGTGATCTTCCTCCTCTGTGCGCTCCACAGATGCCTTCGTGTACTTCCTAAATCGCTCGGCTGGTTTCGTCAGTGCTGATGCACTTGAAGAGAGGATAGGAGAAGGATCTGCAGTACAAGGCATCGTCCAACATGACGAAGCGTCGAGCTTGGTACTTGAGCTTTCGAGCCTCCCAAGGATCGGTGGGCTCTTGAGAATCCCAGAGCCAGGATATGTAGGGGGTCCGCCAGTCGCTTGAGGGTGCGGGGTCAATAGTCATAAGCTCAGACTCGATGCTCAATTGCCCGAGCTCTTCAAGGAAGACCGATCATGTACTAGCAGGGTCGTGCGAGGAGGATAGTCGAGAGAGGGCGTCCGCTCGGGAGTTTTCCTCCCAGGCTATCCGGACTACCTCAAAGCTCTCAAAAAGTTGGGCCATCCTCTTTACCGCTTGGAGGTACTTGACCATTTGTCCTTCCCGAGGTTCGTATTCACCGTTAACTTGGCTAGCGACCAATTGGGAGTCTGTGTGGATCCTGACTCGTTCGGCCCCCAGTCTTCGAGCCATCCTGGCTCCTGAGATAACAGCTTCATACTCGGAGGCGTTGTTGGACGCCTGGAAGTTGAACTTTAGGGCGTACCGCAGCTCCGCTCCTTCAGGGGACTTGAGGAGAATGCCGGCGTCGCTTCCTGTTGAATTGGAGGATCCGTCGACGATCAGATCCCAGGTAGGCCCGCTTGCTGGTGGAAGTGCTTCTTCAATTGGGACCGTGCTTTCAGCGATGAAGTCTGCGAGAGCCTATCCTTTAATAGCTGAGCGAGGGGATACGAGATATCTAGACCCCAAGCATGATGGCCCACTTGACGAGGCGTCCCAAGGCTTCAGGGTGAAAGAGAATCTTCTTCAGGGGTTCGCCGATCAATACGACGATGGAGTGCCCTTGGAAGTAAAGTCGGAGGTGCTTGGCCGAGGTAACCAACGCTAGCATGAGTTTCTCGGTTGCAGGGTACCTTCTTTCGGCCTCATTAAGCACCTTGCTAGCGTAGTAAATGGGTCTCTCAACTCCTGCGTCGTTCCTGACCAGGATCGAGCTTACAGTAGAAGGGGTTTCCGAGAGGTAGAGGTGTATAGTTTCACCTTGGACTTGTTTGGACAGCACCGGAGGCAAGGCCAAGAATTCCTTGAGTTCAGCGAACGCTTTCTGACATTCCTCATCCCAAGCGAACGTAGCAGATGCCATTTTGGGTCCCCTCAACAATTTGAAGAAGGGTAGGCAACGTTCGGTCGCTCGAGACAGGAAATGGTTGAGTGCAGCAATGCGCCCCGTAAGGCGCTGGACGTCTTTGATGCAGGTGGGTGGCCGCATGTCCAGGATGGCCTGGACCTTGTCGGGGTTGGCCTCGATCCCACGCTGAGTGACCAGGAAGCCAAGGAACTTCTCGGATCTGACTCCGAAGGTGCACTTGGTGGGCTTGAGCTTCATGTTGTGCTTCAGGAGAGTGTCGAAGGTCTCGGCTAAGTCGGCAAGGTGGTCTTCGGCCTTGGGCGTCTTGACGAGCATGTCATCAATATAGGCCTCGATGTTCCGACTGAGCTGTCCTTCGAAAATGTGGTTGATCAGTCTCTGATATGTTGCTCCGGTGTTCTTTAACCCGAACGGCTTCCGGGTGTAGCAGTGTATGCCGAAGTCAGTGATGAAGGCGGTCTTCTCGATGTCCTCCGGGTCCATCCTAATCTGATGGTAGCCGGAGTAGGCGTCCAGGAAGCTGAGTAGCTCATTGCCAGAGGTTGAATCGACCAGTTGATCGATGCTTGACAGCAGGTAGCAATCCTTCGGGGTAGCCTGGTTGAGATCGGTGAAATCCACGCACAACCGCCATTTCCCAGAAGCTTTTGGTACCAGGACGATGTTGGCGAGCCATGTAGTGTACAGAACTGGGTGAAAGAGGCCAGTCTTCTGCCCCTTGATGATTTGCTCTTTGATGACCGCTTGCTTCTATGGGGAGTGCTTTGTCCTGCGCTGTTGTACTGGCTTTGCTGTTGGGTCGAGGTTGAGCTTGTGCATCACCACGTCTCCCGAGATCCCGAGAAGGTGCTCATCAGACCATGCAAAGACTCGGATGTACTACGCAAGGAAATCTTTATATTTTTCTTATTCCTCAAGTGGGAGCTCGGCTCCAATCTTTACTCCTAGGGTCGGGTCACCGTTAAGGAAGACCATTAGCAACTCGCCGCCAGGCTCAGATGTTGTAGGTCCCTCCTCTGCTCCCTTTATCCCTTTATTTTTCCCTTCCGGCCTAGTGGGTCAACCGAGACTATATAGCACCGTCTATCCAATGCCTGGTTACCTCGAACTTCCCCCACGACATATTTGGTCGGGAACTTCATCTTTTGGTGAAAGGTAGAGGGAACCGCTTTCATTCGGCTGAGAATGCGTCGGCCGAAGATGGCGTTGTATGACGTCATCCCCTTAATCATGATGAAGTCCACCATAACCGTAACAGTTTTGGGCGGGGTGCCGATAGTAACAGGCAGACTCAGTGCTACCTCAGGATAAGTAGTGTTGAACCCCCTCCTCATGTATTATGTCTTATGGATTTTGATGATGACCAAATGAATTTATATGAACTGAAAATGAGCTTTTCTAACGTTTTGGAAGTGATCACATCACATAAGGATTTGGCGTTTAGAAGGCTCAAGAACATCATCTCAAGAGTAAGTGTTTTGATTTGAATTTGGACGAAGAATCTAATTCAGAAGTTGTTTTGACAGGACAATCTATATGGCCAAAGATTACCAACATTCTAGGACGATTGGTGAGATCAACTTCAACATATTGACTTTTGAATGTGTGGTTTGAAGTTCTTTATTTTGATCTCAAGGATTAAATTGATTTAGGACTCATCTAAGTTTAAATGGTTTGAATTTCATTCCCTCTCATGCTTTAAAAACCATCTTGAAACCCCTAGACATGTTCTTGGACTTAGTGAGTCTTTCAATCAATATCTTGGATGTTCTGGAACAAGGCTTGGGTCGACCCCTAGGCCCCCTGGTTCTGTTAACGAAGGCCTTTCATTTCCAGCTGAAAGGGTCGACTCATTGGGTCGACCCCCAGCTACAAGGGTCGACCCCAAGGGTCGACCCCTGGTGATTCTTTTTTTGAACCCGGCGGGCACCTTCTCCAAACCTGCAAGGGTTGACCCCAAGGGTAGACCCATTCACTCGAGGGTCGACCCCTGAAAACCCATGTCGCCAGATTTGTTAAAGCAGCAAGGGTTCCTGAGACGGTCGACCCCAAGGGTCGACCCATGCTGTCTGGCCCTTCTCGCCCCTCACGAGGGTCGACCCCAAGGGTCGACCCTTTCTGGTCTGGGCGGCGCCGTGAATGTGGACTCTTGGCATTTCAACCAAATGGTCCAACCACACTTGTGTGGCTGTCCTTAATCCACTCCATAACAAGTAGATCTTGTCCCATGGCTGTCCCTTGACCACCCTTGGCCTATATAACATCTTGTAGAGGATGAAAAACCTAAGAGAAATTCGTATGTCCTGATTTTGGGTTTCTTCCTAACATTTGTGTGTGCAGGTCGCAGCAGCCACCTCCAGCCCTTGTTCCACCTTGGTGTGTGCGTGAATGTGAAGGGAAGAAGGAGGAATCAAGGTTCCAATCAAGCCTCTACTACTGGCTGCGAGCAAAATCGAGATTCAGCCACATCCGAGCCAAGATCGTCAAGAACGGTCATCGTGCTGCCCAAGTGTTTGATAAAATTCGCAGAAGAGAAAGGGGTAGCTCCAACCAGGATAAATCAATCATTCTTCACTCTTTCCATTCTGAATCATTTAGCTTAAACTTGAGCATACGTTTGTAATCATTATTTCAAATATTTGTGTGTGGTGTTTGTGTTTGGTAACACGAACGTGTGTGTGTGTGTGTGTGTGTGTGTGTGTGTGTGTGTGTGTGTGTGTGTGTGTGTGTGTGTGTGTGTGTGTGTGTGTGTGTGTGTGTGTGTGTGTGTGTGTGTGATTCACTACATAGTGAAGCCTTAATCCTCCGTGTGAGGGGTGGACGTAGGGGACACGGCAGTGTACCCGAGCCACCTAAAAATTCCGTGTGTCAATTGTAGTTTGCTATTCCGTTTACTTGTCGAGTGGGCTTCACGGTGAGGTGAGCATTCACCATTTTCTCTATCAATCACACCCACTTCACACGCATTCACGAGTGTGATCCTGTTCGTGTAAGGCTAGAGCTTGTGTGCATAATTAGTATAGAATTCACGTAGGTAGTTTCTTTTAATTGGCTATCAATTCACCCCTCCCCTCTTGATTGCCACCCTCCGGGACTCAACAATTGGTATCAGAGCCTTGGTCTCTGTTTAATCTCTACCACACAGTCGTCAGAGCTAGATCCCATTAAATGGCAAACAAGGGGATGATGCCCGAAGGGCATTCTATTCAAAGACCTCCGTTCTTTGATGGATCAAACTACCCCTACTTGAAAAACAGAATGTATGTTTTCCTACGTGCCCAGGACTACGATGTTTGGCGTGTCATAAGTAGGGGTCCATATGTATTATCTGAAAATGAGAATGAGTGGGATGAAGAAGATATTAGGAAGTGTTCAGCGAATTTTAAAGCTATGAATATAATTCAATGTGCTGTTCATCCTAATGAATACTCACGTATATCTACGTGTTCCTCTGCACAGGAGATGTGGAACAAGCTACGGCTTATCTATGAAGGAACGTCGGAAGTAAAGGAAACCAAAGCCAATCTTTTAGTCCGGGACTACGAGCTGTTCACAATGAAGCAAGATGAGTCCATTTCTGACATGTTTGCTAGATTGACAGAAATTACAAATGGACTAAAGGGACTTGGCAAGGAGTATTCCAACAAGGAGCTTGTCAGAAAAGTTCTAAGATCCCTCTCTCCACAGTGGCATACAAAAGCCACTGTAATTGAAGACTCCAAGGATCTCAACACTCTAACTCTGGATGAGTTGATCGGCTCGCTGATGACATATGAAATAAACATCAAAAGGAGCGAGGAGGATCACAAGAAAAAGAAAATTGTCACACCATTGGCCCTAAGGGTGAATCCACAAGATTCAGAGGGCAGTGATAATGATTCCATTGGCAACACTGAAGATGAGGAACTGGTTGCCATGATCACACAAAGAGCAAGAAGGTTCGTCAAAAGAACCAGAAACTTTGGTGGTCAGTTCAGGAAGGGACCAAGAAGGCAATGACCAAACAGAGGAGAAAGTAGCAAGAAAGAAGAAGTGATTTGCTATGAATGCAAGAAACCCGGCCATATGCGGGGTGAGTGCCCCGATCTCATCAAGAAGGTGAAGAAAGGCAAGTTCAGGAAGCCCAAGGCCATGATGGCCACATGGAGCGATGAAGATCAGGAGGAATCCAGAAATGAAGATGGACTAGATGAGCTAGTCCAGAATCTATGTCTCATGGCCAATGACGACGAAGGAAATGAGGTAAATTCTGAAACTGAAACTCTTACTTGTGAACAATGGCAAATTGCATATGAATCTTTATATGAAAAATGTAAAAGATTCAAATCTGAAAATAGAAATTTGAAAAAGAAAATTGATCATTTTGTGCATACTAAAAAATCATGTGAAGAGTGCCATGCTTTAAAATCAGAAAATGAAAACATGAAGCATGAAAAATGAAATTCTTGCATCCAAAATTGAACTGTTTGAAGAAGAGATTTCATTCATGAGAGAAGAACAATCCACATTTCTGAAAATACATGAAGAATTGAAAAATGATATGAAACAAGAAAAGCTTGAAAGCATTACTTGCAATGAAGCCAAAGTAAAGGCTGAAAATCAAAGCCAATCTCAAATGGCTCAAATAAAAGAGCTAAAGGATGCTCTTGCCATCCTTGAAAAATCAAAAGTTCAAACAACCCGATGGGCCCCCATAAGTTCAGCATCCTCCAAACCAAAGAAACACATGCATAATTCCTTTTCAAATGTTGGTAGAAGGAGAAAAATAGATAGAACCATCACTTGTTTCTATTGCAGAAAAATGGGTCATGACATGTATGATTGTAGAATTCTGAAATATGATGAAGAAAATTTTGTTAGATTCAGAAATAGATCATATATGCATCATGCCTCTAACCATCATGGACCCAAGCTTGCTTGGGTACCAAAATCTCCATAAGCACTTTGGTTGAATTGCAGGTCTACTCGAGAGCTCAAAGGAACAAATGGTATTTGGACAGTGGTTGCTCTCGGCATATGACGGGGAACAAGGAATGGTTTGTGGACCTGCATGAAAAGGATGGTGGGACGGTAGCATTCGGTGGTAAGGACAAAGGTAAAATCATCGGAGAAGGTAAGATAGGTAAGAATCAAAATCATACCATTGAAAATGTATTGCTTGTGAAAGGTTTGCATCATAATCTCTTAAGCATAAGTCAACTTTGTGATAAAGGATGCAATGTGATTTTTGATTCTAACCACTGCACTGTTTTGAATAGAAATACTCATGAGATAAAGTTCATTGGTTTCAGGTATAACAATGTTTATATGATAGACTTGAATGATGCCTCTCATGAGAATTTATGTTTAGTTGCAAGGAACAATGATAATGCTTGGCTCTGGCATCGCCGGCTTGGGCATGCTAGTTTTAATGTTTTGCTAAAATTATCTAGAAATGATTTGGTAATTGGACTGCCCAAGTTGAAGGCCATCGATGATGGAGTGTGTGGGGCGTGTAGCATGGGGAAACAAACAAGGACATCATTCAAGAGCAAGAATGATGTGACCACATTGAGACCCCTTGAAATCATCCACATTGATCTCTTTGGACCAAGCAGAACACACAGCTTGGGTGGTAAATTATATGGTTTTGTAATTGTGGATGATTACTCAAGATTCTGTTGGGTTTACTTCCTTTCACATAAAAATGATGCCCTGACGGAATTTGAAGCATTTTGCAGGGTAGTTCAAAATGAAAAGGGGTTTTGCATCAAAACCGTGCGGAGTGATCACGGCAGGGACTTTGATAACCATGAGTTCAGTATTTTTTGCAGGGCTCAAGGCTACACTCATGACTTCTTCGCACCAAGAACCCTCGAACAAAATGGCATTGTTGAAAGGAAGAATAGAACACTGATCGAAATGGCAAGAACCATGCTAAATGAGAATAATCTGCCGAGGTACTTTTGGGCTGAAGCAGTGAACACAGCCTGCTACATAATCAACCGTGCCATGGTAAGACCGTTGTTGAAGAAAACCCCCTATGAGCTGTACCGAGGTAAGAAGCCAAACATTTCATATCTTAGACCATTTGGCTCAACCTGTTACATTCATAATAATGGTAAGATAGACCTGGCAAAATTTGATCCCAAAAGTGACAAAGGTATACTTCTTGGGTACTCACTTAGCTCAAGAGCATATCGAGTGTACAACTTGAGAACTCTTGTAGTTGAGGAAAGCCCCCATGTCATTATTGATGAATCATCTCAAAATAGAACTAATGAAAAATCTATCTTGCAGGATGATGAGTTGGATGTTGGAGATATCAAGAAGAAAGAAAGAAAAACTGAGAAACAAGAAGAAGAAGAACCACAAGAAGATGATGCTAGTCAGGAAATTCAAGTTGAACAGCAGCTACCAATGCAATGGACCTTTCTAAAGGATCATCCGCCGGACAATGTGTTGGGCAATGTAGAATAAGGAATACGGACACGAGCCTCTTTCAGGGAAGTTTAAAATTAGGATTACATAGCCTTGCTTTCTCAATTTGAACCTCACTCCATAGAAGAAGCCTTGAATGATGAGTCATGGATCATGGCCATGCAAGAGGAACTACACCAGTTCCAAAGGAACAAAGTGTGGTTCCTTGTTCAATGCCCTAAGAATCACTCCGTGATCGGAATGAAATGGGTTTTTTGAAACAAAACAAACGATCAAGGAGTGGTAACTAGGAACAAGGCCAGGCTAGTAGCCAAAGGCTATAGCCAAGAGATAGGAATTGACTTTGATGAGTCTTTTGCTCCAGTAGCAAGACTTGAGGCAGTGAGGGTTCTCTTAGCATTTGCATGTTGTCACAATATCAAATTATTTCAAATGGATGTTAAGAGTGTATTTTTGAATTGCTATATCCAGGAGGACGTGTATGTGGAGCAACCACCGGGGTTTGAAGACACAGAGCATACAGACCATGTGTACAAGCTGGACAAGGCACTTTACAGTCTGAAACAAGCACCCCGTGCATGGTATGAACGGTTAAGTGATTTCCTCATTCAGAATGAATTCAAACGAGGTAATGTTGACCAAACCCTCTTTACAAAATTGAATGGTAAGGAAATCTTAATTGTTCAAGTTTATGTTGATGATATTATTTTTGGCTCCACTAATGATACTCTCAGCAAAGACTTTGCAAAATTAATGCAAAGTGAGTTTGAAATGAGTCTTATGGGAGAGCTAACATTTTTCTTGGGATTGCAGGTAAATCAAACAGTAGATGGGCTGTTCATACATCAAAAGAAGTATGCAATGGAGTTGCTGAAAAAGTTCAATTTGACATCAACAAAATCACAACCAACTCCTATGTCCACCTCAATAAAAATTGATCAAGATGAGACATGTAAATCAGTGGACCAAAAACTCTTTAGAAGTATGATAGGTTCACTATTGTATTTAACTGCCAACATGCCCGACATTCAGTTTGCTGTTTGCCTATGTGCAAGATTTCAGTCAAATCCAAAGGAATCACATATGTCGGCTGTAAAAAGGATTTTTAGATATGTTGCTGGTTCAGTTAACTTGGGATTGTGGTTTCCACGTAATTCATGTTTTGAACTAGTTGCTTATTCTGATGCCGATTACGCGGGCTGTAAGATGGATCGGAAAAGCACCAGCGGGTATTGCCAGTTTCTTGGGGGGTGCGTGGTCTCATGGCCCTCCAAGAAACAAAATTCAGTGGTATTATCAACAGCCAAAGCCGAGTATGTGGCTGTCGGTAGTTGTGTTGCCCAGGTGTTATGGATCCAACAGCAAATGATTGATGATGGCATATTCTTTAAAAACACCTCAATTCTTTGTGACAACACATCAGTCATAAACCTGTCCAAAAACCCAGTTCATCACTCTCGCACCAAGCATATTGAAATTAGACATCATTTCATTAGAGATCATGTAAGCAAGGGTGATATTGATATCAGCTTTATTGAGACAGATCGTCAGATTGCCGACATTTTCACCAAACCTCTTAGTGAAGACAAGTTCACATCATTTAGGAGAGAACTAGGGGTTTGTAGGATAGACAAGTCTGAATAATAGTCATGTGCATCAATGTATAAATAGGTCACTGCATTACATGTAATTGTATCAAGTTCCATGCATATAGTATATCCCTTGTCATGCAATTGCATCATATTGTGTGAAAAACAAAAGAAAAATCATCTTTGTGTGTTACTGCATTTCTTCTATGTATATTGTATACACACAATGCTCTTTGTAATTTCTATGGCCGAAATCATTCTTGAACTATTAAACTGCCCACAGAGGAGCTAATTTGTTCAAAGTCAGAAATCCGGATCAAAAGGACCTTACACGTCTCATATATTCCCAAATTTCGACTAACAATACCCCAATTGCTTACATCCCAAAATTTTATCCAAAATTCCTTGATTTCATAAATTTTTACAATTGGGGACTCGAGCCGGACACTCCTTGACATTCTCTTTAAGTTATTCTCTCATATTGCTGAAAACCAGAAAATGGGTCGACCCATGGGGTCGACCCTCGCAAACCCAGCAAATGGGTCGACCCCAAGGGTCGACCCTCACGAACCCAGTTCTGCCTGGGGGTAAGAGTACTAGGGGTCGACCCATTGGGTCGACCCAAACCGGCGGGGCGGCTCACCCGCACCCAAGCCCTTTGAACATCGGTTCCAACCCTAAGTTGGACCCTCCCATGGCTATAAAATATCTCTTGCCCCCCTCCTAGCCTAGCCACCACCCTTTGCATGCCCTAAAAACCCTTCCATGGCATCAAAGACATCAAGACCTAGCCGCGGTTCTCCGGGTGGCATCCGAGCGAAATCTTCTCCTTGTGGCTTAAAGCGTCATCCTTTGATCTTCATTCCCTTGAGGTAAGCTTCTGATGTCTGTGGAGGATCATAGATTCACACTTCTTGCATTCCTCTTTGGTTGAACCATCAAGATCTATACCCCATCGGTGGGTTCTTTCGGTTTGTGTTTTAGATGGCCCCAAAGAGGCGTTCTTCTCGCAGCAGAGGGGAGTCTAGTGCGGCCATGGCACGTCGTGGTAGGGCGGCCGCCTATGGCGGAGACTTTGCGCCTTTGAGCAAGGTCTTGGACAGAAAGGTACTCCGACCTCGAGCGGTATCATTTGCCAATCTTAACCGCCATCTTCCGAGTTTAGTGGATGTTCTTTGCAGTCAGCCAAATTTGGATTTCTTCATGTCTGAACATCGACACATTTATCCGAATTTGGTGCATCAATTTTATAGCAACCTCACCATGTCCAGGGAACATCCGATTACTGTGGTTAATGGTCAACGGGTTATACTCTCCATAGAATTTTTAGGAATGGCATTTAATCTCCCTCATGAAGGCTTTACATTTGGAGATATTGTGGTTCCTGAAGAAACTGTTTATCAAATGATGACATCTGAAGCAAAAGGTGCACATTCACTTGCTGGGTTAAACGCCAATCATTTTCCTCCCCTGCAGCATATATTACACAGGATGATCACTACTATCCTACTCCCAAGAGGAGGAGGCCATGACAAAGTGACAGAGATCCATATGTTCTTATTTTACTATCTCTTGGGTGGTATTCCAGTTAATTTTCCAGCTATATTTTTAGCTCATATGTGTAACAGCATGAAGCACAAGAACATAACTCTTCCTTATGCCGCCGCACTTTCTGCTATATTTGCACACCTGGACATCAACCTCTCAAAAGAATCTTCTCAGGACATTAGAGAGGCTGATATATTTACTGTTCATTCTATTTGTCATAATATGGGCTGTGAACTGCGAGATGGTAACTTGGTCCGGACATTGAAAAGTGCTGCACATGAAATCAGTTCTGAGGAGGAGGATGACGATGATGCACAAGCCGATATGCAACAGCCACATATTCCTGTTGAGGACATGCCTTCCCAGGCGGTTCAGCTAATCATGGATCGATTGGATACTATTGATGATCGGTTAGACGAGTATGGGGAGACCATGGTAGCTATGCAACTTGAACTATCAGATCTGAAACTCTCTCACCAGGAGTACTCTCAATACGTCACTAACGCTTTGGCCAACCAAACCCACCTGATGGAAGAAATTTCGGCATATATTAGGCGTCACCCAAGTCCCTCCACTCCGGATGATAATGATGATTAGACTATGATGCTCCTTCAATTTGGCACAGTTGTTATCCTTATTTCACCCCCTCCTTTTTGATGCTGCCAAAGGGGGAGAAAAGACTATTCGGCTACTTATATGTTTTGTGTGATGTATGCATGCGTATGATTTCATCATTTTCCTAGTTCATTAGCAATGTTGCATTTTAGTCTTGTTGCATTTCAGTTTGCATTTCCGTTGTGTTCAGTTGAGTCTCATACATTGCATCTTGCTATTTGCATTTCAGACTTTGCTCCCCTTACAACTTGTTGTCGGCAAGACCTTGTGGAAATATGCAATGTTAATCAATCTTACATATTGTGTTGTCTTTTATCGATCCAATATGTGAGATGGAATGATTCATGCTAATGTGGTTTCAATTGTTCATGGAATGAAGTTTTTATATAGAATTTTGTCATCATCAAAAAGGGGGAGATTGTTGAACCCCCTCCTCATGTATTATGTCTTATGGATTTTGATGATGACCAAATGAATTTATATGAACTAAAAATGAGCTTTTCTAACGTTTTGGAAGTGATCACATCACATAAGAATTTGGCGTTTAGAAGGCTCAAGAACATCATCTCAAGAGTAAGTGTTTTGATTTGAATTTGGACGAAGAATCTAATTCAGAAGTTGTTTTGACAGGACAATCTATATGGCCAAAGATTACCAACGTTCTAGGACGATTGGTGAGATCAACTTCAACATATTGACTTTTGAATGTGTGGTTTGAAGTTCTTTATTTTGATCTCAAGGATTAAATTGATTTCGGACTCATCTAAGTTTAAATGGTTTGAATTTCATTCCCTCTCATGCTTTAAAAACCATCTTGAAACCCCTAGACTTGTTCTTGGACTTAGTGAGTCTTTCAATCAATATCTTGGATGTTCTGGAACAAGGGTCGACCCCTAGGCCCCCTGGTTCTGTTAACGAAGGCCTTTCATTTCCAGCTAAAAGGGTCGACCCCAACGGTCGACCCCTGGTGATTCTTTTTTTGAACCCGGCGGGCTCCTTCTCCAGACCTACAAGAAGGGTCGACCCCAAGGGTTGACCCATTCACTCGAGGGTCGACCCCAAGGGTCGACCCCTGAAAACCCATGTCGCCAGATTTGTTAAACCAGCAAGGGTTCCTGAGAGGGTCGACCCCAAGGGTCGACCCATGCTGTTTGGCCCTTCTCGCCCCTCACGAGGGTCGACCCCAAGGTTCGACCCTTTCTGGTCTGGGCGGCGCCGTGAATGTGGACTCTTGGCATTTCGACCAAATGGTCCAACCACACTTGTGTGGCTGTTCTTAATCCACTCCATAACAAGTGGATCTTGTCCCATGGCTGTCCCTTGACCACCCTTGGCCTATATAACATCTTGTAGAGGATGAAAACCCTAAGAGAATTCCGTATGTTCTGATTTTGGGTTTCTTCCTAACATTTGTGTGTGCAAGTCGCAGCAGCCACCTCCAGCCCTTGTTCCACCTTGGTGTGTGCATGAATGTGAAGGGAAGAAGGAGGAATCAAAGTTCCAATCAAGCCTCTGCTGCTGGCTGCGAGTGAAATCGAGATTCAGCCACATCTGAGCCAAGATCGTCAAGAACGGTCATCGTGCTGCACAAGTGTTTGATAAAATTCGCAGAAGAGAAAGGGGGAGCTCCAACCAGGATAAATCAATCATTCTTCACTCTTTCCATTCTGAATCATTTAGCTTAAACTTGAGCATACGTTTGTAATCATTATTTCAGATATTTGTGTGTGGTGTTCGTGTTTGGTAACACGAACGTGTGTGTGTGTGTGTGTGTGTGTGTGTGTGTGTGTGTGTGTGTGTGTGTGTGTGTGTGTGTGTGTGTGTGTGT
Source organism: Amorphophallus konjac (assembly GCA_022559845.1). Lineage (NCBI taxonomy): Eukaryota > Viridiplantae > Streptophyta > Magnoliopsida > Alismatales > Araceae > Amorphophallus > Amorphophallus konjac. The sequence continues at coordinate 183,909,970 of CM040123.1, read as the reverse complement.
GTGTGTGTGTGTGTGTGTGTGTGTGTGTGTGTGTGTGTGTGTGTGTGCTTGCTGTTCTACACACCGTGTGTGTGTGATTCACTACATAGTGAAGCCTTAATCCTCCGTGTGAGGGGTAGACGTAGGGGACACGGCAGTGTACCCGAACCACCTAAAAATTCTGTGTGTCAATTGTGGTTTGCTATTCCGTTTACTTGTCGAGTGGGCTTCGTGGTGAGGTGACCATTCACCATTTTCTCTATCAATCACGCCCACTTAACACGCATTCACGAGTGTGATCCTGTTCGTGTAAGGCTAGAGCTTGTGTGCATAATCAGTATAGAATTCATGTAGGTAGTTTCTTTTAATTGGCCATCAATTCACCCCTCCCCTCTTGATTGCCACCCTCTGGGACTCAACAAGTAGCCTGGCCGTTGAACCCACAGAGGGGGGTTCGGATCGGGCGGAGTTTAGATGGATTCTCTCTCATTTTGAGGAAACATTCATAGGACAATATATCGGGGGCACTATCATTGTCGACTAAGATTCTGTCCATGTTACAATGGTTTATTGTAGCCGATATAACGAGAGCGTCATCGTGCGGGGTGGTTAGCCCTTCGAGGTCCTGGTCAGAGAATACCAGGGCCTATGGTTCGCTAGCCGGCGGGGCCACAGGTGCCTCAGTAGAGGCTTGGCTCGCCCGCTCATCATGACGCTTTCTTCCTCGGCTGCTATCTCTGCCTGATGTCGTCCCGCCTACGATGACGTTGATGTGGACTCCGTGGGGGGCATTATCAATCTCTTCAGCGGTGCCTCGGTCTTCCTTTTGCCCGGACACATACCGAGATAGGTGTCCCTGGCGGATGAGGCGCTCGATCTTATTTTGATGTTGATGGGAATCGCTGGTGTGATGCCCGTGGTCGCTATGGAACAGGCAGTGCTTGCGGTGATTTCGATGCTTGGTCTTCATAGGATCAGGTTGGTTGAGGAGACCCGACCCTTTGATGTCTTCATAGATCTCGTAGATGGGAGCGGTAAGTGGGGTATACCGCTCGTACTTCTAGGGCGGCTCTTTTCGATCTCCGTCCTGGTTTCACCTCTTTCCTTGTCCCGTCCCTTGCTCGGACGATCTCTTCTTGTCCCCCTCTCGACCCGAGTCGGTTATGCCTCGGCAGGTGCTGAGTACTTCTTCGCACTCGACATGGCGCAGAGCCTAGGTCACTAGCTCGGAGAGGGAGGTAGGGGGATGATGCACTAGCTCGCACCGTAGGTTCTCATCACGGGTACCCCCGGTCAAGGTGGTGATGGCAGAGGCCACATCCAGGTGGGGTATGCGCAGGGCTTCCAATTTAAATCGATTGATATAAGCCCATAACATCTCCCCCTGTTCCTGTTTGAGGGCCCATAATCCCGCCACTGACCGGGGCGGACCACTGCCGACGAAGCTTTCTTTGAATACTCGCCCGAATTGCTTGAAGTTATGGATGCTGCCGGGGGTGAGGGCTCTGAACCAAGCCTGAGCGCCCTGAACCAGATCACGAACGCTCGGCACTTGATCACATCGGATGCCCCATGTAAGGTCATCAGGGCGTCGAAGCTGTCGTAATGGTCGATCGGGTCTCCCTGGCCGTCGTACGACTTGAAGGTCGCAAGTGAGATTCTGGGAGATATCTCTTCCTTCAGAATGTTGTCGGAGAACGGGGATCGCTCCTCGTCCTCCACAGGAGAGGTCTTCTGCAAGGCACGGAGAACGCGCTCTTGCTCTGTGAAACACCTCTCGAAGTCTCACAGTCGGCGAGAGGGTTCCGGTTGTCGATGTCCCGAGGGGCTGCGGGGGCACGCTTGCATGCTACCTCGACGCTCCTCAGGGGCCTTGGCGTTCGGGAACGGTTTGTGTGCTCCGATCGGGGTTGAGGAGGCTTCTTGCTCCGGGGGAGGGGCGTGCAATGGTCCTCCTGACGCGTTGCGGATGAGCCGCTGCCCCCGGAGGATGAAACAGCCTCCAGCAGTGTGCTGGGAGGCATCTCCACGTGGGGGGCTTTTCCTGGGGAGCTGCGACTTCTCCTCCCTGGCCGCCTGGGCCCTCATGAGATCCACGAGGACATCTAGTTTTACGTTGAGGGTTTGGAGGGCGTCGGTGCTCCCGTCGGGAAGTTGTCCCCCCGCCGCTGATGGAGGTAGCTCGTTGGCTTGGTTGTCGGATGGGGAATGCTCCGTGGGGAGGAAAGGTGCGCCTTCTTCTATTACCAGAGCTTTTCCCGTATCGACGGCAGTCCTCCTGCCAAAACTTCTTTGCACCATGATGGCTCTTTGTACGTTTCCCACAGACGGCGCCAGAGGAAGATGGGCGATCTCGCGCTACTCCTGAGTGGGGAGGAAGATGACCACGTACCCTTGAAGTATAAACTGTAAGAAGTGAAACTAAGGTGCCCAGGAATAGATCCCTGGGGAAGACCCTCCGATGCTTAAATCAGCATAGGTAGTAGAGCACAGATACGAAGAGAAGAATTAGGAGGAAAGTGGGAGCGCGAGAGTCCTCTCCACCAAAAGGTGAAGTGGTTCCTGGTCAGGCTTGCTTAAGTGTGCTTAAGCTTGCTTAAGCTCTCTCATCACAGTTGGGCATGTCCTGTTTAAATAGTGGCCGGTTGTGCGAATTGATCCCTGTAAGCGGAGGGGTTCTAGGGGGGTTACGTCCTTCATGCGGGCTCCTTACGGCGCTCAGACTCTTGGTTTCCCTTGTCCCCTTGAGCTTCCTGCCATAAAAGGATTCGCAACGGCTGAATCATTAAGCTTCCATCAGTGAGCCCGAGCGAGTGGCACTTGTTCAGGAGTGGTCTCTCGAGGGATAAGTGCTGGGTCGGGACAAGGAATAGGGGGCTCCAATGGAGCTTCCCTGATCGACTAATGCTCGGATTTTCCAACCCAAAGGCCGCCTAGGAAGTGCTTGTACCGAGTGAATTTTTGGGCTTCATAATAAGTGGGCCCGGGGGCTGCCACCTTGAGGAGTTGAGCCTTGTTCGGTCCGGTTTAGACCTCGTTTGGCCTCTCCGTACGGGCGGTGAGATTTCCCCTCTCCAAGAAGAACTAATGTTTAAAATACATCATGTCTAGAAATCAACATATATTAACTTCTCTATCATGATAGAACGAAGATTAGGCTAACAATATGCATAGGATTCATGTATTATGTCAAAGAGAATTAATTTAGTTCATTTAGGGCTAAGAAAGATGTATGGATGTATAGATCCTATTAAAACATGAAATTCTCCGTACACAATACATGAAATCAAGTGCAACAAGAGGGCTTTTAATCCTAGAATGATATTTTAGCCGTTCATGAGATGACCTACCTCTGGTAACACCTCTAGACTTTGAATTTTAGACTGGAAGTCAACCCTAGTTTTGCACTTCTTGTGATAAATCAGTAACTTCACGGCCGGATATTTCTTGATCCACTTGACCTAAGGACGTGAAATTTGGAGGGTAAGAAGAAGATACTAAGGGGAACAAAAAATTCTAAAGGCACTAATGCTAAATACCTCGTTCCGGATCCCTAATTTCTTGATCTTCACCACACCGTTGCATAATTTCCTGAGTTGTTGATGTGGAACCAGCAACTTTCGGGGCTTCTATCTTCCTGATGGGTTGATCTCCTAGCACAAAATTTTGAGGCAAGTTAGTCCTTAGTATTAGGAATAAAAACCTCAAAAGAACCTACCTGAAATAATACCTCATTACCTTAGTTCCACGCGAGCCAAATGTAAGGGTCGCGCATGTGAAACCTAGAGTCTATTTATAGGGTTTGACTAGGGTTTTGTGGATTAGATCAATTCTAGAGTCCCTAGTTGGTACTATTTCGACTTCTGAGAGTCCTTAAGATGTTTACTAGTCCTCCCATCTCGGTCTCTTGGAAGATAAACGTTAAAAATCCAATCTTTTTACTCTTTCTTCAACTTACGGAACTGACAGAATGTAGCGGTCTAAGACTGGACCGTTAATCTCCATATAGCGGTTTTATGATAGACCGCCATTATCATTGGGCGCCGATTTTGAATTTAATTCAAACTATTTTACTCACTTATCCATTTAATTATCTTAAATAGGGGTATTTATCCCTTATATTATATGAATAAGCTAATTAACCTTCTAGAATATGGGCCAAACTTCATGGGCTTGGTCCTTAAGTCCTTTGGGCTTACTTTAAATAGGCTAGGTCAATTAGTTATCACACTTGGGCCTTAATAATGATTTATTGAACCTAGAAATTCATTTAGTATCTATTTTGGTCTTTAAAAATTCTTATAAATTCTTAGAAAATTTTTAAATGCTTTAGAAATATTCTATAAAATTTTCGGGGCATTACACCCTCCCCCACTTAAAAGAATTTGGTCCCCAAATTCAATGTATGGATTATACGGAGAGTGTACTTACAGTTAAATAATTCTAAAAATCTTTTGCGCATAGCTTCTTCGGTTTCCCATGTTTCTCCTGCTTTCGTCCACTGGATCTTGACTACAGGAATAGGTTTATTCCGTAGTTGACGTACTTCTCGTTCAATAATCTTGACTGGCCTTTGCTCGTATGTTAAATCCTTTTTAGGTCGGGAACATATTTCTTGAGCATTGAGACGTGAAATACATCATGGACTTCAGATAATTGAGGAGGTAAAGCAATTCGATAAGCCACTTCACCAACTCTTTCTAGAATTTCAAAAGGACCAATGAATCTTGGAGTAAGCTTGCCCTTAATATCAAATCTTTGAATACCTCGACCAGGAGAAATCTTAAGAAATACATGATCTCCTACTTGAAACTCCAAGTCGCGCCTTCGATTGTCAGCATATGATTTCTACCTATCTTGGGCCATATGAAGTATTTCTCGAATAAGTTTAAACTTCTCGGTAGTATCCCTAATGGTGTCGGGACCGAGAAATTGCCTTTCTCCTATTTCATTCCAACAAATAGATGAACGACAACTTCTTCCTTATAAAGCTTCAAATGGTGCCATTTGAATACTAACTTGGTAGCTATTGTTGTATGTAAATTCTACTAGAGGCAAGCGATCATGCCAACTTCCTCCGAAGTCGATAGCACATGCCCTAAGCATATCTTCCACCACTTGACTTGTCCTTTCAGTTTGACCATCAGTTTGTGGATGGAATGACGTGGTAAAATTCAGTCGGGTCCCTAAAGAGTGTTGTAGACCCTTCTAGAATTGAGATGTAAACCGAGGATCTCGGTCAGATATGATGGTGACTGGGACACCATGTAGTTTGACAATTTCTCTCATGTATAATGTCGCTAATACATCCACAGACCATCGAATTTTGATTGGTAGAAAATGTGCAGGTTTAGTCAGCCGGTCTATGATGAACATTATCCTTGATTTCCATCAATGTAGGATTGTTCTCTTGCAATTTGACTATATCCTCAATTAATGTAGGTTGAGATCTTATATTGGCAATAATACATCCTTCTTCTTTCCTGTCAATATCAAGATTTACGTGAGAAAAATATTTGATAAGACAAGTCATACCTTCTCTGAGGCTTGCTAATGTTGCCATCGGTCTTCTGCTAAAAGCGTCAGCCACAACATTTGCTTTTCCTGGATGATATTGAATAGTAAAGTAAAAGTTCTTGAGATACTCCAACCATCTGCGTTGTGGCATATTTAATTCCTTCTGGGTGAAAAGATATTTCAAACTTTTATGATATGAGAATATAGTGAATTTCTCCCCATAAAGGTAATGTCGCCAAATTTTTAATGCAAAAATAACTGCAGCCAATTCCAGATCATGCACAGGGTAATTCTCTTCATGACGCTTTAATTGTCTTGAGGAATAACTAATTACCTTCCCATTTTGTATGAGAACACATCCTAGGCCAATGCCAGATGCATCCGTATAGACTTCAAACCACCACCCTCAATGGGCAATGCCAGAATAGGGGCTGTGGTGAGGTGATCCTTAAGATTTAGAAAGCTCTCCTCACTGTCTTTCGACCATAGAAAATAATTTTCTTTTCTTGTAAGTCTAGTCAAAGGAACGATGATCTTAGAGAAATCCTTAATAAATCTCCTGTAATAGCCAGCTAGCCCTAGAAAGCTTCTTACTTCTGACACGGTCGTTGGCCGGCTCCAGTTCTTAACAGCTTCCACCTTAGAAGGATAGATAATAATACCTTCCTTTGAAATAATATGGCCGAGGAATGAGACTTCCTTTAGCCAGAACTCGCACTTACTAAGCTTTGCATAGAGTTTGTGTTCTCTTAGTGTCTGCAAGGCTATCCTCAAGTGCCCTTCATGTTCTTCCTTAGTCTTGGAATATATAAGGATGTCATCAATGAAGACGACCACAAACTTGTCAAGATAAGGCTGGAAGACATTATTCATCAGTTGCATGAATGCTGCCGGGGCATTAGTTAACCCGAACGGCATTACCACAAATTCATATTGGCCATAGCGGCTCTGAAAAATAGTCTTGTAAATGTCTTCATCCTTGATCTTGAGTTGATGATAACCCGACCTGAGGTCGATCTTGGAGAAATATTCTGCTCTTGAAAGCTGATCAAAGAGTTCATCGATACGCGACAATAGATACTTGTTCTTGATAGTAAGCTGATTCAGTCGCCGGTAATCGATACATAGCCTAAGAGATCCATCTTTCTTTTTGACAAATAGAATTGGTGTACCCCAAGGGGATGTGCTAGGTCGAATGAATCCCTTGTCCAATAACTCTTGAAGCTGTTTCTTCAATTCCTTAAGTTATGTGGGGGACATCCTGTAAGGAGCTATTGAAACAGGTGTTGCTCCGAGAAGAAGTTCAATGGAGAAGTTTACATCCCTTTCGGGTGGTAAACTGAGTAGATATGATGAAAATACATCAGGAAACTCATTTACGATAGGAATATCTTCTAAGATAATCTCCTTGGATTCGGTGATAATTACGAAAGCAAGAAAGGCTTCACACCCTTGCAAGATAAGTTTACAAGCGTGAAGAGATAAAATAATGGCAGAATGCTTCCTATATTTGATACCAAGGAAGGAAAACCTTGGAAGACCAAGTTTTCGAAAAGAGATAATTATGTTTCGGCAATTAATGTAGGCACCATGGTCCACTAGCCAATCCACACCTAGAATGGCATCGTAACCCTCCATATCAAGGCATACGAGGTTTGCAGGAAGATTGTGACCTTCTACTACTACCTCACTATCAGGATAATAGTTGGTAAGTTTAGTTCCGAGACCTAAAGGTGTAGTAATAGCAAGGTCCGAAGGTAAAGGAACTGATGAAATGGGCAAAGTCTTTGCAAAAGCAGTGGATATAAAGGAATGAGAAGCACCCGTATCAAATAATATAAAAGCAGGATGGGAATAGATCTGGATAGTACCTTCCATTAGCCCATCATTCTGGGGTGCTTCTTCCTCTTCCAGAATAGCATTTAAACGAGTCTGACACTTACGTCCACTCCCGGAAGATAGTTCCTTCATAAGGGGGCAATCCAGCATGCGGTGCTCCCTACTGCCGCAACGTAAACAAGCACCAAGGCGCTTTCAACATTTTTCGACCGAATGACCAAAATTCTCACAAAAGGTACAAGCTGTGGTGACCTGCTTATCTTCTTCCTTGACTTTCTTGTTTTTATGGTAACCACTACCACTCCCGTTCCGGGATCTCTTCTTGCTATCATGGGATTTGTAAGGTTCTGTGATGCTAAATTTGCTTTTCTTATCACACCGATCAGACCTTCGGCTTGGTTCTTTGCCCTTTCCTTTCAACATCTTGACCTTCTCTAAGGTCCTTTCGCACATATATGCCCATTGGACCATCTCCGCATAAGTACGGATATTTTGAGTCCCGAGTTGCTGAATAAAATCGGGTCTTAACCTGTCCATAAACCGATTTACCTTTAGTAAATCGGTACTAATCAGATGAGGAGCATACGTCGCCAGCCTGGAAAACTGAAGCTCATATTCTGCCACTGACAACATACCCTGGCATAAAGAAGCGAATTCCATAGCCTTCCGCTCCTTGACGTGCTCGGAAAAATATTTGGCACAGAATAGTATAAGAAAACCTTCCCATGTATGGGGTGCATCTGCTGGCGATGCTGGAACCGACTTTCACCATGTACGGGCATCCTTGTTAAGTTGAAAAGTGGCAAGGTGAACTTTCTCTTGATCCGCACATTGCATAACTTCAAATATACAGTTCATCTCATCAATCCAGTTTTCAGCTTCGTTTGGATTAGAAGAACCATAGAATCGTTGAGGATTTAGACTCTGAATGTTGCGATGTAAATCTCCAACCCTTGCTCCTGCACCAGCTTGCGCCATAGTTTGTAAAGCCTGAGTAAGACCAGCGACGGTCTCTTGCATTCCATTCTAGTCTACGCGATGAGCCATTATGATAAGAATAAGGTACCTGAGAAGAATAATGAATTTGTTAATTCTAAGGGGATGTTAATCTTAGAAATAATTCTAATGACTATCTCACCCCATGTTCTACCCAATTTCTCTCACAGGTTGGGATTTTCGTTCCTAGTTCTATAGGTATGGGTTCTTAAACCTTGGACATAACCTATGACATGACATTTTTTCCTAAGTCCTTAGACTTAGGCTCTGATACCACCTTAACTGTCACGGCCCGAGATTATGCAGCGAAAACAATCGGGAACGCGAACAGTCGGCATGGTAAGCCACGAGTAAGCAATATAATCAGAGCACAATGACAATCACACAAAGTAATTGCACAATAATTTAATCAACCATCACTTTTATTTCATATCAAATAACCATAAGTCAAGTACATAATACCCCACTTTCTTTCTAGACTCAAATAAAGACAATATTACATAGACTCAATCTAGACATAATTTGACATTCTGAGTCTTCACTCAAGTCCATATATCATTTAATCACTCTCGGGCCCATCACTGGAATGACCTAAATCCGAGTCCAACCCACTGGTACTTTCTGAAACATTAAGAAAGTAGGTAATGAGCACACTTGCCCAGTAGATATCTTCGCATCAACATGATTGGCAATGTTAAAATAATTAATATCTTTAGCTATAAAGAAAAAGATATGTCACGCCCCGAGCCTTTATTACAGCGGAAGACTCACTCGAGGAACGCGAACAACCGGCATGGTAAGGCTCTTGCAAGCACGAACGATCAGAGCGCAAGGCAATCACACATAAGAATGCAATCGCACAATATCCACTCAACTTCAACTTTCATTAATAATCAAATCTAATATTCGAATACAACCACTAATTCAACTTCCATCATGCTAGACTCAAGAAATAAGAAATTACATAGACTCGATCTAAACAATGTAAACTTCCTAAGTCTTCGCTCATTCTTTATTCACTCTCGGATCCGCTACTTGAACATTCCAAATCTGAACTCGACTCACTTCCATTCCTGAAAAAGAATGGAAATAGGTAATGAGCACACTTGCACAGTAGGTATCTTTGTATCAACATGAAGGCATCAGTAAAATAATTAACGTTTTTGCTCTAGAGGAATAAAGTAAAATCATGCGAATGCGATCAATCATGTTATTAAACTAAAGTATGTAAGATAGAATGAGAGCAAGTATGAACTAGCAAGAATGTTATAAGAATATGATATGGCCTTTCATGAATAAGAATGTAACGAGAATATACTAGCAAGCCACATAATCATCACTCTAGTATCTTTTGCTTATGAGCAAGTACTTCGTGAATTTCTGTGGAATATCAAGAAAGTCAAGTATCAATCATGCTGTATTGTGTTGTGGATGTTCACTTATTTATAAAGAATGTACTCCCATCGTAATGCGACGCTAGTAGTATCATACCCCATGGTTTATAATAGTATGTTTCCGACAATCAGCCGAGGGGACTAGCATAGAGCCCTTGAACACAATCAGTGCTCGATCGCATCTTCAAGTATAAATCAAACTTTTTTTCACGTATGTAGCAATAAAGTATGGCCAAGAATGTACAATTCCAACAAGCTCTTGATAATAATAATTCAATGAATTAATGCTTTAATAAGAATCATAAGAAATCAAGAATGACTTATACTATGTTATGCTTATGAAAATAAATCGGCAGCATAACGGTACATTTTTTATCTTCCATTCATTATATTAGGTTTCTTGATCAATATGATAAGTTCTAGATCATCAAGAGTCCATCTAGAAAGCTTGGAATATCAAGCCTTGGTCAAACCTCGGGTTAAAATACTCAAGCAGTGTGACGGTCGTGTACTGGGCCGTTACATGATGTGATGCTCCAGTATTGGGCCGTTACATTAGTCTTAATCCCAAACCAAGAAATCAGACTTAGTTGAATGTGACAGTCATATATTGGGCCGTTACATGTACCTGACGGTCCAATATAGATCCGTTACACTACTGATAACCAGAAACATCGATAGTGTAATCTAATCACTTGGGTTTTAATGGTACAACCAACTCGACGTCCTAGTGGGAATCCCAGGCTCGCAGAGAATTACGGAGGCCTTGAAACAAGATTTCCTAGTCCATTGGAAGGAATATCCAATAGAGAGGTCCTCATGTCCAAGAATAATGTTCCTATAGTGCAAAGTGTGAACTAATGGACATATACCTAAATATATGCCATGTACTTAGAGAAATAACTCTTGATAGAGAGGATGTGTAACAATAGAAAATCATGATAAAACTCCGTCAATACATCTTTGAAAAATCATGATTTAGATACAAAACTATAGAATTTTGGCACATAAAATTAACATAACTTAAAATAACTTAAGATACCTTAATTATGCAATTTCTATCATAAATCAGTAGATAATCTTAAAGACATGAAATCAGGTCAAAACTTACCCCTAAAATGACATCATAACCTTTCGTATCAAGGCATACTAAGTTTGCGGGGAGATTGTGTCCTTCTACCACTACCTCGTAATCAGAATAATAGTTGGTAAGCTTAGTTTCAGATCCTAAAGGTGTAGTAATAGCAAGATTTGAAGGTAGGGGAACTGATGTAATTGGTAAGGTTTTTACAAAAGTGGTGGAGATAAAAGTGTGAGAAGCACCAGCATCGAATAGCACAAATGCAGGGCGAGAATAGATTTGAAGTGTACCTTCCATAAGCCCTTCATTTGAATCCCTGGGTGCTTCATCTTCATCTACAACAGCATTGAGGTGAGCCTACCTCCTACGTCCTCCATTAGTTGGTTGATCCTTCATAAGGGGTCAATCTGGCACACGATGCTCCCTACTTCCACAACGCAAGCATGCACCGAGGCGCTTCCAGCATTCTTCAGCCGAGTGGCCGAATTTCTCGCAAAAGGTGCACGCCGAGGCAACTTGCTCCTTCTCTTCCTTAACCTTTTTATTTTGGGAACTTCCACCGTTCCCGCTCTTTGATCATTTCTTATTATCACGGCTTTTGTATGGTTCCGTGATACTAAACTTCTCTTTCTTATAATGCCGATCTGAGCGTCGGCTGGATTCCTCTCCTCTTCCTTTCAACTTTTTGACCTTCTCCAAGGTCCTCTCGCATAGATATGCCCTCTGAACCATCTCCGCATAAGTGCGGATATTCTGTGTCCCAAGTTGCTGAATGAAACCGGGCCGTAACCCGTCCATAAATCGATTTGCTTTTAATAATTCCGTACTAATAAGGTGTGGTGCATATGGTGCTAGTCTTGAAAATTGCAGCTCATACTCTGCTACTGACATCATCCCTTGATGAAGGGAGGCAAACTCTATAGCCTTCCTTTCCTTCACATGCTCGGAGAAATATTTGGCACGAAATAAAGTGAGAAAACCATCCCACGTGTGAGGTGCATCGGCCGGAGGTGCCGGAATCGATTTCCACCAAGTACGGGCATCCTTTTTTAATTGGAACGTTGCTAGACGGACTTTCTCTTGATCACTGCATTGTATAACATCAAATGTCCTATTAATCTCGTTGATCCAATTTTCTGCTTCATCTAGATTGGAAGATCCATAGAAACGCGGAGGATTTAGACTCCGGAAATTGCGATAAAGGTCACCAGCCCTTGCCCCTGCACCACCTTGTGCTATAGTTTGCAGTGCCTGAGTGAGGCCGGCAACTGTTTGTTGCATACCGTCCCAATCTACGCGATGAGCCATGATAAGAATAATAAGGTACCTGAGAGAGAAAAATAACAACTTGTTATTTCTCATGAAAACCAATCTTAAAGCTAATTAATTATCTTATCCCGGGCTCTACCCACTACTCTCATGGGTGTGAAAATTTCTTCCTTACTTCATAGGTAGGGGTCCTTAAACCTTGGACTTATCCTATGACATGATTCTGTTCCCTAAGTCCTGAGACTTAGGCTCTGATACCAACTTTACTGTCATGCCCCGAGCCTTTATTACAGAGGAAGACTCGCTCGGGGAGCGCGAACAGCCGACATGGTAAGCCTCTTGCAAGCAAGAACGACCAGAGCGCGAGACAATTACACAAATAAATGCAATTACACAGAATTTAATCAAACTCCAACTTTATTTCATAACTGATCAATATTCATAATACAACCACTTTTCATCATCTTTCATTCTACTAGACTCAAGAAATATAAAAATTACATTGACTCAATCTAAACATGATAGACTTCCTAAGTCTTCGCTCGTCTTTAATCACTCTTGGATCCGCTACTTGAATAATCCGAATCCGAACCCGACTCACTTTCATTTCCTGAAAAACATTGGAAATAGGTAATGAGCACACTTGCCTAGTAGGTATCTTCGCATTAACATGAAGGCACTATTAAAGTAATTAACATTTTAGCTCTAAAGAAATAAGGTAAAATCATGCGAATGCGAATCAATCATGCGATTAAACCAAAGTAACAAGATAACCACGTAAGATAGAATGATCAAGAATGAACTAGCAAGAATGTAATATGAACATGATATTTGGCCTTTTCACGAGCAAGCATGTAACGAGCAAGCCACATATTCATCACACTAGTCTCTTTTGAGTACATAGTTCATGAATTTCTGTGGAATATCAAGCAAGAAAGTCATGTACAAGAATGTCATGTCGTGTTCGTATCGTGGATCTTCACTTATTTATAGAAATAGTACTCCCAGCGTAATGCGACACCAGTAGCATCATATCCCATGGTTTATAAAATAGTATGTTTCCGGCAATCAACCGAGGGGACTAGCATAGAGCCCTTGAACACAATCAGTGCTCGATCGCATCTTCAGTTATAAATTAAGCTACTTCCATGCATGTAACAGTAAAGTATGGCCAAGAATATAGCAATTCCAATAATTCCATGATAACTAGAATCAACGAATGAATGCTTTGATGCAAGAATGAGTCAAGAAAATGACTTAAACAATGTCATGCTCTTAGATATAAATCGACAGCATAACGGTATTTTTCTTAACTTCCATTCATTACATTAAGTCTATTAAGTAATATGATATGTTCTAGATCATCAAGGGTTATCTAGAATCATTGAAATATCAACCCTTGGTCAAACCTTGGGTTAACATATGCCAGCAGTGTGACGATCATTTACTGGGCCGTTACATCATGTGACGCGCCAGTAATGGGCCGTTACAGTGATCCGAGTCCAGAAAGATGAAAATAGACTCAGAGGAATGTGACGGTCACGCATTGGGCCGTTACGTGAGCCTGACGGTCCAGTGCAAGGCCGTTACATTACTAGAAATAGAAACAACGATAGTGTATTCTATTTAATGGGCTTTTAATGGTACAACCAACTCGGCGTCCTAGTGGGAATCCCAGGCTCGCGGAGAATTACGGAGGCCTTGAAAGAATGATTGCCTAGTCCATTGGAAGGAATATCCAATAGAGAGGTCCTCAAGTCCAAGATCGTGTTCCTATAGTGCAAAGTGTGAACTAATGACAACATACCGGAACATGTGCCATGCACTTACAGAAATGACTCTATTGACAGATAGAGATATGTATAATCAATGTGAAAATCATGATGAAAACTCTGTCAATACAACGTAAAAAAGGTCATGCTTTATAATACAAAACTATAGAATTGGGCTCATTAAACTAACATTACTTAAAATAACAATGAGACACCAAATCATGCAATACCTATCATGAATAATCAAATAACCTTAAAATCACATGATCAGGTTAAAACTTAGGTAACTAGGCTTAACAATAAATAATATTGGCAAGTTATATTCTATCTTAGGGTTGACAGAACACAGGCTCTGACGGTCTCGAAGTGGGGCGTCACAGTGGTTGTGACGGTCAGGAACCAGCCGTTACATGAACGTAACGCGCCTGTCCAAGTGCGTTAGAGAGAACAGTGAAATCCATATACAACAGAGTGTGTGATGGTCTGTCGTAGGGCCGTTACATGAGTGTGATGGTCCTACACTGATGCGTTACAGTATCTGCTGACAGGAAACGATATGAAACCTAAGAGATCAAGTCATATCATGTCTAAATCAAATACCATGTCTATTCTAGACATGAAAAAAAAGTATAGGCTAACTACATGCATGGGTATCTGTGAATTAGATGAATAACATGCTTTAATTTCTCTATTAGGGCTAAGAGATGCATGACATGTATAATAACTAGTAAAACATGAGATTGATGATCTACCATGCAAGGAATCCAGTCAAACCAGAGGGATTTTAGTCCTATCAGGTTGTTTTTGCCATTCATGAGATAACCTACCTCTTAATCTAGGCTTTAGAACTTTCAAATATGGTCTGAACACCGAGCCCTAGTTCTCCTTTTCCTGTGACTTTTCAGCAACTTCCTTGGGCTCTAACTTCACAACCTCTTGACCTAAAGATGTGAAATTCAGAGAGGAGTCAGTCTATAGTATTGTAAATAAATACTTCTAAAGAACTTACTTGAGATAGTGACTCCTTACCTTGATTCTTTACGTCCAAAAAGTAAGGGTCGCACGGTTCAGAACTAGGTCCTATTAATAGGGTTTTAGCTAGGGTATGAGGATTAGATCGATTCTAGAGTCCTTGTTTGGTCATAATCAAAGCTCTAAGAGTCCTTAGTATTATTATAACTCTTCCCAAGTTGATCCTTCGTGGATAAGAGTCCAAAGTTTTGATCTTTGTATTTGTTCTTTCTTTTACGGAACTAACAGGACGTAACGGTCGGCTGCCAGTGCGTTAGGGGCATGTGACGGTCTCGCGATAGACCGTTACATTACTCGTTCCTAGAGTTCAAAAGAAAATCGGGATTCATAGAGTAACGGTCGAGCTCCTATGTGTTACATGTCTGTGACGGTCGCCAGATGGACCGTTACAGTCAACGTGGATAGAGTTCAATATTAATAAAACTCTATTGTTCATTATCCGTATAATTATCTATATTAAGTGGTGTTTATCCTTAAAAATTTGAGAATAGGCTTAATAACGTTCTAGAATATGGGCCAAACTAAATGGGCCTAGTCTTAAAACCTTTTGGACTCTAATTAAGTGAGTTGGGTTAATTGATTAACACCATTTGGCCTTATATTGATTAATAAATTCAAATTAGTCCATTTAATTGCTAATAATGCCAGAAAATTATCAAATAAATTCTAGGGCACTACAGTCTCTAATCCTCCAGCAATTTTTTTTAAAACATTGGTCCCTCTTTTGCATCCATTTGATCTCAAATCTTTTAACCAATTGACAATTCAGTTGTAATTCCTTGAGAACACGGCTACTGGATTTGCTGAGGGGGAGATTCATTTGAAACAATCCTGTGCCTTCTTGAAATAACTAAACAGTAGAGAAAATGGATTGTCTGGAAAGATAGGTCAGGCCTATCTGGAAAGTTGATCCTTGCGTGAGTAGATCCTTTGATCCAATCTCCGCCGAGTACTGTTCCTAGTTTTGATTCTATTTACCAGTTCATCTCGAAATCCAATTCATTTGTTGACATTTATGTCAACTCTGTCTTAGGCTGGTATGTTACTGATTTCAATTTACTGAACTTACTGAACTTGAACATCTGTCTTGCTTCCCAGCTCACTGATTTCAAAACCTTCTGAATCAATTATTCTGCTGAACAGTTGATATCAAGTTTCATTGGCTGATGCTGAAAACTACTGAATGTTCTCTGGAATTTCTTGATAGACTTGAAATTCCTTTTGCTATTCTCTACACGAAATGTCTTGAAATCTCTGGACATGTGTTTAGAATTCTTGCCATTCTTATTATTGCTTCTGATCTATCTGAATTTCAGGAAAATCTCACTCTATTAATAAAAATAGGACCACAGGATCAATCTCGGGGAGCGAGTACACTCTTCCCCTCTGGGGATGGGTGCGTTCGACCAGAGTGTGATTCTGTTGGTTGGTCTTTGCTGGAAAAAAAAAAGAGGAATCTTCTATTATACAGATTTATGAATGTCTGAAAGATCAAATTGGTTTAAATTTAATGTCTTCATTTTGGTTGGTTATAAATGCCTTAAAAATATCTGAATCAACTTTAATAAACCTTAACCATCTGGTTCATGTTAAGTCTTGTCAAATTTTTTGAAATCTGAAAATATTGAAATCCTGACTTTATTTGGTTGAAATACATGAAATCTGTATTGTTTTTAAACATCTGAACTTTCTAAAAAGTGTCCAAGGATCAAATCTGAAAATCTTGCAAGAGCAATGACTTTGATCACTGAGAAACACATGCCCAAAGGACTGTGTCATGAGGTGTCTTAGTTAACTCTGCTTAAAATCATTGAAAAATAGGCAGAGCAATGGTTGACACACTGAGAAACATATCTCACTCATCAAAGAAATGGGAAAAGGTATGTAATGAGGTGAAAAGTTAACTCTGTTCAATTTTAAAGCATGACTGTTAGTCACACTAAGTACTTAGAGATATTGGCGTCTAAACAACGTATATCCTTTAGCTACAAGGTGTGTACTGAACTAGATTGCTCGTAAGATTTAGTAGCAAAAGTTATCCACTTGATTAAATGAAAAATCTGAAAAAGAATGCAAAGGATAAATGCTATAACCCTTGATAAAATCAAATAGTTTCATGATTGTTTAACCTCAATACTTATGAGTGTAATTTCTAAAGAAGTCATTGAAATTGATTGAGTAAGATGAAGGGAGGTTAATTAAGATGTTAATATGAGTTTTTGGTTCATTTTTATTAAATCTTGATTTCATATATGAGTACAGTACTTTATTGTCAAACCATGTATACATCATCTTTAAACCATGCAGTTCAATAAAGTTCATTCATAAACCATTATAATGGGAGACTCTGAAAAAGTTTCTATATTTGGATTTATAAAATTGGTATATTTTTTTGAAAATCTTGCTGAAGGTGGTCAATTCTCATTGGCTCTTGAGACTTTCTAAATGGGCTTAATTCTTATTGCTCTCATTTGATCTCACTGTCTGAATATGTTTCATCTGATTATCTGTGACCTACATCAATTGACTGTTAAATCTGATTGTCCAACCTTTGTCCAATCATTGAACTTAATCTGACTTGATTGTCCAATCTGAATGTCCATGTGGTTCACTACTCATTCGTTTCATTAGACTCCATCTGCTCTGACGATACAAAGAAGCATCGGTTCAGGGGGATTTTCCTTGTCAATAAATCATATTGCATACTAATTCATAAAGGGGGAGATTGTTGTCAGCATCCTTCATGTTCCCTTCTTTTTGCTCTTGTCAAAGGGGGAGAATTTTTGTGAGTCATTGATTGGCTATTTTGAGGGTTGACTATGGATTGGTTATTTCTATCTGTTGGTATATTCTCTATTGGCTTAAGTCTAAGTCTCTCCATGTTCATACTGGCATAATCATCATGATGAAATTCTCCATGTTGATACTGGCATGATCATCATGATGAATTAATGCAATGACTCATAATATTGCCATCATCAAAAAGGGGGAGATTGTTGTCCCCGTGGTTTTGAAGTTTTGATGATGACAAACATTATGACTTATTATATATTCTTGATGACACATTTTGATAGCTTTATTACTAAATTTCATCATCTCTATATAGCAGTATGAAATATGTGTCAGGACATGATCTAAATGGCTTAGAATAATGACTATTCAAAAAGGGGGATGAATAGTCAACGTTGGTAACTAAAAGTCAAATGCTAGGTAAGGTCAATGCACACTTCAACCTGAAGAATATAGGTTAGTGCATATACCTTAAACTCTGTGCTCATGTGTTAATTTCAGTTCATAAGGTTGATGCTAGTTCTGCATGCAGCATCTAAGGTCAATGCATCTTACTGTTCACGCATTAAGAAGGTCAATGCATGTTAAGGTCATTGATAGCTAAGGTCGATGTTAGTATATGTGTTTACTAACTAAGGTCGATGCTAGTATGCTTATATACTAACTTGGGTCAGTGCATAGTCTGCACATGTTGCATTGTGCATTCATAGGTCGGTGCATGTTTCTGTCGGAGCATGCTTCGCATCGCATTGCACACAAGGTCGGTGCAAGCTTGTGTATTATGTATATACTCGGGTCGGTGCATGTTTTTGTCAAGGCATATACACGGGTCCGTGCATGTTTATATCTAAGGCATATACACGGTCGGTGCATCTTTTCGCTCTGGCATATACATACAAGGTCGGTGCATACTTCTTCAGTATGTATATGCAAGTCGATGCACGTTTGCATAATGCTTCGTCGGTCTGTGCATATTAGCTCACTAAGTCTGTGCATGTTCTGCATCACACACAACTCAGGTCAGTGCAAGTTTCTTGGCATTTGTTACAAGGTTTGTGCATCTTTTTCCATGCATGTAGCAGTTCGTGTATTGCTTCATCCTGCATTCATATAGTCGGTGCACGTTTCTTGTCTATCGCACAAAAAAGGTCTGTGCACATGTTGTCATAGGCATAAAACGTAGGTATATGTTTTGCCACAAGCACAAAAGGGTCTGTGCATACTTTGCATATACCACATTAGGTCTGTGCATGTTTTAATCTTATGCCATCTTAGGTCTGTGCACATTGATAAATGGCTGACTTATGACGAAATGCCTTTGCTGCAACTGATAGGATTAAAAAGGGCACGTGATGCAAGGCAGATGCATCTAGAGAAACCTGCCACGTGGATTGCTCAACAAAGCCCGCTAGAAATCACTTGGCGGGAACGAGGCCTCCACACGCCCATTGCGTGAGCCCGTGGGACCCCTGGCCTGAAGAACATATAAAAGCATTCTACTGCGATCGAAGAAAAAAGTGTGTGTGAAGATCAAGAGGATTATAAGAAGAGAATTAAGAGAGCAGCAGGAATAGGGAGAAAAAAAAGGAAGTGAGAGCTGAGATACGAAGAGCATAAGAAGAGCCAACAAAGAAGAGAGAAAAGAAAGCAGTTCAGAGAGAGAGCTAGTTAGCTAGAAGAAGAGAGAGCTTAGAGGAAGAGATCGTGAGAAGAAGAAGAAAGTGTATAGCCATTCATCTTAAAGATCTGTTTAGTCTGTTCGTGGATCAAATCCAGAATGACTATGCTCATTGGAGCTTCCTATTTTTTCTTTTCCTTTTTGATTTTTCGGTTCCTATTTTTACTTGCATTTTCTTAGTGTTCTTCTGATTCCCTGTTCAGGGTGTCGGGTTCCTCCTGTGTGTTCAGGAGAAGGTAGATTTATCTCTGGTTGCCCTCTGTGGATTCATAGGAAGGGAGATTGGTTTCTCCGGGTGTGAGTGATTGGGTATCACTCACGATTTTCCTTCTAGTTTAGAGGAAGGGAGACTGGTGTCTCCGGTTGCTAGTGACGGACTATCACTAGTGGTCCCCTCCGGTTTGGAGGAAGGGAGGTTAGCCTCTGGTTCTGGTTCTATGGGTTGCAGAACTTATTTGAGGGATTTGTCTCCCTCGGTTATCAAGCTGTTAGGCAACGTCTTGTTTACAGACTGAGTCTGCATCTTGCATTTTGCAAGGGAAGCCTCACTCGGGTTTGGAGTGAGGGGTGGACGTAGGCAGACTGGTGTCTGGCCGAACCACCTAAAAATCTTGTGAGCAGTGGTTTGCGTTGGTGTGATTGTTCCTTATCTCCTTTCTCCTTCACAGGTTTTCTTCACCGTCCATTTGTGCGCTATTTACTCAATTCGATATCTGACTTGCTTTAGCCCGAACGCTGTGGATTATATTTTGTCGCTCGCTGATCCTGTGTTAGCATGTTAAGTATTTGCCCACTGGTTCAATAGAAGCCTTCATTTCTAGACGTCCTTGGTGGTGTTTTTTTTAATAGTTTCTTAGAGTGTGTTTTTTTTTGGTTAAATTGGGCGATATTTCCAAAAGATCCATTCACCCCCCCCTTTGGATCTATTTTCACGTACCACCTATACTAACACAACCAGCTCGGCGTCCTAGTGGGAATCCCAGGCTCGCGGAGACATACGGAGGTCTTGAAACAAGATCACCTAATCTGGTGGAAGGAATATCCAATAGAGAGGATCACAAGTCCAAGAGAGTGTTTCTATAAGTGCAAAGTGTAACTAATGACATCGTACCGAAATACGTGACATGTACTTATGAAAGACGTGGAGATGAGAGTCAAATCGTGATAAAACAACGATCAAATATCATCAATGAAACAAGTCTCATAAGCACATGAACTTTATCTTTAATACAAGAGTATATGGTTTTGGCATGAAATTAACATAAGTTTAAAATAAGTATTTAAAACATGTAAGACATGCAATCTATCAAGGATGATGCACAATATAACCTTTTATATGAATCCAGGGTCAGAACTAGGAATAAGACCTAATTAACTAGGTTTAACATATGATAAATATGGCAAATTTGCAATTTGTTTGGAGTTAACAAAGTGCAGACAACAGAAACCAAATAGCAGTCAGGTGAGGACCGCATACAGGTGTGTTAGCGGTTTATCGAATGGCCGGTAGCTAAATATGGCAGTCTTACAGAGACCGTTTCTAGTCTGCTATAAACAGAAATTAGAATAGAAGTATAGGCTTAATCTTAGAGTAATAAATGCATGAGAACATGCTAATTAGGTAGATAAGGCATGATAGATCAAATATACATCATGGGGATGCATGGGTTACATGGATTAAACCAAAATTATCATCTTTTCTATTAAGGATAGAAATCATGCATGCAGGAATAACCTAGATACGCAGTGATAGTAAAACATGAAATACTCCATGTATAAAGCATGAAATCACAAGGAAATAGGGGGCTTTTACTCCTAACTTGTTGTTTAAGCCTTTTCATTATATCACCTACCTTTGATTCGATCCCTAGACTTCAAATTTCTGATTGGAAGTCAGTGCAAGCTCTGGCGCGTCCTCCGTCAAACCAGCGACTTTGCGGCTTTCTAACTCTTCAACCCTTTGACCTAAATTCATGATATTTGGAGGGTAGGTAGATAATATAAAGGTTAACAAATTATTTTAAAGGATAAACTTCTAAATACCTCGATTAGGGCTCCCAATCTCTAGATCTTCCTTGCACTGGCACGTTGGTTCCTGAGCGCCTTACAGAGGAATTGCAACTTCGGGGGCTCCTAACCCTCTAGACGCTTGACCTCCTAGCCTGAAATTTGGAGGGATGTTAGTTAATACTAAATAGAACATAATGTTCTAAATAACCAACCTGAAATAATGTCTCCTTACCGTCGAACAACACGAGCTAAAAGTAAGGTTCGCGCAGGTCAAATCTAAGCTCTATTTATAGAGTTTACTAGGGTTTGAGTGATTAGATCGATCTAGGAGTCCTAATTAGGGGTAGGATCGATCCCCAAGAGTCCTAGACATGTTTACATGTCTACACACTTCGATCCATGGGGATTAGGATGCCAAAGATCTAAGCTTTCCACGTTTCTTCCACTCACGGAATCAGAAGGAAGTAGCGGTCATGTCTGGACCGCTTTCATGTGGTGGCAATCTTACGATAGACTACCTTTTGGCATTTATTTTGAAATTTTTGGATTTTCTTAATATCCCCAAATTATCCCATTAATTGGCCTATTTATCCTATTGTAAATCCAAAAATTGCCCAAATTACGTTTCTAAAAATGGGCTTGGGTCAAACGGCCATCGAATTGGGTCTTTAGGCCTATTTGAATTGGGATTAGTCCTTTGGTTATTATAGGGCCTTTAAATTAATTTCATTAACCCATAAAGCACTTTAGTAGCCTATTAGGCCGTTTAAATGCTTAATAATCATATTTAATCCCAAAAATTTTCAAGAAAATTCTCGGGCGTTACACCATCCCCCACTTAAAACGAATTTGGTCCCCAAATTCAATGCATGGGATCTTTAAGGAGAGTGTACTTACATTCAAATATCTCCGAAAAACTTTTGCACATAGCTTCTTCTGTTTCCCATGTTCCCTCGTGTGGCCAAGATTTGTTCCATTGGACATTGGCCATGGGAATAGTTTCATTCCGAAGTTGACGTTCTTCTCGCTCAATTATTTTGATTGGCTTTTGCTTGTAAGTTCAATCCTTTTGAACCTCCAAGTTGTCATAGTTTATAACATGGAATGGATCAGGGATGTACCTTTTAAGCATTGAGACATAAAATATATCATGGACTCCAGCTAGTTGAGGAGGCAAGGCGATCCGATATGCGACCTCGCCAACCATTTCAAGAATTTCAAAGGGGCTGATGAATCTCGGAGTTAGCTTTCCTTTGATGCCGAACCTTCAAATTCCTCGACCTCAAGAAAACTTGACGAATACAAGGTCTCTATACCGCCCGAGAATTTTCTAAGAATTTTTAGGGATTTAATATAATTATTAAGCATTTAAGTAGACTTAATGGGCTATTTAAGAAATGTGGGTCTATTTGATAATTATTTAAAGACTTATATATTAGTTAGGCTTAAATCAACCTAAATAGGCCCATAAGACCCAAAACCTGGCCCTTTAGGCCCAAGCCCAATTATAGAAACGTAAATTGGGTAAATTATGGATTTAGAATAGGATATATACACCAATTAGGAGGTAAATACGAGATAATAGGGAAATCTGAATTTTTTGGATTTAACGCCAATTGGCGGTCTATCGCGAGACCGGCAATCCAGCCTAGCGGTCCCTCCATGGCCGCTAAATCCCTTCTGATTCCGTTAATGGAAGAAACGTGAAAAGCTTTGATTTATGACATCCAAATCCTCATGGATCGAAGTATGTAGACATGTAAAAATGTCTAGGACTCTTGGGGATCGATCCTACCCCTAATTAGGACTCCTAACTCGATCAAGTTCTTAGCCCTAACTCAAAACCCTATAAATAGACCCTAACTTCTACCTATGTGAACCCTACTATTGGCTCGCATATTTCAAAGGTAAGGGGACATCTTCGCAGGTTAGTCCTTTAGAATAATTTGTTCACCTTAGTTTTATCTAACTCCCCTCCAATTTTCATGCTTGAAGACCCAGCCGTTGAAGAATTAGGGCGTATACAAGACTCTGGTTTGCTACAGGCTGCACAGGAACCAATGCACCGGTCCAGTAAAAATCAAGAAATTAGAAACCCTAATCGAGGTATTTAGAAGTTCATTCTTTAAAACTTTTTGTTTCCCTTTCTATATTCTACATACCCTCCAATTTTCACGTATTTAGCTCAAGAGAACCAAAAGATAGAGGGGCGGGAAGTTGCTGGTTTGGCACAGGACATGCAGGAACCTGAGTGATCTTCCAACTGGAAATTCGCAGTCTAAAGCTTGACCTAGAGGTAGGTTATCTCGTGGATGGCTAAAATACCAAGTTAGGAATAAAATCCCTTTGATTTCATGAATTTTTATGCTTTCTACATGGAGTATTTAAGGTTTTATTGGCACGGCGCATCTAGGTTATCTTTGCATGCATAATTTCTACCCTTAATGACAAGATGATGATCTTAGCTTAATTCATGACAACCTATGCATCTCCATGAGTTATCTTCATTGTAGAAGAATTTTCTCTCTCTATCTAGCATGTTTTATATGATTTACTGCCCTAGATTAGTGTGTACTTCGGTGTTACTGCTGTCTGCCACAGACATGAAGAAACGGTCTTCTTCTGACTGCCAGCGGTCTTTAGCGGCCTTGCGATAGACCGCTAAGCCCTAGTAGGCGGCCATCATCTAACCGCTAATTGGTTTCTGTTGACTGCACCTTGTTAATTCCAAATAGGTGGCAGATTGACCCTATTGTATATATGTTAAGCCTAGTTAAATAGGTTTTATTTCTAGTTTTGACTTCATAATCGTAATATTGGTTATATTGTACATTACCCTTGATAGATTGAATGCCCTACATGTTTTAAATGCTTATTTTAAACTTATGTTAATTTCATGCCAAAACCCTTATAGTTTGTATTAAAGTTAATTCTATATGCTTCACGGACTTGTTTCAATGATGTTTTGATCGTTGTTTTGTCATGATTCCTTTTCATCTAGAGTCTTTTCTTATGTACATGGTGTGTACCCCGGTGCGTGGCCATTAGATACACTTTTGCACTTATAAGCACACTTCTTGGACTTGTGATCCTCTCCGTTGGATATTCCGTCCACCAGACTAGGTGATCTTGTTTCAAGGCCTCCGTAAGTCTCTACGAGCTTGGGATTCCCACTAGGATGCTGAGCTAGTTGTACCCTCAAAACCAATTGTCTAGAAAGTACTTACACTACCGATATTTTTCTGAGTTCTGGATCTTAGCGGCCATCCAGAAGACCACAACTATCAGTTAGCGGCGTTTCCCCTGACCGCTAGGTTCTCCAAGAAATGGTCCTGATTCGATCGCTAAATCATGTTAATGGCCTAGTAAATGATCGCTATTTCCAATAAACAGTCCAGTCATGACCGCAATTTTCTTCAGTGTTCTTAACCCGGGGTTTGACCCTAGGGTTGGTTTTCTGAAGTTCCTACATAGCCTATTGATTATCTAGAACCTATCACCTTATTCCAAAGCTATCTAATAAACTATGGAAGTTAAAGAATATGTCGTTATGCTACCGAATTCATTCCATGACATGCCCTTGTCTTAAATTCTTCTTTGGAATTCTTATGATCTCTTATTGAGCATTCTCTACCTTGGTTACATTATCATGAAACTATTGTTGAATTGAACATTATTGGCCGAAAATTTATTATATTCTCATGGAAGTAGCTTGATCTGTAACTTGAAGATGCAAGAGCGGGCACAGACAATCTCCAAGTGCTCCACACTAGCCCCCTCGGCAGATAGCCGGAAACGTGCTGAAAACCATGGGGTACGATGAATACTGGCATCACATTGCGCCGGGAGTACTTTTTTTATAGACGGGTGAAAACCATAAGACAACTTGTGATAATTTACATGCTTGCTAGTACATTCTTGTTAATGACTTTCTAGTGCATAGCCTTTATGGTTATGAAGTACATTCCTGTTAATGAACGGCCATTTTATCTTATACATCTTGCTTGATCATTCTCTATTGTCCATTCTTATTCTTCGTATCTCAATTATTCATATCTGGTTACTTGGATTTTGTTCGTGTGTTTCATCGCATTTTTACCTTATTCACTAGAGCGAAAATGTAATTACTTAAAGCATACCTCCATGTTGATATGAAGATACCTACTCGGCAAGTGTGCTCATTACCCTACTTTTCCAATCTTTTCAGGAAGTTCAAATGAGTCTGATTCGGAGTATTCTAGGAATGGGTCCGAGAGTGACGATAGATGGTCGAGAGAAGACCTAGAATGTCAAGAGTTCTCAAGTAGTCTAGAGTCATGATGCAATTTTTACTTAATTGAGTCTTACTATGTAATTTTTAGTTTTCTTGAGTCTAGTAGATCAAGAGTCAATATTATGTAATCATGAGTCATTATTATCAATAAAAGTTAGAATTTTGGTCAAATATTGTGTATTCCATTTTATGTGGATGTTTATTGCGCTCTGATCTTGATTTCTAGCTTGAGGCGTATTGCCGGCTATTCACGTCGCCGATATTACTTATGTTGTACATATGTCTCGGGGCGTGACAGTCTCCTTCTTGGAATTCCAGGATACACCTTCGATTATCAGCATAAGACTTTTGTCTATCTTGAGCCATATGGAGTCTCTCTCGAATGAGCTTGACCTTCTCGGTAGTATCTCTTATTATTTCTGGGCCTAGAAGTTATCTTTCTCCAACTTCACTCCAGCAGATAGGTGAGCGGCAACTTCTTCCATACAGTGCCTCGAATGGTGCCATTTGTATACTAGCTCGGTAGCTATTATTGTAGGCGAATTCAATTAGACGCAGGTGATTGTGCCAACTCCCACCGAAATCAATGGCACATGTCCTGAGCATATCTTCCACCACCTGATTTGTCCTTTCAGTTTGACCATCAGTTTGAGGATGGAAAGTAATGCTAAAATTAAGTCGGGTCCCTAATGAATGTTGTAGACCCTTCTAGAATTGATATGTGAATTGAGGGTCTCGATCTGAAATAATGGTGACCGGGACACCATGAAACTTGACAATTTCCTTCATGTATAAAGCTGCTAGAATATCAACAGACCATCGACTTTTAACTGGTAGGAAATGTGTCGATTTAGTCAATCGGTCTATGATCACCCAAATACCATCATGTCCACCTCTTATCTTAGGTAGACCCATGATGAAATCCATCCCTATACTTTCCCACATCCATTCGGGAATCTCTAAGGGATGTAACTTTCTAGCGGGTTTTTGATGTTCCGCCTTAACTTGCTGACAAGTGAGGCAGCGTGATACAAAATCTGCTATCTCTCTCTTCATGTTGGGCCACCAACAATTCCTTTTTAGATGTTGGTACATCTTGGTAGCACCAGGGTTTAATAGCATATTTTGTCTTATGAGCTTCTTCCATGATCAGCTTCTTAGTGTCGGCATGATCCGGCACGTAGATTCGATCTTTGAATAATAACCTTCCCTCGGTCGACATAGAGAACTCCGGCCTTTGATCAATAT
Source organism: Amorphophallus konjac (assembly GCA_022559845.1). NCBI lineage: Eukaryota > Viridiplantae > Streptophyta > Magnoliopsida > Alismatales > Araceae > Amorphophallus > Amorphophallus konjac. The sequence continues at coordinate 183,883,092 of CM040123.1, read as the reverse complement.
TAGCCTTGATCTCCATTAATGTGGGGTAATTTTCTTATAATTTGACTAGATCTTCAATCAGTGTAGGTTGTGACCGGATATTAGCAATAATACCCTTTTCTTCTTCTGCATCCACATCTATATTCAAATGAGTAAAATCCCCTATAAGATAAGTCATACCTTTCCTGAGGCTTGCTAGAGTTGCCATTGGTCTTCTGTTAAGAGCATCAGCTACAACATTTGATTTGCCTGGATGGTACTGAATAGAGAAGTCGAAGTCCTTAAGGTACTCCTGCCATCTTCTTTGTCTCATGTTAAGTTCTTTTGGGGTAAAAAGGTATTTCAGACTTTTGTAGTCCGAAAATATAGTGAACTTCTCCCCATAAAGGTAATGTCACTATATTTTCAAGGCGAAGATAACAGCAGTCAATTCCAGGTCATGGACGGGGTAGTTTTCTTCATGACACTCCAAATTCTTTGAAGCATAACAAATCACCTTACCATGCTTCATAAGGACACACCCGAGGCCAATGCCAGATGCATCCATATAGACTTCAAATCCACCACCTTCTAACAAGCAATGCCAGAACGGGTGCAGTGGTGAGATGTTCCTTGAGAGTCAAGAAACTCTCCTCGCACTCCTTTGTCCATACAAAAGGATTTTCTTTTCTAGTAAGTCTTGTTAGAGGGACGGTGATCTTGGAGAAATCATTGATGAACCGCTGATAATAACTAGCCACAGCAATGAAGCTCCGAACTTCAGACACTATGTTTGGTCGACTCTAGTTCTTGACAGCATCCACCTTCGACGGATCCACAACGATACCTTCTTTAGAGATAATGTGGCCAAGGAAAGAAACCTCCTTTAGCCAGAACTCACATTTGCTAAGCTTTAAAGTTGGTGCTCTCTTAGGGTTTGCAAAGCCATTCTTAGATGTTCTTTATGTTCCTCCTTGGTCTTGGAGTAAATGACAATGTCATCAATAAAAATGACCACAAATCGGTCAAGATAGGGCCTGAAGACATTGTTCATAAGTTGCATGAATGTTGCCAGGGCATTGGTTAACCTGAACGGCATCACCATGAACTCGTAATGTCCATATCTGCTCCGAAAAGTAGACTTGTAGGTGTCTTTTTCTTTGATCTTCAATTGATGGTAGCCAGACTTAAGGTTGATCTTGGAGAAATATCCGCACTAGAGATCTGGCTGAACAACTCGTCGATATGCGGCAATAGATATTTATTCTTAATAGTGAGTTGGTTTAGTGGCCGATAATCGATACATAGCCTGAGAGATCTGTCCTTCTTCCTGATGAATAAAACAGGCGCACCCCAAGGGGATGTGCTGGGTCGAATGAAGCCCTTGTCTAGTAACTCCTGAAGTTGCTTCTTCAATTCTTTGAGTTCTGTGGGAGACATCCTGTAGGGAGCTATTGAAACAAGTGCTGCTCCAGAAATGAGTTCAATAGAGAAGTTTACTTCCCTTTCAGGCGGTAAACTCGGTAAGTCAGACGGGAAAACATCGGGGAACTCATTTACAATGGGAATATTTTCTAGGATGATTTTCTTGGACTCGATAATGATTATGGAAGCAAGAAAAGCTTCACATCCTTGCGAGATGAGTTTGCAAGCGTGAAGAGAAGAAATAATGGTAGGGTACTTTCTATACTTGATACCAAGGAAGGAAAATCACGGGAGACCTGGTTTTCGAAAAGAAATTCTCCGATTATGTCAATTTATATAGGCACCATGGTCAACAAGCCAATCTACACCCAAGAGAGCATCGTATCTTTCCATATCAAGACATACGAGGTTTGCAGGAAGATTATGTCCTTCTATCATTAGCTCACTATCGGGGTAGTGGGTTGTAAGTTTCATTCCGTAACTTAAAGGTGTTGTGATAGCTAGGTCCGAAGGTAGAGGAACAGGTGAAATTGGTAAAGTTTTTACAAAAGTAGTAGATATAAAGGAATGAGAAGCACCAGTATCAAATAACACAAATGCAGGATGGGAATAAATTTGAATGGTACCTTCCATCAACCCATCATCCTTGGGCACTTCTTCGCCATCTAGAACAGCATTAAGACGAGCCTGTCGCTTGCGTCCGCCGTTAGAAGGTTGCTCTTTCATGAGAGGGCAATCAGGCATATGTGGACGTCAAAAAATGACGGCGTCGAGCATACGGCATGCACGTCGTAACAGTTGAGAGCGAGCCGAAGACGGAAATGCCGAACAAACCTATACCTCGCCCGATCAGGACGAGAACTCGCTTAGTGGTCCGCTACCCGTTAAGGAAGCCCCCCAGGTGGAAGATACGGCTACAACTCTCCGACCGGCCACGCCGAGAGCTGAATCAGAGAAAAGTCAGGAACTCCGGCACAGTCTCGGCATGCACCGAAAGTCACATAAAGTCAGGGACCAAGCCCCAGAGGCTGCAAATGAAATATTATGGAGGCCATACATCGCAACCGGAACGTTCTGGGAATGCCGACATTCATATAAAAGGCCGCGACTTCGAAAAGAATCCGTTTGGTGCTTAAAACTGCACGAAGGGGCCTTAAAATGGCGCGCCTTAAAATGCCCCCCCCCTTGCTCAAAACGGCACCCCCCCTTTTTTTTTTGGCTATCCTGTGTGCTCATGTCGAAGGGGCCTTCCCCCTTTGATGCTTAAAACGGCGCCACTTGTGTTGCATTAAAACGGCGCCCATATGCAAAGCTATCCCTTCGAGAGCTACTACGGCATGGCCATTTTGAAGGCCAAAATGTTGAAACGACACGCTAATATTGAAGGACCCGTTATGCCCATTTTCAAAAGTTTTTCCTTCGAATGCCAAAAATGGCGCGCCAATTTCACTTGGGTTTAATCCGGCGCGATCACCATTCCTCCGCGCCGTTTTACCTCCGAGACATCCCATCCCGTCATCAGCCCGATCCCCTATTTTCGGGCGCAAACAAAGAGAACTTACCTGAAATGGCCAGGCCTCCTGCGTCCGACCAACGTGCAACCACCTGAGCACCTCAACCTCCCTGGAATGGCAAGCTTCGAGCCCCACACTGAACGTCGCTGCTTCGTCGGTCACCGTCGACCAATCCGATGGAGGCACCTCCCCTACGCTATGAATCCCTCTACCTGTAGGCCACTCAATAGCATCAGATACAGAGAGGGAGAAGAATGGAAGCGAAGGGATTTTTAAACTTCAAGAGGCTTCTTTCCCAGCTCGATGGATATATATATCGAGAGAAGAGAAAAGGAGCGGGAAAAGAAGAAAAAAAAGAGGAGGGAGCCAGAGAAGGGAGAAGGGGGAACCGGCATTTGAGAGCTCCACGGTTCTGGGATGAAGAAAAGAAAAAAGAGGTAGGGGGCGAGAGCGAGAGGTGAGTCGGAGGGGGATAAGCCAATGCTTCCCCCTCCCTCCTCCGTCTAATGCTTCTCTCTCTCTCTCCATCGAATGTATTTTCCTTTTCTTTTTGTAATGCTTTCTCTTCCATTTAATCTGTATCAAGTTTCCTTCCTCGTTTGTATGGATGAATAAAAGAGAAAGAAAGGAAGTCTTTTTGCAATCTCAGTCTCCTCTGTTCTGACCCTTGCTCCCCTTTCTTGCTCTCTGATCATCCGGGGGGTCTTTGTGGTCTGCCACTCCATGGCATGACCCCCAAGGTAACCCATTCGGTGGATGAACATTTCTTGCCCAGCCGTGGCGAATATTTGTCCCTGTTGAAGACCCATCGCCCGTGAGTCATGGTCGCTCTTGTAGGCTGGCCCTCGAGCGTTCCGCACTCACACTTGGGCCAACGGACCGCCGTGAGGCCGCTCCGCATTTTGATAGTTTACCCCAGAGCAATCCGATTGGTGACTTTCTATTATCTCTGGCAAGTCCCGGTCCGGGGGAGATGCTGCCGAATTTTCGCCTGGAATTAAAGAACGCTCAAGAACAAACGAACAAACCACTTCCGAGAACAAGAACCACAAACAGTAAAATCTGTGAACTAACCCCTCGAACGAAACACTTAAAGTACACGCCAAGTCACCCTAATGAACAGTTAAATGCCTAAACCTCCTCCCTGCCAACTTAATCTACCAAATGGATGAACAAACGCATCATAAAATATATCTACGGGTGAAAGAAAAGAAACACGCAGTCAAAGCAATAAGCCCTCGGGGGAGTTTGATACGGCGCGGTGACTATTCCACCGCGCCGGTTTAACATCATTCTCAAAATCCATCTCCCTCTTTGAACCTTCAATCGGCGTGCGCCTTCAACACCGTAACCCGGCGTGGCCTTAACCGGCGCGCCCTCCTCACAAAAGCCTCGTATCTTCTCCTTTCAAATGTTAAAACGGCGCGCCCTCCCTTGCCCTCCAATTCCGGTGCGCCCTCCTCCCTTGCCCTCCATATCCGGCGCGCCCTCCTCTCTTACCTTCCATGTCCGGCGCGCCCCTTCACATCTTAACCCGGCGCCCCTAAAACCGGCGCGCCCCTCTTCCCTTGCATGGCTTAATATGGAGCACCCTTGTTGCATCACCGTAGCTTGTTATTCTGGCGCGCCCCTCGTATGCTCTTCGATTCAGCGCGCTCCAATTGCAAGGCTGTTCCGGCGCGCCTCCCCTTTGCCACCCTTAAAACGGCGCCCCTCCCTATACTCGCCCCCCCCCCCCCTTGTCTACCCTGTTAAGACCCTAAATCGGCGCCATCCTCTTCCTTCCCATATCCGGCGCGCCTCCTTAACAAAAAAAAAGGGATAAATGGCTAGTAAAAAGAATAGAAAGGTGCAAAAAAGGAAACATAAAAGATCAATGTCATTAAAAAAATAATAATAAAAGGAACACTATCCCCCTTTCTATAATCAAATTTTGTTCCGGGGGCGCTGCCCCCGGAAACCCCCGCGACCTGACCGCGCAGGTTGATCCGCGTGTCGGAGCGCACGTTGGTAAGCTCGCGCTACACAAGTAATAATTCACTCCCTCGGACTGGGTGCAAAGAAAAAATCAATGACGCCTTATGGTATCAGACGTGGTTTACGGAATTTCTGACATGGCCATAGTCTGAAATCATCGCGGGCCAACAATCTATCGATTTGTCCCACTTCTATAAGGATCCGATCCCACAACTCACATCAAACTTGTAGTGTCTGCGGCAGACATTTGCACGGTTTTATCGCCGTTCCCGATGCCACAAATGCGGACTTTCGCCCGAATAAGAGATGGTCCGTGAGTGACCAACATGCATGCATCCATGAACATTTACGCCTTGATGTGGGGTTTGTTTAAGTGCAATCTAAGATTTTTGCCCTCACTTTCATTACCATGAATCTCAGGCCATAGGGCCCTTATTCCTGGCAATTAATCAAGGGTGTTCCCCCGTATGGGGGATGTAAATAACGCCATGGCCTTTACGGCACGGCGGGTTTTGGTCCCGACACGAACCACACAATTGTCTGATTAGTCAGATCAAGCGCACCATGGGCTTCATCGAAGCCCGAATAAATCATCACTTTGTGACTGGCACGCCCTCGCACTAAATAAACGAATGAACCCCGATCAACAAACGAACCGATCCTTTCAGAATTTTAGTGCGTCCACAGCATACGGTGATCCCGACTCCCACAACGTAGACAAGCGCCAAGGCGCTTCCAGCATTCCTTGGTCAAGTGGCCGAATTTCTCGAAAAATGAGCAAGCCGTAGTGACTTGCGTTTCCTCCTCCTTTACCTTCTTGTTCTTGTGATTATTCCTTCTGCTCCCATTACGGGACCTATTCTTGTTATCAGGGGAGTTGTAAGTGCCCATGATGCTGAACCTTTCTTCTTTGCACCCTCACTTATCGAACCTCCGGTTCGACTCCTCGCTCTTGCCTTTGAACTTCTCGACTGTCTCTAAGGTCCTTTCATATAAGTGTGCCCGTTGGACCATCTCTGCATATGTACGAATGAGGAGCATATGGTGCCAGCCAAGAGAATTGAAGTTACTATTCTGCCACAGACATCATGCCTTGGCGAAGAGAGGAAAATTCATCGGCATTTCTTCCTTTGACGTGCTCGAAGAAGTACTTTGCATGGAAGAGTGTAATAAATTCCTCCCAAGTAAGTTGATCATTTTGAGGTTGTGCCTTCCACCAAGTACGGGTGTCTTTGTTCAGTTGGAGTGTGGCGAGACGGACCTTCTCTTGGTCGGTGCATTGCATGACATCTAGTATTCTGCTCATCTCATCGATCCAATTCTCTGCCTCGTCGGGGTTAGAAGATCCAGAGAATCATGGAGTATTCATACTCTGAAAATTCCCTTGTAGATTACCCGCGCCGGCCCGTGCGCCAGCTTGGGCCACCGTTTGCAGCGCCTAGGTAAGACTCGCAACTGTTTGTTGCATCGCTTCCCAATTTACGCGATTAGCGGCACATTCAGCAGCCATTGCAAGAGTAAAGTGCCTGGAAGAAATAAGCAATTAGTTATTTCTTGAGATTTTACCTAAGGATTAAATTCTAAATAACTATCTCATAATTTCTTTCCGAGTACATAGGTATGGGTCCTTAATCTTTGGACTTAGCCTATGACATGACATTTTCCTAGGACTTACTTACGCCTAGGCTCTGATACCACTTTAACTGTCACGCCCCAAGATATAAGTATATCGAAAGATATTCGGGAACGTGAACAGCCGGCTAGTATGCCGCAAGCGAGCAATATAATCAGAGTGCTAACACATCCACACATAAGAATGAATGCACAATAATTGGACAAAACATTTGCTTTTATTTAAATAATAATGACAAGTTTACAAAGTGATGACTTTTTACATTTCTAGACTCAATAAAAAGAGAAAATTACATGACATGATCAATTTCACCGCCTATTATAGTGAGGGAACTTTATTACTAATGACTTATCACTATGTCTTCTCTCAATCTCTAATCACTCTTAGACCTGTCACGCGAGTAGTCTGAATCCCCGCTAGAATTTCCTGAAAAGATGGAAAAAGTAGGGAATGAGCACACTTGCCCAGTAGGTATCTTCGTATCAACATGAAGGTAATGTTTAAGTAATTAACACTTTAGCTCTAGGAAAGAAGATAGAAGAAATGTGATAAAACATGCGAATAAAATCAAAGTAACACTAGTAAGATAATGTAGATCATAGAGATATTAAGGTTTATGCAGAATGAGAGCAATATTGAGAACTAGTGTAACATGAATGTAACTTGGCCTTTCATGAATGAGAATGTACTTTTCATAACCATAAAGGCTATGCACTAGAAAGTCATGTAACAAGAATGTACTAGCAAGCATGTAAATTTCAGAAGATTACCTCATGGTTTTCACCCGTTTATAAAAAAAGTACTCCCAGCGCAATGCGACGCCAGTAAGCATCATACCCCATGGTTTATAGTATATTTTTGGCTATCTACCGAGGGGGCTAGCATCGAGCCGTTGGACACTGTCCAAGCCCGCTCTTGCATCTTCAAGTTATAAATCAAGCTACTTCCACGAGAAAATATAATTAGGGCCAGCAATGTAACAAGTCCAAACAACAATTTCATAATAACAATATCAAGGTAAGAATGCACCAATTAAGAATCATGGGAATTCAAAGATGAATTAAGAACAAGGTCATGCCACGGGAAGAATTCGACAGCATAATGGTACATTTAATAATTTCCACAGTTCATTAGTAATTTATTAATTAAGGTTTTAGGGTCTAGATACTCAATAGATCACCTAGGAACATAGGGAAATCAACCCTTGGGTTAAAACCTCGGGTTAAGCACAGCTGAGACATAAACGGTCATGTCGGGGTCATTTTCTGGAAATAGCGGTCACAGGCTGGCCGCAACTTGAAAGTGGCGGTCCTGGGATGGCCGCAACTTGGACAGAGTCGACGCATGAAGAAAGAAGACTCGACACAGTGAAACCTCTGGGAGATAGCGGTCATGGGAAGGCCGCTAATTGACAGTTGCGGTCTCCTTAATGTCCGCTACTAGCCAGGACTCAGAAAACCACCGGTCATGTCAGTGCTTTCTAGACAGTTGGGTTTTGAGGGTACAACCAGCTCGGCGTCCTAGTCGGAATCCCAGCCTCGCGGAGACTTACGGAGGCCTTGAAACATCACCTAATCCGGTGGAAGGAATATCCAACGAAGAGTATCACAAGTCCAAGAGAGTGTTTCTATAAGTGCAAAGTGTAACTAATGACATCGTATCGGAACATGTGTCATATACTTATGAAAGACGTGGAGATGAGAGTGAAATTGTGATAAAATAGTGATCAAATATCATAAATGAAATAAGTCTCATAAGCACATGAACTTTAGTTTTAATACAAGAGTATATGGTTTTGGCATGAAATTAGCAGAAGTTTAAAATAAGCATTTAAAACATGTAAGACATGCAATCTATCAAGGATGATGCACAATATAACCATTTATATGAATCCAGGGTCAAAACCAGGAATAAGACCTAATTAACTAGGATTAACATATGATAAATATGGCAAATTTGTAATCTGTTTGGAGTTAACAAAGTGCAGACAACATAAACAAAATAGCAACCAGGTGAGGACCGCATATAGGTGTTAGTGGTCTATCGAATGGCCGCTAGCTAAATATGGTGGTCTTACAGAGACCGTTTCTGGTCTGCTGTAAACAGAAATTAGAACTGAAGTATAGGCTTAATCTTAGAGCAATAAATGCATGGAGAACATGCTAATCAGGTAAGTAAGGCATGATAGATCAAATATACATCATGGGGATGCATGGGTTATATGGATTAAACCAAAATTATCATCTTTTCTATTAAGGATAGAAATCATGCATGCAAGAATAACCTACATGCGCAGTGATAGTAAAATATGAAATACTCCGTGTATAGAGCATGAAATCACAAGGAAACAGGGGGCTTTTACTCCTAACTTGATGTTTAACCATTTTCATGAGATAACCTACCTTTGATTCGATCCCTAGACTTCAAATTTCTGACTGGAAGTCGGTGCAGGCTCTGGCGCGTCCCTCGTCAAACTAGCGACTTCGCAGCTTTCTAACCCTTCGACCCTTTGACCTAAATTCGTGAAATTTGGAGGGTAGGTAGATAATATAAAGGTTAACAAATTATTTTAAAGGATGAACTTCTAAATACGTCGATTAGGGCTCCCAATCTCTAGAGCTTCCTTGGATCAACATGTTGGTTCCTGAGCACCTTGTAGAAGAACAGCAACTTCGGGGGCTCCTAACTCTCTAGACGTTTGACCTCCTAGCATGAAATTTGGAGGGATGTTAGTTAACACTAAAAGGAACATAATGTTCTAAATAACCAACCTGAAATAATGTCTCCTTACTATCCAACAATGCGAGTGAAAATTAAGGTTCGCCAGGTCAAATCTAAGCTCTATTTATAGAGTTTACTAGAGTTTGAGGGATTAGATCGATCTAGCAGCCCTAATTAGGGGTAGGATCAATCCCCAAGAGTTCTAGACATGTTTACATGTCTATACAATCCGATCCATGTGGATTAGGATGCCAAAGATCCAAGCTTTCCACGTTTCTTCCACTCACGAAATCAGAAGGATGTAGCGATCATGTCTGGACCGCTTTCATGTGGTGGCGGTCTTGCGATAGACCGCCGTTTGGCATTTATTCCAAAATTTTTGGATTTTCTTAATATCCCCTATTTATCCCATTAATTGGCCCATCTATCATATTTTAAATCCGTAAATTGCCAAAATTACATTTCTAGAAATGGGCTTGGGTCAAAAGGCCATCGAATTGGGTCTTTGGGCCTATTTGAATTGGGCTTAGTCCTTTGGTTATTATAGGGCCTTTAAATTGATTTAATAAACCTTAAAGTACTTGAGTAGCCCATTAGGCCTTTTTAAATGCTTAATAATCATATTTAATCTCAGAAAACTCTTAGAAAATTCTCGGGCGTTACAGATGAAGAAGACCTATTCCTTCTTGTTGGCCCAGATAACAATGTACGCAGAAAAGAAGGGGGGGTTGAATTGCCCACCAATCATGATGACCAATTTTAAAACTAACAAGCAGAATTAACGAGATTGATGAAAAGTAAGTTGAACATAAGTAAATCTAGTTCACTCAATCTCTCCTAGCACGCTCGAATGTGTTGGAATAAGATAAAGCGCAAGCAAGTAATAAGATTGAGAAAAATAAATGATATAAGAATGAAATAGATTCTCTCAATCTAGCCGAGCCTACACGATCAAGACAATAGATAAAAGAGAGCTAGCACACACCACAATGCAGATGGAATTTTAAGGTGGTTTGGGACCCTACATCCACCCCTCACCGTACCGGTGAGGCTTCACTCGCTTACAACGAAGCGCACGGAGTAAAAACTCTAACACACACGGAGACTTTGTCTCCACAATGATCCAACTGCGGGATCAATCCACACACACACACGCTGCGATAATCGCAGCAATAACCACACGACCGTATGCAAACGGTCCACCATAATGTATTCTCACATTTAGAAAATGTAGAAATATGAACAATACAACTCAACCCAAAATGTAAACGATGAAGAACATGGTAGATATATGAGCAAAGGTTGTATAATGTATCCCCCTTGAGATTCACAAGCCGATTTAAGAAGTTCTTTGAAGCCTAGGTCGAAGGGAAGTCGGACGGCGTCAATTTGAGCATCTCCTCGATCCTCTCTTCAAGCCACTTCACTTTGTCTTCTACCTCGAGCTTCAAATCTTCATGGATGTAGATCAAAACCTTCCTTCAAGAGCTCCTCCTTCTTTTCCCCCTTTTCTTCACCTACAAGATAAGAGAAAATAAACACATTAGGGTTCTCTTCTCAAAACTTGGAGTTCACATTCATATATATAGAGGAGTGACCAAAATACCCAAATAACCCTTCTAAAGTGTGTTAAAAACACCCTTACAAGACTAATAAATATTAGGGGGTATTTTGGTCAAGTTTAGAAAGGTTTTCAATGGGTTTTAATGAGTTTCGAAACCCCCGTCCGGAATGGGTCGACCCTTGGGGTTGACCCTCGTGCACCAGAGGGCCAAACAGAACAAAAACAAAACCCAGCTCTTAGGGGTCAACCCCTGGGGTCGACCCTTGGCAGTGGGTTGACCCCAGGGGTCGACCATTGCACCCGCAAGCCAGTTTTTAGCCCGGGCAGTAGCATACCCTTCAAGGGTCGACCCTAAGGGTCGACCCCAGCCAGTTTGGGTTAACAAACCTCTTCAAACATAACTTTTTCTAATCAAAACAAATGGTTAGATGTTACCATGATGCTCATAAGTTTGAGATGGTTTATAGACCATCCTTGAAGCTGCAAAATCACAGAAGCATTAAATCAATATAAGATTGAACAATTAAAGGCTTCTTGCACATCACCTTCATTGCTCCTCATAAAGCACCAGGACTTTTCATTTTTTTGCATGTCTTTGACATTACACACATTTGGGCCTTTTCAACTAAAAAATTAAGCACACTCACTTTAGGAATAAGATGCTTCAAGAGAGTGATATGATTTTACATATGAATGAGCTATTTCATTGAGTGTTAGATGCCTTTCCTAAAACATGATTGTTTCATTAAAGCTCATTTGAATTAATCACTCACACAATCAAATAAGCATTAGTCCGTCACAAGACAACCAAAAGCCATTATAACACATGCTCTCCCAAACACACAATGTTTTGAAATCATTTAACCACACATAATGATTTGCTTCCATGAACACACAATATTTGTTATCATCAAAACCAAGGGCAAAAATAATGTGGAAACATAATACCTAACACTTCCCGAGGAATAAAACTCGGGGGATCTTTAAGTGGGCTTGCCACTACGGCAAGGTCACCTTGCCAGAGCCCAAAAGGCCGGAGGATGCCAGAAGATGTGATGACCCTCAATTCTACCCCTATCATCGGATACTAGGCCACCCTATCGATGATTGTTATGTCTTCAAAGACGTTGCTCAAGGCCTGATTGAGAAGGGTGAATTAAAGATAGGGGAACACGAAGTGAATCCACCCCGCCATCATGAAGCCGGTGGTCATGAAAGGGGAGTCCACATGGTCTCGGTCCATTACTGGGCCCCCGAAGATGCATCAGAGGCCGAGCAAAGCAAGCCTCAAACCAAGAAACAGCCGTCTGAGCGGAAGATATCAACCTCAAAAGGGGAGTGTTGTACATCCCTGTGGTTTTGACAATGTCAAACACTATGACTCATTATGAGCCTGCATGAGATTGGAATGATGATGTCATATGCTTTGATATGCATTAGTGATGTTTTGATATGATATGCATCAGTGCATTGATTTTCATGCATTGTTGTGATATACTATATTGAAGCCATGTGCATTTGATGATGCCTTGAACTTGATGTATTCGAATCTATTGTGCTCTTATCATATGCGGAAGTTTGTATTTGAATGATGATAAGAACATGCCTCAAAGGATCTCAAAGGTGAGTTAAGTTCAGAAGAGAAGCCAGCAGTTTAAATGTCAAGTGTAAGTGAGCAAGAATGAAGCCTTTTATGAAGAGGAAGTCAACCTGAGAGGATGGTGGAGTCGACTTGAGGTTGATGCATCTTTGACTGTTGAGAAGAATCAGGTCGATGCATTGAAGTCCTTCATGGTTGTCAGGTCGATGGATTCACATTTGTTAAAGCTAGCAGGTCGAAGCAACAAATCTTGCCAATATTGTTCTTATAGCAGTGATGGTGTTGATAGAAGCCAAGCAACGGGTCAGAAGTGAAGTTACAACAATTTGTACAAGGAATCTTCAGCAAATCTTCAACAAAAGTCACCAATAAAAGATAAAGCCTTAAGCTAAGTTCGGTCGACTGAACTGATCTTTTCGGTCAATCGAAATGACCAGAAGAGAACTCAAGAGAACAAGAGTTCTGTTTGCCATCAAAACAACGACGCAGGATCACCACTGCCTCGATGCAGTCAAGCTCCAAGAAGCATTCAAGCACTTATCCTTCTGGATGCATCAATGCAATAGAGAGCTGCACCGACGCACCAAGTAAAAAGGGCAGCACTCGAAACACTGTATCGACTCATCAAGGCTGGTGCATCGATGCACCAAGCGAAAAGCTAGCCTCTGTCTTCATTGTGCACCGATGGTATAGAGGAGTGCATCGACGCACTCAGCTCTGTATCAGCAATTGGAAGACTATAAGTTTGAAGCACTTGAAGGAGTAAATGCTATCAACAGGGCAGGTCGAAGCCGTGAGTCACTGATCCGACGCATCAGTCATTAGCAGATGAGTTATTACATTCTGCCTCGACATCTTGAAAGCGGATTCTGTGAGGATGCCTCGACCCATCTTCAGGCTGCATCGAAGCACTAGCATCTCCTATGAGGCACGTGATGAACTTATAGAATCAGGTGATCTCGAACTCCACTAGTTTGAACTTGATACTTATACACCTGGCACTTTTCCAGATAATTTCTGAAAAAGAATATTCCTATTTGGCAAGTGGACCAATGTGATTCCAGCTGAATAACTCATTTATCCACTTGGATTTGCGGAGCCCCTATTTCCTATAAAAAGGGGTCTCGCCCTTCGAGTGAGGGTGTGGCCATCGAAGAAGAGCCGTCATAGCCATTGAGAGAAAGCTTATGCCAGAGCCAGATCAGTGGGAGCAGCAGTTGCGAAGAAGAAAAGAGAGAGATGGCTATGAAGATCTAAGCTAGAAAAAGAAAGAGAGAAAGAATTGAGAGAGTGAGAGCCTGCGAGAAGAAAAGGAGCTTGTGTAGCCGGAGCTTCAACTGAAGATCTGCTAGTGTCTTGACTCGTGGATCAAATCCAGAGTCAATCTGCTCCTCGGAGCTATATCTTGTTTTTCCTTCATTATTTTCTTGTTTTGATTTTGCATTTTTCTTCCAGTTCTTCCGATACCCTGTACTGGGTTTAGGTTCCTTCTCAGTGATCAGAAGAAGGGAGACTTAGATCTCCGGGTTATCTCTGAAGGTTCAGAGGAAGGGAGGATCGTCCTCTGGTTGTAAGCAATGGGACGTTGTTCACAGGTTCCCTCTGTGATCGCAGAGGAAGGGAGGCGTGTTCCTCCGGTCATTACTGAGGTAGTGGGTTCTGATCTAGCGTGGTGCTAGATTAGAGGTTGAGGGATTTGTCTCCCTCTGGTTCATGCTATTTGTCAGTATTTTGTTGCAGACTGAGTCTGCTTCTTGCGGTTTGCAAGGTGAAGCCACCCTCTGGTTTAAGTGTGGGGTGGATGTAGATCTGCGAAGCAGATCGAACTACCTTAAAAATCCTGCATGTATTGTGGGTCGATGTTGTGCATTTGTTTCCTATCTCCTACCTCCCCTTCACAGGTTGGTGTTTGAGTTGCTTCTTCCTTACTATATGATATAGTGTTAATCTGATATGAACTAGCAATGTTTGATATATGATCCGCGTGATCAAGCTTATGCTAAGGTTAGCGTCCAATTAATTCCAGCATACCTTCAGTTGGTTGATTATGGTTCAGATTGAACCATCGTTTGTTGTCTGCTTCTACTTGGAGTGTTGTCATTGTGTGCTAAGCGTTCGAGTTCAGTTCCATGAGAACTGTTAGTCATCCATGAGCTTCTGCAGTGTGGGCTTTTACCTTCTTGCCACTTGCAGCTTTTCTGTTCCGGTTGGCTGCATTTTATTTCAGATTTTGTATTTCAAATTAGGCTAAAGAGTGTAGTTGGATCCATTCACCCCCCCATCTGGATCTCTCCGTGCACCCATCTATTTCCTAACAATTGGTATCAGAGTGGGTTCTCTGGGTGATCAGATCCAACGATCTGTAGAGAAGATTCTGTCACTTGGGTGTTGTGTTAGTTTAATCCAGGTTTATTTTCAGAATTGAGTGATGGATTGTGCACCGGTTTTTGATGGTGCCAACTTCAGTGAATGGCTAGGCGGCCTATGTGTTTTTATAAACTCCATTGACCCTAACCTACGGAGTCTTGTATCTCATGGCCCATATCAACTGCCTCATGATCAGACCAAGTGGTCTAATGAGGACAATTTGAAGAACTGTGATAATGTCACAGTTCCTAATATTTTAACTACCGTAGTTGATATTGACATGTTTTCTTGTGTCTTCAGATGCACGTCTGGAAAGGAAATCTTGGATAAAATGATTGCCATCCATGAGAAGAAGGAGGAAAATTGCTTGATGGCCAGTGGAGGTGATCACATCAGTGATCAGAAAGATGACTCATCTTCCCAGGTAAACTCTGAGTCTGAGGAAATGTCATTTGATGATCTGATGAAACTTTATAATAAATTGCTAGATAGCTATAAGAAAATAAAAGCTGAAAATAAAAAGTTGAAAAAGAAAGTTGAGCAAAATGATTCAAATTGGTCATGCAAAAAATGTTTGAAATTGAAACAATCATATGATATGTGTTTGCTTGATGAAGAAATAAACAAGGAACTAATTGGTTCCTTAAGGGATGAAAATAAAGATTTGTTAGCAACAATTTCTGAACTAGAAGAAAAATTGAATTTAACAAACAATGATCAAACTTCAGCTACTGAATTGATTCAAAATGAAAATCTAAAGGAACAAAATAAAAAACTGATGGTGTTGAATATTGTCATGTCAGAAAGATTAATATCGCTTGAAAAAGAAAAATGTGTGTTTTCTGACAATGCTGATAACCTGCTCACTCTTGAGAAAGAAATTAGAAATTTCAAAAATGAAAATGAAACTTTGAAAGAAAGGCTTGCTGCCTTGGAAAAATAAAAAGCTAATTCAGAAATAATCATAGCTTCATTGGAAAACAAACTGAAAGAGTTGGAAAAGTTCTTATCTAACTCTGTCAAAGACAAAGGTAAAATGAAAATTTCCTTGGTTGAGGAGGTTAGTGGTCAAATTGAGGGGATAGGTTGTATTTTTGGAAACAAAGTGGAAATGAGGAATCAGCTATATTCCACCTTTGTGCGAAGTTCAGAAAGTGCCAGCACTTCTAATGTTTCCCCAAAATAATTTGTAGCTTAGAAAATTCAAAAAGAAAATAAAAACTAGAAAACCAAGAACAATCTGCAGCAACCACAGAAAAGGAAATTAATAACATGCATTCTAAGAACCCTCATGTGAAAAACCACCATGCTTCAAAGAAATCTAATGTTTCATGTTTCTATTGTGGTAAGCATGGTCACTTCATGCATGAATACTTTTTAATGAAAAATAATGATATGAATGTCGATAGAATGTGTAAGACCCATGAAGTTCGGATTCTTATCGGATTTATAAATCGGAAAATTCCCATGAATTTGGTTGATTTTGTGGTCTTTTTAGATGAGCTATGCATTGAAATAACCCATTATATAATGATTTATAGAAATTATGGGGCATTAACATAATTTTGGTTTCTTTAATGCCTTTTTGCAATTAAAGATTTTATAACAAAAAAAAAAAAACTAAACCCATTTTTCACCCACGAGAGGAACCCCATGGTTCCCCTCTCCCTTCTCACGTCCCTCACATTCTCTCCCTCGTTCTCTCGGCGTCCTGCTCCACCCGGCCGCGGGCGGCTTGGAGGAGGAGACCTCGGCAAGCTTAGGGCGAAGGAGGAGTGCTCGTGAGGCCAGGGAGATTGGTGGTTCATGTGGAGATCGTCTTACCTCCAGTGTGGGGAAGGTTTTGACATGTGGAACGGCGTGAATTCGTGATTCCAAGTAGGGGGATGGATTTCTACTTGACTTTAGCATGCTTTCCTATTTTTTTGAATATATATATGTGATAAACTAGGATGGCTGATATAGAAGGGGGGGATGAATATATCAGACCCCAAGAATGAGTAGATAAAAAAACTGGGTGCAATGTGAACAGATGCACCAACCACAACACTAAGTCAAGCACACACACCGAGTCAAACAAACAAGCAGTTAGCTAGCGTACAAAGAATAATGTGGTGAGTTCAGCAAGAGCAAATAATCAAATCAACAAATAGAACTCTCACTTAGCATACAAGAATGCTTACAACGACTGACATCGATAATAGGCGAAGGTTTGATCCAAGGATCTCCTCACGCAAGGGCCAACATTCCAGATAGGCATAACCTAACCTTCCAGCTGCGTCTTTTGATATACCGATTAGTCAAAGTTAAGCATACTGAATTGCAAGCCAATCAAACCATGCAATGGACAACAGAGTTTTTAGGTGGTTCGATTGCAATCCGCAGTCTACGTCCACCCCTCACTCTGCCAGAGTGAGGCTTCCTTGATTAAAGCAAATGAACCAGCAGACTCAGTCTGCAACAACGGCTGAATACAGCTTCTCCTCGAGGAACACTCTCCTTGCTTGTCCTAGAAAACCAGAAGGAACCTGGAGGATCAACCTCCCTTCTACTACCGTAGAGGGAACCCCGTGAGTTACACCCTACAACTCACTCAACCAGAGGTCGGAGACTTCTCTTCCTCTGAACCTACAGAGGGGACTCCAGAGAATAATCTCCCTTCCTCTACTACCGCAAAGGGAACCACGAAAGAAGTTCACAGCGAAGAATAGAAAGAAAATAGAAAACAAGATAATCGAAGAACTTCGATCGGAAATAACAAAAATAGTGTAGCTTCAGATTGAAGCAGACTTCAAATAAAAATGGCCGGTTGCACCCAGATTTCTCCTCCTCTCACGATAATCTTCTCTTTCTTCTATCTCTTGAGGACTCTCTCTGGGATTTCATTCTTAATGGCGGTAGCAGTGTTCGGTAACCTGTATTGAATGGAGCGGCTAATTCTTATAGCAGAGAGCAGAGCATCGTCCTCCATTCCGATCAGCCAATTTTCCATTGGTCCACGTGGAAGGGAATATTCTGATGGTTATCTAAACTTTCCAGAAGGAAAACATCCACGTGTGATGAAGATTTTCCTGCCAAACTTTCTACGGAGATATCAGCACGTGGTTTGCCTGGGTATATCACAAGATCAGTGTGCTTTTCTGATTGGTGGTCCAGTTCTTCCTTAAGAACCCTCCAATGACACTCAGCCGTTCATAAAGTAATCTTTAATAATTCTTTTAATCATTCTGATGCCTTCAAAAAAGTATTTCCTTAAGTGTGCTATAGAGTAGATGATAAGTGTCGAGGCGTAACCTTGTCAGGTCGAGGCAGAAGATGGTGGCTCATTTGCTGATGACTGAAACGTCGGAGCAATGGCTTTCAGCTTCGACCTGTCCTGGTGACCTCATACACTTTCCCTTGAATTGCTTCAACCTGGCAGTCTTCCGTTTTCTATTTTCAAACTTAGTGCATCGATGCACTTCTTAAGTTGCATCGAGGTAGTAACGGATAGATCCTTCAAATAGCTGACCTTAGACATCGGCTTCTGACTTGGTGCGTCAGTGCAGATTGATGATGCTTTGACGTAGTTGCTTTTAGAACCCGAGCCTTGACTAGTGCATCGGTGCATTGCCCTGATGCTTCGACGTGGTGCGTCAAAATGATAGTTTTGATCTTGGTGCGTCGGTGCATTTCTTCGATGTGTCGATGCATCTCTTCTATGAACCATCTTTGTAGCCGTGATTGCATCGAGGTGGTGAACATACAGCTTCGACGCTTCATTCTTTTATCCATACTTCTGAAGGTTCCTTTCTTGGTTCAAGGTGAGTTTTCTCTGACTCGAAATTTTTGCAATAATAAAGCTGATGTTATTACCAAGAAAAACATATTATATTGACATCATCAAAACATAGAATTCAACATTCTCCCCCTTTTTGATGATGGCAATAAATCTAACAACATGAGATATTAAGTCATTATATGATCATGGAAAGATTCATCTTCCTTCGGAAATAGGAAGAAGGTTTATCTGAAATGCTTGACACACACACACAAAATCAGGGTAGATAGAGATGGACAGCTCTCATTTCATCTTTCATCTGCACTCACTCCCCCTATCGTCTTGACTCACCCCTCTATTGCGTAAACCACTCTCCCCCTTAAACCACTCTCCCCCTTTGACATCATCAAAAATGAAGGTGGGCAAAGTAATGACAGAGTGAAAGATCAAGAGATCCCAGATACAATAAGTTCACATATTTAGAAGTGTTAGACTTATCTCTTAAGAGTGTAAGTGAGCTAACTTTAAAAAAAATTGCTTAGATGTTTCAGACTAATGATTTCGTGAGATTTTGAATGATGGATTTGGAAATTATCTTCACACAAGAGTAATGGGGATGAACAATTTGTCATATAGATGCTTAGAATAAGCTGTCTAAAAGCTATACTAGCTAGACTTTCAGAGATTTCTCGAGTAAATAATTTTCCAACAGTATTGAGGACAAATAAACATACCTGACTTTAGCAAAATGGGGTTTTGAATATATTCAACATGTTTTTATGACTGAGTTCTTTTTTCCAATGAGCAATGAGGTTTGACCTACAGCTTTCTTTGTGAGGAAACACATTGGTTAGATGTAGGAATCCCCAGTTACTTAGTGTGGTAACCTAAATGCCTCTCTTTTGAGAATAGAGTTAGAAATAGAGAAGTCTTTTTTTGTGAGGCACAACACGTCTTAGGTGAAGTGACTCAGTTACTCAACTTTCTGTGCTATTGCTCTGCCATGATTTCATGGGCAATGCCTTTTTAACCAGAGATAATCTAGCACTTCATGACACAACTTTACTTCCACTTCAAGGTGAAGGAGTTGGTTTCTCAATAAACCAAATCATTGCTCTGAATTGATTTTACCCCTTTCATTATAGAAAAGTAGAGTGTTTGTAGGCAATACTCTCATGTACATATTTTCTACTCGATTGGTATCTTTAAGTTCAATGTTCAAACTTTTAGAAAGAATTCAGGGCACTATATTTCAATACTGATCTTTGCTCATTGTTCTTGTAAGAAGATATTCTTCAGAGTCATTCAGTTTATTCGTTACAAGATCCTAAAACTGAAACTTCTTGGCTAATCATTCAGTTAACAGACTTAACAGCTTTTAAGAGAATTCTGAGTTTTAGGATTCTGTGAAAACACTATATAAGAGTCGCAATGAACAAAGTATAACTTGACTGACATCAAGAAAGACATACTCCCCCTAAAAACTTGACATTATGGCCACAAGAGGAAGTCATCTAGACCTTTAAAGAGTATCTCCCCCTCACTAGATGAAACATATAACCTTGGTACTTGGCAAAGAACTTGGGTCAATGACCCCCTCACGCATAGTGCAGGTATCCAGATAGAGAAATTCTACCTTTCTCCTAGCACTATTTTATATACCAAGAACGACTGGAAAAAAAAGAGATTACTTAGATGCATCGACCTGGAATTAGAGTGCATCAACACAGAGACTATTCATAGAGTTGCAAATGGAGGAGTTTAAACTGACAGGTTGTGGCAGAGGCTCAAGTGCATAGAGGCATATTGCAGGCTCACAAAAAAAATGATGAAATTCAAAGATCAGGAGGGTCTGAAGATGCCTAACTCTCTTCTCAAGGTAGAGAACTTTTCATTATCCAAGGGCTTAGTAAAAATATCTACAATTTGTTGTGCTGTGCCTACATGGATTAATTCAAAGTTTCCGTTAGAAACTTCATCTCTTATGAAGTGGTGCCTAATCTCTATATGCGTGGTGCGTGAATGTGATACATGATTCTTAGACAAGGTTATAGCACTAGTATTATCACAGTATATGGGTGTGCAGCCAAGGTCTACATTATAGTCCTTGAGCTGGTGCTTTATCCATATTACCTGTGTACCACAACTCCATGCTGCTACGTATTCAGCCTCTACAGTGGAGAGAGCCACAGAATGCTGCTTCTTGGAGGCCCAAGAAACTAAGCACCCACCTAGGAATTGGCAAAAGCCACTAGTGCTCTTCCTATCTAACTTACAGCCAGCATAATCTGCATACGTGTATGAAATTAAATCTAATGTGTGTGCAGCAGGAAACCAAAGACCCAAATTGTGTGTGCCTGAGACATATCTAAAAATTCTTTTAACAGCAGCAAGATGTAATTCAGTAGGTCTAGACTTAAATCTGGAGCACATGCACACACTAAATTGAATGTCAGGCCTTGTGGCAGTTAGGTATAGTAGGGAGCCAATCATACCTCGGTATAATTTTACATCTATCTCTTTACCTGACTCATCAGCATCTAAGGAGGCATCCGTACCCATTGGAGTAGCTATGTGTTTCAATTTGTCCATTCCAAATCTTTTCAGAATCTCCAATGTCTATTTAGTTTGACTGATGAAGCAGCCACCCTTCATTTGCTGTACCTATAAACCAAGAAATTATTTCAGCTCTCCCACCAAGCCCATCTCAAATTCATTAGACATTAAGTTTGCAAATTCATCACACAGGTCAGTGCATGTTGAGCTAAAAATTATATGATCTACGTATACCTGAACTATGATGAGGTGGTTATTCAAATTTTTTGTAAAGAGAGTTTGGTCCACTGATGTGACACCACCTTGGGGTGATAATCACATGATCAAATGACCCTTGGACCTAGCAAGCAACCAACGCATGAACCGGTGACTTTACTCGGATGGACTCACCCGCTAAGCGCACTCTTGTGCCCGTAGGCAAACCAGTGATAGTGGTGAGGGTCCGGGACGGGCCCTTGCTCCTCCGAGGGTTGGCTAGCTTTGGATTGGACCTCTCAAGGGTCCTAGGATGCCCACTCTCGTAGGCGGCCAGCACACCGAGGGCGTGGGTGTTAATGGCTCTCTCGCAACTCACCTGCGGTAGTCACTCAATCATAAGCAAATTCGGGTTCGGGCGCTCCACTTACCACCGACGGCATTAAGATGCGATACTAATTAAGCAAAGGAATTTAAGCAAAGAGGAGTGTGCGGTGGCTCACCTGATCGGTGTGAAGACACCGATCCCGGCCGGAGACGAGGGCGAGCGAGGAAGCGTGGGCTTACCCGCACGCCGCGCCGGAGAAGCTTCGACCTGAAATTTTAAATGACATGCACTACACCCCATGCAAGGGGGGGATCTTGGGGAAGGGAAACCAAAGAATACATCCAATTACTATCTCCACACAGGGAGGGGCCTTCATCCGGCCAAGCGGGGAGGGGAGAAAGTGATGAAAACACAAGAGAATAAGCCGATGTCGAATCTCCCCGCTCTCTGCGATAGGCGACAGATAGCCAGAGTTGAGGACGCATATCTTGATCAAGAATTTTTCTGATGACGGGACTAGTGAGAAACTCTTCGTATCTGAAACAGGAATGCCTCAGAATTTTTTTAATTTCTTCTGGTGCCGAGGCTGGTCCGGGCAGAGGCTCAAACAGGGTGGCAGCTTCTCAGACTGACAGTTTCAGGTTTCAACAGAAGGAAGAAGAGGATGCCCCGACTGCTCCCGAACTCAGAATCAAGTGCCGTCAAATCCGTTGGAACCGTGGACAAGCCCTCTTCGCACCAGAACCGGCGGGGAAGCCAAACAATGCCAGAGAAGACCAGTGGACTCTGAATAGTGGTGATAGGTCGGTGCAGACTGTGAGGAAGCAGAACAATGTACCCAGGGAAAAAAATTGGTAACTCTTGAACACAAATGCCGATCGGAGTTCCGCTTCTTGATTCTGAAAGTATACAGAACTTGGAGGAACTTTGCAGAAGAACTCTTGGCCTGATTCTTCCGAGGTTGGTCGTGGTGAAGCTTCTACTCTGGATCAGGTACTCTGCAGGGGCAGCTCTGCGCAGTTTTGGGAGAACGGACCTCCCAGGCGACACGGACCTCGGATGGGGATGAGACCACCGCCGTTGCGAAGAATACAGGAAGACGCTTCCGTGGATAGCTCTTGGGTCTTTTTTTTAACTAAGGTTGATACTTGTAGGGGCAAGGGTAGAGGAACCCCAACCACCATACAAGGAAATTTTATAGATAAAAGAGGTTGGTAAGAGGGAAAGGATAGGGATACAGTGGACAGCAAGGTCCAGGGGTGGGGGGGGGGCATCCTACAAGAAAGAGAGGAGCCCAATTACAACCAGAGGGCAAGGCCCAAAACGGTAAAAAGCGAGAATAACACACACAAACATGAACCAGAAGACCTAAGCGCGACCAAGAGCATGACTAAAGCCTGACATTGTAGAAGTCGACCGGGTTAGAGATCCGTTGTTTCCTTCTTCGGCTCCTGCGGGGGGGCAGGAAGGGGGGAACCTCCTCCTCAGGATTGGAGTGTGGAGAGGACGGAGACGATGCCCCTCGCTCCTGCACAGCGACAAGGTCCCCCTGGCGGGGCATGTCGGCACACGGGGGCTGGACCACAGAAGAGGGCCCGACGATAGCAAGGTCCCCCCGGCGGGGGAGAGACACACCGGCAGACGAGGGCTGGACCCCAGAAGTGCACTCGACGACGGGAGACGTATCGGCCCGCAAGGCCAAGACGAAGTCTTGAAGCTGCACACCCGGCGGAGGAGGGGGAGGTTCACGCAGGGCCGGAGCAGCAGCCGACGTAAAACGAGAGAAGGAGGGCAAGGCGTTGACGTCGTCCCGTAGCACACGGAGGGCAGCCAATCGTGCAAGACGTTCCGCCTGATTGGGAGCAGGGGGCGGCAGCGAGGACGACGCCGGAAAGGCCTGGGAGGCAGGCCTTGGGGCCGGGGCACCCACGGGCAAGGGGGACGCAGCAGACATAGTAGCGTCAGCAACAGGGGCGGCGGAGGGCCCCGCAGGAGAGGCCTGCGCTGCCCGATGACCAGCAGAGGGAGCAGAGGGGGGGTTAACCCCTTGGCAGACATGGCTTGGCGAGACACCGTCGGCCAGAGATGATGGCGCCGCCAAAGCTTCAGCGAGGAGCCCTCCAACGGCGAACGGGGGAGCAAGGGGAGCAGCATGGGGAGCAGCGAGAGGGGCCTCCTGTAAGCCGGGAAGGCAGGTGGCAGTCGGGCTCGGGGCAGAGACAACAACCGCCACTAGGGCGGCAGCAGACGTAGCCGGAGAAGCAGGCTGGCCGGGGGCCACCCGAAGGACAAAGTCACGGTTGGCAGAGGCGCCCACAGTGGCCAACGCTGCCGCCGAGGCTTGCTCTGCTGAAACAGCAGCAGGGCGAGGAAGAAAGCTGAGCGGCGGAGGAGCGGGCGGTGAGCCTCCGGAGTCAGCAGGCAGGGAAGCCGCAGGGCCGAGTGTGACGGAAGGACCAGCATCGCCAGGAAACGAAGGACATGGAGAGAGGACAGGGGAGGGGTCCCCAGAGCAGGCTGGACGCAGAGGCGAAGCAGGAAGGGCCAGGGGACTGAAGGCAGGATCAACGTCCCCCGCACGAGCGCTAGGGCCCCCCAGGGGAGCAGATGGAGAAGCTTCTGCGCGAGCCAGGGCCACCGTGGGCGGTTGATGAATAGAAGGAGCAGTAAGCTCCCCCGAGGCGACCGGCGTCCAAGCCTGAGGAGGCACCGGCGGCGGACCACGAGGAGGCCTCCCCCGCGCGGCGGGAAGAACAGCAGAAGCCGAACGAGAAGGCCCCACGGGGGGAAGAGCCTTCGACTTGCACTTATCCACGACATGGCCGAGCTGCTGGCAGGAGCGGCAGAACACGGGGGGGTCTGGGTAGACGATAGGTTGCCAGGTGCCGCCGCCCCCACAGCCAACCCACACTCGCGCTGGTAGAGGCTTGGAGATGTCCAACTGAACACAGGCCCTAGCAGCATGGGCATGGAGCAGACATGATGAACTGCGGTCGATCTTAAGGACCGGACCAATGCTCCCAGCGATGGAGCGAAGCATAGCTTCGTTGAAGAAATTGGCCGGGAGGCCAGGAAGCTCCAGCCAGACGGGCACAATTGGAGAGTCGTAGCCGGGTCTGAAGTCGATCGACCAACTGGAGAATCTGAACGGCTTGCCGAGGACGTAGAGGGTCTCCTTGAGCAGAACCTGGAGGTAGTCGTCAAAGTTCAGAAACTTGATAATGAGATGTCGACCATCGATCGCACTGATGAGGAAGTCGTCAGAGAACGAGAACCGCTGAACCAGGTGTCCACGGATCTCTTGAAACGGCGGTCGCCCTCGCGGAGTCTTAGCAATGACCGCAAACTGTAGGGGCTTGCAAGATTCCTTAATTTCATCGAGAGAGAAGAAGCATGCCGGTTCCCCAGAGTCAGTCAAGGCGGGAGGGTGAATGGCCAGGGAGAGCGGTGGTGAAGAGAGCGCCAGGCGAGAGATCTGGGCGAAAGAAGGGCCGTCGGCAAACCTTGGGTTGGAGACAGCAGGCCAGGAGGGCTTGGGGGCCGAAGCAGGGGCATCAGCAGTCACGGGGGGCAAGGAGGGAGTGGGGAGCAGGGAGGTAGGTCCAGCCGCAATGGGGCCATCAGTGGGGAAGACAGCCACCAAAGACGTCGGGGGCCCAGCAGGGACAAGAGGAGGAGGAGAGACAGCCGGCTGAGCAAGGGCGCTGCTGACTTGTGTCGCGGGGAGGAGGGGTGAAGAGTGCCGGTTAGCAGCCTGCAGCAAAGGGGCGGTGGGAGAAATGCACGAAACAGGGGAGCCTTGAGGAGAAAACAGAGTACCGTTTTCTCCTAAGGTCCCATCCGAAAGAGGGGGGGTGGGGCCCAAAAACTGGGTGAGAGGCGAAGTGGCGGGAAGAGCGGTCAGCAGACTGGGGAGGTCAACGCCTGGAGACCCATCCGGACTGGCCACCTGTGCTTGCGTGCATGGGTTGCCATAGACGTGTCGCCCGGCGGTAGGTAGAGGCGCAGCGGAGCAACCGGAGGACTGAGACGCAGGGGCAAGCATCGCCGGAGGCACACCGGCGAACGGCGAAGTGGTGGAGGGGGATGCAACCGAGGCCAAGGGCAGGAGAGGCCCAGCTAGATGCACGGGGACGCCCGGAGGGGCCAAGGGAGGAGCAAAGGAGAAACCGGAGGCCGATCCCGCCGAGGAGGAGACCCTGTCAACCACGCAGTGAAGGCCAGACGCAGCGGCTACCGGAGCATGGGCAGTGGTGAGACCACCAGAGGGGGCACCACCAAAGGCAGGAGGGGCGCCAAGGCCTCCCGCGACGGAGCAGACCGCAGCCGGAAGAGGAAGACCCACTCCCAGAGCCGCCGCAGCAGGGCCACCAGGCGGGGGGGCTCGGACAAGAGCATCACCAGCCAGACACCCACGGCGGGCTGCAGCAACAGCACCCTCTGGCGCGAGATGGCCGCCCGAAGACGAAGAAGGGGGAAGACCTGCAGACGCTGGAGGGCAGGAGCCGTTGACGATGGAGGGGGAGGGGGGAGGCACTCGACCTCCCCCCTCACCGGCGGCCATCACCGGACGGGGGCAGCCACAGCAGAATCAAAAGCACAAGGAGGAGGGGGAGCACGCTGGAGTGGAACGAGAGGGGGAAACCGAGAGGAGAGAGAAACGCATGAGATCTTCAAACTCATCCGGAGGAAGATGTGATCACCTCTGGAACCTGCTACTCTTCTGCAGATCTTCAGTTGAGAGCTGTAGGTTGAAGATGACGGGGGGAATGGGGTATATGGGAGGGGAAATGGGGGTGGATGAGTGTGGGCAGAACCCTGGCTGTGAGGGGGTCTAGGAGGGGGTGTTCTAAGGTGTGGGGGGGGGAGAATAGGGTCTGGAAGGGGGTCTAACAGGTGGTGGGAGGAGGAGCTACGAATTTGGGCTTGGAGGGAGAAGGGGGAAGGTGAGGGGGGCACACGTGGGTGGAGGGAATGTGAGTTTGAATTTCCTTTAATGTGGGGTGATCAATGGTGGTCTTAGGGATGGGAAGAGGTGCCTTAGGAAGGTGGAGGGCTGCTTGGGGAAGGGGATGGGTAGTTGGGGGTTGGAGGGTGGGGTGTGGATTGGTGGAGGGTCTATTGGGACTAGGGGGAAGTAATGATGGCTTGTGGGAAGTTGTAGAGGAGTTAATGGAGGTAGGTGGGAGGGTGGAGGTGGTTGGGAGGGGAGGAGAGAGAAAATTTTTAAAATTGGGTGTGGAGGAGAGAGAAAGGAGAGTGAAAGAGAGAAATTAAGAGAGGGATGGGTGGAGAATCTCTCCCCTAGGGTCTCTCACGCAAATAATGGAATCTCTCCACTAGATAAGAAGTTTGAACTCTCAAAATGGCAAGTTTTTCATTTATTGATTCATTGATTGATTACAAATGGGGGAAATGGGGTCCTATATATAGGCAACCCACATTTTCACAAAAGACCCTAACATTTAACACACTAACAAATAACCGAAGGAAGGGGGGGTGCCCATGGGCCTAGCCCAAAGAAATAGGCCCAATAGCAAACTCATTAGCCTAATGAGACTCAAACTTAGGGAAATGACTCATTAACCTAGGTACGAGACTCAAATAAAAGGAAAATTACATGATTATGACTCAAAGAAAATATGAAAATTACATGACTCGACTTAGAGAAATATGACAGACACAATGGAGCTATGCTAGCAAGCAATCGAAGTTGTAAAAAATATGAAGGGCGAGAGATGCCCCCATCATACCCCCGGGGTGCGAAGAACTCGACTCCGTCGAGTATGAGTCCATCGGGGAAGAGGTCCTCCAACGCAACTCCGGGCAAGCTACAACCTCCAAACTCAACCTCACGTTCGCAACCAGGGGATAGCGCTTCAACTTCTCAAGGTGGCTTGGACACACCCTCTTGCCGATGATAGTACCTTGCTTGCCCAGTATTGCCTCCGTGTGCGCTCGTCGGACTCTCAAGCTGTTATGTGGAAGCTCTCCGAGGGTGTCGCTCAAAAAGATGGGGGTACGCTCAAGGTGCTCACTAGGATCTACCGCGGTGCCCTTAGAGGGTGCTAGATCCGTTACGTGAAAAGTGAGGTATATCCCAAAATCCCATGAGTAAATCTAACCCGTAAGCCAGGTTGCCAAAGCCACTTGGAACATGGAAGGTCCAAGTCCTCGTGCCCTCGATTTGGAGGTGGCCCTAAGGTAGAGCCATTCCAAAGCCACCATCGTGAGGTTGCCTTCTTGGAATTCAAAGTGCCACTCGTGAGTTTTTGCCCGCTCATTACGATCCTCACCGCCCATTGCTAGATGCTTGCTTGAATGAGTATGCCTTGAGCTACGGTGCGGTGTGGGTGGGAAGTGTGTGGTATGCAAAGGGGGACCGGGGCAACCAAAAGTAGACCTATCATGTAATGATGCAGTGTAGACTTCGGTCAACCTAGGTGGGCCGGGGCACCCGTAGGTGGCCCTATCATGCAAAGTGGTGGTAAATATCGGGGGACCCAGACATCCGTAGATGCCTTTGACATGTGTGTGACCAATGTGAAGTGAGGGAGGGCCGGGGCATCCATAGGTGTCCCTTTCATGTGTGGGTGTGATGAGTGCCGGGGGACCCGGACATCCGTGAATGCTCCTAACATGTTTAAGACTTATGATGAATGACGGTGGCCCATTACATCCGAATATGGACCACTCATGCTTTCCACTTGACATGTGGGTGATATAGATGAATGGACCCAACATAGTGTTCATGCCAAGTGGTGTGGTAAGCCTAGACACATGCATGTTTTTCCTAAAGGTGACTTTCATGTGTATATGGGTGGGACAACCCTTTAACTGCCATTGGAAAGGATCGAATGGATCTAAGAAGGTGGTCATCATCGGATGGGGCACAACCTTATTACCTAGGGGTATGTGGCCTAAGGTCATGGTTCCCAAGGTGTAACCCGAATCTAGGATGGGGTGAATTAGGTCTAACATGGTGGGTTGGGATAGGGAATGGTGGGTGGTGGATAAGGTGGTTGGGTCACATTGAGAACTAGACTCCCATAGGAAGGGATCAAAGGGGTCGTGAAAAGGTCTTCCTAGAGGGAGGCACTCTATGTCTTCAAGGTTCCCAAATTGTGAGTCATCCTCCTCTAAGGTAATTAGGCCAAGTTTTCTAGTGGGTTGGCCGATCAAAGTATTTGGGAACTCAATGGTAGGGGAGTGGATCGAGATGGGTTCTTCTACCATAGGGAGAAGAAAAAGGAGGCCGCTAGTGTAGCAACCAATGGTATAGACCGAGGTGATTGACCCGATGCATGGGTGTAGGAGGCAAAGGCTCCTAGGTTGTTCGGCCATAGGGGTCAACATGCTAGTGAACTCAATTTGCCATGCTAAGCCTCTAAGAAAATCCTCTAAGGTCTCTACTTGATAAGATGCTTGGATTGTGGTGTGATAAGAAGAGATGGGCACTATGGGATA
Organism: Amorphophallus konjac; assembly: GCA_022559845.1. NCBI lineage: Eukaryota > Viridiplantae > Streptophyta > Magnoliopsida > Alismatales > Araceae > Amorphophallus > Amorphophallus konjac. The sequence goes on along the minus strand of CM040123.1, from coordinate 183,854,027 downwards.
GTTTTCCTTCATGGGTGGGAAATCGTGGGCCGTGATCTCTCTTATTGGGCTCTCCTTTAGCCAACTAACAAGGGGTTCCCCTAAGATGAGATTGACTCCAACTAAAGATGGTGATGTAAGGTGAAGACCCTCGCATGCTGTTTCTTCTTCAACTTGGACCTGGGTTTCCTCCAAGGTGGAGAGTGGGTTTGGAGTGTTCACCACTATGGGGTGGGATATGTGTTCTTCTTCCAAGGAGGTGAGAGGGGCTTTTGAGGGTGTGGTGATGATTAGGGCATAGTGTATCCGGGGTGGTAGGTAGTGGGAAACTTGGGTTAGGATAGGTAAGGGTAGTAGTGGAGGCTTTGGTGGGAGTTGGATTAGGGTAGGGAGAGGAAGATGGGTGGGTTGAAGGGGTTTGGGTTGATCGATTTTGGGAGGAGTGTCCCCTTTTGGGGGTGATGGAGAGGTAGTGGTGGGGGTTACCACGGGCCTAGGTGGAGAGTTGGCCATGGGGCCCAATTGGGTATGGGGACCTATGGTTGTGGAGGAGACTTGGAGGTGGGGTGTAAATGTAGTGGTTGGGGTAGGAGAGATGGGAAGTGGTGGGGAATGTGTGATTGGGGTCTTGGATTGACCGGGTGGGGATGATGGAGTTGAAGTGCTCCTTGGACTTTGGTGATTTGAGTAGGAGGGAGAGGGTTGGAGGGTGTAGGTTTTTCTAAGCTCGGTCTTCATCTCATCCCAAGTGCTAATTGGGGCCTCCCTACGGATCTTTCTCAAACCTTCCACAACTAACCAGTGAGTTTTAGCTTGTTTGGAGAGGTGTGCCTTGGCTAGCCTCATTCTTCTTCCTTCGTTCAAGGGGCAAATTTTAAAGAATTGGTCCATGGAAATCTCCCAATCTAGGTAAAGGCTTGGGCTGTTGGATCCATCAAAGGCGGGGGTTTTGATTTTCAAGTGTTCTAAAAATATGGTTTCTAGATTTCCCCAAAGGTCACTCTCATTCACTCTTGGTGCACGGCTATTTCCTTCAAGTCGGTCGAGTCGAGACATGATATCTTCAAGCCGATTAAGGACATTAGGTAGGGCTTCTATGATAGAGGTGCTGCTACCCACTTTGTTGGCAATGGAACTTCCATGAGGATTTGGGCTTCTCGAGAAAGTTGATGGGGATGGATATGACGGGTATGAAGTGGCCATTCTAGTGGACATGGGAGATGCAACCGAGGACTCTAAATGCATAAACATGCCCTAGGACCAACTTATGGAGAGACAAGTTATGAACTTGCTCTGATACCACTTGATGTGACACCACCTTGGGGTGATAATCACATGATCAAATGACCCTTGGACCTAGCAAGCAACCAACACACGAACCGGTGACTTTACTCGGGCGGACTCACCCGCTAAGCGCACTCTTGTGCCCGTTGGCAAACCGGTGATAGTGGTGAGGGTCTGGGACGGGCCCTTGCTGCTCCGAGGGTTGGCTAGCTTTGGATTGGACCTCTCAAGGGTCCTAGGATGCCCACTCTCGTAGGTGGCCAGCACACCGAGGGTGTGGGTGTTAATGGCTCTCTCGCAACTCACCCGCGGTTGTCACTCAATCATAAGCAAATTCGGGTTCGGGCGCTCCACTGACCACCGACGGCACTAAGATGCGATACTAATGAAGCAAAGGAATTTAAGCAAAGAGGAGTGTGCGGTGGCTCACCTGATCGGTGTGAAGACACCGATCCCGGCCGGAGACGAGGGCGAGCGAGGAAGCGTGGGCTTACCCGCACGCCGCGCCGGAGAAGCTTCGACCTGAAATTTTAAATGACATGCACTACACTCCATGCAAGGGGGGGATCTTGGGGAAGGTAAACCAAAGAATACATCCAATTACTACCTCCACATAGGGAGGGGCCTTCATCCAGCCAAGCGGGGAGGGGAGAAAGTGATGAAAACACAAGAGCAGAAGCCGATGCCGAATCTGCCCGCTCTCTGCGATAAGGGACAGACAGCCAGAGTTGAGGACGTAGATCTTGATCTAGAATTTTTCTGATGACGGGACCAGTGGGAAACGCTTCGTATCTGGAACAGGAATGCCTCAGAATTTTGTTAATTTCTTCTGGTGCCGAGGCTGGTCCGGGCAGAGGCTCAAACAGGGTGGCAGCTTCTCGGACTGACAGTTTCAGGTTTCCAACAGAAGGAAGAAGAGGATGCCCCGACTGCTCCGAACTCAGAATCAAGTGCCGTCAAATCCGTTGGAACCGTGGACAAGCCCTCTTCGCACCAGAATTGGCGGGGAAGCCAAATGATGACGGAGAAGGCCAGTGGACTCTGAACAGTGGTGATAGGTCGGTGCAGACTGTGGGGAAGTAGAACTATGTACCCAGAGAAGAAAATTGGTAACTCTTGAACACGAACGCCGATCGGAGTTCCGCTTCTTGATTCTGAAAGTAGACAGGACGTGGAAGAACTTTTCAGAAGAACTCTTGGCCTGATTCTTCTGAGGTTGGTCGTGGTGAAGTTTCTACTCTGGATCAGGTACCCCACAGGGGTAGCTCTACGCAGTTTTGGGAGAACGGACCTCCCGGGCGACACGGACCTCGGATGGGGATGAGACCACTGCCGTTGCGAAGAACACAGGAAGACGCTTTCGTGGATAGCCCTTGGGTCTTCAAAATCGTCCGGAGGAAGATGTGGTCACCTCTGCAAGCTGCTACTCTTCTGCAGATCTTCAGTTGAGAGCTGTAGGTTGAAGATGACGGGGGGAATAGGGTATATGGGAGGGGAAATGGGGGTGGATGAGTGTGGGGAGAACCCTGGCTGTGAGGGGGTCTAGGAGGGGGTGTTCCAAGGTGTGGGGGGGGGAAGAATAGGGTCTGGAAGGGGGTCTAACAGGTGGTGGGAGGAGGAGCTACGAATTTGGGCTTGGAGGGAGAAGGGGGAAGGTGAGGGGGGCACAAGTGGGTGGAGGGAATGTGAGTTTGAATTTCCTTTAATGTGGGGTGATCAATGGTGGTCTTGGGGATGGGAAGAGGTGCCTTGGGAAGGTGGAGGGCTGCTTGGGGAAGGGGATGGATAGTTGGGGGTTGGAGGGTGGGGTGTGGATTGGTGGAGGGTCCATTGGGACTAGGGGGAAGTAATGATGACTTGTGGGAAGTTGTAGAGGAGTTAATAGAGGTAGGTGGAAGGGTGGAGGTGGTTGGGAGGGGAGGAGAGAGAAAATTTTCAAAATTGGGTGTGGAGGAGAGAGAAAGGAGAGTGAAAGAGAGAAATTAAGAGAGGGATGGGTGGGGAATCTCTCCCCTAGGGTCTCTCACCCAAATAATGGAATCTCTCCACTAGATAAGAAGTTTGAACTCTCGAAATGGCAAGTTTTTCATTCATTGATTCATTGATTGATTACAAATGGGGGAAATGGGGTCCTATATATAGGCAACCCACATTTTCACAAAAGACCCTGACATTTAACACACTAACAAATAACCGAAGGAAGGGGGGCGCCCATGGGCCTAGCCCAAAGAAATAGGCCCAATAGCAAACTCATTAGCCTAATGAGACTCAAACTTAGGGAAATGACTTATTAACCTAGGTACGAGACTCAAATAAAAGGAAAATTACATGATTATGACTCAAAGAAAATATGAAAATTACATGACTCGACTTAGAGAAATATGACAGACACAATGGAGCTATGCTAGCAAGCAATCGAAGTTGTAAAAAATATGAAGGGCGAGAGATGCCCCCATCATCCACCTTACCTCGGTTATAGCCTTTGCTGATCAAAAAATCAGTTAGCCTATCATACCAGGCCCGAGGGGCCTGTTTCAATCCGTACATGGCTTTATTTAACCTGAAGACATGGTTAGGTTGTATAGATAACTCAAATCTGGGGGGCTACTCAACATAAACTTCTTCTTTTATGAATCTATTTAGGAATGCACTTTTTACATCCATTTGATTAAGTTAATATTTTTAGAGCAAGCAAAGGCCAATAATATTCTAATTTCCTCCATCCTAGCAACTAGTGCATAGGATTCATCAAAATCCACCCCAAATTCCTGACAATAGCCTTTGGCTACCAATCTGGCTTTATTTCGTGAAATTGTTCTATCTTCATTTATTTTATTCCTAAAGACCCACTTAGTTCCTATGATAGACACATTTTTAGGTCGAGGAACTAGATTCCAGACTTTATTTCTTTCAAATTTACCCAATTCTTCATTCATTGCATTTACCCCAGATTCATCATTTAAGACCTCTTCTATTGTTTTTGGTTCAATTTGGGACACAAGTGCTATAAGATCTTCATTATTAACCTCTCTATGAAAGGATCTGGTCCTAGGGGGATCATGAAGATTATCTATGATGTTTTCAATGGGATGATTTTTTAGAAATCTAATGTTAGTGGATGACTCACCTTGCTCGGCTGACTTACCCTGAACATGATCATTTTGTGCAGCAGGTTCCAAGGGATCCTCATTCAGTTTCTCTTCCAAAAATTCTCTATCATTCTTTGATTTCCTATCATCATCATTCACGTTAGTAGAGTTGAATGTTTCATCAAATATGACATGAGGGGACTCCTCTACTGTTTGATCAGTAATGTTAAAGACCTGGTAAGCCCTAGATGATTCAGAATATCCTAGAAAAATTCATGGGCTACTCTTGGATTCAAATTTGGCTAGGTCCTTTTTATTGTTATTATGAATGAAACACTTAGAACCAAAATTTTTGAAGTAAGTCAAGTTTGGTTTCTTACTTTTCAGATGCTCATATGGGGTTTTCATGTGAATGGGTCTTACTATAGCTCTGTTGATTGTATAGCAGGCAGTGTTGGCAACTTCTGCCCAAAACCTTCGTGGTAGTTGACTTTCAATGAGCATTGTTCTTGCCATCTCCACAATCATCATGTTTCTTCTTTCCACTATTCCATTTTGCTCTGGGATCCTGGGAGAAGAGAATTTATGAGTCAGTCCCTCACTGTCACAAAAATCTGAAAACATTGAATTTTCAAATTCCCCCCATGATCAGATTGGATTATGTAGATTTTGTTCTTACCCTCTTGCTTTATTTTGTTAATGAAAAGTTTGAATTCATGGAATGCATCATTCTTATGGGCCAAGAAAAATTTCCATGCAAATCTGGTATAATCATCTACAATGACATATCCAAAGCGTTTGCCATTAAAATACTGATTTCTAGAGGGGCCAAAAAGATCCATGTGCAAAAATTCCAGTGGCTTGGAAGATAGTGGTTCAGATATGAGTTTAAAAGCTTTTCTCGTGTGTTTCCCCAATGCACATGCATCACATATTTTTGAATTTTCTTTAAATTTTATTTTGGGTAGGCCACTAACTAGATCATGCTTAACAAGTTTATTGAGGGTACTGTAACTAGTGTGGCCTAACCTCTTATGCCAATTGAAGGTAGTATTATATAGGTTGGCAGACAAGCACAAATTTGATGTTGAATTTTTATTCAAGTCTACTATGTAGACATTATTGACTCTATGTCCTACGAATTTGACATTGTCAGAATTCATTTCAAAAATCTTGCATGCATGGTTATCAAAAATGACTTTGTGACCCTTGTCACACAGTTGACTAATGCTTAACAAATTATGCTCGAGACCTTCAACAAGTAATACTTTTTCAACAACGTTTGAGGGAGACTTACCATTGGTTCCTGAACCAATTATTCTACCTTAATTTTTCCCTCCAAACTTGATCAGTCCCCCTACCTTCAGTTCTAACTCACTGAACTTGGTCCGGTCTCCAGTCATATGTCTAGAACAGCCACTATCTAAGTACCACCTATTGTGTAGGGCTGCCAGACTAACCTAAAAGCAAATCAAGTAGAAGATTTTGGAACCCAAGGAAGGTTGGGTCCAAAGGCATCATTCAAATCCTTTAGTAGGTTTTTTGGAATCCAAAACTATTTAATGACATTTTTCTGATTCTGTTTCATGTGTTTTGCATTGACAATTTTGGTGGAAGCATACATTAAATTTTGTCTACTTTACACTTTATTAGAGAAGAATTTATTCCAGTTGCTTGAATGATTTTTTCTTGAAAATCTCATGAACCCATCTTATATTCGAAAACCATGATTATTACAAGATTCTTGAGAATAAACAGAATTTGCCCAGTGTGTTTTGTTTTGATTCATGTTTCTATTTGTTTTTGGTTTTATGCTTTGGGTGACCTGCCTTGACCTGAAGGATGAGTTGCATCGAGGCATCTCAACTTGAATACCAGTGTTGGCTCTGTCTGAGACAGAGTGTCTCGACAAGGCAAATGAACTAGGTCGATGCAAGCTTGTTTTACCCGTTGAATTTCTCTGAGTTTTGATCGGTTGTCCAGTGGAATTTGTTGAACTAGCTTTTACAAATTTCATCAATTTTGGTTGCTGGACATTTTGACTGCTGTTTGAATTGGATGGGGTATCCAGTTTTTCTTTCCCTTTCCCTAGACAATATGTCATCATTTTGAACTCAAAAGGTTTTTTATTCGATGGGTCATAACCTAGACCTTCTTTGTTGAAATTCATTTTTACACCTAGCATGGTATCTAGGTTGTTCTTACCTTGAACAAAATTTTTCAACATTTTTTGTTTGTCATTTATGTCCTTTTGAAGCGTTTCACAATATTTTTGAATTTCAGAGTTTGCAATCCTAAAAGCTTCATATTTTTCAGTTATTAATTCCTTTTCTATCTAAATTTCTTGAAGTTTCATCTTAAACTCATCCAGATGGTTCTTAGTTTCCTCATTTTCTATTTTCAAATTGCCGTTATCAATTTTCAGTGAGTTAGCTTCTTCAATCTGTTTTTTAAGATTTTCATTCTCTTTTATCATAGAGGCTTGATCTTGAATAACACCATTCAACTTTCTTTTCATGGCTTTGTATTATTTGGTTTGACTGTTAAATTTGTCTAGCAAGTCAACGTAAGCATCTTCCCAGTCATCAATTGTATACTTCTCAAAGGGATTGCTTACCTCATTATCACTGTCGGTCATGAGACAGATTCCTAGCTCCTCTTCCTCTGAGTTCTCAGCCCCGATATCTTCTTCTTCATCACTCCATGTACACACCATGGCTTGAGGCTTCTTTTTCTGACCTTTGAAGTGTTTCTTCGTCAACTCAGGGCACTCACCTTTCATGTGACCTAGCTTTCTGCAATGAAAACAAGTGATGTTGTCAGATTTTTTTTTTGTCAAATTTAGAGTTGGAATTCTTACTAGCCTGCTGTGGCCTTTTTTTCCTGAAGGTCTTACCTCTGGTTCTCAGGAACCTTTGAAACTGGCGGGTCAGCATGGCTTGTTGATCATCATCCAAATTAGAGAAGATTTTGTGTTCCTCACTGCTCTCACCACTACTCCGAGATACCTTGAGGGCTATGGTTTTCCCTTTTTTGTTCTCTTCTGTATTCCTCTTAAGGTTGATCTCATATGCCATCAGAGATCCTATCAGCTCTGTGACAGTCATGGTGGACAGGTCCCTAGATTCTTCTAATACAGTGGCTTTTGTGTGCCACGCCGGGGTTAGGGACCTTAGGATCTTCCTAACTAGATCACTCTCCTAAATTTGTTAACCTAGTGCCTTCAGACTATTGGTGACCTGTGAGAGCCTAGCATACATCTCTGATATGGTTTCATCATGCTTCTTTTTAAATAGCTCATAATCAGAGGTTAGCATTTTTATCTTAGTGGCTCGCACCTGCGACGTTCCTTCATAGATCAGCTGAAGTTCGTCCCACATCTTCTTGGCTATTTTGCACGTAGAAATCCTGGAATATTCCTCTGGGTGCATAGCACACTACATAATGTTCATCGCCGTCCAGTTGACAGTTGACATCCGGATCTGCTCCCTAGTCCTAGTACTTTCATCTTCAGGGAGTTCAAACGGTCCGGTGGTGATTACCCTCCACAACTCGTGACTCTGCGCTCGCAGGAATACTTCCATCATGTTCTTCGAGTATAAGTAATTAGTGCCATCTAAGAATGGGGGTTTGTTTATAGAATGCCCTTCAGCTATGAAACTGCGAGCATTGCTAGTTCCATGTCTTCCCTGGTCGTTGGACCACATTTTGGGAAACCTGCTCTGATACCAATTGATAAACTAGGATGACTGATATAGAAGGGGGGGATGAATGTATCAGACCCCAAGAACGAACAGATAAACAAATTGGGAGCAATGTGAACAGATGCGCCAACCACAACACTAAGTCAAGCACACACACCGGGTCAAACAAACAAGTAGCTAGCTAGCGTGTAGAGAAAAACGTGGTGAGTTCAACGAGAGCAAATAATCAAATCAACAGATAGAACTCTCACTTAGCATAGAAGAATGCTTACAATAACTGACATCGATACTAGGCAGAGGTTTGGGATCTCCTCACGCAAGGGCCACATTCCAGATATGCATAACCTAACCTTCTAGCTGCATCTTTTGATATACCGATTAGTCAAAGTTATGCATACTGAATTGCTAAGCCAATCAAACCATGCAATGGACAACAGAGTTTGTAGGTGGTTCAATTGCAATCCACAATCTACGTCCACCCCTCACTCTCCCAGAGTGAGGCTTCCTTGCTTAAAGCAAATGAACCAGCAGACTCAGTCTGCAACAACGGCTGAACACAACTTCTCCCTGAGGAACACTCTCCTCGCTTCTCCTGGAAGACCAGAAGGAACCCGGAGGATCAACCACCCTTCCTCTACTACCGTAGAGGGAACCCCGTGAGTTACACCCTGCAACTCAGTCAACCAGATGTCGGAGACCTCTCTTCCTCTGAACCTACAGAGGGGAATCCGTAGAATAATCTCCCTTCCTCTACTACCGCAGAGGGAACCACGAAACAAGTTCATAGAGAAGAACAAGAAGAAAATAGAAAACAAGAGAATTGAAGAACTTTGATCAGAAATAACGAAAACAATGTAGCTTCAAATCGAAGCAGACTTCAAATAAAACTGGCCGGCTGCACTCAGATTTCTCCTCCTCTCACAGTAATCTTCTCTTTCTTCTATCTCTGGAGGACTCTCTCTGGGATTTCACTCTTAATGGCTGTAGCGGTGTTCGGCAGCCTCTCTTAAACGGAGCGGCTAATTCTTATAGCAGGGAGTAGAGCATCGTCCTCCATTCCGATCAGCCAATTTTCCATTGGTCCATGTGGAAGGGAATATTCTGATGGTTATATGAACTTTCCAGAAGGAAAACATCCACGTGTGATGAAGATTTTCCCACCAAACTTTCTACGGAGATATCAACACGTGGTTCGCCTGGGTTTATCACGAGCTTAGTGTGCTTTTCTGATTGGCGGTCCAGTTCTTCCTTAACAACACTCCATTGGCACTCATCAGTTCATAAAGTAATCTTTTGTAATCTTTTTAATCATTCTGATGCGTTCAGAAAAGTATTTTCTTAAGTGTGCTGGAGAGTCGATGATAAGTGTCGAGGCATAACCTTGTCATGTCGAGGCAAAATATGATGGCTCATTTGCTGATGACTGAAACATCGGAGCAATGGCTTTCAGCTTCGAACTGTCCTGGTGATGGCATACACTTGCCCTTAAATTGCTTCGACCAGGTAGTCTTCCATTTTCTGTTTCCAAACTTAGTGCATCGATGCACTTCTCCAGTTGCATCGAGGCAGTAATGGATAAATACTTCAGATAGCTGACCTTAGACATCGACTTCTGACTTGGTGCGTCGGTGCAGATTCATGATGCTTCGACGCAATTGCTTTTAGAACCCGAGCCTTGACTAGTGCATCAGTGCATCGCCCTGATGCTTCAACGTGGTGCATCAAAATGACAATTTTGATCTTGGTGCGTCGGTGCATTTCTTCGATGCGTCGATGCATCTCTTCTACGAACCATGTCTGTGGCCGTGACTGCATCGAGGAGGTGAACATATTGCTTCGACACTTCATTCTTTCATCCATACTTCTGAAGGTTCCTTTCTTGGTTCAAGGTGATTTTTCTCTGACTCAAATTTCCTGCAACAATAAAGCTGATGTTATTACAAAAAAAACATATTATATTGACATCATCAAAACATAGAATTCAACAATATGCATGTTTATATGCCGAGTTTGATCAAAAGATGCATGTGGGTTGTTTTTCTTTGAAACCCTAGTGAATTGATCTATTGGGCATTGTTGTTTATGTTTTTGAAGCCTATATTATGTGGAAATGGTGTATGACAACATGGAACAAGTGTATCTCATGTAATCCCGTCGTTTTGAACGATTTGGCATGGGGTTTAAACTGTTAGGGCATTTTTCGAAACTACCGGACCAGTCGCGGTCGCCTCTTGATGCGGAACAAGAGCCCAGATCTTATGATTTTTATTATTATTTTTACTACGTTGTCTATTTTTCCCTCTCTATTTATTTAACCTTCTCTTTTTTTTTCACAAAATATTTTTTTCTCTCTCATTTATTTTGTCACAAACATAACAATTCTTCATAATTATTGCATGGGTTCAAACAACGTAACTAGAACTGTAGATCGGTACACAACTCAAACACTAAAGAGAACAACGTTACATATGTATAAATATACCAAGAAAAACCTTGGTTTATTATTAGGATGGCTCACAGTTCTCCCATCATCGCCAGATGACACATACGTGGAGTCAAATGTGTTAAGATCCACATCCACGTTTATATAGAGCTGGCAGATTACGTACGAGATGGGGAGGCCGTGCATACAACTGCTGCGGGCCACCCGGGTGTGCACTAGGGCGCGCTTGGAGGAAGGGGGGTGGGAGCGGCTACGTGCATGGCGATGGAGTTGGGGGGTTGGGTCCTCATGGCGATGGGGGCTGGGCAATGCCGTGGGAGGCAGGGTGCGGCAACGGCATGGTGTGGGGCGGTGGGGATGGGAAGGAATTACGATGGTGGGGACGCCAGGGAGCCTGTCGGGCTTGCTGTCAGAGACGACAGGAGCAGCTGGCCGTTGGGACTCCTTCCCGTTGCTGGTGAAGATGACGTGGGTCGGGGGTGCTGGGCGTGAGGGTGGTCGGTTGTTGGAGATGGTAATGGCGGTGGAGCGTTTAGTGCCTGGGATGGGTGTGTGGCTTAGAGTGTGAGGGTTGGGGGGAGTGGGTGACAGTGGCCATGTTCTGTGGGGTTGCAGGTAGCTGTTGTAGTGGGGGGCAATGGAGCACAGGTGGGGTGTGGGTTAGTGGTGTCAGAGGGTGAGCAGGGAGGGTGCATAGGATGGCCATCTCACCTCGGGGGATTCTCACCCAGAGGCATCTCACCCCATCTCCTTCTCGGAGAAGAACCATCAAGGCAAAGGCATCACACCTCATATGGAATAACTCTCCAATAATTTCATTTCAACTTCATCGTTCTCTATAACATGGGATTACAGACACTTTTTATAGACTCATCACCAAGACAACTCATAAAAAACGTCAACACCTAACACCCACGACTAATCATACCAAACCTTACCTAACACCTGACATCTATGACTAATGATACTTCTAGTGGGAAGAGTAAAATAATAAAAGACTATTACATGATGATGACACATCTTATTTTCTATAAAAAAAGAAAAGTACACAAAGTGGCCCCTTAACAAAAAAACACTTAAAATAAATATAATTGGATAGTTGCCCATGCTGCTTGACGATCCTCGTCAAACCCCTCCACTTGGAGGAGGTTCGACCTCGAACCTAGGACCTTTGCTTGGAGGAGTAGCGATGTCGATGGCGGCGGCAATGGAGGCGGGCGGTGAAGATGGACGACAAAGAAGGACAGATCTGGAGCTTTGAATGGGGTCTCACACCCGTCCCCATCTCAAGGATGATGCACCCGAAGTTTGAAATTCTCCCTTCATGGCGGAACGGACTTAGCCAAGGACCGAACTTGTGAGAACAAGTGGGCAACGGCTCTAATACCAAGTTGATGCGGAACAAGAACCCAGATCTTATGGTTTTTATTTATTTTTCTCACTACGTTCTCTATTTTTCCCTCTCTATTTATTTAACCTTCTCTTTTTTTTTCACAAAATATTTTTTTCTCTCATTTTTTTTGTCACAAACATAACAATTCTTCATAATTATTGCATGGGTTCTAACAACGTAACTAGAACTATAGATCGGTACACATCTCAAACACTAAAGAGAACTATGTTACATATGTATAAATATACCAAGCAAAACCTTGGTTTATTATTAGGATGGCTCACAGTTACCCCATCATCCCAAGATGACACATACATGGAGTCAAATGTGTTAAGATCCACATCCATGTGTGTATAGAGCTGGCAGATTACGTACGAGAAGGGGAGGCCGTACACACAGCTATTGCGGGCCACCTGGGGTGTGCACCAGGATGCGCTTGGAGGAAGGGGTGTGGGAGCGTGCATGGCGATGGAGTTGGGGGGTTGGGTTCTCATGGCGATGGGGGCTGGGCAACGCTGTGGGAGGCAGGGTGGGGTAGCGGCAGGGTGTGGGGCGGTAGGGATGGGGAGGAATGGCGACGGAGGAGATGACGAGAGCGGCTGGCCGGTGGGACTCCTTCCTGTTGCTGGTGAAGATGACGTGGGGGGGGGGGCTACTGGGCGTGAGGGCGGCCGGTTGTTGGAGATGGTAATGGCAGTGGAGCATTCAGTGCCTGGGGATGGGTGCGTGGCTTAGAGTGTGGGGGTTGGGGGGAGTGGGTGACAGTGGCCATGTTCTGTGGGGTTGCAAGTAGCTGTTGTAGTGGGGGCAAGGGAGCACATGTGGGGTGTGGGTTAGTTGTGTCAGAGGGTGAGAAGGGACGGTGGATAGGATGGGCATCTCACCCCGGGGGCTTCTCACCCATGGGCATATCACCCCATCTCCTTCTCGTAGAAGAACCAACAAGGCAAAGGCAGCACACCTCATATGGAATAACTCTCCAATAATTTCCTTTCAACTTCATCGTTCTCTATAACATGGGATTACAGACTCTTTTTATAGACTCATCACTAAGACAACTCATAAAAAACGTCAACACCAAACACCTAACACCCACGACTAATCATACCAAACCTCACCTAACACCTGACATCTATGACTAATGATACTTCTAGTTGGAAGACTAAAATAATAAAAGACTATTACATGATGATGACACAACTTATTTTCTATAAAAAAAGAAAAGTACACAAAGTGGCCCCTTAACAAAAAACACTTAAAATAAATGTAATTGGATAGTCGCCCATGTTGCTTGACGATCCTCGTCACCTCTAAACTGCGGCTAGGTCTATGGAAGAGGACTTGGTTCTGTAGAAACTACTTCTGGTTGTTCTATCGGGGGTCAGGCTGTGAATAGCTGTGCTTTCGAGGAAACTGCTTCAGCACAACTGCGGTCTCGAAACATCCGCATCTATGCTGCCGCGGTTTCAACTTAACCGCGTCTCTGAGCCTATTTTGATTTTAAGCCTGATCAACTTGCCTCGTGTTTCATGTAGTCCTCATCAATTATATCATATATGAAATGATTTTCATTGTATATTTATAACCCATTTGAGTTGGCTTCTCTTTCTTATGTGATTGACCCACTAGTCATAGCCCGACGACCTCTAGAGTCGGCCCACCTAGGAGAGGTGGTGGGGCAGTCCCGGTGTACGGTTTTTAGGCTAGTTTCCATGGGCCCCCTTGCTTTGCAGTAGCATCGGACTGGGGGGGAAAACTAGCTAGAGTCCTGGCTCAAGGCATTGAGCTTGTGTGTGCACACGTGGTCAGGGGCGTGGACTTGTGCTGACGAGCGTGACCCTAACTAGTCCTTGTCTTTGGTTACGGTTATGGTTACGGTGTCTCAGTTGCCGCATTCCAGGCGAGTGGTAGACACTCGAGGCGCAGTGTAAGTCGTCAGAAGACGCGTCTGGTCTTTCTTCTAGTGGTTTCACTTCTCCTGTCACTTGGTTTGTATAATTTTAACTCTAATGGTGAATGAAAGATTCTCGTGTTTAATTATGCTTTTCAATTAGCATGAGTTTATGTGGCATTCATATTTAGCTGTATTCATTTATTGATATTCCTGTACAGCTCATATAAATTGATATAGTTGCTTGCCATTGCGTTATTCATTGTGATTTTAGCTGCGAGGTAGGGATCTGCGGAACCCCTACTGAGTCAATGAAATGAGACTCACCCTATATTTTTCAGGTGAGGCATAGCAGCCCGCAGGTTTCCCACGTGGTTTTGGTGGACAATCTTAGCTGCCAGTGTGGTCCACTCCGGGGTATGCCCCGTGTAGCTGTCCTTTTTGGGTTCTTGTACAGTTTTGGACTTGTACTTTGTGATTCTAGACTAATGTATAATTATAACACTCTGGTAATGTAATTTTTGCTTCTGCTTAATGTTGTTATTCCATTAAAATGCATGTGTGATTGTAGACCTTTATGCGCCCCACAATCTCTTTTCCAACCCTTTCGGAGCCTCATCAGCTCTTGGGTGGCGTCTTAGGGTCCCAGCGATATCGGGTTTCCGATATCCGAGATTCTGGGTCGTTATAGTTCGTATCAGAGCATGGTCTTGTGGTTATGTATAAAGACCTAGAATCACAATAGTCAGGAACAAGTCCATGTACCACTAATTACTGGCTTAGGTTATTTTTCATGATCTATTTTTTTTGTTTGCGTGTTTTCTCTCATGTTCTTGAACTTATGGCGCCAAGGCGAAGGACTCATTTCCAAGCTACAGTGCATGTGGATGTTCAATGAGAAGGGTGCGGTTCATTACCTCCTCCAGTGAACGTAAGAGGTCAAGGCCATGTTCATCCAATTGTTGGTGAAGGTTTGTCTTCCCAAGGTGGTCGTGGTCGAGTCTTGAAGGAGTTTCTCTTATTCCACCCACCACAATTTAAAGGGCAGTCGGATCTAGATGCGGCAAGAGCATGGCTGGATGCCACTGAGCGTGTTTTCTGCTCCATGGAATGTGCTGAAGATGAAAAGGTAATGTTGGCTACTTTTCAGTTGCAGGGGGCGACACTTGCTTGGTGGACTACAAAGTGGGGAATGACATTCCAATCTCGTCCTCTCCGACTGATTAGTTGGCGGGAGTTTGTCTCTTCCTTTGAACGTACATATAGTCCAGCTTATCTCAGAATGGACAAAATGTACCAATTTATGGAGTTGGTCCAAGGTGAGATGACAGTTTTGCAGTATCGAACTAAATTTGTAGAATTGGGCCGATATGCTCCACATATCATGGCAGATGAAGGCCTGAAGACTCAGTAGTTTTTACGTGGTTTGAGGCCAGAATTGAGGTAACCTCTTATTACGACTAGAGTGGTAGATTTGGACATGGCATATCAAGCAGCGGCAGCATTAGAGCTGGATATGGCAAGAACTCAAGGGCAAACCCAAGTTGGGCCAATGCGGCAAGGTGAGCAGTAGCAGCAGCCGAGTGGTCAGCTGAGTGTGCCCGGGGTGCCATCTTCTATTCCTTCTGCCAGTGGTTCTTCCTCCTTGAAGTCAAATTTTAGGCGGATTTTTAGGAAGTCTAAGAAGCAGTATGACCGGCAAGCTTCGGCTAGCAGTGTACAACAACCTACACCTTCTTAGCGGCAGGGATCGGCAGGGAATCCGCCTCGAGCATGTCCCAGATGTGGTGAGAGCCATCCGAGTAGATAGTGTATGATGCCAGTGGTTTATTTTTAGTGTGATCAGGTATGACATTTGATGTGTGATTGTCCAATGAGGCCTAAGCAGCCTGCTCATTTTTTACAGCCACATCAGTTCCGACCACCACCACCACAGTAGTTGTAGCAGTTTACACAAGCACAGGCATCATCACAGTAGTCTACGGCGGGTGGAAAGAAATCTTGAGGAAGGGTTATGCATATGACTCGTGCTCAGGCGGTTGCATCACAACTAGTGGAAGGTACTGTTATGATTTATGGTCATGCCGCACGTGTTTTATTTGACTCTGGTGCTTCTCATTCATTTATTTCTGAAGATTTTGTTGCCTGCATTGAGGAGCCGACTTAGATTTGTCTTGTGAGTTGATTGTGGAATTGCCTATTGGAGAGATCATGTTCACTCCTTTTTATATTGATAAGGCCCCAGTGGTAATTGGGAATCAACAGTTGCTTGCTAGACTATATGCTTTGCAGTTAGTAGATTATGGTGTCATTCTGGGCATGGATTGGCTAGAAGATTATGATGATGTGGTTGATTGCAAAACTAAGAAGATATATTTTCAGCCATATGAGGGAGCAACATTTTATTTCAAAGGTATTTGATCTCGTTCTCCTTGCCTACTTATTTCTGCTATTCGACCCCGTAGGCTACTTGATGCTGGTTGCCAGGGATTCCTTGCTTCTGTGGTTGCTATTGAGGCACCACAGCAGGACATAGATGATATTCCTGTGGTTTGTGAATTTCCTGATGTTTTCCCTGGTGAGTTGCCAGGCTTACCTCCTCAGCGAGAGATTGAGTTTGTGATTGAAGTAATTCTAGGTATGGCGTCTTTGTCAAAAGCACCTTACCGTATGGCTCTTGCAGAATTGAAGGAATTGAGGGCACAGTTGTAAGAATTATTGGAAAAGGGGCTATATCCGTCCTAGCTTTTCCCCATGGGGTGCTCCTGTGTTATTTGGGAAGAAGAAAGATGGAAGCCTGAGGCTATGTGTTGATTACAAGTAATTGAATCAGGTGACTATCAAGAATAAGTATCCTCTGCTTAGGATCGATGACTTATTTCACCAACTTCAGTCAGCTTGTGTCTTTTCCCAGAATGATCTCCGATCTGGCTATTATCAATTGCGGATCAGGGAATCTGACGTGGGGAAGACTGCTTTTAGTACGAGGTATGGTCATTATGAATTTTTGGTTATGCCGTTTGGGCTAACCAATGCACCTGCAGCATTTATGGATTTGATGCGTCGGGTGTTTAGTCCATATTTGGACCAATTTGTGGTGGTCTTTGTAGATGATATTTTGTTCTATTCTGCTTCAGAAGAAGAGCATGTGGAGCATTTGAGAATTGCATTGTAGACTATGCGAGATCACCAGCTTTATGCAAAATTCAGCAAATGTGAGTTCTGGCTTCAAGAAATTAATTTTCTGGGCCATGTGATTTCTGGTGAAGGGATTACAGTCGACTCGACAAAAATTGAGGCTGTTCTTCATTGGGAGAGACCAAGGTCTATGATAGAAGTTAGAAGCTTCTTGTGTCTTGCTGGATATTACAGAAGGTTCATTCAAGATTTTGCATGAATTATCGCGCTGATGACTAAACTGACTCAGACAGATGTGCCTTTTTTGTGGTCCGAGGAATGTGAATAGAGCTTCAATGATTTGAAAAGGGTACTCCCGACTTCTCCAATGCTTATCTTGCCTTTTAGCTCTAGTGGATTCGTTGTGTGTACGGATGCTTCCCGAGTGAGTTTGGGTGCAGTGCTTATGCAGCATGGTAGAGTTGTAGCATATGCATCCCGGCAATTGAAGCAGCATGAAGAAAATTATCCCACTCATGATTTGGAGCTGGCGGCGATGATTTTTGAATTAAAAATATGGAGGCATTATTTATATGGTGAGAAATTTGAAATTTTCACTGATCATCAAAGTTTGAAATATGTGTTTTCCCAGAAGGACTTGAATCTTCGTCAGCGCAGGTGGATGAAGTGTATGAAAGATTATGATTTTACTCTATCTTATCAACCTGGCAAGATGAATGTAGTGACCAATGCACTAAGCAGAAAGGTGTAGATCAGTCACTTGATGATGCAAGAGTGGAAGCTATGGGAGCAAATTCCAACTGAGACTTTCAGATTAAAAATTCCCCGCGATTCGATGACAGCTATTCTTGCTAGTCTGGTGATGACTCCAACTATTTATCGGCAGATCAGGGAGGCACAACATGAAGATTCTGAGTTGTCTCGCATTGTGACAATGCCAAAAGTGGAATTAGGTGATGATGTAGTGGTAAGATTCAAAGGCCAAATCTATGTTCCAGTCGAAGATTCCTTGACGAATGCTATACTACATGAAGCACATGGATCCCGCTATACCATTCACCCTAGAACCATGAAGATGTATAATAATATGAAGAGGCAATTCTGGTGGCCAGGTATAAAAAGGGATGTGGCAGACTTCATGGCTAAATGCTTGACATGTCAGCAGGTCAAAGCTGAGCATCGGAGACCCGGAGGTATGCTTCAACCTTTAGAAATTCTGATGTGGAAATGGGATCATGTGACTATCAATTTTTTTGTGGGTTTGCCTTGAACCGCACAAGGCTATGATGGCATATGGCTATTGGTTGATCGCTTGACTAATACAGTTAGAATGTTTCCGATTAAGGTAAAGTGGAATGTTAAGAGATTGGCCAGACTTTATGTTAAGAGAATTGTGCCATTGCGTGGAATTCCAATGTCTATTGTATCAGATCGTGACCCGTGCTTTACATCTGGCTTTTGGTGGAGTTTTCAAAAGGCGTTTGGCACAAAATCGGCATTCATTTCGGCATACCATCCTCAGTCTGATGGCCAGTCTGAAAGGACCATTCAGACATTAGAAGACATGCTGAGATCGTGTTGTCTTGATTGGCAGGGTTCATGGAGCCATCATTTGCCATTGGTAGAATTTGCTTATAATAATAGCTATCATTCAAGTATTGGTATGGCACCGTATGAAGCCTTGTATGGTCGACCTTGTCGTACACCATTAGACTAGTTTGAGGTTAGTGAGTGGCTTTTGACAGGACCAGATTTGGTCCAGCATTGTGTAGAGGTAGTTCGTCTGATCAAGCAAAGATTGCTGACAGCTCAAAGTCGACAGAAAAGCTATCCTGGTCGGCGTAGAAGACCTTTGCAGTTTGAGCCTGGAGACTTTGTATTTGTGAGAATATCTCTAATGAAGGGCGTTGTGAGGTTTGGCAAGCGTGGAAAGCTTAGTCCCCGATATATTGGTATGTTTCCTATTTTGGAGCGTGTGGGCCAAGTGGCTTATCGTCTACAGTTGCCATCGGCGATGGGAGCAATCCATGATGTGTTTCATGTTTCCATGTTGAGAAAGTATGTGCCTGATGAGTCACACATTCTCGATGATTCTGTATGGCCTGAAGTGGAGGCGGATCTATCTACGCCAGAGCATCCAATTCGAATAGAGGATTGTCGTGAATAGCAACTGAGTAACAGTGTCTTCCCCCCGGTGAAGGTAGTGTGGCAGAGCCACTCCGGTCATGAGGCTACATGGAAGCGTGAGGAAGGCATGCGCCAGTAGTTCCCTTATCTATTTGAATAAGTATATTCTTTCTGTTCCTTCCTCGTATTCCTTTTAAATTTCGAGGATGAAATTTTTATTAGGAGGGAGGGACTGTAAGACCCGTGAAGTTTGGATTCCTATCGGATTTATAAATCAGAAAATTCCCATGAATTTGGTTGATTTTGTGTGTGTTTTAGATGAGTTATGCATTGAAATAACCCATTATATAATGATTTAAAGGAATTATGGGGCATTAACATAATTTTGATTTATTTAATGCCTTTTTGTAATTAAAGGTTTTATAACAACAAAAAACCTAAACTAAACCCATTTTTCACCCACGAGAGGAACCCCACGGTTCCCCTCTCCCTTCTCACGTCCCTCTCATTCTCTCCCTCGTTCTCTCGATGTCCTGCTCCACCCGGCCGCGGGCGGCTTGGAGGAGGAGACTTCGGCAAGCTTAGGGTGAAGGAGGAGTGCTCATGATGCCGGGGAGATTGGTGGTTCGTGTGGAGATCATCTTCCCTCCGGCGTGGGAAAGGTTTTGACGTGTGGAACGGCGTGAATTCACGATTCCAAGTAGGCGAATGGATTACTACTTGACTTTAGCATGCTTTCCTATTGTTTTGAAAAGATATATGCATGTTTATATGGAGAGTTTGATCAAAAGAGGCATGTGGGTTGTTTTTCTTTCAAACCCTAGTGAATTGATCTATTGGGCATTGTTCTTTATGTTTTTGAAGCCTATATTATATGGAAATGGTGTATGACAACATGGAAGAAGTGGATCTCATGTAAGCCCATCGTTTTAACGATTTGGGATGGGGTTTAAACTGTTAGGGCATTTTTTGGATCTGCCGGATCGATCACGGTCGCCTCTGAACCACGGCTAGGTCTCTAGAAGCGAACGCAGTTCCGCAGAAACCGCTTTTGGTTTTTCTATCGGGGGTCAGGTGGTGAATAGCCGTGGTTTCGAGGAATCCGCTTCAGCACAGCCGCGGTCTCGAAAGATTCGCGTCTACACTGCCACGGTTTCAACTTAACCGCATCTTTGATCCTATTTTGGTTTTAAGCCCGATCAACTTGCCTTGTGTTTCATGCAGTCCCCATCGATTATATCATATATGAAATGATTTTCATTGTATATTTATAACCCATTTGAGTGTGCTTCTCTTTCCTATGTGATTGACTCACTAGTCGCAGCCCGACGACCTCTACAGTTGGCCCACCTAGGAGAGGTGGCGGGGCAGTCTAGATGTACCGTTCTTATGCTAGTTTCCGTGGGCCCCCTTACTTTGCAGTAGTGTCCGACTGGGGGGGGAAACTAGCTAGAGGCTTGGCTTAAGGTATTGAGCTTGTGTGTGCAAACATGGTCAGGGGCGTGGACTTACACTGATGAGCGTGACCCTGACTAGTCCTTGTCTTTGGTTACGGTTACGGTGTCTCAGTTGCCGCATTCCAGGGGAGTGGTAGACACCCGAGGCGCAGTGTAAGTCGTCAGTGGACGCGTCTGGTCTTTCTTCTAGTGGTTTCACTTCTCCTGTCACTTGGTTTGTAGAATTTTAACTCTAATGGTGAATGAAAGATTCTCATGTTTAATTATGCTTTTTAATTAGCAAGAGTTTATGTGGCATTCATATTTAGCTGTATTCATTTATTGATATTTCTGTACAATGCATATAAATTGATATAGTTGCTTGCCATTGCATTATTCATTGTGATTTTAGCTGCGAGGTGGGGATCTGTGGGACCCCTACTGAGTCAATAAAATGCGACTCACCCTTTGTTTTTCAGGTGAGGCGCAGCAGCCCGTAGGTTTCCCGCGTTGTTTTGGCAGACAGTCTTAGCAGCCAGCGTGGTCCACTCTGGGGTATGCCCTATGTAGCTGTCCTTTTTATGTTCTTGTACAGTTTTGGACTTGTACTTTGTGCTTCTGGACTAATGTATAATTATAACACTCTGGTAATGTAATTTATGGTTCTGCTTAATGCTGTTATTCCATTAAAATGCGCGTGTGATTATAGACCTTTACGCGCCCCATAACCTCTTTTCCAACCCTTTCGGAGCCTCATCAGCTCTTGGGTGGCGTCTCAGGGTCCTAGCGGTATCTGGTTTCCGGCATTCGGGATTCCGAGTTGTTATAGAATGCATGCTAAGAAAAGTCATGTCAACAATCATGGTGCTCAGAAAAGAATAATTCATTGCTATTGTTGTGGTAAAGTAGGACACGTTGCTGCACAATGTTGGTTTCCTAAGGGTGAAAGAAAACCTCATTCTCATGCTGAACATGTTAGTTCTTCTGCAAATCAACATATTTTTTATAAAAAAAAAATTGCTTTAAAAGGTCAGCACATTTTGTGCTTCCACTGTGGGAAGCCTGGTCATAGGGCTAGTGAATGCTGGTTAGTTGTTGAAAGAAGAAATATCATCTCATGTTTTAATTGGGGAAAGCATGGCCATACAATCAAGGATTATTGGCATGCAAAAGAAAAGAAAATGTTTCATGATAACAATTCTGGCTATTCACAGAATTTCAGAAAACATACTTATCAGAAACCTGTGAAAAATCTCGGATGTTGTCATTATTGTGATAAAACTGGACATTTCATGTTTGATTGTAAATTGCTGAAACTTGATAACATGAATGTTCTGAATTCTTGGAGAACATCTAGGAGAGGTGTTACTAACCATGGAGGACCCAAGAACTCTTGGCTACCTATGTACATAAAATGAGCATTGCTTTGCAGGAGTGCCTTGGGACAAGGAATAAAAAAAAGGTTCAATAAGCCAAGGCACATGTGTATGGTAAAACCCCAATTTTTTGTTTCTACTTTTCTAGATGATGTGTTGAATAATTCCTGTCTCAAAATATTTATAATCTGACAGTTAGAATTTTATCCATATCATCATGTTTAGATGATCTAAATATGAAGTCATGAATAGAGTCTTAACTTGGTTGTTTGAGGGGGAGTTGAAATAAATTCAAAAACATAGGTTCTTTTGCCTACATATATCATCTTGCATTTGTATTGAAAAGCCATTGCATACATTTTCATATGTGCATATGCAATTTGCATTGTCATGAAAAATTTGTTTGCACACTCATGTATAGTTTGAATAACCTGCATTGCATATGAGACTGCACTGTGTGTGTTATGCACCATCAGGCATGTAGTGAAGTCTAGACGTTCATGAGCTTAAGTTAGCAACTCCATGCATGACCTTCTTGTTGAAATTGTTCCTTCAGTGCAACTAGAAAGGGGGAGTCAATGCATACATTGGACTGTAAATGCATGGTCTGCATCTAGTTAGGAAGAGGCAGTACTCACATGAGTTTGATCACATGCATACAATGTCTTCAGATTTAACTGCATATCTTGCTTGATCTAATTCTGTAAACTGAGGAAAATGATCAACCGACCAAGTGCAGTTGGTCAACCGAAACTGGAAAAATCTGAAGTTTGCTCATGAATACATTTTCATTGTCATGCTGAGTCTGAAAAATTCCTTGTTCACATATAGGATTGCATTTGCTATGCACCTTCATACATGACTCAAATGGTATATTAAATGGTACATTGGGAGAAGGACCGATTAATTCTGTCTGGAAACCCACACTTTGCGTGAGGTGGTTTTAAGACCTTCGTTCTCCGCCTAGTACCATGGGTCATATTGCATATAGAGCATTTAGATATTCATGAGCATAGTTCAAAAATTCCGCATGTGTTTTTCAGGTTATATTTGATGTCTCAGTACATTTAGTTAGGGAGGATCCCTGCATTTCATAGTTCAGTTTGCATGTATCATGTCACAGGCTTTCCAAGGAAGTGTCGACTCTCAGAGTCGACCCCTGTTATGATGCGTTCTGTCTAAGCATTCTCTGCAACAATGCATCGACACTATAAAGGTCTTGCGTCGATGCAGTCCACCTTGTTTTGAACTGCAATCTCAGCAGCATCAGAAAATTCATACTACAAGTTCATGTCTGCCTACTGCAACTTTGGCTACCTCTACCTTACTCTTGAGGCCAAATCTAGTCTGAATTGATTTGAAATGCCTAATTATCTTATTTTCATTCTCATCATGATTTGGCATCTTTGAAATCAGTCTAGTCTATAGATGTCATCTTTCTGGAACTTCTTGATCTCTTGCTCCTGCATTCATTAAGGGGGAGCTTTGCAATTCTTCATTATCATTTTTTTTTGCCTTCAACCAATCACATTGAAAATTCTTCACACTTGTTGATTCCTGCATTAATGCAAAATTATTGAAGTCACCTACTATTTGTTGCATGTCTGCTGAATTCTCTGGTCAAATGTGCCTGCTATATTTTGAACACTCTTGCCATACCTTGAGATAAACTTTCTAATGTCACCTAAATACCTATCTTTGAGAAACACCATCATGTTCAGCTTACTGTCTCAGATTAGTACTTACAAAATTTCTTGATCTGAATTTTGAGAAGATTTCAATAAGTGTACCTTGATCATAAATCTGAAAACAATGTTAATAAGGAATCTTCTATTATACAGGATTATGAATGTCTAATACATTCAGCTGGTATAAGTTTAATGTGTTCCTTAAGTTTGAATATGAATCTCTAGAAAATATCTGAGTCATTTTTTATAGACCTTAACCAGCATCTTCATGTTATATCTTGAAAAAATCTGTTGTATTCTCAAAGTTCTGAAATCATGGCTATCTTTGGTTTAGATACATGTATTGAGTACAGTTTTTAAACATCTAGATGATCTGAAAAATTCTTAGTGTTTTCAGAGCAATGACATTGGTCATTGAGAAACCATGTCTCTTTTCCATGAAGAAAAGAAGACTTTGTCATGACGTGCCATAGTTATCTTTGCGGAAAAATCATTGAAAAACCAGGCAGAGCAATGGCTTGTTCACTGAGAAATATATCTCACTCATCAATGAAATGAGTTGAGGTATGTCATGAGGTGTCAATGCTATCTCCGTACAAGTATGAAGCATGATAGTTAGTCATATCAAGTATCTAAGGGTACTGGCGTCTCAACAACGTGTATCCTCAAGGTATAAAGTGTGTACTGAACTTGATTGCTCCTGAAAAATTAATATGAAAATTGTTGAAAAATTAATATGAAAAAATCTGAAAATGGTTGCATAAGAAAAATTACTGAAACATAGGACAAAATCAGATGCATGTTGGTTTAACCTTAATACTAGTTGTTGTAACTCCTAAAGGAGTCATATTAACTTGAATGAGTAAGATGAAAGGAGGTTAAACAAGATGTAAATATGAGGGTTTGTGATGCGGGACAACATGAGAGTCGACACGGACTTGTTGCGAACTTGGGACTCTAGGGGCCAACGCGACCCAAAAGACGACGCGACCAGCGATGACACGAACAACTCAGCACCTAAAGAGTCCCAAAAGAGATAAACATGCCCCCAACAAAAAGTGCTAGCTCACGATCGTCCCAAGTAAGGGAAACGTGTCAATCTGTGCGGTTGAGAAACCAACACTGAGTCTCGGGTGGTTAATACTCTCACTCGTGCTCAGATCAAGACACGGGACGGGTCACACACTCAATCTCATAGCGGTGACTAAATTTGATAACTAGATAGGAACTTAACATGCATGCGGCGACATCAAGAACAAATACGGGACAAGCAAGTGCAATAAGGGGGGGTGCGTACCTCCACGCTCGAGGCGTGGGGAAGACGGCTCGGCCAAGACCCGTAACTCCCGGTACAGTAGACTAATCAATTATTACAGACGTAATTATACGGCCCACTCCACGCAGGGTGATAATAGGCTACACAATGGATTCGGGAGCACTGATCCGGGGTTGGCGGGCGGCATGTAGGCGGGGTTCTCGGGGAGGCTACGGGTGGCGGGTCCGGATCAGCACGAATCGGACCTGCAGGACAGCAAGCAAGGACGTTCAATAGAACATGGATCTACAGGAATCTTCTGGTGGCAGCGATCAGCTAGGAGGATGGCGGGACGTCCCTGGTTGATACACGGAAGCGACGGTCGGTGAATCTGATCCGACGTATTTTTAGAAGATTTAAACATGGATTGCCTTTGCTTGTCTGTCACGGGACAGATCTACGCTGTTGGAAATCTAGTTTTGATAATGACAACTTATTAATCATGTTCAGACTACTGTGTTTGTCTGGTTTGCCTTGTACTGCCTTAGGTTGTCGCAATACATGTTCAAATTACATTTGCGTCGGTGCAATTCTGTTTCTGATCCACATCATAGTCCTTGCATGTATTCATCTAGTCGGTGCAACTCTTGTTGTTGCACACGCACACGACCAAGTCACTCGCGTTCATCAGCAAAGTCGGTGCTATCCCACTTCTGCGTATAAGGTCAGTGCATTTCCATCATATTAGTTCGGTGCATATATGTTTAAGACTCACTCAGGGTCGGTACATGTGTGTATATGCCTAAGACATTCGCAAGGTCTGTGCAATATAGGTCTGTGTAGTCTGTGCAAGTCTTGTGCATAGAGTGAAGTTTGTGCATTTCTTATGCCTTGCACGCATGCTGTCGATATAGTCGTTGCATCTCGCACACACTTAGTCCGTGCAACACTTGATGTGTGCACAGCTTGACTCTGTGCATACGAGATCTTATACTGAGTGAGTTGGTGCATATTACATCTATTATTTTATTAACTTCGTGCAATCTCATTATTCCTTGACCTGTGTTCAATTGTCATAAGGTTGACTTCGAGCTAAGTATGACTGTCAGGATGCTAGCTCGACGATACTAAAGCTGGCACGTGTCTTCTGAAGACTCAGATCTAGACTAAAATCAAATCGGGAAAGTTGGATGCTCCACATGCTTTTCTCTTGCTAGATATATATATATATATATATATATATATATATATATATATATATATATATATATATATATATATATATATATATATATATATATATATATATATATATGGAGCTGGCTTCGTAAACGAGAGAGTGAGGGTGAATTGCTGAAGAATCTGGAAGAAGGGAGATCGTGCACCCGAAAAAAAAAGAGAGAGAGAGAGAGAGACAAGGCGAAAGGGAAGCAAGAACAACACTCTGAAGATTGGATTTTCTGGTGTGTTCTCTGGATCAGATCCGAGACACTTGGCTCCTGTGTGAGCAGTTTATTCTGAATTTATTGATAGCTTTCTGTTGCTGTGTTTAGTCCTTTTAGCTTTTTCTTATTTGACATTTTATTCAAGCTGTTCGTCAGCGGTTGCAGAGGAGGTTTCCTCTGGTCGGCTAAGCTGTAAAGCCCAGCGGGTCAAGTTGTTTGTCAGCGTTGCAGAGGATTGATTCCTCTAGACAGCAAGCTGTGTCGCTCAGCGGTTGTAGGCAAGCTGTGAAGCCCAGCGATCTTTCAAGCTGTGTGTAAGCAGGAATCCACACTCTGGTTGAGTGTGGGGTGGACGTAGGTCTAAAGGATAGAACCACCTAAAAATCCTTGTGTGCTGTGTGGATTGCTCTATTATGTGTTCAACGCTAGATACATGCTTAGGATCTCATTTCAATTTCTTATCAGTTGACTCATATTGAGAGCACAAACGCTCTGCTTCTGCTGGAAGTGCAGGTCAAGTGTTCAACGGTGTGCATCAATAGAGTATTTTGTTGTTTAGTCAAGTCTTGCATCGTTTCAGGGAGTTTTGATCTGGTGTGTCCTTGTCTAAGGTTTTAAAATTGGTTGAGATTTTCACTGAGGGTTTCATTCACCCCCCTCTGAATCCATCGCACCAGCTCTAACAGTTGGTATCAGAGTGGGTGTCTGCACAGAGGGTCCAACGACCTGCAGATCCGATCCGTAATTAGATTTGGTGCGATCTGAGTTGATCCGTCTGCTTGCATTAATTGATCTAATATCTATTTAGACTTTTGATCTTGTCTAAGCATGAAGTCCATAATTAATCTTCCGAGGTTTGAAGGTGTAGGTTTTTACAAGTGGTTTAATCAACTTAGAGAGTATGTGATGCAGGTTAATCTAGATCTATGGATAATTATTGTACACAGCTCTTATGATGTTCCAAAGGACAATTCCTTATGGAAAACCTCAGACCACTTGAAATACGCAAGGAATCAGAAGGCCCTGGAGCTAACTCTAAGGGCTATAAACACTAACAAGTTTCAATGTGTGCTTGAGTGTTGCAGTGCGTCAGAAGTTGTCAATATGGTTGCAGCTATCAAATGTCAAGATGCGGTAAAGTGTCTCATGGCAGTAGACGAAGATGAGGATTATATGGAGGAAACTTCATCACAGGTAAATTTTGATACCGGTAATTTCTCTCTCAAAAATTTGATTATGTTGAATGAGCATCTAATTGAGAAGTACGATAAAATTAAATATGAGAAAAAGAAACTTTGAAAAGAAATGTTGCATGAAATTAGAAGTATGAAGGTGGAAAATGAAAACCTAAAGTCTGACATGAACAGAAAAGAAAATGAAATGCAACAATTGAAGTCTGAAAATGAGAGTTTAAAAACCAGACTCGTCAAAGAAAATGATTCTTGCACTGAATGTGCCGTTCTCAGAGATCTGATCAATGATATAGATTATGATGACAATGTGCAAAAATAATTAATCAAATCTCTGAAAGAAGAAAACAAACTATTACTGGAAAAGAAAGTTGAGGTTGAATAAAGTCGAGAAAGACTGGTTGAAGAAAATGAAAATTTGAAAAGACTCAATGATGGTTTGCATAATCAAATAATTTCATATGAAGAGGACATTGTGGTATTCCAAACTGAAATTGAAGATCTAAAGAACTCACTGTCAAAGTTTGTTAAGGGAAAAGACAACTTGAATAAGCAGCTTGGAGCTAATGTGAATGCTCAGAAAGAGGGACTGGGTTACAGTCCAGTAATGAAGAAGGTTGATGAAAATAAATTGAAAATTATTTTTGTTAAAAGTTCAGAACAAGAAAAACCTTCTACCTCATCCCCATTTCAGTTCACGGCAAAGAGAAGTGAAGAGCATAGTAAAAACTTAGAAAAACAAAAGAAAACTCAGAAAAAGAAAACAAAACAGAATAAGAATCTGTATGCTGAAACTTCTCAGGCCAAACTGTCTTCTGTTAAAAGAAAGAATGTGAAATGTTTCTACTGTGGTAAATTCGACCATGAGATGCATGACTGTCTTGATATGAGAAAGGATGAGAAGAAACCTACTCATATTCAAAATAGTATAATAAAGTGTTTTTACTCTCATAATGCAGGTCATCTCATGCATGAATCCAAATCAATGGAATTAGATGACCTTGTTGCTATTAATTCATAGAAATATCATGCTAGAAATCATGCTTCTAGGAGAAAGAATGTGAATTGTTTCTACTGTGGGAAGTTAGGACACATCTATGCACAATGCTGGCATGCACAGGGAGGCAAACGCACTGCTAAATCTGTTAAATTCTATGTTCAACAGGATAATTTTAGGTATAAAACTGATCTCATGAAAAAGACGTTTACTTGTTTCAATTGTGGAAAACCTGGCCACAAAGCTTCTGAGTGCTGGGTGGCAGGTTTCAGAAAACAAAATGCTCATGTACATAACAGAAATCTCAATATTCATGCACATAGATTCAATACTCACAATAAGGTGCATAAAAGGAACTTGAATTCTATTATTTGTCATTACCGTGGTAAGTCTGGACATCCCATGTCCAATTGCAAGTTGATGGGCTATGATGACAATGTTGCTTGCAAAAGGTCAAGAACACCTGTTGAGGGTAATACAGGACCCAAGGTTGTTTGGGTTCCTGCTGGATCAAAATAACCCTTTTTTTTTGCAGGTATGCCTCGGAGGAAATAAAAAGGGGGAAAATAAGCTGAGGCACCAGAACAAAAAAAACCCATTTTCTACAGTTTTCAGGTTAGTCGTCTAATCATCCTAAATTCTGGCTTTACAGTAGTATCTTCCTATGTTATCATGATACATGTTTGCATTCCATGTGATGTTCCATGTGCATATCCTCAGTGATATTGTATGAGCAAATGATCCTTGTGGAATGTTACATGAATAATTGAAATAAATCAATGATGGATGATGTCATGTTCATAATTAGATAGGTAGGCTTGCACGACCCTATGGTATATAAAATAGTATGTTGAAAGAAGGGCAGTTGTTTTCTATTTGAAAATCCATGCTATGCGTAGAGGCTTGCCATCGCCAGGTACCAAGGGTCAAATTGCATCTAGAATCTTCCATGCTCAACTAGAATGTCACAACGTCTGTGCAAGT
Organism: Amorphophallus konjac; assembly: GCA_022559845.1. Classification (NCBI taxonomy): domain Eukaryota; kingdom Viridiplantae; phylum Streptophyta; class Magnoliopsida; order Alismatales; family Araceae; genus Amorphophallus; species Amorphophallus konjac. Next base: position 183,824,608 of record CM040123.1, on the reverse strand, counting down.
TTTGTTGTTTCATGCATGAAAGTCGGTGCACTTATCAGCTGAATTCATATAAACTCCATGACATAAAAAAGGCATGTGCATGATTCTATAGATTGCATAAAATGTTGATACATATCTGTGTGAATTAAGAGAATCAGATAGTATCTTTCTTTGACATCTCGTCACATTTTGAGGGGGAGCTGTGTAATTCAGAGATAGAATACATGCTTTGGTCAGTGATTCATTGCTACTTGGGCAGTTGGCCTCATGTGTCTGATGAATTGCAAGGTTCTGCTCTTGTGATATCGACCATGGAGTTAGCTTGAATCTGGTCTAATATGAGAAGTCAAATGGTTGAGTTTTGGGCTTTTGGACTCACTTACTTCTCAGAAGGCTGAATGCTTGATGGCTTATGGAGATGAGTGGTTATTTATTGATGGTCATTCAGGGTATGCCTTTGGATTTGTGCGAACTAGCCTTCATTCTCTATTCTGCTCGTGTGTGGTCTTCACCCATATCACCTTGTTCTGTGTTCTCTTCCATTACACTCATCTGTCTTCAAGAGTTCATAGAATGTGGTAATCAGGGGGAGTTAAAATCTGATATCTATTACCTCTTCTAATCCTCAACACTTAACTACTAAAAACACCCCTAACTGAGAATGAAATTGTTGATCTTAATTGGATCATGATTTTCTGCTTATGGATATTATATCCTATCTTAAAGTTTCCACAAGTGTCTCTGAATGAAGACTCAATGGTCATAAAATAGTCTGAAATGGAACATCTCAAAAGATTGCTTAAAATTTTAAACATCATGAGTAATGTGTCTACCTGACGAAGAATCTAAAGTTTATATGGTTCTTAAACTTGTTCTAAGATAATTCTGTTGACAGTCCAGAGAATACGCCATCAAAGGAAAATAAGCAAATAAAATTGTTTGTTGAATGGAGGCAGAGCAATGGCACAGTATTTGAGAAACTGACCATCTGATTCAAAAAAATTCAGAGGTTATGTCATGATGATAAGTGCCATCTCTGTTCAAAATCTCTGTTCAAAAATTTTGAAGCAGTAAGGTAAAGCTACACTGAGTAACCAGGGATTCCGGTGTCTAATCAACATGCTTCCTTGAGTAAAAAGGTGTAGTATTACCAGAATGCTCAATCATCAATAAAAGTTTAATATTCATATGGTTGACTCTAGTGTGGCTTTAAGAAAAATTAAAATTGATTTAAGCTCTATATAAAAATGGATCTCTCTTCAGGACTGGCAAATGAAAATGTGTAGTAATAATTAAAGGCATGTCTTGTTGGGGATAATAATGGAATGGATTGTTTTATTCCCATTGATTTCGATTCAAAATATATTTTGTAGAGACTTCATGTTATTCGATATAGTCCCATATGTTGAAAATCACGAAAAGAGACGAAAGGCATTTTTTCGAAAAGTAAACGGTGTTTTGGGTATTATATGTTGAGGTTGGTAAAGTAGATAGTATATCAGATAATCTTCTCAAACCCTATTTACCGCCACTGTCTAACACACTCCTTCCCGCTCGAAACTCTCTCCAACTCTTGGGATTCCTGTACCTCTCATCTGTGCAGAACACGACCGTGGTTTCTCAAGCCACCTCTCTCACCATCCTTGCTGTCTTTCTCTCTATCTTTTATCTTCCACTTGTTTATCTTCCACTTGTTGATCTTCCACCATGTCCTCCCCGTCGGCCACGAGCGAGTGGAAGAAGAAAATCACGGAAGAGCGACAACCTGCGTCTCCTCAAGTTTTGGAGACCAGTGTGACCAAAGCCTATAAGCGAAGATCAAAGGAAACACATGCAGCGGGTGTGGCATCAGAATCGGTTCAGAAGAAGTTGGGCAAAGGGAAAGGAAAGGAAACAGAAGTACAATTAGTAGAAGATCAAGAGTCAATGAAAACTGTAGTGCCACCACCAAAAGAAAAGAAGCTGAAGACGACACAAGGTTGAAGTAAGAGAAATGTACACGAGGAAGAAGATATCACAGTTAAAACTTCAAGATATGCAGAAATAACATTGGAGGCCGGCAAGATAGTCTTCCCACCGTACGTAGACTTTCATGACCAGAAAATGCTTGAGAAATTTCCTGAGCTGATTGAAATCTTTAAGGCTCAGAAATGGTTAAAATTTTTGGGTAAGCATAGGATATACTATCCTAGACTCGTAGTAGAGTTCTACCAGAATCTGAAATATGATTTGGATCAAGCAATACTGGTTTCTAAAGTCAAGGGGTACAAGATTGAAGTCTCTAAATACCTTCTACATACTTTATTTAGAATACCAGAAGAAGGAGTAGCTGAAAAAGGGTTTGCATGTGATCTCCATGAGGTATACTCTGTCATCACATATGAGCCTAAAAATCCCCTAGACAAAAATCAGGTAAAATTGGGTCAGTTTAATGCAAACAACTTCTCTCCTCTCAAGAGATTGCTACATCATATTCTCACTGCCATGATCACTCCTCAAGTTGGAGGGAGAGGAAGACTGACCAATACTCAAAGATTTGTTTTATATTGTCTGCTGAAGAAAATCAGAGTGTGCTTGCCTGAAATAATCATTCAGATAATGAGATCCTGCAAAGTGTCTAGGAGACATTTACCCTACGCAGCTCACATAACTGCTATCTTTAAGAAGGCTAACATAGCTTTAGAAGATGAACCTTCGAAAGATATTCCAAAGTTCAATGTTTACAACATGGACTTGATTGATACTTACATGAGATTGGATGAGACTGACTCAGAGAGTCCTTCTGATGAAGTTCAATGAAAATAGAAATCAGTAAAACATGCTCCGTTGAAGAAAACGAGGAAAGTTCAAGTGAAAAATGTGTCAGAACAGCCTCCAGTAAAGACAGTGACAGAATAGCCTCTCCAGATTTCTCAAGAAGAAACTCCTTCTATTTTACCTGAACAAGTCCAATGCTCTGCTGTTAAACCTGTTGAGAAGAATCTCATTGATCTACAACTAGAGCAAGAAGTCCATGAACTGAACCTAACCGATACTCAAATTGTGGAGCAGCTGGATCAGAATATCAGTCAGCTTTTTGATAAATTCGGAGTACAATCTGGGTAGGAACAGCAAGTTGCTCAGCAAGAACAACAAGAAGAAGATCAACAAAAAGAAGCAGAAATTCAAGAAAATGAGCCACAAGGCATAGAGGACGAAAGAGAAGAAACAACTGAAATTGATGATGAAATGCTATCTAGGGTGGCTACACATATTTTGACAGAAGAAGTTGAGAAAATTTTTGAAGAGACTGCTGATTCTGTTGTCAATGAACATGAGGGCAATCAACCAAGAGAAGAAGAAGTTACACAAGAAGTTCTAGGAGTCACTAAAGAGAGTACACATGACTATGTCATAGGACCTGCCCCTCACCATAGATTATATCCAAGAATGTCCTTCTCTCCGGCTCCTGAGTATGGTCCACACCTTGGAGAACTTATTGGTCTTGGAGTACCACCTCCTCCACTCCTTGAACAGCATCATGAATAATTCACTGAGCTACCAGATTCCAGTGCTTCCACTTCTAGTACACATGGAACAAATGTTGAACCCAATCTTGCTCAGATGTTGTCCAACCTGACAGAGATTGTTCTAAATCAGAATGATTTGATGAACAAATAGTTCTTATTTCAGACTATTCAAATAGACAGAGTAGAGGGCCGATGGAAACATTTGGAAAAGGTTGTGAAATGCCAAGAATAGAATTTTTAACTGCCAAACGAAAAACTGATGAAGCAGTACGAGAGATTTTACAATCTCTTATGGGTATCAGTACTCGAATAGGTGACATGGTCAGTAAAATTCAAGATACTCAAATCTCCATAGTCACCAATATGGGTAAAATTCTTGGCCATACATTTGATTTGAAAATTGTGTTTGAATTGTTAAAGGGCGCGTTAACTAATATAGCAGCCACTCAGCCAGAAATCATCACAAAGTTGGAAGTCATCCAGTCCAATCTGCAGACATTGTTAGAGGCAATTAAATAAGCCTTAAACAAACGAGAATCAGTCACCTCTCTAGTGGAAAGGGTGGGGAACACTGTGCATCAGAAGCTTGATAGACTGGCAGACTCTATTAAGGATCTTCAAACTTCTTTGCTGAACAGATTTCCCATTTCTGGTTCAAGTTCAACATATCCTCCTAGAGACAGGGAGAGCTACCGCGGTCATTAGTCGCTATCATTTCCCCATTTTTGATAATGACAAAGGGGGAGAAAATGTTAGGGGTGCTGATGTTTGATGGCTGGATGCTGATGCTGATGCTTAATGGAAGGATGCTGAGGTTTGCTGATAGGGCTATTCTGTGATCAGTTGTAGTGCTGTGGATACTTTCATGGACATGTTTGTAAAGCTGAGGATACTTGTGAATGTTAACACACTTTGATAACACACTCTGATAACACACTTTGATTTTTTTATACACAGATGTGATAGTGTGCACTTGTAGGAATTCTTATTGCATTTTGTGCTGCAACTGTGCTTGTTATATGCATGATAGCAAATGATTTTGCGTGATCAATTGTGTGAATTCTCATACATGACTCATTATGTTGTCATCATCAAAAAGGGGGAGATTGTTGGAAATCTGGTTTTGATACTGACAACTTATGAATCATGTTCAGACTGCTGTGTTTGTCTGGTTTGCCTTGTACTGCCTTAGGTTGTCGCAATACATGTTCAAATTACAGTTGCGTCGGTGCAATTTTGTTTCTGATCCACAGCATAGTCCTTGCATGTATTCATCTAGTCGGTGCAACTCTTGCTATTACATACGCACACGACCAAGTCACTCGCGTTCATCAGCAAAGTCGGTGCTATCTCACTTCTGTGTATAAGGTCAGTGCATTTCCATCATATTAGTTCGGTGCATATATTTTTAAGACTCACTCAGGGTCGGTGCATGTGTGTATATGCCTAAGACATTCGCAAGGTCTGTGCAATATAGGTCTGTGTAGTCTGTGCAAGTCTCGTGCATAGAGTGGAGTCTGTGCATTTCTTATGCCTTGCACGTATGCTGTCGATATAGTCGTTGCATCTCGCACACACTCAGTCCGTGCAACACTTGATGTGTGCACAGCTTGACTCTGTGCATACTGTTGACACCCGTTTTTTACCGATAAGTTGAGTCGTTCCTCTTAGTCCCATTTGTTGATGCCTCGAGTTGTCTATCGCTCATTGGGGCTGTTTTCAAGCATGTCTTGGGCCAATTTTATGGGTAGCCTCCCTCCCTGGTTAGGTCCGAGTTGATTCAGGGCTTAACGGGCCTTGGTTTTGGTTGATTGGGCTTTTCTATGAGTTTCAACACCCATGTACATGTACGGTGCATCCCTGGCTGCTCAATCAATGCGTGGTTGCCTGTGGACCGTCCACCTATTTTAGAATATTTTGGTTAATTTTTTGAATTTCCACCGACAAGTATTTATGCGGCCCTCCTCTGGCCGTTCAACTTGATGAACGGACGGATGGTATCCGCTCATCTCTCAGAGTCCTGTGCTTTGTGGTATTCTCAGATAATTATCCAATTAATCTATTTATCACCGACAAGGCTAGAACGGTTTGCCTTTGGTCGCTTTACCATTGAACTGTCTCATCTGAGCCGTTCATCTATGAGAGTCCAATGGCGAAGGTTTCGGTCAGTTCGATGGATAATTTGGATTATTTATGATTTATTTTGAATTTTCACCGACAGGGTTGGACGGCCGGGACATGACCGCACATCCAGTTGAACGGTCTATCGTAAGACCGTTCATCCGTTCGATTCCTGAATTTCAACAGATTTTATCTCTTTATCCGTGGTTTTATCCCCAACTTCTCCCGTCATTTTCTCCGCGGATAATGAACCATTTTGAGTGTCGTTTCGACTGGATGAGAGATAATTTGGTTATCTATGATTTTCCTTTGATTATCTCAACCTGAAAATGCTTCTAAACCCTAATTTCGTGCTAGGACTTTAGGTGCTCTATAAATAGACCCTAAGGGCCGGGTTTGAAAGGGGAGAGATTTTTGGTCGACGGTGAAGCCCTGCCGCATTCTTGAGCGACCTAGTACCAAGGAGGGAGGCTTTCCACATCCATATAAGCCTCCGGTTCAGGGAGTAGTCTAGTTTTTAAGTCTTGCGTGTTTGATAGGTTTTGTCTATTTTTCATTGCATGCATCACTTTCTCCCCACGTTTTTCTTCACCCTCATTGCCACACACACATCCACCCACGTTTATGACACCCTAGGGGTTTAAAATCCCCAAGTATCCCCCTTTCCATTTGTTCATGTTCATTTCTTCTTATTTTGGCATTTACTACACTTTTCAGTTCTAATTTGGGTTTCCTCTCTGTGTTTTCATGTTGTTTTGTAGGTCAGCAATCCCTAGCACGAGGCCCATTCCCTCTGGCCGGCCGGAGAGGGTGGAGGTTTGACCCTTTTACAACTTCTGGCGTGATGGTCTTGTGTGGCTCTGTCCGGACCGTTCTATGGCATGTGCGGTGCATCTTTGACCGTCTTTCACCGTCCTACGGTCATTCCTAAATCGTCCATCAGCCAGTAGTTCTACATCCCGCGCCCCCCGCAGCACTAAAGCACGGTCTGTCGTGCGGCTGTCCAACATACAGGCGGTTCATCACGGGCCGCTCATCCCCTGCAGTGCTGATTTTAAGGCGAGTGCCTCCCTCTCTTTCCAAGATACGGCGTGTTCATCACGTACGGCATCTTCGTGGCGATCACGGTTCTTTACTCTCTTCTGTTCTCCTTCTACTGTCCCATTTATTTTACATATCGATTTAGTAGAAGGGGAGAGTAGAGATCTTTCAAGCAGGTATTGAAGTGAAAGAGAGTAAAACGAACATGTCAACAGCCTATTTTTTGGCGATCACGGTGGGACACCTAGTGCCCATTGTGTTAGTGGCTTGCTGACTCCCCCTTTCTTTGTTAGTTTTGTGTTTTGGGAGTGGTTTCAGGTTTTCTACTGGCCTCTGCTCCTAGATGTTGAGCGGTTAGTATAGAGCTGTTCAAGGTCATGGGCGGCTATCAAGGCACCGTCCTTCTCTACGACAGGGTCTTGACTCCTGCGACTCTGCTGCTATAGACGGTCTGTCTTAGACCGTTCAGGTTTTGTGCGGCCAGCCTTTGGCCGTCTATCCTCTTGGCACAGGTGCATCTCTGTCTCCTTCCTGCCTATTCTGGCTACTGTTATACGGTTTCTATAGGTCCGTTCTATAGGTTGTGCGGGCTTACTGTCGACCGTACATCCAGGTTTCATTCCAGCAATTTCTGATCATCTATTTTATTCTGATACTGTGCCGTGGTTGGAACGGTCCACCCCAGACTATCTATCTTGTTGTGCGGTCCCCCACAGACCATCCTTATGATGCCACAGTGCACCTGAGGTTGCTTTGATTGCCATATCTATATTGTCTTTATTCTCTTGGTGCCATTGATTGATCTTCCCCTGGTTATATGTTGTTGCTGCTTATTTGATTTCATCCTTGCATGTTTATTTTGGTCATTGGTTACTAGGCTAGATCTTGCACGCACTCCGGTGCATATAGGACTCATGCATTTCATTCACATCTAGTTGCATTCCTACCAAGGTAGGGTTTCCTCTCATCTCCATACTCCTTGGAGCCAACCAGGGGACCTTGCCGAGGACCTCCGTAAGCCCCCGTGAGCCGTGGATTCCCACATGGACGCCGGGCAGGTTGTACCATACCACCCCCTAGTCTAGGGTCTGCATTCGTGCGAGAGAGAGTCCTTTAGAGTCTGCCAGTTCTCCATTCTCACCCTATTTAGGTACCTTGTGGTTGAGCGAATTCACATTTTTAATCAATCCACTAAGGTCCTAAAAGGGAACTTATAAGAAATCTTCGCGCATCAATTGGAATTTGTTTGGGTAATTGGTTGATTCTTTTCTCATCTCTCTCCTCCATTGTATGTTGCACAGTGTCATCATTTGCATCTTTTTGTCAGATTAGGCTCATTAGGTCTCGTTCATCTTTGTGTGTCTACCTTTAGTTGCATTCGTCCTGCGTTCATTTCCCTCCTTGTATTCATTTGAAATTCACTCTATAAAGTCTTCATTCTCCCCATGGAGCACTTCTCCCTTGTACCTTATTCCTGCACCTCTCCATCTTCTTACCCCCATGTGGATTCCTCTTCCCATGCGGGCCCTCCATCTCCTTATTCCCCCGTTGGACCCTATTCTTTAAACAGGCCTTCTTATCCCGCCGTGCTGCTGCTAGCCCAATCAATCCTCATTCCCATATACATGATTCATCTAGGCCCATGCATTCCTCTATTCCTGGAATGGGCTTTCTTTCTTCTCAGGCCGGATCTCCTTATCCGGTCCATCAACATTATCCTGGTCTAAATTCATCATCTATTGCTCAGGCTGGGTCATATCCTTCTCGGACTATTCCTACCGAGGAGATGTTCGCTCGGGCCCAACGCCAGCTTGATGAGTTGCAATGACGAATCAATCCTCAGACTTTTTTGGACGTCCCATTTGCATTCCAAGGTCTTCAACTCCCACCACGTTCACAGATTCCAGCTTATCGTCGCTATGGTGGAGTCGGTGACCCCTACGTGCATTGGAAGGAGTTCTTATATGAGTCGGCCTAGTTCCAACATGATCAATATTTGATGGCCTATTTGTTTGGCCTATCTTTAGAGGGCTCGGCCAAGGATTGGTTCTTCACATTGCCGCAGGAGTAGATGATGAATTTTCAAGCCGTTCAAGCAAGATTTATTCAGTAGTACCAGGACCAGGTTGGGCCCATATATTCTATGGTTGATCTGGCCCAAGAGAAGATGACGCCCGGCGAGGAATTCTCTATGTTCGCCGACCGCTGGCGTCGCCTAGTTGCGCAAGTCCTGGGGCATATTCTGGAGGGCGAGCAGATCAAGATGGTCATTTCTAATGCAACGCCCAAGCTCAGATGTATCTTAGCCCTGAATGATATTACATCCTGGCAACAGCTTTACAGTCGAGCCTGCTTCATTAGCCAACAACTCCTAGTTTCCTTTGACCACGAGTCCCCTCCACCTTCGCCTTCCACATACCCCTTCTTTTCCCCATCCGCCATGGGCCAACCCTCCACTACATATCTCTCCACGAGTCGGCCTCCCGCTTCCCTACACCCCTATACCTTCATGTGCTCCACTGCATACCAACCCTCCATGAGTCAGCCCTTCGCCATTTTATCTCCCCACACCCCTCCACTTCTGGTCAAGGAAACACTACACCCAGAGTGGGTAGATGTCGTCCATTACATTCCCACGCCTTCCACACCTCCACATCATTTTATCCCTCCGCCTTCACCTACGCAACCCTCGCTACCATCTCCATTACCTTTTCATACCCCTCGGTATCCACCTTGCCCGAAGCGGGCTTCTCACTCTTTGTTGCCGGAATCTCTTACAGATGTTTTCAGGGCTTTGATGGCCACCCATGCGTTGCAGCTCCCTCTGGTTATGCCTTGCCGACCCGCGATCGGGAATTTGCTCCAGTTCTGTGAATTCCATCGTCAACAGGGGCATTTGATTGAGGACTACCCCGAGTTTCGGGAACTTTTCACAACTTGGAAGACAAGAAGATGATTGATTGGGTTGTCATATGCCAAGTTATTTCAGATCTCAACAGCAAGCAGCAATAGCAGCAAGCCGTGCCGCCTAGGCAACCATCTCCACGTCAAGACCAGGGGCACCCTGGTGTTTCTTCAATTGATAAGGTACTTGCTCCATTACCCACTTCTTCCTCTATCCCATCTCCTCCACCACCTTTGCCCACTTCAGCCTCCGCTCGGGCAACTTCTCCTTCACCCTCCGTTCCCAACACCACTCCTGTCCCCAACGCATCTCGACGTGCTGTAAAGATACGCTGAAGAGCACCACCACCCGCCACTTCCTTCACTACGCCACTACCTTCCTCTCCTCCTTCTTCCCCAACCCTACCTTCACCTCCTTCCTCTTCACCTTCACCATCTCCATCAACCACGTCACTCCCTTTCCCACCACCTTCTCCACCCCCATCTTCACCACCTCCATTGGCCACATCTCCATCATCACCTTCTCCATTATCCCCATTACCCTCACCACCGTCTTCATCACCTCCCCTCGTAATAATCCCTGTTCCGTTGCCTTCACAACCATCCCCGCGACCGATGCCACTTCTTTCGCCATCATCCTCTGAGCCCGAGCAGGTCGACCCTAAACCCATACCTCCACTTTTGCCTTTACCTCCACTCATGCCAGTCATCATTAGTATTTCTCCATCACTTGCGCTAAAGCCACCCACACCCTTCTAATCTCCCCCTACCACTTCACACTCCATAGAGCAGGTATGCGCTACCGTTGGTGCCCCTCGGGTCTAGTCCCTGGGGAGATAAAGAGCCAAGCCAGGTTTCAATCGTGCATTTCAAGATCCATGATGTTATTTCCCGCATGCCGATCCGAGTCCTAGCCCTTGGCTGTTTTGTGGATAAGGAGCCTGCATTTTCTATGAAGGTGGTTGCTGAGAAGAGTTACTTAGCACTGGTTCCAGTTCCTTCTAAAGCGAGGCCGGTGGCAGTCTCTTTGCTCGCAGGAGAATCCACGATTGATGTTGTTATCACCCCTCGCTTGATTACTATTCAGTTCACTGGCCCAGAAGAGTTTTCCGCCCGGATAGTGCTAACCCACACGGCCGCCGAAGGTTTAATGAATTCAGCATTCAAGGGGAAATTGGCCGTGTCTTGTACATTTTCCAAGGACATTCTGCACGTCTTATGTAATCTTCCTCGGTTTATTGGTGAATCGGCCACGTCAACGCCGCGCATCACCCTCCCTCAGTTCCGTCCTGCGCTTCTAGCAAGGGAGTTGTGCTTCATGCCCGATTGCCAAGTGGAGTTGCCGAATCTTATGCTTCTAGTGCTGAATGACAAAACTCTATTCCTTCCTGATGCTCATCCCAAGGAGTTAATTATTCTGGAATGTCCTTCTGAGGTTAGCACCGCACAGCTAGGGGCAACCGCCCCGATGAAGTTGCATGTTTACAGCCGGGCCAGGCCGTCTGCCAGGTGGGCCCGTTATTTGAGAAGGTATTGCAAGATAAGAAGCCCTGAAGGTTCGAGTTCACGCCAGGCGGCGTTGTTTCGAGAAGATTTCTGCTAAGAAGAGGCGACGTCATAATTTCAAGGGCCGTCAGTTGTGCACTTGGGGGTCCACTTCCTCCTCTCCTTCTTCCGTCCATTCGTCTTTTCTTCTGCTCGGTTCTTATCCTTAGGTGGTGTACCATCCACCACCTGACCATATTTCCACCATCTTCTCCTATTCTCACCATTCTAGGCATCGGCCTATGTCCCTCTCTTCCCCTGATCTAGGGGCATCTTCTAGTTTTTCTCCCCGGGTACGCCCGGATTTCACTTCTTGTCTCTTTCCCCCGACCCTGTTGGGGATTCCATGTGCTCGTTCCTCGACCCTGTCGGGTGGTTTTTCTGATCCTTCCCCCACTTTGTCGGGTGGTTGTTAAATAGGAGGACGGTGACCTAGAAGGGGAGGGGATGAATAGATCACCATTTAAAAAATATTTGTCCGAGCCGAGGAGATCTTAGAAGATGAGATTGGCTAGGAAGACTGACAATATGTAAAATGATCCGGAACCTTAACCAAGATAAAGCAGGTCACGAGCGCAGAACATATATCACTCAGAATTTCATCAGCACATATGCACAAGCACTAAGTGAGCAGTCAGACCAAGGTTTCGATCATCAACAATCACACTTACTTCATGAAGCCAGACAGAAGCATAAAGAAAATAGATGCGCACAACCACACCATGGAGAACAAGAGGTTTAGATGGTTCAGTCTGCAACCTGCAGACTTACGTCCATCCCTCACTCAAGACAGAATGAGGCTTCCCTTTCACAAGAAAGCACCGTAGACTCAGTCTGCCAACAACACATTGATCCACAGCTTGGGGATCTAAATCCCTACAGACACTGAACTCACAGCTTTCACCCAGGTCTCACACCACAAGACCTAACCCGGAGATAACTCTCCCTTCCTCTTAGATAAGAGGGAACCCAGCAGTGACCCACCCTCACTACAATTCAGAGATGCTGTCTCTCTTCCTCCTCAGCCGGAGGGAAGAGCCCAGGTAGCCTTCTCACTACCTGAACACAAAACCCCGGAGAACTCCTCCCTTCCTCTGATCTAAATCAGAGGGAAATCACACTGCGACCCAGAGGATTCACCTCTCTTCCTCTACACCTAGAGGGAACGAAAACAGAGTATCGGAATTTGAGATCGAACAAACAAAGACATAAAGAAATAGTGAAAGACAATCGAAGGAGAAACAATGTAGCTTCTTAAAGAAGCATAGACAAAACGTAGCAGAAAACCATCCTCTCCTTCATCACTCTCTCTCTTCCAGGTACGCTCAACGAATGGATCAGGATGGCTTCTCCTCTTCTTCCTCCCGCTCTGGCCTCACCCTTTTTCTTGTGGCTTCGGCAGCTTTTCAGGAGTAGAAACCTTCCTATATATCCAGACTCACGAGAGACTGAGGGTGTGGGAGACACGCGCGAAGAAGATGCTTCCAGATGAGCCGAGCCATGTGTTAGATGATTATTCCCTCAAATCACGTGCTCACATGATTGGAATAAAGTTCCATTTTGTCTTTAAGTCCCTGTAAGGTTTCAGAGAACATTCAGTCAATCTCAGAAATATTCAAGTCATACGTTTGTTCACACAGATTGCACGGAACTTATCAAAGGACTGAAGAACGCGTCAACGCAGTAAAGCCAAGGCGTTAACGTAATGAGTTTATAATGGAGAGCAGGACCCTTCACAATACACACCAATGCGTCAACGCATTAGTGACAGCGTCGACGCATCGGCTTGGTTGTTGATCAAAAGACCTTTGGACATTAGCCCAAGGCATCAACGCTTCCATCGTGCAGCGTCGCCTCAGCTCCTCAAGCGAGATGCTCACGCCCTTGGCAACTGGCCAATGCGTCAACGCATCCAGTGTGAGCGTCGACGCAGTGAACAAGATAGAAAGCGAAAGACGCACAATTGCGTCTACGCAGTCAGCCAAGTGCGTCAATGCACTAAAAGCACAGAACCCATATAGATGAAGACAGACAGGTACGAGCTAATGGGTGAACGTGTTAGAGGAGCATTTAATCAGAAAAGCACGATGAAGACATTTTAATCAGAAGATGTGCATGCAAACAAGAAATTTCCCAAGGCTCCTTTCAGAACCAAGATCCAGAGATTATCCAGACAATGTAGGATCTTTAACAGTCACCAGGAAGCAACACATAATTTGATTCATAGTGTTAGTCATCATCAAAACTACAGAGATTCAGCAATCTCCCCCTTTTTGATGATGGCAACACCATGAGTCAATTTCAGTGAAAAAGGAACACCAACCTAAAGCAGTCTCAATAACAACAGTAATAGTTCTCGATAAAACAGCAATGGTGACCTCTCAAAAACTGAACTCACAGCACTCATTATCTTTTACCCAAAACATTCCAAAAACTTCCTTTTCACTAGCTCAACCTCCTCCTTTCAACCTCTTCACTCCCCCCTTTCAACCTTCTCCCCCTTTGACATCATCAAAACAAAAGAGAAGGAGAGATGTTGACAGTGGATTGATGAGAAAAGATGGAGAGAATTCCAACAGTAGAAACTCATTGTCAAAACTTAGATGCTTAAGTGGGGCTCTAAGGTCAGTGAAGAATCTTGGAGTTCTGGTAAGAGAAAGAGATTCAGAAGAAGCTTGAAGTTTATCAACTTACGATGAATATGAAAGAAGAGAAAGTGTCAACAAATATGACTGAGGTAGCTGTTAAGGCTCGTCAAAAGGACAAGAAGAATTTGAACCATGAAAACAGCCTGTAGGCGCTGAGGACAAACATTCCAAGGAGAGAAAGCACTGTTATAGTGTGTATTTGGCCAGTTACACCTTTGACATTAAGTATGCACCTTGGTCAGAGGCCAGCATTCTCAGTTACTCAGTGTAAGAGCCTCATACCTTCTCAGTTAGAGAACAGAGATAGTGACTATTAGTTTTTACATGAGGAGACACCTTGATCAGAGGCCAGAATCCCCAGTTACTCACCACATGTCATCATTGCTCTGCCAAACATAAATTTTGAATTGAATTTCTTTCTTTTGTTTTTGTTTATGAGAACTGATACTTCATGACTTAGAAAGTTCCCATTTCATTGATGGGATTCCTAGTTTCTCAGTATACAGTTTTAAACACTGATCAGTTTAACTAGCTCTTCAAGAAGGTTGTTTGAAGACAAAGCCAGGGCAATTACTTGTGGTCTTATCACGAAATCCAATGAAAAGCGTATAACAGAACCCATTTCATATGAGTCTAGCTTGTTCATCAGTCAAGAAACAAAGTAAGAGGATATACTTGTGAAGGTTAATGTTAGCCTCTTAAGACTTACTAGAAGAAGATTCTGGCTGGACTTTAATTACACAAACTTAAGAATGTAGGAAATGAACGAGGTTCTACTAAAAAGGGGTGCTCAAGATCAATTCTGACAATTAATCCAGCAACAACAACCATCTTTCAAACATTTTTAATTAGTCAAGCTCCCCCTCTCTAGTAGCTCTATCTCCCATTCTATCCTGATAACAGCACAACAACAGAACAGATCCCACTCAAATCTCACACCCGCTCCCCCTCTCATAGTGACCCCTCCAGAAAAAAAAGGTGACAGAACTAACACTATCATCATGGAATTACATGAAACTGAATTCATTTCCACAGATTAGTCAGAGTTTGTAAATACCAAGTTCTCTTCTCAATGAAGTGAATTTTTCACTATCTAAGGGTTTTGTAAAAATATCAGCAATTTGATTTGCAGTCCCAACATGAATTAGTTCAAATGTTTTATTTGCAATTTCATTTATAATAAAGTGGTACCTGATTTCAATGTGTTTTGTTTGAGAGTGTAACACAGGATTCTTTGTAATGTTTATGGCACTAGTGTTATCACAAAAAATGGGAGTGCAACCTGTCTCTACTTGGTAATCCTGAAGCTGATGCTTTATCCAGATAACCTGAGTGCCACAGCTGCTTGCAGCCACGTATTCAGCCTCTGCAGTGGAAAGGGCCACTGAATGTTGTTTCTTTGAACTCCAAGAAACTAGGCATCCTCCTAAGAATTGGCAGTGGCCACTGGTGCTCTTCCTATCTAATTTGCATCCAGCAAAGTATGCATCAGTGTATGCAACTAAATCTAATGTGCGAGAAGCAGGATACCATAATCCTAATGTGTGTGTGGCTGACAGATATCTAAAGATCCTTTTTACAGCAGACAAATGAAGTTCAGTAGGCCTAGACTGATATCTTGCACATAAGCCAACACTGAATTGTATGTCTGGCCTAGAAGCTGTTAAGTACAAGAGGGATCCAATCATACCTCTGTAGAGTTTTTCATCCACTTGTTTACCTGACTCATCTGCATTAAGGATCATGCTTGTGCTCATTGGGGTGGATATTTGCTTCAGGTTAGTCATCCCAAACCTTTTTAGGATATCCAGCGTGTACTTGGTTTGGTGGAAGAAGCAGCCATCTGACATTTGATTTATCTGTAAGCCAAGAAAGTAAGTCAGTTCCCCAACTAAGCTCATCTCAAATTCAGCTGACATAAGTTGTGAAAATTCATTACATAGTTCAGGATTTGTTGATCCAAAGATGATGTCGTCTACGTATACCTGAACTATGATGAGATCTTGTCTGGAATTCTTAGTGAATAAAGTTTGGTCAACTTTACCTCTGTCATATCCTTTATTCAGTAAGAAACTGGTCAGCCTTTCATACCAGGCCCGAGGAGCCTGCTTTAGTCCATAAAGAGCTTTGTTTAATCTGAAAACTTGATCAGGTTTAGTCGAAAACTAAAATCCAGGAGGTTGTTCAACATAAACTTCTTCTTTTAGAATTCCATTCAAGAAAGCACTCTTAACATCCATTTGTTGAAGTTTTATGTTGTTTGAACAAGCAAATGCTAATAGAATTCTGATAGCCTCCATTCTAGCTACTGGAGCAAAAGATTCATCAAAGTCTACTCCATACTCCTGACTGTAGCCTTTAGCTACAAGTCTAGCTTTATTCCTGGAGATGACACCTTCTTCATTCAGTTTATTCTTAAAACCCCATTTTGTTCCTATTACATTGAAATTTTCAGGTCTAGGTACAAGTTCCCAGACATTGTTTCTATCAAATTGCCCTAGTTCTTCACACATGGCAGTTACCCAATTCTCATCACTTAAAGCTTCTTCAATGGTCTTAGGTTCAATTTGAGAAACTAAAGTAATTAAATCTTGATTCTGAACATTTCTGAAATGGGATCTTGTCCTAGGGAGATCATGAAGACTACCAATTATATTGGTTACAGGGTGGTCTTTTAAAATTCTGACATTTGTTGAGGACTCACCTTGTTCGGCTGTACTTACTGGGTTCAGATCAGTGGGTTCTTCAGCCGGTTGTACTTCCTCCTCTTGCATTTGATTCAGGAACTCTCCATCATGACTTGTAGACCTGTTATCATCATTTAGACTGTTAGAGATTTTTGTTTCATCCAAAATGACATGAGGGGTTTCCTCTACAGTTCTATTAGTTTTATTAAAGACCCTGAAGGCCCTAGATGTTTCAGAGTATCCTAGGAATATTCCTGGAATACTTCTAGCATCAAATTTATCTAAGTCTCTCTTGTTGTTATTATGAATAAAGCATTTTGAACCAAAAATTTTGAAATATGAGACATTAGGCCTCTTACCTTTCAGGAGTTCATATGGTGTTTTCTTATGTATGGGTCTTACCAAAGCTCTATTAAGTATATAACAGGCTGTGTTTGCTGCTTCTGCCCAAAAACTCTTCGGTAGCTGACTCTCCATTAGTAATGTTCTTGTCATTTCCACTATTGTTCGATTCCTTCTCTCCACAATTCCATTCTGCTCTGGGGTCCTGGGAGAAGAAAATTTGTGAGTCAGTCCCTCCTTGTCACAAAAACTAGAAAATGAGGAGTTCTCAAACTCTCCTCCATGATCTGATTGGATAACAGTGATCTTGTGGCCTACATGTTTCTACTTATTGAAAAAATGTTTAAATTTTTGAAAAACATCACTCTTATTCGCCAAGAAAAACAACCATGCAAATCTAGAGTAGTCATCGACAATGACAAAACCAAATCTCTTACCATTTAGGCTCTGGGTTCTGGTAGGACCAAAGAGATCCATGTGCAAGTGTTCCATAAGCTTGTTTGACAAGCTCTCAGTCCTTATTTTAAAAGAAGCTCGGGTTTGCTTGCCTAGAGCACAAGCATCGCAAGGCTTAGAGAATGATTTGAACTTCAAGCTAGGCATGCCTCTAACTAAGTCAAATTTAGCTAATTTATGCAAGGTGTTAAAGCTAGCATGACCTAGTCGCCTATGCCAGTCAAACATGTTATTCTCTGAATCAGCAGAGAGACACAGATTAGACTCAGACTCAACATCAAGATCCACAATATAGACACTATTGACTCTATTTGCAATGAACTTTATTTTATCGGAGTTTGGTTCTAAAATTTTGTAAGCATGCTCATCAAAGAGGACCTTGTGACCCTTGTCACATAACTGACTAATACTCAATAAATTGTGTTGCAGACCTTCGACCAACAATACTTTTTCAACAGAGTTGGAGGTTTTCTTACCGATGGTTCCGGTCCCAATTATTTGGCCTTTGTTTTTACCTCCAAACTTGACTGTCCCTCCTGCTTTCAATTCAAGCTTGTTGAACTTTCTTTGATCCCCTGTCATGTGCCTCGAGCAGCCACTGTCGAGATACCACTTGTTGTTCTCGGCTGCTAGGCTCACCTGCACAATAACAATTTAAGTAGTGTGCTTTGGAGCCCAAGGTAAGTTGGGTCCAAAAATACCGCTCAAATGATTAAGCACAGTTTTGGGGATCCAGATCTACTTCACCCCTTTTTTCTTTATGTGCTGAGAATTGACAGTTTTGCTATTGATGTGCATTTCAGTTGTTTCCTTTTGTTTCTCAAAGTGTGTCCAGATTCTGTTGATAAAAGCTTGGGTCCCAGCCAGACCATAATTTCTAAACTGTCTAGTTGAAGACATTTTATTGACAGTATTCTGTGTGTAGTTAGACCTTCCCATGTTTCTTTTCAAATAGCCCATTCTTTTATTAGAGTCATAGTTGTTGAATTGACAGGCACCTTGTTTCTGGTGCGTGGGCTTGTTGAATTTCTTAAAGACATTTTTTCCAAAATCAGGCTGTTGTTTATGGTTGTTCTTTTGTTGTTCAGTACTTTTGGAACTGGATGGGATGTCCAGTTTGTCTTTTCCTTTCTCAGTGCAAAATGTGGTGGTTTTTATCCCAAATGCTTCCTTCTTATTTGGGTTGAAACCCAAACCTTCTTTGTTAAAGTTTACTTTGGTGCCTAACAAGGCGTTCAAATTGCTTTCTCCCAAAACAAACCTCTGAAGAGTTTTCTTCTTATCTTCCAACTCCTTCCGCAGAGATATGTTGTTTTCCAGTAATTCATCATTGACCTTTATAACAGCTTCATACCCTTCCTTGATTAAGTCATTTTGTCTCAGGTTTTCTTCAGTATGTTGATTGGTTTCATCAAGCTGTTTTCTAAATTTTTTAAGTTCATTCTTAAAAAGATTATTCTCATTTCTTACATTTTCCATCTGAGCTAATTCAGCTATCAGTTTGGAATTTTCTATCTTGACGAGTTCTTGTTCTTCATTAACCATATTGAGTTTGCGTTTGATGACTCTATGTTCTTTAGCTAAGGCATTGTACATATCTAGCAGTTCACCATATTTCTCTTCCCGGTCATCAATAGAGTAAGTTACAAAGGGATTGGTTACCTCGTTTTCCTCGTCGGCCATCAGACATACTCCTTCAGTCTCCTTTCCTGAGGAATTAGTCTCTGAGTCTTCTTCTTCATCGCTCCAAGTGCATACCATAACTTTTGGCTTTTTCTTGTAAACTTTGGAGCCTTTCTTGTGGTAGTCCGGTGTCTTCTTCTGAAGCTCAGGGCAATCTTGCTTCATGTGCCCAAAGTTCCTGCAATGATAACACATCACACCTTTAGCATTCCTATCCTTGTCATTGCCATTGTTCGGATATTTACCTGATGAGTAGTTTCTTCTTTTCCTATATGAATTTCCCTGCATTTTCAGGAATTCTCTGAACTGACGTGTGAGCAGTGCTTTTTCACTTCTGTCAAGGTCTTGAATTCCATTAGACTCTCCGCTGCTGCTGCTGCTGCTGCTACTGCTGCTGTGTCGTTCAACTTTAAGAGCAACATTCTTGCCCTTTCTGTCATTTCCTTCTCCTATTTTCTTGAGATTTATCTCATAGGTCATAAGAGACCCTATGAGTTCAGTGATGGTCATGGTTGTTAAATCCTTTGATTCCTCTATCACAATAGGTTTTGTGTGCCACGATGGAGTCAAGGATCTTAAGATCTTCCTGACTATATCCCCTTCAGATATTTCCTTTGCAAATCCCTTGAGGCTGTTTGTGATCAGTGACAGCCTAGCGTACATATCAGTCACGCTCTCCTCTGACTTCATCTTGAATAATTCATACTCAGAGGTTAGGTAGTTTATTTTGGTAGCTCTGACCTGAGAGGTACCCTCGTAAATCAGCGCTAGTTCATCCCACATCTTCTTAGCTGTCTTGCACGCCGAAATTCAGGCATATTCTTCAGGGTGAACTGCGCACTGGATGATGTTGAGCGCATACCAGTTCAGTCCAGATAATTTGACTTGTTCTTCAGACCACATCTCCTCATTCGGAGGTAAATCATAAGGTCCAGTTGCAATGACTCTCCACAGCTTGTGGCTCTGAGATCGGATGAAAACTTCCATACTATTTTTCCAAAAGAAATAATTAGAACCATCAAAATATGGGGGACGAGAGATTGACTGTCCTTCAGCTATGTAGCTGCGAGGACCACTGGTTCCAGGATTACCCTGGTCGTTGGACCACATCTCGGGTAAACATGCTCTGATACCAACTGTTAAACAGGAGGACGGTGAGCTAGAAGGGGAGGGGATGAATAGATCACCGTTTAAAAAATATTTGTCCGAGCCGAGGAGATCTTAGAAGATGAGATTGGCTAGGAAGACTGACAATATGTAAAATGATCCGGAACCTTAACCAAGATAAAGCAGGTCACGAGCGCAGAACATATATCACTCAGAATTTCATCAGCACATATGCACAAGCACTAAGCGAGCAGTCAGACCAAGGTTTCGATCATCAACAATCACACTTACTTCATGAAGCCAGACAGAAGCATAAAGAAAATAGATGCGCACAACCACACCACGGAGAACAAGAGGTTTAGATGGTTCAGTCTGCAACCTGCAGACTTACGTCCATCCCTCACTCAAGGCAGAATGAGGCTTCCCTTTCACAAGAAAGCACCGCAGACTCAGCCTGCCAACAACACGCTGATCCACAGCTTGGGGATCTAAATCCCTACAGACGCTGAACTCACAGCTTGCACCCAGGTCTCACACCACAAGACCTGACCCGGAGATAACTCTCCCTTCCTCTTAGACAAGAGGGAACCCAGTAGTGACCCACCCTCACTGCAATTCAGAGATGCTATCTCTCTTCCTCCTCAGCCGGAGGGAAGAACCCAGGTAGCCTTCTCACTACCTGAACACAAAACCCCGGAGAACTCCTCCCTTCCTCTGATCTAAATCAGAGGGAAATCACACTGCGACCCAGAGGATTCACCTCTCTTCCTCTACACCTAGAGGGAACGAAAACAGAGTATCGGAATTTGAGAACGAACAAACGAAGACATAAAGAAATATTGAAAGACAATCGAAGGAGAAACAATGTAGCTTCTTAAAGAAGCATAGACAAAACGTAGCAGAAAACCATCCTCTCCTTCATCACTCTCTCTCTTCCAGGTACGCTCAACGAATGGATCAGGATGGCTTCTCCTCTTCTTTCTCTCGCTCTGGCCTCACCCTTTTTCTTGTGGCTTCGGCAGCTTTTCAGGAGCAGAAACCTTCCTATATATCCAGACTCACGAGAGACTGAGGGTGTGGGAGACACGCGTGAAGAAGATGCTTCCAGATGAGCCAAGCCACGTGTTAGACGATTATTCCCTCAAATCACGTGCTCACATGATTGGAATAAAGTTTCAATTTGTCTTTAAGTCCCTGTAAGGTTTCAGAGAACATTCAGTCAATCTCAGAAATATTCAAGTCATACGTTTGTTTACACAGATTGCACGGAACTTATCAAAGGACTGAAGAACGCGTCAACGCAGTAAAGCCAAGGCGTTAACGCAATGAGTTTATAATGGAGAGCAGGACCCTTCACAATACACACCAATGCGTCAACGCATTAGTGACAGCGTCGACGCATTGGCTTGGTTGTTGATCAAAAGACCTTTGGACATCAGCCCAAGGCGTCAACGCTTCCATCGTGCAGCGTCGCCTCAGCTCCTCAAGCGAGATGCTCACGCCCTTGGCAACTGGCCAATGCGTCAACGCATCCAGTGTCAGCGTCTACGCAGTGAACAAGACAGAAAGTGAAAGACGCACAATTGCGTCTACGCAGTCAGCCAAGTGCGTCAACGCACTAAAAGCACAGAACCCATATAGATGAAGACAGACAGGTACGAGCTAATGGGTGAACGTGTTAGAGGAGCATTTAATCAGAAAAGCATGATGAAGACATTTTAATCAGAAGATGTGCATGCAAACAAGAAATTTCCCAAGGCTCCTTTCAGAACCAAGATCCAGAGATTATCCAGACAATGTAGGATCTTTAACAGTCACCAGGAAACAACACATAATTTGATTCATAGTGTTAGTCATCATCAAAACTACAGAGATTCAACAGTGGTTTCCATTTCTTTTCCCCGACCTTGTCGGGTGTTCATGCATTTTCTTCCCCGCCTCTGTCGGGTGATCGCTACTCCTTTCCTCCGACCACATCGGTTGATCTTTCTCTTTATACCTTATATTCATAGTTATCTTTTCGTCGTCTTTCTGTTCTTTTCTCCTCACCCTTTCGAGGTCACCACCCTTTTTCTTGCTATTTTCGAGGCTTTAGCCCACCTTGATCTCAGTTAATCCCTATTTATTCTGTATCTGGTTCCTTGTTATCAGGGCCTCAGTGCCTTAATGAGGGAGTTCTAGCCCTCGTCTCTCTTCCTTTTTATCCCTTCTTCATCCAGTACGATGTCTGCCACTCCTCTATGTCGAGGAATCCAATCCTTTCCTCTCCTTTCATCCTTTATCATGGCAAGCAAGGAATGTAAAGCTACTCGCGCTCCTCAAAGCTCGATGATCGAAATCGCTTTAGGATGCTGGTTTCCACGCCATGGATCTGCAAAGGTATCTTTATTTTGTGCAAGAACGTGCTTTCATTTCCATTATTTCTATTATTTCTGCACATGATTCCTTAACATGATTGAGTGGCTTTAGGAGTCTTTGTTTAATTAGATCTTAACTTTGTGTCAAATAAAAAAAGTTAGCTTCTGCAGCATCCTTAGACTGGTGATAGCTCCGCGCTGGGAGTCTAGTTTCTTTCATCGATTGTTGAGGGTGACCCATGAGTATGGATTTTTCACACACTACACGGCAAGCCATAGCCGATCTCTCTGAGGCATACCGTTGCTGCTTTGGCCATACTTTGGGTATGCACAAAGGTCTTTTCTTTTCTCTGCTCAGCCAAGTGTAGGGGCAAGAGATGGATGGATGAGATGACCAACCTAGGCGCTCCCTAATACGGGAGAGGTCTCAAATAGGGGCAATCTTGACCCTCAAAAGTGAGCTTTCAGGTTATATCTAGCCAATAAGGGCTACCAAAATGAGAAAATAATTCAATGTTAAATTATGATTGGAAGGCATGGCAAGAGTGGCAGTACAGTTCCCCGCGGGACGTCATGAACCCGGTCGCATGCGTGCCTGATAAATATGGGTCTCAAAATCAAAGACACAAAGCCCCAGCGCAACAGGCTATCTCTCTGTGGGGTAGTGCCCTAGAATGAATTCGAGCCTTGATATCTCCCATCCTGCACGAAGCTTGTCTCCAATTTTTCTTCTGCTTCTCACTCTTAGGCTGGGTTGTATCCCGGGTATGGCCTTAGTAGGGGCACCGTTCTTGAGAAGCGGTTGGTTGTGGTAAGTCACCCTCACATGCACGCCCTGCTTAAGGGAAGCCTTTAATTAAAGGGGTAGAAACGACGATCCCTGGCCAGTAGTTTGAGCCCGTCTTTAGGTGCTGCGGATTGCTATGTCAAAATCAAAATTTCTAAAAAAAATCAAATATTGTTAAAAATCCAAAAAAATCAAATACTTCAAAATTTGTTAAAAAAATCAAATATCTCAAAAACCTAAGAAATAAAATACTTCAAAAAAAATCCCGAAAAATGAAATACTATTAAAAATTTAAAAAAAAAGATGACAAAAATCCAAAAAAAATGTGTCTTTTTCATGCATTTGCATTTATTTTAAGGACATATATGTAATCTGTTTGCTAAGTGTGCTGGTTGCAAGTACTCAGGCATTCCTTGCTATATCTTTTTGCTCTGCCTCCTATTCACATCTTCTGATCTGTTTCCTTCTTCGATCCACTCTCGATCTGTTCTGAAGCTCATGTCCTCCCAGCTTTTGTTTGCAATGATCATATCTTTATGAGAGGGCTTTGCCTCACGATTATGAACATGGCGGTTCTGCTTCATTTTGATCTTGGGTTTTGATTGAAGTGCGTGTTTATTCATGTGTTGTCCCGCCGTGTCCTTGTCTCGTGTCTATGTCCCACCGTGTTGTCCCACGCTTGTTGTTTTGTTCCTCACCACATAGTTGTCTTGCATATGTTGATATTTGTCCCTCTATGTTCCAGGTGTTGTCCCAACCGTGTGATCCGTCATGTTCTTATCCCAACCATGTGTTGTCCCGCCGATTGTTGTCTCGTCACACCGTGTTCACGCATACGTATTGTCTATTTATGCCTTTACCTAGGTGCTTGTTCGTCTTGTTGTGTTGTTTTCATTCGTCATGTTATGTCATGTTGTTTGTCATTATGTTAATCGCTATGTTTATCTTGTTTATCTTATTCATAAAAATCCATAAAAATCCAAAAAAGAAAATCCAAAAACTTGCCGTTTCACCTGCTCAGGTAAGTCAGGTATGGCCTTTTAACTTTATCACCCTTATTGCATTATTATATGGTACTATAATATATTATCTCGAGAACCAGTTTGTTATTTACGTGTTCCAAGATCTGATGTTCCCCTTTAACAAAAATGATGACGATCCAGGTTCACGTGTTTAACCTTCGAATAGGCCGTTAGGTTAGGATGTCATGGGGAGGATGGTTCTATCCTGCACGCTGTGGTTGCGGATGGTATCTTGACTCTGATTTTCCCAGCTTAGCAAATTATTCTCGAGTATTTTATATTTTAATCTTTTTTTGCATTTGTTTTAACGATTTCATTTATTTTAGCCCAGCATGCATCATACGCATCCTTTTGAGCTTTCATGACCCATGGTTTGCTTGAAGAATGTCCCATCAATAATGGTTAGCTGTATGTTCAGTGTTTGGGTAAGAGGAACTAATTCCACTCTGAGTTGGAAGGTTCTCTTTGGTCAATTCGCTTGTTTGGTTGATTAAAAGGTCCCCGTCTGGAGCTTTAGCCTGTTTCTTTACTTTTGCTGCCTGCTTTTGGCCTCCTCATTGGACCGCGGGATTGTGTCCCCCATGAGGTTGGTCTTGTCGATTTGTTTCATTTAGTTTAGTTCCTCAGGGCTGGCGTCACTTTTGGTTTTATCATTCCTTGCGTTTGGTTAAGAGTTTTCAGGAAGATTCCTGTCGCTTGTTGCTAAAAACAGGTGTCGTTTTACCTTAACGCCTGCTTTTCCGGTCCACTCTGCTGCATTTCCGCTCCATCTCCATGTTCCATGTCACTTTTACTTCACATCCGCTCGCTCCCCTGCAAAGAGGACGTTAAGGAGGGGCATCTGTTGACATCAATTTTTTGCCGATAAGTTGAGTCGTTCCTCGTACTCCCATTTGTTGATGCCTCGTGTTATCCATCGCTCATTGGAGCTATTTTCAGGCATGTCTTGGGCCAATTTTATCGGTAGCCTCCCTCCCTGGTTAGGTCCGAGTTGATTCAGGGCTTAACGGGCCTTCGTTTTGGTTGATTGGGCTTTTCTATGAGTTTCAACATCCATGTACATATACGGTGCATCCCTGGCCGCTCAATCAATGCGCGGTTGCCTGTGGACTGTCCACCTATTTTGGAATATTTTGGTTAATTTTCTGAATTTCTACCGACAAGCATTTATGCGGACCTCCTCTGGCCGTTCAACTTGATGAGCGGACGGATGGTAGCCCCTCATCTCTCAGAGTCCTGCGCTTGGTGGTGTTCTCAGATAATTATCCAATTAATCTATTTATCACCGATAAGGCTAGAACGGTTTGACTTTGGCCGCTTTACCTTTGAACGGTCGCATCTGAGCCATTCATCTATGAGAGTCCAACGGCGAAGGTTTAGGTCAGTTCGATGGATAATTTAGTTTATTTATGATTTATTTTAAATTTCCACCGATAGGGTTGGACGGCCAGGACATGACCACACATCCAGTTGAACGGTCTATCGTAAGACCGTTCATCCGTTCGATTCCTGAATTTCAACAGATTTTATCTCTTTATCCATGGTTTTATCCCCAACTTCTCTCATCATTTTCTCCGCGGATAATGAACCATTTTGAGTGCCGTTTCGACTAGATGAGACATAATTTGATTATCTATGATTTTCCTTTGATTATCTCGACCTGAAAATGCTTCTAAACCCTAATTTCGAGCTCGGACTTTAGGTGCTCTATAAATAGACCCTAAAGGCCAGGTTTGAAAGGGGGGAGATTTTTGGTCGACGGCGAAGCCCTGCCGCATTCTTGAGCGACCTAGCACCAAGGAGGGAGGCTTTTCACGTCCATATAAGCCTCCAGTTCTGGGAGTAGTCTAGTTTTTAAGTCTTACGTGTTTGATAGGTTTTGTCTATTTTTCATTGCATGCATCACTTTCTCCCCATGTTTTTCTTCACCCTCATTGCCACACACACATCCACCCATGTTTATGACACCCTAGGGGTTTAAAATCCCCAGGTATCCCCCTTTCCATTTGTTCATGTTCATTTCTTCTTATTTTGGCATTTACTACACTTTTCAGTTCTAATTTGGGTTTCCTCTCTGTGTTTTCATGTTGTTTTGCAGGTCACCAATCCCTAGCACGAGGCCCATTCCCTCTGGCCAGCCAGAGAGGGTGGAGGTTGGACCCTTTTGCAACTTTTGGCGTGATGGTCTTGTGCGGCTCTGTCAGGACCGTTCTATGGCATGTGCGGTGCATCTTTGACCATCTTTCACCATCCTGCGGTCGTTCCTAAACTGTCCATCAGCCAGTAGTTCTACATCCTGCGCCCCCCGCAGCACTGAAGGATGGTCTGTCGTGCGGCCGTCCAACATACAGGCAGTTCATCACGGGCCACTCATCCCCTGCAGTGCTGATTTTAAGGCGAGTGTCTCCCTCTCTTTCCAAGATACGGCGTGTTCATCTCGTACGGCATCTTGGTGGTGATCACGGTTTTTTACTCTCTTCTGTTCTCCTTCTACTGTCCCATTTATTTTACATATCGATTTAGTAGAAGGGGAGAGTAGAGATCTTTCAAGCAGGTATTAAGAGAAAGAGAGTAAAACAAACATGTCAACACATACGAGATCTTATACTGAGTGAGTCGGTGCATATTACGTCTATTGTTTTATTAACTTCGTGCAATCTCATTATTCCTTGACCTATGTTCAATTGTCATAAGGCTGACTTCGAGCTAAGTATGATTGTCAGGATGCTAGCTCGACGATACTAAAGCTGGCACGTGTCTTTTGAAGACTTAGATCCAGACTGAAATCTGAGCGGGAAACTTGGTTGCTCCACACGCTTTTCTCTTGCTAGATATATATACATACGGAGCTGGCTTCGTAAACAAGAGAGTGAGGGTGAATTGTTGAAGAATCTGGAAGAAGGGAGATCGAGCACCCGAAAAGAAAAGAGAGAGAGAGAGAGAGACAAGGTGAAAGGAAGCAAGAATAGCACTCTGAAGATTAGACTTTATGGTGTGTTCTCTGGATCAGATCTGAGACACTTGGCTCCTGTGTGAGTAGTTTATTCTGGATTTATTGACAGCTTTCTATTGATGTGTTTAGTCCTTTTAGCTTTTTCTTATTTGACATCTTATTCAAGCTGTTCGTCAGCAGTTTTAGAGGAGGTTTCCTCTGGTCGGCTAAGCTGTAAAGTCCAGCGGGTCAAGCTGTTTGTCAGCGTTGCAGAGGATTGATTCCTCTGGACAGCAAGCTGTGTCGCTCAGCGGTTGTAGGCAAGCTGTGAAGCCCAGCGATCTTTCAAGCTGTGTGTCAGCAGGAATCCACACTCTGGTTGAGTGTGGGGTGGACGTAGGTCTGAAGGATCGAACCACTTAAAAATCCTTGTGTACTATGTAGATTGCTCTGTTATGTGTTCAACGCTAGATACATGCTTAGGATCTCGTTTCAATTTCTTATCTGTTGACTCATATTGAGAACACAAATGCTCTACTTCTGCTGGAAGTGCAGGTCAAGTGTTCAATGGTGTGCATCAATAGAGTATTTCGTTGTTTAGTAAAGTCTTGCATCGTTTCAGGGAGCTTTGATCAGGTGTGTCCTTGTCTAAGGTTTTAAAATTGGTTGAGATTTTCACTGAGGGATTCATTCACCCCCCTGTGAATCCATCGGATCAGCTCTAACATGCGCGAGCCCACGAATATGATCACCACGCCCAGATCAGGCATCGGATCGGACGAAACTAGCCCCGTTGCGAAGGGCACTCAGAGAGCTTCAACATATGTGAATTTCATATCTGTCCAACGGTCTGGATCGAAATGAGGAACTCTACAAATCTATAGTTATTTCTGGCTCCGGTTACAGAACAGGCATGATAGACTGAGATCTGCCTGAGAACGAATTTTGACAGAATTGAAGTTGGAAGATCTGGACTTTAGGAATTTTATGGGTGAGAGGGGGGAAGTGAGGATCACGCACAAATATTTTTGTAATTTTCTGATGTTATTTTAGGGGTGGAAAAAATATATCTACAGATTGCTATCTCACAGATCTGCACATAGGCAGACTGCAAGAGGTGTAAAGAAGTGACTGGGAGGAGGGGCAAACGGGGGCTGATTGAGGTGAAAATTAAACTGGAAGAAGGGGGGAACACGGGAAACAAGTCCTCAAAATGGCAGCTCGACCAGATGGATGGATCTAGAGATACAACCTCTTCTTTAACCTTCTGTTCTGCAGGTCGCAAATCTGGATAGCTGGTTAGAAATTGGCCAGTGGCGGCTCGATGGCTGCACGAACGGAGGCGACGACGGCGGTGGCTGGAAGTCACATCCAGTAGAGGCGATAGAGGTGGGAATCACTCCCAAAGAATGGGCTTCACACCCAGATCTTGCTGCTGCAAGGAAGAAGGAAGAAGAACAAGAGAAAGAAAGAGGGCACCCTTGGCAATATTCCTTTAATTTTTCATTAATTTCCTCCAAAAATGACACAAGAGAGATTTTATACAAAACCCTAGACCTAGGACAAATGACCTAAGATACCCTTGGTCAATGGGGAATATTGGGGAAGGGAGACAAAAGGAGAATAAAAAAATCCCACAAGGGGACAAAGGAGGGGGCGCCCCTCTCTCCTAGTCAACAAAGGCAACTTGGTCTTTATTCTCCCTTGGACCATCTCCCTTGGACCCAAATTAAATATCCAAAAAAATACAAATACACACAAAAATATAAATATGCACCAAATACATTCCAAATACATACTAAAAATATCAAAGCTCAACTGGAGACTCTAGACTGTTCCCCAGCCACAAGGTTGTCGGCGTCGCCCGAGTCGTGCTGCGTGTCCGGTACCGGTGGCTTTCTGAGTCAAGCCGATCTCTAGCTCTGGTGTCCGCACCAATTCTCTCCGGGTGGGAGAAGCTCGACCCCGTCGAATAGGGGTCCGGGTCACTCTGCTATCGATCCAGCAGATCTGTATCTATCCTCTATATCTCTGCCCCGGTGATCCAAGTGTCATCAGACGCAGGTCATCCCCTCCATCGCACCAAGTAGCACTGGTACACCCCACCCCGAGTAGTCGTTACCTGCTCATCCATTATATGCTCTATCTCCTCACGCTGCTAAGGTAACAAGGCTGGAGGTGGACGCTCTGGGGTGGTGTCACTCACAAGGGGTGGAGACGGCTCAAATGGCTCACTGGGTATCACCGTCGAATCCCTATAAGCGACTAGATCCGACACCTTGAAAGTGGAGTTGATCCCGTAATCCTCTGGTAAGTCCACAACATATGCATTAGTTACGACTCGCCTCACTACTCGAAAGGGACCGGCACCACGAGCGTGCAACTTCTTCACGGTTCTAGAGGGAAACCATTCAGGTCTGACCCTGATCATGACATACTCGCCCTCCTGGAACTCACGATGGTGCCTGTGAGTATCAGCCAACTCTTTGTACCGTGCATTGCTGGTCTCAATGTGATGACGTACATGCTCATGCAACTGCCTAATATGATCAGCGAAGGACTCTACTGACTCAGACACACGAGACTGGATGGGAGATGGGACCAGGTCTATGGGTTTCCTAGGTCTACGGCCAGTAACAATCTCAAAGGGGCTCATGCCTATAGACCTGTTGACCGAGTCATTGTAAGCGAACTCTGCTAATGGTAGGACTAAGTCCCAATCCCTGACACCATCACGGACTAGACACCAAAGAAGATTCCCCAAACTCCTATTAAAAACATCAGTCTGACCATCGGTCTGGGGGTGATATGCAGTGGAGAACTTTAACTGAGTGCCCATCATGTGCCATAGGGTTTTCCAAAAATAGCTAGTGAATTGCACATCCCTATCTGACACTATAGTATGAGGGAGTCCGAACCTGGAGACACAATGAGAAAAGAACAGACGGACAACTCTAGAGGCATCAGAAGTCTTGGAGTAAGGAATGAATAATGCCATCTTGGAGAACTGGTCTACAACCACAAAGATAGAGTCATGCTTTCAGAGGGTACAAGGTAATCCCAACACAAAGTCCATGCTAGTGTCTTGCCATGGACTATCTGAGATGGGGAGGGGAGTATAGAGGCTGGTATTCTGCTTCCTCTGTTTGGCCATAGTGCAAGTGTGGCACTGGGCCACGATACGAGCAACACCCCTCTTCAGGCTAGGCCAATAGAATCTATGCTCAACCGCTTCTATGGTCTTGTTCCGGTCGAAGTGGCCAGCAAGACCTCCCACGTGCATCTCCCACATGAGAAAGTCATGAACAAAAGTCCGTGGGATGCACAACTTGTCACCTCGGAATAGGTGACCCTCCTGAAGCACAAACTAGTTATAGTCACGCGAGGGACCTTCTTGAAGGATGGCATAGATCAGACCAAAGTCTGGGAGATCAACATAGGCATCCTTCAGCCTCTCTCAGCCTACCACCTCAACACTCATGGTGGTCAACATCATCATCCGGTGACTCAGCTCGTCGGCTACCTTGTTCTCCGCCCCTGCCTTGTGCCTAAGCACAAAGGTGTACTCCTGAAGGTACTCCACCCATCTACTATAGTACGCATTCAGCTTCTTCTGGGTATGGAGGAATCTCAAAGCCTCGTGATCAGAGAAGATGACAAACTCCTCGTGCAAGAGATAGTGCCTCCAATACCTCAATGCCTAGACGACTGTGTAAAATTCTTTATCATACGTGGAGTAACATAGTTTGGCATCATTTAGCTTCTCGCTGAAGAAAGTGATGGGATGGGACTCTTGGCTTAACACTCCTACAATACCCACTCCAGAAGCATCACATGTGACCTCAAACACCTTAATAAAATCAGGTAATGCAAGGACATGTGTTTGGGTCATACGCTCCTTGATGTATACAAATGCCCCCTTCTTAATGCAATCTGTGATCGGGGCAGTGATAGAACTGAAGCCGCGAATGAAGCGATGGTAGAACGTCGCTAAGCCATGAAAACTCCAGACATCATGGAGTGTGTAGGGCTCGGGCCACTCTCTGATGGCCTTAATTTTCTCCGGATCCATAGAGACTTCATCCCTAGACACAATAAACCCGAGGAAGATAATCTGATCGATCATGAAAGCACATTTCTTCGGGCTGGCGAATAAGCTCTCTCGCCTCAATACAACACAAACCTGTCTAAGGTGGTCTAAGTGGTCCTCCCAAGTGGGGCTGTAGATAAGAATGTCATCAAAGTAGACGACTAAGAAGACCCATATCATAGGGCGCAACACCTGGGTCATCAACCGCAAGAAGGTTCTAAGGGCGTTGGAAAGCCCAAAGGGCATAACCAACCACTCATAGAGACTGTCCTTTATCTTGAATGACGTCTTCCATTCATCCCAGGCCTGATCCGCACCTGGTGATAGCCACTACGAAGGTAGTGGCTCGAGACATCATGTCTAGCAAGTCATCTAATCGGGGAATGGGAAAATGATACTTCACCGTGATCTTGTTGATCGCACGGCTATCAACGCACATCCTCCATGTGCCATCCTTCTTCGGCACCAATAATGCGGTAACAGTGCAAGGGCTCTTGCTATCCCTGAGAGATCCCCGACTCATCAATTCCTCGACTTGCCTCTGAAGCTCGACATGGTCCACGGGACTCATCTGGTAGTGCGGAAGATTGGGCAAAGATGAACCCGGGACAAGGTCGATTTCGTGCTGGATATCGCGCATAGGCGGAAGGCCTCTAGGGAGGTCCTCCGGGAAGACATCTGAAAACTCATGCAGAATCACAGCCAACATGGGGGGGTGCTCATCCTCAAATCTCGGGGCTACATTGCTTACCCCACAAACAACAATGGCAAGGACAGGACTACAACTGACAAACTCTTGCTCCATCTCTTGGGGACTAATCATCATCAACCTCCGGGGTTGGAGGTCTCCTGTGCTAGGGCCGTCGAAGCGGTAGTATCCCGTGCCGAGGATGAGGTGGGAGGACCGACTGTTCCCTGACTAGGAGGGGTCGAAGTGCTGGGGCCTGCTACTCCTCAGACAGAAGGGTCCTTCAGTTGGGTGGGGTTGAGGGTAATCCTATGGCCCCCATGGTCGAATGTGTAGGGGTTCAACTGACCTTGAAGGGTGGCATCCCGATCAAAAATCCAAGGCCTACCGAGGATAATGCTACCCACCTCCATAGGCAACACGTCACACCATATCTCATCGTGGTAAGCCTGGAACTGCAGTGGCACCAGACATCGCAGTCTGACCGAGATGGAAGTAGAATCCACCCAAGATACTCTATAAAGCGCGGTGTGATCCACGGGCGTCAAACCCAGGCGTCTAAAAGTGCCCGTGGAGATAGCGTTAATGCAACTCCCGCTATCTATGATCACTTTATATACCTTTCCTCCCAGCCTACAAAATGTGTGGAAGATGGTGGTACGACACTAGTCGTAACTCACCTGAGGCTGGGTTAGGATGCACCTGACTACAGCCAACCGTACATCATCCTGATATTGGGTACCTGGGATGTCAACTTGCTCTCCCTCCATCAATCCATCAAAGAACTCCTCTTATAAGTCCTGATCAGCGTCGTAACTGATCGGCACAAGCTCAGGTGTGGGGTCGCAGGTAGAGGGGTCAGAAATGACAAGCAATTCCCGAGTGGGGCACTTGGCCACATAATGGCCAACTCCACCACACCTATAGCAACCGTCACGCGTCCCGGTGCCTTGGGATGTTCCACTGACCATTGGCTCGTTACTCTTGTCCTCACGACGGATCGGGGGTGTAGGAAGCAGGGGTCGAGTCGACATAGTGGGTTGTAGAGGTCTAGGGGCAGGGACGGGTGCCTGCTAGCGAAGGGGAGGATCCCTCGGATGGAAGGGGCCCCTAGGAGCAGTGAGGTCTTGGTGAGGGGGTTCCTGTGGATGAACCACATGCCACTGAGTGTAGGAACTGGGCGCGGTCAGAGGATCAGACCCACGCGAGTAGGTGACCCCCTGGCGCTGGATAAGAGCAAACTCTGTCTCATACTACTCCACCTCAAGGGCAACCTGGTACGCGGCTTCCAACGTGGTCACGTTGTGATAGAAAATCTCATACTGAAGGTGTGCCTGCAGACCACGTCGGAAGTGGGAAATAGGCATGGAGCTTTCCTCCATGATGCCACATCACAGAAAATACTCATCGAATTCGGCAATGTACTCGGAGACAGACCGGTCTCCTTGGGAGAGACTCTGCCATTTGTCTATGAGACGCTGGCGGAAAGTGGCGGGAAGGTACTTTTGCCAGAGTTTGACCCACATCTCATCCCATGTCTCAACCTGAGGCTCCTAACGTTGAAAGAGCAAGCTCTCCACATTCTTCCAACAAGTCTGTGCTTGACCGAGCAGCTTCATCTTAGTGAACTTGACTCTCCGGTGGTCCGTCATCTCAAACCACTCAAAGTACCGGTCCATTCCGGCCTCCCAATCTAGATAGACCTTCAGGTCCAGAGACCCGTCAAAAGTGGGAGGGTCCACGCGAACGGTCCTGATGATCCGCTCGTCCTCATCATCCCTTTATGGTCGGTGACCACGTCGGCGTCGGCCATTACCCCCATAATCATTGTCGGACTCATAATCCTCAAAATCGGGGGCATGTGGCCGTCGTTCCTCCGCCCTAGGTGGGGCGGGCTGGTGTTGACATCTAAAAGAATGCACAAGTGAAAGAAGTCAAAGGGAACTTGGACCAGACAGCCAACAGCCTTGAAAATCAATCAAGGATGCAGCCCCGATATTATCCTTGGAAGTTTTACAGGCCATGATAAAAGGAAGATCCATTACCTCCAACACTCTATCCGGCTGAAGCCTTTCCGGCCAAGTTGCTGCCCACCACGACTGTCGTTTCAGACGGTCTCGCTGATTAAAACTATGTCAAGCCCCGGGCAATCAACTGCCTGCTGTAAAGGATCTTTGGAATATCCTGATACTTATATAATGGGACCCACATCACCTGCCATGCAGTGCGGATGCAGGGCATCAAAGAATTACAAGAACAAACGTAATTGCTTAACAAATGGGTCATGAATATCATTAAAAGCTCATATAACTGACAAAGGCATCGGGGACTTAGCTAAATGAATTGGGCCAACACCCATGTGCATATGGAAGGCCCCGAGAGGCAAATGGGCCGACAAGGCCGAAAGCACGACTACGCACCGGTTGCCAATAGGCGTCGATGCCCACAAAGTTCCGTGTGCTGATGCCCAAAGCTCAGGGCACGCCGAGGGTCAACCGCATCGATGATTCAAGGGTTCTGTAACCCATAATAAAAGTGGAGGTTCGATGAAAAGAAGAAAAAAAGGGGGAAGAAAGAACATTGAGCGTAGGAGGGAGGAGAAGAAGAAAGCAGTGAAGCACAGCGAGGGCGAACAAAAAAGGAAGAGAAACAAAGAAGAGCCAGAGAAAGAAGAAAGCAGGAGCATGGTCGAAGGTGGGGGTGATCATCCACGAAATGCCCTAAGGGGCTACAGTTCCCCCGACCCCAAATCTTCTAATTTCTATCATGTTCATCTTTATGATTTCCCCCTTCATCTTTCGATGTAGATATTTCACTACCTCTTCTGTATCCTTCTACCCGTGCGGCATGATGTGATTTGTGATCGGATGTAATAAACCCATATGCAATATTGAATAATATTTGTGTGTCTCTTCCTCTGCTATTCTTTTTGCGTCGCTGTGATTTGTCTATCAATTTTCTCGACGGCTAGCATTTACTATGCCGAATAGTGTCCGTGATGAACAATCTATTTACGACGAGTATGTCTCATTATGTTCTACCATCTCTACTTCCCTATATGAAACATGTTATACACTGGCGTCTCGATCACGCCGAGCTGCTAAGTTATTTCTCTAACCTCATAATTACAATGGGAGCCCGAGACAGTCTATCTCGTGGTTGTTCATTCAAATTGTGAGGGATATTGCAATAATGTCGTACGATCTAATTTTAATGATAGATCAGCCTTCCGTGGACTTTCTGTGAATGAGCCTCTATTTTTCCCTTTCATGGTTTCCCCAAAAACATTTTTAGAGCCCCAAACCCCAACAAAACATCTCGCAGAACCCTGCTATTGACCCGCGACGCCTGGCATTCCCTATCGGCCAACCCATTTACAAACCCTTCACTCGGCGTTCGCTCCTTCGGCGCCTAGGAGTTCATCCCGCGCCGATTCTGGGCGCGCCGAGTATGTAGCATCCCACCGCGCCGGTGTTGGGGCGCACCGACCACGGCATCCCACCGCGCCGACCCCATCCATGCCAACCTCCTACTCCGGCCGATGCCTCTCTATCAGCCAATTCCTACTACATTTCAAAGCCTTGCATCCCTTAAAGCCATTGAGAGCCTCAACCTCCTAGTAATCCCCAACGAACCCTAAGACCCAACATCCAAGCCTACTGGGGAGAAATTATAGTTGTTCATTCAAATACACACGGGAGCTAAATTAACAGGGTTTTACCCCTACATTCTGCTAATCAATTCTGATGTTTCTGCCAACCCTACTGGCCCATGGAGTTCTGCCACTGCATGTCCTCCAATGGTTCCTTAAAGGGGGGATAGCAACAAACGCCGTGATGGTGAACATTGCCCCGTCTTATCTCGATCCTCTTGGATCTCGGGTTAGATATGCCCGCCTTTCTTCGGCTTCCATCTCGGCACTCCGTGGATGGATGTCCTATACTTCTCTGGGCATGATCCGAAATAAGGGGCCAAATGAATTCTGATCTCTTCTATATCAAACCATTCTCATATCTAAACCCCTTGGGATCTAAAGAGGTCTGCCTCTATATGTCCTCTATTGTTTCCCTCCTGGGGAATAATAATATCAAAATGCCGCGGTGGGGGAATACCGACCTGGTTTAGTCCCACCTCATGATATTCGGGCATTGATATGCTCCGATCTTTTGTGGATTCTGTCTTGGCTCTGTGTGGACAGATTCATATTCCCGCTTGGCATAGTCCAAGATAAGAGGATATGCTACCGGATTTATTCTGTATACTTCTGTAAAATCGCTAAATGAGCATGTGGTGCAATAGTCAAACTAATGCCACAGATTCTGGTTATTCAGTTCTTATTCTCATCTAGCTCTGTGAAGAATGATGTTTCATTCCCTTGCAACCATTTGCATGATAATTAATGAGAATCCAATGTCCACTCCCTGTTCTCCCGATATATCAAATGGTGTGCGGCTGAAAGTCAGGTTATGCCCGACCGTAATCCATCTTTATGCGTGACGATGGTCCTCGGACCTGAGTTCTCCACCTCGTATCAGGAATCAGACTAATAAGCCGTGATAAGCTGCAAATTGCATAATCGCATATATACATCTTTTATCCTGCATAAGAATAAGCATGCCAAGCATATCGTGTTCTGCCCCTAGGATCCTTCTACTTTGGCGACTAATCAAGGGTTACCCTTCTTTGGAGGGGTGTAATTAACGTCACAGCCTTTATGGTGTGATGGACTTTCGGTTCTGACCCGAATCTCATAATCGACTGACTAAGTCAGATCGAGCGTACAATAAAAATTGTCACTCTAGTGACTGGCACGCCTAAATAAATAAATAAATAATAAATAATAAATAAATAAATAAAATCATTCCACAAAGTTGGCATGCCCGGTGGGACCGAGTCTCCCTTCATCTTTTCGCCAAAGTAGGAGGCCTGGTGGCCTCCCCCAAAGTTCTCACTGTGTGCTTGTCTTATTTGCAGGAACTCAAATGGAGACTGGATTGGTTTTGCTTAAGTTCGGCCAATAGATCATTGACAACCATGTTCGTGATGGGTACCTGGCAGTACCAACTATGTTTGGATCCATGCCGCCGGTAGTGGGCTTCCCGAATTTTTTGGGGCTCGCATTCGTCGACCTACTCCAGGTTGATAATGAAGCTAAAAAGGCTACTGCAGTAGAAGCCGCAAATGCATCAGAGAGAAAGAAGCCACAGAAGACTGTTGTCTCATACACTGTCATCTCATGCTATGTCCACCATGTGGACAGGAAGTCTGCTGTTCCCGCTGCTGTTGGTGGGAGGAGGAAAAGAAATTATAGAAGAGACCGGACTGCTGCACCTCGAGGGCGCCTGTCCGCCTTAGGGAAGTCTAAGCTGATTGGAGGAGTATGGGTGTACCTCATTGGTCGCCCGACTGAGGCATTACCTGACCGCATCATTTCAGCGGTCCCCACTCATAACAAATTCCATGTGCTGGCCACCAAGAGGGCCAACCCAGAAAGAGAAGAGAAGAAGCCGTTGGCTCCGAGGCCAGCAAAGTTCAAACAAGTGTGGGTGCCCAAGAAGGCCCGGGGCCCGGCACCAGCCCCGAAGAAGAAAGAAATTGTTACCATGCACCCCAGGAGAGGGGGCAAGGAAGTTTAGATGGAAGAAGAGGAAGTGGAGGTGGTCACCCCATTGGCTGCTCCACCCACGCGAAGAGCCAGCGCCAGGCAGGCAGATATATTCCGATACCCTCGGAAGATGTACCATACTGCATAGATGTCAAGATTGGCTCACCATCCAACGACTTGGAACTGCCTACAGCCTCAAGCTATTTCCCCGAGGCGCGGTCAAGAAGAGATGGGTGAAGTAGTCCAAGATTATTTCCACTGCTTGGGGAATTTATCCCTAGGGCAACAAAGATTGCTTCGCGCCTTGGGCGCCGAAGATGAAAGAGAGAATGATAAAGAAGAAATTATGTCAGGAGCCTCATGCACATACTCCAATGAGGTTGAAGATGGCCGAAGGGCCAGATATTTAGAAGATACCCTACAAGAGGAAGAGAAAGAAAGAAGAGTATCTGTGTTCGATCGTTTGACCTTCCCTGGTCATGCTCAAAGAAAAGTTTGGAGACAAAGAGGAAAACTACAGATCTTTGCCTGCAACATGACAGGAGTGATTGGTGGGTATGATGCTCTGCTCGACCAATCTGAAGATGTGATCAGAATAGCTTAGAGGCCCGGACCCATAACAAGGCGAGGCCAGGCAGCAAAAGAAAAGCTTGCAGCAATTGATGATTTATTGAAGATCACCACCTTGACTGCAAATGTGGTGACTTCAGAAAGAAGAAAATGTGCCACTAATGATCCCGGCTGAAGGGACATCCAGCCAAATGACAGAAGGGATGCCTATGGCTGCGGCTCTGGACCCAGCTATCTTGATGATGTTTAGAAGGTATCAACAAGAGATTGAATCTCTTAAAAGGCAATTGAATGAGAAAAATGAGCAAACCATTGTCTCCAAGCATGCTGGACCAGCGAAGGAAATTTCCAATTTGGTTGAGGTCATGATACCTGCCTTTTCCTATCAAGCAAGTCACGAGAAAGCTCCATGTCAGCCCTTCCCGCAATAGCCAACAGTGCAGCCTTCGGCATTCCAAGTGCAACCCTCTCCGTCAAGAGTGCAGCCAAGTTTATATGCCACTGTCATGACGACTCCCTTTACACAATAGCAGGCACACTTCTACCCAGAGCCTGTGGATCCTACTGTAGTGAATAAGCTGATGATTGAAAAGATGATAGAAATGAAGCTGTCCGAGAAGGTTAATGGTGTTACGCCCTGAGCGCGGAAGATACCCGGGGTCGCGGCCAGCTTATATAGAACCAATCAATCAGAGCTATATATATATATATATATGTATTTTGACAAAAGATAGAGTGCGCAAAAGACTAAATAATGACTAAGATTAAATTTATAAAATGATACCAATAGTCCAAGATGACAATTATCAAACAACCAAATGGTGATAATTCTAGTTCATGACATTCATTATTCAAACCCAATTACTACGCTACAAGCCTTAACAAGTTTTTTAATCGATTTGCTGACATAATTGGAAGTACAAGGAAAGGACTCAAGAAATGAAAAGACGTGACTAGCTAACAATACATGATCGGTGACTCTAGCACTCTTCACTCGGTCTCATTGCCATCCGGGTGGTGGTCGCTATCCAAGTTACCTGAAAAATGTTAGAATGCAACTGGATGAGCAAATCGCTCAGTAGAAATTACATCTCAAGTTCGAGCAATCTTTAAGTAAATTACAAGTTACGTGCAATGCAGGTATAGCTATGCATGCTAGAAAAGCGAGAAATCAAGAACTGTATAGAAAGACGAGCAAGATATCAAGAACTGTAAAGATAGAATATTGCATGATTTCAAGTATCAATAGGGCACTAGTAAGTGATTGCACACTATTTTCCAAGAAAGTAAGAATTCATGTTCAAGCACGTAATATCAAGCACATGTAATATCAAGTACGTGTAACTGGATTGGCTATTTCATTCAAGCAAGTACTTTGCCCTTCTACGTGCCACAAGTCAAGTCAAGTCAAGTAAGTCATGTCACGAGAGAGTAAGTGGAATGTCTAAAGTATACCAAGCAAGTACTTCGGTTCAATGCTTAAACACCGTGGTCAATCAACTCCCATGGACACAAGTACTTTCGGGTGCTCCTCTCAGGACTAGATCGGGCCCTGTACGCACAACATTGAGTCATGTATTGTTCGACATCCACTCTCATTTTATAGCCAATATAGAATTTCAAGGCTTAACCATTGTAGGATATATAAGGTAGATTTTCATGGAATGGATTTCAAGGTCATATCATTAAGTAGAGACGAACTATGAGTAAACTACATTAAACGTACGATATACAAGGAATCTGGGTGAAATTGGCAACTGCCACAGTATTTAGAATTGGCGCCCTCATAGAGGGGCGCCCACTCTGTAACCCATACATGCTTTGCAAAGTCTGGAAATCAGCAGGGTGTAAATGGCGCCCTCCTAGCTACCATTATATAGAGAATTGGTGCATGTGTCTAGGGGTGCCCATTCTGTCATAAGACAGGTTCGGAAAAAAAATACATAAATCAGGCTCAGGGAAATGGCGCCCAGAGGGGTGCCACGATTTAATTGGCGCCCAAGGGGCTACCTTTTATTGAGTAATTGGCGCCCTGGGTTCTGCCATTATTTGGATAATGGGCGCCCTAGACAGGGGCACCCATTCAAGTTTTCATTTTTTTTTCTTTTTTTGTTTGCCCTAAGGAAATGGCGCCCCCTTGCAGTGTCACCATTTAATTGGCGACTTTGCAGAGGGTCTTCAATTCTTTAAATGGCGCCCTAGACAGGGGCACCCTTTATTCAGGCTCATATACGCACTGGACAGGTATGTTTTGAGACACATGTTACTATTCATGATTTCAAAAGTTCTCAGAATCAAGAATAAGGACATGGATAGATAGAGAAAAATATCAGGATCACAGATTCATACTCATGCAAGAATTTTATGATTCAGTTTCATAGATATTAATTTTCTAAACATGGTGTTTGTTAATTACTAGAAATGAATTAGTGACTATCTGGAGGGTCTTCAATTAATGGGTGCCCATGCTGGGGTGCCCATTAAGGAAATGGCGCCCAGGTGATGGGCGCCCATTACCTGATGGCTAAAATTTTGGATTTTGTAAAACATGATGTATATTTAATAAACATGATATATCTTAGTAAAGATGATATATCTTAGACCTAAGCATGCTATATTTTAAGACCGTAAAACTAGTGTAACATGATATATTCAAATTCCGAAAAGGTAATGTAACAGACTATGTATAAAATCGGTGTAACAGGCTATGGTTGATCTACTTAAAACCCGTGTAACATGCTATATATTTGGCCATAAAGCCAGTGTATATTTGTCTCAGTAAAGCCGTGTAATAGGCTATATAACATGGAAGATAAGTTCTACTAATTCTACGCATGCATGCTATGTTACCCTATTTAGCTGCTAGTTAGGCCAGATCTTGAGAACACCTACCTGTTGGTACGGTTAACGAGGTATAATAGTAGAATAGAATAAGAATCCTAGACCTCCACGTTCTCTGCAGCCAAGCTCCCAACAGCAGGATGTGGTACGTAGGACGAGAATACCTTCACATCTCCTGCATGTGAAGAGAAGAAATGAGATCTCTCTTCTACAGGTGGAGACGAGAAAACAACAGATAGCCTTCTCTTCTGCAGCAGGATGACAGGAATGCCATCCCACCTTCGATGGAAGAGAATAAATTATCAGGAACGGACACATATGGCCACAGAAGGGTCCTTTGCCAGTGTAAACACGCTGTTTGAGCTTCAAACCCTTCTAGAAGAGGGGTCCTTGTGTCTGTGAGAATTGGTGCCCTAGATAGGGGCGCCCATTTCTTGTGTTTTGGAAAAGGACGCAGCCCTTCATGTGTTGATCTTTAAGAGGTCTTTACGAGTTGGTTGGTTGCTTAGTTGGTGACGTGGGAAAAAGATAAAGCCCTTCACGTGCTGGTGTCTAAGCATATTAATAATGGGTTGGTTGGGGGCCCAGGAAGAGAATTAGCACCCATGCATGGGGCTCTAATTGGGGAAATGGCGCCCTAGTAAAGGGGCGCCCATTCCCTTGGTATGGAAAGAGGGAAAACCCCTATACGTCATCTATGTGGTGGCTGTAAGGTGGCCTTTAAGTGATGTTAGGCCTTGTATATTTATATAGTGGCCCTCATGAGGTATATTTCTTTTCATAAAGCCTTCATGTATAATTATTTGTTTAAAAAAGGTTGGATTTTTTCTATCATTTCCATCGGGGTGCTATAGATGGTGATTTCGGCACTTTTGATGTCTACTAGGTGCCGTACCCTCCACAATATGCTGCAAAGAGACTGCCCCTAGGCGTCAGCAAACCACCAAAGTTTGAGAAATTCAATGGGCAAGGCTCCCCCAAGGAACATATTGCTTATTATACAACAGTCATGGGAGACTTGGCTGCTGATGTAGCGTATGTGCTAAAATTCTTTGGCTCATCCCTTACAGGGTTGGCCTTTGAATGGTATTGTAGCCTCCCAGCCGGGTCTGTAGCTGATTGGCCCGATATGTAGCGAAAGTTCCGGGAAACGTTCCATGTCACAGAAAGAGAAATTACAGTGGCAGAATTGTACTCTACTAGGCAGAGGCAAGATGAGATAGCCCTAGATTATATTAAGAGATGGAGGAATCTAGCCATGAGATGCAGGCGGCCTCCGCATCAAGAGGATATTGTTCAAATATGCAACCAAAACCTCATAAGGGAAGTGCTAGAAAAGATGATTGGAGCAGACATCAGGACATTCGACCGCCTGGACAATGTGGTGGCAGAGGTCGAGACCTTCCTATCCAAACGTCCTGCAACCAACGTTCCTGCTGTTCAGAAAGGGAAGGATGTTGAGCAGCGGTCAGCGGCAACTGAAGCAAACGCTGTTGACTTCAAAACCTTTGATCAACAAAAAGAGAAGGCCAAAGTAGCAGCTACCCCTCTGCCAGCAGAGGCAATAGAGAAAAGAGAGGGTGTCTCTTTGAGAAACAAAATGAAGAAATCGTACTCATTTCCCAAAGAAAAGACACGGGCATTATTTGAATGGGCATATAAATACAATAAGATAACATTGCCTGAGCCAAAGAGACCCCCCGATGCAGCAAAGAAGGATGACCCCCGATTCTGTCCATATCATCAGGCACTTGGACATGCCATTGAGGACTGTTATGTCTTCAAGGATGTCATGGAAAACATGATCAAGAAAGATGAGGTACAACTAGGGGAGCACCGGGTGGATCCTCCACGCCCCCATGAGCCCCCAGTGATGAGGCAAGCTGTCAATACGATTTCCTTGTACCAGCAATTGCCTGAAGAGGCTACTAAAGTTTGCACACAACATACATATGAAGCGTGCTTCCTTACTCCCATCAAGGATCAGGTGGGATGGCAGACAATAGCAGCTAAGACTAAAAGAAGGCCATCGGTCTCTGGAATATCAGGTGCCTCTGTTTGAGGTATTACCCCAAAACAAACCTCGCATCCAATAAACCCCGTATGGCACGCTACGGAGTCACCACCTGTCATCCGAATATTTACTCACAATCGGAGGAAGCAAGCTCCGCTGCTAGCTCATGAGAAGATAATGATAGGATCGGTGCGATGGATTCAGAGGGGGGGGTGAATGAATCCCACCCTTAAAAACTTTTTGCTCAATGAAATACTAGAACACTATCAAGGCAAATAGACAATCTGAAGAACAAGTTAAGTTCTCTTTTAAACCACTGAGCAAATATATATAAGGCGCGCCTAAACAAGCAACTAGTGGAAGCAGCACAAATAGAAATGAGAATGCTAAGGCAACCTGTGAAGGAGGTAGAAGACAAGGAGCAAACCACAACCACACTGCACAGAGGATTTTTAGGTGGTTCGGTCGCCAAGACCTACGTCCACCCCTCACTCCCAACCGAAGTGAGGCTTCCACTAGCAACGCTAGAACAGCAGACTCAGTCTGCAAACACTTGCTGCCAAACTGCTTGACCAGGGGAACAACCTCCCCTCTTCCTCCAGACCGGAGGGACACCCCAAGTGACTCCCAGCCACTTGGAACCAGAGACTAGGTCTCTCTTCCTCCAGACCAGGAGGGAACCCACCAGTGACTCCCCGTCACCAGCACACCAGAGGTCACAGACCTCTCTTCCTCCAGACCAGGAGGGAAACACTGATGACTCCCAATCACCAGCAGAACCGGAGAACAAATCTCCCTTCTCCTGAGACCACAGGAGGAACCTCGATCCCAAACAAGGAAAACAGAAACCACTGAATGTATGAAAGGAACAAGCGAAAAACAAAATAGGAAAATCAAAAACAATATAGCTCCGAAGAGCACAATGACTGTGGATTTGATCCACGAGTCAATCCATGATCAGATCTTCAGGATGGACTGGCTGCACACTCTTTCTCCTTCTCACGATTTTTCTTCTCTCTCACTTTGGCTCTCAGCTTCTTTTTCTTTTCTCTCTCGTTCGCTGGCTCTCTCTATCTCTTCTGTTCTCTTCTTCTTCTTCTTCTTCTGCTTCTCTGCTGCTCTCACCTTCTTCTATCACTCTCTGCTGCTCACTTCTTCTATCACTCTCTGATGCCCTCTCCTTCTTTCTCTATCTCTCTCTCGATCAGCCCTCTTCTATCTGTCCTCTACGGACGAAGAAACCGCACACATATATATATCAGCAGCAACTAGGGCGTGTGCCCCCTTTATCCAGAGGACACCTCAGATCACGTGCCAGGTGCCAACCTCGGATCACGTGCCCATTCATCAACTTCATGGACAGTACCTGTCACACAGATAGAACCTTATCAGATTAATGTC
This sequence comes from Amorphophallus konjac, assembly GCA_022559845.1. Lineage (NCBI taxonomy): Eukaryota > Viridiplantae > Streptophyta > Magnoliopsida > Alismatales > Araceae > Amorphophallus > Amorphophallus konjac. The sequence goes on along the minus strand of CM040123.1, from coordinate 183,780,279 downwards.
GACACTTTGTACAGACTTTGTTGTATAGACTTGATGCAGTGTATGGACTTGAAGGCTTGATAACGAGTGTATAGACTTGAACAACTAGCCAACGAGTGTATTGACTTGAAAGCTTGGAAAGGGTTGTATAGACTTGGCGTGCAGGCTGCTGGACGCAATGCATAGACTTTGTGTGCAAGCTGCTGGACAATGTATAGACATGCTGTGCAGGCTGTGGGGGAATGCGTAGACTCTGCGTGAAGGCAATGCATGTACAAGTGATGCAATGTTTAGACTTCATGTATGCAGGACTGTGGCATGTACATACTTTGTAAATGCAAGTCTATGGCATGTATAGACTTCGTGTAAAGGAGATGCACAATAGAATGAAAGTATGCATAATGGAATGAAAGACTAAGCCTCGAGCAGAGCATGTGTAGACTTGCTGAAACAATGCAACAGAATGTATAGACTTGGTTGAAGCAACCAGAATGTACAGACTTAGAGTGAAGCACAAACAATGTATAGACTTACGTTGAACATACGCAATGTATGGACTCGGTGTGTGCAGGGCAGGCAGTCAATGTATAGACTTCATGATGTAAGCGACCATGTCTAGACTTAACGATGCAAGCGATGTATAGACTTTGTGCCCAAAGGCAATGTATGGACTTGCACAGTTCAGCTGCCAATGTATAGACTCTGATGCCCAAAGACAATGTATAGACTTGCACAGTTCAGCTGCCAATGTATAGACTCTGATGCCCAAAGGCAATGTATAGACTTGCACAGTTCTGCTGCCAATGTATAGACTTGGCGATGCAATTTTCACACTCACTTAGACGCTGAGTGAGACGATGGATGTACAGACTTGGGCTGTACAGACTTGCAATGTGCATGCATGCGATGTATAGACTTTGCCTTAGAGACGCTGCATGAAACGATGGATGTACAAACTTGGGCTGTACAGACTTGGAAAGCTTGAAGGTGATGTATAGACTTGGTGAGCGCCAAGGCGTTGTATAGACTTCAATGACTCAGCAAGCTACAGGACAGTGTGAAGACTTGTGTTCTGAACGTAGGCAAAGGAAAGGAATGTATAGACTTGCTCAGTTCAGAACGTAGGTAAAGATGGGAAGCAATGTAAAGACTTTAGATGTGTGAAACACACTGACTGTACAGACTTCAGCTAAGCAAGCTACAGTGCAATGTATAGACTTGGCCAATGTGCAGACTTGAATGCAAGGAGACGATGTGTAGACTTGGCCAATGAACAGACTTGAGTGCTCGACCAGTGTACAGACTTTGATGAACATGCAAGTGAATGTATAGACTTTAGTGATCCATGCACAAGACGCAGCAAGACTTTGTACATACTTGCTGTGAAGAACAATGTGTAGACTTCAAGTGACCTTATGCATAGGCAATGTACAGACTTCCTATATGTTTAAGTCCAATGTATGGACTTGCTGAGATGATGCACCTATGCAATGTCTGCACCTAGTAGATATTGAACTGAAGCAATGGATGTATAGACTTGAGTGTGATGTGCAGACTTTGTAGCATGCAGTGTATAGACTTCATATTAAGGAATGCACAATGTCTAGACTTGATATGAAGAAATGCACTGGCTCTACACACTTGAAGTAATGCATGCAGGAGACGATGTACAGACTTCCTATATGAAGACAACCGATGTACAGGCTTCGTGAGCAATGGCCAAACAATATGCAGTCTACAGGCAATGTGCAGACTCTATTTTGCAAGCAAAATAGTGCATGGTTGTACAGGCTTGAATGCATGTCAGACAGATATAAAGGAATGTCATTAACAAGCACACATATGAATGCACTTAAATGAATCAACAAGGTCTTTCATGCACACATGCATATGATGACTTATAGTGTTTGCTATCATCAAAATCACAGGGGCACAACAATCTCCCCCTTTTTGATGATGGCAACACTATGAGTCACACTGACTCAAGTCAAAGACAGATAAGCCCCGAGGTAAAGCATTTGCAGCAATACATTAACCAAATCGATGAATATGAACAGCCCGAGTTGAAGCCAATATTGGTGAAAGATCATGTCCTCTTGGAACAGTTGGAGGAATTAACCATCAAAGAGCAACCAGAAAAGGAGCAAGAAGAAGCTGAAGCTGACCTCTTCTTGGGGGCACAAGCCGGCTGAGTCAAGATGCCAGAAGAAGAATAAATGAAAAAAGCAAAAGGAAAACAATCACAGTGCAGTGTAATACTCTATCAGCACTATTCACCCTACCAGGGGAAGAGGATGAAGAGGAGCCTTCCACTCCATCACTAGAAGCAAATCAAGCTGAGGCTTCAACCTCAATGCATGCTACCCGATCTGGGAGAAAGTGGGGGCGCCTACCTCTAGCTAACCATGACATTATATTCAGGGGTGAACAACCCTACCAGATACCAGAGCCAGAAGTCCGGGGTATTGAAATTCCTCCCCCGTCAGGCCTCTACGCGAAAGCAAAAGGGGGTGCTGAAGCTTTGTCATTCATTGAATTCTTGTCTATCTTGGAGGGTAAATGACCGGATCAGAATACTACTGCTGAAGACAAAAATCCCCAACAACCATCTGCCACGGTGCCCAAAAAAAAGATAAAACAAGCATCGACCTTCCCTCAGCACCGGAGATGACCTCCCCAGTGGAGACTCTCCTCAAAAGAATGAAGCAAGAGAAGGGCGCCGCAGGCACCCCATGAGCCTCCAAGACCCTGCTGGATAGAGGAGATGCGATTGTCCAACGTTCGAGTGGGCAGTCGAATTATGAAGATGCTGAAGAAACTCTCTACAATATTTTCTATATGGGAAATTCTTTCCTTGAGTGAAGAAGCTCACCAAGCTATTATCGATGCTTTGCAGTCGCCAGCTTAGTATGAAGCACTCTTGATAGAGGTTAACTCCGGGCCAGCTGTTACATTCACAGAGCCGAGCCAGCTGTTACATTCACAGAGGACGACATGTTAATTCCTGATCCCAATCATAACATGCATCTATATATGAGGGGGTATCTCAACTGTCAGCCATTAAGTCAAATTCTGATAGATCCGGGAGCTGCTGTAAACATCCTACCCTACCGCATCTATCAAAAGTACTATTTAGATCTGCACCTCACCAAAGTGAAAGATATGAGGATCACTGGCTTCAATCAGAAGTAAGAAACCCCGCTCGGGGTAGCAGAATTCAACCTTACATTGGGTGATTTCACCACCACAGTGTAGTTCTATGTCATAAATTCTAATACTACATACAAAGCCTTACTGGGACAGCCTTGGCTGCATAGATACGAGATAGTGCCCTCCACATTATGCCAATGTATCAAGTACTACCACAATGGCAAAGAAGAAAGGGTGTTTGCAGACTTGCATCCCTTTGAAGTATACGAGTGTCACATGCTCGATGCGCCATTCTACACGGAGGTCTCCTGAGGGGCGAAGAAGAAAGAAATTCCTACAAACCAGAAGAAAGCAATGTCAAAAATAGATGACTAGTTCCCACCATTGCCTCCAGGCTACATAGAACAACACGAGGTCTCCCATGTCTCTCAAACTGGAGACTTTGCTCGAGCAGCACCATGAACCATCTATTCAGGGGAAGATGATGATGACATGGAGGAAAAGTTCATGCACATCAAAATCCCACATGGATTAGTCAAACCCATTCCGAGCTTGAAATGTTAGACAGTGCAATCACTGAAGACTATGGAGGTCCCTCGTCTCTGTGAGCCTCCTATAATATTCTACTCCGGGGAGCCTACTGATGAAGATGATCAAGACTGTATGATCCCCGAAGAAGCAACAAACCGGATGGTGCCAATAGCAAGCCTGGATTACACCACACAATGGGTCTCACAGATGTTCACCAAGATGCAGATGCCATCACTGCAATCCGCTGGCCAGAGGGAGGCATTCCGGAAGCTCTGGGATCTGCCCTGTAACAACAAGGAGTTGCTGAAAATTACCCATCACCCGGGGCTGGGCTACACCCTGCAAGAATATTATGAAGCAGAGGTGGATGTTATCTCTACCTTCTTTACCCACGAAGACCCTTTCGAGGTTGGTCATGTTGAATACTCTCCGGGGGATGAAGAGATAATATGCCACTCCACTATTGGTGGTACATAAGGACAAGATGGAGCAGCACTATACCAATGTTGGGAAGAGCTGTTCCCCAAGGAAGATTTGTTCCAAGCTGAAGCCAAATTCGATATACGACTACCCGATGAGGATCAGACCTCTGATGCAGCAAAGGAGCGCCCAGAATTCGAGCGTAACCTGGAGGAAGTTCGAGCTATGCAGCAACTAGCAGATCCAGCAGAGGAGCTTATACCTACAGACCCTCAGGAGGAAGGAGTCTGTGCATCGGGACCACAAGAAAAGATGCCAGGACAGCAAAGCCAAGCCGAACAAAACCTGACGGAGATCCCAGTGGCTCAATATTGCAGCGAAGGGAATAAAGGGTAAATCCCTCTAGTTTCAAGAAACCAATCCGAAGAGAATCAACAAGCCATGATTAACTTCAAAGGCTCACCATCAACTTATACTTCACCTGAAGAGCTGGAAGTCTTGAAGGATGGAGAAAATTATATCAATGGAGGCTTTGTCGACCTACAAGAAGCTTCGCCTGAGGTCGAGGATGGCGGTCAAGCTACCACTGATGAATTAATAGAGGTGAATCTGGGAACCAAAGAGGAACCAAGACCGACCTTTCTCAGCGCCCTACTAACACCAAAAGTGCAAGAACAGTATACACAGTTCTTAAAAGAGTTCAGGGATTACTTTGCCTGGACATATGATGAAATGCCAGGGTTATGTCACACCCCGAGCCTTTATTACAGCGGAAGACCAACTTGAGGAATCGTGAACAGCCGGCATGGTAAGCCTCTTGGGAGCAAGAACGATCAGAGCGCAAGACAATCACACATAAAAATGCAATTGCATAATAATTACTCAAACTCCAACTTTATTTCATTAATAATCAAAATATTCTAATACAATAACTTATCAAACTTTATTAATCCATCAGACTCAAGGAAAAAGGAAATTACAAAGACTCGATCTAAACAATAGTTACTTTCCTAAGTCTTCACTCTCATTTTGATAAGACTTTCATTCGCTCTCGGACCTGCTACTTGTATAACTCGAATCCGAATCACTTCCATCTCCTGAAAAGATTAGAAAATAAGCAATGAGCACACTTGCCCAGTAGGTATCTTCGCATCAACATGAAGGCACTATTAAAATAATTAACATCTTAGCTCTAAAGAAATAAGGTAAAATCATGTGAATGCGATCAATCATGCGATTACACCAAAGTATAAAGATGATCATGTAAGATAGAATGAGCAAGTATGAACTATCAAGAATATAACAAGAATATGATATGGCCTTTCATGAACAAGAATGTATCGAGAATGTACTAGCAAACCACGTAATCATCACACAAATATCCTTTGCTTATGAGTAAGTATTCGGTGAATTTCTATGGAATATCATGTAACAAGCAAGAAAGTCATGTATGTGTATATATCGTGTCGTGGATTTTCACTTCACGACCCGTGGATCTTCACTTATTTATAAAGAAAGTACTCCCCGTGCAATGCGACGCCAGTAGCATCATACTCCATGGTTTATAATAGTATGTTTCTGACAATCAGTCGAGGGGACTAGCATGGAGCCCTTGAACACAATCAGTGCTCGATCGCATCTTCAAGTATAAATCAAGCTACCTCCACGTTTCAAGCAATAAATATGGCCAGTAATATAACAAGTTCAATAAGTTCCAATAAATGAACGCTTCAATTTAAGAATGCGAGGGGTCAAGAATGACTTAAAACAAGGTTATGCTCATGGAAATAATTCAACAGCATAACAGTACATTCCTTATCTTCCATAATTTGAAATTAAGTATCTTGAACAATATGACAAGTCCTAGACCACCAATAATCCATCTAGGAACATCGAAATATCAACCCTTAGGTCAAACCTCGAGTTAAAGTACTCAGGAATTATGACGGTCAATTAATGGGCCGTTACATGAACGTGACGGTTTAGTATTGGACCGTTAGAATGGGCTTGACAGTCGAGTAATAGGCCATTACATAGTAAAAACCAAAAAATATCGATAGTGCTTTCTAAACAATTGTCTTTAATGGTACAACCAACTCGGCGTCCTAGTGGGAATCTCAGGCTCGCGGAGAATTACAGAGGCCTTGAAACAAGATTTCCTAGTCCATTGGAAGGAATATCCAATAGAGAGATCCTCAAGTTCAAGAATATATTCCTATTGTGTAAAAGTGTGAACTAATGGTCATATACCGAAATATAAGCTATATACTTAGAGAAATTGACTCTATAGTGATGAGAAAAGAGTGAAACAGTGATAAATCAACATTTAAAATCTCACCAATATAACTTTGAAATCATGGATTTAATACAAAATATAAGATCTTGGCTTGAAACTAGCATATGCTTAAAAATATGTTGAAGTACTCACAACCACGCATTTTGGATCATGAAACAGTAAACAAACTCCGAGTCATGAAAATAGGTTTAAAATCTAGCTAACTAGGCTTACATACATAAGTTAATTGGACTGATGTCAATCCTATCTCGGGTTGACAGAACACAGACTCTGACGGTCTAAGTCCGGTGTGTAATAGTTATGTGACGGTTTATCGTGAAGCAGTCAGAATGTTGTGACGCTCTGCTCGTGGTCCGTCAGAGTTCATATGAAAATGTAAGTCTCACAGAGCATGTGACGGCTTATCGTAAGACCGCTAGAGGACTATGGCGGTCGATCTATAATCCGTCAGAGCACTGCTGATAGTAAATAGAATAGGAAGATTCTAAGTTTTTAACTCACATCATGTCTGGAAATCATATATAAACTTCCACATGATAGAACAAAGGTTAAGCTAACATTATGCATGGGTGTTCTGTGAATTGACAAGAAGATTCCTTTTTAACTTTGTTAGGCTAAGAATATGCATGCATGATATACAAGTTCATAGTCCTATTAAAACATGAAATTCTTCACATATAAAGCATGAAATCGAGCAAAACAAGAGGGATTTTACTCCTATCATGATATTCTTGCCATTCATGAGATAACTTACCTCTTTACTGGGCTTTCAACTTCCAATTTGTGATTGCAAGACATGCCCTAGTTCTTCCCTTCCTGTGAGTTTTCAGTAACTTCACGTCGCTCTAACTCCTCAATCTCTTGACCTAAGGACGTGAAATTTGGAGGGTAAGAAGGCGAAACTAAGGGGAACAGAAAGTTCTAAAGACACTTAGGCTAATTACCTCGATTTGGTGTTATAATCTCCTGATCTTTAGTGGACTTTCACTCAGATTCCTGGGTCGCTATGGTCGAACCAGCAACTTTGGAAGCTTCAAACTCCTTGTGTAGTTGATCTCCTCCACGAAACTTTGAGGAAGATTAGTCCTATGTATAAGGAATAAAAAGTTCTAAAGAACTTACCCGAAATACTATCTCCTTACCTTAGTTCCACGCGAGCCAATGTAGGGGTCGCGCAGGTCAAAACTAGGGTCTATTTATAGGTTCTAGATAGGGGTTTGTGGATTAGATCGATTTTAGAGTCCTTGGTAAAGCTTAGATCGACTTCTGAGAGTCATTAACACGTTTACTAGTCCTCCCATCTCGATCCCTAAGAGATAGACTATCAAAAATCCAATCTTTTTGCTCTTTCTTCACTTCACGGAACTGACAGGGTGTAACGGTCTAACCCTGGAGCGTTATATCCTTGTGGAGGTCGCACGATAGACCGTTAGAGTCACTGTGCGTCGAATTTAAATTAAGTTCAAATTCTAATTTCATCTTATTCACTTAATTATCTAAATAATTAGTATTTATCCTTACAATCCGTGAATAAATTAGTTATTCTTCTAGAACATGAGCCAAACATAATGGGCTTGGTCCTTAACTTCTTTGGGCTTTATTTATCAAAGCTGGATTAATTATTTATAATCAATTTAAGCTTTATAAATTCTTAAAAAATTCTTAAAATAATCCAAAAATTATTTATATAAATTTTGGAGCACTACACCCTCCCCCACTTAGAAGAATTTGGTCCACAAATTCAATACATGGATTGTGGAGAGTGTACTTACATTCAAATAATTCTAGAAATCTTTTGCGCATAGCTTCTTCGGTTTCCCATGTCTCTCCTGACTTTGTGTATTGGATTTTAACCAGGGGAATAGTCTTGTTCCGAAGTTGGTGCACTTCCTGTTCAAGTATTCTGATTGGTTTCTGTTCGTATGTCAAATCCTTCTTAATCTCCAGATTGTCGTAAGTGATGACATGGAAAGGATCGGGTACATACTTCTTGAGCATCAAGACGTGAAATACATCATGAACCTCAGATAATTATGGAGGTAAAGCAATCCGATAAGCTACTTCACCAATTCTTTCCAGAATCTCAAAAGGACCAATAAATCTTGAAGTAAGCTTTCCCTTAATACCAAATCTTCGAATACCTCGACCTGGAGAAACTTTAAGAAACACATGATCTCCTACTTGAAACTCCAAGTCGCGCCTTCGATTGTCTACATAGGATTTCTATCTGTCTTGGGCCTTTTGAAGTCTTTCACGAATGAGTTTTATGTTTTACGTAGTATCCCTAATAATATCAGGACCGAGAAATTACCTTTCTCCTACTTCATTCCAACAGAGAGGGGAACGACAACTCTTCCCATAAAGAGCTTCAAACGGTGCCATCCGTATGTTGGCCTGATAACTGTTATATGCAAATTCTACCAGAGGCAAGTGATCATGCCAACTTCCTCCGAAATCAATAGCACAAGCCCTGAGCATATCTTCTACTACCTGATTTATTCTTTCTGTCTGACCATCAGTTTGTGGATAAAATACTATGCTAAAATTCAATCTAGTCCCTAGTGAATGTTGTAGACCCTTCCAGAATTGTGATGTGAATCGAGGATCTCTATCAGATATAATAGTGACAGGGACACCATGTAATTTGATAATTTCTCTCATGTATAATGCTGCTAGGATATCCACAGACCATCGACTTTTGATTGGTAGAAAATGTGCAGACTTAGCCAATCGGTTTATGATTACCCATATACCATTGTGTCATCCTCTAGTCTTAGGTAAACCCATAATGAAATCCATCCCTATACTCTCTCATTTCCATTCGGAAATATTCAAGGGGTGTAATTTACCTACGGGTCTAAAATGCTCTGCCTTTACTTGTTGACAAGTGAGATAGCGGGACACGAAATCAGCTATTTCCTTCTTCATGTTAGGCCACCAGAAGTTCCTTTGAAGATCTTGATATATTTTGGTACCACCTGGATGAATGGTGTGATAAGTGTCCATTTTCTATAGTAATTCATCGGATGTACACCATTTTATGTGCATATAATTAGGCAATTATGCCTATTTCATAGTTAACCTCAACTCCGCATTTAAATTAAAACTTTCACATAATTTGGTGATATTATTTAATAAATTGAAGTTGAGGGTCATGGGCATTAATTCCCCATTGCATAACTATGAGCATTTGAGATTTATGTGCACATTATGGTAATTTTTATGGACTAGATTACAATTATGTGTGTGCAGGACACAGAAGATAATTGCAAAAGAATCCGGGGTAAAACTATCGTAACCACTTTGACCAAGTCAAATAAAAAATTCAAAATATTTTGGTTGGAGGGAAAAGAAAGTTTAAAATTTTGAATTCAAAGTTTGAAAAGGAGGAATTCAAAGTTTAAGTTTGAAATAAAGGAGAGACATAATGAGCCTTGGGAAATGGGGTGCCCAAAGTCTGAGAAGGGGACTGCCCACCTCCTTTTCCTTTTCCCCATACATCATCTTCTACCTAAATCTCAGCCATCCATCTCCTTTTGATACAAACTCCACCCTCTATTGACCCAACTTTTCCTATAAATAGCCCATGACAAGGAGGAGAAGGAGAGTTCTTCTTTTGGCAATCTCTTTCTCTCTCTCCCTCTCCCACCTTCACATTAGGCCGCCGGTTTCTCCCCCTTCTGCTCCTATTCGCCTCATGTGTTCTTCATGAAAGTTCTTAATTTTTAAATGTTGTACAATTTCTTATTCTTCGTCATCTTCTAATTCCCTCTAATTTTCATGTTATTTCTTATTTTTTTACTGTGCTATCCTGTTCCTCTACGAATCAGTGTTCCTCTCTGTTCTTCCCATTATTTCTTCCCATTCCTTCCATTTTATCCTCATGTTGTCTTCATGAAAGTTCTTTGTTTGTAAATGTTCTACAACTTCTTCTTCTGTCTCATCTTCTAATTCTTTCAGGTTTTTAAGTTATTCCCTGTTTTTCACATTGCTGTCTTGTGAGTGTACTGTTCATCCGAAGTGCTAGAATCTATTATTCTATCACTTTTAAGCCCGTCTTCTCTTCTTTTCTCTCTGAGTTTTTCATAAACGTTCTTCCTTTCTTCCTCCTCTTCAACTTCTTCTTCTTGGACATCCCCTAATTCATCTTGGTTTCAAAGTTATTCACCCTCCAAAGGCGGCTTCAACGACGAAGGTGACTTCCTCTCGGCGTAGACGATATCTTCCGCAAGGTGGTTCGTGATCCAAGGCCAAGAGAGGACGGCGTCGTCATCACCATTGCTGCTACCATCTTCACATCTCAGGCTCCTCTTGTTGTTATTTCTTTTATGTTATTTTACATCATTGTAATTTTGTCACCTCTTTATTGTAAGCTTGTCTTGCACTTCGTGTATGTAGATATATTTTTCTCCTCTACTAAAGATCAATGCCTTGTGAATAGACCAATATGCAATGAACAAATGAAAAACGATCAGAGGAGAACAGAAAACAAATGACCGTGATCGCCACCAGGGTGCCGTACGTGATGAACACGTCGTACCTTGGAAAGGGAGGGGGTACTCGCCTAAGTTGCAGCGTTGGAGAGATGAACGGTTCCTGAAGAACCGCCTACACGTTGCATGGTCTTACGATAGACCGCCTGAGTACGCTGCAGAAGGTGCGGGAGGAACTACTGCTGGATGACGAACGGCTTCCTGTTGACCGCACTAACAAGACGAACGGCCCTATCCAAACCGCACGTACGGTTGAACGGCTTAAATTAAACCGCACAAGTCTACCACGCAGTAAGTTGCAAGGGGTCAAACCTCCACCCTCTCCGGCCGGCCAGAGGGGATGGGCCTCGTGCTGATGATTGCTGACCTGGAAAACAACGTAAGAAACACACAAAGAAAACTTAGATTAGAACTGCACAGTGTAGTAAATGTCAAAATAGCAAGAGATGAACATTAACGAATGGAAATGAGGATACCCGGGGGGTTTTAAACCCCTAGGGTGACAAAAACGTGGGTGGATGTGTGCATGGTAATGAGAAAGTAGGGGGACATAAGGGGAAAGTGATGCATGCAATGAAAAGAAGGTGCTGAAAGCTATAAGACAAAAGGACTCAAAAATCAAACTACTCCCTGAACCGGGGGCTTGTATGGACGTAGAAAGCCTCCCTCTTTGGTGCTAGGTTGCTCAAGAATGCGGCAGGGCTTCGCCGTCGACCAAAATCTCCCCCCTTTTCAAGTCCGGCCATTAGGGTCTATTTATAGAGCCTAGAAAACCAGCCCCGAAATCAGGGTTTAGAGCCATTTTCGGGACGAGATTATTAAAGATAAATCGTAGATAATATCATTATCTCTCATCCAGTCGAAATGACAACTAAAATGGTTAATTATCCACGGAGATATTGACAAAAGAAGTTGGGGATAAAACCATGGATAAAAGATTAAAATCTTTTGAAATTTAGCAACCGATGGGATGAACGGTCTTACGATAGACCGCTCAACAAATGAGCGGTTCACTTTTGACCATCCAAGCCCGTCGGTGGAAATTCAGATAATCAGAAAATCAACCCAATTATCGCTCGAATTGACCGAAACGTCCGCCGTTAGACCCTCACAGACGAACGGTTCCTAGGAGACCGTTCCGTAGTAGAGTGGCCATTGATCAACCGTTCCAGACCTGTCGGTGATAATTGGATAATTGGATAATTATCTGAACAAACCTCCAAGCACAGGACTCTGAGAGATGAGCGGTCAGAATCAGCCCGTTCATTGAGTTGAATGGGCCTAATGGGGCCGCACAACATCCTATCGGTGAAAATTCAGAAAATCCTCAGAAATCAAGCAAAATGTATGAACAGTCTATATCTAACTGCCCCAGTATTGAACGGCTGAGGTTGAACCGTACATGCTCCTGGACACTTGATTTTTATAAACATGTTCAATCAACCAAAAACCAAGGCCCATTAAGCCCTAAATCAATACGGACTCCACCAAGGAGGGAGGTTACACATGAAACTGGCCCAAAACATGCCTGAAACAGCCCCAACGAGCGACGGGCAACTCGAGGTATCAACAAAAGGGAGTAAGAGAAACGACTCAACTTATCGGCATAAAACGGGTGTCAACAGATGCCCCTCCTTAACGTCCTCTTTGCAGGGGAGCGAGCGGAGGTGAAGCGGAGGTGACATGGAACATGGAGGTGGAGCGAAAATGCAGCGGAGTGACCGAAAAAGCGGGCGTTAAGGTAAAACGACACATGTTTCTACCAACAAGCGATGAGAACCTTCCGGAAAACTTTGAATCAAACGTAAGGAATGATTAAACCAAAAGTGACGCCGATCTGGAGGAACTAAACTAAATAAAACGAATCGACAAGACCAACCTCATGGGGGACACAATCCCGCGGTCCAATGAGGGGGCCACAAAAGAAAACAGGCTAAAGCTCTAGACAGGGACCTTTCAATCAACCGAACCAAGCGAATCGACCAAAGAAAACCTTCCAATTCGGAGTGGAATTAACTCTCTCTTACTCAATCATTGAATGCATAATTAACCATCATTGATGGGACATTCTTCAAGCAAACCATGGGTCATGAAAGCTCAAAGGATGCGTATGATGCATGCTGGGCTAAAATAAAAGAAATCGTAAAAACGAATGCAAAGAAAGATTAAAATATAAAATACTCGAGAATAATATTGCTAAGCTAGGAACATCAGAGTCAAGATACCATCCGCAACCACAGCGTGCAGAATAGAACCATCCTCCCCGTGACATCCCCACCTAACGGCCTATCCAAAGATTAAGTACGTGAACCTGGATCATCATCATTTTTGTTGAAGGGGAACATCAGATCCTGGAACAGGTAGATAACCAACTGGTTCTCGAGATAGCATACTATAATACCATATAATAATGCAATAAGGGTGACAAGGATAGAAGGCCATACCTGACTTACCTGTACAGGCGAAACGGCACTTTTGGATTTTTCTTTTCTGATTTTTATGGATTTTTCATGAATAAGATGAATAGGATAGACATAGCAGAGATAACACGATGATTAACTGAACGACAAACAACATGACATAACATAACGATCAAATAAAATGGGAGACCATGCAACATAACATAACAAAGGCAAACGAGCACGCATGCAATGGCATGAACAAACAACATGCATGCATGAACACGGTGTGACAAGACAACAACGTGGTGGGACAACACATGGTTGGGATAAGAAGCATGATGGATGACCACATGGTTGGGACAACACATGGAACATAGAGAGATGACTAACAACACGTGGTGAGGAACAACACAACAAGCGTGGGACGACATGGTGGGACATAGACGCGAGATAAGGACACGGCGGGACAAAAGACATGAACAAATCCGCACTTCAATCAAAACTCGAGATCAGGATGAAGCAGAATCGTCAGGTTCATAATCGTGAGGCAAAGTCTTCTCACATAAAGATATGATCATTGCAAACAAAAGCTAAGGAAGGCCATGAGCTTCAGAATAGATCGAGAGAGTGGATTGAAGAAGGGAACAGATCAAAGACGTGAACATGAGATAGATAGAACAAAATGTGGAGCAAGGAAAGCTTGAGTACCTGCAACCTGCACACTTAGCAAATAGATTATGTATCTGTTGTAAAAGATAAATATTTTTACATTTTTTTTTCAAATTTCTTGATTTTTTAGATTTTGAAAATGATTGAAAATTTGAACAATATTTTATTTTTTTCATTTTTCATTTTTTTTTGTTTTTGACACTATCTCATTTTTTGGATTTTTGACAATATTTGATTTTTTAGGTTTTTGAAATATTTGATTTTTTTTTAACTTTCGGTAATGCTTGATTTTTTTTGGATTTTGACATAGCAATCCGCAGCACCTAAAGACGGGCTCAAACTACTAGCCAAGGATCGACGTTCCTACCCCTTTCACTAAAGGCTTCCCTTAAGTAGGGTGTGCATGTGAGGGTGGCTTACCACAACCAACTGTTTCTAAAGAACGGTGCCCCTACTAAGGCCATACCCGGGATACAACCCAGCCTAAGAGGGAGAAGCAGAAGATAAATTGGAGACAAGCTTCGTGCAGGATGGCAGATATCAAGGCTCGAATTCCTTCCAGGGCACTACCCCTCAAAGAGATAACCTGTTGCGCCGGTGATGGAGGCATCACCCACGATTCCCTTTGGCTCGGGTCCACTTCTTCACATTCGGGAGCTGGTTGAGTTTGGGCCTCACTCTATTAAGGCCCCTTATCCATTTAGTAGCTTTCCTTTGTGTCATTTTGATGTATTTTCATTTTATTTGAGTCATTTCCCTAGGTCTAGCACTTATTTTCCTATGTTTTTGTATCATCATGCTGTCTAATGAGGCTATTGGGCCCAATTCGTTGGGCTAGGCCCATTGGTGCCCCCACCCCCTTGGTTATTTGTAGTTGCTTATTTTGTCAGGGACTTATTGTAAAGAGTGGGTTGCCTATATATAGGACCCCACTCCCCCTCATTTGAAGTTAATGAAGAAATGAATCCTTTTGAGTTAAGTCTACACTTTTGTTCAATTTGGAGAGATTCCACTAAGATAGGGTGAGATACCCTAGGGAGTGAATCCCATACCCCCCCTCCTCTCTCTCTTCTCTCTCCTCCCACTAAGGGGTTCACCCCCTTCTCTCTCTCCTCCCTTCCCCTTCAACTCCCAACCACCACCCACCTCATTCAATACCCCTCCACTTCCCCAAGTTGCCATTACTCCACTCCCATTGTCCCTAGGTGGCATCTTCTCCACTTCCAACACAATCTCCTCCCTCCCAAGGCAATCCCACTAGTTCCCACACAATCCTCCACCTTCCTAGGCCAATTCAAATTTGAAATTCCCTTCCCTCCACTTGTTTTGGCCGCCCCCTTCCATTACCTCCCTTCTTGCCAAGTTCGCCCCCTTCATTCCCCCATTCCCTCTCTCACACCCTCATCTTCCTCCTCCACCTGCTAGCATTTGCTTCCAGCCATTCTCCCCCTCATTCCACCATCACCATTAGCTCTTTTCTCCACCCCACTAGAGCCCCACTCACCCTTAGGTCGCCCCTACCACTTCCCTCCACCAAAGAAGCCACCTCTCCCTCTCATTTTAGTTTCAGGTTGGAGGTGTGCAGACCAGCAGATCAGCCCCGAGTTGCAGCATCGACCACGGCTTCCTCCTGGTGTTCCTGAAGGCGTGGCCTACCGTTCTGGAAAGCCCTTCCAGTCTACTTCTCAAGCGAGGTGGAAGCAACACGATCCGAGGTCGGAGCTGCCAGATAGAGCCATTCTCCCACCATCGTGCAAGAAGGCCTTCATCCAGAACCAGAACCTAGAAGACTGCCGTACCACGGTTGACTCAGGCTGAATCAGGCCCAGGTTCCTTCAACAAAGTTCTTCCCCGTCCAGTCCTCCTTCAAGAACAGGAAGCGGAACTGCATTCGGCCACCGGGGGGCAGAGTTATCATTTTTTCTCTCCCCGTCTATCCAGCCCTGCTTCTGCAGTCTGTTTCGACCAGTGAGCACCGTTCAGGGTGTCTCGCTCGCCATCGACATCGGAACGCTGCCCCATCACTTTCGGCTGAAAGCTACTTCGACCACAAAGACGTCACCGCTGATTTCGTGCTGTTCAGAGGTCGGGAGAGCGCACAGTGACCTTTGCAAGTTGCTGTTCCAGTCCAGATCAGCCTGCGGCCAGACAGAGCGATCTCCTTCCTGCTGCTGGAGCTGTCACCACCGACCAACAGAGCATCCCCAAAAATTCTGCAGTCATCCCCTTCAAGTCAGGAAGCTGTAGGAGGTGGTTTCACTCAATTCGGAGTCCGGACGAGTCCGTGGAAACCTCAATCTCATCACCCTGTCCTGCAGGCCAGAACAAGGCTGATATCGCACCGGGCGCCACTTAGTAATCGAGAGCTTTCCTCCCCTCCCCGCTTGGCCGGCTGAAGGCCCCACCCTGCGTGGTGGTAGTTTTGGTTGTAACATTTTAACCCCCACCCCAAGATCCCCCTCCTGCGTGAGGTGTAGTTTTGTACTTCTTTGGGCAGGTCAAGCGACACCGCCGCGGCGTGTGGGGAACCACCGCCTCCCCGCTCGCCCTCGTCTCTGACCGGGACCGGTTTCTTCAAACCAGTCGAGTAAGTGTCTCATCCTTGCTCAATAGTGTTGCTCTTTCAATATTTGCTTCATGCGCCGCTGAATTTGTGAGGGAGCGCCCGGTCCTCAAGTCCATGACTTAGGGTGACCGCCGTGGGGTAGTGTGAACCGGTGCCTTTGCGCACTTTGTCGGCCCCAATTGAATTGGGCATCCAACCTTTGGGAGTCAAACCTTGGCCTTGCTGGCCCTCTACCAGCAAGGGCCCATTCCCATACTTCACACTTGGCATCGCCAAGTCACTCCGGGTATAGAGTGCGACGGGAGAGCGGTGGCCCATTAAGGCCCATTTGAATGCTATTTGTGATTGCTTGCTTAAGTCCGAGGTTGTGTCACATCAAGTGGTATCAGAGCAAGTCCTTGATTTGTCTCTATCAAGTCTAAGTCCTAGGACCTTTGCATAGTGTGTCCAACCACTTTGGCCCTTTGTCTTGCATGTCCACCCGTAGTGGTGCTAGCTATCAACCCGGTTCATCGTCTTCGGCTCCACCAATGGATCCCAATCCTCACCAACTCAACCAAGATGTTCCTAGGGAGGGACCCCAAGGCCACATGGATAGGGTAGATGCTGCCCTCACAACCATCCTTGCCTAACTAGAGTCCATTACCAACCGAATTGCTCGGTTAGAAGACCAAGAGTTCCGCCCAAGGAACAATGAGCCTAGAATTCCCCCTCCGCATGATGAGCCTCATAGAGAAGATCCTCACCCAAGGATCAATGAGCCAAGAGCCCCTCCACCACATGGTGAGTTCTATAGGAATGGTTTTCCCCAAAGGAACCAAGGCCCAAGAGTCCACCCTCCACATGTAGAGCCTCATAGGGATGAGTTCCACCCAAGGAACAACGGCCCAAGAGCCCATCACCCACATGCTGAATTTTATAGGGAGGATATGGACCATGACCATTATTATGATTATGAGAGGCCTCGCCCCCATCAAAACCATGACCGGCGTCCACGGGATGATCCGGATGACCCCCTTTTAAGGATGATCAAGGTAGAGGCCCCAAATTTTGATGGTTCACATGAACCTAGTGTTTACCTAGAATGGGAGACCGCCATGGACCAATACTTTGAATGGTACCCCATGTCTGACCAAAGGAGAGTTAGATTGGCTAAGATGCATCTCACTAAGTTGGCCAAAACTTATTGGCTAAACCAAGAGGGTCTAAGACGGGTTAGGCGGGAAGAGCCTATTGACACTTGGGCGGATATGAAAAACCAACTTAGGAATAAATACCTCCCCCGAACCTACCACCAAATGCTCCTAGATGAATGGCAAAGCCTCACCCAAGAAGGGAAGACCGTGGTAGAGTACATTGAAAAATTTGACTCCTATCTTTTAAAGTGTGGAGTCCATGAGGATCCGGACGTCACCTTATCCCGCTTTAGGAATGGGCTTCAAAGCCACATCAAGAGGGAACTATTCATGAGAGACGTTGACAACCTTGAGCTAGCTTACCAAGTAGCTAGAGATGTGGAAAGATTTTCTAGGAGTTCCCGATTTATCACTCTCCAACCAACCGATCCCAAAAACTTGGGACCACGTCCCATTCCACCCACTCCCATGAGAGCTCCTAGCCCAAGTGGGAATGCCCCTTTAAGGTCCTACAATCCTCCCCCACCCATCACTCCAAACAAGCCCGCTCCTAGTCATCCTCTCCCACGGAAGGATGACAACCCCAAAGGACCAAGTGTAGGAGCCACCCCGGGAAGAGGGCGCCAACAATGCTATAGGTGTCAAGGGTTTGGTCATTTTGCGGGACAATGTCCATCTAAGGGGTTATCTAGTTTGCTTATTGAGGAAGAATTTCAACCCCAAAAGGAACAAGAAAATGACGTTGAGGAACATGAAGCCTCACTAGATTGGGAAGAGGAGTATGAAGCCCAATATCTAGAGTCGGGTCTAGATCACTCCACTCCTTCAAACAACTCCTATCTAGGAGTCATTAGGTGCATCCTCACCCAACCTCAAGAAGAGGATTGGCGTCGGACCTCAATCTTCCACACCTTTATCAAGATAGAGAACCATGTGAGGAAAGTGATCTTGGATAGTGGTAGTTGTGTTAATGCCGTGTCACCCGACACCGTCAAGCTCCTTGGGCTTACTCTCACTCCCCACCCAAGTCCATACCGGGTCTCATGGATCAACAACAACTCCATCCCGGTCAACACCCAATGCCTAGTGCCTCTCACTTTCTCTTCCTACCATGGCCAAATATGGTGTGACGTCATACCCATGGAAGTGGGTAGCATCCTTTTAGGAAGACCTTGGCTCTATAATGTGGATGCCACCATTTTAGGGAGAAGCAACATATGCACCTTTGAGCATGAGGGTAAGACTATCTGTCTTAACCCCTCCCCACCTCGACCCATGCCCAAGAAGGACCCTCTCCCTCAAGGATCACACCCCACCACTCCACAAGTCTCGGGGAACTCCACCCCTCCAACCCAAGCCCTTATCCAAACTCCAAAACAAAGTAGAACCACGGGGTTGACCAAAGGTCTTCATCTCATCACTAGGAAAGAGCTTGAAGAGGAAATTGCTCAAGGGGTGCCATTGTGTGCGGTAGTCATATGCTTAGGGGAACCTACCCCTTCTAACCCCCATCCCATAGAAATCCAACAACTTTTGGAAGAATTCCATGATGTGTTCCCGGAAGAGCTCCCGGACCAACTCCCTCCCATGCGTGATGTGCAACACGCAATCGATCTAGTACCGGGAGCCACCCTTCCAAACCTTCCTCATTATCGCCTCAATCCCACGGAACATGCCGAACTTAGGAGGCAAATAGAGGAACTCATTAGGAAGGGCTTCATCCGCATTAGTAAGAGTCCATGTGCCGTCCCGGCCCTCCTTACCCCCAAGAAAGATGGATCATGGCGGATGTGTGTGGATAGCCGGGCCATTAACAAGATTACCGTCAAGTATAGGTTCTCCATCCCTAGGCTTGATGACATGTTGGATATGCTAGCCGGAGCCACCATCTTCTCTAAGATAGATCTCAAGAGTGGCTACCACCAAGTTAGGGTAAGGCCCGGGGATGAGTGGAAAACGGCCTTCAAGACCAAGGATGGTCTCTTTGAGTGGTTAGTCATGCCATTTGGGCTTTCTAATGTCCCAAGTACTTTCATGCGTCTTATGACGGAGGTACTTAGGCCTTTCATTGGGAATTTTCTAGTGGTATACTTTGATGATATTCTCATCTATAGCCAAACCCATGAGGCCCACCTTGACCACCTTAGGAAGGTTTGCACCGTCCTCCGGCAAGAAAGCCTATTTGCCAACCTAGGAAAGTGTCATTTCATGACCACTTCCATCACCTTCCTAGGATTTGTGGTGTCAACCAAAGGAGTCTCCATGGACCCCGACAAGGTCCAAGCTATTCTTGATTGGCCGGAGCCCCACACCCTTCATGAGGTTAGGAGTTTCCATGGGTTGGCCACATTCTATAGGAGATTCATTCGAGGGTTTAGCACTATCACCGGCCCAATAACTGATTGTCTCAAGAAGGGAACCTTTGTTTGGACCAAAGCCGCCTCTAAAGCCTTCCTTGAGCTTAAGGAAAAGTTGACCCAAGCCCCGGTCCTATGCCTTCCCGATTTCTCCAAAGTTTTTGAGGTCACTTGTGATGCATCCGGGATAGGGATAGGAGGGATTCTTAGTCAAGAGGGACACCTGGTCGCCTACTTTAGTGAGAAGCAATGTGATGCTAGGACTAGATACTCCACCTATGACAAGGAGTTCTATGTCGTGGTCCAATCCCTCCGACACTGGAGACATTACTTGCTTCCCAAAGAGTTTGTCATCTTTTTCGACCATGAGGCCCTCAAATATCTCAATTCCCAACAAAAGTTGAATGCCCGATATGCCCGATGGGTTGAGTTCATCCAATCCTACACCTTTGTCATCAAACACAAGGCCGGGAGTGAGAATAAGGCCGCGGATGCCCTTAGTAGGAAGATGTCCATGTTATCCACTATCCAAGTGGAAGTGATTGGTTTTGATAAGGTCAAGGACGAGTACCCTGGTTGCCCCGACTTTGGGCAAATCTATGCCAACTTGACCACTCATTCTAGCAAGGAGCATGAGGGATTTATTTTAGAGGATGGGTTCCTCTTCAAGGGGCCAAGGCTTTGCATTCCCCGGACCTCTCTTCGAGATTTCTTGGTTTGGGAATTACATGCCGGAGGGTTAGCCGGTCATTTTGGGGTCCACAAAACCATTGCCTTAGTTGAGGGTCAATTTTATTGGCCGAGCCTCAAGAGAGATGTAGGCAAGATAGTGGGTCAATGTCGCACGTGTGCTTCGGCCAAGCAGGTGAAGCAAAATACCGGCCTATACACCCCACTTCCCATTCCCGACCGACCATGGCAAGATTTGAGCATGGACTTTGTGCTAGGCTTACCCAAAACCTCTAGGAAGCATGACTCCATCTATGTGGTGGTTGATAGATTTTCCAAAATGGCCCACTTCATCCCATGCTCCAAAACATCCGATGCCTCCCATGTAGCCCGGTTATTCTTTGATGAGGTAGTCCGCCTCCATGGGCTGCCCAAGACCATAGTCTCCGATAGGGATGTCAAATTCACTAGCTATTTTTTGAAGACTCTTTGGCACATGATGGGTACCCTCCTCAAATTCTCTACTGCCTACCACCCCCAAACGGATGGCCAAACTGAAGTGGTCAACCGGAGTCTAGGGAACCTCCTTAGGAGTCTTGTTGAGGATCGGCCAGGAAATTGGGATCTCATCTTACCACAGGCTGAGTTTGCATACAACAATTCCGTCAATAAGTCAATAGGGATGAGTCCATTTGAAGCCGTGCATGGGTACAAACCAAGAAAGCCATCCGACCTCATTCCCCATCCCCAGCATGCTAGAGTGTCCATTTCTGCCGAGTCTTTTGCACAACATATTAGGGAATTGCATGAGGAAATTCGCAAGCACATTAGCATGAAAAATGAGACTTATAAAAGGTTGGCCGACTCTCACCGGCGTCACTTAGAGTTCCAAGTGGGTGACTTTGTGATGGTAAGGACGGAGAGGCTCTCCCTAGGAGCCAACTCCAAGTTGAGGCCACGTGGGACTAGGCCCTTCCAGGTCTTGAGGCGTATTGGTGCAAATGCTTATGAGTTAGATTCCCTGAGGATTATGGGGTAAGTCCTACATTCAATGTCGCCGACTTAGTGCCATACAAGGGCCCCACGGTGGGACCTAGTGAGGAGATTGAGCCTACTTCTTCCTTTGAGAGAGTACCCACCCGTGAGGAGAGTCCACTAGCCAAGAGAGCTCAGCGCGATCGCATTGAACGAATATTGGATGAGCAGGTCACTACCACCCGGAGCAAGGTATATGAGCGCTATCTCGTCAGGTGGAAGGATCGTCCTCCGTCGGAAGACTCATGGGTGAGTCGGGAGGACCTCCAACGATTGGATCCGGACCTCCTCGAGCGGTACCTTAGCCGGATGGATCCTTACTCGACGGAGTCGAGCTCTTCGCGGCCCAGGGGATTTGATGGAGGCATCACCCACGATTCCCTTTGGCTCGGGTCCACTTCTTCACATTCGGGAGCTGGTTGAGTTTGGGCCTCACTCTATTAAGGCTCCTTATCCATTTAGTAGCTTTCCTTTGTGTCATTTTGATGTATTTTCATTTTATTTGAGTCATTTCCCTAGGTCTAGCACTTATTTTCCTATATTTTTGTATCATCATGCTGTCTAATTAGGCTATTGGGCCCAATTCGTTGGGCTAGGCCCATTGGTGCCCCCACCCCCTTGGTTATTTGTAGTTGCTTATTTTGTCAGGGACTTATTGTAAAGAGTGGGTTGCCTATATATAGGACCCCACTCCCCCTCATTTGAAGTTAATGAAGAAATGAATCCTTTTGAGTTAAGTCTACACTTTTGTTCAATTTGGAGAGATTCCACTAAGATAGGGTGAGATACCCTAGGGAGTGAATCCCATACCCCCCCTCCTCTCTCTCTTCTCTCTCCTCCCACTAAGGAGTTCGCCCCCTTCTCTCTCTCCTCCCTTCCCCTTCAACTCCCAACCACCACCCACCTCATTCAATACCCCTCCACTTCCCCAAGTTGCCATTACTCCACTCCCATTGTCCCTAGGTGGCATCTTCTCCACTTCCAACACAATCTCCTCCCTCCCAAGGCAATCCCACTAGTTCCCACACAATCCTCCACCTTCCTAGGCCAATTCAAATTTGAAATTCCCTTCCCTCCACTTGTTTTGCCCCCCCCCCCCTTCCATTACCTCCCTTCTTGCCAAGTTCGCCCCCTTCATTCCCCCATTCCCTCTCTCACACCCTCATCTTCCTCCTCCACCTGCTAGCATTTGTTTCCAGCCATTCTCCCCCTCATTCCACCATCACCATTAGCTCTTTTCTCCACCCCACTAGAGCCCCACTCACCCTTAGGTCGCCCCTACCACTTCCCTCCACCAAAGAAGCCACCTCTCCCTCTCATTTCAGTTTCAGGTTGGAGCTGTGCAGACCAGCAGATCAGCCCCGAGTTGCAGCATCGACCACGACTTCCTCCTGGTATTCCTGATGGCGTGGCCTACTTTTCTGGAAAGGCCTTCCAGTCTACTTCGCAAGCGAGGTGGAAGCAACACGATCCGAGGTCGGAGCTGCCAGATAGAGCCATTCTCCCACCATCGCGCAAGAATGCCTTCATCCAGAACCAGAACCTAGAAGACTGCCGTACCACGGTTGACTCAGGCTGAATCAGGCCCAGGTTCCTTCAACAAAGTTCTTCCCCGTCCAGTCCTCCTTCAAGAACAGGAAGCAGAACTGCATTCGGCCACCGGGGGGCAGAGTTATCATTTTTTCTCTCCCCGTCTGTCCAGCCCTACTTCTGCAGTCTGTTTTGACCAGTGAGCACCGTTCAGGGTGTCCCACTCGCCATCAACATCGGAACGCTGCCTCGTCACTTTCGGCTGAAAGCTACTTCGACCACGAAGACGTCACCACTGGTTTCGTGCTGTTCAGAGGTCGGGAGAGTGCACAGTGACCTCTGCAAGTTGCTGTTCCAGTCCAGATCAGCCTGCGGCCAGCCAAAGCGATCTCCTTCCTACTGCTGGAGCTGTCACCACCGACCAACAGAGCATCCCCAAAAATTCTGCAGTCATCCCCTTCAAGTCAGAAAGCTGTAGGAGGTGGTTTCACTCAATTTGGAGTCCGGACGAGTCCGTGGCAACCTCAATCTCATCACCCTATCCTGCAGGCCAGAACAAGGCTGATATCGCACCGGGCGCCACTTAATAATCGAGAGCTTTCCTCCCCTCCCCGCTTGGCCGGCTGAAGGCCCCACCCTGCGTGGTGGTAGTTTTGGTTGTAACACTTTAACCCCCACCCCAAGATCCCCCTCCTGCGTGAGGTGTAGTTTTGTACTTCTTTGGGCAGGTCAAGCGACACTGCCGCGGCATGTGGGGAACCACCGCCTCCCCGCTCGCCCTCGTCTCCGACCGGGACCGGTTTCTTCAAACCGGTCGAGTAAGTGTCTCATCCTTGCTCAATAGTGTTGCTCTTTCAATATTTACTTCATGCGCCGCTGAATTTGTGAGGGAGCGCCCGGTCCTCAAGTCCATGACTTAGGGTGACCGCCGTGGGGTAGTGTGAACCGGTGCCTTTGCGCACTTTGTCGGCCCCAATTGAATTGGGCATCCAACCTTTGGGAGTCAAACCTTGGCCTTGCTGGCCCTCTACCAGCAAGGGCCAATTCCCATACTTCACACTTTGCATCGCCAAGTCACTCCGGGTATAGAGTGCGACGGGAGAGCGGTGGCCCATTAAGGCCCATTTGAATGCTATTTGTGATTGCTTGCTTAAGTCCGAGGTTGTGTCACATCAGCCGGGGCTTTGTGTCTTTGATTTTGAGACCCATATTTATTAGGCACGCATGCGACCGGGCTTATGATGTCCCGCGGGGAACTGTACTGCCACTCTTGCCATGCCTTTAATTCATAATTTTGCATATTCATTGATCTTCTCATTTTGGCAGCCCTTATTGGCTAGATATAGCATGAACGCTCATTTTTGAGGGTCAAGACTGCCCCTATTTGAGACCTCTCTCGTATTAGGGAGTGCCTAGGTTAGTCATCTCATCCATCCATCTCTTGCCCCTACACTTGACCGAGCAGAGAAAAGAAAAGACCTTTGTGTATACCCAAAGTATGGCCAAAGCAGCAATGGTGCGCCTCAGAGAGATCGGCTATGGCTTGCCGTGTAGTGTGTGAAAAACCCATGCCTAAAGGTCACCCTCAACAATCGGGGAAAGAACCTAGACTCTCAGCGCGGAGCTATTACCAGCCTAAGGATGCTGCAGAAAATAACCTTTTTTATTTGACACAAAGTTAAGATCTAATTAAACAAAGACTCCTAAAGCCACTCAATCATGTTAAGGAACCAACATTATAAGCGCGTGCAGAAATAACAGAGTAATAGCGATGATAACATTTTCTTGCACAAAATAAAAAATACCTTTGCAGATCCGTGGCGTGGAAACCGACACCCTGAAGCGATTTCGATCATCGAGCTTTGAGGAGTGCGAACTTTGTTTTCCTTGCTTGTCAGGATAAAGGATGAAAGGAGAGCAAAGGATTGGATTCCTCGACACAGAGGAGTGGCAGACATCATACTGGACGAAGAAGGGATAAAAAGGAAGAGAGACGAGGGCTAGAACTCTCTTGTTAAGGCACTGAGGCCCTGATAACAAGGAACCAAGTACAGAATAACTAGGGATTAACTGAGATCAAGGCGGGCTAAAGCCTCGAAAACAGCAAGAAAAAGGGTAATGACCTTGAAAGGGTGAGACATAAAGAACAGAAAGACGTCGAAAAGATAACTGTGAAGACAAGGAAGAAGGATAATGATCATCTGACGTGGTCGGAGAAGAGGAATAGCGATCACCCGACAGAGGCGGGGAAGAGAATGTATGAACACCCGACAAGGTTGGGGGAAAGAAATGGAAACCACCCGACAAAATCGGGGAAGGGTCAGAAAAATCACCCGACAAGGTCGGGGAACGAATGCATGGGATTCCCAACAAGGTCGGGGGAAAGAGACGAGCAGTGAAATCCGGACGTGTCTGGGAAGAAAAACTAGAAGATGCCCCTGACTAAGGGGAAGAGGAAGACGTAGGCCGAGGCCTAGAATGCTGAGGATAGGAAAAGATGGTGGAAATATGGTCAGGTGGTGGAAGGTACACTACCCACGGATAAGAGCCGAGCAACAGAAAAGATGAATGAACGGAAGAAGGAGATGAGGCAGTGGACCCCCGAGTGCACAACTTACGGCCCTTGAACTTACGTCGCCGCCTCTTCTTAGCCATAATCTTCTTGAAACAACACCGCCTGGCGCGGGCTCGGCTTCCCGGGCTCCTCAATCTGTAATGTCTTCTCAAGTAACGGGCCCACCTGGCAGATGGCCTGGCCCGGTCATGAATATGCAACTTCATTGGGGCGGCCGCCCCTAGACCCCCAATGCTAACAAGATGCAGACATTCTTGGGCAAACAACTTCTCAACTGAATGAATATCATGAAGCCACATAGTTTTGTCTCTTGGCACTAGAGCATAGAGGTTCGGCAACTCCACTCGACAATCAGGCTTGAAGCATAACTCCCGTACTAGAAGAGCAGGACAAAGCTGAGTGAGATCAATACGCGGCGTTGACGTGGCCGGCATGCTAATAAATTGAGGGAGGTTGCACAGCAAGTGCAGAATGTCCTTGGAAAGTGCAGAAGATGCAGCTAATTGCCCCTTGAATAGGGAATCCATCAGGCTCCGGGCGGCCGTATGTGTTAGCATAATCCGAGTAGAGAACCCCTCTCGGCCAGTGAACTGAACAGCAATCAAGTGAGAGGTGATAACAACATCAACAGTGAATTCTCCGACGAGCAAAGAGACTGCCACCGGCCTCGCTTTAGAAGGAACTGGCGCCAATGCTAGAGAACTCTTCTTAGTGACCGTCCTCATAGAAAATGCAGGCTCATTACCCCTAAAATGGCCAGGAACCAGGACTTGGACCGGCATGCGACTAATGAAATCTTGAGGATTGTAATGCATAATCAAAGCCTGGCTCGGCTCCTTTTCTCCCTGGGGACTAGACCCGAGGGGCACCAAAGGTAGCGTGTACCTGCTTCGCGAAGTGGGAAATGGCAGAGGGAGGTTAGAAGGAAGAGGTTTGAAGGGCGCGGGTGGCGATGGTGCAAGCGATGGGGAAATACTGATGATGATGGGCATGGGTGGAGGTAAAGGCAAAAGTGGAGGTATGGGTTTAAGGTCGGCCCGCTCGGACTCAGAGGATGATGGTGAAAGAAGTGGCATCGGTGAAGGTGACGGAACATGGATTATTACAAGGGTAGGTGATGAAGACAGTGGTGATGGTAATGGGGATAATGGAGAAGGTGATGATGGAGATGTGGCCAATGGAGGCGGTGAAGGTGGAGGTGGAGAAGGTGATGGCAAAGGGGGTGATATGGTTGATGGAAATGGTGAAGGGGAAGAAGGAGGAGAAGGAGGTAGTGGCGTAATGGAGGAAGTGGCGGGTGGTGGCGCTCTTCGGCGTATCTTTACAACACGTCGAGAGGTGTTGGGGACGGGCGTGGTGATGGAACCGGAGGGTGAAGGAGAAGTTGCCCGAGCGGAGGCTGGAGTAGGCGAAGGTGGTGGAGGAGATGGGATAGAGGAAGAAGTGGGTAATGGAGCAGGTACCTTATCAACTAGAGAAACACCAGGGTGCCCCTGGTCTTGAAGTGGAGATGGTTGCCTAGGCGGCACGGCTTGCTGCTGCTGCTGCTTGCTGCTGAGTTCTGAAATAACTTGGCGCATGATAGCCCAATCAATCATCTTCTTATCTTCCAGACTGTAAACAATTTCCCGGAACTCAGGGCAATTCTCAATCAAATGCCCCTGTTGACGATGGAATTCACAGAAATGGAGCAAATTCCCGACCACAGGTTGGCAAGGCATAACCGGAGGGAGCTGTAATGCATGGGTGGCCATCAAAGCCCTGAAGATGTCTGTAAAAGACTCCGGCAACGGGGAGTGAGAAGTCCGCTTAGGGCAAGGTGGATGCCGAGGGGTGTGAAAAGGTAATGGAGATGGCAGTGTGGGTTGCGTAGGCAAGGAGGACTGCGTAGGCAAAGGCGGAGGGTTATAATGATGTGGAGGCATGGAGGGGGTGGGAATGTAATGAACGGCATCTACCCGTTCTGGGTGTAGTGTTTCCTTGACTGGAGGTGGAGGGGTGTGGTGAGATGAAATAGCGGAGGGCTGGCTCATGGAGGGATGTAAGGTGTAACACATGGAGGTATAGGGGTGTGTGTGGGTGGAAGGCCGACCCGTGGAGGGATATGCAGTGGAGGGCTAACTCACGGTGGAGGACGGAGGGAAAGTGTATGTAGAAGGTGACGGTGGAGGAGGCTGATAGTCAAAGGAAACTAGGAGTTGTTGGTTAACAAAGCGGGCTCTATTGTAAAGTTGTTGCCATGATGTAATATCAGTCAGGGCTAAAATGCACCTGAGCTCGGGCGTTGCATTAGAAATAACCATCTTGATCTGCTCGCCCTCTAGAATATGCCCCAGGACTTGCGTGGCTAGGCGACGCCAGCGGTCGGCAAACACGGAGAATTCTTCGCTGGGCTTCATCTTCTCTTGGGCCAGATCAACCATAGAATATCTGGGCCCCACCTGGTCTCGGTACTGCTGAATAAACATCACTTGGACGGCTTGAAAATTCATCATCTGCTCCTGCGGTAATGTGAAGAACCAATCCTTGGCCGAGCCCTCTAAAGATAGGCCAAACAAATAGGCCATCAAGCGTGGATCATGCTGGAACTGGGCCGACTCATATAAGAACTCCTTCAAATGGGCATAGGGATCACCAACTCCACCATAGCAGTGATATGCGGGAATCTGTGAACGCGGTGGAAGTTGAAGACCTTGAAAGGCGAGCAGGATATCCAAAGAAGTTTTAGGATTGATTCGGCATTGCAATTCACCAAGCTGGCGTTGGGCCTGAGCGAACATCTCCTCGGTAGGGAGAGTCTGAGAAGGATATGGGCCAGCCTGAGCAAGGGATGGTGAATTTAAACCAGGATAATGATGATGGGTTGGATAAGGGGACCCAACCTAAGAAGAAGGGAAGCCCATTCCAGGAATGGAGGAATGCATAGGCCTGGAGGAATTGTGAATGTTGGGATGAGAATTGACTGGGCTAACAGCAGCATGGGCGGGATAAGAAGGCCCGTTTAAAGAATAGGGTCCAATAGAAGAATAAGGAGATGGGTCCGCATGGGAAGAGGAATCCACACGGGGTTAAGAAGATGGAGGAGTATAGGCATAAGGTACAGGGGAAAAATGCTCCATGGGGAGAATGGAGACTTTATACATTGAATTTCAAATGAATATAAGGATGGGAAAGAACCTAAGATACATGTAGCTAAATGGAGACACACAAAGATGAACTAGACCTAATGAGCCTAATCCGAACAAAAGATGCGAATGACGACACTATGCAACATACAATGGAGAAGAGAGATGAGAAAAGAATCAACCAATTAGCCAAACAAATTCCAAATGATGCGCGAAGATTTTTATAAGTTCTCTTAAGACCTTAGTGGATTAATTAAAATATGAGTTCACTCAACCACAAGGTACCTAAATAGGGTGAGAATGGAGAACTGGCAGACTCTAAAGGACTCTCACTCGCACGAATGCAGACCCTAGACTGGGGGGTGGTATGGTACAACCTGTCCGGCGTCTGTGTGAGAATCCACGGCTCACGGGGGCTTACGGAGGTCCTCAACAAGGTCTCCTAGTCGGCTCCAAGGAGTATGGAGACGAGAGGAAACCCTACCTCAATAGGAATGCAGCTAGAGGTGAATGAAATGCATGAGTCCTATGCGCACCGGAGTGCATGCAAATCTGACCTAATAAACTAGCAACCAATGATCAAAATAAACATGCAAAGATGAGAACAAGTATGCACAATAATATATAACGAGGGGGAGATCAATAAGCAGCACAAAAGATCATGAATTTTATGGAATATGACAATCAAAAATGAATCATGCATGCACTGCAGCACCACAAGGATGGTCTATATGAGACCGCTCAAAGGGACAAACGGTCTGTACAGAACCGCATAAGCCAGTGAGCAGAATAACTATAAAAAGAATACCACAGGATGCTGGAGATGAATGACGGCAGAGATAAGAAACGCACCAGGAAGAGCGGTCTGTGGACAGCCGCGTAAACATTGGGACGGATCTCCAGCAACCGTGCCGCTACAACAAAAACACCCAGAAGCGTACCTAGTCAGCAAGATGGACGGTTAAGGATGAGCCGTTTAGAGATATGGACGGCCGACGGGAGGCCGTTTATGACAGGACGCTTGCAGGACAACGGGCACTGTTGGCAGAGATGGGCGGTGGACGTATGACCGCACGAATGGTGAACGGCTCTGGGAGAACCGTTCACACTCCAGAAGGCAAAAAACGCACCCAACCTGCAATCACTCCAACAAGAGGACTAACACAACGAAAGGGGGGGGGGTCAGCAACTCACTAGCATGATGGGCACTAGGTGTCCCACCGTGATCGCCACAAAAGAGGGGTGTAGATATATTTTTCTCCTCTACTAAAGATCAATGCCTTGTGAATAGACCAATATGCAATGAACAAATGAAAAATGAACAGAGGAGACCAGAAAACAAATGACCGTGATCGCCACCAGGGTGCCGTACGTGATGAACACGCCGTACCTTGGAAAGGGAGGGGGTACTCGCCTAAGTTGCAGCGCTGGGGAGATGAATGGTTGCTGCAGAACCGCCTACACGTTGCACGATCTTACGATAGACCGCCTGAGTACGCTGCAGAAGGTGCGGGAGGAACTACTGCTGGATGACGAACGTCTTCCTGTTGACCGCACTAACAGGACGAATGGCCCTATCCAAACCGCACGTACGGTTGAACGGCTTAAATTAAACCGCACAAGTCTACCACGCAGTAAGTTGCAAGGGGTCCAACCTCCACCCACTCCGGCCGGCCAGAGGGGATGGGCCTCATGCTGATGATTGCTGACCTAGAAAACAACGTAAGAAACACACAAAGAAGACCTAGATTAGAACTACACAGTGTAGTAAATGTCAAAATAGCAAGAGATGAACATTAACGAATGGAAAGGAGGATACCTGGGGGGTTTTAAACCCCTAGGGTGACAAAAATGTGGGTGGATGTGTGCATGGTAATGAGAAAGCAGGGGGACATAAGGGGAAAGTGATGCATGCAATGAAAAGAAGGTGATGAAAGCTATAAGATGAAAGGACTCAAAAATCAAACTACTCCCTGAACCTAGGGCTTCTATGGATGTAGAAAGCCTCCCTCTTTGGTGCTAGGTCGCTCAAGAATGCAGCAGGGCTTCGCCGTCGATCAAAATCTCCCCCCTTTTCAAGTCCGGCCATTAGGGTCTATTTATAGAGCCGAGAAAACCAGCCCCGAAATTAGGGTTTAGAGCCATTTTCGGGATGAGATTATGAAAGATAAATCGTAGATAATATCATTATCTCTCATCCAGTCGAAACGACAACTAACATGGTTAATTATCCACGGAGATATTGACAAAAGAAGTTGGGGATAAAACCATGGATAAAAGGATTAAAATCTGTTGAAATTCAGCAACCGATGGGATGAACGGTCTTACGATAGACCGCTCAACAAATGACCGGTTCACTTTTGACCGTCCAAGCCCGTCGGTGGAAATTCAGATAATCAAAAAATCAACCCAATTATCGCTCGAACTGACCGAAATGTCCGCCGTTAGACCCTCGCAGACGAACGGTTCCTAGGAGACCGTTCCACAGTAGAGCGGCCATTGATCAACCGTTCCAGACCTGTCGGTGATAATTGGATAATTGGATAATTATCTAAACAAACCTCCTAGCACAGGACTCTAAGAGATGAGCGATCAGAATCAGCCCGTTCATTGAGTTGAACGGGCCTAATGGGGCCGCACAACATCCTATCGGTGAAAATTCAAAAAATCCTCAGAAATCAACCAAAATGTATGAGCGGTCTATATGTAACCGGCCCAGTATTGAACGGCTGAGGTTGAACCGTACATGCTCCTGGACACATGATTTTTATAAACATGTTCAATCAACCAAAAACCAAGGCCCATTAATCCCTGAATCGATACGGACTCCACCAAGGAGGGAGGTTACACATGAAACTGGCCCAAAACATGCCTGAAATAGCTCCAATGAGCGATGGGCAACTCGAGGCATCAACAAAAGTGAGTAAGAGAAACGACTCAACTTATCGGCATAAAACGGGTGTCAACAATGTACTCTTTCTTTTAAGTTACTGAAGAGAGTTGTTCTTTTGATCTAGTTCTTGATCTTCTTCCCTCTCTACCCCCTTCTTCTATCTCTTCTTTTCACTTCATGTAATTAATTTCTATAGCATAGGCGCATAATCATAGGTGTTTTTAATTAAGTGTTTGGTTTGTTCTTCATTTCACTATTTTCTTTAAGCAAAGCAAAATCACAAGTGTTTTTCTAAAAGGTTACAAGGTTTTTAACTTTAAAAATCTCTTCTTCCCTGTGGATTTGACCCGAGCTTGCCATAGTACTACGTTCTCTTTTGATCATTTTGTGCGGGTTTGACTTTAAGATTGTTAGCGTGTGTGTAGTAACGACATATATTTCCGCGTTATCAATTTTTGACGCCGTTGCCTGGGTGGAATGATGATTTTTGGCTTAAGAACTTTATTTTCCTTATGTTTATAGTGTACTAATAAAGTTCTCTTTTCTTATTTTTACAGAAAAAAAGGAAGAAAAAGTAACTTGAAAATTCAAAAAAATCAGAGGTAAGTTCTCCACCTTTTTGTCATTCATTTCGGAAAAAAAAAAGAACGGGGGAACGTTTTTCAAGTAAGTATCCAAACTTTTCCTCCTTCATTTTTATTTCATTCCGCTACATTTCATATCTTGTGGTTAGATTGGTTTACTAAACAAAAAAAAACTCTTCACTTGAACCAAATAAAAATTCTCATTCCAAAACTAGAAACCACACTTTCATGTTTTAGGTCATGCATCATTTAGGATAGTTTTTATTTTTCCTTGTTATTTAACTGTATTGTTAAAGATTATGGGAGGCAAGGTGAGTACTTTAACTTTTCCAAAAGCATGCTCATGCATTTCCATGCTTGCATAGAACTCCTTGTTTGAACTTGCTTTGTTGCATATCATTTCAAAGTATGTTAAGTGCAACACCCATAAGCAAGATAAGGTGGGGATTTCATCACCCTTCCTTAGCCCACAAATCATAATTCCCTTGCATCTTTGCATCACCTAGACCTTAAATAAAATCCAGTAGATGTTGGCCCTAGGTTCACACTATGGTTATTATGATATTTGGGCTTACCCTCTTATGAAAACCGGTGCCTAAGGCAAGACGGTCGGACGGTAAACGCCTTAAGTGGTCTAGTGGTTTTTAATTAGGACCTTGCGAAAGTAAGGGGAGTGATGTGAAACGAGATCGGGAGGGGATGGCCTTCTTCAACCTTCTGATCATTGTCGCGCTATAGGTTCCTAGCGCCTTCATGAAGATCGCGCTAGGACGATATGGCGCCTTCTCAGACAGCAGCCGGACGATGAACTTTGACCTTGGGGGGCTCGTGGATGACTTCGGGGGAGTGATTCACAAGGGGAGGGCACCAAGGAGGGTGGATATGACACGGGGGGGGATCTTAAACAAAACATGGGGGCCCTAAACATCGATTAAACTAACTTATTATTAGCTAGGATAACTTGGTGAATGTGGGAGCGGGGGTGGGCGATGAGGGAGAAAGGGGCATGGCAGGGCGAGCTAGGAACAGTAGGGTTTTGGCTGGGGCATCACACCCGATCCCATCGCAGGACCGGAGCAACCAATCTCCGTCGTGGTCATAGCAACGTCGTTGGCGAGGGTGGAGGGCGTCGATCGTCGGTGGAGGAAGAACGAAGCCCGAATGGGGCCTCACACCCGGCCTCTTCTCAAAGCCGATGCACCCGGATCTTCGAACGGCCTCCGTGAAAGGGAAAAGGGGAGGATTAGAGGAAGAACGTGGGCATCGCACCCGTAGAGGGGAGGATGGAGGGGATTCCAAAGATTGGGGGGGGAGAGATAGCCATGCTATACTTTCAATTCATTTTTTTCATTCTATTCATAATCAAACGAGATGGGGTACATATATAGGGGGAAGGGGAAGCTTAAATGACACTAAACATCAATTACAACAGTGGGAACAACGAACATTGAAGCCATTGCAAGTTCCAAGGGCTGGGTAGTTGGGGCGTCTGCAGTTGACCGTCTGCCTGAGAATGCGCTAGGGAAACCTAGCGCCTTCTTCAGGTCGCGCTACCCAAAGGTAGCGCGTTAATCTCCAGCCCAGCAGCTTCATCGATCGGCTTTGGCGGCAGCTAGCTTGATTTCCATCAAACCCCTCCACTTTGGAAGGTTCATCCTCGAACCTAGAAGCTCAAGATCCCAGTCTGTGAGAACAGATAAGCTCTGATACCATTTGATGTGAAACGAGATCGGGAGGGGGTGGCCTTCTTCAACCTTCTGATCATTGTCGAGCTATAGGTTCCTAGCGCCTTCATGAAGATCGCGCTAGGACAATATGGCGCCTTCTCAGACAGCAGCCGGACGATGAACTTCGACCTTGGGGGGCTCGTGGATGACTTCGGGGGAGTGATTCACAAGGGGAGGGCACCAGGGAGGGTGGATATGACACGGGGGGGGGGGGGATCTTAAACAAAACATGGGGGCCCTAAACATCGATTAAACTAACCTATTGCTAGCTAGGATAACTTGGTGAATGTGGGAGCGGGGGTGGGCGATGAGGGAGAAAGGGGCATGGCAGGGTGAGCTAGGAACAGTAGGGTTTTGGCTGGGGCATCACACCCGATCCCATCGCAGGACCGGAGCAACCAATCTCCATCGTGGTCATAGCAACGTCGTTGGCAAGGGTGGAGGGCGTCGATCGTCGGTGGAGGAAGAATGAAGCCCGAATGGGGCCTCACACCCGGCCTCTTCTCAAAGCCGATGCACCCGGATCTTCGAACGGCCTTCGTGAAAGGGAAAAGGGGAGGATTAGAGGAAGAACGTGGGCATCGCACCCGTAGAGGGGAGGAGGGAGGGGATTCCAAAGATTGGGGGGGGAGAGATAGCCATGCTATACTTTCAATTCATTTTTTTCATTCTATTCATAATCAAACGAGATGGGGTACATATATAGGGGGAAGGGGAAGCTTAAATGACACTAAACATCAATTACAACAGTGGGAAATAGCGAACATTGAAGCCATTGCAAGTTCCAAGGGCTGGGTAGTTGGGGCGTCTGCAGTTGACCGTCTGCCTGAGAATGCGCTAGGGAAACCTAGCGCCTTCTTCAGGTCGCGCTACCCAAAGGTAGCGCGTTAATCTCCAGCCCAGCAGCTTCATCGATCGGCTTTGGCGGCAGCTAGCTTGATTTCCATCAAACCCCTCCACTTTGGAAGGTTCGTCCTCGAACCTAGAAGCTCAAGATCCCAGTCTGTGAGAACAGATTGGTTCCCTAAGCTCTGATACCATTTGATGTGAAACGAGATCGGGAGGGGGTGGCCTTCTTCAACCTTCTGATCATTGTCGCGCTATAGGTTCCTAGCGCCTTCATGAAGATCGCTCTAGGACAATATGGCGCCTTCTCAGACAGCAGTCGAACGATGAACTTCGACCTTGGGGGGCTCGTGGATGACTTCGGGGGAGTGATTCACAAGGGGAGGGCACCAGGGAGGGTCGATATGACACGGGGGGGGGGGGGGGGGGGGATCTTAAACAAAATATGGGGGCCCTAAACATCGATTAAACTAACCTATTGCTAGCTAGGATAACTTGGTGAATGTGGGAGCGGGGGTGGGCGATGAGGGAGAAAGGGCCATGGCAGGGGGAGCTAGGAACAGTAGGGTTTTGGCTGGGGCATCACACCCGATCCCATCGCAGGACCGGAGCAACCAATCTCCATCGTGGTCATAGCAACGTCGTTGGCGAGGGTGGAGGGCGTCGTTCGTCGGTGGAGGAAGAACGAAGCCCGAATGGGGCCTCACACCCGGCCTCTTCTCAAAGCCGATGCACCCGGATCTTCGAACGGCCTTCGTGAAAGGGAAAAGGGGAGGATTAGAGGAAGAACGTGGGCATCGCACCCGTAGAGGGGAGGAGGGAGGGGATTCCAAAGATTGGGGGGGGGAGAGATAGCCATGCTATACTTTCAATTCATTTTTTTCATTCTATTCATAATCAAACGAGATGGGGTACATATATAGGGGGAAGGGGAAGCTTAAACGACACTAAACATCAATTACAACAGTGGGAAACAGCGAACATTGAAGCCATTACAAGTTCCAAGGGCTGGGTAGTTGGGGCGTCTGCAGTTGACCGTCTGCCTGAGAACGCGCTAGGGAAACCTAGCACCTTCTTCAGGTCGCGCTACCCAAAGGTAGCGCGTTAATCTCCATCCCAGCAGCTTCATCGATCGGCTTTGGCGGCAGCTAGCTTGATTTCCATCAAACCCCTCCACTTTGGAAGGTTCGTCCTCGAACTTAGAAGCTCAAGATCCCAGTCTGTGAGAACAGATTGGTTCCCTAAGCTCTGATACCATTTGATGTGAAACGAGATCGGGAGGGGTGGCCTTCTTCAACCTTCTGATCATTGTCGCGCTATAGGTTCCTAGCGCCTTCATGAAGATTGCGCTTGAATGATATGGTGCCTTCTCAGACAGCAGCCAGACGATGAACTTCGACCTTGGGGGGCTCGTGGATGACTTCGGGGGAGTGATTCACAAGGGGAGGGCACCAAGGAGGGTGGATATGACACGGGGGGGGGATCTTAAACAAAACATGGGGGCCCTAAACATCGATTAAACTAACCTATTGCTAGCTAGGATAACTTGGTGAATGTGGGAGCGGGGGTGGGCGATGAGGGAGAAAGGGGCATGGCAGGGCGAGCTAGGAACAGTAGGGTTTTGGCTGGGGCATCACACCCGATCCCATCGCAGGACCGGAGCAACCAATCTCCGTCGTGGTTATAGCAACGTCGTTGGCGAGGGTGGAGGGCGTCGATCGTCGGTGGAGGAAGAACAAAGCCCGAATGGGGCCTTACACCCGGCCTCTTCTCAAAGCCGATGCACCCGGATCTTCGAACGACCTCCGTGAAAGGGAAAAGGGGAGGATTAGAGGAAGAACGTGGGCATCGCACCCGTAGAGGGGAGGAGGGAGGGGATTCCAAAGATTGGGGGGGGGAGAGATAGCCATGCTATACTTTCTATTCATTTTTTTCATTCTATTCATAATCAAACGAGATGGGGTACATATATAGGGGGAAGGGGAAGCTTAAACGACACTAAACATCAATTACAACAGTGGGAAACAGCAAACATTGAAGCCATTGCAAGTTCCAAGGGCTGGGTAGTTGGGGCGTCTGCAGTTGACCGTCTGCCTGAGAACGCGCTAGGGAAACCTAGCGCCTTCTTCAGGTCGCGCTACCCAAAGGTAGCGCGTTAATCTCCAGCCCAGCAGCTTCATCGATCGGCTTTGGCGGCAGCTAGCTTGATTTCCATCAGGGAGCCTCCCACTATCCCACCCCTTACCTGGCCGGTGGCAATATTGAGGGTGAACTTAAGTTACACTTTAGCCATTTTGTGAAACCCAATTTGTAGTTCAAGGTCACATCTAGGTCATTAGGTAATTTATGTGACAACTTATTTATGTTTGCATAAAAAAATAAAAAAATAAAAACAAAAACAAAAACAAAAAATCCCCTCTTCTCTCTCTTCATCCTAGTTTGAGTAAAAAAAAAATCATCATAAAAAAATTCTCTTATCTCTCATCTTTAACCTTAGTTTATACAAGGGAGAAGATCTCGACACCTTGACTTAGTTTAGCCCATTAGTGAGATTGAAGGATTCATTTTTAATCAGGCTCAAAATCAAACC
Organism: Amorphophallus konjac; assembly: GCA_022559845.1. Lineage (NCBI taxonomy): Eukaryota > Viridiplantae > Streptophyta > Magnoliopsida > Alismatales > Araceae > Amorphophallus > Amorphophallus konjac. The sequence goes on along the minus strand of CM040123.1, from coordinate 183,742,706 downwards.
CAACCTATGGCTAACCAACACCAATTAGAGGTGCCCAAATATATGAAGGAATATTTCATTCCTTCAAATTATCAACCATCCGCTTGTATCCAACTGCCTAATATCCCTGATTTGCAATATGAGATCAAGTCTAGCACCATTCAGATGCTCCCATCCTTTTATGGGAAGACCAATGAAGATCCCTATAAACATCTGGATGAATTTCTAGAAATTTGTTCCACTGTGCAAATTCAAAATTTCACAGATGATGCCCTCCGCCTGACCTTATTCCCTTTCTCACTTAAGGACAAAGCCAAATACTGGCTAGGGACCTGAGAGAAACCTATTGGCACATGGGCAGATATGCAGCATGAGTTCCTTAAGAAGTTCTACCCCATCGGTAGAACCAACACCATGAGACGTGCAATCGCAGGATTCGCGCAACTCCCTAATGAACAAATACATGAATCATGGGAGAGATTAAAGGAACTCCTCAGAAAATACCCACATCATGGACTTTCCAAATGGCAAATAGTGCAAGCTTTCTATGAGGACTTAGATGATCAAGTTAGGAAGATTGTGGATGCATCATGTGGTGGGGCCTTTATGAGCAAGAGTGAGGATAAGGTTTATGCCTTATTTGAAATGTTAAGCGAGAATTCAATCAACCACACTTCTTTATCCTCATATGAGAGAACCATTGGGCCCTCTAAATGGACCAGGATGTATCGTGTGGAACCTGAAGCTAGAGTGGGTGTGAATTTCATCCATCAAAAATTGGACAAGGTGGACATCATGGCCCAAAAGCTAGAACAAGTTGATATGTCGGCCCACAAGTTAGACCATATCTTGGCCCAAAACAAACAAGAAACCACCATCTTACCTACGTCCAACCCATACTCGGACCCAACACACCTTGAGGTGTGTGCTTTATATGCTAGCCCAGACCATCATGTGTCCGATTGTCCAACAGCAGCCCAGTTACCACCTTTTATACAGGAGCAAGTCCAAGCAGCCCAGGGGTTATCTAAGCCCAACTATGACCCATTTTCTAACACCTATAATCTGGGCTGGAGGACTCACCCCAATTTCAATTGGAGAAATCAACAAGCTCCCAATCAGCCCACCATCTCCCCCGCATCTCAAACTCACAAACCACCCATCCAACACCAATTCCAAGCACAACCACCATTTCAAGGGAATGTATATGGTCGGGGACCGCAAACCCAACAACCACTTCTCCGATATAACTAGGGTCAGGCCCCATACCAACCTCCTCAGCCTAATTACGGGCAATCTTCCAATTCCCAACAAATCTATCAACCTCCTCCGCAACACCACCAGGACTCCCAAACTGATGATAGATTCCATCAATTACAACAACTAATTCTGGCCCAAAACCAATCCTTCCAACAAACCATGCAAGCCCAAAGTCAATCCTTCCAACAGACCCTCCATGCCCACCAACAAACTATTTCTAATTTGGAAACCCAATTGGGTCAATTGGTTGAATCCACCATGAGAAGGGAAATGGGCCAATTACCAAGTCAGCCCATTACCAACCCTCGCAATCAACAACCTCTAGGCTTCCCTCTAAGAGCTCCCATTCTTCCTCAACCCAATCGGCCCAATCAACCTCAGCCGCCCCCTCCTGTAGTTCTTCAGTTTGAGAATGCCAAAGTCATCTCTACCCTTAGGAGCGGGAAAATTCTTAAAGATCCTTATCAGGCTAAGGATGTGGGTAGTCGTTCGGGCCAAGACGCCCACGAGGAGAGTGATAGTGGGGATGAGGAGCCTGTGATTGTGCAAGAGAAGAAAAAGTCAAAGGGTGGAGAGAAGAAGCTGGATAAAGGGAAGGCGAAAGTTGATGAAGGACCCCAAGAATATGTGCCTAAGGTCCCTATTCCGGATGCTCTAAAGCCGAAATCTCACAAGAAACCACTGGTACAGCAAGAAGAATTAGTGGAATTATTTAAACAGGTGAGTATCAATATTCCACTCTTAGATGTAATCAAGCATGTGCCGGCATATGCGAAGTTTTTGAAAGAGCTTTGTACTCCAAAGAGGGAGCCAAGGGCGGTGACTCAAAAGATCCGCTTGTATGAGGATGTGAGTGCTGTTTTGATGAATCATTTGCCAAAAAAATTGAAGCACCCCGGAGCCCCTTTAATCTCATGTGATATAGATGGAGTCACTTTTGATCGAGCATTGCTAGACTTAGGTGCTAGCGTGAATCTTTTACCCACCTTTATCTATGAGCAGTTTGATCTAGGAGAGTCAAAACCCACTTCAATCATCCTCCAATTAGCGGATAGGTCGGTTAAAACACCAAGGGGTCTGTTGGAGGATGTCATTGTTAAAGTGCATGAATGTTGATGGGGATATCAGAGCAAGACCACTAACTTTTTATTTTACATTTGAGTCCTTTTATTTGCATTTATATTCTTGGGAAAACATGTATGCAATTGTAAGGCTTTAGAAGCCAATGTGTCATTCCCTAAGGATCTTTGGGTTTTTGTGCAAAAGTCCAGTAGGACCTGTGGACGTCGAAAAATGACGGCGTCGATCGTACGGCATGCACATCGTAACACTCGAGAGCAAGTCGGAGATGAAAAGGCCGAATAAACCTCATGCCTCGCCCGATCAGGACGAGAACTCACTTGGTGGTCCGCTACCCGCTAAGGAAGCCCCCTAAGCAGAAGATACAGCTACAACGCTCCGACCGGCCATGCCGAGAGCCGAATCAGAGAAAAGTCGGGAACTCCAGCACAGTCTCGGCATGCACCGAAAGTCACGCAGAATCTGGGACCGAGTCCCAGAGGCTACAAACGGAATATTATGGAGGCCATACGTCGCAACCAGATCGTTCTGGGAATGCCGACATTCATATAAATGGCCGCGACTTCGAAAGGAATCTGTTTGGTGCTTAAAACGGCACGAAGTGGCCCTAAAATGGCGCGCCTTAAAACGGCGCGCCCCCCCTCTTAAAACGGCGCGCCCCCTTCTTCCTTTGGTTACACGGCGCGCTCCCGTCGAAGGGGCCTCCCCTTTTGATGCTTAAAATGGCGCCACTTGCATTGCATTAAAACGGCGCCCATATGGCTACTACGGCATGGCCATCTTGAAGGCCAGAAAGTTGAACCGGCGTGCCAATTGCACTTGGGGTAAAATCGGCGTGGGCACTTTCCACCGCGCCGTTTTAACCTCATTCTATCCCATCTCTGGTGCGATACTCTGTTCGGCATAAATGCTACACGCAGGGGACATTCAATGCCCGACGCTCTGTCTCTACCTCCGTTCGACAGCACAGAAGCGGCAACGGCGAAGCAGGCTCCGGCAAATCCGCAAATGTCCCATCCTCGGACGAATGCCAGTGTACTCCACGAACCAGCATCATCCAGCACAACAACAACGTTGTTGCGAACAAGGCAGAGGTGGCGGGAGTTTTCTCCCCCACTGTCCGTTCTATAAAAGGCATGCCCCACTGGTGAAGAAAAGGAGAGGCTCGAATCACCCCCCCAGATGGGCGATTGAAGTGAGAAGAAAAGGCCATCCGAAGAGAAGAAGCCCCCCGTCCCTGTGCTTGCTAGGTGAAGAAGAAGAGAGATTGAGCGTGAGAGAAGAGAGGTGAGCTCAGGGGGGGGGAGGAGCTTGTGCTCCGTCCCCCCCCCCCCCCCCCATCGATGTATTTCTTCTTTTCTCTCTGATGTATTCCCCCCTTTTTGCTTTGCTGTTTTTCCCCTTGCGGATGAATAAAAGAAAAGCTTTTTTGCAACATATGGTGTTCTTCTGCTTTCCTCTCCCTCCTCCATCTAATGCTTCTCTCTTTCTCTCCATAGAACGTATTTTCCTTTTCTGTTTGTAATGCCTTCTCTTCCTTTTTTTTATCTGTATCAAGTTTCCTTCCCCGTCGCGTGGATGAATAAAAGAAGAAAAGCCATCTTTTTGCAACTCTCGTGTTCTCCGTTCCATTCTCTACTCCATCTTCTCATTCTCTGATCATCCTTGGCCCTTGAGGGCTGCCTTTCCATGGCACGACCCACAAAGGTACCCATCACCGGATGAACATTCATGGCCCTGTGGCAAACATCTGTCCCGCGCCGAAGATTCATCGCCCGTGAGTCATGGTCGCTCTTGAAGGCTAGCCCTCGAGCGCTCCACACTCACACATGGGTTCGGACCGCCGTAAGGCCACTCCGATGTTTGAGGGTCACCCTAGAGCAATCTGTTTGGTGGCCTTCGCTTATCTCTGGCAAGTCCCGATCCGGGGGAGATGCTGCCAAATTTTCGCCAGGGGATTAAGAACACTCTAGAACGAATGAACAAGACGCCCTTTGAAAACACACAGTGAACCCTCTGTGAATTAACCCCTAAAATCTTACACAATAAACTCCTTCGAACAAATCACTTAAACCCCACCCCATTACCTATCTAATCCACCAAATGGATGAACAAACGTATCATAAGATCCACCCACGGGTGAAAGAAAAGAAAACACACAGTTAAAGCAAGAAACCCTCAGGAGGGGCTAATCCGGCGTGGCCACTATTCCATCGTGCCGTTTTAACCCTCCTCACAATAGCCCCATCTCCTTCTTTGGATGCTAAACGGCGTGCCGGTTTAACCTCTCAAAACCATTCCCTTTATCACACCCGGCGCGTCCCCCCTCCATCTCCATTTGCAATCTAAAAATGGCGCGCCCCCCTCCATCTCCATTTGCAATCTAAAAACGGCGTGCCCCCTCCATCTCCATTTACATCTTAAAACGGCGCGCCCATCTCCATCTCGTTGCCCGAACACGGTGCGCCCCTCTCCCCTTTGTAGATTGCTAACCTGGCGCGGTTCTTGCACTAAAATGGCGCTATCCCTGTGCACCTTACACACTTATCCGGCGTGCCTCCTTAATACAAAAATGAATAAATAGCCAAAATAGAAGGGCCCAACGAAAATAATAATAAAGGTCAATCATGCTAATAAAAGAATGAAAGGAACTCCATCACCCGTGCCTTAATTGAATTTTTGTTCCGGGGGCGCTGCGAGGGCGCACGATGGCAAGTTCGGGCTCCACGCTTAACAATTCACTCCCTCGGACTCGGTGCAAAGAGAAAATCAATGATGCCTTGTGGTATCGGGCGTGGACCTTGGAACCCCCGACATGGTCATGATCCGAACACAATCTGGGCCAATAGTTCGTTAACTCGACCCGCTTCTCCCGGGATCTAATCCCACAACGCCACATTAAACTTGTCGTGCCTACGGCAGACATTTGCACGGTTTTATCATCATCTTCGATGCTTCAAACGTGGACTCGCGTCCGAACAATGAATGGTCCGACCGTGACCGACATGCACGCATACCTTGGAACCTTCGTTTCCCCGGACTGTGTGTGAAGAGAAAAGCAATGACGCCCCATGCCATCGGACTTGGATCTCGGGAGCCCTCGCCCGGACGTGACCATGATCCGAACTTATCACTAGCCGATAGTTCGTTAGCTCGACCTGTCTTTATCGGATCCGATCTCGCATCCACATTAAACTTGTCGTACCTACGGCAGACATCCGTACGGTTTTATCGTCATCCTTGACGCTACTAATACGGACCTCCGTTCGAATAAGGAATGGTCCATTAGTGACTGACGTATATACCGGGATCCAATCCCGCACCCACAGGAAATGTGCCGTACCTCCGGTATGTCTTTGTCATGGTCTTCGATGTTTCGAATATGGGCTTACGTCTGAATACTGAATGGTCCGTTAGTGACCGACGTATATCCCAGGATCGAATCCCGTGCTTGCATTAAAACTTGTCGTACTCACGGCAGACATTTGTACGGATTTATTTCCGTTTACGTCTTCAATACGGATCTTTGTCCGAGCATAAAATGGTCCATGAATGACCAACAAAATCTGAATGGAATGAGACGGCTCTCGCCTTCCCCGACCACGCGTGTGGGAACATCAATAAGACCTTCGTGAGTCACGTCTGGACCTCGGGTTCGCCCCAACCATGGTCATCACCTAACCCACATCTAGGCCTATAGCCAGCTATCTCTGTATACGTCTTTGTTTTGGAATCTAGTCCTGGGACACTTTCCCGCTGCCCTTCGGCACCGGAAATATTAATGATGCCCACGCAAGCCTCGTTTGGACCGCGGGAGGCGCCCCCGAAATGGTCCTGACTCGATCTTGCACCGGGCCAATAAACTCACTGATTTCCGATCACTCTAACCGGGATTCAACCGAATGTCTCCTGTCCCTTTGAACAATAAATTTGCCATATCCGGCATACATATGCTCCGGTTTTCCCGTGACGATTATGCGTTTCTCAAAACGGACACTCGTCCGAACATCAAATGGTCAACACACGACCGACATGATCTCGAATGCTTTCTTCTCACCCTCGCACGGGGATTTCAATGTTTCCTAATAGACTTTTCACGTAACTAATTTTCCGGTCATGAGGCCCCTTTTCCCGGTGATTAATCAAGGGTGTTCCCCTCTCCGAGGGGATGTAAATGACGCCGTGACCTTTATGGCGCGGCGGGTCTCAGTCCCGACACGAACCACACAATCGTCTGATTAGTCAGATCGAGCGCACAATAAATCGTCACTTTGTGACTGGCACACCCATGCACTTAATAAACGCCAATAAACAAATAAACAACGATTTTATAATAAATAAAAAGTGCGTCCACAGGACCAGCAAGGGTCCCCCATCCCCTTTCCTATTGGTCCACCTAAGTCTTAGGGCCCATGTAGGGCCAGTCAAAGGTCCAAGGTGGGCTTCTAGATGGCTTCACCATTCAAGGGGACAATTAGATTAAAAAGTCCAATACTCCAACCCTTAAAGTCCAAGATGCTTCCCTCTTATAATATAGTTTATCCCATGTTATATTTTTTATTTAATTTGGTCATTTGACCACATGGGGAAGAAAATCCCCTCTCTCCCACGAAATTCTCAGCCCCCCACCCCTTGCCATTCTCTATATAAGCCGATGTATAGTGTCATTAGAGATTTTAATGAAGAATTAAGCATTTTTGCCAAGAGCAAGCCCAAGGGCACCCCTTGTGTCTCTCCTCCCCTCTTACAGATGGATTTCTGCCATTCTAGGGTGTGAAACCATCATCTTGGTGTGACTCCAAGATCTCCACCTCCGCTGGATGCGACTTCCGGCCACCGCCTTTCGTTCGTGCCACCACCGCGCCGCCACCGCCGCTATGTGGGAGTTCTGTCTAAATCAGGATAGAACCTCATCTCTGAAATTTTATCTTTTTTCTTATTGTCTGTTCGAGCCCTAATTTGGAGAGTTTGTTCTCCCTGTCTCCCCTAATCTCCAGTTCAAATTTCGTGCAATTTGGCCTTAGTTTTATATTTTTCCCATATTTTTGTTTGTCCTCTCAGTAATCTGCCCTTTTGCAGATCAGCGGGATAGTGTCACCTATTCGTATTTTTCCCACCCCCTTAGAAATTTTCCAAAAATCCACAGAAATTCTCAATGTTTCTCACGTTTTCCCCTACCTCCCATATTTTTTTTACCCCGAAAAAATCATTTACACCTCGATCAAAGGTCAGTTTCAAGCAGATCTCTTTCTGTCCTGAGTGTCTGCAAACAGATCCATAGGAAAACCCATAGCTTGCAGAGCCTCCCATGTCTCATTCCTTCATTGAATCAAGCTAAAAACATTATATGTGGTAGATCTGGGAGTTCTCTTTCCAACCCCACCAGTTTTACCTCGATCCGATTTCAGATCTGTGAGAATTAATTCTTGCCGCTGAGGCGCGCAATTTTGTTCCTTATGCAGATCAGAAAAATCAGTCCGTGGATAATTCGTGTAAAAATACTAAAAGTCAACTTCTAGAACCTCCACTTCTGGGAGTCGATCAAGGACGTCCCGCCATCATCCCAGCCAAGCGACGCCTTCAGAAGACCGCAGGAGGGCGACGTTCCTTTGGAATCTACACCTTGCTGTCCAGCGAGTCAGGACCGAGTCGGCGCAGGACCGAGTCGGACTAGCAGGCCGAGTTCGTGCCGTACGCACTTCCAGATTACTCCCCGTCAACCCAGGGTCGGTCCTCCCGGGCCCCACTTGTAGCCCTTTACCTCCCTGCGCAGAGTGGGCAATAAAATTCACTGTTGTAATTAACTTTTACCGTTGTTACCGGGAGTTACCGTACTAGGCCGGGAACGTCTTCCCCACGCCCGGAGCGTGGAGGTACACTCGCCACCCTCCTCGTAGGCATTGCTTTACTCGTATATTTTTGTATATGCTGCTGCATAAGTGATAGATTATCTAGCTTGTTATCATTTTATCACCGCTGCGAGAACGAGAGTGAGTGACCGTCCCGTGACTCGACCCGAGTTAACGCGGAAAGGCCGATACCCGAGACTCAAGCCGGTTTCTCAACCGCGCACGGTCCAACGTTTCCCTCGCATAGGGACGATCGCGAGCTAGAGTCCTAGGTCGCGTGTCCGTCCCGCATCAATTTGGTATCACAGCGCTAGGTTGAGTCTAGGGTAGTCATTCAACATTGCTTAACAAAAATACAAAAAAGAGTCATTTAAGTCGAGTCTAAGTTTAAGTCGGTCCAAGGTTGCATCGCATACCTTATTCGGTATATTAAAAGGTGTTGTCCAAACGTTAGGCTACGCCTATCGGGAAGACCGCACACTTGCGCGAGAGGATCTTCGGATCCCGTAACTCCGCCAACGTACCGGATCTTGGTTTAAGTCTAGGGTCCTTAGTGTGCATGCATTCCAACCTTGCATAGTCGGTCTAGTGTCTTGTCCAAGTGTTGGCATGTCTAGCATGTAGTTCCCCCAAATTCCCATGGATTCCCCATCACTCGGGCAATATGGCCGTTGGTCCACCCATGGGCTTGGCAACCACCCTCTCCACTTTCGTAGGCCCGAAGCCTCAGATTTTTATGGCTCCAATGACCCGAGCGACTACCTCAATTGGGAGGCCGCCATGGACAAATATCTTGAATGTTACACCATGTCCGATGCCTTGCAAGTCAGTTTTGCCCAAGAGAGGCATGTCCACAAAGCCGCCTGGAAATGAGAGAGCATTGAGTGCATGAGAGGGGTTAGGAGGCAAAGGCCCATCGAGTCGTGGCATGAGATGAAGGGCGAACTTAGGAAGGTCTACCTATCTGGCCCAGTCACCTCCAACCGACCCCACCCAACCACCTCCACCCAAGTGGGCCATAATCGGAGGCAAAGCGTCGCGCATGTAGAAGGGCCTAGGTCCACGACTAAGTCGAGTTCATATGGGAGAGTCCATCACATCGCTCCTACTCCAAACCCCACCATTGTCAAACTCTTCCAAATCATTTCAGATAGAGTGAATAGGAGGTGTGCTTATATCGAGTCCATGGTTTCCCCTTGCCTACCTCCTAGACAGAATGGAACCAAGCACGAGCCTAAGGAGGTAGCAACCGGTAGCCCCAACCCGATGCGATCTAAGGTGACACCCCAAGGCCCTCTCCCCATCATGAAGGCCCCTCCTTCACCACCCATGAGAGCTCCAAATGCCACCACTCTCTACTTCCGAACTTTATTCGGAATCGTCTTATTTGGCACCACCAAAGCCCGAGCCACCCGTATTTCTAATGGGCACACTTTTCATCACCGAGCCACTACTTAGCTGGCTCAAGAATAGCTTGGCCCCACCTTCCTTCCCATCCATGTACCCTATCCTACCTCTAGTGCCAATCAATTCATTTCACACCACTTACCGGTCTAGTCACTATGTGGATACATTGGATGACCTTCTTAAAGGGTTAGACCGGTAATTGACTTTTACGCACTTATTGGCTCCAGGCTTCGACCGACCCACAGGTCGTGGCTTCACTCATCCCACTTTAGGGTCCATCACTTCCGTGTACACCGTGGGTCATGTTACCACGGAGGTTCTCCTACTCCTCCCATTACCAGCCGAGTCTAACGAAATCAAACCCCCCTTTTCCTCAAAAAGAAAGAGAAGAAAAGAAGAAAAGAAGAAGAGATGAGAAGAAGGAAAAGAGAAAAGAGAAAAGAAAGAAGCAAAAAAAAAGAGAGAGAGAATTGGCTAGAGAGGGTTGTACGGCCATGTCCGTCGAGACCCGTGCTGAACAAAGATTACCATTGTGGGGTTGATGCGGTGGAGCGAACTACTCATCCCCTCCCTGAGGGGGTGAGCGCTCTCCTGCACCTCCACCCTGGTCAATCATACAAGAAGAAGAGAAGAAAAAAAAAGAAAAAAAAGAGAAAAAAAAAGAGAGAAAGTGAGAAGAAAGGAAGAAAAGTTGGCCAGCATCGCCGACTAAAAGAGCAAGAAGAAACCCGGTATCCCGCCCGACTCTAGGAGGCTCCGACTCTGCGGTGCAATGACCCCGCTCGTTCCTCCTTCCTACTGCCTCCATCCGGCATAAGATGGCCCCTCGAGTGACTGTTAAAAGACCCAGCAAGCCACAATTGTAGCTTGGTGAATGGTTGCCCGCTGTGGGGAATGTTTTGTAGCAATGAGGCCGAGCACGGCCACCACTCCCGAAGAGAGCATGCGCATACCCCGCCAGGGGGATAAAAAGAATATGTATACCCTGCTACGGGGCATAGCAGGCAAAAAAAAAAAAGAAATACACCCCGTTCCCAGGGGCACATGAAGAGAATCCGCCCCGACTGAGGGGCACACAAAGCAAAAGCTACACCCCGGCTTCGGGGCATTTAAAGAAGAATCCGCCCCGACCTGGGGACGTAAGAAGAAATAGAGCTGCACCCCGGCTTAGGGGCATTTGAAGGGGAAATACACCCCGATATGGGGGCACCTGAAGCAGAAGACATACCCCGCCATGGGGACATAAGAAGAAAGGGATACACCCCGGCTTGGGGACGCTCAAAGAAAAGGAGCCACACCCCGGACTGGGGGCATACAAAGAAAGAAATACACCCCGGCCTGGGGGCATAAGAAGCAGAAGGAACACACTCCACCAAGGGGGCATACGAAGAAAGAAACACCCTCCACCCTGGGCGCATAAGAAGAAGAAGAGTGTCCCCCGATATGGGGGCATAAGAAGCTAGAGTATACCCCGAGTTAGGGGGGGATATAAAGAAAGAAATTAGACCCCGCTCCAGGGCACACAAACATGAGAAGAAGAACTCACCCCGCCAACGGGGACACAAGCAGCAAGAATACAACCCGGTTGGGGGCGTAGAAGCGAAGAGACCCACATCCTGACTTGGGAGCATATGAAGAAGAAGTATACCCCGCTTAAGGGGCAATTGGAGAAACAGCCTACCCCGCCGGGGACATAGAAGCCATGAAGAGCACGCCCCGACTCAGGGGCATATGAAGAGAAGTCCACCCCGGCTTAGGGGTGTCTGAAGAAGAAACATACCCCGCCAGGGGACATAGAAGCCATAAAGAATACGCCTCGGCTTAGGGGCATTTGAAGAAGCTGCATCCCGCCCTGGGAGCATAAGAAGAAAAGAGTCCACCCCATCGTAGGGGTATTAAAAAAAAAACATACCCCGCTATGGGGGCATAGAAACCATAAAGAATACGCCCCGGCTTAGGGATATTTGAAAAAGAAGGATACCCCGCCTCGGGGGACATTGCAAGCAGCGATATACCCTGCTTGGGTGCACAGGAAGAGACCACACCCCACTCCTAGGGGCACATGAAGAGAATTCGCCCCGACTCTGGGGGTACATGAAGCGACAAAAAATACACCCCGCCTTAGGGGAATTTGAAGAAGAAGCATATACCCTACCAATGGGGGCACAGGAGCCATCAAGAAAACACACCCCACTTTCGGGGCACAAGAAGCAAACATTCCCCAGCGTGTCGGGGCAAAAGAAGAAGAATCCCCCTCGGGGGCATAAAAAGCAAAGATACACCCTCGTGCCGGGGGCACACGAAGAGAATGCACTCCATCCCGGGGTCATGAGAAGCATAAGGCGCATCCCACCCTGGGGGCATATGAAGCGAAAAGAATACACCCTGGCTTAGGGGAATACAAAGAGAAGTATACCCCACTCTGGGGCAGAGGAAGCGGGAGAATCACACCCCCGTCTTGGGGGTATTTGAAGAAGAAATATACCTCGCCTCGAGGACCTAGAAGCTATAGAGAAACTCACCCTGGCTCAGGGGCATTTGAAGAAGCTACGTCCCGCCTCGGGGGCATAAGAAGAGAAGAATACGCCACGACCTTGGGGCATTCGGAGAAGGAATACATCCCGACCTCGGGGTCCATGAAGTAACATATATCCTTCCCCGGGGGACATCTGAAGCAGAACACACAATGTTCCCCGGCTTAGGGGAGCACGTGAAGAAAGGAATACACCCCGATGCGGGAGCACATAAGCATAAGAAGAAGAGACTGCCCCGGCCAGGGGTCATGAGAAGAAGCAGAGTTGCACCTCGGCTTAGGGGGGCATATGAAGAGAAGTGTACCCCACCTTGGGGCATAAGAGGCAGAAGAATCAACCCCGACTCAGGGGTAACTGAAGAGAATTCCACCCCATCCCGCCACGGGGGCACAAGAAGCAAAATACCCCCCCGTCTTGGGGGCATATGAAGCCAAGAATCACACCACCGTCTTGGGGGTATTTAAAGGAGAAGCCCACCTCGCCTCGAGGGCTTAGAAGCTATAAAGAACACTCCCCGACTCAGGGGCATATGAAGAGAGGTCCACCCCGGCCTAGGGGTATTTGAAGAAGCATACCCCACCAGGGGACATAGAAGCCATAGAGAATACACTCCGGTTTAGGGGTACTTGAAGAAGCTACATCCTGCCTTGGGATCATGAGAAGAAAAGAGAATCCACCCCGGCTTAGGGGCCTTTGAAGGAGCATACCCCAGGCTCGGAGTCCATGAAGCAACATGCACGCCCCCGGGGGGGAACATCTGAAGCAGAACAAACAACATCACCCGGCTTAGGGAAGCATATGAAGAGAGGAATACACCCCGATATGGGGGCACGTAAACAAAGAAGAAGAATTCACCCCGCCTTGGGTGCATAAAAAGCAAGAACTACACCTCGCATCAAAAGCGGCAATACACTCCACTCTGGGGGCACTAGAAGTGGAATACACCCCGTGCCGGGGGCATATAAAAAAAAGGGGGGATACCTCGCTCTGGGGCATCAGAAGCAGCAATACGCCCCACCTTGGGGGCATCAAAAGCAAAAAAATACACCCCACCTTGGGAGCACAAGAAGCAAACATTCCCCCCGGGGTGTCTAGGAAGAAAAAAAAAGAATTCACCCCGGCCTGGGGACACTTGAAGAAAGAAGCACATCCCGCCACGGGGGCACATGAAGAGAACCCCTCCCACCTCGGGAGTCTAAGAAAGAGAAGAATACACCCTGGTCTGGGGGCTTTTGAAGAAACAACATACCCCCTCCAGGGGAGACAAAGCTACGCCTCGACTCAGGGGTATCTGAAGAGAGATCACCCCGTCGCGGGGTCATAAGAAGCAAAAGAATACACCCCGACCTGGGGACACATGCAGAGCGTCCACCCCGCTCAGGGGGCACAAAAAATTACACTCCGCCCTTGGCGCATAAGAAGCAGAAGCATTTACCCTGACCCGGGACACGGAAGCGAAGAGACATACATCCCGATCTGGGAGCATAAGAAGAAAGATATACTCCGCCCAAGTGGCATTTGAAGAAACAACATACCCTGCTTCGGGGGCACAGAAGCCGTAAAGAGATGCACCCCGGCCTCAAGGGGGCATAAGAAGCAAGAGATACACCCTCGTGCCGGGGACATATGAAGAGAAGCACTCCTCCGCCTTCAGGGGTAGAAGAAGCAGAATTCACCCCCGCCATGGGGGGGGTATAAGAAACAAAAGACACGCCCCGTACCAGGGGCATACGAAGAAGAAACATACCCCGCCTGGGGGCATAGAAGCCGTGAAGAGTATACCCCACCATGGGGGCATTTGAAGAGAGCTATACCCCGCCTCGGGGGGCATTAAAAAAAAAACACATCCTGGTCTGGGGACATAGAAGCCAAAAAAATACACCCCGCCTGGGGGCACAGAAGCAAAGAGACAAAACACACCCCTCAGGGGGGGATGCATACCAAATGAAGCTACACCCCGCGCTGGGGGCACATTAAGAGAAATACACTCCAGCACTGAAGCGTTAATGAGAAAAGAAGAGCAGAAAAGAAAGAAAAAAAAGGGGCACATGAGGCAGACGTGGTCTTTGAGCCCGCCTCATCCCATAAAATAAGAGAAGATAAAAAAAAGAGAGAGTCACGAGACAGACGTAGTCTTCGAGCCCGCCTCATCACACAAAAGAAGAGAAGGAAAGAAAGAATGCACATGAGGCGAACATGGTCCTTGCACCTGCCTCTCTACAAGAGAAGAATAGAAGAGAAAAAAGAGACATGAGGCGAACATGGTCCCTGCACCCACCTCTCTACACAAAAGAAGAAGAGAAGAATAGAAGAGAAAAAAAGAGACATGAGGCGAACATGGTCCTTGAACCCGACTCTCTACACAAAAGAAGAAGAGAAGAAAAGAAAGAAATGATCACGAGACAAACATGGTCCTTGCACCTGCCTCTCTACAAAAGAAGAAAAAAAAGAGAAAGAACAATCATGGGGCGAACATGGTCTCTGCACCTGCCTCTCTACAAAAGAAGAAGAGAAGGGACAAAAAGAGAGTCACGAGACATACGCGGTCTTTGCACCTACATGTCCACAAAAGAAGAAGAGAAGAAAAGAAAGAACAATCACAGGGCGAACATGGTCCTTGCACCTGCCTCTCCATAAAAGAAGAAGAGAAGAAGAGAAAGAACAATCACGGGGCGAACATGGTCTCTGCACCTGCCTCTCTACAAAAGAAGAAGAGAAGGAAAAAAAGAGTGGTCATGAGGCGAACATGGTCTTTGCACCTGCCTCTCCATAAAAGAAGAAGAGAAGAAGGGAAAAGAGTGATCATGAGGCGAACATGGTCTTTGCACCTGCCTCTCTATAAAAGAAGAAGAGAAGAAGAAGCAGAGCAATTTTGAGGCAGACGCGGTCTTTGCACCCGCCTCTTGACACAAAAGAAGAAGAGAAGAAAAGAAGGAAACGATCACGAGGCAAACATGGTCTTCGTACCTGCCTCCCCACAAAAGAAGAAGAGAAGAAGAGAAAGAAGGGCCAGGAGGCAAACTTTGACCTCCGACCTCCAGCCATCCAACAAATAGAAACCAACTAAACCTTCCGCCGACGGGGCGTTAAACCGACTAAACCTTCCTCCGACGGGGCGTTAAACCGACTAGACCTTCTGCCGACGGGGCATTAAACCGACAAAGGCCTCCCAGATCCGGGATTTTGTAGCTTGCTTCCCAAAATTCGGCCCTCATGGCCCGCTTCCCAATCTTGGCTCTCGCAACCTGCTTCCCCTGGCTCTCGTAGCCTGTTCCCTAATTCTGGCTCTCGCAGCCTGCTTCCCCCTGGCTTTTATAGCCTGCTCCCCAACTTTGGCCCTTGCAGCCTGCTTAACTTTGGCTCTCGCAGTATGTTTCCCCCTGGCTTTTATAGCCTGCTTCCCAACTTTGGCTCTTGCAGCCTGCTTACCTTTGGCCCTCGTGGCCTGCTTCCCAACTTTGGCTCTTTGCAGCCCGCTTCTCAGCTTCGGCTTGTAGCCCGCTTCCCCAATTCTGGCCCTCGTAGCCTGCTTACCTGTGGCCTTCGTGGCCTGCTTCCCCATTATGGCCTTCGTGGCCTGCTTATCTTTGGCCTTCGTAGCCTGCTTATCTCTGGCTCTCGCAGCATGCTCCCCCTCGGCTTTTATAGCCTACTTCCCAACTTTGGCTCTTGCAGCCTGCTTCCCTCTGGCCCTTGTGGCCTGCTTCCCAACTTCGGCTCTTTGTAGCCCGCTTCTCAGCTTCGGCTTGTATCCCGCCTCCCCAACTTTGGCTCGCGTAGCTTGCTTCCCTTTGGCCTTTGTGGCCGGCTTCCCAATGTTGGCTCTCGTAGCCTGCTCCCCCAACCTTTGGCCCTTGTAGCCCGCTTCCCAGCATCTCCCGGCTTCTATAGCCTGCTGCCCTAATACCCCTTCAGCCGTTCGCGGTCTGCTTCCCTGATACCTTTATTATCACTACACTTATACGTAACAATAATATTTTCTTATGTAAAAACAAAACAAAAAAAAACACCAAAAACAAAACAAAAGCAAAACAAACACAAAAAAAAGAGAATGCATGATTGCCCTGCTTGCATGGTTGCTTAATATAGAATAATACACCTCCTTGGAATTTTCCAGGACCGTGTTTCCTTGCTAAATAACAACGACCCGATTCCGGATGCACGGGCGTCATGACACGCGCTCGAAGGGAACCCAATTATGGCGGGTGCACACGTCAAGGGGAAGAGTCATGGCTGAATCGCTAAGCCCAACTCACAAAATCAACCTGAGGCAATGCTCCCACACTTAGCACTTAATGTGTTCAATAGCCTTCGACTATAGGGATTGCCCGAATTTCTTCTTAGCACTCTACGGAGACTTGAATTCCTGCACTCGCGTGAAAGGTAATCGTGAGGAAAAAGCTGCCTACCCCCACTGTAAAAAAAAAGAGGAAAAAAAAGAGAGAAAAAGAGATAGAGAAACGCGGAGCCGAGTAGCCGGGAATCCCCATTGAAACAAATGAGGAGACTCGCGCGAAATGGTGAAGCGAATTACAATAAGGATGAAACCTATTAGTCGGGAATCCCCATTGAGACACATGAGGAGACTCGCGTCAAACGGTGGAATCCATAATAGAATTACAATAAGGATGAATCTTAGTAGCCGGGAATCCCCATTGAGACACATGAGGAGACTCGCGCCGAACGGTGAAATCCGCTACAAAAATAAACAGACGGGGGGCTGTGCAAAGCTACCAAAATCGAGAGCCTGAAACATATGTGTAGGCGCTAGAGTGATCCTCGAGTGCCACCAGGAAAACCCGCATATCCCTGTGGTTAGGGCTCTTTGTCCACACACTTGCACTGCCGCGTCACAGATAATTGCCTCGGGTGAAATGCATGAATTTAGGCTATGCATGCAAGACATGCGATATCCTCTTGACGGGTGCACCACCCCTCAGTTGTGTCTCGCGGCCCGCACCACATCTACGAATTACGGGTGATGTCCCTATCCTATCCCCTATAGGGGGAGCTGCCTTACTTATATCTATGTTATGCATGCTAATGAATGCTTGCATGCTTGAATAAAAATATATATAATAATAAATAATAAATAATAAATAATAAAAATGTGCGTATGCAATAAACTCAATTCTGGCCATCGAAGCCTACGTTCCCAGCTACGGCTCGTAGAGCCCAATCTTGGCCCCCATGGCCTACATCCTGCCCTCACGGCTCGTTAATCTCCCAATTCCGGCTCTTGTAGCCTGCTTCCCAACTTCGGCTCTAGCAGCCGGCTTACCTTTGGCCTTCGCAGCCTGCTCCCCAATTCCGGCTCTTGCAGCTTGCTTCCCAACTTCGGCTCTAGCAGCCTGCTTGCCTTTGGCCTTCGCAGCCTGCTCCCAATATCTCTGGCTCTTGCAGCCTGCTTCCCAATTCTGGCCCTCGTGGCTTGCTTCCCAATATCTCTGGCTCTTGCAACCTGCTTACCTTTGGCCTTCGCGGCCTGCTCCCCAATTCTGGCTCCCGTAGCCTGCTTCCCTGATCCGGCTCTTGCGGCCCGCTTCCCAACATTACTTGCCCTTTACGGCCTACTTCCCAGAATCTGGCCTGCACGGCCCGCTTCCGTAACGCCAACTTTGGCCCTCGCGGCCCACTTTCCCGAGTCCGGGTTTCATAACTGATATCCCCGGCGCATTTTTGAATCAACAAACTCTTCTCTCCGTCCCTTCAGACGATGAACATCTCAGTTGCTTCTGGCCTTATCTGTTTCGGCCTCACTTACTGGCTCCCGTGCCAACAGCTTTCAATTATCGGCCGATGTGCCTACAACTCTTATATCATTGGCATCCATGCCAACAGCCACCTGGAGTTCTTCAAAAAAAAGGAAAGAGAAAAAAAAAGAAGGGAAGAAGAGAAGAAACAAAAAAACAACAACAAAAAGGACAAAAAAGAAGAGATGACAAAAGAGAAGAAAAGAAAAAAAAGAGAAGAAGAGAAAAAAGAGAAGAAAAGAAAAAAAGAGAAGGAGAGAAAAGAGAGAAGAAAAGAAAGAGAAGAGACAAAGAGACCAACATACCACTTCAGTCCCCGGCACCCCGTCGGCACTGATGAAGAGACCAACATACCACTTCAGTCCCCGGCACCCCGTCGGCACTGATGAAGAGACCAACATACAACTTCAGTCCCCGGGGTGAACTTCAGTCCCCGGCACCCCGTCGGCACTGATGAAGAGACCAACATACCACTTCAGTCCCCGGCACCCCGTCGGCACTGATGAAGAGACCAACATACCACTTCAGTCCCCGGCACCCCGTCGGCACTGATGAAGAGACCAATATACAACTTCAGTCCCCGGCACCCCGTCGGCACTGATGAAGAGACCAATATACAGCTTCAATTCCCGGCATCCCGTCGGCGCTGATGAAGAGACAAAGAGACCAACAAACCAGGTCAGCTCCCGACACCCTGTCGGCACTAACGAAGAGACAAAGAGACCAAGATGTCATGTTAGTCCCGACACCCTGTCGGCACTGATGAAGAGACAAAGAGACAACAAGCCAAGTCAGCTCCCGACGCCCTATCGGCGTTGACGAAGAGACAAAGAGACCAACAAATCAGGTCAGCTCCCGGCGCCCTACCGGCATTGACGAAGAGACCAAGAGACCAACAAAGCATGTCAGCTCCCGACACCCTATCGGCACTGACTAAGAGACAAAGAGATCAACAAATCCGGTCAGCCCCCGGCATCATGTCGGCACTGACGAAGAGAAAAAGAGACAAAAAGACCAACAAAGCATGTCAGCTCCCGACACCCTGTCGGCACTGACGAAGAGACAAAGAGATCAATAAACCATGTCGTCCCCCGGCACCCTGTCGGCACTGACGAAGAGAAGAAGAGGCCAACATGCTACGCCAGCTCCCAACACCCCGGCGACACCGACGAAGAGGAAAAGAGGCCAGTACACCCGCGGGCACCGCCCGGCTCATCCTTCGCCCGCGCTACCCGTGGGTGGGGGGCATTTGTGGACACCAAAAAATTGCAAACCCAGATATCCTACTCGGCCTCGCATCAACAACGGCGCCGAGTGAAGAAGCCCCGGAGAGACTGGTCATTCAGACTCCCCAAATATGCACACTGCCGTGAAGCCGTCCCCGGAGTCACGACGGCAAAGAGAAACCAATTCCCGAGAAGCGCATAATCCATGGGCCTCAAAGAAAATCAGGCGGGCCACGACTCGTGCTCACAACAAGCTCAAAACTGCCCATTTAGCCCTTCAGTGGCACGCCCCTGGAGCCCTTCAGCGGCACGCCCTCCAGGGTGCTCCAGCGGCACGCTCCCGTGAACCCCTTCAGCGGCATAGCCCCCAGCGGCACGCCCTTCAGACGCCCCAGCGGCACGGCCATTTGGCCCTCCAGCGGCACGGCCATCCAGCCCTTCTGCAGCACGCTTCATCGCACCAAGTCTATACAGCCATCAGCCCAAGTCTGTACGTTGGCTGAATGAACAAACGAAGTCTGTACAGCCAAGCCCCAAGTCTATACATTGGCTGAATGCACAAACAAAGTCTATACGTCCAAGCTCCAAGTCTGTACATTGGCTGGCTGTTTTGAACGCAAAGTCTATACACTCGTGTGGCAAGTCCGTACAGAGTTCTGGCAAACGCGAAGTCTATACACTGGTGAAATCTGTACATCCACCAGTTCAATGCAAAGTATGTACATCGATGAAGTCTATACGTCAGCCCCTGCAAGTCTATACGTTGCAGCTAGGTGAAGTATGTACAACCCATGCCTTGCCGAAGTCTATACACTCTTTGGTGCCCTCCAACGGCACACTTTGAAGTGCCCTCCACGGCACACTTTTTATGCCCCCAGCGGCACACTTTGAAGTGCCCTCCACGGCACACTTTTTATGCCCCCAGCGGCACACTATGAAGGGCCCCAGCGGCACACTATGAAGGCCCCCTAGCGGCACACTGTGAAGGCCCCCCACGGCACGCTCTTTGTGCCCTTCAGCGGCACACTTCTCTGGGCCTTCAGCGGCACGCCTTTTGCCCTCTTCAGCGGCACGCCTACAGTGTCTTACAGCGACACACTTCTTCAGCCCGCCAGCGGCACAGCGTGAAGGTTTTTCAACGGCCAAACGATGTGAAGCCCATGCCTTATGGATCCTCGGCGCGCAGTGGGCTGTCCGAGGTGTCACCCGGGGGTTGGGCCACGCTGCCTACTCCCCCCTGTCACCCAGGACAAGGGAGTCAACTCCCATTAAACCCCCCGGACGCTTCCCACCTTCGAGGCTTCCACCGTGTGGGGTATAAAACCCCTCTTCGCTGCGAACAACAAAGGAGGAGGAGAGGCATATACACAGAGGGGAATACACGCACAGACAGATACACGCAGAAGAGAAGAAGGAGAAGAGAAGAAGAGAAGAAGAGAAGAAGAGGACGAGAAGAGAAGAAGAGGGAAGAGAGGAAGAGAGGGGAGAGGCCCCGCCGCTCCAGCCACCGTCACCGTCTGTGCGAAGAGGGAAAAGAAGAAGAGAAAGAAGAAGAGGAGGGGAGGCTCTGCCCCCCCCTCCCGCTGCTCCGTTCACCGCCGTCCGCGCGAAGAGCAGAAGAAGAAGAAGAGAAGAAGGAGAGGAGAGGCTCCGGCTCCCCCGTTGCTATCCCGTCCACCACCGCCCGTGTGAAGAGAGGAAGAGAAGGAGAGTGAGTAAGGAGAGAGAGTGAAGTCCGGGAGGGGAGGAGTCCATGCCCCCATTGTGTCTTCTTTCTTTCTTTCTTTGTCCCCTTGTTTTCCTTCCCGTCGCCATGTATTAGCCCCCTTGGGGCACTCCTCTTGCGTGAATAAAGGTAGAGGGCTTGCAATATCTCTTCGGACGTCTTTCCGACGCATTTCTTCTGGGTTTACATCCTTCGGTGTTTCACGCCCCTTTCTTTTCTTCCCTTCCTTAGGGTTTACTTCCTGTCGGGCGTTTTCCTCTTCATTCACCCCCAGCCGTCGGCCCCCAGCGGCACACCCCAACTGTGCTCAGCGGCACACCCTAGCCGTGCCCCAGCGGTACGCGCCAGCCCAGCCCCAGCGGCACGCCTTTGGCCTGCCTCTACCCGGCACACCTGGCCCTCTCCCTGCCAGTCAGGGTATCCTTAGGTTGCATTAGCCCCGTGTTTCCTCTCTATCGTCCCCTCTGAGTTTTCTGAGGTTTTATTAAGGTGTTGCCGCTCTCGGGCCCCCCCCCTCCAGTTGTCGGGTTCCGCCACTCCATGTGGGCGCGTTCCCTGTATCTCCCTTACGCTCGGGTCAAGGGGAGATGCTGCCGAATTTTTGTTAGAAACAATAACATATTAAAAGAGGCAAAGGGAAGCAACAAACGAACAAAAATAATTAACGAAACCTTCTAACTAAGCAAGCCACTGTCGGCACCACGACGAGAGCTGGATCAGTTAATGACCCGACAGACCGGGCATCCAATCTGCAAGAAGAGGCTGAAAAGAACAAAGCCAAGAATGAGTTTGTATAAAACTACATGAAAATTAAGATAAGAAGAAAAGAAAAGCCTTAAAATAAATAATAAAAGAATGGACCTTCACCGGCATGCCTGACCCTACCTTCAACTCAAGTGACCCTTCACCGGTGCACTCTCGGGGTTTCAGCGGCACAGCCATTCCCCACTTTCAACAATACACTCCAGCAACCTTCAGCGGTACACCCCCTCAATCCCAGCGGTACGCCCCTTTGAGCCTTCAACGGCGCACCCTTGCACCTTCAGCGGTACACCCTTGCACCTTCAGCGGTACACCCTTGTTGCCCCCCAGCGGTACGCCCCATTCCCCAGCGGTACACCCCCTCAATCCCAGCGGTACACTCTCTCCCTTCGCCGGTACACCCTCATCCACCGTCTCAACGAGATCCAGTGTACAGACTTGGCAGATGGAGGCACAAACACAGCAGCAAGCAATGTATAGACTTCGTATGTTGATTGCATGGGCAATGTACAGACTTCACGCTGCAGCGTATAGACTTGGGGCTGGCCAATGTACAGACTTTGTGCTGCAGCGTATAGACTTGGGCAATGTACAGACTTCATGCGGCGACGTACAGACTTTGTGCTGCAGTGTATAGACTTTGGGCCAGCCAATGTATAGACTTCATGCTGCAGCATATAGACTTTGGGCTGCAATGTATAGACTTCATACTGGCCAATGTATAAACTTTGGGCCAGCCAATGTATAGACTTCATGCTGCAGCGTATAGACTTTGGGCTGCAATGTATAGACTTCATGCTGCAGTGTATAGACTTTGAGCTGTAATGTATAGACTTTATGCTGGTCAATGTACAGACTTTGAGCTGATGAATGCTGCCCAACGTATAGACTTCATGATGGCCAACGTATAGACTTTGAGCTGATGAATGCTGGCCAATGTATAGACTTTGAGTCGATGAATGCTGGCCAATGTACAGACTTTGAGCTGATGAATGCTGACCAACGTATAGACTTTGAGCTGCAATGTATAGACTTCATGCTGGTCAATGTATAGACTTTGAGCTGATGAATGCTGACCAACGTATAGACTTTGAGCTGCAATGTATAGACTTCATGCTGGTCAATGTACAGACTTTGAGCTGCAATGTATAGACTTCATGCTGGCCAACGTGTAGACTTTGAGCTGATGGGTGCTGGCCAGTGTATAGACTTTGGGCTACAACGTGTAGACTTTGGGGCTATCAATGTATAGACTTCGAATCGCAGCCAATGGACAACGTACAGACTTTAGACTAAAGGACGTATAGACTTTGTGTACTGGCTGAATAGACAATGTATAGACTTTAGGCTGAGGAACGTACAGACTTTACATTATCCCCCTCCTTCACCGATACACTCTCCAGCTATAGCCCCAGCGGTACACTTCCTTCAGGCCTTCACCGGTACGTCCCCCTTTAAGTCCTTCAACGGCACATGTCTCCAGCCCTTCGTCGGCAAGCCTGCCGCCCTCCTCCGCCGGCACACCTCCTTAAGCCCTTCAGCGGCACCCATCCCCAGCCCTTCGCCGGCACACTTTTCTGCCCACCTTCCTTCAGCAGTACACTCCCTTTTTAGCCCCCCTTTTCAACCCACCAAGGGTCAACTCTCTCCAAAAAAATGTAATAAACATATACATATATATAATACGTGAACGCACATATACATAAACATATAGGCATCTAATGGTAGCACTAACAAACTAATAAAAGTCATGATGAATAAATGAACCTGAATATATACATATAAAAAAAATGATGACGAGTGAAATAAGTGGCAATAATAATAATAATAATAAGGGGGGGGGGCAATAATAGCAGTGAGCAAGACGAGGGAGATCACCCGGAACAGATGCGGAAAGAGGAATGAGCAACAGGATAATAAGAATAATAATGATAAAACATTACGAGGTATTAATAATTCTACATTGCAGCCCTCTCTCTCCGTGACTCGACGCAGAAGGAACAGTGACGCCGCCCTCGCAGGCCGGGCCCGAGTCTTGGGATTCGTCCCGACAAGACGGTGCCCCGACCCAGTCTTGGGCCGACATTTTAATCAGATCGGATTCATTCATCACCCCAGTTTTCCGTCACGTTTCTATCACGGACCCGTGTCCGAATATGAAAAGGTCCATGAGTGACCGACATGGCCAGTGGCTTGCATCCTAATGCGTACTTTGGTGTGATTTTCTCCTGCCTCTTTCTCACGCAATTAGTATTATTCTTTTCGGCCGCAGGGCCCCTAATTTCGGCAATTAATCAAAGGTATTCCCTCGTATGGGGGATGTAAATGACGTCGTGACCTTGATGGCGCGACGGGATTCAGTCTCGACACGAACCACACATTCGCCTGATGAAGTCAAATCGAGCGCACCATTGACTCTTCGGAGCCCGAATAAATCATCACTTCGGTGACTGGCACGCCCACGCACTTAAATAGACGAAACCACATGAACCGGCGAATTAAAGTGCGTCCACACCAAGATAAATAATGATAACTAATTTAACGAAACACGACAAGCAAACGAATGATAATAAAATGAACAAACAATAAAAACAAACCTAACAATAACAATAATAAATGAATAAATCACAAGAAAAAAAATAAATAGCAATAACGAACCCACTCAAAGATATACATAAATCAACAAATAATAATAGTAAAACTCTGAGTAATAATAAAACGATGGTAAAACCCACATTGCAACCCCATCTCTCCCCGTGGCCCGACGCAAGAGGAACAACAACGCCGCCCTCTCAGGCCGGACCCGAGTCTTGGGAGTTATTCCGACATGGCCAGGCTCCGACCTAATCTCGGGCCGACATTCAAATCAGACCGGATTTGTTTCTCGCCCCAGATTCCTTCCGAGCCATCATTAAAATTGCCGTGCATGCGGCAGATATTTGAACGGGTTCACCTCGATTTTCGCCGCGTTTCTATTATGGACTTGCGTCCGAACATGAAAAGGCCCGTGAATGCCCGACATGGCCGATGGCTCCCATCCCGACATGGTCGTAATCCGGCGTTGCTCTGGGCCAATAGTTCATCAATTCCGACCCGTTCCTATTGGGATTCATTCCCGCTCTTTCACTGAAATTACCGTGAACTCGGCATACATTTATACGGGGTTGTGCCTGGCTACGCCGTACCTTCAATACGGACCCTTGTCTGAATATCAAGTGGTCCGCAAGTGACCGACAGAAATCGGAATCGAAAGAGACGGCTCCCGTCATCCCTGGACCCTATATACGGGAATATCAATAAGGCCTTTGTGGGCTGTGCTTGGACCTCGGGTCCGTCCCGATTATGATCATTGTCTGACCCACGCCCTCGGCCTATAGCTCGCTTCCTTCGAACATGTTTTGGGTTTTGGAATCTAGTCCCGGGACTCTTCCCCGTTGCCCTCCGACACCGGGAACATTAATGATGCCCACGCAAGCCCCGTTTGGACCGGGAGGCGCCCCCGGTATGGTCTCGACTCGATCTCACATCGGGCCAATAAATTCGCTAATTTCCTGCTACACTAATCGAGATTTAACCGAATGTTTTCAGTGTCTCGAATAATGTATTTTCCGTATCACAGTATACATATGTTCCAGGTCCTCCTGCGACGATTATGATACTCTCAAGCCGGACACCCGTCTGAATATTAAACGGTCTCCCGAATGATCGACACGTTTCGAACGTCCGCTTCCCTAGACATAGGGCTTTTCAGTCGATTCAAGGGATATTCCCTCATTGCCCCTTGGCACCGGAAATACTAATGATGCTCGTGCAAGTCTTGTTTCGACCGCGGGGGGCCCACCGCAGTATGGAAACAGCTTGCTCTTGCACCGGGCCAATAGATTTACTGGTTTCTGACCGCTCTGACCGAGGTTTAGCCGAACGTTCTCCGCTCTCCCGAACAATAGATTTTCCGTATCTCGGCATACATGCTTTCCGGTTTTCCCGCGACAACCGTGATTTTCTCGAGCCGACATTCGTCCGAACATTAAATGGTCAGTACACGACCGACATGATCTCGAATGGTTTTCTTCTCGCCCTCGTACGAGGATTTCAATATCCCGTAATAGACCTTCCATGCAATTGATTTCTTGGCCATGAGGCCCTGAATCCCGGCGATTAATCAAGGGTGTTCCCTCGTATGGGGGATGTAAATGACATCGTGACCTTTATGGCACGGCGGGTTTTGGTCCCGACAACCCTGATAAAAACAAGATTTTTAAATAAATTAAATTAAAATAAAAGATAAGTAAATAGATGACAAAGAGTCTAAATGGGTAAATCATTAATCAAGAAGAAATAACGCCTTTTATCAAGGCGCTGATTCAAAAGGAAACGCCTCTGGATAAGGCGTTAATTTAAAAGGGACGCCTAGGCAATAGGGCGTCAAATTTCAAACGATGGGAAAAATAAAAATTAAGGAAAAGAAATGAAACACCCTCTACATGGGCGCGTTTACATAAGTAACGACGCTAGACAAGGCGTCAATTTAAATTCAACGCCCTCACTTAAGAAGTTAATTCATTTCGAGTTTCGTTCGACCCAGGAGTTTATCCAGGGCAAGTTCTGGATAACTACGTCAAATGTGGAATACGGTAAGGACTCTATCATGGAAGTATTACTTCCAATACAACTCTAACCCTATTAGGATCCCCAAAATCTTATAAATATACTCCCTAATCAAGCCCTGATCGCTATTTTGGCGTTCGTCTACTGCTGCCGTACACGAAGAACAGGTAGTGTTCTTCTTTTCCTTCAGTCACGGTTTAAGGAAGATAATGATCGTTCGTCTTTCCTTCTTCCTCTGCAGGTTGCCTGCAACGTGAAGAAACTCTCATATAGTTGAAGGACGAGAAGTTCATCATCTTGTTTTCTTCTTTCGGCGATCAGGAAACTCTGTTACAAACAGAGTATCATCTCTTCACATCTTTTACGTATCTTCCTCTAAACCAGGTAGGTTTTCTCAAGAACGTAGCCTAAACTAGTATAAATTATGAAATAAACTCATCCATGATCTCATGCATATAGTTTTACTGCGTTTCCAAATGTTTTCTAAGTGATTTTAAAGAAGCGACCGAGACAAGGGCGCTAATTCTTGTTTGACGCCCTACCCATGAGTCGTCAATTTCATATAATTGATAACTATCCATGTTTAAAATTCTATAACTATGAGACCATGAATCTAAATTAATGCATGATCATACCTATCGAATCCTGCTATTTTTCTTGTCCTGACCATGAAATTGTTTCCTGAAATTTTATTATCTGAAAATTGATCAATTGTTGAATTAACGACCTGCACAAGGTCGTCTCTTATTGAACTGACGCCCCAGACCAGGGCGCTAATTGAAAAGTAACGCCCCTGTTCAGGGTGCATTTTTGTTAAAATTCCAGAATATTGAGTTTCTGCATAATGGAAATATTGAAGGAACGACTATTGTATAAGTCGTCAATTCGTAAATAAACGCCCCTGTAAAAGGCGTTAATTTGATAAGTAATGACTTAGATCAGGTCGCTATTTTCCTGTGACACTATTTTACAATGTTACTGTTAACCGAGGGTTTTGTATATACACAAAATATATATATATATATATATATATATATATATATATATATATATATATCGGCACTATATTCCAGTCCGTGAATATAGTCCCATGTTTCATGATGTTTTATCGCACTACCCTCAATTCTCATTGACATACAAGCTCTCCATTGGACATTCCGTTCCTTTGGACTAGCGAGTTAGTCATAGAGACCTCCGTAAGACTCCTCGAGCCTTGGATTCCCTCAAGGCCGACTGAGCTGGTTGTACCATAAAAACCCATTACACTATTTTGCCATGTCACTCTAAAGAAACATGGTATACCGGCCCTCATGTTATGCAAAGTGTGTATCATGAGAATTCTCTTAATGGGATGAGGTTATCATGCCATTTGATGCTGTTCTTGTAAACCCCAATTCTATATTCAACATGATGTTCTTGTGGACCTCAATTCTATATTAAGAATGAGGACGTCTTGCCATTGATGTGCTGTTCTTGTGGACCTCAATTCTACATAAAGAATGTCCATACTTGTTTGTCATGGTACCCAAGTTAGGGAACCAATTCCACCTAGTTTTATCGATAATCGTGATTGTACCGTTATTATCGCTATTCTATGTCAAGTGTCATATTTTGGACTCTATTCTATCAAAGTCTATCCTACATGTCTATAAGCTTTATTCTTGAAATTTCATAGTGGCTATACATAAACGTGGATGTTAAAATACATGATTAATGCCTGCGCATATAGGGCCAGATCTAGTCCTGGGAGGAGCACACGAAAGTACTTGTGCCCATGGGAGTTGATTGATCACGGTATTGGCATTATACCGAAGTACATGACTAGCTTGATTGAACATTCCACAAATCTTGTACTTGTACTTGACTTGATATTACATGACTTGCGTGACCCGAAAAAGGGTAATTTCATATTTGCGTGCTTGAACGTGATAGCCAAATTCCAACATGACATGATGAATACACTTGCTTGAATATCTTGATATCTTTTGATATAAGTTCTTGAAAGTTCATGACTAGTTCTTCTTGCTATCTTATTCTTATACACTCTCTCTATCTTGTCGTTTTATGCGAGCATGCATAGCTATAGTGCATTCATGAAAGATGTAATTACTTAAACCCCTTGCTAGTTCTTGAGATATAATTTCCTACTGAGCGTTCGCTCACTTAGTGTTTCCCTACTTTTCAGGTAAGTCCGACGATGAGGGAACTCAAACGGATGGGGAAAATCAAGAGTGAAAGAGATAGAGCATCTTCCGTGTTATCTAGTCTTTTTCATATTTGCTGGGGTCAACCTTGTATTTTTCCTTTATTTTAGTTAGTACTTCAAAGGTTTGTAATAGACATATTCTTATGAAGTAATAAAGGATTGGGTTATCTTTACTTTTGCGCATCTCTGATTTTGGTGTCGAATACACTAATACTCTGATTGACATGATTGATATAAACTCGTCACGCGTCTCCAGGTATCTTCCGCTCTCGGGGCGTGACAGTTTTTGTCGTATCAGAGCCTAGGGTATTCAATTCCTAGGAAAACCCAAGTCCAAGGATAGGTTTAACGTTTAACCGGTGAGATTGGGTAGAACCAAGGGTTGAGTTAACATAAAAACTTAAAAGCCCTTAACGCGAGTATATACTAATATAGTTATTGTAATTGTAGGATAATGGCTGCCGAACGTGCTCAGTGGCACAACATGCAGCGTACACTCCAAGGCATGACCCAAGTGCTGCAACAAGTAGCACAGGGAGGTGCACAACGAGCCGGAAGTCTCCACCAAGTCTTCAAGAACATGAACCCTCCCAAATTCATGGGTTCTACTGATCCGGATGACGCAGAGCACTGGATCAGGGAGACGGAGCGTATATTCCGTGTTATGCAATGCACGGATCAAGATAAAGTCTTATTAGCTACTTTCCAACTAGAAAGGGATGCCCGATGCTGGTGGGAGTCAGTCGAAGCTACTATAAATCGACACCAAATTGTAGATGTTAACCGAGGGTTTCGTATATATATAAATATATATATATATCTATATATATATATCGGCACTATATTCTAGTCCGTGAATATAGTCCCATGTTTCATGATGTTTTATCGCACTACCCTCAATTCTCATTGACATACAAGCTCTCCATTGGACATTCCGTTCCTTTGGACTAGCGAGTTAGTCATAGAGACCTCCGTAAGACTCCTCGAGCCTTGGATTCCCTCAAGGCCGACTGAGCTGGTTGTACCATAAAAACCCATTACACTATTTTGCCATGTCACTCTAAAGAAACATGGTATACCGGCCCTCATGTTATGCAAAGTGTGTATCATGAGAATTCTCTTAATGGGATGAGGTTATCATGCCATTTGATGCTGTTCTTGTAAACCCCAATTCTATATTCAACATGATGTTCTTGTGGACGTCAATTCTATATTAAGAATGAGGACGTCTTGCCATTGATGTGCTGTTCTTGTGGACCTCAATTCTACATAAAGAATGTCCATACTTGTTTGTCATGGTACCCAAGTTGGGGAACCAATTCCACCTAGTTTTATCGATAATCGTGATTGTACCGTTATTATCGCTATTCTATGTCAAGTGTCATATTTTGGACTCTATTCTATCAAAGTCTATCCTACATGTCTATAAGCTTTATTCTTGAAATTCCATAGTGGCTATACACAAACGTGGATGTTAAAATACATGATTAATGCCTGCGCATATAGGGCCCGATCTGGTCCTGGGAGGAGCACCCGAAAGTACTTGTGTCCATGGGAGTTGATTGATCACGATATTGGCATTATACCAAAGTGCATGACTAGCTTGATTGAACATTCCACAAATCTTGTACTTGTACTTGACTTGATATTACATGACTTGCGTGACCCGAAAAAGGGTAATTTCATACTTGCGTGCTTGAACGTGATAGCAAAATTCCAACATGACATGATGAATACACTTGCTTGAATATCTTGATATCTTTTGATATAAGTTCTTGAAAGTTCATGACTAGTTCTTCTTGCTATCTTATTCTTATACACTCTCTCTATCTTGTCGTTTTATGCGAGCATGCATAGCTATAGTGCATTCATGAAAGATGTAATTACTTAAACCCCTTGCTAGTTCTTGAGATATAATTTCCTACTGAGCGTTCGCTCACTTAGTGTTTCCCTACTTTTCAGGTAAGTCCGACGATGAGGGAACTCAAACGGATGGGGAAAATCAAGAGTGAAAGAGATAGAGCATCTTCCGTGTTATCTAGTCTTTTTCATATTTGCTGGGGTCAACCTTGTATTTTTCCTTTATTTTAGTTAGTACTTCAAAGGTTTGTAATAGACATATTCTTATGAAGGAATAAAGGATTGGGTTATCTTTACTTTTGCGCATCTCTGATTTTGGTGTCGAATACACTAATACTCTGATTGACATGATTAATATAAACTCGTCACGCGTCTCCAGGTATCTTCCGCTCTCGGGGCGTGACAGTTTTTGTGGTATCAGAGCCTAGGGTATTCAATTCCTAGGAAAACCCAAGTCCAAGGATAGGTTTAACGTTTAACCGGTGAGATTGGGTAGAACCAAGGGTTGAGTTAACATAAAAACTTAAAAGCCCTTAACGCGAGTATATACTAATATAGTTATTGTAATTGTAGGATAATGGCTGCCGAACGTGCTCAGTGGCACAACATGCAGCGTACACTCCAAGGCATGACCCAAGTGCTGCAACAAGTAGCACAGGGAGGTGCACAACGAGCCGGAAGTCTCCACCAAGTCTTCAAGAACATGAACCCTCCCAAATTCATGGGTTCTACTGATCTGGATGACGCAGAGCACTAGATCAGGGAGACGGAGCGTATATTCCGTGTTATGCAATGCACGGATCAAGATAAAGTCTTATTAGCTACTTTCCAACTAGAAAGGGATGCCCGATGCTGGTGGGAGTCAGTCGAAGCTACTATAAATCGAGACCAAATTACTTGGGAAGAATTTGTTGAACATTTCAACAATAAATATTTTTCAGACCGAGTCCAAGAAAAGAAAGCTACCGAATTTGCCGCACTCAAGCAACGGTTATTATCGGTGGCGGAGTACGAGGCACAATTCTTTAGATTGTCTCGGTATGCTAAGCACTTAGTTAGCACCGAGAAGGTGAAAGCTAGGAGGTTCCTTAATGGGCTCAGGCCCCAATATATTACCCAGCTGGCGCCAATGGATATTCAGGTCTACTCAGAGATAGTACGCCGAGCTCAATTGTTAGAAGATGCGACGGAGCTATCAGATAGAATCCGTGGGAAGGATAAGAAGGAACAAGTTACAAGTTCGGGTTCCTTTAAACCCAACTTCAAGAAGAGGCCTAGCACTGGAGGTACTTCTTCTCAAGACCAAAAATTTAAGAAGACCAAGCCCTTCTCTATCACTACTACACCTTCGAATATAATATGCAAGCATTGTGACAAGGCTGGTCATAAAGTCGAAGAGTGCTGGAGGAAACTTAGAGCATGTCTCCGTTGCGAGAGCCGTGAGCATCGGATTCCCGATTGCCCATTACTTAATGATCAAACCGGTGACGGAAACCGCCCAATAACCAAGAATGCTCGTCTTCACGCAATTAAGGAGACCGAACAAGAAGAAGAAGGCGGACTAGTAGAAGGTACACTGAAAGTTTGTTCCAAGTGTGCACATGTCTTATTTGATACGGGTGCATCACATTCTTTTATTTCCAAGAAGTTTGCTAACCCCCTACCTATGGAACTGGAATGGATGAAAATAATTTTATCTACTCCTCTCGGAAACGAAACCGATATTACTCACCATTATCAAAACTGTGAAGTCTTGGTAAAAGGAAGAAATCTTCCTATCGATCTCATATGTTTAGATCTAAAGGAGTATGATGTCATACTAGGAGCGGATTGGTTATCTAAATACCAGGCAACAGTCGATTGCCATAACAGCAAAGTTACCTTCCGGAACTTTCCAGAACTAGTCTATTCTAGCCCCAAGAGTCGGAGCGAGTCACCTCTTATTTCGGCTCTCCGAGCTAACAAGCTAATAAGGAAAGGATGTGTATCTTTCCTTGCATTTGTCGTGATTAAGGAGGCTAAGGAAACTAAGATAGAAGATATCCCAGTTGTGCAAGAATTTCCGGATGTGTTTCCGGAAGATTTGCCTGGATTACCCCCGCAAAGAGAAGTGGCCTTCACCATCGATTTAGTCCCTGGTGCTGGACCTGTTTCTAAGGCACCGTATAGAATGTCACTTGTTGAACTCAAGGAGTTAAAGGAGCAATTGATGGAACTCATTAAGAAAGGATTCATTAGACCGAGTACTTCCCCGTGGGGAGCGCCTGTATTATTTGTAAAGAAGAAGGATGGATCCATGAGACTATGCATCGACTATTGACAGTTGAATCATCTCACTATCAAGAACAAGTATCCACTGCCGAGAATCGATGAGTTATTTGATCAAATATCTGGATCTAAGTACTTTTCCAAGATTGATCTCAGGTCAGGATATCACCAACTAAGGATCAAGGATGATGACATTCATAAGACTACATTCAGAAGCAGGTATGGCCATTATGAGTTTGTTGTTATGCCTTTTGGACTAACGAATGCCCCTGCTGCCTTTATGCAGTTAATGAATAGTATATTCAGGTCTTATTTGGATCAATTCGTGGTGGTCTTTATTGATGATATATTAATTTATTCCAAGACTAAGGAAGAGCATGAGGAGCAATTGAGGATTGCATTACAAATATTGAGGACAAACCAATTATATGCAAAACTCAGCAAGTGTGAATTCTGGCTTGAGGAAGTGACTTTTCTCGGACATGTTATATCAAAGGATGGCTTATCAGTAGATCCATCAAAAGTTGAAGCTGTAAGAAATTGGGAATGTCCGACCAACGCTAGCGAGATCTGAAGTTTCTTAGGTCTTGCTGGCTATTACAGGCGATTCATCAAAGATTTCTCTAAGATCGCCATACCACTTACGAGGTTAACTCGCAAGGAGATCCGTCATGAATGGAGTGAGGAATGTGAAAGAAGCTTCCAAACTCTCGAGGATCATCTTACTACAACTCCTGTCTTAGCTTTACCAGTGGAAGGAGAGAAATTCGAGGTATACACTGATGCTTCAGGCATTGGCCTCGGATGTGTTCTAATGCAACAAGGAAAGGTTATAGCTTACTCTTCTCGTCAATTAAAGAAGCATGAAGAGAACTACCCCGTCCATGACTTAGAATTAGCCGCGGTAGTATTTGCACTAAAGATCTGGAGACATTATCTATATGGAGTGCAGTTTACTGTATACTCCGATCACAAGAGTCTCAAGTATCTTTTCTCTCAAAAGGAACTAAATATGAGGCAAAGGCGTTGGCTAGAATATCTCAAGGACTTCGACTTCAATATACAATATCATCCCGAAAAGGGTAACCATGTAGCAGATGCCCTTAGTCGAAAGCCGAGAGCACTGTTAGCCAATTGTATGGTTCAAGAATGGAAATTGCTGAAGCAATTCTCCGAACTCAATATAAGCATAGACACAGACTTTCAATGTGTCACATTATCTCATATAAGCATTCGTCCAAACCTATTAACTGAAACACAAGCACTTCAGGATGATGACCCAATATTAGTAGAAATCAAGGGCAGATTGGAAGGACAATCTGATTTCCAAATAACTTGTGAAGGAAGATTAGTGTTCAGGAATAGAACTTGCATACCGGATTGTCCCGAGTTAAAGAAGAAGATCTTAGATGAAGCTCATAGATCAAGGTACACAATTCATCCAGGATCAACCAAAATGTACCAAGATGTGAAGAAGAATTTTTGGTGGCCCAACATGAAAAGGGAAATAGCAGACAATGTATCACGCTGTCTCACTTGCCAAAAGGTCAAGGCGGAACACCAAAAGCCTGCTGGAAAATTACATCCTCTAGATATTCCCAAATGGAAGTGGGAGAATATTAGTATGGATTTCATCATGGGTCTATCTAAATCAAAAGGAGGACATGATGGAATATGGGTTATTATTGACCGATTGACTAAATCGGCACATTTCTTGCCAATAAAGAGCCGATGGTCAGTTGACGTTTTGGCTACATTATACATCAAGGAAATAGTCAGATTACATGGTATTCCTGTTTCAATCGTGTCTGACAGAGATCCCCGTTTTACTTCTCATTTTTGGAAAGGACTACAACATTCATTGGGAACAAGGCTTAACTTTAGTACAGCTTTTCATCCTCAAACGGATGGTCAGACCGAGAGAACTAACCAGGTGGTTGAAGATATGCTCAGAGCTTGCATCATTGATTTCGATGGAAGCTGACATGATCACTTGCCGTTGGTGGAATTTGCATACAATAATAGCTACCAGGCAAGTATACAAATGGCACCTTTCGAAGCCTTATACGGAAGGAGTTGCCGATCACCCTTATGCTGGGACGAAGTTGGAGAAAAATAACTATTAGGTCCAGACATGGTAAGGGATACCACTGAGAAGATACAATTGATTAGAGAAAGACTGCAAGTTGCTCAGTCTAGGCAAAAGGCTTATGCCGGCACGAGAAGGAGAGATCTTGAATTCCAAGTTGGAGACCATGCATTTCTCAAGATATCGCCTGGACGTGGCATACGGAGATTTGGTGTTAAGGGTAAGCTTACACCAAGATTCATCAGACCCTTCGAGATACTGGAACGAGTTGGCGAGGTTGCTTATCGCATCACATTGCCTCCTCAACTGTCTGATGTACATAATGTATTCCACATATCTATGTTGAAGAAGTATGTGCACGATCCATCACATATTATTGAACATGGAGACTTAGTTATACAGAAGGATCTCACATATGAACAGAGGCCCATAAGGATACTAGATCGTGAAGTCCGTACTCTAAGGAATAAGGTTATTCCCATGATAAAAGTACAATGGAATAAGAGTTCCGATCATGAAGCTACATGGGAGACCGAGGAATCCATGAGGAAGCGATTTCTAGAATTATTTTAAGGTATATACTCTATGCTCTCCACTTATATATATATATACTATTGAATTTGGGGACCAAATTCCTTTAAGTGGGGGAGGGTGTAGCAACCCTGATAAAAACAAAATTTTAAATAAATTAAATTAAAATAAAAGATAAGTAAATAGATGACAAAGAGTCTAAATGGGTAAATCATTAATCAAGAAGAAATAACGCCTTTTATCAAGGTGCTGATTCAAAAGGAAACGCCTCTGGATAAGGCGTTAATTTAAAAGGGACGCCTAGGCAATAGGGCGTCAAATTTCAAACGACGGGAAAAATAAAAATTAAGGAAAAGAAATGAAACACCCTCTACATGGGCACGTTTACATAAGTAACGACGCTAGACAAGGCGTCAATTTAAATTCAACGCCCTCACTTAAGACGTTAATTCAGTTCGAGTTTCGTTCGACCCAGGAGTTTATGCAGGGCAAGTTCTGGATAACTACGTCGAATGTGGAATACGGTAAGGACTCTATCATGGAAGTATTACTTCCAAAACAACTCTAACCCTATTAGGATCCCCAAAATCCTATAAATATACTCCCTAATCAAGCCCTGATCGCTATTTTGGCGTTCGTCTGCTGCTGCCGTACACGAAGAACAGGTAGTGTTCTTCTTTTCCTTCAGTCATGGTTTAAGGAAGATAATGATCGTTCGTCTTTCCTTCTTCCTCTGTAGGTTGCCTGCAACGTGAAGAAACTCTCATATAGTTGAAGGACGAGAAGTTCTTCATCTTGTTTTCTTCATCCGGCGATCAGAAAACTCTGTTGCAAACAGAGTATCATCTCTTCACATCTTTTACGTATCTTCCTCTAAACCAGATAGGTTTTCTCAAGAATGTAGCCCAAACTAGTATAAATTATGAAATAAACTCATCCATGATCTCATGCATATAGTTTTACTGCGTTTCCAAATATTTTCTAAGTGATTTTAAAGAAGCGACCGAGACAAGGGCGCTAATTCTTGTTTGACGCCCTACCCATGAGTCGTCAATTTCATATAATTGATAATTATCCATGTTTAAAATTCTATAACTATGAGACCATGAATCTAAATTAATGCATGATCATACCTATCGAATCCTACTATTTTTCTTGTCCTGACCATGAAATTGTTTCCTGATATTTTATTATCTGAAAATTGATCAATTGTTGAATTAACGACCTGCACAAGGTCGTCTCTTATTGAACTGACGTCCCAGACCAGGGCGCTAATTGAAAAGTAACGCCCCTGTCCAGGGCGCGTTTTTGTTAAAATTCCAGAATATTGAGTTTCTACATAATGGAAATATTGAAGGAACGACTATTGTATAAGTCGTCAATTCGTAAATAAACGCCCCTGTAAAAGGCGTTAATTTGATAAGTAATGACTTAGATCAGGTCGCTATTTTCCTGTGACACTATTTTACAATGTTACTGTTAACCGAGGGTTTTGTATATATACAAATATATATATATATATATATATATATATCGGCACTATATTCCAGTCCGTGAATATAGTCCCATGTTTCATGATGTTTTATCGCACTACCCTCAATTCTCATTGACATACAAGCTCTCCATTGGACATTCCGTTCCTTTGGACTAGCGAGTTAGTCATAGAGACCTCCGTAAGACTCCTCGAGCCTTGGATTCCCTCAAGGCCGACTGAGCTGGTTGTACCATAAAAACCCATTACACTATTTTGCCATGTCACTCTAAAGAAACATGGTATACCGGCCCTCATGTTATGCAAAGTGTGTATCATGAGAATTCTCTTAATGGGATGAGGTTATCATGCCATTTGATGCTGTTCTTGTAAACCCCAATTCTATATTCAACATGATGTTCTTGTGGACCTCAATTCTATATTAAGAATGAGGACGTCTTGCCATTGATGTGCTGTTCTTGTGGACCTCAATTCTACATAAAGAATGTCCATACTTGTTTGTCATGGTACCCAAGTTAGGGAACCAATTCCACCTAGTTTTATCGATAATCGTGATTGTACCGTTATTATCGCTATTCTATGTCAAGTGTCATATTTTGGACTCTATTCTATCAAAGTCTATCCTACATGTCTATAAGCTTTATTCTTGAAATTCCATAGTGGCTATACATAAACGTGGATGTTAAAATACATGATTAATGTCTGCACATATAGGGCCAGATCTAGTCCTGGGAGGAGCACACGAAAGTACTTGTGCCCATGGGAGTTGATTGATCACGGTATTGGCATTATACCGAAGTGCATGACTAGCTTGATTGAACATTCCACAAATCTTGTACTTGTACTTGACTTGATATTACATGACTTGCGTGACTCGAAAAAGGGTAATTTCATATTTGCGTGCTTGAACGTGATAGCCAAATTCCAACATGACATGATGAATACACTTGCTTGAATATCTTGATATCTTTTGATATAAGTTCTTGAAAGTTCATGACTAGTTCTTCTTGCTATCTTATTCTTATACACTCTCTCTATCTTGTCGTTTTATGCGAGCATGCATAGCTATAGTGCATTCATGAAAGATGTAATTACTTAAACCCCTTGCTAGTTCTTGAGATATAATTTCCTACTGAGCGTTCGCTCACTTAGTGTTTCCCTACTTTTCAGGTAAGTCCGATGATGAGGGAACTCAAACGGATGGGGAAAATCAAGAGTGAAAGAGATAGAGCATCTTCCGTGTTATCTAGTCTTTTTCATATTTGCTGGGGTCAACCTTGTATTTTTCCTTTATTTTAGTTAGTACTTCAAAGGTTTGTAATAGACATATTCTTATGAAGTAATAAAGGATTGGGTTATCTTTACTTTTGCGCATCTCTGATTTTGGTGTCGAATACACTAATACTCTGATTGACACGATTGATATAAACTCGTCACGCGTCTCCAAGTATCTTCCGCTCTCGGGGCGTGACAGTTTTTGTCGTATCAGAGCCTAGGGTATTCAATTCCTAGGAAAACCCAAGTCCAAGGATAGGTTTAACGTTTAACCGGTGAGATTGGGTAGAACCAAGGGTTGAGTTAACATAAAAACTTAAAAGCCCTTAACGCGAGTATATACTAATATAGTTATTGTAATTGTAGGATAATGGCTGCCGAACGTGCTCAGTGGCACAACATGCAGCGTACACTCCAAGGCATGACCCAAGTGCTGCAACAAGTAGCACAGGGAGGTGCACAACGAGCCGGAAGTCTCCACCAAGTCTTCAAGAACATGAACCCTCCCAAATTCATGGGTTCTACTGATCCGGATGACGCAGAGCACTGGATCAGGGAGACGGAGCGTATATTCCGTGTTATGTAATGCACGGATCAACATAAAGTCTTATTAGCTACTTTCCAACTAGAAAGGGATGCCCGATGCTGGTGGGAGTCAGTCGAAGCTACTATAAATCGAGACCAAATTGTAGATGTTAACCGAGGGTTTCGTATATATATAAATATATATATATATCTATATATATATATATCGGCACTATATTCTAGTCTGTGAATATAGTCCCATGTTTCATGATGTTTTATCGCACTACCCTCAATTCTCATTGACATACAAGCTCTCCATTGGACATTCCGTTCCTTTGGACTAGCGAGTTAGTCATAGAGACCTCCGTAAGACTCCTCGAGCCTTGGATTCCCTCAAGGCCGACTGAGCTGGTTGTACCATAAAAACCCATTACACTATTTTACCATGTCACTCTAAAGAAACATGGTATACCGGCCCTCATGTTATGCAAAGTGTGTATCATGAGAATTCTCTTAATGGGATGAGGTTATCATGCCATTTGATGCTGTTCTTGTAAACCCCAATTCTATATTCAACATGATGTTCTTGTGGACCTCAATTCTATATTAAGAATGAGGACGTCTTGCCATTGATGTGCTGTTCTTGTGGACCTCAATTCTACATAAAGAATGTCCATACTTGTTTGTCATGGTACCCAAGTTGGGGAACCAATTCCACCTAGTTTTATCGATAATCATGATTGTACCATTATTATCACCATTCTATGTCAAGTGTCATATTTTGGACTCTATTCTATCAAAGTCTATCCTACATGTCTATAAGCTTTATTCATGAAATTCCATAGTGGCTATACACAAAAGTGGATGTTAAAATACATGATTAATGCCTGCGCATATAGGGCCCGATCTGGTCCTGGGAGGAGCACCCGAAAGTACTTGTGCCCATGGAAGTTGATTGATCACGGTATTGGCATTATACCGAAGTGCATGACTAGCTTGATTGAACATTCCACAAATCTTGTACTTGTACTTGACTTGATATTACATGACTTGCGTGACCCGAAAAAGGGTAATTTCATACTTGCGTGCTTGAACGTGATAGCCAAATTCTAACATGACATGATGAATACACTTGCTTGAATATCTTGATATCTTTTGATATAAGTTCTTGAAAGTTCATGACTAGTTCTTCTTGCTATCTTATTTTTATACACTCTCTCTATCTTGTCGTTTTATGCGAGCATGCATAGCTATAGTGCATTCATGAAAGATGTAATTACTTAAACCCCTTGCTAGTTCTTGAGATATAATTTCCTACTGAGCGTTCGCTCACTTAGTGTTTCCCTACTTTTCAGGTAAGTCCGACGATGAGGGAACTCAAACGGATGGGGAAAATCAAGAGTGAAAGAGATAGAGCATCTTCCGTGTTATCTAGTCTTTTTCATATTTGCTGGGGTCAACCTTGTATTTTTCCTTTATTTTAGTTAGTACTTCAAAGGTTTGTAATAGACATATTCTTATGAAGGAATAAAGGATTGGGTTATCTTTACTTTTGCGCATCTCTGATTTTGGTGTCGAATACACTAATACTCTGATTGACATGATTGATATAAACTCGTCACGTGTCTCTGGGTATCTTCCACTCTCGGGGCGTGACAACACGAGCCACACAATCGTCAGACGAGGTCAGGTCGAGCGCACCGTGGGCTCCTCGGAGCCTGAATAAATTGTCACTTTGTGACTGGCACGGCCACGCACTTAATAGATGAATCAACCATTCCTGAATAGACGAAACCACCTGAACAAGCGAATTTTAGTTCGTCCAAAGTACACAGTGGGTCATGTTACCACGGAGGTTCTCCTACTCCTCCCGTTACCGGCAGAGCCTAACTTCATACCATTTACCCCGAGGGAGGAACCCTACCTCCTATATGAGATCACCGTCCCCTATACCCCCATACATGAAGGTGACCACCTACACCTTCTAGATTTCCAAATGTGGGACCGTGATTTGTGGGATCCCAGTTCGAGGGGTCATATTTTCTTTGATCCATTCTCTTATGGACCCCTTGACCCACCACCTTTACTCCACCTTCTCGAGGGAGTCCACTATCACACCCCTTCTCCAAGGGCCAGTCCATCTGCACCCACCAAGCCCATTCACGACACACCTACATATCGGGATGATGTAGAAGATGGCCCACCCAAACCTCCCAAATCTAAAAGGCCATCCATGCATGAATGGATCCCTTTAGGATGCTTTCCACATTCTTTCAACCACCGGTTACATCTAGTGTATGCATGGCACACATTCGGGTGTCCTAGTCCACCCTTGCATGTGTATGGGTTGGACTAACAATAGGTTTGTCTAGGGTCTCGTGTGTCTGTACATGCATGTGTCGAGTCAAGTCGGTCTTTTGTACGCTCGCGTTGTTAGTCCCTTTCGAGTGCGATACTTGTCCGACTTTGGGATCGGCTCTATCTCTACATATCGGATCTAGTCACATAAGGGACAGGCGGTGATTCCTAGTGAGTCTTTGAGCCGCCTCCCTCCTTTGAGAGTGACCCCACCCCAAAGTGTCCACCTCTAGCCTCATTCCCCAGCAGCGTGTGCATATCGAATCTATACGGGATGAGTAGGTGTCGATTACTTGGAGTGGAGCCTACTCCGCGCTTCCTGGTACGATGATGGATCCATCATAGCTACTCGAGCAACCGCACCCCTTACTCGACGGGGTCGAGTTCTTCCCACCCGGGGAGAATTGATGGGGACATCAGAGCAAGACCACTAACTTTTTATTTTGCATTTGAGTCCTTTTATTTCTATTTATATCCTTGGGAAAACATGTATGCAATTGTAAGGCTTTAGAAGCCAATGTGTCATTCCCTAATGATCTTTGGGTTTTTGTGCAAAAGTCCAATAGGACCAGCAAGGGTCCCCCATATTCTTTCCTATTGGTCCACCTAAGTCTTAGGGCCCATGTTGGGTCAGTCAAAGGTCCAAGGTGGGCTTCTAGATGGCTTCACCATTCAAGGGGATAATTGGATTTAAAAGTCCAATATTCCATCCCTTAAAGTCCAAGATGCTTCCCCCTTATAATATAGTTTATCCCATGTTATATTTTTTATTTAATTTGGTCATTTGACCACATGGGGAAGAAATTCCCCTCTCTCCCACGAAATTCTCAGCCCCCCACCCCTTGTCATTCTCGATATAAACCTATGTATAGTGTCATTAGAGATTTTAATGAAGAATCAAACATTTTTGCCGAGAGCAAGCCCAAGGGCACCCCTTGTGTCTCTCCTCCCCTCTTGCAGATGGATTTCTGCCATTCTAGGATGTGAAGCCCTCCTCTTGGTGTGACTCTAAGATCTCTACCTCCGCTGGATGCGACTTCCGGCCACCGCCTTCCGTTCGTGCCGCCACCGCGCCGCCACCGCCGCTATGTGGGAGTTCTGTCTAAATCAGGATAGAACCTCATCTCTGAAATTTTATCTTTTGTTATTATTGTCTGTTCAAGCCCTAATTTGGAGGGTTTGTTCCCCTATCTCTTCTAATCTCCAGTTCAAATTTCGTGCCATTTGGCCTTAGTTTTATATTTTTCACATATTTTTGTTTGTCCTCTCAGTAATCTACCCTTTTGTAGATCTACGGGATAGTGTCACATATTCGTATTTTTTCCACCCCCTTAGTAATTTTCATAAAGTTCACAAAAATTACTCAATGTTCCTCACGTTTCCCCCTACCTCCCATAATTTTTTTAGCTTCTGAAAAAACCATTTACACCTCAGTCAAAGGTCAGTTTTAGGCAGATCCCTTTCTGTCTTGAGTGTCTGCAAACAGATCCATAGGAAAACCTGTAGCGTGCATAGCCTCCCATTTCTCATTCCTTCATTGGATCAACCTAAAAACATTATATGTGGTCGATCTGGGAGTTCTCTTTGCAACCCCACTGGTTTCACCTCGATCCGATTTTGGATCTGTGAGAATTAATTCTTACCGCTGAGGCGCGCAATTCTGTTCCTTGTGCAGATCAGAAAAATCAGTCCGTGGATAATTCGTGCAAAAATACTAAAAGTCAACTTCTGGAACCTCCACTTCAGGGAGTCGATCAGGGACGTCCCACCATCATCCCAGCCAAGCGACGCATTCAGAAGACCTCAGGAGGGTGACGTTCCCTTGGAATCCGCACCTTACTGTCCAGCGAGTCCGAACCGAGTGGGCGCAAGACCGAGTCGGGCTAGCAGGCCGAGTTCGTGCCGTACGCACCTCCAGATTGCTGCCCGTCAACCTAGGGTCGGACCTCCCAGGCCCCACTTGTAGCCCTTTACCTCCCTACGTGGAGTGGGCAATAAAATTTACTCTTGTAATTAACTATTACCATTGTTACCGGGAGTTACCGTACTTGGCCGGGAACGTCTTCCCCACGCCCGGAGCGTGGAGGTACACTCGCCACCCTCCTCGTAGGTATTGCTTTACTCGTATATTTTTGTATATGCCGCTGCATGAGTGATAGATTGTCTAGCTTGTTATCATTTTATCACCGCTGTGAGAGCGAGAGTGAGTGACAGTCCCGTGACTCGACTCGAGTTAACGCGGAAAGGCCGATACCCGAGACTCAATGCCGGTTTCTCAACCGCACACGGTCCAACGTTTCCCTCGCATAGGGACGATCGCGAGCTAGATTCCCAGGTCGCGTGTCCGTCCCGCATCAAATGTTATTTCCCGGTGGATTTTCTCATTCTTGATATGGCCTCATCCCAGGATTTAAAGCACACACCTATTCTTTTGGGATGTCCTTTTCTAGCAACTACTAAGGCCAACATCAACTGTGCCACAAGAATGATGGATATATAATTTAGAGGCGAAAAAGTTTCTCTGAATGTTTTTATGGCTTCTCAGTATCCGGATCAAGGAGATGAATGCAATGTCATTGATATCTTTGAGGATGTGATTCCGGATAACATTGAGGACACCCCAGAAGAGGGTAGCATGCTTCAAGATTCTCCTCTCTCTTCTGCACCCTAGTCTAGGGTAGAGTCACTTCCTCCATTACAATCTGAACCTACTCTTCCATCTCTCGATCATCCGCCTACTCTTGAATTGAAACCTCTGCCAGACTCCCTTAAATATGCATATTTGGGACCTAACCACACTCTACCTGTCATCATTGCCTCCAATCTCACTTATGCTCAGGAATCCCAACTCTTAACTATTGTTAAGGAGCATAGGGGGGCAATAGGTTGGTCGGTGGAGGATCTTAAGGGGATCAGTCTGGATGTTTCTATGCACCATATCTATTTAGAGGACAATGTCAAACCGAGCAGCGAGATGCAACGCTGGTTGAATCTGAACATGAAAGAGGTGGTTAAGCAAGAGGTGGTGAAGTGGTTAGATGCCGAAATTATATATCCAATCTCTGACAGCAAGTGGGTCAGTCCTACACAAGTTGTTCCAAAGAAATTCGGGCTGACCGTGATTCAAAATGAGAAGGGTGAAGAGGTGCCAACTCAATGACAAAGAAAGATCATTTTCCTCTCCCGTTTGTAGATTAGATTTTGGAAAAATTTGCTGGACAAAGATATTTTTACTTTTTGGATGGATACTCCGGGTATAATCAGGTTGCTATCTACCCGGAAGATCAGGAAAAGACTACATTCACGTGTCTGTATGGCACGTTTGCATTTAGAAGAATGCCGTTTGTTCTTTATAATGTCCCTGCCACCTTTCAGCGGTGTATGATGGCAATCTTTTCTGAAATGGTGGGGGATTTTTTAGAAATTTTCATAGATGACTTCTCAGTTTTTGGTGACTCATTTGATTGCTGTTTGGAGAATTTGCAGAAGGTGCTGGCACGATGCATTAAATCCAACCTTGCATAAGGTGCTGGAGAAAAGTCACTTTATGGTAGAGAGAAGGTATTGTGTCGGGCCATGTTATTTCTTAAAGGGGAATAGAGGTA
Source organism: Amorphophallus konjac (assembly GCA_022559845.1). Taxonomy (NCBI): domain Eukaryota; kingdom Viridiplantae; phylum Streptophyta; class Magnoliopsida; order Alismatales; family Araceae; genus Amorphophallus; species Amorphophallus konjac. The sequence goes on along the minus strand of CM040123.1, from coordinate 183,698,313 downwards.
GACAACGCTAAGGTTGATCTGATTTCCAATCTTTCCCCCCCCCCCTTCGTCTGTCAAGCAAATCCGCTCTTTTCTTGACTATGCGGGTTTTTATAGAAGATTCATTCAGAAATTCTCTCCTATTACTTGTCCGCTCACTAAGCTCCTAGCCAAGGACACTGCATTCCAGCTAGATGTGTCTTGTCTTGAGGCTTTTCACTATCTTAAAGCGACCCTCACTCAAGCCCCAATCCTACAGTCTTCTGATTGGTCGCTCCCATTTGAAATCATGTGCGATGCCTCTGACTATGCCATAGGAGCTGTCTTAGGCTAGAGAATTGATAAGAAACATGTGATAATTTATTTTGCGAGTCGCACCCTCGCCGATGCTCAATTGAATTATACCACCATAGAGAAAGAACTTCTGGCTATTGTGTTTGCCCTAGAAAATTTTCGCTCATATCTTTTGGGGGCCAAAGTCATTGTTTAATCGGATCACGCTGCCTTGAAATACCTGCTCACCAAGAATGATGCTAAATCCCGTTTGATTAGATGGATTCTCTTGCTACAAGAATTTGATCTTGAGATCAAAGACAAGAAGGGGTTAGAGAATGTTGTACCTGATCACTTGTCTAGGATTGTGATTCCTGAAAGTGCTCATATGTCTGATTCCTTCCCTGATGAGTAAATTCTTTCCATCTCTCACAACTCAACCCCATGGTACGCTCACATAGTCAATTACCTGGCGGTAAGATAGATTCCAGGAGGGTGGTCTAGGCAGGAGAATGATCGATTCTTTTCAAAGGTTAAGAACTACTTTTGGGAGGACCCCGAATTGTTCCATGTGGGTCCGGATCAAATAATTAAGAGGTGTGTCTCCGAGGAGGAACACCAAAGTGTTCTGAATCTTTGTCACACTCTAGCTTGTGGGGGACATTTCTCGGGAAAGAAAACGGCTACCAAAGTATTACAAAGTGGATTTTTCTGGCCCACTCTCTTCAAAGATGCCTATGAATTTAGTAAGACTTGTCTTAGGTGTCAAGCTGTGGGGAACATAAGCAAACGAGATATGATGCCACTTAACCCCATTCTAGTTGTTGAAATCTTTGATGTTTGGGGAATTGATTTTATGGGGCCCTTTCCACCATCATTCGGACATGAGTACATTCTTGTAGCGGTCGACTATGTGTCTAAGTGGATTGAAGCCATTGCCACCCGGACCAATGATCACAAAGTTGTCATGAAGTTTGTCCGAAAGAATATATTTTTAAGGTTCGGGTGTCCGAGGGCGATCATTAGTGATGGAGGTTCTCATTTCACTCATGCCCAATTCCGAGCTCTTCTCGGGAAATATGGAATCACTCATAAGATTGCCACCCCCTACCATCCCTAAATAAGTGGCCAAGTGGAGACATCCAATAGGGAGATTAAAAATATCCTGCAGAAATCTGTTAGGCCCGATAGGAAGGATTGGTCTGAAAGATTGGATGACGCTCTTTGGGCCTATCGGACAGCATACAAAACTCCCATTGGCATGTCTCCATATAGGTTAATCTTTGGGAAAGCTTGTCACCTACCGGTTGAGCTTGAGCATAGGGCCTATTGGGCTACTAAGTAGTTCAATTTTGACTTGGTCCAAGACGGATCTCATAGGGCCCTACAACTAAATGAGTTAGAGGAACTTCACAATGAGGCCTATGAGAACTCTAGGATTTATAAAGCCCAGACTAAAGCATTCCATGATAAATATATTTCACGAAAAACTTTTCAAATCAACCAAAAGGTTTGACTTTTTAACTCTAGGCTACGATTATTCCCCGACAAATTGAAATCTCGATTGGATGGACCATATGTGGTAATTAGAATATTTGACCATGGTGCAGCAACAATTATTGATCCTAAAACTGGTCAAACTTTCAATGTCAATGATCAATGTTTGAAACCTTACATTGAAATCTTCCAATGCTGTAGGAGGACTCTCTCAGGCTGAGTGACCCATTGTGAGCTCTATTACGTCTAGCGAAAGACGTAAAACTTCACGCTTATCGAAAGGCAACCCAATTACTCTTTATCATTTTCAAAAAAAAAACATTTTTTTATTCTCTTAGGATCCTGGAGTCTTCTGACGACGGCATCTCTCTCTCAGGTCGTATCTATCCTTCCCCCTACTTTTCATGGCTTTATTTCATTTTTATATTTTGTTCATGCCATTGGGGATAATGTCACCTAAGTGGGGGGGTAGCTTGAGCTCTAATTTTCTCAAAATAATTGTAACCTTTCATCACACCTCTAACAAGTGTTTCATGTTCATATTTCATGACGAGAAACTTTTCTTAGAATGATAGGACTTAGAGTCTTACTCGTGAAAGTTGCAAGTTAAAGGGATGAATTAATTGGTTATGTCTTTAGTATTTTCCTCAGAATACACCTGAAAATTCTTTTAAACTTGCACACAATTGCACAATAACAACATTGGTGGATGACAAACATTAGAATGATGGGAATTTTGCTTGACACTTAGGTGATGATTGATATTATGCCCATTCGTTGAAAGTAATCGTGAGGAAAAAGCTACCTGCCAAAAAAAAACACATGGAAAATACCTCTGAACTTAATAACCGAGCCTGCTTCTCCTAAGGCAAGAGTTGAGGTTCGCGTCAAATGACAAAGAGATGTGCAGCACCGTGTGTCAAAAAAAAAGAAAGAGAGAAAAAAAAGAATAAACAGGTAGAGTGAAGCTACCTATAATTCGAGAAGCTTAATTCAAGATGTGGGCAGAATTAAAAATCATCTTTAAATGAAAGGTAGAAGACTCATTCATCTAGACTGTTTGGTAGTCACTAGTCAAGTTATATCACTCATACACAAAGAGATATTTAATTTTGAGTGTATCCTAAGGAAAGGTCTAAACACATGGACTGATTAAATTTGTATCGAATACATTCTACTTGAACTTGTAATACTCCAAAGTCTAAATCATTATGCATAATGTTCTTGCCATAAACTGTGACACATGAGTGTTTGCTAGTCCTAATTTTATAATTGTTTACATTACTAAGGGACTAGCAATGTTCAAGTTGGGGGGTGTGATAAGTGTCCATTTTCTATAGTAATTCATCGCATGTACACCATTTTATGTGCATATAATTAAGTAATTATGCCTATTTCATAGTTAACCTCAACTCCGCATTTAAATTAAAACTTTCACGTAATTTGGTGATATTATTTAATAAATTGAAGTTGAGGGTCATGGGCATTAATTCCCCATTGCAAAACTATGAGCATTTGATATTTATGTGCACATTATGGTAATTTTTATGGACTAGATTATAATTATGTGTGTGCAGGACACCGAAGGTAATTGTAAAAGAAGCCGGGGGTAAAACTATCATCATCACTTTGACCAAGTCAAACAAAGAATTCAAAATATTTTGGTTGGAGGGAAAAGAAAGTTTAAAATTTTGAATTCAAAGTTTGAAAAGGAGGAATTCAAAGTTTAAGTTTGAAAAGGAGGAAAATACCATTCAAAGTTTGAAATAAAGGAGAGACATGATGAGCCTTGGGAAATAGGGTGCCCAAAGTCCAAGAAAGGGACTGCCCACCTCCTTTTCCTTTTCCCCATACATCATCTTCTACCTAAATCTCATCCATCCATCTCCTTTTGATACAATCTCCACCCTCTATTGACCCAACTTTTCCTATAAATAACCCATGACAAGGAGGAGAAGGAGAGTTCTTCTTTTGGCAATCTCTCTCTCTCTCCCTCTCCCACCTTCACCTTAAGCCGCCGATTTCTCCCTCTTCTGCTCCTATTCGCCTCATGTGTTCTTCATGAAAGTTCTTCATTTTTAAATGCTATACAATTTCTTATTCTTCGTCATCTTCTAATTCCCTCTAATTTTTAAGTTATTATTTATTTTTTACTGTGCTATCATGTTCCTCTACGAATCAGTGTTCCTCTCTGTTCTTCCCATTATTTCTTTCCTTTCCTTCCATTTTATCCTCCTGTTGTCTTCATGAAAGTTATTTATTTTTAAATATTCTAAAACTTCTTCTTCTGCCTCATCTTGTATTCTTTCAGGTTTTTAAGTTATTCCCCATTTTTCACATTGCTATCCTGTGAGTGTACTGTTCATCCGAAGTGCTAGAATCTGTTATTCCTTCATTTTTAAGCATGCCTTCTCTTCTTTTCTCTCTGAGTTCTTCATAAACGTTCTTCCCCTCTTCCTCTTCCTCCTCTTCAACTTCTTCTTCTTGGACATCCCCTAATTCATCTTGGTTTCAAAGTTATTCACCATCCAAATATGGCTTCAACGACGAAGGTGACTTCCTCCCGGCGTAGACGATATCTTCCGCAAGGTGGTTCGTGATCCAAGGCCAAGAGAGGACGGCGCCGTCATCACCATTGCTGGTACCATCTTCACATCTCAGGCTCCTCTTGTTGTATTTCTTTTATGTTATTTTACTTCATTGTAATCTTGTCACCTCTTTGTTGTAAGCTTGTCTTGCACTTCATGTACTCTTTCTTTTAAGTTACTGAAGAGAGTTATTCTTTTGATCTAGTTCTTGATCTTCTTCCCTCTCTACCCCCTTCGTCTATCTCTTCTTTTCACTTCATGTAATTAATTTCTATAGCATAGGCGCATAATCATAGGTGTTTTTAATTAAGTGTTTGGTTTGTTCTTCATTTCACTATTTTCTTTAAGCAAAGTAAAATCACAAGTGTTTTTCTAAAAGGTTACAAGGTTTTTAACTTTAAAAATATCTTCTTCCCTGTAGATTCGACCCGAGCTTGCCATAGTACTACGTTCTCTTTTGATCATTTTGTGCGAGTTTGGCTTTAAGATTGTTAGCGTGTGTGTAGTAACGACATATATTTCCGCGTTATCATGGTGTACTTGGAATTATGAGCTTCTTCTAGGATCAGTTTCTTCATATCCTCATGATCCGATATACACACTCGGCCCTTAAATATCAATCTTCCGTCATTGGAAACAGAAAAATCCGGCCTTCGCTCAATATTGGCTTTGATTTCTAGAAATATGGGATCATTGTCTTGTAATCTAACTAGATCTTCCATTAATGTAGGTTGAGCTCGGATAGTGGCTATAAAACAATCTTCTTCCTTCATGTCAATATCTAAGTTCAACTTAGCAAATTGAGGAATAAGATTAGTCATACTAATCATAAGACTTGATAATTTTCTCATTGGTTTTCTGCTGAGTGCATCGGCTACAGCATTAGCTTTGCCAGGATGATATGGAATAGTAAAATCAAAGTCATTGAGATATTCTAACCATCTCCTCTGTCTCATATTTAGCTCTTTTTGAGAGAATAAGTATTTCAAACTTTTGTGGTTCGAGTAGACCGTGAACTTTTCTCCATAAAGGTAGTGACGTCAAATCTTTAAGGTGAAGATAACAGCTACCAGTTCCAAATCATGCACGGGATAATTTTTCTCGTCACGCTTCAATTGTCTTGAAGAATAACAGATTACCTTTCCATTTTGCATGAGGACGCACCGAAAAGCCAATGCCAGACGCATCCATATATACTTCGAATCTACCACCTTCCACCGGTAGTGATAGAATAGGAGCTATAGTAAGATGGTTCTTAAGAGTTTGAAAACTTCCTTCACATTTCTCTGGCCAGACAAAAGGATTTTCTTTTCTTGTGAGTCTAGTTACAGCAACAACAATTTTTGAGAAGTCCTTAATCAACCTCCTATAATAACCAGCTAGACCCACAAAGCTCCTTATTTCTGATATAGTCGTTGGCTGGCTCCAGTTTCTGACAGCTTCTATTTTAGAAGGATCCACAGCGATACCTTCTTTTGAAATAATGTAGCCTAGGAATGAAACTTCCTTGAGCCAGAACTCACACTTGTTAAGCTTAGCATAAAGTTTATGTTCTCTAAGTGTTTGCAAAGCTATTTTCAAATGCTCTTCATGTTCCTCTTTTGTCTTGGAATATATCAGGATGTCATCAATGAAGACAACGATGAACTGGTCCAGATATGGCTGGAAAACATTGTTCATAAGTTACATAAATGTTGCTAGGGCATTTGTTAACCCAAACGGCATCACCACGAATTCATAGTGGCCATAACGACTTCGAAATGCCGATTTATAAATGTCTTCTTCTTTAATTCTAAGCTGATGATAACCTGATCTGAGATCTATCTTGGAAAAATACTCTGCTCCTGAAAGCTGATCGAAGAGCTCATTAATATGCGGCAATGGATACTTGTTTTTGATTGTAAGTTGATTCAGTCGCCGGTAGTCTATGCATAGTTTAAGAGAGCCATCCTTTTTCTTGACGAATAGAACCGGCGCACCCTAGGGGGATGTGCTAGGTCTGATGAAACCCTTATCTAATAGTTCCTGCAACTGCCTCTTTAGTTCCTTCAGTTCTATGGGGGACATCTTGTAAGGGGCTATAGAAACAGGTGCTGCTCCTGGAATGAGTTCAATAGTGAAGTTTACTTCCCTCTCGGGTGGTAAACTGGGTAATTCGGGTGGAAACACATCTGGGAACTCATTTACAATAGGAATGTCTACTGTGATGATTTCCTTGGACTCGGTAACAATGACAGAAGAAAGAAAAGCTTCACATCCTTGTGAGATAAGTTTACAAGTGTGAAGAGAGGATATGATAGGGGATGTTTCCTATACTTGATGCCAAGAAAAGAAAATCTTGGAAGACCGGGTTTTCGAAAGGATATAATCCTATTTCGACAGTTAATATCAGCATCATGATCTATACGCCAATCTACCCCTAAGATGGCATCATAACCTTTCATGTCAATGCATACTAAGTTTGCGGGGAGATTGTGACCTTCTACTATTACCTCACTATCAGGATAATACTCGGTAAGCGTTGTTCCAGAACCTAAGGGTGTGGTAATAGCAAGATCTGAAGGTAGGGGAACTGATGCAATTGGTAATGTTTTTGTAAAAGTAGTAGAGATAAAAGAATGAGAGGCACCAGTATCAAATAGCACAAATGTAGGACGGAAAAAAATTTGAAGGGTAACTTCCATAAGCCCACCATCCCTAGGCGCTTCTTCTTCTTCTAGAACAGCATTGAGGCGAGCATGCCTCCTTCGTCCACCGCCAGATGATTAATCCTTCATAAGGGGGCAATCTGGCATACGATGCTACCTGCTTCCACAACGTAGATAAGCATCAAGGCGCTTCCAACATTCTTCAGTCGAATGGCCAAACTTCTCACAAAATGTGCAAGCCGCCATGACTTGCTCCTTCTCCTTCTTGACTATTTTGTTCTTCTTGGAACTTCCACCGTTCCCGCTCCTCGATCTTTTCTTATTATCACGGCTTTTATGAGGTTCTGTGATGCTGAATTTCTCCTTCTTATAACGCCGATCAGATCGTCGGCTAGACTCTTCTCCCTTTCCTTTCAATTTCTCGACCTTCTCTAAGGTCCTTTCGCATAAACATGCCCACTGAACCATCTCCGCATAGGTATGGATGTTTTGGGTCCCGAGTTACTAAATGAAACTGGGTCGTAACCCGTCCATAAACCGATTAGCCTTCAATAAATCGGTACTGATTAAATGCGGTGCATAGGGTGCTAGCCTGCAAAATTGAAGTTCATACTCCGCGACTGTCATCAATCCCTGACGAAGAGAGGTGAACTCCATAGCCTTTCTTCCTTTAACATGCTCAGAAAAGTACTTAGCATGGAAAAGAGTGAGAAAACCATCCCATGTATGAGGTGCATCAGCCGGAGGTGTAGGTATTGATTTCCACCATGTGCGTGCATCTTTATTGAGTTGAAATGTTGCAAGACGCACTTTTTCTTGGTCCGTGCATTGGATAACATCGAAGATACGATTCATCTCATCTACCCAATTTTCTGCCTCATCGGGGTTGGAAGAACTATAGAAACGCGGAGGGTTTAAGCTCCGAAAATTGGGATGCAAGTCACCAGCCCTCGCCCCTGCACCTGCCTGGGCCATAGTTTGTAATGCCTGCGTAAGGCCGGCAACCATTTGTTGCATGCCACCCCAATCTACACGATGAGCCATTGTAATAATGAGGAACCTGAGAGAAATAACAAATTGTTAATTCTCATGGAATTAGAAAGAGATTAATCTTAAAACTAATTAACTATCTTATTCCGGGCTCTACCCAGTTCTCGCATAGGTGAGGAAATTTCTTCCTTAGTTCATAGGTATGGGTCCTTAAGCCTTATACTTATCCTATGACTCTCTTCCCTAAGTCCTGAGACTTAGGCTCTGATACCAACTTAATTGTAACACCTCGAGCCTTTATTATAGCGGAAGACCAACTCGGGGAATCATTGACAGCCGGCATGGTAAGCCTCTTGCGAGCAAGAATGATCAAAGCGTAAGACAATCACACATAAAAATACAATTGCACAATAATTACTCAAACTCCAACTTTATTTCATTAATAATTAAAATATTCTAATACAATAACTTTTCAAACTTTATTAATCCATCAGACTCAAGGAAAAAGGAAATTACAAAGACTCGATTTAAACAATAGTGAATTTCTTAAGTCTTCACTTTCATTTTGATAAGACTTTCATTCGCTCTCGGACCCGCTACGTGTATAACTCGAATCCGATTAACTTCCATCTCCTGAAAAGATTGAAAAATAGGTAATGAGCACACTTGCCCAGTAGGTATCTTCGCATCAACATGAAGGCACTACTAAAATATTTAGTATCTTAGCTCTAAAGAAATAAGGTAAAATCATGTGAATGCGATCAATCATGCGATTACACCAAAGTAACAAAGATGATCATGTAAGATAGAATGAGCAAGTATGAACTATCAAGAATAAACCAAGAATATGATATGGCCTTTCATGAACAAGAATGTATCGAGAATGTACTAGCAAACCACGTAATCATCACACAAACATCCTTTGCTTATGAGCAAGTATTCGGTGAATTTTTGTGGAATATCATGTAACAAGCAAGAAAGTCATGTACGTGTATATATCGTGTCATGGATTTTCACTTCTCGAGCCGTGGATCTTCACTTATTTATAAAGAAAGTACTCCCCATGCAATGCGACGCCAGTAGCATCATACCCCATGGTTTATAATAGTATGTTTTCGACAATCAGTCGAGGGGACTAGCATGGAGCCCTTGAACACAATCAGTGCTTGTCACGCCCCGACGAGGAAAATCGAGGCGCGAGCAGTTACGAGGCACTCGTGTCGGTCAGAGCATGTATAAATTTAATTCTAAAGATAGAGAGCTAAGATGAAATTGCTAATTTTATTCCATCAAAATAAAGGTTTACATCACTAATGTATAAGCCATAAAGGCATGATACAATCTTCCAAATTTTTCCAAATACATAATCCTTGTAAAAACACTAATGATCTACATAAATCCTAGGGAAAAGAAAAACACTCATTCACTCTTGTCCATTCCCTTGTTCATTTTCATTTCCTGCAACAATTAATCAAAACGTAGGGTGAGCAAAAAGCTCAGTAGCATTTTATATGTCTAAAGCCAGGCAATCTTTAAGTATTTAACAATTTAACAATTCGTGTCATGAAATAATTGATCATGAATTTGAAGTAAGAAATTTTGTATAAGAAATTTTCGAGTAATTTCAAGATAACAAGATATCAATAATTTCAAGATCATGATAGTAGGCAAGACGATGGTCAATTCATGAGATATATCAAGAACTTTCATGATGAGACGGTGGGTAAGATAATTCAAGAACATTCACGATAAACTTTAAGCAATATCGAAGTAGAGCAATCACTTGAACTTTAAACAATATAGAAGTAGAAAAATCCCTTCTACCAACACTCAATAGGATTGGCCAATGCATTAAGGGGAATCACGACGATATGACAGCCCCTTATGGAACATCACTATTTGGCTACACACTTAGGGGTTCTCACAACTGTATGATTGCCTCTAATTGTAATAGACCCTGTATTGGTGAATGCCAGCACCTGATCATTATAATACCGATTTATATTTAGACTTTGCCTCGCCCGTGGGATCAGATCAGAACCCCCTTATACACTAGCATTAAATGTCATTTCATTGAGACCCATAGCCCCTGACATTTTTCTATATAATTCCACAATGTGGCCAAAGAATTTCAAGAACAAGCTCATTTGTAAACAAGTATAGATCTGGCAAAAATTGTGATAATTGCAAAGGAGAGTGGAAAACTCATTTTAGGCGTCATGTTTAACGACATTAAGTCGTAGAATTCAAGGATGACAGTAAACTAGGAATGAAGTCAAGTAAATAGAATTATTTTAAATTTCATAGTCTAAGCTGATGTGTATTTTTCATAATTAAGTGTTTTAGTTAGGAAATATAATTTCCAAATTTTAAAATCCTGATTTTTGGTATTTACTATTTATTCATCAATATACTAGTTATTTGATAAGAAAATAGAGCTTATGTACTAAAAATAACTTTTACTTGCTGGAAATAATTTTCATTTATCACTTTACTGCTGAGATGATAAGATAGATTTTTCATGTTGGAATTAACTTTTTATCATGCTGAAAATTTTTATTTAACATATTAATATAAATACTTAACATGCTAAATATTCCTCGTACACTAACTTACTGATGAGGTGATAAACATAAGTTTACCATGCTATTTTCTTAAATTTTGTTGATAACAAAAATAAATTTTTCGTGCTGAAAAATGATTTTTCTACATTTATTTGCTAATTATTTGTTGAGAAAATAGGTTTATCATGCTGAAAATAATTTTTAATAGCTTTAGCATGCTGAAATTAATTCTAACATGCTAAGATAATCCTGACATACTGTGAATAATTTTATCTTTCTGAAAGTATGTTTTAGCATACTGAAAATAATTTTTATACATTTATTTACTAATTCCTTTATAGGAAAATATGCAAAAATTAGTTTTAAATAAACTTATCATGTTGAAAAAATAATTTCCTATCTCAATATGCATGAAGTAAATTTATCATAGTAGAAATACTTTTTTTATCATGCTGAAACTAATTTTTATACATTACTTTACTAATAACATGATAAAAATAGATTTTTACATGCTGAAAAATAGTTTTAAATAATTTTAATATGTTGGAAAATAATTCTAACAAGCTAAAAATAATTCTAACATGTTAGAATTAATTTTAGTATGCTGGAAATATTTTTAACATGGTGGAAATATTTTTCATGCATTAATTTCCTACTTATTCGATAAAAAATAGGTTTAATCATGCTAAAAGTAATTTTCATAACTCAATTTCTGATAATATGACAGAAATAAATGTTATCATGCTGATAATACTTTTTGAAACATCAATTTACTTATAAGCATACTTTTACATGCTTCAAATGAATTTTATACCTAAATTTTCTAGTAAAATAGACTTATCATATTGTAAATAGTATTTAACATACTAAAAATACTTTTATTCTGAAAAAACAAATTTAACATGATGAATTTAATATTTAAGATGCTGAAAGTAGTTTTAACATGCTAATGCTTTACAATTAAGGTGGATTCCAAGTACTATAATCCCATTGTATGGTGACTAAAGTTTAGTCCCACATTGGAAGTCACAAAAAACTTCTATGGCTTTATATGTTGGAGAGCTCACCCGTGTCGTGCTGTGTCGTGCCGTGCCGTGCCCTTAAGAGCGCTAGCCAGTGCTAGCGCGATCTGGAAAAATAATATTTTTTTTAAATATTCCTTCATTTGGTAAATTTTATGAACGCGCTATGTCGAGCTAGCGCGTTCAGAACGCGCTACTGAGGTATAGCACGTTCTGGACCTGATGAAAAAAATGGGAATACCCCTCCAATAAAATGACCATAACTTGCTCATTTCATAACGGAATTTAATAAATGAGCTATCAATGGAAAGAGGACAGAAAAATGAACAAGGTGGCATGCTTTAATTAGAGTTTAGCCTGAGAGACACCTACCTTTGAGCAGATATAATGAGAGGTATGAAAAAAATGCCCAAATAATATGAAACCCTTTGATTTCTCCCAATCCTCCTTCAAATCTCCTTCAATCTCTGCAGCAGTATAGCCTTGGCTTCCAGGGATGATTTGAGGGTCGAATGGGGTTCTATTTATAGCCAAAACATGGCCAAATTTGTCAAGATTCCTTGCCTAACAATGCCAAACTTTTCAACTCCGAATTGGTAGAAAATTCCTATTTTTCTTCTTAATCTAGCCTCCATTTGGTGTGAAACCAATGTAAAAACGGCTAGTCCAAGGTGGGCTGTTAGGTAAGGGTTGATTCTTGAGTCAATCTTCTAGAAATGAGGTTATTTTAATCCCTTAAATACCATATTAAACACATGTTACGAATTTAAGGTTAAATATCCTTTAATAAATCCTTTAATCCATTAATCTAGCCCATTATGGATTATCCAATAGGTCAAATATAATCCTAATCCATCATATGGACTTTTATTGGGCTTGCAATGATTTATCTAAGGGTTAAAGCATTTATTTTCTAATTTACCTTAAGTAAATTCAAGTAAATTCACTATTCTAGTTTAGAAAAATGTAATTTAATTATTTCATGAAAAATTTAATTGTATAATTTATTAATAAAAAATTATTTCTCATTTTAAATTATCGAGTTTCTACAGTGCTCGATCGCATCTTCAAGTATAAATCAAGCTACTTCCACGTTTCAAGCAATAAATATGGGTAGTAATATAACAAGTTCAATAAGTTCCAATAAATGAACGCTTCAATTTAAGAATGTGAGGGGTCAAGAATGACTTAAAACAAGGTTATACTCATGGAAACAATTCGACATCATAACAATACATTACTTATCTTCCATAATTTAAAATTAAGTATCTTGAACAACATGACAAGTCCTAGACCACCAATAATCCATCTAGGAACTTCGAAATATCAACCCTTAGGTCAAACCTCGGATTAAAGTACTCAGGAATTGTGACGGTCAATTAATGGGCCGTTACATGAACGTGACGGTTTAGCATTGGACCGTTTGAATGGGCCTGATGGTCGAGTAATAGGCCGTTACATAGTAAAAATCAGAAAATATCGATAGTGCTTTCTAAATAATTGGCTTTAATGGTACAACCAACTCGGCGTCCTAGTGGGAATCCCAGGCTCGCAGAGAATTACGGAGGCCTTGAAACAAGATTTCCTAGTCCATTGGAAGGAATATCCAATAGAGATGTCCTCAAGTTCAAGAATATGTTCCTATTGTGCAAAAGTGTGAACTAATAGTCATATACTGGAATATATGTCATATACTTAGAGAAATTGACTCTATAGTGATGAGAAAAGAGTGAAACAGTGATAAATCAACGTTTAAAATCTCACCAATATAACTTTGAAATCATGGAATTAATACAAAATATAAGATCTTAGCTTGAAACTAGTATATGCTTAAAATTAGGTTTAAGTACTCACAACCACACATTTAGGATCATGAAACAGTAAACAAACTCCGAGTCATGAAAACAGGTTTAAAATCTAGCTAACTAGGCTTACATACATACGTTAATTGGGCTGATGTCAATCCTGTCTCGGGTTGACAGAACACAGACTCTGACGGTCTAAGTCCGGTGCATCATAGTTATGTGACGATTTATCGTGGAGCCGTCAGAATGTTGTGACGCTCTGCTCATGGTCCGTCAGAGTTCATATGAAAACGTAAGTCTCACAGAGCATGTGACGGCTTATCGTAAGACCGCTAGAGGACTGTGGCCGTCGATCTATAATCCGTTAGAGCACTACTGATAGTAAATAGAATAGGAAGATTCTAACTTTTTAACTCACATCATATCTGGAAATCATATATAAACTTCCACATGATAGAACGAAGGTTAAGCTAACAGTATGCATGGGTGTTCTGTGAATTGACAAGAAGATTCCTTTTTAACTTAGTTAGGCTAAGAATATGCATGCATGATATACAAGTGCATAGTCCCATTAAAACATAAAATTCTTCACATATAAAGTATGAAATCGAGCAAAGCAAGAGGTCTTTTACTCCTATCATGATATTCTTGCCATTATGAGATAACCTACCTCTTTACTGGCTTTCAACTTCCAATTTGTGACTGCAAGACATGCCCTAGTTCTTCCCTTCCTATGAGTTTTCAGTAACTTCACGTCGCTCTAACTCCTCAATGATGTGACACCAACCTTGGACCTATTTAGCAAGCATTCAAGTTTGAGCAGCGGACTCACACTAACGAGCTCACCCGTATGGTGCACACTAGTACCCGATGGCGACTAGGCGATGTTGGAGAGGGTCCGAGACGGGACCTTTAGGCTCCAATGGTTGGCTAGCTTGGGAAGAACCCCAAATGGGCCTAGGATGCCCAAATCATGGGCGGCCAACACACCAAGGGTGTGGGTTAAGTGGATTCACTCTCAACTTGCCCGCGGTGGTCACTCACGGTACTAGCAATTTGAGCCGAGCTCTCAATCTCCGTCCGACGAAGCAATAGCAATAATACTAAGCTAAGCAAGTGATTAAACCAGTCAAGAGAGGGTCCGAGGCTCACCTAGCCAGCGTGAAGACGCCGACTCCGGCCGGAGACGGGGGCGAGCGGGGAGGTGAGGGTATGCACCCGCACGTCGCGTCGATTGAAGCTTCAAACCTGTGACTTAATAATGACATGAACTACACCCCAAGCAAGGGGGGGGGAGAGAGAGAGGGGGATATTGAGAGGGAACTAGAAGGTGTGGAAATTTTTTGGATTCATTATTCAAGCATAAGTTCTTACAAATGAGAGAGGGGTGGGACTATTTATAGACTCCACACTTTTCCTAAGACCAAACTGACCATGACAAACTAACTAATGACCAAACAGTCTAAGGGAGGGGCGCCCCTAGGCCTAGCCCAATGAATTGGGCCCATTAACCTATCAAACCAACATAATGACTCAATACTTAGGAAAATGACTGATGTGACACAACCTTGGACCTAATGCAAGCAAGCACAATCGTATTCAAAACGGGCCAAGTTGGGCCACCGCTCTATCGTCACTCACCCAAGCCCGGGGTGACTTGGCAATGCCAAGCGGAGGATGTGGGGTTGGGCCCTTGCTGGTAGAGGGCCAGCAAGGCCAAGAATGATTCCCAATGGGTATGGGTACCCAAATCAAGGGGGCCGACAAAGTGCCAACGGTAACGGTTGCACTCTTCCCACGGTGATCACTCAAGACAACGGGGCTTGAGGATCGGGCTCTCACTCGCATAACCAGCGGAATTAAGAACTAATATTGAAAGACAAGCACTAAGTGGAGTGAAGGTTTGAGCACTTACTCGACCGGTTTGAAGAAACCGGTCCCGGTCGGAGACGAGGGCGAGCGGGGAGGCTAGTGGATCCCCACACGCCGCGGCGGTGTCGCTTGACCTGCCCAAACAAAGTACACCACTACACCTCTCGCAGGAGGGGGAACTTGGGGTGGGGGTTAATGATATTACATCAATACTACCTCCACGCAGGGAGGGGCCTTCAGCCGGGCAAGCGGGGTGGGGAAACCAAAGCAAAGAACGAGGAACAAGGGTGGACGCCGAATCTGCCTGTTGTCTGCGAACTAGGACAGAGGGTCGGTGTTGCTGTTGTAGATCTTGGTCAAGAATTTTTCTGATGGCGAAACCAGCGGTGAAAGCTTCGTAATAGGAAGGGGAATACCTCAGAATTTTTGTAATTTCTTCTGGAGTCGCTACAGGTCGCGGCAGAAGCTTGACAGGGCCTCTGTTTCTCGGACTAGCAGGGGCAGGTCTCCAATAGTAGAATGCAGAGGCTGTCCTAGCCGCTCCTGAACTCCAAATTTGATGCCGTCAACGCCGTTAGAACCGTGGGTGAGTCCTCTTTGCATCAAAAGAAACGGGGATGCCAGAAGAGAACAGAGACGATCTGTGGAGCCAGTAGAGTGAGGAGATGTCTATGTAGACTGGGGAAGGCAGAGCCGCGCGACCGTGGAAGAAAATTGGTAACTTCTGTTCCCTGATGCTGAATGGGCTTCCGCTTCTTGATTCTGAAAGTAGACAGGCAGATAAATAACTTTGAAGAAGGACTTGAGGACTGATTCCTTCGGGGCTGGTCGTGGCAGAGCTTCTAAGCCAGCTCAGGTCCTCAGCCGAGGCAGAACCGCGCAGCTGTGGGATAATGGACCTCCTGGACGACTCGGAGATCGTAAGAAGATGAAACCACTTTGGTTGCGAAGACGACTGGCAGACGCTTCCGACGATGGCTCTTGGGTCTTCAGACTCGTCCGGGGGAGGTCGTGGTGGCCGCTGCAAGTTGCTGGTCTGTTGTAGATCTTCAGTTGAGAGCTGTAGGTTGATGATGAAGGGGGGGAATGGGGTATATGGGAGGGGAAATGGGGGAGGATGAGTGTGGGGAAAGCCCGGGCTATGAGGGGGTCTAGAAGGGGGTGTTCTAAGGTGGGGGAAGGGAAGAATGGGGTCTGGAAGGGGGTCTAACAGGTGGTGGGAGGAGAAGCTACGAATTTGGGAAGGTGGGTGAGAGGAGAAGGTGAGTGGGGGCACAAGTGAGTGGAGGGAAGGGTGGATTTCAAATTTGAAATGGCATTGGAAGTTGTGGGGTTGTGTGGGGAAGGGGTTGATTGTGTTAGAATGGGGAAAGTGGTGTTGGAATGGTGAGGGATCTCCTTGGGACTAGGGGGGTGGAGTAATGGAGGCCATGGGGAAGTGGAGGGCTTTAATGATGGTAGGTGGGGGTTGAGGTGGTTGGGAAGGGAGGAGAGAGAAGAAAATTCGAAATTGGATGATGAGGAGAGAGAAAGTGGAGTGAAAAAGAGGGATTAAGAGAGGGAAGGGTGGGGAATCTCTCCCCTAGGGTTTCTCACCCAAAAAATGTTGGAATCACTCCACTAAACTAAGCTTTGGACTCTCAAATGGTATTTTTTTCATTGATTGATTCATTACCTCCAAATGAAGGAAATGGGGCCCTATATATAGGAAACCCACATTTTACAATAAGACCCTGACAAAAGACTCATTGACAAATAACCGAAGGGGTAGGGGAGCTCATTGGGCCAAGCCCGAAGAAATGGGCCCAATTAGCACATTACACATTCTAATGACACTCAAACATAAGAAAATAAATGCAAGACCTAGGGACATGACTCAAATAAAATGCAAATTACATCAAATGACTCAAGTAAAATTACATAGGACTCAAAATTAAATGACTAAACCATGCCGGATGCAACCGGGGCGAGGAGACGAGCTATGAATGTGGGCATGGAAGGTGATGTCCACATCATACTCCCAGGGTGCGGAGAACTCGACTCCGTCGAGTAAGTATCCTTCCCTCCTTGGAAGGTGTAGAAGTGGTACTGCCTTCAAGTCTTCCGAACGAGACTGATCCATCCACCTGCCGAGATAGCGCTCATATACCTTGCTCCGAGTGGTAGTGACTTGTTCATCCAATATTTGTTCAATTTGTTCACGCTGGACTCTCTTGGCTGGTGGTTTATCATCATGGGTGGGTGCTCTCTCAAGGGAAGAAGTAGGCTCAATCTCCTCACTAGGTGCCACCGTGGGTCCCTTATATGGCACTAGGTCGGCAACAATGAATGTGGGACTTATTCCATACTCCTCAGGGAGATCTAACTCGTAGGCAATTGCACCTATGCGCCTCAAGACCTGGAAGGGACCAGCCCCACGTGGCCTCAGTTTAGAGTTGGCTCCCGGGGAGAGCCTCTCCATCCTTACCATCACAAAGTCACCCACTTGGAATTCTTGGTGACGCCGATGAGAGTCGGCCAGCCTTTTATAAGCCTCATTCTTTTTGCTGATGTGCTTGCAAAGGTTTTCATGCAATTTTGTGAATGCTATCCTTTTAGTGGTTAGGGGTGGACCTGGACAACCATAAATGGACCTATCATGCCATGATGTCATATGGACCATGATGAACCTTGGTGGGCCGGTGCAACCATATGTGGACTTATCGTGCAATGTTGTCATGTAGACTTTGGTGGGTCTAGGTGGGCCGGGGCAACCATATGTGAACCTATCATGCAAAGTGGTGATGAATGTCGGGGGACCCGGACATCCGTAGATACTTTTGACATGCTTAAGATCCATGATGAATGAAGGAGGACCATCACATCCGAATGTGGCCCACTCATACTTTCTACTTGACATGTGAGTGATATGAATGAATGGACCCAACATAGTGTTCATGCCAAGGGGTGTGGAAAGCCTAGACACATGCATGCTTTTCCCAAAAGTGACTTCCATGTGTATAGGTGTGGGACAACCTTTGAACTCCCATTGGAAAGGATCGAATGGATCTAAGAGGGTGGTCATCATGGGGTGGGGCACCACCTTATTCCCTAGGGATATATGGTCCAAGGTTATGGCTCCCAAGGTGCAGCCCGGGTCATGGATGAGGTGGGTTTGGCCCAATATGGTGAGTGAGGGTAGGAAAGGGTGGGTGGTTGGTAAGATGGTTGGGTCATATGAGTTCCTTGACTCCCATTGGAAGGGATCATATGGATCATAAAATAGGTCACTTAGGGGGAGGAACTCCATGTCCTCAAGATCCTTAAAAGGTGCTAAGTCCTCCTTCCCTATGATAGTTGGGCCAATGTTCTTGACAAGTGGGTCGGCCATGAGTGGAGGGCTTGGCTTTCTACCCGAGATAAGAAGCTCTAAATCGAGGAGAAGGTTGGGCTCATTCGGTGTAGGGAGGAATAGAAGGAGGTCGCTAGTGTAGCAACCATTGGTGCAAATCGAGGTGATAGACCCTATGCTTAGGTGTAGGAGGCTAAGGCTCCTAGGTTGTTCGGCCATAGGGGTCAACATGCTAGTGAACTCAATTTGCCATGCTAAGCCCCTAAGAAAATCCTCTAAGGTCTCCACTTGATAGGATGCTTGGATTGTGGTGTGATAGGAGAAGATGGGCACTAGGGGAAAATTTTGTTCTATGGGAGGGCAAACATGGGTCGAGGTCTCTCTAATTAGGCTCTCCCTTAGCCACCTAACAAGGGACTCTTCTAAGATGAATTCAGCCTTATCTAGAGGGGGTGGTGTAGGGTGAAGATCCTTGTGCGAGGCTTCCTCTTCAATTGGGACATGGGAGCTCTCTATGGAGGGGATAGGTTCCCGAGGGATATTTGTCTTCATGTGGCAAAGCGGGTGGACTACTTCTTCTAAAACTAATGGAGTGGGAATGTTCTTTGATGGTGGGGTGATGATGGCTGGAGTATGGTGCACCCGTGGTGGTGAACAAGGGTGGGATTCCCGCGGGTGGGAGAATAAAAGGTTGTTGAATTTAAAGGTTCCCGAAAAGTGTGGCGGATGCACTAGGCAAGTCCGACGTGTTGGGTCGATGTCGACATTCCTTTCATCTAACCATTTCTTACCTAGGATTATACATGGACCCGCCAATGTTCCCTTTTGACACCAAGCCCCATCCAAATATTTAGTCTTCCCGAACCATTTATGGAATTCAACGAAGACTAGGTCTCCGTTGTGCACAATTTGTCCAGTCGTAGAGAGGGTGGCTACAATTTTGGGGGATACCAAATTATCTTCTTCCATGTCGATGAAGTCAATTTTTGTGGGGCTCCCATTAGGTAGGTATGCTTGGGATATGATGGGAATTGGGGCCTTTTGGTCTGTAGACTCAATGACAATGGGAGGTGGATAATGCATAGAACGATCCGATGAGAACTCTAATGCAAGCGTGCCCATGGACTTGACTTGTGAGAACAAATCAAAGACTTGCTCTGATACCACTTGATGCGACACAACCTTGGACCTAATGCAAGCAAGCACAATCGTATTCAAAACGGGCCAAGTTAGGCCACCGCTCTATAGTCACTCACCCAAGCCCGGGGTGACTTGGCAATGCCAAGGGGAGGATGTGGGGTTGGGCCCTTGTTGGTAGAGGGCCAGCAAGGCCAAGAATGATTCCCAATGGGTATGGGTACCCAAATCAAGGGGGCCGACAAAGTGCCAACGGTAACGGTTGCACTCTTCCCACAGTGATCACTCAAGACAACGGGGCTTGAGGATCGGGCTCTCACTCGCATAACCAGCAGAATTAAGAACTAATATTGAAAGACAAGCACTAAGTGGAGTGAAGGTTTGAGCACTTACTCGACCGGTTTGAAGAAACCGGTCCCGGTCGGAGACGAGGGCGAGCGGGGAGGCGAGTGGATCCCCACACGCCGCGGCGGTGTCGCTTGACCTGCCCAAACAAAGTACACCACTACACCTCTCGCAGGAGGGGGAACTTGGGGTGGGGGTTAATGATATTACATCAATACTACCTCCACGCAGGGAGGGGCCTTCAGCCGGCCAAGCAGGGTGGGGAAACCAAAGCAAAGAACGAGGAACAAGGGTGGACGCCGAATCTGCCTGCTGTCTGCGAACCAGGACAGAGGGTCGGTGTTGCTATTGTAGATCTTGCTCAGGAATTTTTCTGATGGCGAAACCAGTGGCGAAATCTTCGTAATAGGAAGGGGAATGCCTCAGAATTTTTGTAATTTCTTCTGGAGTCACTGCAGGTCGGGGCAGAAGCTTGAACAGGGCCTTTGTTTCTCGGACTAGCAGGGGCAGGTCACCAACAGTAGGATGCAGAGGCTGTCCTAGCCGCTCCTGAACTCCAAATTTGATGCCGTCAGCGCCGTTAGAACCGTGGGTGAGTCCTATTTGCAGCAAAATAAACGGGGATGCCAGAAGAGAACAGAGACGATCTGTGGAGCTATAAGAGTGAGGAGATGTCGATGCAGACTAGGGAAGGCAGAGCCGCGCGACCGTGGAAGAAAATTGGTAACTTCTGTTCCCGGATGCTGAATGGGCTTCCGCTTCTTGATTCTGAAAGTAGACAGGCCGATAAAGAACTTTGACGAAGGACTTGAGGACTGATTCCTTCGGGGCTGGTCGTGGCAGAGCTTCTAAGCCAGCTCAGGTCCTCAGCCGAGGCAGAACCGCGCAGCTGTGGGATAATGGACCTCTTGGACGACTCAGAGATCGGAAGAAGATGAAACCACTTTGGTTGCGAAGGCGACTGGCAGACGCTTCCGACGATGGCTCTTGGGGTCTTCAGACTCATCCGGGGGAGGTCGTGGTGGCCGCTGCAAGTTGCTGGTCTGCTGTAGATCTTCAGTTGAGAGCTGTAGGTTGATGATGAAGGGGGGGAATGGGGTATATGGGAGGGGAAATGGGGGAGGATGAGTGTGGGGAAAGCCCGGGCTATGAGGGGGTCTAGGAGGGGGTGTTCTAAGGTGGGGGAAGGGAAGAATGGGGTCTAGAAGGGGGTCTAACAGGTGGTGGGAGGAGAAGCTACGAATTTGGGAAGGTGGGTGAGAGGAGAAGGTGAGGGGGGGCACAAGTGAGTGGAGGGAATGGTGGATTTCATATTTGAAATGGCATTGGAAGTTGTGGGGTTGTGTGGGGAAGGGGTTGATTGTGTTGGAATGGGGAAAGTGGTGTTGGAATGGTGAGGGATCTCCTTGGGACTAGGGGGGTGGAGTAATGGAGGCCATGGGGAAGTGGAGGGCTTTAATGATGGTAGGTGGGGGTTGAGGTGGTTGGGAAGGGAGGAGAGAGAAGAAAATTCGAAATTGGATGATGAGGAGAGAGAAAGTGGAGTGAAAAAGTGGGATTAAGAGAGGGAAGGGTGGGGAATCTCTCCCCTAGGGTTTCTCACCCAAAAAATGTTGGAATCACTCCACTAAACTAAGCTTTGGACTCTCAAATGGCATTTTTTTCATTGATTGATTCATTACCTCCAAATGAAGGAAATGGGGCCCTATATATAGGATATCCACATTTTACAATAAGACCCTGACAAAAGACTCATTGACAAATAACCGGAGGGGTAGGGGAGCTCATTGGGCCAAGCCCGAGGAAATGGGCCCAATTAGCACATTAGACATTCTAATGACACTCAAACATAGGAAAATAAATGCAAGACCTAGGGACATGACTCAAATAAAATGCAAATTACATCAAATGACTCAAGTAAAATTACATAGGACTCAAAATTAAATGACTAAACCATGCCGGATGCAACCGGGGCGAGGAGACGAGCTATGAATGTGGGCATGGAAGGTGATGTCCACATCAATGACTCAACAACCTAGGTACATGACTCAAATAAAGGGAAAATTACATGATATTGACTCAAAGAAAATGTGAAGATTACATGACTAGACTCAAAAATACATGACTAACATAATGGCGCTTGCTGACGAACAATCTGAGTCTGGAGAAAATGTGGAGGGGCATGGGATGCCCTCATCATACCCCCGGGGTGGGGAAAACTCGACCCCGTCGAGTATGGGTCCACCAGGGAAGTAGTACATCGAACTGCGGCTCTGGGCGATCCACGATCTCCATACTCAACCCGTGACCATAGTCGGGGAACGACGCTTCAGCCTTTCGATGTGGCCCGGACACACCCTCATGCTGGCTATGATGTCTTGCTTGCCTAGTATTGCTGCCGTGTGCTCACGTCGGGCTCTCAGGCTAATTTATGGTGGCACTCCGAAGGTGTCCCTCGCAAGGATAGGTGTAAGCTCAAGGCACTCACTAGGATCCACCGCGGTGCCCTTAGTGGGTGTTGGATCCGCTTCATGAGAAATGGGGAGAATCCTAAAACTCTTTTGGAAGTTCAACCCATAAGCCGGGTTGCCAAAGCCACTCGAACTTGGCAAGGTCCAAGTCCTCGTGCCCTCAATTTGGAGGTGACCCTAAAGTAGAGCCACTCCAAAGCCATCATCGCCAAGTTATCAACTTGGAACTCAAAGTGGTGCTTAGGAGTTTGTGCTCGCTTCTTGTGAATCCCACCGCTTGTTGCTTGATACTTGCTTGAATGCATATGCCACGCACTATGATGCAATGTGAGTTGACAATGTATGGTATGAAAAGGTGGTCCAGGACAACCACATATAGACCTATCATGCATTGATGTTATGAAGATTTTGAAGGATTTGGGAGGACCGGGGCATCCATAGGTGTCCCTCTTACAAGTGAGTGTGATGAATGTTGGAGGACCAGGACACCCATGTAGGCTCCTAGCATACATAAGACCAATGGTGAATTGGGGAGGACCGTTACACCCAAATAGGGACCACTCATGCTTCCTACTTGACATGTGGGTGATGTGAATGAAAGGACCCATCTTTCTAATCATGCCAAGTAGTGTGTGGTGCCAAGACTTATGCACTCCTATCCTAGAGATGACTTCTATGTGCATAGGTATGGGGTGGCCCTTGAGCTTCCACTCGTATGGATCAAAGGGATCTAAGAAGGGGAAAATCATGGAGTGGGGCAACTCATCAATCCCAAGGTGTATGTTGCCGAAGGTCAAGGCTCCCATGGTGTATCCCGAGTCTAGGAAGGGAGGGGTTTGGTTCATCATGGGTGGTAAGGGTAGGGTAAGGTGGGTGGTGAATAAGGTAAGTGGGTCACATGGAGATCTAGGTTCCCATAGGAAAGGGTCGAAGGGATCATGGTAAGGGTCACCTAGATAGGGGTACTCCATGTCCTCAAGATCCTCGAATGATGAGTCATCCTCCTCAATAAGTGGGCCAAGGTTGCTAATGGGTTAGCCGATCAAAGCACTTGGGATCTCAATGGTTGGGGAGTGGACTAGGATAGGTTCTTCCTCTATGGGAAGAAGGAGGATGATCTCACTAGTAACTTGGCCATTAGTGTAGATGGAAGTGATGGAGCCAATGGTGGGATATGCTAGGCTAATGGTGTTAGCTTCGGACGGCCTCATGGCTAGCATATTGGTCAAGTGAATTTGCCCATGTAGGTAGTTCACTAAGTTTCCCCAATCTTCCACACAATAGGAAGTTTGATAAGTGACATGTGGCTGAATGGGAATGATTTGAGATTGATATCCCATGGGTAGGTGGCATGGTTGTGAACTAGGAATGGTGAGACCTTTCTTGAGCCATTATAGTATGGACTTATCTATGGTGAGGTTGGGTGTCTCTAGAGGAGCTAGGGTAGAGGTGTGTGAGTTGTTTGGCCTTTGGATTTCCTCTATGTTGGGAGGTGGATTCGGATGGGCATCCTTCTCCACTTGGGTAGGTGTGTGGGTAGCAACTTCTATTGCTAATGGAGTAGGGGGATCTATGGTGGGTGGTTTGGTGATAGCTAGCGTATGACACACCCGGGGTGGTGAACAAGCATGGGCTTGGGTTGGGATAGGAAGGGGAAGTAGAGGAGGCCTAGGTTGGGGAAAGATTGGTGTAGGAAGTGGGAGGTGGGTTGGGTGAGAGATTTTGGGTTGATTTGTTTTGGGAGATGTATCTCTTTTTGGGGATGATGGTGGGTTTGTGGTGGTGGTCAAGGGGGCTTGTGGGGTACTGGCTTGGTGAGGGGTTTTGGGTTTGGGGGTGGTGGCCATTATGGGCCTCGGTGGATGGATGGACACGGGGTTCAATTGGGTTTGTGGACATATGGTTGTGGTGGGAGTTTGTAGGTAGGGTGCTGGTGTGGTGGTTGGGGTAGGATAGGTGGGAAGTGATGTGGAATGGGGGATTAGGGTCATGGGTTGGCTAGGTGGGGATGAAGGAGTTGAAGTGCTCCTTAGGTCTTGGTGTTTTGAGTATGAGGGGGAAACATATCTAGCCCTAAGTTGCTCCTTCATGTCCCTCCATGTGGTGATGGGAGTTTCCCTTCTAAGTATCTTTAGCCCGACAATTTGCATCCAATAAGTTTCTGCCCGTTTGGTAAGTTGCATTTTGGCAACCCATGCCTTTTCATCCTCGGACATATGATACCAAGTGAAGTATTGGTCCATTGTAGCTTCCCAATCTAAATATTCTCTAGGAGATGTTCCATCAAAGGTGGGAAGTGGGAAAGGGACCATCCCATCGTCTGTCCTTGGGGCGGGCCTATCTTCTCCAAGTTGGTTGAGTCGGCCCGATATGTTATCAAGCCGCTCATTGGCATAGGTCAAGGCTTTCATGAAGTAGTTGACATGGCCAGGGAAGTTATGGGTGTTAGTGGTAGGCATCTCTTGGTGGCTTGGACTTATGGAGTGGGCCGATTGGTAAGGTCGATATGAGGTGGCCATACAAGGGGACAAGAGTGATGCACTTGATGACTCTAAATGCATAGACATGCCCTAGGACCAACTTGATAGAGACAAGTTATGAACTTGCTCTGATACCACTTGATGTGACACCAACCTTGGACCTATTTAGCAAGCATTCAAGTTTGAGCAGCGGACTCACACTAGCGAGCTCACCCGTATGGCGCACACTAGTACCCGATGGCGACTAGGCGATGTTGGAGAGGGTCCGAGGCGGGACCTTTAGGCTCCAATGGTTGGCTAGCTTGGGAAGAACCCCAAATGGGCCTAGGATGCCCAAATCATGGGCGGCCAAAACACCAAGGGTGTGGGTTAAGTGGATTCACTCTCAACTTGCCCGCGGTGGTCACTCACGGTACTAGCAATTTGAGCCGAGCTCTCACTCTCCGTCCGACGAAGCAATAGCAATAATACTAAGCTAAGCAAGTGATTAAACCAGTCAAGAGAGGGTCCGAGGCTCACCTAGCCAGCGTGAAGACGCCGACTCCGGCCGGAGACGGGGGCGAGCGGGGAGGCGAGGGTATGCACCCGCACGCCGCGTCGATTGAAGCTTCAAACCTGCGACTTAATAATGACATGAACTACACCCCATGCAAGGGGGGGGGGAGAGAGAGAGGGGGATATTGAGAGGGAACTAGAAGGTGTGGAAATTTTCTGGATTCATTATTCAAGCATAAGTTCTTACAAATGAGAGAGGGGTGGGACTATTTATAGACTCCACACTTTTCGTAAGACCAAACTGACCCTGACAAACTAACTAATGACCAAACAGTCTAAGGGAGGGGCGCCCCTGGGCCTAGCCCAATGAATTGGGCCCATTAACCTATCAAACCAACATAATGACTCAATACTTAGGAAAACGACTCAACAACCTAGGTACATGACTCAAATAAAGGGAAAATTACATGATATTGACTCAAAGAAAATGTGAAGATTACATGACTAGACTCAAAAATACATGACTAACATAATGGCGCTTGCTGACGAACAATCTGAGTCTGGGTAAAATGTGGAGGGGCAAGGGATGCCCTCATCACTCAATCTCTTGACCTAAGGACGTGACATTTGGAGGGTAAGAAGGTGAAACTAAGGGGAACAGAAAGTTCTAAAGACATTTAGGCTAATTACCTCGATTTGGTGTTCTAATCTCCCGATCTTCAGTGGACTTTCGCTCAGATTCCTGGTTCGCTATGGTCGAACCAGCAACTTTGGAAGCTTCAAACTCCTTGTGTAGTTGATCTCCTAGCACGAAATTTTGAGGAAGATTAGTCCTATGTATAAGGAATAAAAAGTTCTAAAGAACTTACGCGAAATACTATCTCCTTACCTTAGTTCCACGCGAGCCAATGTAGGGGTCGCACAGGTCAAAACTAGGGTCTATTTATATGTTCTAGCTAGGGTTTTGTGGATTGGATCGATTCTAGAGTCCTTGGTAAAGCTTTGATCGACTTCTGAGAGTTCTTAACACGCTTACTAGTCTTCCCATCTCGATCCCTAAGAGATAGACTATCAAAAATCTAATCTTTTTGCTCTTTCTTCACTTCACGGAACTGACAGGGTGTAACGGTCTAACCCTGGAGCGTTATATCCTTGTGGCGGTCGCATGATAGACCGTTACAGTCACTGTGCGCCGAATTTGAATTGAGTTCAAATTCTAATTTCATCTTATTCACTTATTTATCTAAATAATTAGTATTTATCCTTAAATTATATGAATAAATTAATTATTCTTCTAGAATATGGGCCAAACATAATGGGCTTGTCCATTAAGTTCTTTGGACTTTATTTATCAAAGCTGGATTAATTATTTATAATCAATTTAAGCTTTATAAATTCCTAATAAATTCCCAAAAATTCTTAAAATAATCTAGAAATTATTTATATAAATTTTGGGGCACTACATGTTATGTCCCGCTGTGGCATGACATCTGTTAGCAATTGACCCAAAGGCGGAACCAGTAAAGCAGCCTCCCAGACGGATTCGTCCTGAGCTGATTAATCAAATTAATAAAGAAGTCGACAAGCTCATTGATATGGGGTTTGTTGATGAAAATCAATATACAACATGGTTGGCGAACATAGTGCCCGTGAAGAAGAAAAATGGGCAGATAAGAATATGTGTCGACTTTCGGGACCTCAACAAAGCATGCCCGAAAGATGATTTTTCTATGCCAATCACCGAGGTGATGATCAACGCCACCACATGCCATGAAACTCTCTCATTTATGGACGGGTCATCTGGATACAACCAAATTTGGATTGCTAAGCAAGATAGGATCCATACTGCATTCTGTACTCCAAAAGGAATATTTCACTATAAGAGGATGCCGTTCGGCCTTAAGAATGTCGGTGCTACATATCAAAGAGCCATGACAAATATATTCGGTGACCTACTCTACAAAAAGGTGGAGTGCTATATTGATGACCTGGTGGTGAAGACCAAGAGAAAAGAGGACCATCTGCAAGATTTGAGGGTGGTGTTTCAAAGGCTACGCCAATATGAGCTAAAAATGAACCCCATGAAATGCGCCTTCGGCGTGTCCAGCGGGAAATTCTTTGGATTCATCATCCGACAAAGAGGCATTGAGATTGATCCATCCAATATTAAAGCTATTCAAGAGCTTCCTCCACCAAAGAATCTATAAGAGCTGCGATCCTTGCAAGGCCGACTGGCGTATATTCACCGATTTATCTGGGATGATGAATGCCAAGCAGCTTTCGAGAAGTTGAAAGAATATCTAAAAACTCCTCCGGTGTTAGGAGCGCCGATTAAAGGAAGACCTCTGATTCTCTACATAGCAGCCACCCACTGTTCCCTGGGGGCAATGCTAGCTCAAGTGAATGAAGAAGGAAAAGAGCAAGCCCTTTACTACCTCAGCAGAAGGTTAGTAAGGACTGAATAGAAATACACTTTTATAGAAAAGACTTGCCTGGCGCTGGTCTTCGCTGTCAAGAAACTCCGGCATTACACGTTGTCCCATAAAATTAAATTGATATCTGGAGCGGACCCGCTCAAGTACATATTATCCCAACCAGCACTCAAAAGCCGACTCAGCAAATGGGCCGTGATCCTCATGGAATTTGATATTTCATATGTACCCCAGAGTGCTATAAAAGGTCAGGCCATAGCTGACTTTTTTGCAGCACATCTTGCGCCAGAATATACCCCACTGGGGACTGAACTTCTTGATGATGAAATGCTGGAGGCATGTCAGGCTCAGCCGGTATATGGCAACTCTACTTTGATGGGGCATCAAGAACAGAAGCTACATTAACTAGGCAAGTCAGAATCTGAGCAGGAGCCGGTATTATCTTGAAGTCACCTGAAGGGGAAGTGGTACACACTTCATGCTCAATAAACAAGCCATGCACCAATAATGAAGCAGAGTATGAAGCTCTGGTAATCGGTCTGCAAATTACCCTCAGCATGGAAATTCAAATGCTCCAAGTGTTTGGTGACTCTATGTTGATAATCAAACAAATACAAGGAGAGTTTGATGTTCGAAAGCCAGAGCTCACCTCCTACCATCAAAAAGCACTGTGCCTTATGGCGAGTTTCTACCACATTGAGCTTAATCATGTGGGCCGGGGACACAATGCGTAGGCTGATGCTCTAGCAAAGCTAGCGAGTTCATTAGCAGTCCCACCAGATGAAACACTCAACATTGTTGAGATAAATCGACGACAGGTTCCCAGTGTGCTAGAATCATGTCTAGAGGAATGTGAGGCTAACATAGCCGAAGAAGTGCAGGAGCCCAATTGGAGATAGCATCTGATACAATGGTTCCTCTACCAGCAGCCACCCAAGAGCAAAGAAGAAAGAATGAAGCTCCTTAGGACCAAAGATTCCTATGAATTCCGAAGCGGGACACTATTTTGAATCATGGCGGATGCCCGCAGAAAGATTTTTCTCCGCTACCTATCCACAAAGAAGGCTTGGCAAGTGATGAAAGAAATACATGTCGGAACAGCTGGGGCACACCAAGCTGGACCGAAGATCAAAATTGAAATCAAGAAATTAGGCTATTACTAGCCTGCTATTTTTGAAGATTACTGCCAATTCGCAAAATCATGTCAGAAATGCCAAGAACATGCTGTTGTGCCCAGGAGGCCCCATGTACCCCTACACCCAACAATTCCCATCTGGCCCTTCGCTCAATGGGGAACCGATGTGGTTGGACCTCTTCCAACTTCCTCAGCCGGACACAAGTATATCTTGGCAATAACAGATTACTTTTCCAGATGGGCAGAGGCTATAGCACTCAAAGAGGTGACTGGTGAACTGGTCGCCAGATTCATCAAACAAAATATAATTTCTCGGTTTGGTATTCCCAACTGAATAATTTCTGACAACGGAAGCCACTTCAAGAATCAAAGAATATATCGGCTCACTAAAAAGTATAAAATTGATTGGAGAACCTCAACCCCTTACCATCCACAAGCAAACGGATTGGCTGAAGCATTTAACAAAACCCTATGCACACTCCTTGCCAGGATCGTTAGCTCCCACAAAAGGGACTGGGGGGAGAGGACGTATGAAGTATTATGGGCATACCGTACTATCTACAAGACTCCTACGGGTTGCTCACCCTTCTCTTTAGTATATGGCTCCGAGGCTGTGGTCCTCGGGAGCTAGAAGTACCGTCGCTCAGGGTTTCCATTCAATACGGTTTAGCCCGCGATGAACAAACAAATGCTGAAAGAAGACTCGAAGAATTGGCTGAGCTGGAGGGAAAGCGCCTTCAGGCACAGAAGAATATCCAAGTATACCAAGCTCGCATGGCGAATGCCTTCAACAAGCTCGTCAAAGGGAGAGAATTCAAGAAAGGTGACCTGGTCATGGTCAAGAAGAAAGAAGTCATGGCTTCCAACCCAAAGGGCAAGCTTGCTGCTAACTGGTTGGGTCCATATGTGGTCCAAAGAGTCTACGAGGGTGGAGCCTACGTGGTTGTCAACCATCGGGGGGAAGTGCAGTTCCCGCCACTCAACGGGAAGCATCTGAAGCTCTATCATGTTGTACGACTGTCCTTTGAGGGAGTGGCGAGTGATTGAACAAACACTTTCAACAATAAGAGTTGATAGTAAAGAGAGCTCTAAAAAAAAAGGAAGATGATGACGAAGATAAGGATGGTCATTCCTTCGATGCATACCAACATCAATCCGGACCTTCCGTCCGGGTAGATGATGAAACCTTATTCTCCTTTGCATTGGTGTTTACACCACACCAACGATAGAACATACACGCATTTTCAGCAAACGGCTTCACGCCTGAGCCACTGCATACCAACATCAATCCGAACCTTCCGTCCGGGTAAATGATGAAACCTTATTCTCCTTTACGTTAGTGTTTACCCCACATCAATGATAGAACTTACAGATATTTTTGGCGAACGACTTTGCGCCTAAGCTGCTGCATACCAACATCAATTCGGATCTTCCATCTGGATAGATGATGAAACCTTATCTTCTTTACGTTGATGTTAATCCCCACATCGACGATGAAATTCACACATTTTTGGCGAACGGCTTCGCGCCTAAGCTGTTGCATACCAACATCAATTCGGACCTTCTGTCTGGATAGTTGATGAAACCTTATCTTCCCTTACGTTGATGTTAATCCCCACATCGACGATGAAATTCACACATTTTCGACGAACGGCTTCGCACCTAAGCTGCTACATACCAACATCAATTCGGACCTTCCGTCCGGATAGATGATGAAACATTATCTTCCCTTGCATTGATGTTAATCCAACACATCGACGATGAAATTGACACATTTTTTGCGAACGGCGTTGCGCCTAAGATGCTGCATACCAACATCAATTCGGACCTTCCATCCAGATAGATGATGAAACCTTATCTTCCCTTGCGTTGATGTTAATCCCCACATCGACGATGAAATTCACTCATTTTCGACGAACGGCTTCGCGCCTAAGCTGCTGCATACCAACATCAATTCGGACCTTCCGTCCAGATAGATGATGAAACCTTATCTTCCCTTGTGTTGATGTTAATCCCCACATCGACGATGAAATTCATACATTTTCGGTGAATGGCTTCGCGCCTAAGCTGCTGCATACCAACATCAATTCGGACATTCCGTCCGGATAGATTATCTTCCCTTGCGTTGATGTTAATCCCCACATCAACGATGAAATTCACATATTTTCGACGAACGGCTTCGCGCCTAAGTTGCTGCATACCAACATCAATTCGGACCTTCTGTCCGGATAGATGATGAAACCTTATCTTCCCTTGCGTTGATGTTAATCCCCACATCGATGATGAGATTCACACATTTTCTACGAACGGCTTTGCGCCTAAGCTGTTGCATAGCAACATCAATTTGGACCTTCCGTCCGGAACGATGATGAAGCATTATCTTCCCTTGCGTTGATGTTAATCCCCACATCGACGATGAAATTCACACATTTTTGACGAACGGCTTCGCACATAAGCTGCTGCATACTAACATCAATTCAAACCTTCCGTCTGGATAAATGATGAAACCTTATCTTCCATTGCGTTGATATTAATCCCCACATCAACGATAAAATTCACACATTTTTGGCGAACGGCTTCGCGCCTAAGCAGCTGCATACCAACATCAATTCAGACCTTCCGTCTAGATAGATGATGAAACTTTATCTTCCGTTGCGTTGATGTTAATCCCCACATCGATGATGAAATTCACACATTTTCGGCGAACGGCTTCGCGCCTAAGCTGCTGCATACCAACATCAATTCGAACCTTCCATCTGGATAGATGATGAAACCTTATCTTCCCTTGCGTTGATGTTAATCCCCACATCAACGATAAAATTCACAAATTTTTGGCGAACGGCTTCGCGCCTAAGCTGCTGCATACCAACATCAATTCAGACCTTCCATCCGGAAAGATGATGAAACCTTATCTTCCCTTGCATTGATGTTAATCCCCACATCAACGATAAAATTCACACATTTTCGGTGAACGGCTTCGCGCCAAAGCTGTTGCATACCAACATCAATTCGGACCTTCTGTTTGGATAGATGATGAACCTTATCTTCCCTTGCGTTGATGCTAATCCCTCCAGCAACGATAAGCACTTTTAATTGTTCAAAAGGTGACATGCAAATTCAAAGGTTACATTAAAAAAAAAGAAAAGAAGAAAGAGAGAAAGAAAAAATGAGGCTCAAAATGGAGGTGCCTCGCCGGACTTGTCCAAACATCTTGGGCAAGGGAAAAAATGGCTACAACCCGGCCGTGGCGAAAACCCGAAAGGGCGCTACGGGCAAAATTGGGTACCCCGCTACGTGAAAACCCGCAAGGGCGCATGGGCAAAGGCAAGAGGGGGCTGACCATGGCGAAAACCCGAAAGGGCGCTTGGGTCAGTAATGTGGTTATAATAATATAAAATATACACATGTTTTTTTAAACAAAACACCCACCATATGTCCCACCGATGATGAAACTTTCCGTCGATCGCAAGGCATCATCGTCTGGATCGATGTTAAAACCTATCCGGAATAGACCTTCCGTCAATTCTGATGAAACATATCCATTTCTTTGCGTCAGCATAAACCCAATGTTAATGATGAAAACTTTTCGTTGGTCGCAAGGCATCATCGCCTGGATCGATGCTAAAACCTATCCGGAATAGACCTTCCGTCTACTTTGATGAAACCTTTAAATCCATTTCTTTGTGTCAGCATAAACCCAATGCTGATGATGAAACTTTCCGTCAGTCATAAGACATCATCGCCTAGATCGATGATAAAACCTATTCGGAATAGACCTTCCGTCTATTCTGATGAAACCTTTAAATCCATTTCTTTGTGTCAGCATAAACCCAATGCTGATGATGAAACTTTTCGTCGGTCACAAGGCATCATTGCCTAGATCGATGCTAAAACCTATCCGAAATAGACCTTCCGTCTACTCTGATGAAACCTTTAAATCCATTTCTATGCGTCAGCATAAACCCAATGCTGATGATGAAACTTTTCATCGGTCGCAAGGCATCATCGCCTGGATCGACGGTAAAACCTATCCGGAATAGACCTTCTGTAATGACCCAGAGATACGGACACCGATATACCGATACCAATAACTGGGGAAGCCACCCAAGAGGCTGATGAGGCCCCTGAAGGGTTAGAAGGGTTTTACTGAGGAATTGCATAACGAATTGGAATTGCATGCACGCAAACGTTAATTAGAATGACAATTTAAAATTGAGTGCGGAAGCAAAAGTAAATATATCAGAGTGATAAGCAGTACGTACTAGTCCAGAATTAAAAATATACAAGTCCACAACTAAAACACCAGTCCTGAAAGTACAACTACATAGGGCATACCCCGGTCAAAAGTACTACTGCTGGCAAGCTAAGACCGGTCTCCGAAAGCTCGAGAACCACCGGCGGATGGCTACGGTTGCCCACCTGAAAGAAGGAAGGGTGAGTCACTGCCAGATGTGGAAGCCGAGGAATCCACTCAAAAAGAAGAAAACGAACTAAACTACGGACTATCAAGCGACTAAAAATTAAGAAGGATTATGAAACGTGCCAATATGAGGAAAGAGCATATGTAGGATGCTAAAGGGGTGTGATCGCCAGAGGGGTTATCTCAAAGAAACGAAAAGATCGCGTGTACCTTGTGTTGAGCGCGGAGATTGTGAATCCCCGAGAGTGGGAAATGGCAGGTTGCTTCTTCCTCCCCCTTCGACCGGCCGACGGAGAGGGCTTTCCTCAAGTACCCTTGCAAAACAACGACAAACAGGTAACGAGTGGATCAGAAAGACGAAGGTGCAGTATTCAAATTCTAATGACGCAAGTAACGAAATGATGGCAAGACACACACCTGGTTGGTGTTGTCTTTTAAACCCCTCTCGGACACAAGTAAGAGGAAAATGCTTATGATGAATGGCAATTATTCCGATGTAGAAACGGAAAAAGACTCCCTCATAAAAGGGGGGGGGGGTAGAAGATATGATATGATGAATGCAAGATAACTAGGAAAGAAGAGGAGAGAATGGCTTATTGGATGGTCGATGGCGAGATCCGGCGGAGCTTCGGTAGTGTAGGGACGACGAGGTAGCGCGGCAGGCGAAGGCGGCCTCTCTCCTGCGAGCACTGGCACCCGGATCCGGCAGGACCTCCCCTACAAAACACCCACGGGTTAGGAATAGAATCTGGCAGCCTCTCGGCGCTCTTTTTTTCAGGGGTAAGCCTCTATTTATAGAGGTAGGCAGGATGGGGGCGTCCAGAGGCCTGGATGCCTCCATAACTTGGATTTTCTTCAAACGCCAGACTGAGCCACGGTCAGTCGATGGTCAGGGGGGTCACCCGTGAGCTGGTTGATGGAGGCATCCAGGGGTCTGGACGCCTCCATATCTTGGATTTTCTTCAAACGACAAATTGAGCAACGGTCAGTCAAAGGACGTGGGTCAACCGTGAGCTGGTTGATGGAGGCGTCCAGGGGCCAGGACGCCTCCATAACTTGGATTTTATTCAAACGACAGACTGAGCAACGATCAGTCGATGGCCCGGGGTCACCCGTGAGCTGTTTGATGGAGGCGTCCAAGGGCCTGGACGCCTCCATAACTTGGATTTTATTCAAACGACAGGCTGAGCAACGGTCAGTCGATGGCCCGGGGTCGCCCGTGAGCTGGTTGATGGAGGCATCCAGGGGCCTGGACGCTTCCATTACTTGGATTTTATTCAAACAACAGGCTGAGCAACGGTCAGTCGATGGCCCGGGGTCGCCCGTGAGCTGGTTGATGGAGGCGTCCAGGGGCCTGGACGCCTCCATGAAATTATATATATATATTGTTCAATCTTATATATATATTTTTGTCATTATTTTGTATTGATGGAGGCGTCCAGGAGCCTGGATGCCTCCATGATGACCCCCGGATTCCCCCGAAAAGTGCGTCGGCAGTCGTCCGTTAGGCATTTTCATGGTCCCGGCAACTTCTGGTGCATGCGATTGATGTTGATGCCGTTCGAATGCTGCATGATTTCCACAACGAGGCGGTTTTCGGATGCCGAAGGAGTGTTACGCTACTCGCCCAGAAGACGAGAGAAGACTCAAAGATTGGAAACACTCAAGTGATTCAAAATGCGAAAGCTGCTGCGGGGCGTCGCGTGGTAATATGAGATTTTCTCAGGGGATGTCAGGAATAGCGTGTCTACAGCTACCCCGCCTTGGCGTTTGCTTTGCAAGGGAGTGACACGTAATGGAATGGTATCGAAGTGGAGTGAAATGGAGTGAGAATAGACTGATAAGTTGATGCCAAGGTGTGATGAGACACGCTTTTGACATGACTGTTTGGAATCTTTCCTGTAGTTTCAATGAGACGACCTTGAAGGGGGTCTTTCAAATTTGACGATTGTTTGGACGGAAATGAAACAAGGGAGGGTGAGATGTGCGCTCAGGCACGAAAATAAAGGAGACCAACTTCTCGGTGTGGAAGTACCTGGGTCATAAACCTGCAGGTTTCACCTTTGGGGAGCGGTTACCAGCCAATGTGGAAGTGCTGCGGCCAAGGTGGGTCAAACAAGGTAAAAAGCAAAGGAATATCCGAGGGTCTGTCCAAACAAGGGTCTCGTTTGGAAGGGCAGCATAGGGCTGTTTCAAGGAAACTCGGTATTTCATTCAGAATGGAATATCTCATATTTGTAAGAATTGAAGCACAACGGCTTTCGCAATCGAATCACTTGAATGATCTTCCGTAAAAGACTCAAAGTGCTATATGAATGCATGCTGGGTTTAAAGAAAAATTTAAAACAAAGTAGAATAGAAAATAGCCAAGGATAATATTGTCAACTCGTTAAGAATGGGTCAGGATACCGATCCAGTGAGCTGATACTGAGCCGGGGCCCGTTTATCCACGCACCGACTCACTGAATGGAACCGTCGTTCCCACACTATCACCAGTTAACGGCCTATCCGTACAACCCAAATTCTTCTAGAATCATCACTGTTTTTGTTGAAGGGGAACTCAAATCCCAGATTCGTTCGGGTCGCAAGGTTCTTGACGTGTTCTAATAGCGTAAATATCATATAGTATGATGCATGACACGGGGGACCGAACACTGAATGATGGTATACAAGATAGGGTGAAAAATATCTGTTGGTAAAACCTGCACAGGCCATCATAGATTAAATAATTAGAAAGTAGCAGAAATATAACAGAATCGTGCCACAGTACAAGGATAAAACACTGACGACTTTACCACTCATGTGACACGTCCCGTCCTGTAGCACCTCTCCTTTCCTATAAGTACCTCCCTTAGGCTAGTTTATTCGAATGTACCAAGGGGTGTTTTGAAAGTTTAGGAGGAGGAGAAGAGGAGGGTCTAGGGATTCCAGGATGGAAGGAGAGTCTTCCCGCGTTATGAAGAGGGGCAGGCCTAGCAGTGAGATCAGGCGACTTTCCGACCTCGAGGGTCATCTGAGTGGGACGATCCAGTCGCATATGGTAAGTTGATTTATTTCAAATTTATTGCATGGACTCTCTCCTCACTTTCCTTCCTTTCTCTTCTTCTTTCCAGCCGTATCCACTCTTTCCGGGCCCGAGGAAGTTTTCGAAACTGCCATGGCTTTTAGAGCTAACTTCCAACATCTCCATTGGCATGAGGACTGTACTCTCGAAGTGGCATCTTCAGGGGATCCTTATTCACGCCAAACACTACGAGAGAATATGTATGGACTGGGCAGATATGGGCGCCTTAGTGGAGATCTGGCATCCCCA
This sequence comes from Amorphophallus konjac, assembly GCA_022559845.1. NCBI lineage: Eukaryota > Viridiplantae > Streptophyta > Magnoliopsida > Alismatales > Araceae > Amorphophallus > Amorphophallus konjac. The sequence continues at coordinate 183,661,516 of CM040123.1, read as the reverse complement.
GACCCACACTTTCATCTTCCCGACGTTCGAGGCGACCATTCTCCTCGAGGAGGTGGAACTTCTGCTCGGATTAAAGAAATTTAAGAGTGACGGGAAGGTGAAGGCTATGCGGATGCTGACCCGGGGGACTTCTGAGAGCGTCCTTGGAAGCTTCATGCCATCCGACGCAGTCAGAAAGGTCCGCACTCAAAAGGGAATTGACTTGCAAAGGCTCGCGGGGTTATGGATGCCTTGAAAGGGTCACCAGATGATGAACATTTGGAAAGAATTATGAGAGGGTTCACCATCTATCTAGCGGGTGCTCTCTTGTTCCCTTATACCGACAACATAGTGGAAGAAACCCAACTGAGTACCATCTACGGGATTTGGAGTGGAAAGAGGGTGGGACCCGCCGTCCTTGCCTACCTTTACAGCGGTCTTACCGCCTCGAGCATGGGTAGGCCTCCTTTTGGTTCCACACTTGTTCTGAGTTGCTGGGTCGATTTGCACTTCAAATTCGACCACTGTGAGGGGATGCCGACTGCTTCGAAGCTTTTCCAACAAAGCCCCCTTTATCACATAGCCGATGTGTTAGGCTTCGGTGGCATTGTGGCGAACCGTGTTCCGTGGCTGAAGAAATGGGAAGACTGGCGGTCTCACTTTCGAACCATGACACAAAGTGTCACACCCCGATGCGGAATCTCGGGACGTACGGTTAGGGGCAAGCGAGCAATAATTCTAAACCATTGCAAACCATTGCACAAAAGGTTGGAAAGGATAATAATCAGAGTTTTATTGATAATAAAGTTGAGTACACTGGGTAGAACAACTACATCCAAATAATAAGCAAAATACTAGAACAATCTCTCACTAATACTAAGGGTACAAACTGACTCAATAAACTAAAACTATCTCTCGATATCACTCCAGTCCATTCCCGACAAGTTCATCACCTGGAAAGAGGGGAAAAGTAGGAGTGAGCTAAACGCGCTCAGTAGATAACCACAAACAGGTTTACGTAATTAACCATTGATTTCCAATTTATATGAAATGCAGTAAATAAAGAATGACGATACGATAAAAGAAACAATGTAAAAGATATCTTGCAAGGTCAAGAAATATAACAATTTACCAAGTAATGAACAAGTAAAGTAACAGTAGATAATTTGGCCAGCAAGTATGTTACACAGGTAACCAAGTAAATACGCACGAGTCAAGTAACAAGAGTTTGTCATAGACGTAACATGTCAAGTCAAGTATTCGGGTGCAATGCCTCACCCTGTCATAAACATCCCAATGGGCTCAATATCTTTTCGGGCGCTCTCCCCAGGACCAGACCGGGCCCTTATGATGCGTTGGCATTTCATTTCAATTGGATCACCGATCCCCCGTCTAGACATAGTCAATTATGGCCAATATAATCAGATGAATTTCTGTCGGGTACAAGATGTAAAGGACGACACTTGCCTCCTTTGATTCAAGAGTATAACCACGATGAAAAACTCAAAACAAGGTAGTCGTACGGCAAACACCGGGTCGTACTCACATGAGTAACGAGTCACGGGGCCAAGAATGAACGGTTGACAGTAAGCCGTTCGAGAGAGAGAAGTAAGTTCCGAAGAACGAATATACGAACCATTCAGGTCGTATTTTAAGAAATACGGTTCAAGAGAATCCGTATTAAGCATAACGATAATGTCTAATTATAAGATAATTTATGCAAAATAGTTACCGGGTTGCCAATAACAATTAAACCAACCAATTTCAGTTTAATGTCCATTGATCAATTCCGGGCTCAAATATGATCGAAGATTATCCAAGGGTAATCGATCAATTAATCAAGTTAAAACAATAGTCATGATGTAACCGTAATTTACCACGGTAAAAATGTTCTACGGTAAAAATGTAAAGTTTACCGGATGGAGTGTCCGGCTAATTGGTCAAAGACTTGCCATAAGTCGGCCAGTAATTTTCTGGTTTACAGTAATTTACAGAAATTACCTATGGTAAAGTTTAGCTATTTACCATACTTATTCAATTTATCCAAAGTTACAAGTGAATTTCAATGATTTTCACTTTAAACAATTTATCAAAATAGATATTGCAAATAACAGAAATTTACTCATGTCATTATCTGTTATTTATGTGGATTGTCAATTTTTACTAATTAACATTGTTAAATGGGTCAAATAGCAAAAAAAATCAGTTTTCTAGAAGTTAAACGGATGACAGTGGGCCGTTAAACCTACTGGCTGTAAAACGGTTATCATTGGGCCGTTTTATACAAGGCGGGCGGTTCTAATTGGGCCGTTTGTATAAGTCGGGCGGGCAGTTCTGAGCCGTCTAAGAGATAAAGCGGTCTGATTGGAACCGTTAATCCCTGTAACACGGGAACAGCGAAACAGAAGCATAAATCCGGCGTTTAAGGCTTCAATTCATGCATTTGAGTACGTAAATAAATGGAAAAGCATGGTTTCTACAAGCTAACATGATGCCCTTTCATTCCATTTATCAAATTCAAGGTTTGTGCCATGGTTACCTACCTTAACCGATGAAATAAGGAAAGATGAATGGGGAAGAAGATGAACAGTAGACTTGCAGAGCTTCTTCACAGCAGCAAGAACCCTTTTGTGTTTAAGAGATGTTTAAGGGGGCTTCCTCTACTTATATGTTTGGAAGAGGAGTGTTTAATCTTCACACACGGTTTGGTCAGAGCCGCAAAATCCTTTGCATTGTTGACAACGTGTTTCTGCCAACCAAAACACGGTTTCACGTGTTTCTCAAGGTAAGGTTAGCCTAATCTAAGCCTAATCCAAAAGATTAAGGAATGGTTAACTAAGACCTCAATTTAATGTTACTAAATGATTTTTAATGAATTGGACCCAGAAGACAAAATTACTAATCAAGACATGCTCTTTCATAATATGATTTTTATGGAATTTTATCACGAGGTTTATTGTTAATCTCCCAATCTTAAGATTAAAATAATAATTTAACCCAATGTTCAACGGTTTAGTCGATAGAGAGAGTTTCTGATTTTTACCGATGAAACTTCAGAAGACAAAGTTGCTAAGAAAAATACCCTCTATCAGATGTGATTTTTACAGATTTTTCTAAGGTAGTTGTATTTTCGTATGAATAGTGTTTTCCGCGTTTTTAAGTCAGGCTTAAATCACTGATTAAGCCATGTAAATGATTTTATTAGGGTCAAGTACAGAAGACCAAAGTGTTTACCATGGTCTTTACTAATTAACTACCATTTTTCGGAATTTTTATATGATAGTCAAAAATTTTACTATTTACTATTTACCATAGTCACTATTCAACATTTACTATTTACGAAATTTAATATTTGTACAGAAACTCGGGGTCTTACACCCTCCCCCACTTAAAGAATTTGGTCCTCCAAATTCACTGGACCAAAATATAATAGCTCACCTAGAATAGATCGGGATAACGCTTCCGTATGGCGTCCTCGGATTCCCATGTAGCTTCCTCTATTCCACGCCGACTCCATTGGATTTTAACCATCGGTATGGAACGATTTCGAAGTTGTTGCTCTTTCCGATCCAGAACCTTCACTGGTCTTTCTTCATAAGATAGATCCTTCTTAAATTCAAAGTCCACATGTTGAATGATGTGACTAGGGTCGTACACGTATTTCCGAAGCATAGATACATGGAATACGTTATGTACACCAAATAATTGAGGAGGTAAGGCCAATCTATAGGCGACTTCACCCACTCGATCAAGGATCTCAAATGGACCAATATACCTTGGGCTTAACTTGCCATGAATACCGAATCGACGAATACCTCTTGAAGGAGAGACTTTTAAGAACACATGCTCGCCAATTTGAAATTCCAAATCTCTTCTTCTATTATCAGCATAGCTCTTTTACCTCGATTGAGCCACAAGTAACCGGTCTCGGATAATACGAATATTTTGTGATGACTCCGAGATAAGATCCGGTCCAAGCCATTGCTTCTCGCCAACCTCATCCCAACATAATGGAGAACGACAGCTCCTTCCATACAAAGCCTCGAAAGGTGTCATCTGCATGCTGGATTGATAACTATTGTTGTAGGCGAATTCTATCAATGCTAAATGATCGCTCCAACTTCCACCGAAGTCGATCATACAAGCTCTCAACATATCTTCCACTATTTGATTAGTTCTCTCGGTCTGTCCATCTGTTTGCGGATGAAATGCAGTGCTAAAATTCAGACGGGTACCAAGAGATTCTTGCAATCCTTTCCAAAAATGAGAAGTAAATCTCGGATCTCTATCGGATATAATGTTGACTGGGATACCATGAAGCCTAACCACTTCCTTTAAATATAATGCTGCCAGCACATCGACTGTCCACTTGGACTTAATAGATAAGAAATGTGCGGATTTAGTCAGTCGATCCACAATTACCCATATAGCATCATAACCACCTCGAGTCTTAGGAAGACCCAGAATGAAATCTACACCAATACTCTCCCACTTCCATTGGGGTATATCAAGTGGTTTCAATTTACCTGCCGGTCTGAAATGCTCGGCCTTTACTTGTTGACAAACAAGACATGTACTCACGAAATTTGCAATTTCTCTTTTCATGTTCGGCCACCAAAATGACCTTTTCAAATCCTTGAACATCTTAGTGCCTCCCGGATGGATAGTATATTTGGATCTATGGGCTTCTTCAAGAATCCGATTCTTTATATTAACCTCATTCGGTACACAAGTTCTACCTTGAAATAATAATCTTCCATCATCGGCTATCGAGAAATCAGGTCTGCTACTCAAGCTTTCCTTAATCTCGACTAGCTCGGGATCAATATCTTGCAATAACTTGATTTCTACCAACAATTCGGGCTTCAGTTGCAACTGGGAAATCAATATCCGGTCATTATCAATATTGATATCCAGACTAGCCACTTGCTCCAGTAATTTCCATTCTTGTAACATAAGACTAGATATCTTAGCCACAGGCTTCCGACTTAAAGCATCAGCAACCACATTGCCTTTGCCCGGGTGATACTCAATAGAAAAGTCGAAATCCTTTATATACTCCAACCATCTTCTTTGTCTCATGTTCAATTCCTTTTGAGAAAATAAGTATTTCAGACTTTTGTGATCCGAAAATACCGTAAATGATTCACCATATAAGTAGTGCCTCCAAATCTTCAAAGCAAATACCACGACTGCCAATTCCAAATCATGAACTGGATAATTAACTTCATGCTTTCTTAACTGCCTAGAAGAATAGGCAATCACCTTGCCGTGCTGCATAAGCACACAGCCTAAGCCAATACTAGAAGCATCAGTGTAAACCACGAAACCACCCTCACCAGAAGGTAAGGTTAAAATAGGGGCAGTAGTCAGACAATCCTTCAGAGTATGAAAACTCCGTTGGCATTCAATTGACCACTCAAACTTAATCTCTTTGTGGGTTAACTTCGTCAGAGGTACCGCAATCTTAGAGAAATCTTGAATAAACCTTCGATAGTAACCAGCCAGGCTAGGAAAACTCCTCACTTCAGTAACACTGGTAGGTTGTTCCCAATTCTTTACTGCTTCCACCTTCGATGGATCTACAGAAATACCATCCTTGGTAATAATATGTCCTAGAAAAGACACCTCTTGTAACCAGAAATCACACTTGCTCAACTTAGCATATAATTGGTGATCTCTCAATAATTACAAAGCCATCCTCAGATGCTCGGCATGTTCTCTTTCACTCTTGGAATATATCAAAATATCATCTATGAATACCACAACCCATTGATCAAGGTAGGGTCGGAACACACTGTTCATTAACTGCATGAAAGCTGCCGGTGCATTCGTTAACCCAAAAGGCATAACGACAAACTCATAATGGCCATACCGGCTACGGAAAGCTGATTTATAAATATCCTTTTCTTTAATCCGTAACTGGTGATATCCAGATCGAAGATCGATCTTAGAAAAATAAGAAGCTCCAGTAATCTGGTCAAATAACTCATCAATCCTTGGCAAAGGATACTTGTTCTTGACAGTCAACTGGTTAAGTTGCCGATAATCGATGCATAATCTCATCGAACCATCTTTCTTCCGAACAAACAATACAGGAGCTCCCCAAGGGGAAACACTCGGGCGAATAAAACCCTTCTCGAGTAATTCCAACAATTGCTGCTTCAATTCCCGTAATTCCGCAGGAGACATGCGATAAGGGGCTTTAGAAACAGGAGACGATCCAGGAATAAGATCAATAGAGAATGTAACTTCACGCTGAGGCAGAAGTCCTGGTAACTCCTCTGGAAATACGTCCGGAAATTCTCGGACAATAGAAATGTCCTTAATCTCGATCTGCTGTTCAGGGGACGCATGAACAAAAGCCAGAAAAGCTTCGCATCCACGCCTCAATAACTTATCAGCACAAAGAGTCGAGATAAGAGAGATAGAACTAGGGTGTTTCACTCCCTTGAAGGATAATCCGGGGTGTCTAGAAAAAGACACGGAACAAGAACTACAATGAACATTGGCCTCATACCGAGCCAACCAATCCGCTCCTAGGATTACATCGTAATCCTTCATGTCCATACAAATCAAATCAGCTGGAAAATTCTGATCATTCACCATAACCTTACTAGAAGGATAGTAATGCTGAATTGACGATTTAGAACCAATAGGGGTTGATATTTCTAACGGAGAACTCAACAAAACAGGTGCCATAGCTAAAGATTTAGCAAATCTCCGTGAAATAAAAGAATGTGTTGCACCAGTATCAATTAGAACAAAAGCTGGCAAGTCGAATATAACAAGAGTACCTTCGACGAGTCCACCCTCCTCGGCGATATCTTTTTCCTTTGCATGGAGAGCCTGGAGCCTGCCTTGAGGCTTCTTGAAATTCAGAGGTTTTGCCGGGATAGCTTGTTCCGATAATAAAGGACAGTTGGGTATACGGTGGTTCTTTGCTTCCACACCGCAGACATGCACCTAGCTTGCGCCAACAATCTTCCATCTTGTGACCAGGACGATCACAATATCGGCATACGCCCTTGAATGGAATCATAGAATCAGGTTTCTTGTCTTCTTGTCGCGGCATTTTGCCTTTCCACGAACCAGAACCAGAACTTGAACCAGAACTAGTAAAGGGTCTTTTCTTGCTCGGGTCAGTGCCAAATCCAGGTTTAACATTCTTGAGTGCCTTCGGTTGCTCTTTCTTGTTACCTTGACCACGAATCCTTTCAGTCATTTCCAAAGTATCTTCTAATATTTGTGCCTTTCTTACCATCTCAGAATATGTAGAAATTTCCAGTGGTGCAAGTTGATTGATATAATGAAGTCGAAGACCATTGAGGAAACGCTTCGCCTTCATTCTCTCAGTCGAAATAAGATGTCTTGCATAACGAGAGAGTCGTGAAAACTGAGCCTCATATTCTGATACCGATAAACTTCGATGTTTTAAAGCTGCGAATTCTGCTCCCTTCTTTTCTTGCACGCGGTCAGAAAAATATTTATCATTGAAATATTCCTCAAATTCTTCCCACGAGACTTGTTGATCTCCGAGAGTCGGCTTAACAGACTCCCACCAAGCACGTGCATCACGTTCCAGTTGGAAAACGGATAAAAGAACACGTTCTTGGTCAGTGCATTGCATGACCTCAAAAATTCTTGCCATCTCGTCGAGCCAATTCTCGGCTTCATCGGGATCAGTTGAACCAGCGAATCTAGGCGGGTTCATTCCTCGGAAATTCCGATATAAATCACCAGTGCCATGAGCTGCGCCATGAGGTGCCGCTCCAGCTCCAGCTCCTGCCTGAGCCAGTGCATTCAAGGCTTGCGTAAGTCCTTGAACTGTACGCTGTAAATTCCTCATCTCAGCACGATTGGCTACCATTTCTAGTTAAGTGCCTATAAAATAGTTACTCGGATTATTTATGAGAGAAGAACTTCTTAGATGAGAAGAGAAGAACTAGATAAGAAGAACATGATTATGGTTAAATAACTTAACCTAAATTTCTACCCAATTCTCACAAGGTTATTTTCTTAAGCCTATAACCAATAAACCTATAACATTAAAGTGAAATACCTAGGACAAATTGACCTAGGCTCTGATACCAACTAAACTGTCACCCCCCGATGCGGAATCTCGGGACGTACGGTTAGGGGCAAGCGAGCAATAATTCCGAACCATTGCAAACCATTGCACAAAAGGTTGGAAAGGATAATAATCAGAGTTTTATTGATAATAAAGTTGAGTACACTGGGTAGAACAACTACATCCAAATAATAAGCAAAATACTAGAACAATCTCTCACTAATACTAAGGGTACAAACTGACTCAATAAACTAAAACTATCTCTCGATATCACTCCAGTCCATTCCCGACAAGTTCATCACCTGGAAAGAGGGGAAAAGTAGGAGTGAGCTAAACGCGCTCAGTAGATAACCACAAACAGGTTTACATAATTAACCATTGATTTCCAATTTATATGAAATGCAGTAAATAAAGAATGACGATACGATAAAAGAAACAATGTAAAAGATATCTTGCAAGGTCAAGAAATATAACAATTTACCAAGTAATGAACAAGTAAAGTAACAGTAGATAATTTGGCCAGCAAGTATGTTACACAGGTAACCAAGTAAATACGCACGAGTCAAGTAACAAGAGTTTGTCATAGACGTAACATGTCAAGTCAAGTATTCGGGTGCAATGCCTCACCCTGTCATAAACATCCCAATGGGCTCAATATCTTTTCGGGCGCTCTCCCCAGGACCAGACCGGGCCCTTATGATGCGTTGGCATTTCATTTCAATTGGATCACCGATCCCCCATCTAGACATAGTCAATTATGGCCAATATAATCAGATGAATTTCTGTCGGGTACAAGATGTAAAGGACGACACTTGCCTCCTTTGATTCAAGAGTATAACCACGATGAAAAACTCAAAACAAGGTAGTCGTACGGCAAACACCGGGCCGTACTCACATGAGTAACGAGTCACGGGGCCAAGAATGAACGGTTGACAGTAAGCCGTTCGAGAGAGAGAAGTAAGTTCCGAAGAACGAATATACGAACCATTCGGGTCGTATTTTAAGAAATACGGTTCAAGAGAATCCGTATTAAGCATAACGATAATGTCTAATTATAAGATAATTTATGCAAAATAGTTACCGGGTTGCCAATAACAATTAAACCAACCAATTTCAGTTTAATGTCCATTGATCAATTTCGGGCTCAAATATGACCGAAGATTATCCAAGGGTAATCGATCAATTAATCAAGTTAAAACAATAGTCATGATGTAACCGTAATTTACCACGGTAAAAATGTTCTACGGTAAAAATGTAAAGTTTACCGGATGGAGTGTCCGGCTAATTGGTCAAAGACTTGCCATAAGTCGGCTAGTAATTTTCTGGTTTACAGTAATTTACAGAAATTACCTATGGTAAAGTTTAGCTATTTACCATACTTATTCAATTTATCCAAAGTTACAAGTGAATTTCAATGATTTTCACTTTAAACAATTTATCAAAATAGATATTACAAATAACAGAAATTTACTCATGTCATTATCTGTTATTTATGTGGATTGTCAATTTTTACTAATTAACATTGTTAAATGGGTCAAATAGCAAAAAAAATCAGTTTTCTGGAAGTTAAACGGATGACAGTGGGCCGTTAAACCTACTGGCTGTAAAACGGTTATCATTGGGCCGTTTTATACAAGGCGGGCGGTTCTAATTGGGCCGTTTGTATAAGTCGGGCGGGCAGTTCTGAGCCGTCTAAGAGATAAAGCGGTCCGATTGGAACCGTTAATCCCTGTAACACGGGAACAGCGAAACAGAAGCATAAATCCGGCGTTTAAGGCTTCAATTCATGCATTTGAGTACGTAAATAAATGGAAAAGCATGGTTTCTACAAGCTAACATGATGCCCTTTCATTCCATTTATCAAATTCAAGGTTTGTGCCATGGTTACCTACCTTAACCGATGAAATAAGGAAAGATGAATGGGGAAGAAGATGAACAGTAGACTTGCAGAGCTTCTTCACAGCAGCAAGAACCCTTTTGTGTTTAAGAGATGTTTAAGGGGGCTTCCTCTACTTATAGGTTTGGAAGAGGAGTGTTTAATCTTCACACACGGTTTGGTCAGAGCCGCAAAATCCTTTGCATTGTTGACAACGTATTTCTGCCAACCAAAACACGGTTTCACGTGTTTCTCAAGGTAAGGTTAGCCTAATCTAAGCCTAATCCAAAAGATTAAGGAATGGTTAACTAAGACCTCAATTTAATGTTACTAAATGATTTTTAATGAATTGGACCCAGAAGACAAAATTACTAATCAAGACATGCTCTTTCATAATATGATTTTTATGGAATTTTATCACGAGGTTTATTGTTAATCTCCCAATCTTAAGATTAAAATAATAATTTAACCCAATGTTCAACGGTTTAGTCGATAGAGAGAGTTTCTGATTTTTACCGATGAAACTTCAGAAGACAAAGTTGCTAAGAAAAATACCCTCTATCAGATGTGATTTTTACAGATTTTTCTAAGGTAGTTGTATTTTCGTATGAATAGTGTTTTCCGCGTTTTTAAGGCAGACTTAAATCACTGATTAAGCCATGTAAATGATTTTATTAGGGTCAAGTACAGAAGACCAAAGTGTTTACCATGGTCTTTACTAATTAACTACCATTTTTCAGAATTTTTATATGATAGTCAAAAAATTTTACTATTTACTATTTACCATAGTCACTATTCAACATTTACTATTTACGAAATTTAATATTTGTACAGAAACTCGGGGTCTTACACAAAGCTTCTTCAGTTGCGCACCGGCATGTCTACTCTCACTTGAACTCCTCATGAGGTCTTCTCCCGAAGCTGAACTCCAATTGATCGGCGTGACAGAGTTTGTCCTTTATAACGCGCATCGGTGCTGCCTCCAGATCGGCATTCCACGCCACTCGTTCCCACTGCTGACCGGCATTATCCCTTTGAAGAAGAGGGAGTTGGGCACGGAAGCGGACGCGAGGGAAGCGAAGGCCGTTAAAGTACCCTGGAAGACAAGTGTTGCGGGAAAGGCCTTAGCGCACGTGGGGGAAGAATGTTAGCTGTGGAGAGCTTATGTAACCGAACTGGGGAAGCTGGGGCCTAGAGTGCCTAAGCCCTTGATGTAGCCCGCTCTGTTTTCTGATGGAATAAAATCTGGCATTTGGCATTTTCGACCATTGTTCCCTGAATTATTATTTTTTTATGATTTTTATTTTTCTTTTTGCTTTTTGTGTTTTCTCCTTTATGTCCTGGTTTATTCATATCATGGTCATATATATATATATATATACTTTTATATGCTTAAATGGGGGCATCCAGGGGTCTGGACGCCCCTAATTTTTTTGTAAAATTTTTGAAAAAATTTGTTCTTTTTGTGGTGGCGTCCAGGGACGTGGACGCCCCTATATTTTCTTTTTCAATTTTTTTTTATTTTTCAGTTGTGGGGGCGTCCAGGCGCTTGGACGCCCCTAATTTTTTTTTAATAAAATAAAAAAGTGGGGGCGTCCAGGCGCCTGGACGCCCCAAATCCTGGTGATTTTCTATATAAAGGGGGTCTCACCCCCCTGTTCTCTTCTACTATTCATTCTAACGACCCATTTCTAGTTCCTAATGGAGCAAGAAGGCCCGAGCCAGGGTGGAGAGAGGCGGAAACGACGAGCTCGTCGTCCGAGGAGGTCGAGGGATCATGCCGAGGAAGCTGCCGTGGGAGAGGAGATTGCCGCGGAAGAGGAGATTACCGAGGAACAGGAGGCGCCTCCTTTGGCCGTGGAGGGTCCTGCGGGTGCTGGCGACGCCGGAGAGGATGAGCATGACCCGGTAAGCCCCTCAGAACTCTAATTTGTTGGTTTATAGGCTAAATAGGCGGGCGAGAGATGGTGTGGAGAAGGCCGGTGAGTGGGGGAAGGAGGCGTCCAGGGGCCTGGACGCCTCCAACTTTTCTTTTTTTTATTTTTTTTTGAGTTATTACGTAAATAATAAAATAAAATTAAAAATGAGGAGGCGTCCAATGAGTTGGACACCTTCATGATAATATATATTATTTTTATTTTATTTTTTTATTTGTTTTTGTTTTGCTAAGATAAAATAAAGGAAGTAAAAATGAAAGTGTCCAGGGGGGTGGACGCCTTTATATATATATATATATATATATATATATATATATATATATATATATTTAAAATAAAAAAATAAATAAATATTATGTACAATGTTGTTGTTTATTGTTATCCATGATGCTGATGTGTTTCTTTTCTTTTCTTTTTTTTTATTTTTTTTTTGTGGTGTGCAGGGCGTGATGAAGAGCCGGATCAGCTGGTCCCTAGTGGTGGTAGCGTACCGTGGGCTGCCGAACTTTCAGAGGGCGCGGGTGGACGCCATGGGTTTTGGAGCTTTTCTCAGGATCGAGCCCTTCCGGCTTGACCTTCCTCTTATTCAGGCGTTGAGGAAGCGGTGGCACGCGCCGAGCCGGGCGTTTCTGATGCCCTGGGGGCACATGGTGCCGACACTGGAGGACGTGGCTCGGATCACCGGGCTACGAGTTGACGGAGAGGCAGTCAGCGGGGTCACTTACCCCGATTACCGAGAGAGTGCCTTAGACCTGTTGTGGCTAGAGACGAGCGCGACTGACAGAGACAGCAGGGTAGTCGGCCGAGTGGAGATCATGGAGGCGCTTGGATTCGGTGACCCGCGCCAGCGGGTTAGCGAGACTGGAGCGGAGTTTCTGGCACGACTGGAGGGAGACGCTCGTGCAGCTTTCACCCAGGACCCGAGCGAGCGGGAGCTGGTGGATCTAGACCTCTGGCGGTTCCTCTTCTTCTTCCTGGGCCGCCTCCTGCTGGGGACGAAGGGTGACGGCATCCACTGCCGCTTCCTCGGGATCCTGGCGGATCTGGACAGAGTGGGGGACTATGCGTGGGGAGCGGCTCTGCTTGCCCATTTGATCGCCGATCTCTCCCAGACCTCAGAGAGGGAGACGACAGTCAGCGGATTCGCACCTTTTCTCCAGGTAAACATTTTATTTATGGATTTTACCGTAGCTAAATATATAATTAGTCGGGCTAATGATGTGTGATGGATGCAGGTGCAGAGCTACTACTACTTCCCGATGGGAAGAGCCAGACAGGGGAACAGGAGAGCCGTGCCTCTGGCACGACAGTGGAGGCCGGTCATGGTCACGGCACCCCACGGCTACCAGCTGGCGTCGCTTTGTCGGGAGCTGAGCGCGTACCCCGAGGCTACGGTATGATGCGTATGATTTTTGGTGTTTTTATGCATGCGACTTAATGGCAACTGACATGACGTATGTATGGTGATGCAGATGGTGTGGAGGCCCTACCTGGGCATGGCCGACGCTGGCCAGCCTTGGGTCGTAGCGGGTCGTCCTAATTTCGGGCAGGACGTGTGGGTCCATTGCCTGAACGAGATCGAGCCGCTTCAGCTCAGGCTGGTTATGAGAACGTTGGGGCTAGCCCAGGAGTGGGTCGACATAGACGAGCCGGTCCGCGTCAGGCGGAAGACCAAGGGGAAGGCAAAGATCGTGGACTGGCGTACGCGCTTTCCCACACAGTACCAGGACTAGCAGCAGGGCGGGGTCCCAGTGGTGTCCCATGTATCGGACAGCACTGACTACCTGAGACGGTATCGAGCCACGTACGGGGAGCATCTCTTTCTTGGTGGTGCGGCAGGGGTAAGCGAAAAAAGTTTTTCCTTTTCTACATGTATGCATATGTGACACTAACTTATATGCAATGCAGGATGCTCGTGACAACATGATTGCCGACCTACGGGCCCAGTTGGCAGACGCCAGGTGGCAGTTGGTGGCCATTCGATAGGAGTTGGAGACCCTGGTGAGTCTATGAAATGCATTTTTTTTGTGACCTGAATTTTTGATACTTAGCCTCTGGCTGTCATTTGCTTTGTGTTTCAGCGGGCCCACCAGACAGCGACAGCCGGGATGGCTGGTGGAGCGGGTTCCAGTTCGTGGGGCCCTCCTCCGGAGGTTTCTGCCCTTCAGGAGCAGTTGGTGTACGCGGTGGCCCGGGCTGAGGAGGCCGAGCGTGACCGCGCGGCTCGAGTGAGTCCTGCTTGACCCTGACTTCTTTCCAGTTGCTCTTCTTCTTTCACTGCTCTCTTACGGTGCATGTAGGTTTTGGCAGGTGGCCGAGATTCGAGAGGCCTTGGCCCGTGCTGTTCGTGCCTAGCAGGATCGCGACGCCTGGGTGGCAGAGCGTGACGCCCGGATTGCGGAGCTGGAGGAGGAGCGGTGACGGGAGGCTGAGGAGCTCCCTCGCGACATGCAGGATTTGCGTTTTGCCCTCGAGCTGTCGAGAAGAGAGGCGATGCGGGAGAGAGAGAGGGAGAGGGAGAGAGAGGACAGAGAGAGAGAGAGGGAGGACAGAGAGAGAGAGACAGAGGATAGGAGGGCGGAGCGACTGCGAGAACGGGATGAGAGGAGGGCTCTGGAGGCCCAGCTGACGGAGCTCCGATTGAGTCTCGGCACGGCGGAGGGGAGGCTTCGGGAGAGCGAGGAGCGGTATCAGAGGGCGAAGGAGCGCGGGGCGCGACTTCGTCAGTCTGGTTCTTTCTCCATGGGCAACTTTCTGGTTTCTTCGGCCGAGGAGCGTCGCCGAGCCTTCGAGGCTGGCGTGCCACCACAGGGCGAGGCGAGCACCTCCTCTCAGAGTTCGCGGAGGCCCCCTAGGGATCCCCGTTAGAGGAGGGAGGAGAGAGATGATCAGGAGGGTGGTAGCGAGAGTTAGAGAGTTGCTTGTACACCCCACCTTCCTCACTTTATGATGTATGACTGACTATTTACTTATGTGCAATGAGATGGTTCCTTTTATCGTATGCACTTTCCCTTTTCCACGCTTCTTCTTTTGCACCGAGTTGTTTCGAGGCACGCTTCACGAGACCTTGCCCTAAAAAGCAGGGAACTACACCTCGCACGGAGAGATCATCCTTCTCTCTTTTTTTTTTGGCGCGTCCTGGTGCGAGGACGCGTCTTATCCTTCGAATTCAAATTTAAAGCGCGAGGCGGCCTTTCTTTCTTCGTGCCTTACCCACAAACGAACCCGCCTCTTGCCGAGATTCGCTCGTCTTCGTCTTCTTCTCTTGATGGAGTTCGGTGGGCCAGATCATGGCGAGGGGAGAGAGGGGCGAGGGACTCCTCGCCCGAGGAGGGATGCGCCCGAGCATGGAGAGGCGTCGACAGAAGTGGAAGGGCCTTTTAGAGCACTCGTGGGACCCGAGGGGCCCGGTGGCGCGGAAGGAGGCGAACGTGGCTGGGTGAGTGCTTCGGTTCCCACCTCTATGACTTGTTTTGAGTTTGGAGCGAGTGGTGTGGGAGTGGAAGGGGTTTGGCGAGGGCGGTACTCACATGATGGGCGCGTCCTTGACAGGGGATGCGTTCTCGTTAACTGATGGGGGACCTCGCTCTTTGATGTAGGGTACGGTGAGAATCCTGGGTTTGGCTGACGAGTGGGCGAGCGCGGATGAGCCGAACCGTGTCAGAAAGGAGAGTCGCGGCAAGGCGAAGCTCGAGGACTGGCGCGTACATTCCCCTGGACAACAAGGGAGCGCACCGGTGCAGGGCAGTGGCGGCCTCCTGTAGCAGCGGTGGGGGGACTGAGCGGGGGCTCCTCAGCTTGGGAGACGGACGGAGGTGACAATAGGGCCTCAAAATTTTTATTCTTGTCATGAAATTCCAGAATTTAACCAACGGCCGTTGTCTATCTATTTTTTATGTGCTCAGCAGGAAACGGTGGTAGGGATGGCTGGCGGATCGTCCTCCAATCCTCAGGCTCTTTTTCTAGAGATCGCCTCCCTCCAGGAGCAACTTGCCAGTGCGGTGGCCCGCGCGGTTCGTGCTGAAGAGGAGCGTGATGCCTGGGCCGCAGCTGTGGCAGAGCTGCAGCGTCGAGGTGAGGGGAGGCCCTCTCCAGACATTCTGGAGTTAAGGGTCCTTCTCCAGGTGACGAGGAGGGAGGTAGAGAGAGAGAGAGAGGAGAGAAGGGCCGAGCGACAGCGAGACCAGGCCGAGAAGAAGGCCTTGGAGGCCCAAGTGAGGGAGCTCCAGCTAGGCCTTCAGGTTATGGCGCAGAGGTTAGGAGCGATGGAGATGCGCTACGAGAGAGCGCGAGAGTTAGGGGCGCTACTTCGCCGGTCCGGACGCTTTTCTGCTGGTGGCTTCCTCGCCACGCCAGAGGAGGAGCAGCGAGCCACTACTGTGGAGCAGGCACCGCGAGGCGAGGCGAGCGTTGCACAGGGGTCCAGGAGGCTTTCGAGGGATCCTCACCTTGGGGGAGAGGAGAGGGATGCCTAGAGGGATGAGCATGAAGATGATGTCGAGAGTTGGCGAGTCAGTGGACCCGCCTCCTCTCTATGATTGTAATGTTTGTGACAGCTTATGTAGACTTATGAGTGATTTGATTTTCTGTTGTTTGTTTGTTTTCTTGCGCGTCCCTTCTTCCCTACGCTTCTTTGTACTGTTCACATGTGATGTGTCTGCCGACATCCTGCCCTAGACGGAGGATGGCATCTTGCTGCGACTATTCTTTCACGGGGATCTGTCGTCAAGGTCAATGATGACAGCTTGGGCCTCTTCTCCCGGATGATTTTTCAAACTTTGCGGATGGCCTCCACGTTATGACAGGGCGCCACAGGGAGCAGGTCATCATATTACACCGTCCGATCCATCACCTTGTGCGGGTGGTGAAGTGACTCATGGGACCGCAGGGGAGGCGCCCTATTGTGAGGGCTATCATTGGAGGCAATCTTGGCCCACCCTTCTCCCATTTCTATATATACCTTCCTCTTTTGTTCTTCGAAGGGCATCGAGGGCCAACTTGAAGGGTACTAGGAGGAACTCAGAATTCCAGATGGAGGGCGAATCTTCCCACTCCTCGAAGAGAAGTAGATCCAGCGGTAGCAGTTCCAGGAAACTCTCGGACCTCGAAGGGCAGATCAGCGAGCGGACCCAGTCGCAACTCGTAAGCTGAGCTTTCTTGCCCTTTTCTCATTCTTTCTTCCTTCCTCTTGACAACACCCTTCTCCATTTCTTATGCACGCACAGAGTGATGAAATCACACATTTCATGGGTGTTAGCAGTGGCCGCATACAGGGGTCTCCCAGATTTTCAGAAGGCCAGGCTAGACGTGATGGGATTTGGTGCCTTTCTTCCGATCGAGCCGATCCAACTCGACCTGGCCCTTATCCAAGCCTTGTGCGAAAGATGGGACCCAGTAAGTCGGGCATTCTTGATGCTATGGGGGCACATGGTGCCCAGTCTAGAAGATGTGGTCAGAATCACGAGCCTCAAAGTGGATGGTGAGGCAGTGACCGGTGTCACCTATGCGGATTACTGAGAAGGCACCCAGAAGCTTCTGGGGTTGGACTTAGACAGTCGGAAGCACAGATCAGTAGCTAGGGCGTCTATCATGGGGGCATTAGGGCTCACTGATACTCGTCGACGGGATGACGAGTCCTCGGAAGAATTTATGGAGAGGATGGAAAGGGGATGTCGTACTGTGTATTGCACAGATTTTGATAATTGGGAGAGATCTGATATGGATTTGAGGAGATTTCTCCTCTTTTTCCTGGGGAGATTGATACTGAGCTCGAAAGGAGACGGCATCCATTGTCATTTCCTAGGGCTGCTATCTGACCTCGAAAGAGTAGGACAGTATGCTTGGGGAGCTGCCATGCGAGCGCACTTGTTTACGGGCCTGTCCCAAGAGGCAGATCGTGAGATGACTGTGAGTGGGTTAACACCACTTATCCAGGTATTTTTTTATTTATTTTTATTATATATTTTTGTGTTTATTTGTAATAGTCCACTTGAGGCATTGACGGCATATGATGATGTAGCTGTGGAGCTATTATTACCTCCCAATGGGGAGAGCTTGGCATTGGCGACCAACGATGGTGCCGTTAGCCAGGCGGTGGCAGCCGATCATGGGTGCATCGCCTGTAACCTACCAGCTGATGGTGCTAAGGCGCGAGCTACAGGAATTCCCTGCAGCGATGGTGGGATTTTTTTTTTGGCTTTTATTTTGTTATATATATTTTTTGTCCTAACCAGCTAAACGGGTATGTACAACCTCACCTAGGTAAACTGGAGGCCCTACTCAGGCATGGTCGATGCCGATCAACCATGGGTTTTAACAAGTCGTGCCCGGTTCGGACGGGAATTGTGGATACACTGCCTAAATGAAATCGAGCCGCTTCAGCTACGATTGGTTATGAGGACCCTAGGGCTGGCCCAGGAATGGGTGGATACGACAGCGCCACCTCGCATTGGAAGAAAGACACGGGGACTGGCAACTTGCGTTGATTGGCGTGTGTGGTTCCCCGAATAGTATGAAGACTGGCAACGAGGTGGCACAATCGTGGAATCACATGCGCAGGATAGTGAAGACTATCTGCGTCTGTATAAGACAATGTACACAGAGCGGCTCCAATCCCGGGGACTTGTGGAGGTGGGTCTCCTTTTTCCTCTTTTCTCCTTTCTGTGGATGCTGACTCGTATGGTTGCAGGATATCCGTGATACCATGATAGCGGACTTGCGATCACGCCTGGCAGAAACGGAGCAACAATTGGGCGACACCCATGGAGCCTTGAGCGCTTCGGTAGGTGTATGTACAATGCGCACTCCTAATTAAAACTCTAGATCGATGGCATTCGGCCTCTAATTTTCATCCCATGTGGTTATAGCGCGCTCAGATCGACGCGGCTTCGTCAGCGATGGGAGGAGGCGGCGTCTCTTCCAGCTTATGGATCCCCACCTTAGAACTTGATTTGCTTCACGAGCAACTTGCTCGGACTACGCAGCATGTCACGGAGGCAGAAGGAATGCTCTCTATACATGTAAGAGTTTCATTGTTGAGTTCTCCTTGTTTATACCTTGCCACATATCTTAGATAGTACATCTGGCAGGAAAAAGAGATGCAGGAGTCACTTGCCCATGCTACACAGAGAGAGGCTAGAATAGCAGAGCTGGAGGAGGAATTGCGGCGTCGTCCCGATGACGATTCTTCCAGGGATGCCATGGAGCTGAGAATCACCCTTCAATTGGAGAGGGAAGACCGTGAGAGAGAACGGGCAGAGAAAGAGAGGGACATAGAAAGAGAGAGAGCCGACAGATTAGCTGAAAGGGAGGAGCGAAGGGTCATGGAGGCCCAGTTGTTCAAACTCCGAACCAGCCTTGGCCTCGCTGAACAATGGCTGAGAGATGGTGAGGAGTGCTACCGAAGAGCACGAGAGCGTGGCTTTCGTGTCAGTAGCTCCTTTGCTGCTCCCACGGATCAGCGCCGGGGTGTGGGAATGGGAAGAGGTGTACAGAGCGGTAGAAGTACCACTTTTCGTAGTTGGGTAGCACCCTTGAGGGCGTTTTGCCCGGAGAGTGGCGGGACAAGTAATGTAGAGAGAGAAGGTGGAACTTAATGTACAATTCCTTATTTTAATAACGAAATAAAAGGTATGATTTTGTTTGATTTTCATCTCACTCTTGCTATCTTGAATCCCTGCACGCATCACTGAAACAAACAGGTCAGTATCTCTGTTCTAACTTGGCCCCTTGCTCAATAAGCAGGTGTTCACTTCAACTGTCCTTGATAATGGGTCAAGGGGCCAAGCATTTATTAACGAAGGCAAGGGAAAGATGCGATGATGATGAATGTGACAGACAAGCACACTAATGCAAGCGGAATTTAAAAGTGAGATGCTTCATACAAATGTAATCATGCGAGATGATTTTTTTTAATTTTTATTGTTTTTTCTGGCATTTTTTGTTGTTGTCTTTGTTATCATTCTATTTTTTTTGTTTTCCAAATATCTACGTCTTCTCTCTTTTCTTTTTTTTTATCATTTTTTTCGCTAAAGCCTGATGAGCACCCATATGGCACCTTACCTTCATGAGAATAAGGGTTTCTTACTAACCTCCCAGGTATCCTAAGTGCACATCTAGGTTGATTTGGGCCTCTAGACCCGTCGAATGATGATCCCGCTGGCTAAGACTTACCCTGATGACAATACCGCCATGCCATGCTTAGGCTCCCAGTTGCTTCCGACCACAGGGATTCGCCCAAAAGGTGTTCGAGGTAAATGATTTGCCCGACCCGGGTCTGTTTCCTCACAACTCTAGATGGTATATGATGGAACACCGTGGAACCCTAACGACCAACCGCGTGACGTTGACCCGGAATCAGACGCCGTCGCACCCAAAGGTGATGCGCTTGCATTGGCCTAAGCCCAAGGTTAAACAAGAAGACATCAAGGTGGTAAACAGGGGTCTTGACCGGCCAGAAACACAGAGACTCCTTCGCAGCGATAGCTTTTGCTTTTCAAAGTAGGCAACCATACGTGTGTATTAAAATAAGGTTGCAGACCTTGGCGGGTTTTACCCTTCAGAAACTCCATCTAGCTTTCATCTTCAAAGGAAGAAGGAAGAGTGTATGGGGTAAACCTCCTGAGAGGACCGGCAAAACCGTTAACCCGGCGAGCCAATAAGGGCCCATTAACTCTCTTCTTTCGGAAAACTTCGGACCAAATCTCGAGCATTTACATTCCATAACTCCTTTTGTGTATTTAGACTTTTTGCCTTGAGGTATTTCATTTATCGCATCAGACACGGTCACGACCAGGCTTTTCTCTTGATTTTGGTTTTGTGTTTCTTTTTGCAAGGGAGATATAGTTTGACGTTGTGGGCTCCCTTTTGTATGCCTGCGGGGACACTGCCCTCTTCTCATGCTCTGATCGATGCTCGAGAAAATGGATCCTACTCTTGCCTTAAGGGGTTTGAGTTTTGGTTTCTCATGCTCAGCGTTTTAAGGGCGCCGACTGTCTCATTTGGTCGAAGAGAAAAGAATAAAGATTACAGCTTCCGGAGATCTTCTGGGTGAAGCCCCACTGTCGGTGATGCTACCAACTTTTTTGGATAAAATACGTAAGTGAGTACATGTTGGCTTCCTTTGAGCGTGCATAGGCCGATGTGGCCGGACAGGGATCTCCATGGTTCTGGCAAACCAAGACCGGTGCCTACCAAGCCTTAATGGGCCCTATCCTAACATAAAGGTTGGATGCAGGGACTTAACTACATGGTGACCACCAGGCATCGGCATTTGGAATTTTCCATATTTTTAGTGATTTTCAATA
The DNA here is from genome assembly GCA_022559845.1 of Amorphophallus konjac. Taxonomy (NCBI): domain Eukaryota; kingdom Viridiplantae; phylum Streptophyta; class Magnoliopsida; order Alismatales; family Araceae; genus Amorphophallus; species Amorphophallus konjac. Next base: position 183,640,348 of record CM040123.1, on the reverse strand, counting down.
TTTTTTATTGTTTTTGATGTTTTCTATCTTTTCATCATTTGTTTGTTTTTGACGTTTTGGCACTACGCTAGGGGTAGTACTTTTTAAGATAAAGCCCATTCCAAGGGTGGGATAACTCGGTCTCTTCGGCGTTGACTAGCTTGTAGGCGTTGCCAGGGTACACGGCTGGAATTACAAATGGTCCTTCCTAATTGGGTTGGAGCTTAGAACGCGGCCCTCCAGGTTTGACAAAAATTCTTTTTACGACCATCTCACCGATTTTGAATTTTCTCTCAACGACTTTCTTTTGGTGGAAGCGAGCGAGTCTATTTTGATACACACGCGCATGCTCGGCAGCGGCCAGCCGCTTCTCATCCAAGAGTTCCAACTGGGCGAGGAGTGAATTACGACGGTTGTTGAGGGGAAATTCCTCGTCCAATTGTACCCTGAGAGAAGGGATCAGAGTCTCGTACGGGACTACCGCTTCCATACCATAAATAAGGGCAAACGGAGTCTGCCCGGTGGGGGTACGGATTGAAGTGCGATAGGCCCATAGAGCTAAAATAAGCTTTTCTGGCCAGTCTGAAAACTTACCGGACTCGCAGGTCTTCTAGATGATTTTGATCAATATTTTATTGGTGGCCTCTGCTTGGCCATTACCTTGTGGGTAATAAGGCGATGAATGATGCAATGCAATTGCGTACTTTTGCAGAGGTCCTGAAGGTCCTGAGAAATGAACTGTGGCCCATTGTCGGTGACGATTGTGCTTGGGACGCCGAACCTGCCGAGGATGTTCTTCATGATGAACTTGCAGACCGTTGATGCCTTGATTTCCGCGTAAGCTTCGGCTTCGGCCCATTTGGTGAAGTATTCCGTCGTAGTAAGGATGAAATATTTTTGTTTGGTGAGGGAATTGGGATCACCTAGGGGACCGATGATGTCGAATGCCCACATGGAGAAAGGCCATGGGGAGGATATTGGATGGAGTGAGGAAGATGGTGAATGGATTTTATCGGCGTGAAGTTGACACTTGACACACCTACGGACATAGATGGCACAATCCTCTTCCATAGTGGGCCAGTAAAAGCCTTGCCTAATGATCTTCTTGGCGAGCATCTGGCTATTCACGTGGCCACCGCACACACCCGAGTGTGCTTCTTCTATGTATTTCCAAACCTCATTGTCGTCAAGACACCTTAATAGAATGCCAGTAAGGCTCCTCCTATAGAGTAGACCTCCAACCAATGTGTATTTCTGAGCCACCCTTCTTATGGCTTTTTTATCTTCTGTGGTGGCTCCTTCAGGATAAGACTGATCTTTACAATATTTGACAATTTCATAGAACCATGGTTTCTCATCGTCAGCCAACTCTTCTTCGACTTCTGCCAGCATGATCTCCCTCTTCTCAAGAATTTCTCCCTTCTGGATCTTCTGTAGGACTCGTTCCTTGATCTTTAAGAGGTAAGGGTCCTAAACGGCAAGGACAAGACGCTTGTAGAGGATGATGGATCTAAACCATGCACCTAGAGGAAATTTGAAGGATGACGCCAAGGAGGCGAGGGCATCGGCCAGAATGTTCTGTTCGAGAGGAACATGGACAAAGATCAGCTTGGTGAATAATTTGGCATAGGCGGAGACCAGATCCTGATAGGGTTTGAGCTTGGGAACGAGAGTGCGATATTTGGTAAGCACCTGACGGAGAATAAGTTGACTATCACCCACGACTCGCAACTCAGTGATATAGAAAGAACGGGCTAGTTCTAGGCCAGCTAGAAGAGCCTCGTATTCAGCGATGTAGTTGGTGACTGGGAACGCGAGCTGAAATACCTCTGGGATGGTAACGCCTTCAGGCGTTAGAAGGACAATGCCGATACCCTTCCCTTGGGAATTTAGAGCTCCATTAAAATATAATGTCCACATTGGCTTGTTGGATTAGACGATGGACATTAGTTCCTCATCTGGAAACTCTGATTGGACAGGGTCGAACTTGGGGAGAGGATGGTGGGCGAGATGCTCGGCTATGGCATAGCCTTTAATTGCCTTTTGCTGGATGTAGGTGATGCCGAACTGGGAAAGAAAACTTTGCCAGCGTGCTAGCCTATCAGTAAGGACGGATTTCTCCAGAAGAAACTTGATAGGGTTCATGCGAGCAATTAAGTGGACCTCATGAGCCAAGAAGTAGTGCTTCAGTTTCTGCACCACCAAAACTAGGGCAGCACAGGTTTTCTCCATGACTGTGTACTTCTGTTCACAGGGATTGAGATGTTTGGACAAGTAATAGGTTGCCCATTCCTTGCCTCCTTCATCAACTTGTGCGAGGACAGCTCCCACGGAGTCGTCCAAGATGGAGATGTAGAGGATCAGAGATTTTTCTGGTTTGGGTGGAATGAGAACGGGTGGACTAGCCAGATATTCCTTTAACCCTTCAAAAGCTTTTTGGCATTTAGAATCCCAGTGGAATTCTACTCCTGACTTGGTCAACTCATAGAAAGGTCTACACCTTTGTGAGTGCTGAGACACAAATCGACGAATAAACTGTAACCTCCCGATTAAACCTCGGACTTCCCTCAAATTCTTGGGAGGTGGCATATCCCTGATGGCCTTAGCTTTGTCGGGATCTATCTCGATCCCTCTTTTACTCACAATGAAGCCCAGTAATTTGCCCGATGATACACCAAACACACACTTCTTCGGATTCATTTTCAATTGGAACTCCCTTGATATCTGCAAGACCTTAGCCAAAACCCTTGGATGTTCCATCCTGATCCTTGATTTCACTAATAGATCATCCACATACATCTCCAGATATATGTGCATCATGTCGTGAAATATGGCCATCATAGCTCTTTGGTAAGTAGCTCCAGCATTCTTTAACCCAAACGGCATGACCACGTAACAATATGTTCCCCAAGGTGTAGTGAATGATGTCTTTTCTTGATCCACTTCTGCCAAACGAATTTGATTATATCCTGAAAATCCATCCATGAATGAGAGGGTCTCATACCCCGCTGTGTTGTCGATTAAAACATCAATGTGAGGCAAGGGAAAATCATCCTTTGGACACGCGCGGTTAAGGTCCCGGAAGTCGATGCAAATCCTGACTTTCTCATCTTTCTTCATGACCGGGACAATGTTTGTCACCCATTGAGGATAAAGGACGACTCTAATAAACCTGGCTTTATGGAGTTTGTCGACTTCTTCTTTCATTTTCAAAGCCATTTGAGGGTGGAAACACTTTAACCTTTGTTTTACCGAGACGAACCTTGGTTTTAGGGTTAAACGGTGTTCGACCGGGGTTGAATCCAGACCCGGCATATCCTCGTAGCTCCATGCAAACGTGTCATTATATTCCTTGAGAACTTCAATTAATGCCTCTTCTTCAGAGGGTGGTAGATTATCACTTATGAGGATGATCCTAGGGTCTTCCTCAGTTCCCAAGTTGACTTCTTTGGTGGACTCTTCTACGGCGGTTGACGGCTCGTCGAATCTCCTTATTCCACTAGCATACGCGCCAGCCGCGTCCTCATATTCTTCACCCTCGTCTTCAGTAGGGTATTCTTCATCTGTGATCTCATAGACTCCATACCCCTCATTAATTGTGTAGTTGCCCTCACATTCTATTTTCGATAGCTGGATGGGATTTTCTAGCAACTGAGGGACGGAAAGAAGGGCCTGACACCTGGCGGCTAAATCCAGAAGGAATCGACGAGGGATCTGCCTACCCTTGGATTTCTTCCTAGGTACTACCTTTGACTTATTATTCCTAGATTGACTGACATTATTTATAGAAGAAGAAAAAGATGAAGAGGATGGTGAAGAATGTACAGGGGAAGACCCCTCAGAGGAGGGGTAGAAAAGGTCGCTCATCGGACCTTGGACGGGTGGTCCGCAGGGCGGGGGGCACCCGTTGGAGATGTAGGAAGTTTCCTCAACAAAGATGTGTTGTTGAGGAGTTTGGAAATTGACGCCTTTTTTTCGTCTTTATTTTTGATGACAAAACAGTGGAAAGAGATCGGGGGAGAGGAAAAAGTGGTTATGGCTAGAGGATTGGGAGGCTCGTAGAGCAGATCATGATTGAAGACCTGGCGCGGGTTGAGAAACCCGCGCAGGTATGTAAGTAGAGAGGGGGATCTGGGAAGATCATCAGACAACCGTCTGGCCCAGGAAGATGACAGCAACAAAGGTTTCGACGAGTGAATGGAGAAGATGATGGCGAATGAGTCGTCGGTGGTGATGGTGATGGCGGATGGAGATCCGTTGGTGATAGGGTCCTTCTGGCGAGGACGAGGATAGTTTGGGACCTTGGCAACAATAATGATATTTTCTGGCATTCCGGAGATCAATGGCGGTCCTTCAAGCTGGGGCGACGAGAATATCCTTTCCAGCGCAACGGAAACGTCCCGTATATCAAACCATTTGTCCCATTCGCATTCCGGGTCTTTGATCTTGCCTCTTTTGGTGACCCTTGGACATTTTTCGGCTGAATACACAACATGCGACCCCCCATGTGCTTCCTGCGGATAATCCCCCATCTTAATAACGGGCCCTTTGTTGAAGTGGTTTGATAGGGTCCATGTGAGGAGCTTCCAATCCGCCTTGAATGGTCCTTTGAAGCCTAGGCCAAACCTGCGGTTCGGCCTAATCTCCTTTGGTGGTTTCAACCTACCTTGTAGCTGTGCACCCAGACCATTGTCCTGTTGATAGCCGATGTTTCTCATAATCTCCCAACCTTTGGAGTGAAAAGGGAGATATGGCGTTGTTGCCTTGATCGTCTTCTTTGGTGCTAGCGGAATGTGAGATGAATCGCACACGTCCAGCAATGACAATATGGGCCGATGAGACGGCCAAACAGAGGGCAGAGAGGTATTGATAGCATCCACCGTGTGAAGGACAGGCGTGCTGACTACTTTAATAATTCTTCCATTGTAAGGAAACTTCAAACACTGATGGTTGATGGAAGGCACAGCATCTATGGCTTCAATGTAAGGGCGACCCAGTATGGCCTTGAATGTGGGGTCCATGTCAAGGACATGGAATTCCGTGGGGACTGACATAGGACCTAGCTCTACCCTTAGAATAATCATCCCTTGTGGCGGCCTTTTGCAATTGTCATAAACCGTGACTGTGATTGAAGAAGGTCTTATATGTTCCTGTTCGACCCCACACAACTGAAGGGTGCTCATGGAGATCACATTTATGGACGCACCCGTGTCTACAAGGCATGGGTTTATGGATACCCCATTAATTTTTATTGAAACACACAATGCATATTTTCGAGCTTCCTTGGGAGCGAGCTCGTAGTTGTGGAACATGATGGCCGGTTGTGTGTCCGTTGGGGTCAAGACGGCAGAAATCTTTTCTACAGAGAGGTCCTCATTCACCATGACCTTTTGAAGATACTCCATTAAGGCTGCCTGATGGGATGTGGATCTCTGAAGCAGCTCCAGGATGGAGATCCGAGCAGGCATCTTGTCCAAGTGTTTCAACAAATCATACTGTGTTCCAGGGATAGATCTTTCCGGTTGTTCTCCATCGTCTCTCTCTGGCTGAGACTGCTCGGGATTCTGACTGTTCTGGGAGAAAACCCTATGGAAAATTCTTCCACTCCGGAGCACCATTACCTGTGGCTTTTGTACCTCTATAAGGGTAGCAGTGGGTTTTAACAGAGGTCTGAGGGGTAGTGGCGGAGGGATGGTTGATGAAGCAGGGGTGATGATGGGAGCAGGGATTTTGATGAGGGGTTTGTTAGGTGGAGGCATGGTGGAGGTAGAGGGGATATCGCACGAGTTATGAAGGATAAGGGGCCTGGAAGGTGGAGGTGGAAGCAAAGTGGAAGTGGGTAAGGTTTGGAGTGGGTAATGGTGTTGAGATGGATGGTGGATGATGAGTGGTTTTGAGGGCATTGGCAGTGGTATGGTGGAGACAGGTGGGGTTACGCACGGTGGACGGGTGATAAGGGGCTTAGAAGGCATAGGGGCAAATGCCGTAGAGGTGGATGGTAAAGTGGGGGAGTGAGAGAAAATGAGAGGGTGTGAGGGTGTAATGAAGGGTGTTGGCTGATAGGTCATTGGGGTGCGAATGAGAGGGCGTGATGGCAGTGGGAATGGTGAAGGCGGTATTAACGCGGGTTGATGAGAGAGAGGTGCTACCCGGGCAAGGCGAGGGGGTTGCATGATGATAGGGTTGGCGGCAGAAAGAATAGAGGTACTCTCTGGATGCCACACCTGCTCTCTCCCGACTTCCAGGAAGGAGGAGATGGGGTTGACCTGATGATTGGGATGTTGGTGCTCCGGTAATGGATTCTGGATTATGCCCATGTTGGGCTGTTGTGGCTGGGCCTGCTGAGGCTGTTGTTGTTGTTGTGGTTGTTACTGTGGCAGCTGTTGTAACTGCTGCTGTTGTTGTTGGAATTGTGGCCTAGGAGGAGGTCTCCTAGCCTTGAGAGTGGCGACGTATCGCCTCATTTCATCCCAGTCAATCCCGCCTTCATCATTCGTATCGTGGATGTAATTTTTAAACTGAAAGCAGTTGTCCACTGTGTGTCCTGGCTGCCTATGATAGACGCAGTATCTGGAGGTATCAACATTCGGGGGCCACACGGGCCTTTCCCTGGGTAGGATGAGTGTGTTTAAGGCCATGAGGGCGTTGAAAATATCCGCCAGAGTTTCTGGCAATGGTGGGTAATAGGCTCTCTTGGGACCAATTGGCCTCCTTTGTTGCTGTGGGGGACCGTAATTTCCTGGGGGTGGAACTTGGTTGTACTGAAGTGGTGGTTGTTGTTGCTGGTGTCGAGGGTGTTGCTGGGGTTGAAGTAGTTGAGGCATGTTGTTCTGAGGTGGATCGTTTTAGGGTGGAGGACGATAGGGGAAGGGACCTGGTTGGAGGGGAAGTCGGGGCATTTGTGGAAGCCTTGGGTTGGCTGCATAGTTGGCGTTGTTGACCGCACTTACTTGCTCATTTGTTACGACCCCTTCTGTTGCTCCGCCTGGGACACCAGCGCCTGTCTTTCTGACCACCTTGAGCTTCGGCGGCTCAAACATGTTCATAATGGGGGAGTCTTTTAACTGGGCTTGGATGTACCGGGCTCTTTCGTAGAGCTCTTCCATGGTGGTGAGCTTATTCATGGCCAAGACATGCCTGAACTGTGGGGTCGCATTAGATACGATCATCTTTACTTGTTCAGGTTCCGAGAGGGTATCTCTTATTCTTTCTGCCAGAGACCTCCATCTATCAGCATACCGGATAAAATCCTTGTTGGACTTCATCTTTTCGGCCACTAGGTCGGTAATGGAGAGAGAGGGACCGACCCTATCCCGATACTTTTGCAAGAACCTTCTCTGGACTGTTTCAAAATTCTCGGCCTCGCGGGGCTCCAAAGAATAGAACCACTCTAGCTCAGGACCGTCCAATGACCTCCGAAAGAGGTATGCCAGGGACCTCTGGTCGTTTTGCTAATAGGATGACTCATACATGAAATCTTTGAGGTGAATGAAGGGGTTGCCAGTGCCATTGTACCTGTGGTACGTGGGCATTTCGGAGGGAGGAAGATGGATGACAGGAAGGATTGGCAAAGTAACCTCCGGGGTGGATTTCACGTCCACCATTTTCTTCAAATTCTGAAACTGTTCGTCCATCCTATTGAACCTATTGAGGAGCGATTGGGCGAGCTCCTCGGGCGGTGAAGGTGGCACTTGCCACTGGGGAGGAAAATGTCTCCCGGAGACTTGAGGGGGAAACCCTGAATGAGAGGGAGCTGTCGGGCCGCCGATAGTTGGCCCTGGCTGAAGCGGTATGTGGGGAACAACAAGGGTTTGAGATTACGAAGGGAATTGGAACGAGGGTGGTTGTTGGCTCGCTTGCCCTTGAAGCGAGGGAGATTGGATGGCTTGTGCCAGCGAAGGAGATGGAATGGCCCGCACCAATTCTTGGAGAGGTGCGATGGCCGGAGTTGATTCCTGGGGAGCGGGGGAAACAGATTTCCCCTTCAGAATGGCCTGGAAGGCCCGGAGCTGCTCAGAGGTAAGCTCCGTGTTGGCGAGGACACCTAGCAAAGAGGAGATGTCCTGTGGCGGGGATGTGTCCCCTGTGGTAACCTGCACCTCACGTGAGGGCTCATGGGAAGGACCCGCGTCCATAGCATGGACTCGCGGCTCGACTGACTCACCACGACCAGGGTGGTTCTCCTCAAAAGACTCGTGAGCCATGCTCACAGTTTTCCCGGAACGCAAAAACATATACTAGCAAGCAAATAGCAGAGATTATCAAACAAGTGGATGCCTTTACGCCCCTTTTTTGTGTTTTGATTTTGATGATGTTTTTTGTATTTTTAACCAGATCAGAAGTTCACACAAAATAGGGACCCTAGTTTGTTTTTGTTTTCACCTCCGTGTCAGCTAGGGGCTCTCGTCTCACCACGAATGGGTCGACTAACTCCGGGGAACTTCAATGGTACAACCGGCCCAGTGAACGAAGAGGAGATTCTTCGATGTCGGGGACTTACGGAGGTCCCAGTGGAGGAGATTCTAGTCCGTCGAGAGGAATTCCCGAACAGAGAGTCCTTCCTTCACCGAGAGAGGGTGATCCTTAGAAAAGAGTAAAAAAAGGAAAGAAATGGGGTAAATGCATGAAATGCGGTGCTGGATAAAAGATATGTAACACACAGATGGAGCAGAGATAAGCATACAAATATAACAGATGTATAGCAGTGATATAACAAGAATATAACAACAATAAACAGATAGAGGAAGATATAGCCGCTCTACTTTCCAAGACAACACAGACTTAAAAATGACAAAAGAGGGGACTAAGGGGCGTGTACGTGGTGCACGAAGGGGATGACACAGCGCACGCGGGTGCAATAAGAAGGGGGACACACGAGGGTGCAAGTGGAGGGAGCACACGTGGGTGCCGAGTGGAGGGGCACACGTGGGTGCCGAGATAATGCAGACCTCGAAGTAATCACAAAGGACCGGGGGAGTGCACGTGGTGCACGAGGGAAATGATGTAGCGCACGTGGGCGTAATAGGGAGGGGCACACGCGTGTGCCGAAAGAAAGGAGGCACACGTGGGTGCCGAGAGTTCAAAGGTAACCCAAAAAAGCAAAAAGAAGTCCCACCGTGATCGCCAATCTGTGGAAGCCGAGGAATCCACTCAAGGAGAAGAAAACGAACTAAACTACGGACTATCAAGCGACTAAAAATTAAGAAGGATTATGAAACATGCCAATATCAGGAAAGAGCCTACGTAGGATGCTAAAGGGGTGTGATCGCCAGAGGGGTTACCTCAAAGAAATGAAATGATCGCGTGTACCTTGTGTTGAGCGCGGAGATTGTGAATCCCCGAGAGCGGGAAATGACAGGTTGCTTCTTCCTCCCCCTTCGGCCGACCGACGGAGAGGGCTTTCCTCAAGTACCCTTGCAAAACAACGACAAACAGGTAACGAGTGGATCAGAAAGACGAAGGTGCAGTATTCAAATTCTAATGACGCAAGTAACGAAATGATGGCAAGACACACACCTGGTTGGTGTTGTCTTTTAAACCCCTCTCGGACATGAGTAGGAGGAAAATGCTTATGATGAATGACAATTATTCCGACGTAGAAACGGAAAAAGACTCCCTCATAAAAAGGGGGGGGGGTAGAAGATATGATATGATGAATGCAAGATAACTAGGAAAGAAGAGGAGAGAATGGCTTATTGGATGGTCGATGGCGAGATCCGGCGGAGCTTCGGCAGCGTAGGGACGACGAGGTAGCACGGCAGGTGAAGGCGGCCTCTCTCCTGCAAGCACTGGCACCCGAGGATCCGGCAGGACCTCCCCTACAAAACACCCATAGGTTAGGAATAGAATCCTGCAGCCTCTCGGCGCTCTTTTTTTCGACCCCTGAACTGAGGGGGGTAAGCCTCTATTTATAGAGGTCGAGAGGATGGGGGCGTCTAGAGGCCTGGACGCCTCCATAACTTGGATTTTCTTCAAACGCCAGACTGAGCCACAGTCAGTCGATGGTCGGGGGGTCGCCCGTGAGCTGGTTGATGGAGGCATCCAGGGGCCTGGATGCCTCCATATCTTGGATTTTCTTCAAACGACAAACTGAGCAACGGTCAGTCGAAGGCCGGGGGTCGCCCGTGAGCTGGTTGATGGAGGCGTCTAGGGGCCAGGACGCCTCCATAACTTGGATTTTATTCAAACGACAGGCTAAGCAACGGTCAGTCGATGGCACGGGGTCGCCCGTGAGCTGTTTGATGGAGGCGTCCAGGGGCCTGGACGCCTCCATAACTTGGATTTTATTCAAACGACAGGCTGAGCAACAGTCAGTCGATGGCCCGGGATTGCCCGTGAGCTGGTTGATGGAGGCATCCAGGGGCCTGGACGCTTCCATAACTTGGATTTTATTCAAACGACAGGCTGAGCAATGGTCAGTCGATGGCCCGGGGTCGCCCGTGAGCTGGTTGATGGAGGCGTCCAGGGGCCTGGACGCCTCCATGAAATTATATATATTTTTTGTTCAATCTTATATATATATATTTGTCATTATTTTGTATTGATGGAGGCGTCCAGGAGCCTGGACGCCTCCATGATGACTCCCGGATTCCCCCGAAAAGTGCGTCGGCAGTCGTCTGTTAGGCATTTTCCTGGTCCCGGCAACTTCTGGTGCATGCGATTGATGTTGATGCCGTTCGAATGCTGCATGATTTCCACAACGAGGTGATTTTCAGATGCCGAAGGAGCGTTACGTTACTCGCCCAGAAGACGAGAGAAGACTCAAAGATTGGAAACACTCAAGTGATTCAAAATTTGAAAGCCGCTGCGGGGCGTCGCATGGTAATATGAGATTTTCTCAGGGGATGTCAGGAATAGCGTGTCTACACCAGACTACGTAGGGGTCACGTGGATCCCTACCTCGCACTAGACAAGCAATCATGCAAATATGAAAGCAGTTAAAGCATGTATTTAAAGCAATAAACATGCATTGACATAATATAAATGCAATTATAGCAAGGCTGTAAAATCTATCTAAGTAGTTATAACAGCTAACTATATGCCAATTTCATAAAAACATTAGCATCAGGAGCTAAATCTACGAAAAGAATAAACCTCTACTAGCCAAGTGACAAGAAGAAAGAAGAAGAACCAACTAGAAGGTAGAAACCAGATGCGTCCACTAACGACTTACACTTCGTCTCAAGCAACTCGCAGGTTACATCGACACAACATGGAAGAGGCGTAACGGTACCAGACCAAGTAACTAGTCAGAGTAACACTCATCAGTGTCAGTCCAGGCCTCAGACCACGTGTGCACACATTGACTCTTGCCTAAGCCAGGCTCTCTAGCTAGTTTTCCCCCTCTGTAGGACGCTATTGTTTGCCGAGGGCCCACAGAACTATCTTAAAAACCGTGTGTTGGGAGTACCCCTCCACCTCTTCCAGGTGGGCCGACACTAGAGGTCGCTGGGCTATGACTAGTGGTTTCATCACAAGGATGTGGAAGTAACTCTACTGGGATCTAAAAGTATGCTATAGTTTATAAAATCCTTTACACATGGCGATGTGCAACAAAAAAAATGCATAAACTAAATAATTAACATCTGTGGGAATTGGGCGGTTTATAACGGGCCGCTCAGTTATTAGGCGGTCAAACGACTGGCCGCTCCATGGCCATATGCGGCTCCTCATCGGCCGCTCAATTCTGCTATGGGGACAGCTCCATAAGGATACGCGGCTTGGAGCGAGCCGCTCAAAGAGCTAGGCGGTTAGGGGCTAACCGCTCAAGATAATTGGGCGGTTGAGTTCGAGCCGCTCTAATATACACATCCCTACAGTTTATGGTATCACGCGGCTTAGAGTTAGCCGCTCAAAGTCTCAAGCGGTCCAATTTGGACCATCCAAAGGGATTAAGAGGTCTAAGGTGGACCGCTCACTTACGGAACAGTTGCGGAGTGACCACGCCATTACCGCAGTGACGGGAGTGGGTCATCCCGATCGAAAACCCCTCCCGGTCGGTTCGAAACGACGGGATTCATAAAACAAACCATTCTGCCAAGCCCACACAACAGTTCAACAGCTATACATGCCATCAAAACTTAAAAACAATGCCCATGGGATCAATTTCAGAAATTTAGACTAAAATATACTAACATGGGGTTTTGCACAAAAAACGATGGAAACAGCGATGGATGGCGGCGCATGTGACGCCAAAATGTTCCTAGCGAAGTAAGGAGTCCATCCCCCTACCTATTGCGCGATGAGGTTGACGATCCGGCGCCGAATGGACAACGGATGCCACAATGCTCTCACAGCCCCACGCGCCTCCAATCACCATGGATCGAGACGAGGTTAGTGTTTGCGGGATCCTCACATCGCGACCTCTCCAACGGTACCCTCGGCGCCTCCGTCCGCTGTCGTCTCGGGCGAATCCGAGAGAGAGGGAGAGAGAGTGATCGAGAGTGAGAGAGAGAGAGAGTTCGATGGGGGGAAGAGAGAAGTTAAATTTTTTTATAAATATATATATATTTTTGTTGTTAACTTTAAATTGCATAATAACCCCCAATGAACCAAAATTATGTAAATGCCCATTAAATTGTATAAATACTTTAACTAATCAGATTAAATGCCAGAAAATGGCCCAAAACTCCAAAAAAATAGCCCAAATTCGTAGAATAAATTCTAGATCCGAACCACTAATGATCCGCTAAGGCACGGGCCTTACAGACCCTCCCTCCTAATAGAAATTCCGTCCCCGAAATTTAAAAGGGAAGAATAAGGAGGAAGCTGAGAAGGAAATTATACCTTAATGGAATAAGAAGGGAAAATGCTTACGCATCTCATCCTCACGTTCCCAGGTAGCTTCATTACCGGAGTGACGCTGCCAAATAACCTTTACCAGAGGAATAACCTTGTTTCTCAACCACTGCTCACGACGGTCTTCAATTCTGACAGGAAATTCTGACGTGGACAAATCAGCAGTCACCTCGGGCCAAACTGAATCGTCAAGAACGTGGGACGCATCAGGCACATATTTCCTTAACTCAGAGACGTGGAAGACATCGTGAATAGCTTGTATAGCCATTGGTAACTGAAGCCGATATGCCACCTGGCGAACACACTCCAAAATAGGAAAATGGCCAATATATCGCGGGCTAAGCTTTCCACGCTTCCCAAACCTGGAAACACCTTTCATCGAAGATATTTTAACAAACACCATATCTCCTGGCTCAAATTGTAGTGGACGTCTGCACCGATCTGCATAGCTTTTCTGTCGACTCTGAGCTGTCAACAATCTCTGCCTGATCAGACGAACCACATCAGTACACTACTGCACCATGCCAAGTCCCGTCAAAAATTTGTCACCGGCGTCAAACCAGTTCAAGGGAGTACGACAAGGAGGACCATATAGTGCTTCATAGGGAGCCATGCCGATGCTGGAGTGATAACTGTTATTATAAGCAAACTCGACTAGTGGCAAATGTTGACTCCACGAACCCCGCCAGTCAAGGCAACACGATCTCAGCATATCTTCTAAAGTCTGAATAGTCCTTTCTGACTGACCATCTGACTGTGGAGGATACGTTGAACTGAAAGCTAACTCAGTGCCCAACGCCTTCTGGAAACTGCGCCAGAAGCTAGAGGTAAAACATGTGTCGCGATTTGACACAAGTGAAATAGGAATACCATGCAGTCGCACGATCTTCTCGATGTACAGCTCGGCCAATTTCTGCACACTCCAAGCAACTTTTATCGGCAACAATCTGGATGTCTTAGTTAATTTGTCAACAAGCATCCAGATACCATCAAAACCCTACGAAGTCTGAGGCAAACACACTACAAAATCTGTCATAACGTGATCCTATTTCCACATAGGAATTTCTAACGGCTGAAGCAATCCACCTGGCTTTTGATGTTCAGCTTTAACCTGCTGACAAGTCAAGCACCGAGAGACAAAAGTAGCAACATCTCTTTTCATGCCTGGCCACCAGAACTACCTTTTCAAATTCTGAAACATCTTGGTGATGCCTGGGTGAATAGCAAAGCAGGATCCATGGGCCTCACTCAGAATCGCATGTCTTAACATAGCATTGGTGGGAACATACAATCTATCATGGAAACTGACAACCAGCTCATCATCGAATTCAATGTCATACATCATTATAATACGAGACAAATCAGAATCAGCTTGATGTGCTTCTTTAATCTGCTGATATAGAGCTGAAGTTATAGCCAAACTAGCACAAACTGCTGTCATCAGATCGGCAGGAATATCCACATTGAGTGCCTCACTCGGAAGCTGTTCCCATAATTTCCATTCATGAAGCAACAGATGACTGACTTGCACCTTCCTGCTCAGAGCATCAGCCACAACATTCATTTTACTTGGCTTATAGGAGAGTGTAAAGTCATAATCTTTCATGTATTCCATTCAGCGATGCTGTCTGAGATTCAGATCTTTTTTAGAAAAGAGATATCGTAAACTCTGATTATCAGTGACAATTTTGAACTTCTCACCATACAGATAATGTCTCCAGATTTTTAAAGCAAAGATCACTGCAGCAAGCTCCAGATCATGTGTGGGATAGTTTTCTTTATGCTGTTTAAGCTGTCGGGATGCATAAGCAATAACCTTACCATGTTGCATCAGCACTGCACCCAGACCTACTCGAGAAGCATCTGTGCAAACCATAAATACACCCGAGCCAGAAGGTAGCACCAGCACTGGAGAAGAAGTCAGAAGTCGTTTTAATTCGATAAAGCTCTGCTCACACTGATCCGACCAGACAAACAGAACATCTTTACGAGTTAGTCTAGTCATTGGCGCTGCAGTTTTTGCAAAGTCTTGAATGAATCTCTGGTAATACCCAGCAAGACCCAGAAAGCTTCTGATCTCTGTCACAGACGTCGGTCTCTGCCAGTTAAGAACAGCTTCAATCTTGGCAGGATCCACTGCAACTCCGTCACCAGAAATCACGTGGCCAAGAAAATGAATCTCTCGAAGCCAGAACTCACATTTACTCAATTTCGCATAGAGTTCATGATCTCTCAGAGTCTGTAGAACAATCCTCAAATACTGTACATGATCTTCCTTAGAGGCAGAATATACCAGAATGTCGTCAACAAAGATTACCACAAAACGGTCCAGATAAGGACGGAACACACGCTGCATCAAATCCATAAATGCTGTAGGAGCATTGGTTAGCCCAAACGGCATAACCAAAAACTCAAAATGCCCATACCGCGTGCTGAAAGTGATCTTTTCAACATCTGACTCTCTTATCCTCAGCTGAAAGTAACCTGATCGAAGATCAATCCGAGAGAACACAGTAGCAGATTGCCACTGGTCAAACAAATCATCAATCCTGGGCAACGGGTACTTATTCTTGACAGTGACCTGATTGAGCTGTCTGTAATCAATACAAAGTCTCAGGCTGCCATCTTTCTTTTTGACAAACAGAATTGGAGCACCCCAGGGAGAAAAACTGGGACGAATGTAGCCCTTTTCTAACAGTTCCAACAACTGTGCTCTCAGTTCCTTAAGTTCGGATGGAGACATTCGGTAAGGTGTCTTTGCTAACGGCGCCGTACCTGGAACCAACTCAATCACCATTTCAATTTCTTGCTCTGGGGGTAAGCCTGGCAACTCGTCAGGGAAGACATCAGGGAACTCACAAACAACCTGAACACCGCTAACATCCTGCTGTGGTGTCTCAATGGCAACCACTGAAGCTAGAAATCTCTGACAACTTGCATTAAGCAATCTACAGGCTCGAATAGCAGAAATAATTAAACGAGAAGAATGGGATCGAATACCTTGAAAATAAAAGGCTGGCTTCCCAAGTGGCTGAAAATAGACCTTCTTAGATCTGCAATCAACCACAGCTCCATACTGCTCAAGCCAATCCATGCCCAGAATGATATCATAGTCTGCTAACTGCAAAGCATACAGTCTTGCTGGCATCTGCCGGTCACTAATCACAATAGGTGACTCCTCGAGACACAACGCGGTAAACATGAAGTCCCCAGATGGCAATTCAACAAGTAAATCGCAAGTGATCTCAGAAGTGGGCTCCTCAATGCATGCAAGAAAGTCCTCAGAGATAAAAGAATGAGAAGCACCAGAATCAAATTAAATACGAGCTGCATGACCGAAAACTGTAATAGTACCTTCAACGAGGTTCGATGCCACGGCCTCGGCTCGCGTGATGTGAGAAACCTTTCCCTTCTACTTTTTACTAGCTGCTGCAGAAGACTGGAAGGAAAATGTTGTTGAAGCCTGGGGAAAGAACTAGTGAGACGGTGGCGGCGGAAGAGGAGGTCTGAACTGCAACTATTGCGGCTGGGTGAACTACGAAAATTGTACCAGCTTTGGCCTTTGCGGATAGTCTCGGACAACATGACTCGGCTGGTCACAATGAAAACAAACCACTGGCAAAGAACAAGGCTTGTCTAGATGACTACCACCACATCTCGCGCACTACCTCGGAGGTCCCATCACTTGTCTCTGCAGCTACTGAGAAGGGGCTGACTGCTGCACAGTGCCTGAAGACACCTGTTGCTCGCCTCTCTTCCTCGATTTCTTAAATTTCTTGAACTTAGGTTTGAAGGAAGAAGTACCACTAGCGGCAGGAACAGCAGGAGGAAGTCCCAACACAGAAGGTTGATAACGCTGCTGAAATTGAATAGTCGGCTGAGTTGATGCCACTTGAGAAAAACCTTGAGATCTAGCCATATCCAGCTCAAGTGCCGCGGTTGTCTAATAAGCTACATTCATTTCGGCTACCCGAGTTGCAATTAAATGCTGCCTCAAATATGGTCTCAGGCCACAAAGAAAATGCTCAGTCTTCAGGGCTTCATCTACTAGAACATGGGGCGCATATCTGCCCAATTCCATGAACCTGTTGCGATAATCCAACACAGACATTCCACCTTGAACCAACTCCATAAACTGATGCATCTTGTTCATTCAGAGATAGGCAGGGCTGAAAGTACACTCGAAAGTAGCTACAAACTCTGCCCAGGTGATCTGTCGAAGAAGACGAGAACGGAAAGCAACTTCCCATTCTGTAGTCCACCATGTCAGTGCCACACCCTGAAGCTAAAAAGAAGCGAGCATTACCTTTTCATCCTCCGTGCACTCCATAGATCGGAATACGTGCTTAGTAGCATCCATCCAAACCCTGGCTGCATCCAGATCTACTTGGCCTTCATAGGTGGGTGGATTGAACAGTAGAAATTCTTTTAAAGCCTTGCCACGACCACCAGGCGCATCCTCTTGCGGCGCAGGAACAATAGGAATGGGCACGGGAATCGGAACTGGAGCTGCTTGAGGAGTAGGAGCAGGCACAGCTCGAGCTGGCATAGCTGGAGGAGGAGGAGGAGAAGTACCACTCTCTTCTGAGGAACCGGGGCACTTCGAGGATGAGGCGGCATATTGAAGATAGAAAACACGCATAACAATAAAGAAACTCATCAATAGCACAGAAAACAACCTAAGCCAGCAATAGACGACTCAAATGGACTTGTTCTGGACAATTGCACACTTCAATTCCTTACACAAATCCTCAACTCCACTCTGATACTAACTGTAACGACCCCGAGATCCAGATATCGATATACCGATACCAAGAACTAGGGAAGCCACCCAAGAGGCTGATGAGGCCCCTGAAGGGTTAGAAGGGTTTTGTTGAGGAATTGCATAACGAATTGGAATTGCACACATGCAAACATTAATTAGAATGCCAATTTGAAATTTAGTGCGGAAGTAAAAGTAAATATATCAGAGTGATAAGCAGTACGTACTAGTCCAGAATTACAAATATACAAGTCCACAACTAAAACACCAGTCCTGAAAGTACAACTACATGGGGCATACCCCGGTCAAAAGTACTACAGGACAACCGTACTACTGCTGGCAAGCTAAGACCGGTCTTCGAAAGCTCGAGAACCACCGGCGGATGGCTGTGGTTGCCCACCTAAAAGAAGGAAGGGTGAGTCACAGCCAGACTCAGTAGGGGTCACGTGGATCCCTACCTCGCACTAGACAAGCAATCATGCAGATATGAAAGCAATTAAAGCATGCATTTAAAGCAATAAACATGCATTGGCATAATAAAAATGCAATTATAGCAAGGCTGTAAAATCTATCTAAGCAGTTATAACAGCTAACTATATGCCAATTTCGTAAAAACATTAGCGTCAAGAGCTAAATCAACCAAAAGAATAAACCTCTACTAACCAAGTGACAGAAGAAAGAAGAAGAACCAACTAGAAGGTAGAAACCAGATGCGTCCACTGACGACTTACACTTCGTCTCAAGCGACTCGCAGGTTACATCGACACAACATGGAAGAGGCGTAACAGTACCAAACCAAGTAACTAGTCAGAGTAACACTCGTCAGTGTCAGTCCAGGCCTCAGACCACGTGTGCACACACTGACTCTTGCCTGAGCCAGGCTCTCTAGCTAGTTTTCCCCCTCTGTAGGACGCTATTGTTGGCCGAGGGCCCACAGAACTAGCTTAAAAACCGTGTGTTGGGAGTACCCCTCCACCTCTTCCAGGTGGGCCGACACTAGAGGTCGCTGGGCTACGACTAGTGGTTTCATCACAAGGATGTGGAAGTAACTCTACTGGAATCTAAAAGTATGCTATAGTTTATAAAATCCTTTACACATGGCGATGTGCAACAAAAAAAATGCATAAACTAAATAATTAACATATGTGGGAATTAGGCGGTTTATAACGGGCCGCTCAGTTATTAGGTGGTCAAACGACTGGCCGCTCCATGGCCATACGCGGCTTCTCATCGGCCGCTCAATTCCGCTATGAGGACAGCTCCATAAGGATACGCGGCTTGGAGCGAGCCGCTCAAAGAGCTAGGGGGTTAGGGGCTAACCGCTCAAGATAATTGGGCGGTTGAGTTCGAGCCGCTCTAATATACACCTCCCTACAGTTTATGGTATCACGCGGCTTAGATTTATCCGCTCAAAGGCTCAAGCGGTCCAATTTGGACCAGCCAAAGGGACTAAGCGGTCTAAGGTGGACCGCTCACTTACGGAACGGTCGCGGAGTGACCGCGCCATTACCGCAGTGACGGGAGTGGGTCATCCCAACCGAAAATCCCTCCCAGTCGGTTCGAAACGACGAGATTCACAAAACAAACCATCATGCCAAGCCCACACAACAGTTTAACAGCTATACATGCCATCAAAACTTAAAAACAATGCCCATGGGATCAATTTCAGAAATTTAGAATAAAATATACTAACATGGGGTTTTGCACAGAAAATGATGGAAACGGCGATGGATGGCAGCGCATGTGATGCCAAAAGGTTCCTAGCAAAGTAAGGAGTCCATCCCTCTACCCATTGCGCGATGAGGTTGACGATCCGGCGCCGAATGGACGACGGATGCCACGATGCTCTCACGGCCCCATGCGCCTCCAATCACCGCGGATCGAGACGAGGTTAGTGTCTGCACAATCCTCACGTCGCGACCTCTCCAACGGTACACTTGGCGCCTCCGTCCACTGTCGTCTCGGGCGAATCCGAGAAAGAGGGAGAGAGAGTGATCGAGAGTGAGAGAGAGAGAGTTCGATGGGGGGAACAGAGAGGTTAAATTTTTTTATAAAAATATATATTTTTTTAATTTTATCTTTAAATTGCATAATAACCCCCAAAGAACCAAAATTATGTAAATGCCCATTAACTTGTATAAATACTTTAACTAATCAGATTACATGCCAGAAAATGGCCCAAAAATCCATAAAAATAGTTGAAATTCACAGAATAAATTCTAGATCCGAACCACTAATGATCCGCTAGGGCATGGGCCTTACACCTTCCGTCTACTCTGATGAAACCTTTAAATCTATTTCTTTGCGTAAGCAGAAACCCAATGCTGATGATGAAACTTTTCATCGGTGGCAAGGCATCATCGCCTGGATCGATGCTAAAACCTATCCGGAATAGACCTTCCGTCTACTCTGATGAAACCTTTAAATCCATTTCTTTGCGTCAACATAAACCCAATGCTGATGATGAAACTTTTTGTCGGTCGCAAGGCATCATCGCTTGGATCGATGCTAAAACCTATCCGTAATAGACCTTCCGTCTACTCTGATGAAACCTTTAAATCCATTTCTTTGCGTCAGCATAAACCCAATGCTGATGATAAAACTTTCCATCGGTCGTAGGCATCATCACCTGGATCGATGCTAAAACCTATCCGGAATAGACCTTCTGTCTATTATGATGAAACCTTTAAATCCATTCCCTTGCGTCGCCATAAACCCAATGTCGATGATGAAACTTCCATTGATCATAGGACACATCACCTCGATCGATGCTAAAACCTATCCGGAATAGACCTTCCGTCTATTCTGATGAAACATATCCATTTCCTTGCATCGGTATAAACCTAATGCCGATGATGAAAATACCATTGATCATATGTCACATCGCCTCGATCGATGCTAAAAACCTATCTGGGATAGACCTTCTGTCTATTCTGATGAAACATATCTATTCCCTTGTGTCGGCATAAACCCAATGCCGATGATGAAACTTCCATTGATCATATGGCACATCACATCGATCAATGCTAAAACTTATCCGGGATAGACCTTACATCTATTCTGACGAAATTTATCCATTCCCTTGCGTCGGCATAAACCCAATGCTGATGATGAAATTTCCAACGATCACACAACACCATCGCCTTGATCGATACTAAAACCTATCAGAGATAGACCTTCCATCTATTTCAGCGAGGCCTATGAACTCTTCATCCACACACCAGTAAACATTCCTACATTCGGCACCTCTGGCCGATGAAACACATACTTATGCCAACATTCCAATTTGGGAACTCTCGAAATCTCGTCATGCGGTGGAGCGATCCCCCCACCCTTTCCTTGAAAGAGTGGGCGTTCTCTTGCGATACAGATACGGGTGTATTTTCATGAGACTTACCAAATTGCTACAAACCATTACAAAATAAACAGAATGAAGATATCAAGCTATAAGTCAGCACAATGAGCAGGGTCAAGTAAATAAAAAATAAAAAAAAATGAGCAGGGTCAAGCCTGAAGAAATGCATAAAGCACATTAAAGGATGCACTCACAGGCCCCGTGCCGCTTATCCTTCGCTTACATCACCTGCGAGTGGGGGGCATTTGTTGACATCTAAAAGAATGCACAAGTGAAAGAAGTCAAAGAGAACTTCGACCAGACAACCAGCAGCCTTGAAAATCAATCAAGGACGCGGCCCCGATGTTATCCCTGGAAGTTCTGCAGGCCAGGATAAAAGGAAGACCCATTACCTCCAACACTCTGTCTGGCTGAAGCCTTTCCGGCCAAGCTGCTGCCCAGCACGACTATCATTTCAGATGGTCTGGCTGATTAAAACTATGTCAAGCCCCTGGCAATCAACTACCTACTGCAAAGGATCTTCAGAATATCATGATACTTATAAAATGGGACCCACATCACCTGCCATGCAGTGCGGGTGTAGGGCATCAAAGAATTACAAGAAAAAATGTAATTGTTTGACAAATGGGTCATGAATATCATTAAAAGCTCATATAACTGACAAAGGCATTGGGGACTTAGCTAAATAGATTTGGGCCAACACCCATGTCGAGAGGCAAATGGGCCGACAATGCCGAAAGCACGACTACGCACTGGTTGCCAATAAGTGCCGATGCCCACAAAGTTCCGTGCGCCGATGGACAAAGCTCAGGGCGCGCCGAGGGTCAACCGCGTCGATGATTCAAGGGTTCTGTAACCCATTATAAAAGTGGAGGTTCGATGAAAAGAAAAAAAAAGGGCAAAGAAAGAACAGTGAGCGCAGGAGGGAGGAGAAGAAGAAAGCAGTGAAGCACGGCGAGAGCGAACAAAAATGGAAGAGAAACAAATAAGAGCAAGAGAAAGAAGAGAGCAGGATCACGGTCGAAGGTGGGGGTGATCATCCATGAAATGCCCTAAGGGGCTACAGTTCCCCGACCCCAACTCTTCTAATTTCTATCATGTTCGCCTTTATGATTCCCCCCTTCATCCTTTTGATGTAGAATTTCACTGCCTCTTTTCTATCCTTCTACTCATGGGGCATGCTATGACTTGTGATCGGATGTAATAAACCCATATGCAATATTGAATATTGTTTGTGTGTCTCTTCCTCTGCTATTCTTTTTGCGTTGCTGTGATTTGTCTGTCGATTTTCTCGACGGCCAGCATTTGCTGTGCCGAACAGTGTCCGTGATGAACGATCTGTTTACGACGACTATGTCTCATTATGTTCTACCATCTCTACTTCCCTATATGAAACGTGTTTTACACTGGCATCTCGATCATGCCGAGCTGCTGAGTTGTTTCTCTAACCTCATAATTACAATGGGAGCCCGAGATAGTCTATCTTGTGGCTGTTCATGCAAATTGTGAGGGATATTGCAATAATGTCGTACGATCTAAATTTAATGACAGATCAGCCTCCCGTGGACTTTCTTTGAATGAGCATCTATTTTTCCCTTTCATGGTTTCCCAAGAATCATTTTCAGAGCCCCAAACCCCAACAAAACATCTCGCAGAACCCTGCTATTGACCCTCAGCGCCTGGCATTCCCTATCGGCCCGCCCATTTACAAACCCTTCACTCGGCGTTCACTCCTTCGGCGCCTAAGAGTTCAGCCCGCGTCGATTCTAGGCGCACCGAGCATGCAGCATCCCACTGCGCTGGTGTTGGGAAACGCCGACCACGGCATCCCACCACGCCGACCCCATCCGTGCCGACCTCCTACTCCAGCCGATGCCTCTCTATCCGCTAATTCCTACTACATTTCAAAGCCTTGCAACCCTTCAAGCCATTGAGACACTCAACCTCCTAGTAATCCCCAACGAACCCTAAGACCCAACATCCAAGCCTATTAGGGAGAAATTATAGTTGTTCATTCAAATACACATGGGAGCTAAATTAACGGGATTTTACCCCTACATTCTGCTGATCAAATGTGATGTTTCTGCCAACCCTACTGGCCCATGGAGTTCTGCCACTGCATGCCCTCCAATGGTTCCTTAAAGGGGGGGATATCAACAAACGCTGTAATGGTGAACATTGTCCCGTCTTATCTCGATCCTTTTTGAACTCGGGTTAGATATGTCCGCCTTTCCTCAACTTCCATCTCGGTACTCCGTGGATAGATGTCCTATACTTGTCCGGGAATGATCCGAAATAAGAGGAGATGTTGTCCAAATGAATTCTGATCTCTGCTATATCAAACCGTTCTCATTTCTGAACCCCTTGGGATCTAAAGAGGTCTGCCTCTGCATGTCCTCTATTGATTCCCTCCTGCGGAATTATAATATCAAAATGCCGCGGTGGGCGAATACCGACCCAGTTTAGTCCCACCTCGTGATATTTGGGCATTGATATGCTCCGATCTTTTGTGGATTCTGTCCCGACTCTGCGTGGACAGTTTCCTATTCCCGCTTGGCATAGTCCAAGATAAGGGGATATGCTGTCGGATTTATTCCGTATACTTCTGTAAAATCGCTAAATGAGCATTCATGGCACCGGCTTATTTTCTTGAATTAATCAAGGATTAAGCATAGGGAAATACTCTCTAAATATAGCAAAACGGCACAGCGCCAAAGATGCTCTACTAGTCGAGTTGAGATCAAAAATCGAGACACTTCACCGGGTCAAGCGACGCAACATAACAACCGGGGATTGGCCCCGAGCAAATGGTGCTATGCCAGCCAGTTTCCCGAAAATCGGGTCAGTTTAGAGATTCGGGACAACCTGCCGTACCTTACAACACTCTGTGAAGATTCGGGGATGACCCCCGGACACCTTGCATGCGGTATCACACCGCCGACGCTGCAACAACCGAGTGAACTCAGGACTCAGAACAGCCTGTCGCATCATACGATTCTTCGCCAAGGAGCGATGGTCACCCCGACCACCAGATAAACGGCATCATCATGTCGATGCTCCAGTCACCGGGCCCAACCAAGGGTCCTAACCAGCTACCCGTGACCCATGGCAACATCAACAATTGATCGGGCCCACCCCCAATCACTCAGTTTGCGGGTTTACCCACGTTCAACACAGCTACCCGAGCCGACCCGGGGGCGCCCTGACTACAGGCCACGCAATGTGGCACCCAGCAACGAGGCCGGGGTCTATTCTCGAGTCGCCTCCCTCCAGCCCTCTAAAGTCAAAGGAAGACCCATCTGGGCCAACCACAAGCTTCAGGAGCTCAGAGCAACCTTATACGACCCACACACACGTGTCGGGAATTTCCCCGAGCACCTGGTAGGCGCATATGCTCCAGCCACTCTACAGTAAGTCGGAGCTCGACTCAGGACTCCCAGTAACCCACCGCGTCATGCACCACCATCGTGCGGCCTCACACGCGGATTGACCTATTTATAGCTGGTCAAACCCCCAGTCAAACCTCAGTCAACCCCCAATCAAACCCCAGTCAAAGCCTCAGTCAAACCCTCAGTCAACCCCTAATAAAACCCTCAGTCAACCCTCAGTCAAATCCAGTCAAACCCTTAGTCAAACCCCCAGTAAAACTCTCAGTCAAACCCTAGTCAAACTACAGTCAAACCCTCAGTCAACCCCCAGTCAAACCCTCAGTCAAACCCCAGTTAAACTCTCGGTCAAACCCTCAGTCAACCTCCAATCAAACCCTCATTCAACCCCCAGACAAACCCTCAGTCAAATCCCAGTCAAACCCTAATGAAACCCCAGCCAAACCCTCCGTCAAACTTCAGTCAAACCCCCAATCAAAGCCCAGTCAAACCCTCAGTCAAACCCTCAGTCAAACCCCAGTCAAACCCGCTGTTAAACCTGCGATCAAACCCGGGTAAACCCCTCAGTCAAACCCACGTAAACCCCCCATGGGGAGGGGGTTTACCCGGACCAGTTTCACCCCTCAACCTAGCCCGCGTAAACCCCCCCATTCGGAGGGGGTTTACCCAGACCAGCTTCACCCGTCAACCTAGTCTGCGTAAACCCCCCATGGGGAGGGGGTTTACCCAGACCAGCCTCACCCGTCAACCTAGCCCGTGTAAACCCCCCCATGGGGAGGGGGTTTACCCAGACCAGCCTCACCCCTCAACCTAGTCCGCGTAAACCCCCCATGGGGAGGGGGTTTACCCGGACCAGCTTCACCCCTCGACCTAGTCCGCGTAAACCTGTTAGTGTTGGTGTGCTACAGGACAATTTAGGGTCGGGTAGACCCGATATATGTACGATCTTGTTCATTATTAATAAAGTGGTGTTTGAGCGTAAATATGCGATTGTGTTACTTTACGTTGTCCCTAGGATATGTGGTTGTAAGGTCAGCTCGAGATGGGATCTCGAACATGAGATTGACTTTACATGTACACATGCCTTAAATTGTTCCTGGTTGGAGGGTAATCACTCGGGGACTTTGATTACCTATTAAACCAGTACACATGATGTGTCAGTGACCAGTCTCATGGTCATTGGTGCGAGGCACCAACACATATGTGTAGGTGTATGTCCTTGGAGGATGTGCACTGAACTGATCCGCTATTAGATCTTCAGATGGTTGATTATACCTAATGTCAACTGAAGATCCAACTGTCTCAGTAGCATCGTTGGTCCTTTGACCTGAGACATTGATCGGATCTTACACGAGGACTGGAATGGTTTAATTACTTGGCTAAGTGACTTTAACCATAAGTCATGAGTTGCCGAGTCGTTAACCACTCCAGGATACGTGTGAAGATCGTCAATGGTCAAGAAAGGATCGCTCACTGTCGGGTATATAGCAGACAGTTAATGGGCCATGACATTGACGCTCCGTTAAATCCCTGGCTAGGGTCGTGTGAGTTCGTTTAGAACGGACGTCATACACTTTAAGGAGGTCATAGTCAAATGACACGATCATGGGGTTTGACAGAAACCATACCCTCGATCGTACCAGACTCACAGAAGGAGTGAGGGATTATATCGATGCGGTAACTGTGGACTTACAGGTACCAGACAGGCTGGTTTAAACCCGGCGTCTTTTAGGATCACGCGGATTTGCTTGACCCAACGTGATCGAATGTTCGGAATGAATTAAACTATTATTCGGCTCTTGTAGAAGCGAATAATACGTTTAATTTACTTCTAATTGGAATTAGAAGTTAATGGGCTTTAAACTAGAGTGACTAAGGGCCTAGAGGATCACACACAATGGATTCTTGGTGACGGAGTATTATTGTACAAGTGTATGTATTAATTCCCTTTAATTCCTTTTGGAAAGGAGTGTAAATGGGGCTTAATACATATATATAATAATGGAAAGGTTATATATACAATTTTGGTCTTTTGGAGGTCTTTAGAAAAATGTCCAAAACTCTATATATAGATCCTACGTGAAGCTCATTCGAGCTTCTTCTTCCAACTCTTAGGCTAAGCAGGCATTAAGGCTTAAGAGAAGGATTAGCTCCTCCCTCTTGCTCTCTTTCTACAGAAGGTGAAAAAGGGTCGGGGAAAATCATGCCGGGGAGGTACCGTCGCTGCGCAAGGGTCCGTGTGGATCTGCTCTAGAGGCCGTACAGCTGTGCGGCTCAATATTCTGCATCGGGTATCGCGGACAGCGTCGTTCTGCGTAAGGTGAAACACGCAACCCGTAATTGGGGTCTTAGAAACACCGATTAGAGCACATATTAAAATTTCCATAACACCGGGATCGGGCAAATGAATTTTTGTTATCCGCTGCGTCGCCCGTAGGTGCTGTGCGAAACCTTACAGTGGTATCAGAGCCAGATTTGCGCTCTAGTCGGTGTTTTTATTGTCGTTTAGAACCATGTTTTAGGGGTAATTAAATTTTCAATTGTTATTACCACAAAGAGATGCTTGGCATCCCCGTTCTTCCAGGATGCTGGGCATCGCTAGAGCAATTTTTAAAAAATTTTTTTTTTTGCTGGCCCGTTTTGGACGCACTGCGCCCAGGGAGGTGTGCTCCGGCGGGCGCACCCGCGTGGGCGGGCACCGCCCACGCAGGGCAGCCGCGTGGCGGGCGCCCGCCTGGCGGGCCCCGCCCACGAGGGACGCCCGCATGGCGGGCGCCGCCCACGTGGCGGCAGCCCACAGGCGGCGCCCGCCTGCGGGCGCCAGCGGGCGGAACCCGCGTTGCGGGCGCCCGCAACGCTGGCGGTCAGCGCCCGCGCGCGCGGGCGCCGCCTATGCACGCGGGGCTGGCCCGCTTAATTTTTTTAAAAAAAAATTGCATTTTATTAGTTTTTAATTTATTGTGCTTAGAAATATATATATATATGGGAATGTACAGTAAATTAAATAGAATTTTATTTCATAAGTTAAATAGTGTTATCTCAATAGTAAATGCCGAATGGTAAATTTTATTTAACCGATTTGAATTTACCGAGGTGAGATAATTACTATTTACCTTGAGATAAAATGGTAATAATTGAAGTTACTTCAGTAAAATTTAAGTTTTTAAAATTTTAATTATTAGATAATTATAAAATTCAAATTTTAAATTTTATTGAAGTTAAATGTGAAAAATTCAATTATTTGAATTTTAATTTTTAGATAATTGTTAAATTCAAATTTTGAATTTTAGAAAATTATTAATTAAGGATAATTGTATTATTTTAAATTTACTTTCAAACAGAATTATTGGATAATTAGTTTGAATTTAAATTTAAATTATTGACATATTTAAATTTTGAATTTAAATTTGATTATTGAATAATTAAATTTAAATTTAAATTTATTTAATTATCTCAATTAGATGCCCCTGTAGAAAATGATGGTTCTTTACGTGCTCTACTTATTTACCTTGTGTTGGCCTGCTTGTGTGTTTAATTTTAGTTAATCATGCTTCGATTTTTAAAATTAAACAAAGCTAGCCTATTTTTGTTTGCACATCCCATTTTTAAATTCAAAAGTAAGGATTATTTTCAGAAAATAACCCTTGATTGATTTTATTTGAATGGGTTGGAAAGTGATCATGGACTTGAATTAATGTAATTAATTGGGGTCTGCGAACCTCCTTTCTCACTCTGTTAAAATTCCAATGTACTTCTATCTTCCTCCATTGTTGTACTCGCCCTAAGGGCTTCTGGAATTTCATTGATATGTAATTTACTTTTTTCCAACCTGCGAGCTGTGTAAAAGTTGTAATTACTGCGGCGTCGGAGTTTGAAAGCGCGGAGCACACCCGACGAGGACGATTCAGCTGCTTCGGAAGCGGGCCGGATGCCTTAGTTACATTAGGGATTAAGTCCATGATCACTTGCGTTTTATTTTTGCATTGGATGCATTTATTTTGTGCAAACTACTAGGTACGGTAAATATATTGGATATATTTATATTACCACCTAGGGTGAGATCAAGATAAAATTAAATTCCCTCGCGATTGAATTTTAGATCTGGTAAGCGTGGCTCTAGGAGTCGTCGTGGCCCTCCATCATTATGGAGTGAATGAACGTCTTCATTTCATGGATTTGTTGTGCTTTCCACAAGGTCCATGAGTTTGGGGGTGGGATTAAACTCCAAGGCTCGGTCTCAATGGGGTGAGGAATTGAACTCGGCTTTGTTGTGCTTTCCACAAGGGTCGGGTCATGAACTCATTGCTATGTAGTAATGATGGTTAGATCTAACCGAGAATATCCTTTGTTGTGCTTTCCACAAGGGGATGATTTCTCGGGGGCTGAATATCAGATATTGCATTAGATGCAAGTGCCTGTTGACTGCCCTTGAGATGGTGTATGGATTGTTGTGCTTTCCACAAGGTCGTACATCAGTCTCGTTGGGATTCCGACCCACTAGGATGATCTCGTTGATCTCCCGTTCTATATACTGAGGGTTATATAGTCTGATCGAAAAATAGTGGGACTAACTAAGATAGAAAACCACATCTAAGTTAGAATTTGAAAACATGCTAAGTTATCTTTTATTTCTTATCCAGATTACAATGTCGTCGTCCAATACCCTCCGCGGCATCTTGGATGCAAACCGCTCAACTGGACCTAACTACTCGGATTGGCTGCGTAACCTACGCATAGTCCTTACCGCCGAAAAGATTGCGTATGTGTTAGACACGGTTCATTCTGAGCCAGCTCTTGATGCCGACGAGGGCGAGTTACTGGCTTATGCCAAGTGGTCTGAGGACTCCTCCCTTGCCCAATGTTACATGTTGGCCTCTATGACTCCCGAGCTGCAGAGGCAATTCGAAAAGACTAATTGTAGAAGTATACTTCTCAATCTACGCCAGCTCTTCGGGGAGCAGGGTAGGATTGAGAGGTATGACATCTCCAAAAGGTTTTTCAGGACACGGATGTCTGAGGGTTCATCAGTACAGGCCCATGTACTGAAAATGATGGAGTGGATTGAAAGACTCAATGCATTGGGGTTCAAGTTGGATCTTGAACTGTGCATTGATCTTATACTCCAATCATTGCCCGATTCCGTTTCTTCCTTCATCATAAACTTTAACATGAATAGAATTGATGCAACTCTCTCGGAGCTGCTCAATATGTTAAAGAGTGCTGAAGGAACCATACAGAAAGATAAACCATCTTCGTCTGTAATGATTGTTGGCCGGGCCAACAAGAAAAGGAAGGCCTCTCAAATATCCACCACGAGTAACAAAGGGAAGGGAAAGAAAAAGGCCACGGGTAAGCAAATCGCCAAAGTTGACAAAGGGAAGGGCAAGAAGAATGAAAAGGAAGACAAATGTTTTCGATGCGGGGAAACTGGGCATTGGAAAAGGAATTGCAATGAAATTCTAAATGAAGTTATTTTTGTCATAGACCTTAATTTGTCATATATGGAATCCACATCATGGGTATTGGATACTGGATGTGCATCTCATATCTGCAATTCTGTGCAGGTGTTGGCAAATAGAAGGCGATTGGGCAAAAAAGAGATTGAACTGAGGATGGGCAATGGAGCTTTATTTGCTGCCAAAACTGTCGGGACTGTACGTCTCAGTTTACCTTCAAGAGTCATTCTGGAGTTGAATGATTGTTATTATGTTCCTAATATTATTAAGAACATTATTTCAATCTTTGGTTTGTATAACATTGATATACATTGGTTTTTAATAGCACTGGGTGCTCTATAATGAATAATGGTTTGATTATAGCCAATGGTTCATTAGTCAATGGTCTATATGTATTAGATACACGTTCTGGTGTTATGCAAGTTTCCAATGCTGATGAAGTGAATTCTGCATATCTATGGCATTGCAGACTTGGTCATGTAGGTGAGAAGAGAGTCTCTCACTTACACTCAAATGGATATTTGAATTCGTTCGAATACAAGCCATTTGATACCTGTGAGTCGTGTCTCATGGGAAAAATGACCAAGGCTCCCTTTGGTGGACATGGTGAGAGGGTTGTTGACCTTCTCGAGCTCATACACTCGGATGTGTGTGGACCCATGTCCATAGAAGCAAAAGGAGGTTATCTCTATTTCATTTTTTTTATTGATGACTTCTCTAGATATGGCTATGTGTATTTAATGAGACATAAGTCACAAGCCTTTGAGAAGTTTAAGGAATACAAGAATGAAGTAGAGAAACAGACAGGCAAAAGTATTAAGGCTCTTCGATCGGATCGAGGAGGTGAATACTTAAGCCATGAATTCACTTCTTATCTTAAAGACAATGGAATAGTTTCTCAGTGGACTCCACCGTATACACCACAACATAATGGTGTATCCGAAAGGAGAAACAGGACCTTGTTAGACATGGTCCGATCCATGATGTCTATGTCAAGACTACCATTGTCTCTCTCGGGCTATGCGTTAGAGACTGCGGCTTATTTATTGAATAGGATAGCAAGTAAATCAGTTCCTTCTATACCATATGAGATATGGAAGGGCAGGAAACTAAATTTTAATCACATTAAAATTTGGGGGTGTCCTGCCCATGTAAAGAAGAATGATAGTGATAAGCTTGAGTCGAGAACCGATAAGTGTAGGTTTGTGGGATATCCAAAGGAGACGTTTGGATATTATTTCTATCACCCTTCTGAGCAAAGGGTCTTAGTGCCTAAGAGAGCTGTATTTCTGGAAAGAGAATATCTACTCCAGAAAAATAGTGGGAGCCAGATAGAATTGGACGAGGTCCAAGAACCACAACCCATAGACACAAACTCATTAGATGAGACTGTATCAGTTGATCCTATTCAGAGTGAAACACTGACACTACGGAGATCTGGTAGACTACCGAGAGAACCTGAGAGATATGTTGGACATGTCTTAGAGGGGTCCTCTAAGGTATGTATCGATGAGGATGATGATCCTTAGTCGTACCAGGAGGCGATCCGTAGTGTAGACTCCGAGAAATGGCAAGAGGCAATGGATTCAGAAATCTAGTCCATGTACACCAACAAAGTTTGGAACTTAGTTGATGTACCTGAAGGGAAGATCCCTATCGGCTACAAATGGATTTTCAAAAGGAAAATCGGTGCAGATGAATAGGTTGACACATACAAGGCTAGACTAGTGGCGAAAGGATATCGTCAAAGGCAAGGCATTGACTATGACGAGACTTTTTCACCGGTAGCCATGGTTAAGTCAATCAGAATCCTCCTTGCCATTGCTGCATACCTGGATTATGAGATCTGACAAATGGATGTGAAGACAGCTTTTCTTAATGAAAATCTGTCAGAAGAGGTGTACATGGTACAGCCTGAAGGATTCACCTCCAAGCTACATCCTAATAAGATATGCAAACTTCAAAGATCCATTTATGGATTAAAGCAGGCATCTAGAAGCTGGAACTTAAGATTTGATGAGGCTGTCAAATCTTTCAACTTCATTCAGAATGAAGATGAACCATGTATTTACAAGAAGGTCAGTGGGAGCTCTGTGACCTTCTTGGTCCTTTATGTTGATGACATCTTACTCATTGGGAATGATGTAGAGATGTTGACATCAACTAAGTCTTGGTTGTCCAAGACTTTCTCCATGAAGAATTTGGGAGAAGCATCCTATGTGCTGGGCATAAGGATCTATCGAGATAGATCTAAAAGGATGCTAGGATTATCCCAATCCATGTACATAGATAGGATCCTCAAAAGGTTTAGGATGGAAAATTCCAAGAGAGGTCTCATTCCCATGAGACATGGAATTTGCCTATCCAAAGGGATGAGTCCTAAAACTTCTGAGGAGGTGACACACATGAATAAGGTACCCTATGCTTCGGCGAAAGGGTCAATCATGTATGTAATGCTATGTACACGGTATGATGTTGCCAATGCTTTAAGCATTGTCAGTAGATATCAGGCAAATCCAGGCGAAGAACACTGGAAGGCAGTAAAGGGCATCCTTAAGTACCTGCGAAGGGCTAATGATCTTTTTCTGCTTTATGGAGGAGAGGACCTACAGCTTAGAGCTTACACAGATTCTAGTTTCCAGTCAGATTTAGATGACTGCAAATCCATGTCTGGATTTGTATTCATGTTGAATGGAGGGGCAGTCAGTTGGAGAAGCTCCAAGCAAGATACGACTGCAGACTCGACGATTGAGGCGAATATATTGCTGCAGCTGAAGCTGCTAAGGAAGCCATCTGGATGAAGAAATTCATCTTGGAACTTGGCGTAGTTCCCGAGATATCAGCTCCCATCCCATTATTTTATGATAATAATGGGGCCATCGCCCAGGCGAAAGAACCGAGATCTTACAAAAGGTCAAAGCATATTCTTAGGCGCTTTCACCTTATTCGGGAGATTGTTGATCGTGGAGATGTGGCGGTAGAGCGTGTACCATCAGAAGATAACATAGCAGATCCACTGACTAAGCATTTGACATAGACTGTATTTGAGCGTCATCGGGATAAGATGGGCCTCAAACTTGTAGGCAATTGGCTATAGTTCAAGTGGGAGATTGTTAGTGTTGGTGTGTTACAGGCCAATTTAGGGTCGGGTAGACCCGATATATGTACGATCTTGTTCATTATTAATAAAGTGGTGTTTGAGCATAAATATGTAATTGTGTTACTTTACGTTGTCCCTAGGATATGTGGTTGTAAGGTCAGCTCGAGATGGGATCTCGAACATGAGATTGACTTTACATGTACACATGCCTTAAACTATTCCTAGTTGGAGGGTAATCACTCGAAGACTTTGATTACCTATTAAACCAGTACACATGATGTGTCAGTGACCAGTCTCATGGTCATTGGTACGGGGCACCAACACATATGTGTAGGTGTATGTCCTTGGAGGATGTGCACTGAACTGATCCGCTATTGGATCTTCAGATGGTTGATTATACCTAATGTCAACTGAAGATCCAACTGTCTCAGTAGCATCGTTGGTCCTTTGACCTGAGACATTGATCGGATCTTACACGAGGACTGGAATGGTTTAATTACTTGGCTAAGTGACTTTAACCATAAGTCATGAGTTGTCGAGTCGTTAAGCACTACAGGATACGTGTGAAGATCGTCAATGGTCAAGAAGGGATCGCTCACTGTCGGGTATATATCAGACAGTTAATGGGTCATGACATTGACGCTCCGTTAAATCCCTAGCTAGGGTCGTGTGAGTTCGTTTAGAACGGACGTCATACACTTTAAGGAGGTCATAGTCAAATGGCATGATCGTGGGGTTTGACAGAAACCGTACCCTCGATCGTACTAGACTCATAGAAGGAGCGAGGGATTATATCGATGCGGTAACTGTGGACTTACAGGTACCAGACAGGCTGGTTTACACCTGGTGTCTTCTAGGATCACGCGGATTTGCTTGACCCAACATGATCGAAGGTTCGGAATGAATTAAACTATTATCCGGCTCTTGTAGAAGTGAATAATACGTTTAATTTACTTCTAATTAGGAATTATAAGTTAATGGGCCTTAAACTAGAGTGACTAAGGGCCTAGAGGATCACACACAATGGATTCTTGGGTGACGGAGTATTATTATACAAGTGTATGCATTAATTCCCTTTAATCTCTTTTGGAAAGGAGTGTAAATGGGGCTTAATACATATGTATAATAATGGAAAGGTTATATATACAATTTTAGTCTTTTGGAGGTCTTTAGAAAAAGGTCCAAAACTCTATATATAGATCCTACATGAAGCTCATTCGAGCTTCTTCTTCCAACTCTTAGGCTAAGCAGGCATTAAGGCTTAAGAGGAGGATTAGCTCCTCCCTTTCCTCCCTCTTGCTCTCTTTCTACAGAAGGTGAAAAAGGGTCGGGGAAGGTCGTGCCAGGGAGGTACCGTCGCTGCGCAAGGGTCCGTGGGGATCTGCTCTAGACGCCGTATAGCTGTACGGCTCGATATTCTGCATTGGACATCACGGACAGCATCATTCCGCACAAGGTGAAACACGCAACCCGTAATTGGGGTCTTAGAAACACCGATTAGAGCACAGATTAAGTTTTCCATAACACTGGGATCGGGTAAATGAATTTTTGTTATCTGCTGCGTTACCCGTAGGTGCTGTGCGAAATCTTACAAAACCCCCCATGGGGAGGGGGTTTACCCGGACCAGCCTCACCCCTCAACCTAGCCCGCGTAAACCCACCCTCAACCTAGCCCGCGTAAACCCCCCCATGGGGAGGGGGTTTACCCGGACGAGCTTCACCCCTCAACCTAGCCCGCGTAAACCCCCCATGGGGAGGGGGTTTACTCGGACCAGCCTCACCCCTCAACCTAGCCCACGTAAACCCCCCCTGGGGAGGGTTTAGGCAGACCAGCCTCACCCCCAAAGCTGGTTCGCCTAAACCCCCACAGAAAATAAAAACAAATATTTTTCCTCCGCATATAACCCTCCGGGGAGGGGTTTAGGCGGACCAGATCCAGCCTTGGGTCTGGTCCGCTTAAACCCCCCTGGGGGAGGGGTTTAGGTGGACCAGACCTGCCCCTTGGGCTGGTTCGCCTAAACCCCCCCTCCCCCACTCCATAACACATAAAAAAAAGAATATTTTCAAGGGTTTACCCTGACCAAGTTGGTTCCCCAACTTGGTCCGCCTAAACCCCTTCCACTCCTTCATCTTCCACTATAAAAGCCCCCCTAGGGAGCTGAATGAAAAGAGGATGGAAAATGTAATGAAGGATGCAATGCAACACCCTTCGCCCTAACTGCCGCGCCCTCGGACTCCCGAGGCCTTCGTCAAGGGTCGGGGACGCGAGGAGCTAAGTGCGCGCGTGGTTGGCTTGTTGATCGGCTCGTACACTCCGAGGGATTGTCACACGTACTCCCCTTACGCGGCGTCTAGCCATCGAACACAAGTCCATGCCCGTCGCGTATAAGGCGTTATGACAACGGCGAACACACCCGAATCCGGGGTCCGCCCGCGTATGACAACCAACGGTGGCTGTGCATACGCCATGATGCGGCACCTACTTCCATCACGAAACCACGTGCCTACCGCTCGCCTCGAGCTAGCCACCAACCGCTGGGACTGATGACTCGAGTTAGCCGGACCTTGGCCCGGGAGTAATATTCCCGGCGCCGGCCTCGACTCCCCATCATGACGACACTCGCCTTCCGAGGACCGGACCCTACCGCTCACCTTGAGCCGTGTCTAACCTCCGTCAGGCGCCAGCCCACGACTGCCCCTGCCACCTAGGCAGTCGGGCTTGTCTTGATCTCCTCATGGAGAGCCTCTGTAAAACACGCGGATATCCGCTTTATCTCGCATTGACCCGGGGATTGACCCATGTGTCGGAATTGTCCTGCGGCTTGTGCCCATTGTTCTTCGGCCTCCTCGGCCCATTTGTAAAGCCCACGCGACTCTCATACAACATGAAACCAATTGAACACATGTACATGTACTCGGGTCTCAGCCTCTTCACGGCGCCGGCCTCCATCAGTCACAATGGTGCCCTCGGCACCCGACTGCTAGCTACTCCAGTTACATCGTGGCCCGCCACACCCGATCACTCAACAACTCCAGTCACAACGGTGCCCCCGACATCCGACTGCTAGCTACTCCAGTCACATCGTGGCCCGCCACACCCGATCACTCAACAACTCCAGTCACAACGGTGCCCCCCCACACCCGACTGCCAGCAACTCCAGTCACATCGAGGCCCACGGCACCCGATCACTCAACAACTCCAGTCACAGTGGTGCCCCCGTCACCCGACTGCCAGCTACTCCGGTCACATCGGGGCTCACGGCACCCGATCACTCAACAACTCCAGCCACAAGGGTGCCCCCGGCACCCGACTGCCAACAACTCCAGTCACAAGGGTGCCCCCGGCACCCGACTACCAACTACTCCAGTCACATCGGGGCCCGCGGCACCCGACCACCCAACTGCTCCAGCACAACGGTGCCTACGGCACCCCTACTGTCCCGACCTCGACACCGTCTCATGTTAGGAACACATTGTGTAGCAACCCTGGAAAAAATAAAGATTTTTAAAATAAATCAAATTAGAATAAACAAATTCTTAATTAGTCAAAATAGGCTAAAAGATTTAAGTAAGTAAAAGAAAAATCAAGAGGAACAAAGAAATAGAACCAAAAAGTGAATAACGCCTTGATTCAAGGCGCTAATTAAAATTAAACGCCTCTGGCTAAGGCGTGAATTGAAAAAGGGACGCCCCCTGGACAAGGTGTCAATTCTCAAACGACCAAAATAAATAAAAGGGCAATTAAACGTAACACCATTTGCTTAGACGCGTTTCACTAAAGAAACGACATTGTCAAAGGCGTTAATTTAAGTAACGCCCTAAAGAAAGGCGTTAATTCAGTTCGAGTTCCGTTCGAACCCAGACCTCTTCCGGGATAAGTTCTAGATTAGTACGTGCTAGTAGAGTTATAGTAAGGACTCTATCAAGGAAATATAACTTCCAATAGAACTCTAACTCTATTCAGGACCCAAAAACCCTATAAATAATCCATGTCCATCAAACCGTAAAATCTATTTGGTCGAAGCTCTGTTGCTGCTGTCATCCGTGAAGAACGTAAGTTTGTTCTTCATTTGCTTTACCTTCGCCTTCGGTTATGTATGATGAAGAAAACTAATGTCTTCATCTTATTTCATGTAGGAAGTCTACAGTAGGTAGTAAATCTTTTGTCAAAGAGAAGATCGTGGGTTCTTCGTCCACATCGTTCTTCTTCCTCCGGTAATCAGAAGACTCTGTTGCCAACAGAGAGTCCTTTTCTCTTCACAAATCTTAACCGAATCTTCACACAGATCATCAGGTAGGTTTTCTCAAGATCGTAGCCCAAACTAACTTAAGATCTTAATAATATCATCGGTCGTGCATGCATATAGTTTTATTGTGGTTTCAGATGTTTTCTATGTAATTTCAAAAAGAAACGCCCTTGACAAGGGCGCTAATTTAAAGAAGCGACCCACACTAGGGCGCTAATTATTATTTTGACGCCCTGCCCAGAAGTCGTCAATTGCATGTAATTAATAAATATCCACGTTTAAAATTTAATATCTATGTAACAATGAATCTAATATATTGCATGAGTATACCTGTGAAATCCTGCTATTTTTCTTGTCATGATCATGTACCCTTTTTCCTAAAATTTTATTATCTGAAAATTGGTAAATTCTTGAATTCACGACCTTGTCTAGGTCGTCTCCTACTGAACTGACGCCCCAGATCAGGGCGCTAATTGAAAAGTAACGCCCCTGTCCAGGGCGCGTTTTTGTTAAAATTGTAGAATATTGATTTTCTGCTGAATAGAAATATTGAAGGGACGACTGATGTACAAGTCATCAAATTTGTAAATAAACGCCCCTATAGAAGGCGTTAATTTGATAAGTAATGACTTAGATTAAGTCGCTATTTTCCTGTGACACTATTTTACACTGTTACTGTTAACCGACGGTTTCATATGTATATATATACATATCCATATATATCGGCACTATATTCCAGTCCGTGAATATAGTCCCACGTTTCATGATGTTTTAACGTTACCCCCTTAACTCTCATTGACATACAAACTCTCCATTGGACACTCCGTTCCTTTGGACTAGCGAGTTAGTCATAGAGACCTCCGTAAGACTCCTCGAGCCTTGGATTCCCTCAAGGCCGACTGAGCTGGTTGTACCATAAAAACCCATTACACAATCTTTGCCATGTCACTCTATAGAAACATGGTATACCGGCCCTCATGTCATGCCATGTGTATGATATGAGAATTATCTTAATGAACGGGGTAAAGCATGACATTGTTATGATGTTCTTGTAAACCCCAATTCTATAACAACATTGTTATGATGTTCTTATAGACCCCAATTCTATATTAAACTTGATGTTCTTATGGACCTCAATTCTATATAAAGAATGTCCATACTTATTTGTCATGGTACCCAAGTTAGGTTACCAATTCCACCTAATTTTATCGATAATCGTGATTGTACCGTTATTATCGCCTAACTAGGTCAAGTGTCATATTTTTGGACTCTATTCTTTCAAAGTCTATCCTACATGTCTACAAGCTTTATCCTTGAAATTCCATATTGGCTATATACAAAAGTGGATGTTAAAATACATGATTAATGCCTGCGCATATAGGGCCCGATCTGGTCCTGGGAGGAGCACCCGAAAGTACTTGTGCCCATGGGAGTTGATTGATCACCGTATTGGCATTATACCGAAGTGCATGACTAGCTTGATTGAACATTTCACAAATCTTGTACTTGTACTTGACTTGATATTACATGACTTGCGTGACCCGAAAAAGGGTAATTGCATACTTGCGTGCTTGAACCATGATAGCCAAATTCCAACATAACATGATGAATCTACTTGCTTGAATATCTTGATATCTTTTGATATAAGTTCGTGAAAGTTCATCGCTATCTTATTGTTATGCACTCTCTCTATCTTGTCATTTTGCGAGCATGTATAGCTATAGTGCATTCATGAAAGATGTAATTACTTAAACCCATTGCTAGTTCTTGAGATATAATTTCCTACTGAGCGTTCGCTCACTCAGTGTTTCCCTACTTTTCAGGTAAGTCCGACGATGAGGGAATTCAATCTGATCGGGAAAGCTAAGAGTGAAAGAGTTAGAGCTACTTAAGCGTCAATTAGTCCTGTCATTTCTCTATTTTTCTTGAGTCAAGAGTTGTACCTTTCTTTTATTGAGTCTAGTATTTGTAAGGGTTTGTAATAGACATATTCTTATTAAAAGAATTAATGGATTGGGTTATCTTTATATTTGTGCACTCTGTCTTTGTGTCGAATACACTACTACTCTGATTGACATGATTGTTATAAACTCGTTGCGCATCTCCGGGTACCTTCCGCGCTCGGGGCGTGACAGTTTTTGTGGTATCAGAGCCTAGGGTATTCAATTCCTAGGAAAAACCCAAGTCCAAGGATAGGTTCAAACATTTAACCAGTGAGATTGGGTAGAACCAAGGGTTGAGGTAACATAAAAACTTAAAAGCCCTTAACGCGAGTGTATACTAACATAGTTATTGTAATTGTAGGATAATGGCTGCCGAACGTGCTCAGTGGCGCAACATACAGCGTACACTCCAAGGCATGACCCAAGTGCTGCAACAAGTAGCACAGGGAGGTGCACAACGAGCCGGAAGTCTCCACCAAGTCTTCAAGAACATGAACCCTCCCAAATTCATGGGTTCTGTTGATCCGGATGACGCAGAGCACTGGATCAGGGAGACGGAGCGTATATTCCATGTTATGCAGTGCACGGATCAAGATAAAGTCTTATTAGCTACTTTCCAACTAGAAAGGGATGCCCGATGCTGGTGGGAGTCAGTCGAAGCTACTATAAATCAAGACCAAATTACTTGGGAAGAATTTGTTGAACATTTCAACAATAAATATTTTTCAGACCGAGTTCAAGAAAAGAAAGCTACCGAATTTGCCGCACTCAAGCAACGGTCATTATCGGTGGCAGAGTACGAGGCACAATTCTCTAGATTGTCTCGGTATGCTAAGCACTTAGTTAACACCGAGAAGATGAAAGCTAGGAGGTTCCTTAATGGGGTCAGGCCCCAATATATTACCCAGCTGGCGCCAATGGATATTCAGGTCTACTCAGAGATAGTACGCCGAGCTCAATTGTTAGAAGATGCCACGGAGCTATCAGATAGAATCCGTGGGAAGGATAAGAAGGAACAAGTTACAAGTTCGGGTTCCCTTGGTTTTGATGATGACAATAGGATATGTTTGATTAATCAAGTTCTATCTTGTTTCATAACAAATACAAGTGGTTTGATTGTTCCTTCAAAGTAATGGACTCATGACTATTTGATGATGACAAACAATGTTTTTGATTAACTCAATATAAATCTGATAGTTCAAGTTACTTCTGATAAGTTAAGTAATTTCAGGTCCACTGAAATCCAAGTGGAATCAACAAATCAGAAGAAGTGTCAAAGGCCGCTTGTCGACCAGGGAAGTGGTTATGGTCGACCAACGAACCCAGCCAGAAACACTTCAAGTCATCCGTCTTCTGCATGTGCCTTGGCTGTCGACCAAAGCCCCACTTCTGGTCGACCACAGAACAGACAGAGCATCAGACAGAACTGACGGCCATCTGGAATTTGCCCCTTGTCGACCAGCGACAAGGCTGTGGTCGACCACGGGACGCGAGTGTCAGCCATAATGAAACCGCCATCAGGACACTGCTCGTTGTCGACCAGGGACAGTGTCATGGTCGACCACGGGTGTTATAGCGTCCAGAACCGAACTCTAACCGAATTCTGTTTTGGTTCCTTAAAACCTGCAGATTGTTGTTGCAGGTTGTTGGGTAGTTCAAATGATGAGATTCCGCACGGGAATCAAGGAGAGAATCTTGCTTAGAAGCGGTCAAACTTATTGTAGTGATCGGATTTAACCTTCTTCCTGCTTTCTAGCAGATTGACGCTCGATCTGGAATTTGAGCGGGAAGAGCTTCAGGCTTGAAAAAGTATCTGCATAAAAAGTAGAAGGCAACTGATCGCGGAGGCAGGCACACAGAGAGAGCATAGAACAGAAGCTAAGAAACACACCTACATCACAGGACGAAGTGGCTCTCCATCAATCAGAAATCTGCAGAAGACTAAAGGCATTCTCATTGCTGCAGAAGGAAGACTGGGCTTGAAGCTGTGCGACCTCCAGC
This sequence comes from Amorphophallus konjac, assembly GCA_022559845.1. Classification (NCBI taxonomy): domain Eukaryota; kingdom Viridiplantae; phylum Streptophyta; class Magnoliopsida; order Alismatales; family Araceae; genus Amorphophallus; species Amorphophallus konjac. Next base: position 183,599,321 of record CM040123.1, on the reverse strand, counting down.
AGCAAAGCAGCTGAAGGCATCCGATTGGAAGTTCTACAGGGAGTCTACTCTTGTTATTTATGTGATTAAGTCCCAGGCTGATATCTTTACTTTGTTACAAAAGTCTATATTCAGTCCTGTTGCATCATCCCACCTTCTCATCATTTCTATTCATCCTTACACCAAGTGTCAAGCTGTGAGGCAGCGGATTCAAGTTGTGTGTCAGCTGGTACAAGCTGTGTGTCAGCAGGAACAAGCTGTGTGACAGCGGTGTCTTGTGTTTTGGATTGAGATCAGAGGTTCTCATAAGTGAAGCCTTGCTTGAGTTAAGCAAGGGGTGGATGTAAGTCTCGGGAAGAGACTGAACCACCTTAAAAATCCTATCTTGTGGTTTGCTTATGTGTGTGCGTGCTTCTCTATGTGTTTGTTTTCTTCATTGATATCAACATTAGTTCTGTAATTCGTCAATCACCTGCAACTCATTTAGTCAATAGATATTAAATCGAAAAAAGGGGGAAAGATCTATTCACCCCCCCTCTAGATCTATTCAGTCCGTACTCAACACGTGGTATCAGAGCCAGACTCTCCAAAAATGTGGTCTAACAACCAGGAGAGGCCTGCCGGACTGAACTCTAGAAGTCTAATGGCTGAGGGACACTCAGTAACTAGACCACCATATTTCGATGGAAATGATTTCTCATACTGGAAAAATCGTATGCAGGTGTTCTTGAGAGCACAAGATCATGAGATGTGGAGAGTAGTAAGCCGAGGACCCTACGAGCTGCCCGAAGATGAGGATACCTGGACCAGAGAACAGGTCAGAAAATCAACCATCAACTGGGGAGCCATGAACGTAATGCAATGCGCACTACACCCCACGGAGTTCTCACGAGTTTCACAATGTGCAACGGCCAAGGAAATGTGGGATCGACTAGTAGTAATCTATGAAGGTACTTCAGAGGTAAGGGAGTCAAAAGCAAATATGCTAGTTTCAGAATATGAAATGTTTAGAATGAAAACTGACGAAAATATTTCTGAAATGTATGCTAGACTAGTGCAATTAACGAATAGTTTAAAGAGTCTAGGGAAAACCTACAAGGAACAGGAATTAGTGAGGAAGATCCTAAGATCCCTCACTCCTATGTGGCATACCAAGGCCACCGTAATTGAGGACTCAAAGAACCTCACCACTATGACTGTGGATGAACTAGTGGGATCCCTAATGGCCTATGAGGTCAATCTGAAAAGAAAAGAAGATGAGGGCAAGAAAAAGAACCAGCTCGCCCTAAAAACTAAAATAGGCACCTCTGAACTATCTGACACTGATAACTCATCTAGCACAGGTGAGGAAACTGGTGAGCTAGCCATGTTAACAAGAAAATTCAAAAGGTTTCTGCGGAAGGAAGGTAAGGGATTCAGGAATCCTAAGGGCATGGTAAGAAAGTCATCTCAGTTTAAGTTTGATAAAAATAAAACTTCATCTAACAAACTTGTCTGCTACAACTGCAGGAAACTAGGACACATAAAGGCTGAATGTCCAGAGACTCCTAAGAAATCAAGCTTCAAGTGGAAAGGCAAGCAACTAAAAGCAATGATAAGTACATGGAGCGAGGAGGAGGAAAGCAGTAAGGAGGAAACAACTTCCGAGGAAGAAGAAGGAAACATCTGTTTGATGGCCAAAGGAGATAGCGATGATCTTGAGGTAATCCCTCCGTTTCAAGATTTTTCTAGCTCAGATTGGGAAGAAGTCTACTCAGACTTACTTGATGCATATGAAAGAATTAGAAAGGAAAATAAGAGTTTGAAGAAAAAGCTTAATCAGGTCAATAATGACAGCAACCCATTTGCCAACAGAACTGAACTAGAATTAGAAATCACCACCTTGAAAAATAAGCTGAAACAATACGAGACAGATGAAGAAAATGTCAAATGGCTGTTAGAAGAAAATGAGTCACTGAAAAACACAATTGATGAGGTAAAATTAAAGACTCAAGAAAGTGAACAGCAAACTAAGGTAACTCAAGAAAGAAACAACTCACTCAAGGAGGAAAACTGTCAACTTCTGGAAGAAATAGAAAGAATTCAGAGTGAACTGAAAAACAAACAGGAAACCTTGGAAAAAATGACTAAAGGTCAAGAAAACTTAAATGCTGTCTTGGGAATAAAAGTAAACTTTCAAAAAGAAGGGTTAGGATACAATCCTACGGCTAAAAAGGAATTCCAAATAAAAACCGTAACTGGGATTGCTGACTCAAAAGGAAAAGGGCCCCTAATCAATCTATATCAAGACAAACAAGAGGATGTAGCTGAATGCTCCTCCAAAAGAAATAATGTCACCAAGGAAGAGAGAAACATTAAAGAGAAAACAGTCAATCAACATAAGCTTAAAAATAATAGACAAGAAACTCAAATTCACAGAAATAACCAAACAAACCAAGTACTAAATCAAGTTAAAGGACATAAATCTGGAAAACAAGGTGTCTGGAGACAGGCTGGTCGACAACCGACCCCTCCTATGTCGACCAGAGGATCTGCCAGAACAGGCGCTGGCGTCTGGAGAAGCAGTGGTCGACCACAGACATACCAGATGTCGACCAGAGGAACTGCCAGAATAAGCGCTGGCTTCTGGAAAAGCAATGGTCGACCACAGACACACCAGATGTCGACCATGACCAGACACGCAAACAGAAACCACAGATTTTCTCAGGTGAAACAAAATGAAAATTGGAAATCAAAAAGGTGGATTCAGATTAAAGAAACATTAGAACAAAAGCCACCCAATCTGAACAAGTTCAGAGACGAAAAATTAAACTACTCTAAGAAAATCTGGGTTCCCATAGGATTGTTACAGCAATTTCACAATTTTTCAAGTTATCTTGGACCCGGGTACCATTGGGGTCCAAAAATTTCTGTGTAATTCATGATGCAGGAATGTCTGGCAGCCATGCACAATAAGTGGTACTTAGATAGTGGTTGCTCAAGACACATGACGGGAGACAAGACCAAGTTCTCCCAACTAAGCTCAAAAGATGGAGGTTATGTGACCTTTGGAGGAAATAACAAAGGTAAGATCATCGGGACAGGTAAAATAGGTAAGAACTCCTCAAACAGTATTGAAAATGTACTGCTGGTAGATGGACTGGAATATAACTTGCTGAGCATCAGTCAGCTTTGCGACAAAGGCCATAAAGTAATATTTGACTCCAAGATCTGCAAGATTATTGAACCAAATTCAGATACAGTCAAGTTTATGGGCCAGAGAGTAAACAATGTCTACATAATAGACTTGGATGATCCAGCCCACTCCAACCTGTGCCTAACCGCCAAGAAAGAGGACCTGACCTGGCTGTGGCACCGAAGGCTAGGGCATGTTAGCTATAGGGTGTTGCATAAACTTGTGAAGAATAAAATGGTTCTTGGTATGCCTGAAATTTCGTTTGCTCAAAATGTCAAAGTATGTGAATCATGTACCCAAGGTAAGCAAACAAGAAAATCATTCAAAGGTAGAACTGAAAGTCAATCTTCTAGACCACTAGAACTTGTGCACATGGACCTTTTTGGCCCAACAAGAACTGCTAGTCTTAGTGGTAAGAGATACGGTTATGTACTAGTTGATGATTTCTCTAGATTCACATGGGTAATATTTCTATCTCATAAAAGTGATGCTTTTTCTGAGTTTCAGGAATTCTACAAAAGAATGAAGCAGGATGGCAAGTCCAAAGTGTGTACAATCATATCTGACCATGGGGGGGAGTTTGAAAATTCTGACTTTGACTTATTCTGCAGAAACAAGGGCATAACCCACAGATTTTCCTCACCAAGGACTCCAGAACAAAATGGAGTTGTGGAGAGAAGGAACCGCACTCTTGTCGAGATGGCTAGAACCATGCTGGTTGAAGCTAAACTTCCAAGGAGATTTTGGGCAGAGGCAGTCAACACAGCATGCTACATTATAAACCGAGCAATGGTAAGACCGGCTAGTGAAAATACACCATATGAAATGTTCAAAGGTAAGAAACCATCCCTAGCTCATTTTAGAATTTTCGGGTCAAAATGCTTTATTCATAACAATGATAAAAGGGTCTTGGACAAATTTGAACCGAAGAGTGATCCAGGAATATTCTTGGGCTATTCCGACCGATCAAGAGCCTATAGAGTTTTTAACACCAAAGATCAAATTGTTGAAGAATCCCCTCATATTACATTTGATGAAATTAATGATCTTGGCAAAAATGAGCAGGTCAGCAAGGAAGAAGAAGATAGGGAATTTCTAGAAGACAACGAAGAACCAAATGAAGAAGAACAATCTCAGGAAAGAGATCAAGGTATTACTAATGCTCCACCCGAAGGAGAAGGCATCTCAGGTAACAATCTTGAGAACTTAAGACTTCTTAGAGATCATCCCATAGAAAACATCATTGGTGGAATTCATGATCCTAGGAAGACTAGATCTCAGTTAAAAGAAATCAATGAACTAGATCAGCTTGCACTTGTGTCCCAAATAGAGCCCAAATCAGTAGAGGAAGCATTAAAAGATGACTCATGGATAAATGCTATGCATGAAGAACTAAATCAATTTGAAAGAAATCAGGTGTGGAGTCTTGTCCCTAGACCTTCATCTCACCCCGTTATTGGAACCAAGTGGGTCTATAAAAACAAGCTAAGTGAAGAAGGGGTTGTAATGAGAAACAAGGCTCGGCTGGTGGCTAAAGGGTACAACCAGGAATTTGGGGTTGATTTTGAAGAATCATATGCTCCAGTTGCTAGATTAGAAGCCATCAGGATATTGTTAGCCTTTGCAGCATCTCATGGAATCAAACTACAACAAATGGATGTAAAAAGTGCATTTCTAAATGGAATAATAAAAGAAGAAGTCTATGTGGAACAACCCCCTGGATTTGAAAATGATGAACTTGCTAATCATGTTTTCAAATTGCATAAAGCTTTGTATGGATTAAAGCAGGCTCCTCGGGCCTGGTATGAAAGGTTGAGCTCCTTCCTCACCAAGAAGGGATACATAAGAGGTAAAATTGATCAAACATTGTTTTCCAAGACCCAAGGTAAGCATATACTAGTTGTACAAATCTATGTGGATGATATTGTGTTTGGGTCTACCGAAGCTTCTTTATGTACTGAATTTGCAAACTTAATGACCAATGAGTTTGAAATGAGTTTAATGGGTGATTTACAGTTTTTTTCTTGGATTGCAGATCGTACAATGTAGAGAAGGATACTTCATAAATCAATCCAAGTACATAAAGGAGATGTTGAAGAAGTTTGGCATGGAAAGCTGCAAACCAATCGAGTCACCCATGGGTACAAATGCAACATTGGAAGCTGATGTAAAAGGTAACATGGTAGATGCCAAGAAATACAGAGGTATGATCGGGTCTCTGCTATATTTAACTGCTTCAAGGCCAGATATTCAGTTTAGTGTATGCATGTGTGCTAGATATCAGTCTAGCCCTAGAGAATCACATTTAGGGGCTGTCAAGCGTATCCTTCGATACCTTGCCGGCACCCAAGAATTGGGTTTATGGTATCCTACATACTGCAAACTAGATTTGATTTCATATTCAGATGCTGATTATGCTGGTTGCAAAATTGATAGGAAGAGTACTAGTGGGTATTGTCAAATATTAGGTGGATGTTTAATATCATGGGCTTCTAAAAAGCAGCATTCTGTGGCACTCTCCACTGCTGAGGCTGAGTATGTCGCAGTAGGGAGCTGTGGTACACAAGTTATGTGGATAAAACATCAACTCCAAGACTACAATGTAGATCTTGGATGTGCACCTATTTTCTATGACAACACTAGTGCTATTAATTTATCTAAAAACCCCATTCAACACTCTAGGACAAAACACATTGAGATCCGTCATCACTTTCTAAGAGATGAGGTCTCCAAAGGAAATTTCATGCTTCATTTTGTAGAAACTGAAAAATAACTGGCAGACATTTTCACAAAACCCCTTAACAATGACAGATTTTCAACTCTAAGAAGGGAGTTAGGAATTTGTAGAATTTCTCCTGAAAATTCTTGAAATAATCATATTCATGTGTTCACTGTATAGATTCTGTCATTTCTGTACTAAGTTATGTCAACTAGGTCTCTAGTACTGGTCAAGTTTTGAGTTTGGAGGTCTAGTGTCGGTTGCTACTTCAGCAAGTTCTGCAGAATCCTGGTTCTACTACGGATTATCTCTTGTGGTCGACCACATGCAAGGCGCTGGTCGACCAAGGCATCAGGATAGGAAATAGTTGGTTCTGTGACTTCGCAGCTGTCGACCACAGGCGGTCCCATGGTCGACAACAGAATTGTCAGAAAGCAGACCACAGGTGACTACTCATCAGGCAGTTTCTGTGACAGCACAGAGGCCGACCAAAGGCAACTCTATGGTCGACAGAGGATCTGAACAAGGGAAAATGGATCTAAAAAGGCTGCTGGCTCTGCTAGGAAATCCTCTGAACTAAGTGAACTTTTGTGCTCAGATTCTTCACTCATTCATCCTTATCCATACTTCCCATCCCTTGTGTCTCTATATCTCTTCATGGCCAACATTTTTTTATCTTCAGCAAGGACTCACAAATTGAGGGGGAGAAAAAGTGTAAACTCATTCCTTGATAAAACATTGAAAAACCTAACCATATCTTTCAATAAAATCACCAAGGTAATCATTAAGAGTAGAGGTTGAGTGTAGTAATGAGAATTTGAACTGTACTACTGCAATAAATTCAAACCATAACTATGACTATGTCACAAGATTTTGAGGACTTATGATTTTTAGTAATGAGACTGTTTCTCTACCTGTGTCTGTGTTGGACAGTAAAAATAAACTCAAATATAACATGTATGTACATGGAATACGCCATAATTCTGCCTTCTTGGTAGAGCAATGGATTGAGTTCTGAGAAACTACTGTTCTCCATCTCAAAGCAAAAAAATTGGCTGAACAATAGATGGGAGACAAGTGTGTCATGAAGATCCAATCTAACTCTACTGCTTTCAAAAATATTGATTGGGCATACTGAGTAACTGGGGATATTGGCGTCTGATAAACGTATATCCTCACGGATAAAAGGTGTGTCCCAGTTATTAGTGGAATGGTTAGGCATGCTAAGTAGCCGGGGTTTCTGGCGTGTAAAAAGTGTGTCTCCTCGTGTAGAAAAGCATGTGATAAACCTGACCACAACTCTCAAATGATTCAAAAAGTTATCACAAAGGCAGAGAAAATGGTTGACCTAAAGCATAGCATGCAAATAAAAGTACAAAACACTGTTCAGCTAGCATAGTTAGTCAAATTATCTCTTGAAATATATTATAAGTTCAAGGAGCCATGTGAAAGAAATTGGATATGGGGAGTCAATTTATTGGTGCAATACTTTCAAATTCATTGAACCACAATACCCACTCTATTTGGTCACAAGGTGGTCTTTGCATAAGGGTGGAAAGGTTCCATAAGTGTTCTATTAAAGAAAGGGAGTACACTTTAATATCTTCCAAAAATTTGAGTTATGCTGATTAAATCCTGACCGCTCGTTTTCTGCATCGTGATGGTTCACTATCCTTTTTTTTATGATCTTCTTTTTGCTGTTGACAAAGGGGGAGATAGGACTTTATGTGTCATTGTGTGTCTAGTTGTGTGTCTAGATGTGTGTCTAGATGTCAAGTTTACTTTGTCTACGTGTCCTTAGTGTCTTTATCCTTTTTGAGTCACTCATGTAATTAGTGCTATAGTTTTTGAAAGGCACATCAAACGAATTGTCTGAATGAAATCTGTGCTATGATAGCCTTGAATGCAATATCAAATGAATTTTATAATCTGTTGTTTGTCACAATGACTCATGGTTGTCATCATCAAAAAGGGGGAGAATGTTGTGCATCCCTTGGTTTTGATGATGACAATAGGATATGTTTGATTAATCAAGTTCTATCTTGTTTCATAACAAATACAAGTGGTTTGATTGTTCCTTCAAAGTAATGGACTCATGACTATTTGATGATGACAAACAATGTTTTTGATTAACTCAATATAAATCTGATAGTTCAAGTTACTTCTGATAAGTTAAGTAATTTCAGGTCCACTGAAATCCAAGTGGAATCAACAAATCAGAAGAAGTGTCAAAGGCCGCTTGTCGACCAGGGAAGTGGTTATGGTCGACCAACGAACCCAGCCAGAAACACTTCAAGTCATCTGTCTTCTGCATGTGCCTTGGCTGTCGACCAAAGCCCCACTTCTGGTCGACCACAGAACAGACAGAGCATCAGACAGAACTGACGGCCATCTGGAATTTGCCCCTTGTCGACCAGCGACAAGGCTGTGGTCGACCACGGGACGCGAGTGTCAGCCATAATGAAACCGCCATCAGGACACTGCTCGTTGTCGACCAGGGACAGTGTCATGGTCGACCACGGGTGTTATAGCGTCCAGAACCGAACTCTAACCGAATTCTGTTTTGGTTCCTTAAAACCTGCAGATTATTGTTGTAGGTTGTTGGGTAGTTCAAATGTTGAGATTTCGCACGGGAATCAAGGAGAGAATCTTGCTTAGAAGCGGTCAAACTTATTGTAGTGATCGGATTTAACCTTCTCCCTGCTTTCTAGCAGATTGACGCTCGATCTGGAATTTGAGCGGGAAGAGCTTCAGGCTTGAAAAAGTATCTGCATAAAAAGTAGAAGGCAACTGATCGCGGAGGCAGGCACACAGAGAGAGCATAGAACAGAAGCTAAGAAACACACCTACATCACAGGATGAAGTGGCTCTCCATCAATCAGAAATCTGCAGAAGACTAAAGGCATTCTCATTGCTGCAGAAGGAAGACTGGGCTTGAAGCTGTGCGACCTCCAGCAGCAAAGCAGCTGAAGGCATCCGATTGGAAGTTCTACAGGGAGTCTACTCTTGTTATTTATGTGATTAAGTCCCAGGCTGAATTCTTTACTTTGTTACAAAAGTCTATATTCAGTCTTGTTGCATCATCCCACCTTCTCATCATTTCTATTCATCCTTACACCAAGTGTCAAGCTGTGAGGCAGCGGATTCAAGTTGTGTGTCAGCTGGTACAAGCTGTGTGTCAGCAGGAACAAGCTGTGTGACAGCGGTGTCTTGTGTTTTGGATTGAGATCAGAGGTTCTCATAAGTGAAGCCTTGCTTGAGTTAAGCAAGGGGTGGATGTAAGTCTCGGGAAGAGACTGAACCACCTTAAAAATCCTATCTTATGGTTTGCTTATGTGTGTGCGTGCTTCTCTATGTGTTTGTTTTCTTCATTGATATCAACATTAGTTCTGTAATTTGTCAATCACCTGCAACTCATTTAGTCAATAGATATTAAATCGAAAAAAGGGGGAAAGATCTATTCACCCCCCCTCTAGATCTATTCAGTCCGTACTCAACATAAATCAAGACCAAATTACTTGGGAAGAATTTGTTGAACATTTCAACAATAAATATTTTTCAGACCGAGTTCAAGAAAAGAAAGCTACCGAATTTGCCGCACTCAAGCAACGGTCATTATCGGTGGCAGAGTACGAGGCACAATTCTCTAGATTGTCTCGGTATGCTAAGCACTTAGTTAACACCGAGAAGATGAAAGCTAGGAGGTTCCTTAATGGGGTCAGGCCCCAATATATTACCCAGTTGGCGCCAATGGATATTCAGGTCTACTCAGAGATAGTACGCCGAGCTCAATTGTTAGAAGATGCCACGGAGCTATCAGATAGAATCCGTGGGAAGGATAAGAAGGAACAAGTTACAAGTTCGGGTTCCTTTAAACCCAACTTCAAGAAGAGGCCTAGCACTAGAGGTACTGCTTCTCAAGACCAAAAATTTAAGAAGACCAAGCCCTTCTCTATCACTACTACACCTTCGAATATAATATGTAAGCATTGTGACAAGGCTGTTCATAAAGTCGAAGAGTGCTGGAGGAAACTTGGAGCATGTCTCCATTGCGGGAGCCGTGAGCATCGGATTCCCGATTGCCCATTACTTAATGATCAAACCGATGATGGAAAGAGCCCGGTAACCAAGAACACTCGTCTTCACGCAATTAAGGAGACCGAAGAAGAAGAAGGCGGACTAGTAGAAGGTACACTGAAAGTTTGTTCCAAGTATGCACATGTCTTATTTGATACGGGTGCATCACATTCTTTTATTTCCAAGAAGTTTGCTAACCCACTACCTATGGAACCGGAATGGATGAAAATAATTTTATCTACTCCTCTCGGAAACGAAACCGATATTACTCACCATTATCAAAACTGTGAAGTCTTGGTAAACGGAAGAAATCTTTCTATCGATCTCATATCTTTAGATCTAAAGGAGTATGATGTCATACTGGGAGCGGATTGGTTATCCAAATACCAGGCAACAGTCGATTGCCGCAATAGCAAGGTTACTTTCAAGGACTTTCCAGAACTAGTCTATTCTAGCCCTAAGAGTCGGAGCGAGTCACCTCTTATTTCGGCTCTCCGAGCTAGCAAGCTAATAAGGAAAGGATGTGTATCTTTCCTTGCAATTGTCACGATTAAGGAGGCTAAGGAAACTAAGATAGAAGATATCCCAGTTGTGCAAGAATTTCCGGATGTGTTTCCGGAAGATTTGCCTGGATTACCGCCACAAAGAGAAGTGGCCTTCACCATCGACTTAGTCCCTGGTGCGAGACCTATTTCTAAGGCACCTTATAGAATGTCCCCTGCTGAACTCAAGAAGTTAAAGGAGCAATTAATGGAACTTCTTAAGAAAGGATTCATTAGACCGAGTACTTCCCCGTGGGGAGCGCCTGTACTATTTGTAAAGAAGAAGGATGGATCCATGAGACTATGCATCGACTATCGACAGTTGAATCATCTCACTATCAAGAACAAGTATCCACTGCCGAGAATTGATGAGTTATTTGATCAAATATCTGGATCCAAGTATTTTTCAAAGATTGATCTCAGGTCAGGATATCACCAACTAAGGATCAAGGATGATGACATTCATAAGACTGCATTCAGAAGCAGGTATGGCCATTATGAGTTTGTTGTTATGCCTTTTGGACGAACAAATGCCCCTGCTGCCTTTATGCAGTTAATGAATAGTATATTCAGACCTTATTTAGATCAATTCATGGTGGTTTTTATTGATGATATATTAATATATTCCAAGACTAAGGAAGAGCATGAGGAGCATTTGAGGATTGCATTACAAATATTAAGGACAAACCGATTATATGCCAAGCTCAGCAAGTGTGAGTTCTGGCTTGAAGAAGTAACTTTTCTCGGACATGTGATATCAAAGGATGGATCAGCTGTAGATCCATCAAAGGTTGAAGCTGTGAAGAATTGGGAAAGACCGACCAATGCTAGCGAGATCCGAAGTTTCTTAGGTCTTGCCGGCTATTACAGGCGATTCATCAAGGATTTCTCTAAGATCGCCGTGCCGCTTACAAGGTTAACTCGCAAGGAGATCCGTTATGAATGGAGTGAGGAATGCGAAAGAAGCTTCCAAAATCTCAAGGATCATCTAACTACAGCTCCGGTCTTACCGTTACCAATGGAAGGAGAGAAATTCGAGGTATACACTGATGCTTCTGGCATTGGCCTCGGATGTGTTCTAATGCAACAAGGAAAGGTTATAGCTTATTCTTCTCGTCAATTGAAGAAGCATGAAGAGAACTACCCCGTCCATGACTTAGAATTGGCCGCGGTGGTATTTGCACTCAAATTATGGAGACATTATCTTTATGGAGTACAGTTTACTGTATACTCTGATCACAAGAGTCTCAAGTATCTCTTTTCACAAAAGGAACTAAATATGAGGCAAAGACGCTGGCTAGAATATCTTAAGGACTTCGACTTCAATATACAATATCATCCCGGAAAGGGTAACCATGTAGCAGATGCCCTTAGTCGAAAGCCGAGAGCACTGTTAGCCAATTGTATGATTCAAGAATGGAAATTGCTGGAGCAATTTTCTGAACTCAATATAAGCATGGACACAGACTTTCAATGTGTCACATTATCTCATATAAGCATTCATCCAGACCTATTATCTGAAATACGAGCGCTTCAAGATAATGACCCAATATTAGTAGAGATCAAAGGCAAACTGGAAGGACAATCTGATTTCCAAATAACTTGTGAAGGAAGATTAATGTTCAGGAATAGAACTTGCATACCGGATTGTCCCGAGTTAAAGAAGAAGATCTTAGATGAAGCTCATAGATCAAGGTACACGATTCATCCAGGATCAACCAAAATGTACCAAGATGTGAAGAGGAATTTTTGGTGGCCCAACATGAAAAGGGAAATAGCAGACTATGTATCACGCTATCTCACTTGCCAACAGGTCAAGGCGGAACACCAAAAGCCTGCTGGAAAATTACATCCTCTAGATATTCCCAAATAGAAGTGGGAGAATATTAGTATGGATTTCATTATGGGTTTATCTAAATCAAAAGGAGGACATGATGGAATATGGGTTATTATTGACCGATTGACTAAATCGGCGCATTTCTTGCCAATAAAGAGCCGATGGTCAGTTGATATTTTGGCTGCATTATACATCAAGGAAATAGTCAGATTACATGGTATTCCTGTTTCAAGCGTGTCTGACAGAGATCCCCGTTTTACTTCTCATTTTTGGAAGGGACTACAACATTCATTGGGAACAAGGCTTAACTTTAGTACAGCTTTTCATCCTCAAACGGATGGTCAGACCGAGAGAACTAATCAGGTGGTTGAAGATATGCTCAGAGCTTGCATCATTGATTCCGATGGAAGCTGGCATGATCACTTGGCGTTGGTGGAATTTGCATACAATAATAGCTACCAGGCAAGTATACAAATGGCACCTTTCGAAGCTTTATACGGAAGGAGTTGCCGATCACCCTTATGCTGGGATGAAGTTGGAGAGAAACAACTGCTAGGTCCAGACATGGTAAGAGTTACCACTGAAAAAATACAATTGATTCGAGAAAGACTGCAAGTTGCTCAGTCTAGGCAAAAGGCGTATGCCGACACGAGAAAGAGAGATCTTGAGTTCCAAATCGGAGATCATGTATTTCTCAAGATATCGCCGGGACGTGGCATACGGAGATTTGGTGTTAAGGGCAAGCTTACACCAAGGTTCATCGGACCTTTTGAGATATTGGAAAGAGTTGGCGAGGTTACTTATCGCATCGCATTGCCTCCTCAATTGTCTGAAGTGCATAATGTATTCCACATATCTATGTTGAAGAAGTATGTGCACGATCCATCGCATATTATTGATCATGGAGACTTAGTGATCCAAAAGGATCTCACATATGAGCAGAAGCCCATGAAGATACTAGATCGTGAAGTACGTACCCTAAGGAATAAGGTTATTCCCATGCTAAAGGTACAATAGAGTAAGAGTTCCGATCATGAAGCCACATGGGAGACCGAGGAATCCATGAGGAAGCGATTCCCAGAATTATTTTAAGGTAATAGGCTCTACACTCTCCACATGTATATGCGATTGAATTTGGGGACCAAATTCTTTTAAGTGGGGGAGGGTGTAGCAACCCTGGAAAAAATAAAGATTTTTAAAATAAATCAAATTAGAATAAACAAATTCTTAATTAGTCAAAATAGGCTAAAAGATTTAAGTAAGTAAAAGAAAAATCAAGAGGAACAAATAAATAGAACCAAAAAGTGAATAACGCCTTGATTCAAGGCGCTAATTAAAATTAAACGCCTCTGGCTAAGGCGTGAATTGAAAAAGGGACGCCCACTGGACAAGGCGTCAATTCTCAAATGACCAAAACAAATAAAAGGGCAATTAAACATAACACCCTTTGCTTAGACGCGTTTCACTAAAGAAATGACATTGTCAAAGGCGTTAATTTAAGTAACGCCCTATAGAAAGGCGTTAATTCAGTTCGAGTTCGTTCGAACCCAGACCTCTTCCGGGGTAAGTTCTGGATTAGTACGTGCTAGTAGAGTTATAGTAAAGACTCTATCAAGGAAATATAACTTCCAATAGAACTCTAACTCTATTTAGGACCCAAAAACCCTATAAATAATCCATGTCCATCAAACCCTAAAATCTATTTGGTCGAAGCTCTGTTGCTGCTGTCATCCGTGAAGAACGTAAGTTTGTTCTTCATTTGCTTTACCTTCGCCTTCGGTTATGTATGATGAAGAAAACTAATGTCTTCATCTTATTTCATGTAGGAAGTCTACAGTAGGTAGTAACTCTTTTGTCAAAGAGAAGACCGTGGGTTCTTCGTCCACATCGTTCTTCTTCCTCCGGTAATCAGAAGACTCTGTTGCTAACAGAGAGTCCTTTTCTCTTCACAAATCTTAACCGAATCTTCACGCAGATCATCAGGTAGGTTTTCTCAAGATCGTAGCCCAAACTAACTTAAGATCTTAATAATATCATCGGTCGTGCATGCATATAGTTTTATTGTGGTTTCAGATGTTTTCTATGTAATTTCAAAAAGAAACGCCCTTGACAAGGGCGCTAATTCAAAGAAGCGACCCACACTAGGGCGCTAATTATTGTTTTGACGCCCTGCCCAGAAGTCGTCAATTGCATGTAATTAATAAATACCCACGTTTAAAATTTAATATCTATGTAACAATGAATCTAATATATTGCATGAGTATACCTGTGAAATCCTGCTATTTTTCCTGTCATGATCATGTACCCTTTTTCCTGAAATTTTATTATATGAAAATTGGTAAATTCTTGAATTCACGACCTTGTCTAGGTCGTCTCCTACTGAACTGACGCCCCAGATCAGGGCGCTAATTGAAAAGTAACGCCCCTGTCCAGGGCGCATTTTTGTTAAAATTGTAGAATATTGATTTTTTGCAGAATAGAAATATTGAAGGGACGACTGATGTACAAGTCGTCAAATTTGTAAATAAACGCCCCTATAGAAGGCGTTAATTTGATAAGTAATGACTTAGATTAAGTCGCTATTTTCCTATGACACTATTTTACACTGTTACTGTTAACCGACGGTTTCATATGTATATATATACATATCTATATATATCGACACTATATTCCAGTCCGTGAATATAGTCCCACGTTTCATGATGTTTTAACGTTACCCCCTTAACTCTCATTGACATACAAGCTCTCCATTGGATACTTCGTTCCTTTGGACTAGCGAGTTAGTCATAGAGACCTCCGTAAGACTCCTCGAGCCTTGGATTCCCTCAAGGTCGACTGAGCTGGTTGTACTATAAAAACCCATTACACAATCTTTGCCATGTCACTCTATAGAAACATGGTATACCGGCCCTCATGTCATGCCATGTGTATGATATGAGATATATCTTAATGAACGGGATAAAGCATGACATTGTTATGATGTTCTTGTAAACCCTAATTCTATAACAACATTGTTATGATGTTCTTGTAGACCCCAATTCTATATTAAACTTGATGTTCTTGTGGACCTCAATTCTATATAAAGAATGTCCATACTTGTTTGTCATGGTACCCAAGTTAGGGAACCAATTCCACCTAGTTTTATCGATAATCATGATTGTACCGTTATTATCGCCTAACTAGGTCAAGTGTCATATTTTTGGACTCTATTCTTTCAAAGTCTATCCTACATGTCTACAAGCTTTATCCTTGAAATTCCATATTGGCTATATACAAAAGTGGATGTTAAAATACATGATTAATGCCTGCGCATATAGGGCCCGATCTGGTCATGGGAGGAGCACTCGAAAGTACTTGTGTCCATGGGAGTTGATTGATCACGGTATTGGCATTATACCGAAGTGCATGACTAGCTTGATTGAACATTCCATAAATCTTGTACTTGTACTTGACTTGATATTACATGACTTGCGTGACCCGAAAAAGGGTAATTGCATACTTGCGTGCTTGAACCATGATAGCCAAATTCCAACATAACATGATGAGTCTACTTGCTTGAATATCTTGATATCTTTTGATATAAGTTCGTGAAAGTTCATCGCTATCTTATTGTTATGCACTCTCTCTATCTTGTCGTTTTGCGAGCATGTATAGCTATAGTGCATTCATGAAAGATGTAATTACTTAAACCCATTGCTACTTCTTGAGATATAATTTCCTACTGAGCGTTCGCTCACTCAGTGTTTACCTACTTTTCAGGTAAGTTCGACGATGAGGGAATTCAATCTGATCGGGAAAGCCAAGAGTGAAAGAGTTAGAGCTACTCAAGCGTCAATTAGTCCTGTCTTTTCTCTATTTTTCTTGAGTCAAGAGTTGTACCTTTCTTTTATTGAGTCTAGTATTTGCAAGGGTTTGTAATAGACATATTCTTATTAAAGGAATTAATGGATTGGGTTATCTTTATATTTGCGCACTCTGTCTTTGTGTCGAATACACTACTACTCTGATTGACTTGATTGTTATAAACTCGTCGCGCATCTCCGGGTACCTTCCACGCTCGGGGCGTGACACATTGCGACGCCCCTCAAGCACCATCCTACTGAGTCGCAGGTCCTCTGACAGACGCCACGTACAAATGCGCAAATACCCGCAAAATAACGCAATGAGCTGGGGACCATCATGAATGACGGAATTGTCCCGTGGCTTGCAAGCAGTTGTAATCGGGCTCTCATGCCCCCATATAAATGCCTTTCATGGCATATAAGTCATGTAATCTAGTCAGGGAGCGGATCCCCCTCCTCACCGGAACCAGTCTCTCTGCCCCCAATTATCCCTGTTGTGTTGCTGTTGCCCTATCGTTATTGCGCAGACTAAGCCCTCCCGACTTCGCGGCTCCCAGGGTCCCTGACTCTTTCTTCGGCAGTAGAAACAAAGGTATTCGGATTCAATCCGATGTAAAATAAACACCGGTTGCTTACGACCGGTGAGGAAAGACGTCCAGTACACGAATCCACACAATCGTATGCGCACTCGCACCCGTGGAACCCCTCCTATTCACGTGTCACCCGATCCCTCGAGCCACGTGCCACATCCTGGTGACGCTTCCCCGGTCAATCCTTGTTGCCATAGGTGATTGTCGAGAAATCGACTGGCACGCCCGCATTCCACCCAGCCATCCCTATCCCAGTCTCCCAGAATGATTAACCATACGCCATCCCTTCCAGCGTGTTCATATCGTTCTCTCTGCCTCCTTCTCAATACCCCCGGAATCCCCGCGTGCCCAGTCAACCTATCTCGATCTTCTGTAAAAGGCGAGTGTACATCCCCGTCGCGAGGGAAAAGGAACCCAGAACCGAAATTCCCCCGCGGTCGCAAACAAAGATGGCACGCCCGGTGGGATGTCTCCTACCTTTCTTCTTTCTGTCGAAGAAGAGTCACACCCGCCAAGTGTGCGCCGTAATGCCCTCTCCTTTTCTTATCGGAGAGGAAGAGGAGGGCCCCCTGTCCAGCATGCAACATGCGACCGGTCGTCTTCGAGCGACCAACCTGCACCAGCAACAGCAACAACAAACCGGTGGTGATGGTGACCTACGGTCCAATCGTCATCGCCATCCACGCCGGGCACCTACGGTTGGCAACGCCAATCGTGTTCGGCAATGCTGCTTCGACTTTCGGCTTGCTTTGATCTTTGGGTGCCAATGCCGTGGCCGACAAGCAGCCCAGTCCGGTGACTACCCAAACAGGCAGCTGACCCCTCTGCTCCTCCAGCAACAGAGACCCATGTGGTCATTCACCCCTGGGTCCCCAGCTCCGCCAACACCCGACATGGGCTTTCTGCCCTGGGTCCCTGGCTCCTCAGCACCTCACTCAGGCTCTCAGCTCTGAGTCCCAGCCAAGCCTACCCCCAGCACGGATTTCCCTACCCCAAGGTCAAGGCCTCCCAGCCTACTATTCTGGCCTCTCGACCCGAGTCTCGGATGAGCTGACACTCAATACGGGCTTTCATCCCCGAGTTCGAGGCTCCCCAGTATCTGGCTCGGGTACACAACCCCGAGTCTCATCAAGGTAGGTCCCTGATGCAGATTCTCCGAGTTGGGCCCCTGGCCTACCAGCTCTACGACGGGGTCTTTATCCCTACGATCGAGCAATGCCAACTCCCAACAAAGGGTTTACTCTTCGGGACAAAGCCACCTCAACACCCAAGATGGGCATCTAGCCCTGGGTCTCAATTCCAGCAACACCCAAGACGGGCGACTAGCCCTGGGTTTCAGTTCTAGCAACACTCATGACGGGTCGCCTGCCATGGGCTCCAGCTTCACCAGCACCCGAGACGGGCATTCAACCAAGGGTCCTAAGTACATCAACACCCAAGAAGGGCTTTCCCCCCTGGGTCTCAGCTACATCAATACCCAAGATGGGCGCTCCACCCTGAGTCCCAGTATTCCCGCATCACCACCACCCAAGATGGGCGTTCAGCCCGGGTTCCAGCTCCAGCAATACCAAAAAAGAAAGGGGGGCGTCCAGCTCTGGGATCCGGCTCCAGCAGCACCCAAGGTGGGGGTTTAGCCCCGGGTTCCAGCTCCATCAACACCCAGGATGGGTCACCTGCCCTGGGATCCAATTCAATCAATACCCAAGATGGGTGTTCTGCCTTGGGATCCAGTTCCATCAACACCTAAGATCGAGTGTTCAGCCCCGGGTCCCAGTTTTAGCCACACCCAAGACGGGCGTTCAGCCCCGGGTCCCAGCTTTATTAACACGAGAGACAGGCATTCAGCCTCGGGTCCTAGCTTCATCAGCACCCGATACGGGCCTCCAGCCCAAGGTTCCAATTTCGTTAACACCCGAGACCGGCATCCAATCCTGGGTTCTAGCATCATCAACACTCAAGACGGGCTTCTAGCCCTAGATCCCAGCTTTCTCAAGCACTCAGTTTAGGTTTCCACTCCCAAATGCCAGTATCATTAGCTCCCAATATAGGCTTTCAGCCTCTGGCACTAGCTTCGCTAACACCCAATACGGGCGCCAAGCTCTGGGTCACCATCCCTCTAACATCCTCAGTTCACAACATGGGTCATAAACCCTGAGTTTCGGTAACAACTCTGATAGACCAAGTGAACCCCAAGTTCCAGGTTGCCATTCTGCCAGCCCCAGCTCGGGCACTACACTCCTGAGTCCCAACCACATCGACACTCACTAGAAATGCCATGCTCCAGACAACCTCGGACCGGGTTCGTTCGGTCCACCACATTGGTGCTGAGTCAACCTCGGCCCTGCAAACAAAAAAGGGGTGCCATAGCGGCTGCAAAAATGGGTGACCCACCGCCGCCACCCCTGCATCCAGAAGACTAGGTGAGGCTCAGAGAAGCCGATGCACCAGTATCACGCTAGGGGAAATCACCCCGGTCCAATATCCAGCCTCCCAAGCCCAAACAATGGGGGCAACTCCAAGGAGGAGCATCCGTCCTCCCTCGAATGAATATGGGTCATTAGAAAAGTGGCCCAACCCATTCGGAGGTCCGGAGTCAAGAGGTCCCTCCACTCACCAGAATGGTACCAAGCCCAAAAGCCAGCAGAGTGAAAGAGGGTGAATCCCGCCGACACCCGCCCAATAGCATCAAAGAAACTATGCATGCGTCAGCTAACAACTCTGAGGAATCCCTGCCAACGCCAATTGGTGACGCCGATGAAGCTCTGTCGGGTCCTCCACCGGTGGCTACCAGCAAACCCTGGCGGGAAGTCTATCCCTTCAGAATTTATTATGTCCCAAGGGGTAGCAACACCCAGGCGGACACCCTGACCAAGCGTGGCTTCGGCCACCATGTTCAATAAGGCCAAGCCATCCAGATCCCAGTCAAAGTCCTAGCCATCTACAATAAATACCAGCCAGCTTCGGATTCACCCTAAAGCTCCGAGTTACTCGGTCGAGGGTTGATCCATAGTCGCTTCTACAACAGCAACAAGTTGCCAGTGACGCAACCCCGAGGCAACGTCCCCCGACAGCAACAAGCTAAGGATGACAGCCGCAAGGCTCGTAGGTACCAAAAAAAAAATAATAAAAAGGACTAAAAATAGAGATGCCCCGTCAGACTCAGCCACTCCCTCTATAAGGTGGCTGGGGGCAAAAAGACTGATGGGGACATCCCTTGCCCCTCCACATTTTCTGAAGCTCGGATTGATCGTCGGTGTACGCCATTATGTTCCTCATGTGTTTGTGAGTCGAGTCATGTAATTTTCTTATTTTTATTTGAGTCTTAAACATGTAATTTTCCCTTTATTGAGTCATGTACCTAGGTTAGAAAGTCATTTTCCTAAGTCTTGAAGTCATTATGTTGGTTTGATAGGTTAAAGGGCCCAATTCATTGGGCTAGGCCCATGGGCGCCCCTCCCTTGGACTGTTTGGTCATTAGTTAGTTTGTCAGGGTCAGTTTGGTCTTAGGAAAAGTGTGGGGTCTATAAATAGCCCCACCCCTCTCTCATTTGTAACAATTATGCTTGAATATTGAATCCAGAAAATTTCCACACCCCTCTAGTTCCCTCTCAATATCTCCCTCTCTCTCTCTCTCTTACTATCACTCTCTCTAAGTGGGTTGTGCCCCCTCTCTCTCTCCTCCCCACCCCAATTTTGAAATTCATTCTCTCTCCTCCCCATTCACCCCTCATTAAGGCCCTTTTCCCCTTCCCCATGCACTCATTCAATTCCCCCTCCAACCCCTAGGTGGAAACCCCTTCTCCTAGGCACCTTTCCACTCTCCCAAGCAACCCTCCCTCTCCCCAAGACTGAAAGAGCCCTTCCCTAGGCCAAATTTCGAATTTCCCTCTCTCTTGGGCTGTGCCCTTTCATCTCCCCACCTCCCTAACCACCCAAGGTCGCACCCCCCCTTCCCCATCCACCAAATAACCCCTTGTTCATGCCCTTCCCCACACCCTCTCCTCCACCTATTCTGTCCCTGTTGTAGGTTTCAGAAATGCAGCGATTTGCAGTAGCAGCCACGACTTCCCTGAAGGCTCCCAGTGGCATATCATATATTTCTGGAATCGTCTCCAAGTCTTCTTTTCAACGGTGGTACTCCTTCCTGCATCCGAGTTCGGAGCTGTCCGGAGGAACGTCATCTTCAACGACTGCGCAATCTGTCCCAGACTGAAGGCCAGAGCTATCTTGGAAGCCGTTCAGCGGCCAACCTTGGAGGAATTCGATCACGCTTCCTTCTACAAAATTCTTCTTGTCTAGTCCTCCATCAGTAGCAGAAGGAACGACGCCAATCGCCCACCCGAGCTATTTGTTCTGAATTTCTTCGCCGGAGTGTGCAGTCTGCCCCCTGCAGGTCCAGGTTCGACCTGTCTTCACTTCTCCAGCCACCATTCTCCTCTACGACCTCAGATTGTGGCCCCGTCAATTTCTGCTCGAAGCTACTCCAACCACGATCACGACACCGCCAGTTTCGTTCGATTTGGAGTTCGGGAGCGACCGCAGTGCCTTCTGCAATCCACTATATCAGTTCTACATCAGTCAGAGGTAGAGTGTTTCTGTCCTGCTCCAGTTGCCGGTCCGATCAGCCCCGAGTTCCAGAGCTTCCCAAAAAATTCAAGCATCATCCTCGGCTAGTTGGGGAACTTTTGGCACCAGTTTCATCAAATTTGAAGCTCGGTTGAGTCCGTGGCAGCATCTTCATCGACAACCTGTTCAACAAAACTGAAGAGTGGCAGAACCGGCGAAGCTTCGAGAGTCGGCGTTCTCTTCATAATTTCCACACCCCGCTTGGCCGGCTGAAGGCCCCTCCCTGCGTGGAGGTAATCTTGGTTGTAATAAGTCTAACCCCCACCCCAAGAGCCCCCCTCCTGCGAGAGGTGTAGTTCATGTAATAATATTTTCGCAGATTTGAAGCGACACCGACGCGGCTTGCGGGCGCAAACCCTTGCCTCCCCGCTCGCCCCCGTCTTCGGCCGGAGTTGGCGTCTTCACGCCGGCTAGGTGAGCCTCGGTCCCCCTTTCCTTGCTGGTCAATATCACTTGCTTAGCTTAGTATTCTTGCTTTGCTGCGTCGGACGGAGAGCGAGGGCCCGGCCCAAATTGCCGAACACGTGAGTGTCCATCGCGGGCGAGTTGTGAGCGAGCCATTTCAACCCACACCCATGGTGTGACGGCCGCCCGTGAGTGGGCATCCCTGGCCAATTGGGGTTCTCCCCAAGCTTGCCAAGCACCGGAGCATCATTGTCCCACCCCGGACCCTCTCCATTATTGTTTAGTTGCCCACGGGCACAAGTGTGCACCAAGCGAGTGAGCCGCTCGAGTGGTATCATCGCCAATTTGCTTGCTTGCAACCTTAGGTCCAAGGGTCATATTGTCTTGTGGTCATCACCCCAAGGTGGTGTCACATCAAGTGGTATCAGAGCAAGTTCACAACTTGTCTCTATCAAGTTGGTCCTAGGACGCGCATATGCATTTAGAGTCTTCGGTTGCATCTCTTTTGTCCACTAGCATGGCTACTTCATGTAAGTCACATCTATCTCACTCGGCCCTCCGCAAAGGTCCGATTGACACCCCTTTGGACAAAGTCCTATTTGAGGACCTTATCTTTAACGGATACCACCCTAGTGCATATTTAGAGTGGGAGGAAAACATGGACAAATACTTTAAAAGGAATCCAATGACTGAACCCATGAAAATCTACCTTGCCAAGAGTCGACTTGTGTACCATGCCGAGGATAGGTGGAAGTTCATTGAACAATTTAGGAGGGTTATGAGGCTAGAGCCTATTAACACATGGGAGAACATGAGAGCCGAACTTAGGAAAGTCTACACTCCCCGACCTCCTCCCTCCTACCCGGGTTACCAAAACTCGAGGAGCACTCCCACTCCTCCAACCCCACCCGTCCAAACCCTTACCACTAGAACCCAAGTGTCCAAGGCCTCCACCTCCCCACCTAACCCCATGAGGGCCCCCACACCCCAACCAAACCCCCCTTCCCTAACCTACACTAGTCAAGCCCCTTTAGCCCCCACTTCCACCCCAAACGATCCCAAGGACAAGAGACCCCTAACCGACCCAATTCCCTCCATGGTGACCACCACTCATCCAACCCTCGCCATTAAAAACCAGGTGGACACCGTGTCCACCCCTCCACCTAGGCCCATGACGGCCACCACCCTCCAATCTAAAAGCTCCCACCAAACCCATACCCCACAAGCCCCCTTGGTCCCCACCACTACCCCTCCCTTGTCCCTTAAAAGGGACACTCCCCCCAAGACCAACCAACCCAAGCCACCCCAACCAACCCATCTCCCACTCCCTACCCCAAAAGTCCCAAGTCCTAGGCTTCCACTACTTCCCCTCCCTATCCAAAACCAAGTTTCCCATTACCCACCACCCCGGGTACACCATGCACCAACCATCATCACCCCACCCTCAATAGACCTTCCCATTCCCTTGAAAAAGGAGACCACAACCATCCACAT
Source organism: Amorphophallus konjac (assembly GCA_022559845.1). Classification (NCBI taxonomy): domain Eukaryota; kingdom Viridiplantae; phylum Streptophyta; class Magnoliopsida; order Alismatales; family Araceae; genus Amorphophallus; species Amorphophallus konjac. The sequence goes on along the minus strand of CM040123.1, from coordinate 183,576,035 downwards.
GGGAGTAGATGCCATTCTGGAACCCAACCCCATCCTTGAGGAAACCCAAGTTCATACCTATGGCGAGGAAGAATCATAAATGTTTCCCTCCACATAGCTTGGACCCCCAAGAGCCACAAGCCTTCACAAATAGCACCATAATCATAGATGGGCCCCTAGCTAGATGGCTAAAGGAGAGACTAATTCACCCTACCATGTCCTATGTTTACCCTCCCATGGAGCAAAACCTTCCCATTGTACCCTTCTCCTCCTATCACACCATAATCCAAACATCCTACCAAGTGGAAACCTTAGAAGATCTTCTTAAGGGCTTAGCATGGCAAATTGAGTTCACTAGCATGTTGACCCCTATGGCCGAACAACCTAAGAGCCTTGACCTCCTACATCTATGCATAGGGTCTATCACCTCGGTTTGCACCATTGGTTGCTACACTAGCGACCTCCTTCTATTCCTCCCCACACCCGATGAGCCCGACCTTCTCCTCAATTTGGAGCTTCTTACAGCCTGTAGAAAGCCAAGCCCTCCCCTTGTGGCCGACCCACTCACCAAGAACATTGGCCCAATTATCATGGAGAGGAATGACTTAGCACCTTTGGAGGACCTTGAAGACATGGAGCTCCTCTCCCTTGGTAACCCATTTTATGATCCCTATGATCCATTCCAATGGGAGTCAAGGAACCCGTGTGACCCAACCACCTTAACCACCACCTACCTTTCCCTACCCCAACCCACCATGTTTGATCCAATCCACCCCATCCCAGACCCGGGTTATACCATGGGAGCCATGACTTTGGGTGGTATACACCCAGGGATCGAGGAAGTGCCCCATTTCATGATATCCACCTTCCTAGACCCCTTTGACCCATTCCAATGGAAGTCCAAAAGCCCACACCTAGGAGACATCTTTGTCACAAGAGTGCATAAGTCTTGGCATACAATACCACTTGGCATGATTCATAAGTCGGGTACATTCATTTACATCACCCACATATCAAGTAGGAAGCATAAGTGGACTGTATTTGGATGTATTGGCCCACCTTCATTCATCATGAGTCTCAAGCATGTTAGGAGCATTCATGGATGTCCGGGTCCCTCAGCACTCATCACACTCACACATGAAAGGGACACCTATGGATGCCCTGGTCCTCCCAAGATATTCAAAGTCTTCATAACATCAATGCATGATAGGTCTACATGTGGTTGCCCTGGACCACCTTTGCATACCACGCACTACTCACTCACACCGCATCTTAGTACATGGCATATGCATCAAAACATGCATCAAGCAAAAAGTGGTGAGAATTACAAAAAGCGGGCAAAAACTCATGAGCGCCACTTGAAATTCCACGTTGGCGACTTGATGATGATGATGATTTTGGAGTGGCTCTACTCTAGGGTCACCTCCAATTTGAGGGCACGAGGACTTGGACCTTGCCAAGTTCCGAGTGGCCTTGGCACCTGGCTTGCGGGTTGAACTTACCAATGGGTTTTGGGATTCATCCCACTTCCCACGTGGCGGATCCGGCACCCCCTAAGGGTACCGCGGTGGATCCTAGTGAGTGTCTTGAGCCTACACCTATCCTTGTGAGAGACACCCTCGGAGTGCCACCACAAACTAGCCCGAGAGCCCGACGTCAGCACATGGCGGCAATACTAAGCAAAGCAAGATCTCTTCGCCAGCCTAAGGGTGTATCCGAGCCACTTTGTCGAGTGGAAGCACCGTTCCTCAGCTATGGACATGGGTCGAGTTTGGAGAACAAGGTTTGCCCCGAACTACGTTTGGGATGCTACTTCCCCGGTGGACCCATACTCGACAGGGTCAAGTTTTCCCCACCCCGGGGGTATGATGGGGACATCCCTTGCCCCTCCACATTTTCTGAAGCTTGGATTGATCGTCGGTGTACGCCATTATGTTCCTCATGTGTTTGTGAGTCGAGTCATATAATTTTCTTATTTTTATTTGAGTCTTAAACATGTAATTTTCCTTTATTGAGTCATGTACCTAGGTTAGAAAGTCATTTTCCTAAGTCTTGAAGTCATTATGTTGGTTTGATAGGTTAATGGGCCCAATTCATTGGGCTAGGCCCAGGGGCGCCCCTCCCTTGGACTGTTTGGTCATTAGTTAGTTTGTCAGGGTCAGTTTGGTCTTAGGAAAAGTGTGGGGTCTATAAATAGCCCCACCCCTCTCTCATTTGTAACAATTATGCTTGAATATTGAATCCAGAAAATTTCCACACCTTCTAGTTCCCTCTCAATATATCCCTCTCTCTCTCTCTTACTATCACTCTCTCTAAGTGGGTTGTGCCCCCTCTCTCTCTCCTCCCCACCCCAATTTCGAAATTCATTCTCTCTCCTCCCCATTCACCCCTCATTAAGGCCCCTTCCCCTTCCCCATGCACTCATTCAATTCCCCCTCCAACCCCTAGGTGGAAACCCCTTCTCCTAGGCACCTTTCCACTCTCCCAAGCAACCCTCCCTCTCCCCAAGACTGAAAGAGCCCTTCCCTAGGCCAAATTTCAAATTTCCCTCTCCCTTGAGCTGTGCCCTTTCATTTCCCCACCTCCCTAACCACCCAAGGTCGCACCCCCCCTTCCCCATCCACCAAATAACCCCTTGTTCATGCCCTTCCCCACACCCTCTCCTCCACCTATTCTGTCCCTGTTGCAAGTTTCAGAAAAGCAGCGATTTGCAGTAGCAGCCACGACTTCCTCTGAAGGCTCCCGGTGGCATATCTTATATTTCTGGAATCATCACCAAGTCTTCTTTCCAACGGTGGTACTCCTGCCTGCATCCGAGTTCGGAGCTGTCCGGAGGAACATCATCTTCAACGACTGCGCAATCTGTCCCAGACTGATGGCCAGAGCGATCTTGGAAGCCATTCAGTGGCCAACCTTGGAGGAATTCGATCACGCTTCCTTCTACAAAATTCTTCTTCGTCTAGTCCTCCATCAGTAGTAGAAGGAACGACGCCAATCGCCCACCCGAGCTATTTGTTCTGAATTTCTTCGCCGGAGTGTGCAGTCTGCCCCCTGCAGGTCCAGGTTCGACCTATCTTCACTTCTCCGGCCACCATTCTCCTCTCTGACCTCCGATTGTGGCCCCGTTAATTTCTTCTCGAAGCTACTCCGACCACAATCGCGTCACCGCCAGTTTCGTTTGATTTGGAGTTCGGGAGCGATCGCAGTGCCTTCTGCAATCCACTGTATCAGTTCTAAATTAGTCAGAGGCAGAGTGTTGCTGTCCTGCTCCAATCGCCGGTCCGATCAGCCCCGAGTTCCAGAGCTTCCCAAAAAATTCAAGCATCATCTCGGCCAGTTGGGGAACTTTTGGCACCGGTTTCATCAAATTTGAAGCTCGGTTGAGTCCGTGGAAGCATCTTCATTGACAACCTGTTCAGCAAAACTGAAGAGTGGCAGAACCGGCGAAGCTTGGAGAGTCGGCGTTCTCTTCATAATTTCCCCACCCCGCTTGGCCGGCTGAAGGCCCCTCCCTGCGTGGAGGTAATCTTGGTTGTAATAAGTCTAACCCCCACCCCAAGAGCCACCCTCCTACGAGAGGTGTAGTTCATGTAATAATATTTTCGTAGATTTGAAGCGACACCGACGCGGCTTGAGGGCGCAAACCCTTGCCTCCCCGCTCGCCCCCGTCTTCGGCCAGAGTTGGCGTCTTCACGCCGGCTAGGTGAGCCTCGGTCCCCCTTTCCTTGCTGGTCAATATCACTTGCTTAGCTTAGTATTCTTGCTTTGCTACGTCGGACGGAGAGCGAGGGCCCGGCCCAAATTGCCGAACACGTGAGTGTCCATCGCGGGCGAGTTGTGAGCGAGCCATTTCAACCCACACCCATGGTGTGACGGCAGCCCGTGAGTGGGCATCCCTGGCCAATTGGGGTTCTCCCCAAGCTTTCCAAGCACCGGAGCATCATTGTCCCACCCCGGACCCTCTCCATTATCGTTTAGTTGCCCACGGGCACAAGTGTGCACCAAGCGAGTGAGCCGCTCGAGTGGTATCATCGCCAATTTGCTTGCTTGCAACCTTAGGTCCAAGGGTCATATTGTCTTGTGGTCATCACCCCAAGGTGGTGTCACATCAAAGACCGCAAACCCAGCTGAGGTGAAAACCCGCGAGGGCGTCTCAGGCAAAATTGGGTTACCCCTCGGTGTGAAAACCCGTAAGGGCGCATCGGAAAAAGCAAAAGGGGGCCAGCTCTGGCAAAAACTCGAAAGGGCGGTGGAGCTGGTAAAGAGAAAAAGAAAAAAAATCTCTTCCTCTCTAGGAACAGCCGACCACCTCACCCTAAATCCCTGACTGGTCCACCATAATAGTGGGTCAATATACCCTCTTTTGGCCTTCACACCACCATGGTGGGCCCACACCCTATCCTTGACCAATACACCATCACGGTTGGTCATCTCCCAGCATCCAGGTCGATACACCATCACGGTCGAGCTACCTATTTTCTCCTAGTCTCACAACATCCCCGTTGGCCGCTACCCCCTTGACCAATATGTCGCCACGGCCGGTCAAGCCTCCACTTTGGTCATCCCCCTTCACAATCGACCTACACCTACCCTTGACTAAAACACCTCTACAGTGAATCAAACACCTGATCTATGGCCAAAATACCACGATCGTAGGCCTACACATCACCCAGTCCCGAACCAGTACACCTTCCTGGTCAGGTAAATCCATAACCTTTGGCCAATACACCTCTTTGGTCGGCCTACATCAATTCTTGGCCTATACGCCACCACAACCTAGAAACTCAGCCTTTGCATCACCAAAGTCGATCCGCTCAAGCTTCAGTTTGAGCTCTAGCCGCAAACTACACGGATCAGCCAGCCTAAAGGTCTACGTGAAGCCCCAGATTGCTTGGCAACCAGCCGGGCCCCAGTGAGGAACTCCATCATCAGCATAGAGGGACAACAATAATGATCCCACTAACAGCATCCTTCGACAACAACAAGCTAAGGACACCCAGCGCCAGTCACCACATAGCCAAGAGGCTCCCAAGTAACCAAAACAAGAAAAAATAGCAAAAACAAATGGGGTTAAAAATAGAGATACCCCGGCGGACTCAGTCGTTCTCTTTCTCGAGGAAGCGACTGGGGGCAAAAAGGCCAGTAACCCGGTTGAGGCGAAAACTCCCAAGAGGGAACCTCAAGCAAAATTGGGTAACCCCTCTTTGCGAAAACCCGCAAGGGCGCATCGGAAAAAGTAAAAGGGGGCCAGTTCTGGCGAATACCCGAAAGGGTGGCAGAGCTGGTAAGGAGAACAAAAACAAAATTTCTCTTCTCCCTCAGCTGGGGGCAACCAGCTACCCACCTTCCAGTAATCATATCCCCGACCAATTGGCCCACACCAGTCCCTGATTAATCCCCTGCTCCAATTTATAAATCCTGCATCTTCTTGTCAGCCATATACCATCACGTTTGGCCTAAACCAGCTCCCCAGGCCACTCCCCTCCCTTGGTGGCCTATACCAGTCCCTAGCTAGTACATCTATCTAGCTCATTGATCTTACACTTCCCATTTAGCCATACACCACCTCAGTTGGCTCACACATCCTCTGGCCTCACACCTCCACGGTCGACCCATATACACCAACAATTCATGCACTAGTCCAGTCATTCATTCCAGCAAATCTCAGCCTGCACACCACCTCAGTTGGCCTCTACACCACATCAACCTTAGATCCATCTATCATGAGGATCCATCAACCCATAATTCCCAGTCACCTACCCATCATGGTCAAGTCACCATGAACCCAGTCATAACTCCAACAATACGTTGTAAAGGCATACTAGTTCCCATATCCCAGTCATGATCCCAGCAATACGCCACCAAGGCTCACCGGTTCCCAGATCACCAATCAAACTTCAGATTATTCAATAACCAGCCAAAGCCACTACCATGGCTACAACGGTGAAAAGCCATCAATAGCACAAGCTCCAGGTCACGTCCCCTGATAGCAGCGCGCTACGGACGGCAGCCACAAGGATCCCATGTAAAAAAAAATGGGGTTAAAAATAGAGATACCCTGGCGGCCTCAGTCAACTCACTCTGTGAGACTACTGGGGGCAAAAAATTGCCATCAATCCAGCTAAGGTGAAAACCCGCAAGGGCACCTTAGGCAAAATTGGGTAATCCCTCGGTGTGAAAACCCCCAAGGGTGCACCGGAAAAAGTAAAAGGGGGCCAGCTCTGGCGAAAACCCGCAAGGGCAGTAGAGCTGGTAAAGAGAAAACAAAAAAAACTCTCTCCCTCTCTACTCCTCACTGATGAAAGCCGTCGACCATGACATCCCGCCGATGGTGGCCTCAGCATCACTCCACAACAATGGTGGTCATTACACCCCCGAGGGTCGGCCATCACCAATTCCAGCTCTAACGTTCGACTCATACCTCAATGGTTAGCCGACTAGTTCCAATATTATTCCGGCTACAACGCCTTCATAGGCTAGCCGCCCAGTTCCAGTTCCAGTATCCAGTCCCAGGACTTCGGCTACAACGCCTTCGCAGGCCAGCCATCCAGTTTCAGTTCCAGCCTCCAGTTCCAATTTCGGCTACAACGCCTTTACAGGCCAGCCGCCCAGCCTCCAATTTTAGTTTTGGCTACAACGCCTTCACAGGTCAGCCGCCCAGCCTCTAATTCCAGTTTCGGCTATAACACCTTCACAGGCCTGCTGCCCAGCCTCCAGTTCCAGTTTCGGCTACAACGCCTTCACAGGCCAGCCACTCAGCCTCCAGTTCCAGTTTCGGCTACAACATCTTTACGGGCCAGCCGCCTAGTCTCCAGTTCCAGTTCCGGCTACAACGCCTTCACAGGCCAGCTGCTAGTCTCCAGTTCCCGTTTCGGCTACCACGCCTTCACAGGCCAACCGCCAGCTCCCAGTTCTAGTTCTGGCTATAATGCCTTCGCAGGCCAGCCAACTCCAGCTCTAGTCCCAGTCTCCGGCTACAACACCTCAGCGGTCAGCCGACCACCTCAAGATTCTCACAGCTCCCGTCTCAGTCCCCAGCTACAACACCTTAATGGTCAGCCTCCTAGCTCTAGCTCCAGTCCCAGCCCCGGTCTATGGCTACGTCACCATGGTAGTGTGCCAGTCAACCCCAATCTCAACTCCAACTCCCCTAACTAAACAATACTAGCAACATAGGCCAACCCACCCTCTCGGGTCGGCCTCCAGTCTCTAGTCTCCAGTAATATAGGCCAGCACACCCTTAAGGGTCAGCCTCCAGCTCCTAGACTCCAGCAACATAGGTCAACACACCCTTTCGGGTCGGCCCCCAGCTTCCAGCCTCCAGTAACATAGGCCAACACACCCTCATGGGTCAGCCTCCGGCTTCCAGTCTCCAGTAATGCAAGCCAAAACACCCTCACGAGTAGGCCTCCAGCCGCCAGCCTCTAGTCCCTAGCAACATAGGCCGACATACCCTCACGGGCCGGCCTCCAGCCCTCACCCCCCAGCAATGTGGGCCAACACAACCTTACGGGTCAGCCTCCAGTCTCTCATTTCTAGTTCCCAGTCACACCGGCCAATGCACTCTCACGAGTCGGCCTCCAGTTTTCAGTTCCCAATCCTCTAGGTCAACACCACCTTATGGATTGTCTTCCAGCTTCTAGGCCCCAGCCATTCAGGTCAACACGCCTCGTTCAGGCAGACCTACAGTACCTAGCTTCCAACATCCAGCTTCCAGTACCCAATTCCCAATACCCAGCTTCATTGTCCAGCTTCCAGTTTCCAGTACCTAGTTCCAATGCCTAACCTCTAACATCCAGCACCAGTAGCCTGCTTCCAGCTTCCAGTTCCATCCTCCGACTCCAATGCCCAATTCCTAGCATCTAATTTCCCCTTTTCCATTTCCAATTCAAGTTTCCAGCAATGGGCTAGCACGCCTCATAGGGGCAGCCCTCCAATCCCAGCACCTAGTATCCAATTACCGGTTGCCATATCCAACATCTAGTTCCCAATCCCAACCTTCCATCCCAGCATCCAGTAGCCAGATCCCAGTCTCCAGTCCTGATGTGTAGCCCCAATATCCAACTCCTAATCTCCAGTTTCCATTCCCAGTGTCAAGTCTCCCATTCCAACATCTAGTACCCAGCCTTCAGTTTCCACCTCTCAGTCCTAATACCCAGTCGCCAGTCCTAGCACCTGGTGCCTAGATCCTGGTCTCCAGTCCTAGTACCCAGTTTCCGGCCTCCAAGTTCCGAGTCTCCAATCTCGATACCCAGTTGCCAGTCCTAGTATCTACTATCCAAATCATAACCTCCAAATCTAGTATCTAGTTTCCAGCCTCCAGCTCCTAATTACCAGCCCCAGTACCAAGTCCACAGTCCCCAGTCCCAGCAACTAGCATCCAAATCCCAGTTTTCAGTACCAACACCCAGCTTCTAGTCTCCGGTTCCCAGTTTCAGCCCCAGTACTTAGTCTCCCGTATCTGGGTCACAATCTCCAGTCCCAGAATCCAATCTTTGCCTTCCAGCCTCCAGCCTCTGACCTCCAATTTCTAGCAATAGACCAACATGCCTTAACCTGGCGGATCTACAACAACAACCACATGAACCAGCCAAGATACCTCACAGACGGACATGCCTCGAAGGCCCGTCCACGGCAACCCTAGACCAACACACCCCCGAGGGTCGGTCTATCACACACTCCGATCATTACACCTCAATGGTCGGCCAGTAACAATCCCTTCATCGGCACCTCAGTGATCAGATGATCGTGGCTCCTTGTCAATATACATCAGCAACCAGCCGAGTGGACTCCCTAGTCGATACACCTCGGCGGTCAACTAGCGCATTAACAGGTACCATGTGGACGCACTAAAATTCAAAAAGAATCGGTTCGTTTGTTTATTGGGGTTAATTCGTTTATTTTGTGCGAGGGCGTGCTAGTCACAGAGTGACGATTTATTTGGGCTTCATGGAAGCCCATGGTGCACGCGATCTGACTAATCAGATGATTGTGTGGTTCGTGTCGGAACAAAAACCCACTGTGCCATAAAGGCCACGGCGTTATTTACATCCCCCATACGAGGGAACACCCTAGATTGATTGTCGGGAATAAGGGTCCTTATGGCCTGAAATTCATGGTAACAAAGTGAGAGCAAAGGTCTCGGATCATGTTTAAACAAACCCGCACTGGGACGTAAATGTTCATAGATACATATATGTCAGTCACCCATGGACCGTTTCATCTCCGAACAGAAGTCCGTGTTTGTAGCGTAAAAGACGGTGACAAAACCGCGCAGATATTTGTCGTGAACATGGCAAGTTTAATGAGAACGCGAGATCGGATCACGGTAGGGACGGGTCAAGTTTGACGAACTATTGGCCCGAGATGGTTTCGGACTATGGCCATAACGGGGTTCCCGAGGTCCACGTCCGATGCCATGGGGCATCATTGCTTTTCTCTTCACGCACAGTCCAGGGAAGTGAATCGTAAAGTGTAAAGCCCAAACTCGCCAACATGCGCCCTCGCACGCGGATCGACCTGTGCAGTCCGGTCGCAGGGTTCGACCTGCCCGGTCAAGTCGCGGGGGTCAAGGGGGCAGCACCCCTTGCGGGGGCTTCCGGGGTGCAGTGCCCCCGAAACAAAATTTTAGTTAAAGCACGGGTGATAGAGTTTCTTTTGTTTTTTTATTAACATGATTGACTTATTATTATTATTTTTTTGCTTGTTTATTCCCTTTTTGTATTAAGCAGGCGCGTCATTTTAAGGGTTCAAAGGAGGGGATGGGGCACGCCGTTTTAGGATCTAAAGGAGGGCGCCGGATTAAGGATGGCAAGGGGGCTCGCCGAGTATGGAATGAACAAGTGGGGGGAGCCGTTTTAAGGGTGTTAGGTGCATAGGGATCGCGCCATTTTAGAAACGCAAGGAGGGCGCCGTATTAACGGAATGCAAAGGGGGCGCGCCGGATATAGGTGCGCTGTTTTAAGGGTGGCAAGGGGTGGACATGTCACGCCCCGAACCGATAGTAGCGCGAAGCGGTGCTCGGAACATGGCAGCGAAACAGTCATGATAATAGAGCAGAAAATAAATAAACACAATAAATAAATATTCGAACACACGGAGGCCATTAATTTGTGAAAAAAGAATTTTATTGATATTTGGGAATTTAAATACAATGTGGACTCAATTATTACAATAATAGACTCAATAAAAGAAATAAAGAAGAGGAAAAAAGATAGCAGGCGACTATACTATCGGACTCAAGAAATAAAAGACTCGGGTCTCAAGGCTCCAGGTTCACTCGATCACGTTGACCCGATCCCAATTGCAAGCGTTCCATCTACCGCTTTACCTGAAAAGGGTTGGAAAGTAGGGGTAAGCAAGAAGCTCAGTAGGAATTACACTCTATCATCAAGCATAGTTTAAGTAATTAACCATTTCATGAATGCATGAATAACGCGAGGAAACAATTAAGCATGATAACAATATAACTAGCACGATAAAGATTGCAAGTCACGATAGCAAGAGTAAGTAATCAGAACTTTAAGTGAATGGCCATATATCAAGTCAAGTCAAGTCGAGTCATGCAAGCAAGTGCTTCATGCTTTCAAGCACGAATAGCAAGTTCACGAGAATGTGGAATGTCGTAGACCCAACACGCTAGATAGTATCGGTGCCAAATGCCACACCTAGTCATTCACCTCCCCGGAGATCAAGTACTTTTTGGGTGCGCCTCCCAGGACCAGACTGGGCCCTTTAATGTGTTTGCCTTGGCATTGATTTTGATTGGATCATAGATCCCATGAAATCTAGACATCCATAATATTTAATGGCCAAGAGTTCTAAGGTTTAAGCTCACGAACTTACTTCTAAGATTAAGTGAAATTCCAACATCATTGGAATGAACATTAGGTAGAAAGACAAGGATGGAAACAAGAATCACGCATGATTTCACAGTTCAAGGCCAACCTTGATGACTGCTAGATGATAATAAAACAAGGGAAACATATGAGATCTTACCTGTGGCGGTCGATAACTGGGCTGCTACAGGAACTTGACGGTCTGACCTTAGTCCATTACGCTGATGTGACGGTCCAACCTTGGACCGTTATAGTTCACAGATCAGTCCAGTTTGGACTGACCCAAAACATGATTCAAGCCACGTTCATGGGTTCAGGTCTTTGGGGTACAACCTGCCCGGCGTCCTGGTGGGAATCCCAGGCTCACGGGATCTTACGGAGGTCTCATAATAGTGGTCCTAGTCCGACGGAAGGAATATCCAGCGGAGAGTCCCATCTATTACGAGAATTGTGGCTAATAAACATGGAAACCAAGACGGTGCGGTCGGTCAATCCCACCGCAGTGGCATGATTGTCCAACAATAACATGTATTTTGCGTAGATCAGAATTTATACAAGTATTAACTTCATTTATTATCAACTCTCATGTGATCATTCAACTTAGGATTATCTAAACAACTTTCATGTAGGAAAAATAAAAATTTAATGTTTATGATCATGATACTAGATTATCATCACGTTCTGTAAAAATATCATACCCAAAACACAGCAAGTTCCTGGTTAAAAACACATAAATCAGAGTTTGAAACACCCTGTCAGGGGAACGTGACGGTCCGTAACAGGGGCGTTACAGTAATATAACGGTCTATCAAAGGTGCGTTACGTATCAGAAAATAAAGAGGTTTAAATCTTATAATTTAAAAATCAAGGGGGACGTGACGGTCTGTCGTGGGGCCGTCAGACGTAGGTGACGGTTTATCGAGCGACCGTCACGGTTGTAACGGCCACTGGCAGGTGCGTCACTTCGATCCCGAGACCTGCCAACGACGAACTCCGCCATGTGATACTAAAACCTCGATTTCTCATGATAGAGTGAACAAAAATTGGGGAAAATACTACCGTTGAAAAGGGCATTAAAAATCGTACAAGATAGCATACTTTGATTTAGATCTAGATCAATAAATTTTAACCTTTAACTAGAAATCATGAAAGTTACAATTTTTATGTACCTAGGAGTAAAACATAAAATTCGAACAGTATGGAGAACGAAAATTGGGCAATTAGGTATCAAAAGAAAGGGCTCAAGAAGAAGAACAAAATGGTATCATTAGATTTTCATTTGGCTTGAGAGACACCTACCGATTTGGGAAGAAGAAGGGAAGACGCGCTCGCTGGAACCCTAATACACGCCGCCACCAAACGCCCAAATTCGCCTAGGTTCGACCACGATCGCCCACGCCACCTGTTGGAAAATCAAAAGGAGGTCTAGGGCTGCGAAAGTCCTCAATTTATAGCGCCTATAGGTCGTTCTAGGGAATTGGACTCGAGAGTCCAAGGGTTTAAACTCCGGGAAAAACTCGGTTCTTCTACCTAATCGACGCCGCCGCCTCCAATAGAAGGCTCTAGAGGCTAGGGTTACAGAGGGGAAATGAACTCCTAGGGTTGATCTATCAAATGGGCCAGGTTTGGGCTCGAATGGTTGAGAAATGGGCTCGAATTTGGTCGATTAATGTTGGGCTATCAAGAATAACGATTTTGGCTGAAAACTCCTTAATTCCGCCTAATTAAATTTTTTATTAGGAGTCGACCCAGTTGACACTATTGTTTAACTCTTTGTTCTCTACAAGATGTGATTTTTCCATATTTTTAGAATTTAGTCAAAACTTTAGCCTACGGGTGAAATTCACTTTATTTATTTATTATTATTAATTTCAATTCATCGTAGAAAATTCGATTGCGTCTTAGAATATGAATGTCTTTTTATGATAATTGTATAAAATAATTATTGATATGGCCAGAAAAAAATGATAATATTCTTTAATTAAGAAAATCATTGAAGTCATTAAATAACAAGGAAATATCTTTAATTCCAATACATATTTCAAATTTTTTCTTTTATATTTTATTATTTAACCGGGGTGTTACAGGATAGGTGCGTGCCGGGTATATGCCAAGGAGGAGGAGCGCACCGTTTAAAGGATTGGCAACAGAGAGGTTAAACCGGCGCGGCCAGGGGGGGGGGGGCGGAATTGGCCGCGCCGGAATAGGAGGATATGGAATGGAAATGGGTGCGTCGTTTAGCATCCAAAGGAGATGGGGCTATTATGAGGAGGGTTAAAACGGCGCGGTGGAACAATGGCCGCACCGTATTAGCCTCTCCCGAGAGTTTATTTCACAGGGATTGACTATGTGTTTCTTTTCTTTCACCGGTGAGCAAGTTCGATGGTTGGTTTGTTCATCTAATTGGTAGATTAGATGGATGAGGAGGGGGGTTTAAGTGTTTTGAGTGATTTATTGGGATGAATTTGCATGGATGTTGAGTGCTTGCTGGCGGGGCTTGATCCACAGACGCTTCACTGTATGTTGTTATTGTTCTCGGAGATTACATTGTCCGTTCATTCTTGAGTGTTTTTAATCCCCTGGCAAAAATCGGGCAGCATCTTTCCCGGACTGGGACTTGCCAGAGATAAAGGAAAGTCACAAGTCGGATTGCTCCGGGGTAGACTTTCAAAATTCGGAGTGGCCTCACGGCGGTCTGATAGCCCCAGTGTGAGTGTGGAGCGCTCGAGGGCCAGCCTATAAGAGCGACCACGACACATGGGTGATGATTCTTCGGCGCGGGACAGATGTTTGCCACAAGGGCCATGAATGTTCATCCATCGATGGATCACTTTGAGGGTCATGCCATGGAGAGACAAGCCTCAAAGACCTCAGATGATTGGAGAGTGAGGAAAGGAAGAATAGAGATTTAAATAGAGAACACCAAGTTTGCCAAAATGTCTTTTCTTTTATTCATCCGCACCAAAGGAGGAAGGAGTTTTTGACAAAGTTCATCTTCAAGATGAAGAAAAGAAACAAGAAATACATTACGAAAGTGGACAGAATACAATGACGAAAGGGGAGGGTAGGAGAGCATAGGCCGCTCCCGACTCTACTTTTACTCTCACTCTCTTCTTTTCATTTCACCTCACCTCTCCAGCGCGGTGCTCAGGCCGCTTTTCCCTTCGGTTGGGCTCACTCTTCCTCAGAAGCTCTCACCTCCAACTCTTTTCTTCTCCCCAAGCACACAGCCGAGAGACAACCCCTTTAGAGAGTCCTCTCTCTCTTTCTTTTCTTCAACAGAAATGTTGGTTATATATCCCACGGGGGATGTCTTGACTGGGACTCTCCTCTGCCGCAGGAGAGCAAGCCCCGCCTCCTACCCACGTTGTACTGGTGCCGCTGTCGCGCTTCAATTCTCGCCACGTTGCCATTGCCATCACTTGCCAGGGCGTGGGCAGCCGACTGACGGAATGAGCGTTCGATGGTGCAGGGCTCGATAATTTCTGTTTAAAGAACATGCTTGGTTGCCCAACGGATCGAAGCTGACGTTTAGCCATTTTAAGCTATTCATCGATGTGTTGTTCACAAGAAACAAGGGACTGCATTGATGACGGGATGGCTTAACTGCACGTCAGATAAACGCTTCAGAGAACGACTTGTTTGCATCACCTAATACGGCACGGGGGAATAGTAACCGCACCGAAATAGCTTTTCTTTTTCTTTCAACATGAGCATGCCAGGGTAAATATTTGAAGAAAAGACTTTTAGAAATGGGCAAATGGGCGCGCCAATTTTGTCATCCACAAGGGCGCGCCGATTTAACAAAATCAAGGGGGGCATGAATCAAAGGTGAGTGCGCCGTATAAGACGATGCACCAAGGGGGCGCGCCATTTTAGCCCAGTGTAAGGGGTGGCGCCGTTTTAACCAAACCAAGGGGCGCGCTGTTTTAACCAAACCAAGGGGCGCGCCATTTTAAGGCCTTGCCAAGCCGGTTTAAAGCCTTGTCGCGCTGTTTTAAGCACTAAGTGATTCCTTACGGAGTCGCGGCCATTCGTACATGAATTGGCGCCCCCCGAAAAGCTTTAGTTGCAACACGTGGCCTCCATGATGTTTCATTCGCGGTCTCTGGGCTGCGGTCCAAGATTCTGCGCAACTTCCGGCACATGCCGAGACTGTATCGGAGTTCCCGACTTTTCTTTGCTTCGGCCGTCGGCACGGCCGGTTGGAGAATTGTGGTCGTATCTTCTGCCCGAGGGGGCTCCCTTGACGGGTAGCGGACCACCCAGTGAGTTCTCGTCCTGACCGGGCGAGGTATGGGTTTGTTTGGCCTCCCCGTCTTCGACCCGCGCTCGAGTGCATAGACGCGGGTGCCGTATAACCATCATCGTCATTATTGGACGTCCACAAATGCCCCCCACTTACGGGTGGCACAAGCGAGGGATGAGCGCGCCCACGAGTGTAGAGTTCTTTGGAAAGATATCTGCTCTTCCGGGCTAGCGAGATGTTGGTCCGGTGCTAATTCGCAGGAGAGCACTCACTCCTTCAGCGAAGGGATGAGAGAACCGCTCCACCGCGTGTGCACGTGGACCAAGAGTCCTTTATTCATCAACTCAGATGGAGGGTCCGAGCTGGAGCCAATGAGGTTTCTTTTTTTTTCATCAACATGGACAGAAGGTCCGAGTCGAAGGAAGGAAATTCTTTTGTTTATCGACTTGGACGGAAGGTCTGAGCCGAAGCAAGGGGGTTCTTTTTTGTTCATCAACTTAGACGGAAGGTCCTAGTCGAAGCAAGGGAGTTCTTTTTGTTCATCGACTTGGACGGAAGGTCCGAGCCAAAGCAAAGGACGTTTCTTTTTGTTCATCAGTTTGGACGAAAGGTCCAAGCCGAAGCAAAGGAGTTCTTTTTGTTCATCGACTTGGACGGACGGTTTGAGCCGAAGCAAAGGAGTTTTTGTTCATCGACTTGGACGGAAGGTTAGAGCCGAAGGTTAATTCACCTGTGGGACTGGAGATTGCAGTATTGGGGGTGGTTTATTCATTGGCACAGGGTTAGTGCCAAAGCAAGGGTCTTTTTGTTCATGGCTTCAGACGGAAGGTCCAGGCCACTGGTTTGTTCATCGGTGCCGACAGGGAGTCGGGGACCGACATGGTTTGTTCGTTGACAAGGGGTTAGTGCCAAAGCAAGGGTCTTTTTGTTCATGGAACCAGACGAAAGGTCTGGGCCATCGGTTGTTCATCGATGCCGATAGGAAGTCGGAGACCGACATGGTTTATTCATTGACACGGGGTTAGTGCCAAAGCAAGGGTCTTTTTGTTCATGGGACCAGGTGAAAGGTCCGGGCCACTGGTTTATTCATCGATGCTGACAGGGAGTCGGAGACCGACGTGGTTTGTTTATTGACACAGGGTTAGTGCTAAAGCAAGGGTCTTTTTGTTCATGGAACCAGACAAAAGGTCTGGGCCATCGGTTTATTCATCGATGCCAATAGGGAGTCGAGGACTGACATGGTTTGTTCATTGACACAGGGTTAGTGCCAAAGCAAGGGTCTTTTTGTTCATGGAACCAGACGAAAGGTCTGGGCCATCGGTTTATTCATCGATGCTGACAGGGAGTCGGAGACCGACGTGGTTTGTTCATTGACACAGGGCTAGTGCCAAAGTAAGGGTCTTTTTGTTCATGGAACCAGACTATAACACCCGAGAATTTTAAACTAGAAATATACAAAAAAAATTATATATATATATATATATATATTTAATTATTGAACTCATATTCTAATTCTATTGGATTAACCATTTAAAATATTTAATTACCAATAGATGCTTTAGAAGATGCCAAATTATATTTTAAGAAATGCCAATTTATATTTTCAATCACTTAGGAAATTAATATTACAATATTCCAAAGAAATAGGAAATAGGTTATATAGATAGTGTTTTAAAGGATAAACATCACTTTTACAAGATGCTAATTCATATTTTCATAATTTAAAAAATTTCATATTTCAACTTTTACATTATATCATTATTTTGAAGAAATAAGGGTATATAGATGAAGTGTTAAAGGATAAACATAATTTAGAAAGTGAGAAAGGGTATATAAACAATTTTGATTAGTGTAGAGTGAATACAAAAATCTCCGTTCCAAATAACGACATATGTTAAGTCGTTATTTTCTAAACGTGAATAGTGACATGAATAGTGTCAATTTTTATTTAATTTTTTTTATAAAAAAATTTATGTCAAAATAGAGAAAAATGTAAGGGTCTCACCCCTGAAATTTCACAAACAAATTCAATAAATTTTTAAAGATAAAAATCTTTGAAGTTTAATATAGAAATCTTAACTTATGAAATACACGACCCTCTCTAGGGCGTCATTTCTTTTCGACAACTATCACGATCATTCTATCCCTCCAGCCTGTGTAGGCTGTCAACCCACTAAATACCCTATAATTTTGAATCTTGTCTCCCATTCTATCGACCCTAAGGTTATAAAATATAATCTATTTTCTCCCTATTTAGTTAGTTTGAAGGCTAGATACGGGAACAAACTCTAAAGAGTTGCAGAGGAAGGGAAGGGTTGCTTCTCCCTCTCCTGTCAACTCCTGTCACTTCACAGAGGTAGGTGTTCTCAAATCCTTGCCTAACTAGTAGCTAAATAGGTTAACTGATGCATGTTAGAGTTCGATTAACTAGTCAACCATGCTATATATATATCATCTAGCTTTACCGTAATCAAGCAATAATCATGTATATATCATGTTATTTTGATAGCCTGTTACATATCACCATGATCTTTAAGAGGTTAAACTTAGTTTGTTAGCATGATTTTTATGAGTTTTTGAACATATTTTATCACACTAATTTTACATTATTAATAACCATGTTTTAAATCTTAATATATAGTCTCTGTTAACATAATATGTTCATCGTTTAAAGACACGGAGGCTCCCAGCCCTCTGGTAATTGGCGCCCCTGACCAGGGCGCCATTTTTAAAATTGAAGACTGTTCACACAGTCGTCATTTAAATGAAGACACCCCCAAGGTCATCAATTCTATTTCTGAAATTTTTAGTAATTAAAAATTCAAACACCTCACTGTAATTGGCGCCCCTGACCAGGGCGCCAATTTTAAAATTGAAGACTGCGTACGCAATCGTCATTTAAATGAAGACATGCATCATGTCATCAATTCGATTTCTGAAAATTTCAGTAATTAATAATTCAACACATTCAAAAATCCATAACTATCGAACTAAATCCCGAAATTTTTGCATGAACTGGTTTCTGGAATCCTGACATTTTTCTCAACATATTCGTGCCATTACTTCCTGATTCGGAGCTTTTTCACACTGATGAATAGTGGACACCTCACTGTAATTGGCGCCCCTGACCAGGGTGCCAATTTCAGAATTGAAGACTGCCCGAGAGGGCGTCAATTAATTGAAGACATGCACCATGTCGTCAATTCAATTTTCTATAAAATTCATAAATCAGTAACTCAACGCATTCAAAAATCTATAACTAATAAACTAGACCTTGAAAATTTTGACAGAATATACTTCTGTGACCCTGAGATTTTTCTCCATCTGACCATGTCTTCGGATTCTGATTCGGAGAAACTTTTTCGAAATGAACAGTGATTTGAGTCACTGTAATACCCCGGTTTTTGAAAATTTAAAACGAAATGGAAATTAATGAATTTCGGAATTTAATATTTAATTCCTTAGTAAATAAAACTAGTGAAATTTTGACTACCTTACAAAAATCTATATAAATGGTAAATTCATAGAGGACGATTTATTTAACAACTTTGTCTTCTGTGGTTGACCCAGCAAAAATCCGTAACTAGGTCTAATCTTTGGTTTGAGCCCAAAGTGCACACTTACCTAACCTTAACTTAAACCGCCGAATTAGAGCTTAATACTCCATCAAATGAGCCCAAATCGGTGGAAAATGAAAGGCCACGATCTAAGGATCATTTCCCCTCTGCCAATTCATCAAAACCTAACCTAAAAACTTGTAGTCGGCCGAGCTTTGGTGAGGTCAACTATTGCGGCGCCGTTTCAATCACTCAACTTGCTTCGATGAATTCTCCCAGCACCGAAAGCTCCAGAAGGTGTATGAGCTATAAAAACGAAGCTCTGCAACCCTAGAATCCTTTGGTAGCAGCGGCGATCACAGTGGAGATTGATCTAGGGAGATCTCTGGTGATTAGTGGAGACGTGTTGGCGTCCTTTCTTCTTCCTTTCTTCTTCGTTCTTCATCTAATTGAGGTAGGTAATCACGAGCCCAATACAAAGTGTTATATATGGATGGAATCAGCATCTAGTCCTCTTTCTTTTGAGTCCTAAAGCCCTAAATTCCATTAGGTATCCTGCGTTAATTTAATGATTTTGTAGAGGCATGTCAGAATTAGGGCAGAACCTGTTCCCCTTTGTTTCAGTAGCGATTTTAGGCTGTAAATCTTAAATTGATTCATACATCTCGTAGAGTTTTTCATGCTCGTTCTATTGGTAGTAAAAGCCCCAAATTCCATGCTGTATACTCTTCGAATTTCGTGTTTTATTGTAACCCTTAAAAACCCCGTCGAGACGGGCAAGGGTTGGTTTAATCGGGTTTTTTCCATACTTGGACGGTCTTACGATAGACCACATATCCTGGATGAATGGTCTCCCAGAGACCACATAACCAGGATGGGCGGTCAGAATATGACAACACATCCTAGGATGGGCGGCCCTCATCTAACCACATATCTAGATGAACGGTCTTCAAGTGACCACATATCCCCTGGCAGGATGAACGGCCACCCAGACGACCACACATCTGGATGGGCGGCCATCCGTATGACCACATAACCCAGGGATTGTTGGGACGCTAAAGGGTGATCTAGAGGGGGGTGAATAGATCAATCACCCGTTAAAAAAATTACTGTAGCAGAATCAAATGCGGAATGAAAACTTCTACTAAGCAGATAGTGGGCACAATGCGAATGCCACCCAGACAAGATGAAGAACCGTCCTAAGCATACATATACTGTGCGAAGATAGAAATATAGAAGCTAGGCAGACCACAAAGCAATCACACAGTAGACAAAGGTTTTTAGGTGGTTCGGTCCTTCAGACCTACATCCACCCCACACTCAACCCGAGTGTGGCTTACTGCTGACTCACAGCTTGAACCGCTGGGCCTCACAGCTTGCCTACAACCGCTAGGCAACACAGCTTGCCGTCCGAGGAATCCTCCTCGCTCCGCTGAGCAACACAGCTTGCTATCCAGTGGAATCCTCCACTGCAAACCGCTGGGTAATACAGCTTAGCCGTCCAGAGGCAGCACCTCTGCAATCCGCTGACTAACAGCTTGAAAGGAAATGTAAAATGGAAAACAAAAGACAAAATAACAGCATCGGAAAGCTGTAAACGTAAAGCACAATGTGGCTCTTAAAGAGCTGACTGGCCTGGATTTGATCCACGGTCCAGTGAAGACAGATCTTCAAACAATCTCTCTCAGTCTCTTCTTCTCACGATCTCTTTCTTTCTTTTTCTTTCTCTCTGCACTTCTCTTCTTCTTTCACTAATCTCTCACTCTCTGCTCTTCTCTTCCTTCTCTTTTCTTTCCTCTCTTGTGCTGGATCGACAGCTTCTCTTCACTCTTCCCTTTTCTTTCTCTCTGCCTCTCTTCTTCTTCTTCTGGATCGTGGCTATCTGTATGGACTTTACCTCTCGCCAACCCGATCGCCCTTCTTCTGTGGAAGAAGGCTCATATATATAGCAGCAGCAGCAGCAGCTAGGGCGCGTGTGGCTTCCACAGCTCCCGCCCTAAGAATTCGGACCACGTGGCAGTCTCTCAGCAGGCTTCATTCCAACCTCGGATCACGTGCTGCCAGTCACTAGGGAATATTTCTTCCTCGGACCTGCAAGGAGATGAAAACCATTAAAACTGAGGGCCACAATAACTAAAGCTGCATGAGGTATGTAATAGTAATTCTAGATGCACTGAGAACGACACGAGATACACAAGATGACTACAGCACGAAGTAAAGAGAGAACGACACGAGATACATATTGTAACAGAGATAACACTACAAAGAGAACGACACGAAGAAGATGAAAACAACACGAGGTAGCACAGAAAGCAACACGAGGTGCTGCAATGTTCTGCACGCAGTGGAACAAAAATGACACGAAGACACAACAAGGAGAACGACACGAAGTCACAACAAGGAGAACGACACTAAGTCAGAATACGGAAACGACACGAAGTGAAACAACACTCGAAAACATAAGAAAAACAACTCGAGCACAAAATAGCTCAAATGAACGACTCGAAGACAAGGCGACACGGGCTGACCACGACACGAAGACAAATAACAGAAACCATCACGAGTTGAAAACAACACGAAGAGGAAAATAGAAATTGACACGGAGTGTGGCCAAGGCGAGAAGGACACGAAGTCTAAAGAGAAAAACAGCACGAAGACACAAATACTTAAACAACACGAAGATGAAGACAGACACGGCTATCATGACACGTGATGAAGCAGTGAAACCAGAGACAAAGGAAACGACCCGAGGAACAACAGTAAGTGACACAAAGACACAGAGTATAGAAAACAGCACGAAGACGATCAGCAAAAACAACACGAAGACGATGTATGCAATCAGTGCAATGTCTAGACTTGAAGTTCAAAGCAAACGGCTGTACAGACTTTGAAGAACAGTCCATTGTATAGACTTTGAAATCGAAGACCAATGTGCAGACTTCAAGTTTAACTGTGGATGTACAGACTTCATGAAGCGAAGCGATGTGTAGACTTGAAGCTCCTGAAGCAATGTACAGACTTCAAAGATGTTGGCGTGTCAATGTACAGACTTGATGAAGACTGATACATGAACAGTAATGCATAGACTTAGGAGCATATGACACGGCTGTACATACTTCACGCGTTGACGCTGTACACACTTCCAATGAAGTGCGTTGACGCTGTACAGACTTTGCCTAAGATAATGCATGAATTGACGTTGTATATACTTAGCCAATGCAATGCATAGGCTTGAACGAGAGTCCAATGTATAGACTAGCATGATGCACAATGACACAGTCCAGTGTATAGACTTTGCTACCCATACATGATATATGCAGAGACATGATATCTGACAGAATGCAATGCACATATATAAAGAGCAAATGCCATCAATGCTAGACATCATCATTCATGTTGCTATCAATATGCAGAATGCTCAAGAATAAGAATGCATAGAAATGCACTTTATTTATTGCAATCATCAATGCACAATAACATTGCTATCATCAAAATACAATATCAAATGCACTCAAATGCACTCACTGTCTTGCTATCATCAAAACCAAATAGCATTGCTATCATCAAAACAACATAGCACATGCTTGTGCCTAAGGGGCACAACATTCTCCCCCTTTTTGATGATGGCAACACAATGTGACAGTGAGTCACACACAAGATTTTCTCCCCCTTTGACATGATCAAAAAGAGAAAAATAGTAAAAACATGAGTGTAAAGTGCAATATGCATGCAAATTCCTCTAGAACATTCTCCCCCTAAATAATTGCTCCCCCTTTGAGAAGGAATATGAATAGATAAGCAACGGTAGTGAAGGTAGGAGGGCCACTAGACAACAGCTGAATCATAGGTTCAGAAGGGAAGCATGATTATAAACAAATGTTAAAGTATAAGAATCTGCAACATACACTTTTGAGAAAAATTCAGGTTTAACAGTGATAAATCTAGAGTAAAACATTTGACCCCTGAACAAGAGTTTATTGATTCCATTTATAGCAATGAATCTAGGGCACATGGTATTAATAGATAAGTCAGAGATAATACCCTTTTGTGATTAAACAAGGAAATTCAAGAGAGGCAACTTGAACATGTATTGAGAAAAATAATTTTCACTCAATGACTTTTGATTTTCGAAGGGTTACAGCAGTTTGATTTTCACTTTTTAATTTTCAGAACCTGAACTAAGTGAATAGACTTGTGGCATTTATGCTGTTGACATTAGGTGTACACCTTGATCAGAGGCAAGTACCCCTAGTTACTAGGCATAAACTACTAGATCTATTTCAGATCAAGACCTACAAGGAATAGTCTTCACTTTTGACATTAAGGGTATACCTTGATTAGAGGCCAGTACCCTCAGTTACTTGGTGAGGACTCCCCCTATAGATTTGACCCTATGAACAGAGTTAGCTTGAGGCACTTCATGACATGTGAATTTTCCTCTTCATTGGAGGAATTCACAATTTCTCAGTGCAATTAACCATTGCTCTGTCACAATGTTCAGTTCTTTACATTTATGATCTTATTTACTGCTGCCCTTAATTCTTTTAGAGTGATTGTTTGAAAAATATTACACACTCTTGTTCACCTGTTCTAGACATTTCCAGATTAACACATTTAGGCATTAAAAAAACTTTTTCTATTTTAGCCATGAGACAAAGATTGAGAGCTATAAAAGTTTTCTTTTATCTCAAATTCTGAAGTGCAGACACTTAACTCTCTAATTTATAAAGGTTAAACATTTAATTCCTTTCAGTTTGTAAGAGAAATTCTTATAAAAGAACAATTGCAATAATCACAGCTCAATGTACTAAACCAGATACAGAACTATTGCTCAGTGAAAATGATAAGAAAAAGATAGCCATTGGCAATATGGTTCAATAGCATCTGATGACAGTGAATATGAATGAGTTGAAAGGGGACAATGAGAAGTAAATAGGATTCAAGAATTGAACTAAACTCACAACTCCCCCTGACACCACGATGCAAGGATTATGCTATGCACTAGGCTGTTCTATAGACTATGCAACAATGATATATGAAGCAAGTATGCAATCAATTCAAGTTTATGCATCCAAGTCATATGCACATTTTTATCCTTTTTCAGATTTTTTCAAAAATATGATGCAGTACACTGTTCTTCATGAGGACTAGACCCTTGGTACTTGGCAGAGAACCTGGTCTCAAGGACCACCTCACACATAGTAGGAATCTCCAGGCAGATTTCCCTACCTTTTAGTAGCTTACCATTTGATATACCAGGGTTATGCAAGTGATATATGCAGTGCAAGGCAGTTCTATATGCATTGAACAATTTTCTTGATGCAAATGATAAATGCAGACATTAGACACATACATCAACTATATGCATTAAATGAACCATCCAAACTCAGTGCAATAGATGGCAGAAGAGGAATATCAAATTTATTCAGAATTAAATTCAGTAGCTAAGTCTGGAATGCAGACTGATTAGCTAGACAAGAAGAGAACATCAGAATTTAAACAACCAATTCAACATGGCTTTCTCAATTCAATTCTGAAGTTAAATCACTTACTTGCTTTACCTGACTGATTTATTTTTACCCTTGGTGTTGCATCAGATTGTTGACAAGGCCTCCAATTTCTTTCAGCTCTTAGAATTTTGGCCCTGCCTCTTGTCCTATGCCTGAAGTAGCTATTTCTGTTTCATCAATTTGTTCCCGGCTACCAAGCATACCTACAAACACACTTAGGGAGCAGGTTTTGGAACCCAAGACAGTTTGGGCCCCAAGACAGAAATAGACAGCTGAGAGTGAAAACATGACAAAAGCTGTTTAGGGATCCACATTTGTGTGAAAGTGGAATGTTTGGTGGATTTTACAGCTTGAGAGTTATTTTTGTTATTTTTCTATTTCTGATGCTTTGATGGTTGTTGTGTAGTCCTGGCATTCATTTTATTAAAAACGTTTTTGTTTTTCTGCCAGTGCCTTGGCCAAAGAGTGTACAGGAAATTGGGTTCCAAATTGGTCCTAGGCTGACCATAGAACACTTGATGACTAGGACTCCATGTCCTAAATTGACTGTCCCATCTCCTAGCTGGCTGAGGTCTATATGGCTGATACCAAGTGGGGAAATTCTGATACCCAGACCTCATATATGCAGGGTTCCACCCAAACCTATTAAATGGTTGAGGATGAGTGTTATGATAGACTTGGGCTCTAGGGAAATAGGGATGAGCAAATGGGTTCCTAGCTGCACCTGGTCTCCCTGCCACCTTTGACCCTCTAGGTTTCTGAGCTGACTTATATTGGGTCTTTTTCTGAGCAGTTGATGGTGATGGAGACTTAGCAGCCTTGAGCTGGGGTTTTGTTGTGCTAGCTGGCTGACCCCTAGCCTTGGACTTAGCCTTGGAAGAAGAGCATGCAGCTCTAGGCTCTACAACTTTCTGCTTTCCCTTGTCCTTAGCACTGGACACTTTTGATTTAACATTATTGAAGACAAATTTTTCATTGACCATTTTTATGAGTGGTCCTCTATTCTTTTCTCCCACATATAAAATGGTTTTCAATTCAAAGCTCTTTTTAGCTGAGGGATTAAAATCGAGACCCTCTTTTCTGAAATTGACTTTTGACCCTAGCAAGGCATTAAGATTTTCTGTTCCTTGGGTCATGCTTTCAATGATTTTCTGTTTGTCAGAATTTTCATTTTCTAAATTTTCAACAGTTTTCTTCATTTCATCATTCACTGACAAAACAGCTTCATATTTTTCAGTTGAAATCTTTACTTGATTTTCAAATTTCTGAATTGACAATTTCATCTCATCAATGACATTTTTCAGCAACTAATTTTCTTTCCTACAATCAATCACAACATGTTTTAATTCATCAAACTCAGAACATGCATTTTTCAATTTTTCATTCTCTGATTGTAAACATGCAACTTTATCAGTAAGTGTTTTATCATTAACCAGAGAATTCATTTTCTTCTTCAAGTGTCTATTTTCCTTCTTAATATCATTTGCTTTATCTAACAGATCTCCATAAGCATCTTCCCAATCAGAAATAGTATAATGTTCGAAAGGGGATGATACCTGATCAGACTCATCTTCTTCTTCTCTTCCATTCCTGGCCATCAAGCATATGTCCTTTTCTGATTTCTCACTATCTGAGGAAGTGCTCAGCGTGCCTTCTTCCTCATCACTCCATGTACTGACCATGGCCTTTCCCTTTGGCGCTTTCTTCCATGGTCTTCCTTTGATTTTCTGTAACTCTGGACAATCAACCTTCATATGTCCAGTCTTCCTGCAATGATAACAAGCATTATCATCAGATTTTTCAGCAGGGTTAAATTTATACCTGTTTTGCTTCCTGCTGTGGTATTTTCTGTAGACATTTTTCCCTTCAGTTCTAAGAAATCTTCTGAACTCTCTTGTAATCATAGCTAGTTCATCCTTTTCAAAATCTGATCCAGATTGGCCCGATCACTGGATGATCCATTGCATCTGGACTGTTTTGAACAGCTATGCTTGGCCTTCAGAGCAATAGGCTTCTTGTATTCGAGCTCTTCAACTTGTAGAAGATTCATCTCGTACGCCATCAAAGAGCCTATCAGCTCATTGGGTTTCATCGTTTGTAGATCTTTTGACTCCTCAATCACAGTTGCTTTGGTATGCCACATCGGAGTCAGTGATCGAAGAATCTTCCTAACAACGTCATGATCGGTATAGCCTTTTCCCAGATTTCTTAGACCGTTTGTTATAATGGTCAGACGAGCATACATTTCGATCACTGTCTCACCGGGCTTCATCCGAAATGTTTCATACTTTGTCACTAGCATATTAGCCCGTGTCTCTCTCACTTGAGACGTTCCCTCATAAATGACCTCAAGAGTATCCCACATCTCCTTCGCTGTCTTGCAGGATGACACTCTATCAAATTTAGTGGGATGGAGTGCACACTGAATGGCGTTGATGGCGCTCCAATTCAGAGTAGATTTCCTGATTTCTTCTCTGGTCCACAATTCCTCATTCTCATGTAGCTCATAGGGACCTTTGCTTATGATCTTCCAGATCTCGTAGTCTTTGGCTCTGAGGAAGACCTGCATCCGGTTCTTCCAATATGGGTAGTTGGAACCATCGAAGAATGGTGGCTTCGTAGTAGACTGTCCCTCTGCTGTTAGCCCTCTAGCATCCATGGCCGATCCTCTTTAGGATGTTAGTCCTGCACAAAGAGTTAGGCTCTGATACCAATTGTTGGGACGCTAAAGGGTGATCTAGAGGGGGGTGAATAGATCAATCCCCCGTTAAAAAAATTACTGTAGCAGAATCAAATGCGGAATGAAAACTTCTACTAAGCAGATAGTGGACACAATGCGAATGCCACCCAGACAAGATGAAGAACCGTCCTAAGCATACATCTACTGTGCGAAGATAGAAATATAGAAGCTAGGCAGACCACAAAACAATCACACAGTAGACAAAGGTTTTTAGGTGGTTCGGTCCTTCAGACCTACATCCACCCCACACTCAACCCGAGTGTGGCTTACTGCTGACTCACAGCTTGCCTACAACCGCTGGGCAACACAGCTTGCCGTCCGAAGAATCCTCCTCGCTCCGCTGAGTAACACAGCTTGCTGTCCAGTGGAATCCTCCACTGCAAACTGCTGGGCAATACAGCTTAGCCGTCCAGAGGCAGCACCTCTGCAATCCGCTGACTAACATCTTGAAAGGAAATGTAAAATGGAAAACAAAAGACAAAATAACAGCATCGGAAAGCTGTAAACGTAAAGCACAATGTGGCTCTTAAAGAGCTGACTGGCCTGGATTTGATCCACGGTCCAGTGAAGACAGATCTTCAAACAATCTCTCTCAGTCTCTTCTTCTCATGATCTCTTTCTTTCTTTTTCTTTCTCTCTGCACTTCTCTTCTTCTTTCACTAATCTCTCACTCTCTACTCTTCTCTTCCTTCTCTTTTCTTTCTTCTCTTGTGCTGGATCGACAGCTTCTCTTCACTCTTCCCTTTTCTTTCTCTCTGCCTCTCTTCTTCTTCTTCTGGATCGTGGCTATCTGTATGGACTTTACCTCTCGCCAACCCGATCGCCCTTCTTCTGTGGAAGAAGGCTCATATATATAGCAGCAGCAGCAGCTAGGGCATGTGTGGCTTCCACAGCTCCCGCCCTAAGAATTCGGACCACGTGGCAGTCTCTCAGCAGACTTCATTCCAGCCTCAGATCACGTGCTGCCAGTCACTGGGGAATATTTCTTCCTCGGACCTGCAAGGAGATGAAAACCATTAAAACTGAGGGCCACAATAACTAAAGCTGCATGAGGTATGTAATAGTAATTCTAGATGCACTGAGAACGACACGAGATACACAAGATGACTACAGCACGAAGTAAGGAGAGAACGACACGAGATACATACTGTAACAGAGATAACACTACAAAGAGAACGACAAGAAGAAGATGAAAACAACACGAGGTAGCACAGAAAGCAACACGAGGTGCTGCAATGTTCTGCACGCAGTGGAACAAAAACGACACGAAGACACAATAAGGAGAACGACACGAAGTCACAACAAGGAGAACGACACGAAGTCAGAATACAGAAATGACACGAAGTGAAACAACACTCGAAAACATAAGAAAAATAACTCGAGCACAAAATAGCTCAAATGAACGACTCGAAGACAAGGCGACACGGGCTGACCACGACACGAAGACAAATAACAGAAACCATCACGAGTTGAAAACAACACGAAGACGAAATTAGAAATTGACACGGAGTGTGGCCAAGGCGAGAAGGACACTAAGTCTAAAAAGAAAAACAGCACGAAGACACAAATACTTAAACAACACGAAGACGAAGACAGGCACGGCTATCACGACACGTGATGAAGCAGTGAAACCAGAGACAAAGGAAACGACTCGAGGAACAACAGTAAGTGACACAAAGACACAGAGTATAGAAAACAGCACGAAGACGATCAGCAAAAACAACATGAAGACGATGTATGCAATCAGTGCAATGTCTAGACTTGAAGTTCAAAGCAAACGACTGTACAGACTTTGAAGAACAGTCCATTGTATAGACTTTGAAATCGAAGACCAATGTGCAGACTTCAAGTTTAACTGTGGATGTACAGACTTCATGAAGCGAAGCGATGTGTAGACTTGAAGCTCCTGAAGCAATGTACAGACTTCAAAGATGTTGGCGTGTCAATGTACAGACTTGATGAAGACTGATACATGAACAGTAATGCATAGACTTAGGAGCATATGACACGGCTGTACATACTTCACGCGTTGACGCTGTACACACTTCCAATGAAGTGCGTTGACGCTGTACAGACTTTGCCTAAGACAATGCATGAATTGACGTTGTATATAGTTAGCCAATGCAATGCATAGGCTTGAACGAGAGTCCAATGTATAGACTAGCATGATGCACAATGACACAGTCCAGTGTATAGACTTTGCTACCCATACATGATATATGCAGAGACATGATATCTGACAGAATGCAATGCACATATATAAAGAGCAAATGCCATCAATGCTAGACATCATCATTCATGTTGCTATCAATATGCAGAATGCTCAAGAATAAGAATGCATAGAAATGCACTTTGTTTATTGCAATCATCAATGCACAATAACATTGCTATCATCAACATACAATATCAAATGCACTCAAATGCACTCACTGTCTTGCTATCATCAAAACAAAATAGCATTGCTATCATCAAAACAACATAGCACATGCTTGTGCCTAAGGGGCACAACAGGGATGGGCGGTTCTCACCTGACCGCCCAACCCCTTGGGCGGTTCCCTCCTGACCGCCCAACCCCGTGGGCAGTCATGCCCCTGGCCGCCCAAGTCCCTACAGTCCAGAAACACCCCCTTCAGCCCCTGTTAGCCCAGTAGATGTAAGGTCATGCCAGAACCGTTTATCTTTGCAGAAAGTGACTTAGTACTAGTTCTATTTGATTCATCTTAACATCATAATTGATAATTAGTAAACTAGAAACCCATATGATAAGTGATAAATCATGCAAGTAAATTTCTATAAAATGCATGCTTTTCATTTCCACATGATCTTATTCATTATCTTTATCATCTTGATTCATCTTTTTGGCAAATACATTAATGTAAATTGTGATCCTCGATAAATTAACATGGAAATTAGGACTAAAATGAATATTAGGTTGCTGGACAGCCACTTTACTTCAGTAGAATAGGTTGACCAAGTTACCGACTTCTAGTAAGTCGTTAGCCCTATTAGTTGTGCTAGTCTTGAACTTACCCCCGGACACTCCATCCGGCGGACTTACCATCATCTTGGGATCTTTGTATCTCTCTGCTAAGAACCTAATGAACCACCAGAACTTCAATTTACGTGACTGAACCGCTGGTTTATAAGTCTTGGATTGAATTGGGCTAAGAGAGGCATGTGCGGCCAGTAGTGGAACGCATATCCTCGGAGGCGGCCTAAAATGACTGTATATACCCGGCTTATGCCATTAAGTGTTGGTCAATTATCCTTGATCAATCTTCGACCAAACATTAAGCCCTGGACTGACCAATAGACAGTAGACAAGCCCGGGTGGTGCGGCTTGTAGCCGGAGTTTTACCCTGTCTTTGGTAGCCGGAGTTAAATAGGGTGATTTCTTAGCCTTCTAGCCAAGCCCGGGTGGTGCGGCTGGATTATGACCGTTCAAACCTTATGCTGATTCTCTTGGACCGCATATCTTTAACACGGCCTTGTATGGACCGTATATCTTGTTCATGGGTCTTAAGGTCTTCTTTACCTGTACGGCCCAGAACTTACCGTTCATACCTTAGAGCGGCACACTGTCAGCCGTTCATTCTTGACCTCGTGGGCTGAGTATCAGTCCAGCTCCTGTAAGTGTGGCCTAGTGTTAGCCGCATATATCTCTTGAGCGGTTTATGTATGACCGTACATCTCTTAGAGATGAGTTTTATCGTGTTTTGTGCTCTTGAATCTAAGGACGGATTAGTCCTTTAAATCTTGAACTTCTGGACAGTAATTCCTCTGATTATTTGGCCATAAACTTGACTAAATGTCTAGACGGAACTTGGGATCTTGAATCCAATAAATCAATGCCAACGCATTATAAGGGCCAAGTCTGGTCCTGGGGAGAGCGCCCGAAAAGTACTTATGCCCATGGGAGTTTGTAATGACAAGGTGAGGCATTGCACCTAGTGCATGACTAGCGTGATGTCACGCCCCGAGCGCGGAAGGTACCCGGAGATACACGATAAGTTTATATCAATGATGTCAATCAGAGTAGTAGTGTATTCGACACAAAGACAGAGTGCGCAAATATAAAGATAACCTAATCCATTTATTCCCCTAATAAGAATATGTCTATTACAAACCCTTGTAAATACTAGACTCAATAAAAGAAAGGTACAACTCTTGACTTAAGAGAAATAGAGAAAAGACAAGACTAATTGACACTTGAGTAGCTCTAACTCTTTCACTCTTGGCTTTCCCGATCAGATTGAATTCCATCATCGTCGGACTTACCTGAAAAGTAGGGAAACACTGAGTGAGCGAACGCTCAGTAGGAAATTATATCTCAAGGACTAGCAAGAGGTTTAAGTAATTACATTTTTCCATGAATGCACTATAGCTATGCATGCTCGCAAAACGACAAGATAGCAAGAGAATATAACAATAAGATAGCAAGAAGAACTAGTCATGAACTTTCAAGAACTTATCAAGCAGATAACAAGACTTTCAAGCAAGTAAACTCATCATGTCATGTTGGAATTTGGCTATTTTGTCTCAAGTCAAGCAAGTATACACTTACCCTTTCTCGGGCCACGCAAGTCATGTAATATCAAGTCAAGTATAAGATTTGTGGAATGTTTAATCAAGCTAGTCATGCACTTCGGTATAATGTCAATACCGTGATCAATCAACTCCCATGGGCACAAGTACTTTTGGGTGCTCCTCCCAGGACCAGATCGGGCCCTACATGCGTAGGCATTAATCATGTATTTTAACATCCACTTTTGTATATAGCCAATATGGAATTTCAAGGATAAAGCTTGTAGACACGTAGGATAGACTTTGATAGAATAGAGTCCAAAAATATGACACTTGACATAGATAGGCGATAATAACGGTACAATCACGATTATCGATAAAACTAGGTGGAATTGGTTCCCTAACTTGGGTACCATGACAAGTAAGTGCCCACAAGTAAATGGTCACTTCTTTTAATATAGAATTGAGGTCCACAAGAACACCATATTGGATATAGAATTGGGGTCTACAAGAACAGCACATCATCGGCATGTTTTTCCCCGTTTATTAAGATAATTCTCACATCATACCCATGGCATGACATGAGGACCGGTATACCATGTTTCTATAGAGTGACATGGCAAAGATTGTGTAATGGGTTTTTATGGTACAACTAGCTCAGTCGGCCTTGAGGGAATCTAAGGCTCGAGGAGTCTTACGGAGGTCTCTATGACTAACTCGCTAGTCCAAAGGAACGGAATGTCTAATGGAGAGCTTGTATGTCACTGAGAGTTAAGGGGGTAACGGTAAAACATCATGAAACGTGGGACTATATTCACGGAGTGGAAATATAGTGCCAATATATATATACATAAGTATGAAACCCTCGGATAACAGAAACAGTGAGAAAATAGTTTTACAGGAAAATAACGACTTTAGTTAAGTCATTAATCACGTAATTAACGCCTTACATAAGGGCGTTTCTTGAGCTTTTGATGACCCGTGAAGCAGTCGTCCAAACTATATTTCAATTTTTACAGAATTTCAATATTTCAGAATTTTAACCAAAACGCGCCCTGGATAGGGGCGTCAGTTCTGTAGGAGACGACCAAGACAAGGTCGTGAAATCAAGAATTTACCAATTTTCAGATAATAAAATTTCAGGAAAAAGGGTACATGATCATGACAGGAAAAATGGCAGGATTTCACAGGTATACTCATGCAATATATTAGATTCATGGTTACATAGATATTAAATTTTAAACGTGGGTATTTATTAATTACATGCAATTGACGACTTCTGGGCAGGGCGTCAAAATAATAATTAGCGCCCTAGTGTGGGTCGCTTCTTTAAATTAGCGCCCTTGTCAAGGGCGTTTCTTTTTGAAATTACATAGAAAACATCTGAAACCACAATAAAACTATATGCATGCACGACCGATGATATTATTAAGATCTTAAGCTAGTTTGGGCTACGATCTTGAGAAAACCTACCTGATGGGTAATCTGGATGAAGTTATGTGAAGGTTTTGATAAGAACCGATGCTCTGTTCTAAACAAAGCCTCCTGAAGCAACTAGAACAGCACCCAGAAGATGGTTGCTTCCGAACTTAATCAAACGGCAGCACACCGAAGAGGATGTAGTGACGATAAGAGTTTGCTGAGAAGAGGAAAAACTCTTCATCTTTTACTGGTTGAAGAAGATGCAGTCGACAAGGATGATGCCGATGAGGAACTTTTAGTTCTTCAGCACGTTGGAAAACTCGACAGGGTAACCTACAACAAAGATGAAGAACATTAATATTAATATTCTTCGTAACTATGACTGGAGGCAAGGGAAGAAGAACATCACCTGTTCTTCACGTACGCAGCAGCAGAGCTTCGACCAAATAGATTTTAGGGTTTGATGGACAAGATTATTTATAGGGTTTTGGGAAACCCTAATAGAGTTAGAGTTTGATTAAGGGTAGTATTGCCTTGATAGAGTCCTTTCTATATTCTACTAACTCGTACTACTCCATAAACTTTCCCTGGATAGAGTCGAACGAAACTCGAACTGAATTAACGCCTTTCTATAGGGCGTTACTTAAATTAACGCCTTTTTGAACGTCGTTTCTTTAGTGAAACGCGTCTAAGCAAAGGGTGTTACATTTAATTTCCAATTTATTTATTTTGGTCGTTTGAGAATTGACGCCTTGTCCAGGGGGCGTCCCTTTTTCAATTCACGCCTTAGCCAGAGGCGTTTAATTTTAATTAGCGCCTTGAATCAAGGCGTTATTCACATTTTTGGTTCTATTTATTTGTTCGTCTTGATTTTTCTTTTACTTACTTAAATCTTTTAGCCTATTTTGACTAATTAAGAATTTGTTTATTCTAATTTGATTTATTTAAAAATCTTTATTTTTCCAGGGTTGCTACACCCTCCCCCACTTAAAAGAATTTGGTCCCCAAATTCAATCGCATATACATGTGGAGAGTGTAGAGCCTATTACCTTAAAATAATTCTGGGAATCGTTTCCTCATGGATTCCTCGGTCTCCCATGTGGCTTCATGATCGGAACTCTTACTCCATTGTACCTTTAGCATGGGAATAACCTTATTCCTTAGGGTACGTACTTCACGATCTAGTATCTTCATGGGCTTCTGCTCATATGTGAGATCCTTTTGGATCACTAAGTCTCCATGATCAATAATATGCGATGGATCGTGCACATACTTCTTCAACATAGATATGTGGAATACATTATGCACTTCAGACAATTGAGGAGGCAATGCGATGCGATAAGCAACCTCGCCAACTCTTTCCAATATCTCAAAAGGTCCGATGAACCTTGGTGTAAGCTTGCCCTTAACACCAAATCTCCGTATGCCACATCCCGGTGATATCTTGAGAAATACATGATCTCCGATTTGGAACTCAAGATCTCTCGTTCTCGTGTCGGCATAAGCCTTTTGCCTAGACTGAGCAACTTACAGTCTTTCTCGAATCAATTGTATTCTTTCAGTGGTAACCCTTACCATGTCAGGACCTAGCAGTTGTTTCTCTCCAACTTCGTCCCAGCATAAGGGTGATCGGCAACTCCTTCCGTATAAAGCTTCGAAAGGTGCCATTTGTATACTTGCCTGGTAGCTATTATTGTATGCAAATTCCACCAACAGCAAGTGATCATGCCAGCTTCCATCGAAATCAATGATGCAAGCTCTGAGCATATCTTCAACCACCTGATTAGTTCTCTCGGTCTGACCATCCGTTTGAGGATGAAAAGCTGTACTAAAGTTAAGCCTTGTTCCCAACGAATGTTGTAGTCCCTTCCAAAAATGAAAAGTAAAACGGGGATCTCTGTCAGACACGATTGAAACAGGAATACCATGTAATCTGACTATTTCCTTGATGTATAATGCAGCCAAAACATCAACTGACCATCGGCTCTTTATTGGCAAGAAATGCGCCGATTTAGTCAATCGGTCAATAATAACCCATATTCCATCATGTCCTCCTTTTGATTTAGATAAATCCATAATGAAATCCATACTAATATTCTCCCACTTCCATTTGGGAATATCTAGAGGATGTAATTTTCCAGCAGGCTTTTGGTGTTCCGCCTTGACCTGTTGGCAAGTGAGATAGCGTGATACATAGTCTGCTATTTCCCTTTTCATGTTGGGCCACCAAAAATTCCTCTTCACATCTTGGTACATTTTGGTTAATCCTTGATGAATCGTGTACCTTGATCTATGAGCTTCATCTAAGATCTTCTTCTTTAACTCGGGACAATCCGGTATGCAAGTTCTATTCCTGAACATTAATCTTCCTTCACAAGTTATTTGGAAATCAGATTGTCCTTCCAGTTTGCCTTTGATCTCTACTAATATTGGGTCATTATCTTGAAGCGCTCGTATTTCAGATAACAGGTCTGGATGAATGCTTATATGAGATAATGTGACACATTGAAAGTCTGTGTCCATGCTTATATTGAGTTCAGTGAATTGCTCCAGCAATTTCCATTCTTGAATCATACAATTGGCTAACAGTGCTCTCGGCTTTGTGACCAGCCTTGTCACAATGCTTGCAAACTATATTTGAAGGGGTAGTGGTGATAGAGAAGGGCTTGGTCTTCTTGGACTTCTGATCTTGTGAAGAAGTACCTCCATTACTAGGCCTCTTCTTGAAGTTGGGTTTAAAGGAACCCGAACCTGTGACTTGTTCTTTCTTATCCTTCCCACGGATTCTATCTGATAGCTCCGTGGCATCTTCTAACAATTGAGCTCGGCGTACTATCTCTGAGTAGACCTGAATATCCATTGGCGCCAGCTGGGTAATATATTGGGGCTTGAGCCCATTAAGGAACCTCCTAGCTTTCATCTTCTCGGTGCTAACTAAGTGCTTAGCATACCGAGACAATCTAGAGAAATGTGCCTCGTACTCCGCCACCGATAATGACCGTTGCTTGAGTGCGGCAAATTTGGTAGCTTTCTTTTCTTGGACTCGGTCTGAAAAATATTTATTGTTGAAATGTTCAACAAATTCTTCCCAAGTAATTTGGTCTTGATTTATTGTAGCTTCGACTGACTCCCACCAGCATCGGGCATCCCTTTCTAGTTGGAAAGTAGCTAATAAGACTTTATCTTGATCCGTGCACTGCATAACACGGAATATACGCTCCGTCTCCCTGATCCAAAGCTCTGCGTCATCCGGATCAGTAGAACCCATGAATTTGGGAGGGTTCATGTTCTTGAAGACTTGCTGGAGACTTTCGGCTCGTTGTGCACCTCCCTGTGCTACTTGTTGCAGCACTTAGGTCATGCCTTGGAGTGTACGCTGCATGTTGCGCCACAGAGCACGTTCGGCAGCCATTATCCTACAATTACAATAGCTATATCAGTGTGCAATTTTGTTAAGGGCTCTTAAATTTTCCATGTTAACTCCACCCTTGGTTCTACCCAATCTCACTGGTTAATGGTTTAAACCTATCCTTGGACTTGGGTTTCCGAGGAATTGAACACCCTAGGCTCTGATACCACAAAAACTGTCACGTCCCGAGCGTGGAAGGTACCAGGAGATGCGCGACAAGTTTATATCAATCATGTCAATCAGAGTAGTAGTGTATTCGACACAAAGACAGAGTGCGCAAATATAAAGATAACCCAATCCATTTATTCCTTTAATAAGAATATGTCTATTACAAAGCCTTGCAAATACTAGACTCAATAAAAGAAAGGTACAACTCTTGACTCAAGAAAAATAGAGAAAAGACAGGACTAATTGACGCTTGAGTAGCTCTAACTCTTTCACTCTTGGCTTTCCCGATCAGATTGAATTCCCTCATCGTCGAACTTACCTGAAAAGTAGGGAAACACTGAGTGAGCGAACACTCAGTAGGAAATTATATCTCAAGGACTAGCAAGAGGTTTAAGTAATTACATTTTTCCATGAATGCACTATAGCTATGCATGCTCGCAAAACGATAAGATAGCAAGAGAATATAACAATAAGATAGCAAGAAGAACTAGTCATGAATTTTCAAGAACTTATCAAGCAGATAACAAGACTTTCAAGCAAGTAAACTCATCATGTCATGTTGGAATTTGGCTATTGTGTTTCAAGTCAAGCAAGTATACAATTACCCTTTCTCGGGCAACGCAAGTCATGTAATATCAAGTCAAGTACAAGATTTGTGGAATGTTTAATCAAGCTAGTCATGCACTTCGGTATAATGTCAATACCGTGATCAATCAACTCCCATGGGCACAAGTACTTTTGGGTGCTCCTCCCAGGACCAGATCGGGCCCTATATGCGCAGGCATTAATCATGTATTTTAACATCCACTTTTGTATATAGCCAATATGGAATTTCAAGGATAAAGCTTGTAGACACGTAGGATAGACTTTGATAGAATAGAGTCCAAAAATATGACACTTGACATAGATAGGCGATAATAACGGTACAATCACGATTATCGATAAAACTAGGTGGAATTGGTTCCCTAACTTGGGTACCATGACAAGTAAGTGCCCACAAGTAAATGGTCACTTCTTTTAATATAGAATTGAGCTCCACAAGAACACCATATTGGATATAGAATTGGGGTCTACAAGAACAGCACATCATCGGCATGTTTTTCCCCGTTTATTAAGATAATTCTCACATCATACCCATGGCATGACATGAGGGCCGGTATACCATATTTCTATAGAGTGACATGGCAAAGATTGTGTAATGGGGTTTTATAGTACAACTAGCTCAGTCGGCCTTGAGGGAATCCAAGGCTCGAGGAGTCTTACGGAGGTCTCTATGACTAACTCGTTAATCCAAAGGAACGGAATGTCCAATGGAGAGCTTGTATGTCACTGAGAGTTAAGGGGGTAACGTTAAAACATCATGAAACGTGGGACTATATTCACGGAGTGGAAATATAGTGCCAATATATATATACATAAGTATGAAACCCTCGGATAATAGAAACAGTGAAAAAAATAGTTTTACAGGAAAATAACGACTTTAGTTAAGTCATTAATCACGTAATTAACGCCTTACATATGGGCATTTCTTGAGCTTTTGACGACCCGTGAAGCAGTCGTCCAAACTATATTTCAATTTTTACAGAATTTCAATATTTTAGAATTTTAACCAAAACGCGCCCTGGACAGGGGCGTCAGTTCAGTAGGAGACGACCTAGACAAGGTCGTGAAATCAAGAATTTACCAATTTTCAGATAATAAAATTTCAGGAAAAAGGGTACATGATCATGACAGGAAAAATAGCAGGATTTCACAGGTATACTCATGCAATATATTAGATTCATGGTTACATAGATATTAAATTTTAAACGTGGGTATTTATTAATTATATGCAATTGACGACTTCTGGGCAGGGCGTCAAAACAATAATTAGCACCCTAGTGTGGGTCGCTTCTTTAAATTAGCGCCCTTGTCAAGGGCGTTTCTTTTTGAAATCACATAGAAAACATCTGAAACCACAATAAAACTATATGCATGGACGACCGATGATATTATTAAGATCTTAAGCTAGTTTGGGCTATGATCTTGAGAAAACCTACCTGATGGGTAATCTGGATGAAGTTATGTGAAGGTTTTGATAAGAACCGATGCTCTGTTCTAAACAGAGCCTCCTGAAGCAACTAGAACAGCACCCAGAAGATGGTTGCTTCCGAACTTAATCAAACGGCAGCACACCGAAGAGGATGCAGTGACGATAAGAGTTTGCTGAGAAGAGGAAAAACTCTTCTTCTTTTACTGGTTGAAGAAGATGCAGTTGACAAGGATGATGCCGATGAGGAACCTTTAGTTCTTCAGCACGTTGGAAAACTCGACAGGGTAACCTACAACAAAGATGAAGAACATTAATATTAATATTCTTCGTAACTATGACAGGAGGCAAGAGAAGAAGAACATCACCTGTTCTTCACGTACGCAGCAGCAGAGCTTCGACCAAATAGATTTTAGGGTTTGATGGATAAGGATTATTTATAGGGTTTTGGGGAACCCTAATAGAGTTAGAGTTTGATTAATGGTAGTATTGCCTTGATAGAGTCCTTTCTATATTCTACTAACTCGTACTAATCCATAAACTTTCCCTGGATAGAGTCGAACGAAACTTGAACTGAATTAACGCCTTTCTATAGGGCGTTACTTAAATTAACGCCTTTTTGAACGTCGTTTCTTTAGTGAAACGCGTCTAAGCAAAGGGTGTTACGTTTAATTGCCCTTTTATTTATTTTGGCCGTTTGAGAATTGACGCCTTGTCCAGGGGGCGTCCCTTTTTCAATTCACGCCTTAGCCAGAGGCGTTTAATTTTAATTAGCGCCTTGAATCAAGGCGTTATTCACATTTTTGGTTCTATTTATTTGTTCCTCTTGATTTTTCTTTTACTTACTTAAATCTTTTAGCCTATTTTGACTAATTAAGAATTTGTTTATTCTAATTTGATTTATTTAAAAATCTTTATTTTTCCAGGGTTGCTACACCCTCCCCCACTTAAAAGAATTTGGTCCCCAAATTCAATCGCATATACATGTGGAGAGTGTAGAGCCTATTACCTTAAAATAATTCTGGGAATCGTTTCCTCATGGATTCCTCGGTCCCCCATGTGGTTTCATGATCGGAACTCTTACTCCATTGTACCTTTAGCATGGGAATAACCTTATTACTTAGGGTACGTACTTCACGATCTAGTATCTTCATGGGCTTCTGCTCATATGTGATATCCTTTTGGATCACTAAGTCTCCATGATCAATAATATGCGATGGATCGTGCACATACTTCTTCAACATAGATATGTGGAATACATTATGCACTTCAGACAATTGAGGAGGCAATGCGATGCGATAAGCAACCTCGCCAACTCTTTCCAATATCTCAAAAGGTCCGATGAACCTTGGTGTAAGCTTGCCCTTAACACCAAATCTCCGTATGCCACGTCCCGGCGATATCTTGAGAAATACATGATCTCCGATTTGGAACTCAAGATCTCTCCTTCTCGTGTCGGCATAAGCCTTTTGCCTAGACTGAGCAACTTGCAGTCTTTCTCGAATCAATTGTATTCTTTCAGTGGTAACCCTTACCATGTCTGGACCTAGCAGTTGTTTCTCTCCAACTTCGTCCCAGCATAAGGGTGATCGGCAACTCCTTCTGTATAAAGCTTCGAAAGGTGCCATTTGTATACTTGCCTGGTAGCTATTATTGTATGCAAATTCCACCAACGGCAAGTGATCATGCCAGCTTCCATCGAAATCAATGATGCAAGCTCTGAGCATATCTTCAACCACCAGATTAGTTCTCTCGGTCTGACCATCCGTTTGAGGATGAAAAGCTGTACTAAAGTTAAGCCTTGTTCCCAACGAATGTTGTAGTCCCTTCCAAAAATGAGAAGTAAAACGGGGATCTCTATCAGACACGATTGAAACAGGAATACCATGTAATCTGACTATTTCCTTGATGTATAATGCAGCCAAAACATCAACTGACCATCGGCTCTTTATTGGCAAGAAATGCGCCGATTTAGTCAATCGGTCAATAATAACCCATATTCCATCATGTCCTCATTTTGATTTAGATAAATCCATAATGAAATCCATACTAATATTCTCCCACTTCCATTTGGGAATATCTAGAGGATGTAATTTTCCAGTAGGTTTTTGGTGTTCCGCCTTGACCTGTTGGTAAGTGAGACAGCGTGATACATAGTCTGCTATTTCCCTTTTCATGTTGGGCCACCAAAAATTCCTCTTCACATCTTGGTACATTTTGGTTGATCCTGGATGAATCGTGTACCTTGATCCATGAGCTTCATCTAAGATCTTCTTCTTTAACTCGGGACAATCCGGTATGCAAGTTCTATTCCTGAACATTAATCTTCCTTCACAAGTTATTTGGAAATCAGATTGTCCTTCCAGTTTGCTTTGATCTCTACTAATATTGGGTCATTATCTTGAAGCGCTCGTATTTCAGATAATAGGTCTGGATGAATACTTATATGAGATAATGTGACACATTGAAAGTCTGTGTCCATGCTTATATTGAGTTCAGAGAATTGCTCCAGCAATTTCCATTCTTGAATCATACAATTGGCTAACAGTGCTCTCGGCTTTGTGACCAGCCTTGTCACAATGCTTGCAAACTGTATTTGAAGGGGTAGTGGTGATAGAGAAGGGCTTGGTCTTCTTGGACTTCTGATCTTGTGAAGAAGTACCTCCATTACTAGGCCTCTTCTTGAAGTTGGGTTTAAAGGAACCCGAACCTGTGACTTGTTCTTTCTTATCCTTCCCACGGATTCTATCTGATAGCTCTGTGGCATCTTCTAACAATTGAGCTCGACGTACTATCTCTGAGTAGACCTGAATATCCATTGGCACCAGCTGGGTAATATATTGGGGCCTGAGCCCATTAAGGAGCCTCCTAGCTTTCATCTTCTCGGTGCTAACTAAGTGCTTAGCATACCGAGACAATCTAGAGAATTGTGCCTCGTACTCCGCCATCGATAATGACCGTTGCTTGAGTGCGGCAAATTCGGTAGCTTTCTTTTCTTGGACTCGGTCTGAAAAATATTTATTGTTGAAATGTTCAACAAATTCTTCCCAAGTAATTTGGTCTTGATTTATTGTAGCTTCGACTGACTCCCACCAGCATCGGGCATCCCTTTCTAGTTGGAAAGTAGCTAATAAGACTTTATCTTGATCCGTGCACTGCATAACACGGAATATACGCTCCGTCTCCCTGATCCAGTGCTCTACGTCATCCGGATCAATAGAACCCATGAATTTGGGAGGGTTCATATTCTTGAAGACTTGGTGGAGACTTTCGGCTCGTTGTGCACCTCCCTGTGCTACTTGTTGCAGCACTTGGGTCATGCCTTGGAGTGTACGCTGCATGTTGCGCCACTGAGCACGTTCGGCAGCCATTATCCTACAATTACAATAGCTATAACAGTGTGCAATTTTGTTAAGGGCTCTTAAATTTTCCATGTTAACTCCACCCTTGGTTCTACCCAATCTCACTGGTTAATGGTTTAAACCTATCCTTGGACTTGGGTTTTCCGAGGAATTGAACAACCTAGGCTCTGATACCACAAAAACTGTCACGCCCCGAGCGTG
This sequence comes from Amorphophallus konjac, assembly GCA_022559845.1. NCBI lineage: Eukaryota > Viridiplantae > Streptophyta > Magnoliopsida > Alismatales > Araceae > Amorphophallus > Amorphophallus konjac. Next base: position 183,534,047 of record CM040123.1, on the reverse strand, counting down.
GAAGGTACCCGGAGATGCGCGACAAGTTTATATCAATCATGTCAATCAGAGTAGTAGTGTATTCGACACAAAGACAGAGTGCGCAAATATAAAGATAACCCAATCCATTTATTCCTTTAATAAGAATATGTCTATTACAAACTCTTCCAAATACTAGACTCAATAAAAGAAAGGTACAACTTTTGACTCAAGAAAAATAGAGAAAAGACAGGACTAATTGACGCTTGAGTAGCTCTAACTCTTTCACTCTTGGCTTTCCCGATCAGATTGAATTCCCTCATCGTCGGACTTACCTGAAAAGTAGGGAAACACTGAGTGAGCGAACGCTCAGTAAGAAATTATATCTCAAGGACTAGCAAGAGGTTTAAGTAATTACATTTTTCCATGAATGCACTATAGCTATGCATGCTCGCAAAACGACAAGATAGCAAGAGAATATAACAATAAGATAGCAAGAAGAACTAGTCATGAACTTTCAAGAACTTATCAAGCAGATAACAAGACTTTCAAGCAAGTAAACTCATCATGTCATGTTAGAATTTGGCTATTTTGTTTCAAGTCAAGTAAGTATACAATTACCCTTTCTCGGGCCACGCAAGTCATGTAATATCAAGTCAAGTACAAGATTTGTGGAATGTTTAATCAAGCTAGCCATGCACTTCGGTATAATGCCAATACCGTGATCAATCAACTCCCATGGGCACAAGTACTTTTAGGTGCTCCTCCCAGGATCAGATCGGGCCCTATATGCGCAGGCATTAATCATGTATTTTAACATCCACTTTTGTATATAGCCAATATGGAATTCCAAGGATAAAGCTTGTAGACACGTAGGATAGACTTTGATAGAATAGAGTCCAAAAATATGACACTTGACATAGATAGGCGATAATAACGGTACAATCACGATTATCGATAAAACTAGGTGGAATTGGTTCCCTAACTTGGGTACCATGACAAGTAAGTGCCCACAAGTAAATGGTCACTTCTTTTAATATAGAATTGAGGTCCATAAGAACACCATATTGGATATAGAATTGGGGTCTACAAGAACAGCACATCATCGGCATGTTTTTCCCCATTTATTAAGATAATTCTCACATCATACCCATGGCATGACATGAGGGCCGGTATACCATGTTTCTATAGAGTGACATGGCAAAGATTGTGTAATGGGTTTTTATGGTACAACTGGCTCAGTCGGCCTTGAGGGAATCCAAGGCTCGAGGAGTCTTACGGAGGTCTCTATGACTAACTCGCTAGTCCAAAGGAACGGAATGTCCAATGGAGAGCTTGTATGTCACTTAGAGTTAAGGGGGTAACGTTAAAACATCATGAAACGTGGGACTATATTCACGGAGTGGAAATATAGTGCCAATATATATATACATAAGTATGAAACCCTCGGATAACAGAAACAGTGAAAAAAATAGTTTTACAGGAAAATAACGACTTTAGTTAAGTCATTAATCACGTAATTAACACCTTACATAAGGGCGTTTCTTGAGCTTTTGACGACCCGTGAAGCAGTCATCCAAACTATATTTCAATTTTTACAGAATTTCAATATTTCAGAATTTTAACCAAAACGCGCCCTGGACAGGGGCGTCAGTTCAGTAGGGGACGACCTAGACTAGGTCGTGAAATCAAGAATTTACCAATTTTCAGATAATAAAATTTCAAGAAAAGGGTACATGATCATGACAGGAAAAATAGCAGGATTTTACAGGTATACTCATGCAATATATTAGATTCATGGTTACATAGATATTCAATTTTAAACGTGGGTATTTATTAATTACATGCAATTGACTACTTCTGGGCAGGGCGTCAAAATAATAATTAGCGCCCTAGTGTGGGTCACTTCTTTAAATTAGCCCCCTTGTCAAGGGCGTTTCTTTTTGAAATTACATAGAAAACATCTGAAACCATAATAAAACTATATGCATGCACGACCGATGATATTATTAAGATCTTAAGCTAGTTTGGGCTATGATCTTGAGAAAACCTACCTGATGGGTAATCTGGATGAAGTTATGTGAAGGTTTTGATAAGAACCGATGCTCTGTTCTAAACAGAGCCTCCTAAAGCAACTAGAACAGCACCAAGAAGATGGTTGCTTCCGAACTTAATCAAACGGCAGCACACCGAAGAGGATGCAGTGACGATAAGAGTTTGCTGAGAAGAGGAAAAACTCTTCTTCTTTTACTGGTTGAAGAAGATGCAGTCGACAAGGATGATGCCGATGAGGAACCTTTAGTTCTTCAGCACGTTGGAAAACTCGATAGGGTAACCTACAACAAAGATGAAGAACATTAATATTAATATTCTTCGTAACTATGACTGGAGGTAAGGGAAGAAGAACATCACCTGTTCTTCACGTACGCAGCAGCAGAGCTTCGACCAAATAGATTTTAGGGTTTGATGGACAAGGATTATTTATAGGGTTTTGGGGAACCCTAATAGAGTTAGAGTTTGATTAAGGGTAGTATTACCTTGATAGAGTCCTTTATATATTTTACTAACTCGTACTAATCCATAAACTTTCCCTGGATAGAGTCGAACGAAACTTGAACTGAATTAACGCCTTTCTATAGGGCGTTACTTAAATTAACGCCTTTTTGAACGTCGTTTCTTTAGTGAAACGCGTCTAAGCAAAGGGTGTTACGTTTAATTGCCATTTTATTTATTTTGGTCGTTTGAGAATTGACGCCTTGTCCAGGGGGCGTCCCTTTTTCAATTCACGCCTTAGCCAGAGGCGTTTAATTTTAATTAGCGCCTTGAATCAAGGCGTTATTCACATTTTTGGTTCTATTTATTTGTTCCTCTTGATTTTTCTTTTACTTAATTAAATCTTTTATCCTATTTTGACTAATTAAGAATTTTTTTATTCTAATTTGATTTATTTAAAAATCTTTATTTTTCCAGGGTTGCTACACCCTCCCCCACTTAAAAGAATTTGGTCCCCAAATTCAATCGCATATACATGTGGAGAGTGTAGAGCCTGTTACCTTAAAATAATTCTGGGAATCGTTTCCTCATGGATTCCTCGGTCTCCCATGTGGTTTCATGATCGGAACTCTTACTCCATTGTACCTTTAGCATGGGAATAACCTTATTCCTTAGGGTACGTACTTCACGATCTAGTATCTTCATGGGCTTCTGCTTATATGTGAGATCCTTTTGGATCACTAAGTCTCCATGATCAATAATATGCGATGGATCGTGCACATACTTCTTCAACATAGATATGTGGAATACATTATGCACTTCAGACAATTGAGGAGGCAATGCGATGCGATAAGCAACGTCGCCAACTCTTTCCAATATCTCAAAAGGTCCGATGAACCTTGGTATAAGCTTGCCCTTAACACCAAATCTCCGTATGCCACGTCCCGGCGATATCTTGAGAAATACATGATCTCCGATTTGGAACTCAAGATCTCTCCTTCTCGTGTCGGCATAAGCCTTTTGCCTAGACTGAACAACTTGCAGTCTTTCTCGAATCAATTGTATTCTTTCAGTGGTAACCCTTACCATGTCTGGACCTAGCAGTTGTTTCTCTCCAACTTCGTCCCAGCATAAGGGTGATCGGCAACTCCTTCCGTATAAAGCTTCGAAAGGTGCCATTTGTATACTTGCCTGGTAGCTATTATTGTATGCAAATTCCACCAACGGCAAGTGATCATGCCAGCTTCCATCGAAATAAATGATGCAAACTCTGAGCATATCTTCAACCACCTGATTAGTTCTCTCGGTCTGACCATCCGTTTGAGGATGAAAAGCTGTACTAAAGTTAAGCCTTGTTCCCAACGAATGTTGTAGTCCCTTCCAAAAATGAGAAGTAAAACGGGGATCTCTGTCAGACACGATTGAAACAGGAATACCATGTAATCTGACTATTTCCTTGATGTATAATGCAGCCAAAATATCAACTGACCATCGGCTCTTTATTGGCAAGAAATGCGCCGATTTAGTCAATCGGTCAATAATAACCCATATTCCATCATGTCCTCCTTTTGATTTAGATAAATCCATAATGAAATCCATACTAATATTCTCCCACTTCCATTTGGGAATATCTAGAGGATGTAATTTTCCAGTAGGCTTTTGGTGTTCCGCCTTGACCTGTTGGCAAGTGAGACAGCGTGATACATAGTCTGCTATTTCCCTTTTCATGTTGGGCCACCAAAAATTCCTCTTCACATCTTGGTACATTTTGGTTAATCCTGGATGAATCGTGTACCTTGATCTATGAGCTTCATCTAAGATCTTCTTCTTTAACTCGGGACAATCCGGTATGCAAGTTCTATTCCTGAACATTAATCTTCCTTCACAAGTTATTTGAAAATTAGATTGTCCTTCCAGTTTGTCTTTGATCTCTTCTAATATTGGGTCATTATCTTGAAGCGCTCGTATTTCAGATAATAGGTCTGGATGAATGCTTATATGAGATAATGTGACACATTGAAAGTCTGTGTCCATGCTTATGTTGAGTTCAGAGAATTGCTCCAGCAATTTCCATTCTTGAATCATACAATTGGCTAACAGTGCTCTCGGCTTTGTGACCAGCCTTGTCACAGTGCTTGCAAACTCTATTTGAAGGGGTAGTGGTGATAGAGAAGGGCTTGGTCTTCTTGGACTTCTGATCTTGTGAAGAAGTACCTCCATTACTAGGCCTCTTCTTGAAGTTGGGTTTAAAGGAACCCGAACCTGTGACTTGTTCTTTCTTATCCTTCCCACGGATTCTATCTGATAGCTCCGTGGCATCTTCTAACAATTGAGCTCGGCGTACTATCTCTGAGTAGACCTGAATATCCATTGGCGCCAGCTGGGTAATATATTGGGGCCTGAGCCCATTAAGGAACCTCCTAGCTTTCATCTTCTCAGTGCTAACTAAGTGCTTAGCATACCGAGACAATCTAGAGAATTGTGCCTCGTACTCTGCCACCGATAATGACCATTGCTTGAGTGCGGCAAATTCGGTAGCTTTCTTTTCTTGGACTCGGTCTGAAAAATATTTATTGTTGAAATGTTCAACAAATTCTTCCCAAGTAATTTGGTCTTGATTTATTGTAGCTTCGACTGACTCCCACCAGCATCGGGCATCCCTTTCTAGTTGGAAAGTAGCTAATAAGACTTTATCTTGATCCGTGCACTGCATAACACGGAATATACGCTCCGTCTCCCTGATCCAGTGCTCTGCGTCATCCGGATCAGTAGAACCCATGAATTTGGGACGGTTCATGTTCTTGAAGACTTGGTGGAGACTTCGGCTCGTTGTGCACCTCCCTGTGCTACTTGTTGCAGCACTTGGGTCATGCCTTGGAGTGTACGCTGCATGTTGCGCCACTGAGCACGTTCGGCAGCCATTATCCTACAATTACAATAGCTATAACAGTGTGCAATTTTGTTAAGGGCTCTTAAATTTTCCATGATAACTCCACCCTTGGTTCTACCCAATCTCACTGGTTAATGGTTTAAACCTATCCTTGGACTTGGGTTTTCTGAGGAATTGAACACCCTAGGCTCTGATACCACAAAAACTGTCACGCCCCGAGTGCGGAAGGTACCCGGAGATGCGCGACAAGTTTATATCAATCATGTCAATCAGAGTAGTAGTGTATTCGACACAAAGACAGAGTGCACAAATATAAAGATAACCCAATCCATTTATTCCTTTAATGAGAATATGTCTATTACAAAGCCTTGCAAATACTAGACTCAATAAAAGAAAGGTACAACTCTTGACTCAAGAAAAATAGAGAAAAGACAGGACTAATTGACGCTTGAGTAGCTCTAACTCTTTCACTCTTGGCTTTCCCGATCAGATTGAATTCCCTCATCGTCGGACTTACCTGAAAAGTAGGGAAACACTGAGTGAGCGAACGCTCAGTAGGAAGTTATATCTCAAGGACTAGCAAGAGGTTTAAGTAATTATATTTTTCCATGAATGCACTATAGCTATGCATGCTCGCAAAACGACAAGATAGCAAGAGAATATAATAATAAGATAGCAAGAAGAACTAGTCATGAACTTTCAAGAACTTATCAAGCAGATAACAAGACTTTCAAGCAAGTAAACTCATCATGTCATGTTGGAATTTGGCTATTTTGTTTCAAGTCAAGCAAGTATACAATTACCCTTTCTCGGGCCACGCAAGTCATGTAATATCAAGTCAAGTACAAGATTTTTAGAATGTTTAATCAAGCTAGTCATGCACTTCGGTATAATGCCAATACTGTGATCAATCAACTCCCATGGGCACAAGTACTTTTGGGTGCTCCTCCCAGAACCAGATCGGGCCCTATATGTGCAGGCATTAATCATGTATTTTAACATCCACTTTTGTATATAGCCAATATGGAATTTCAAGGATAAAGCTTGTAGACACGTAGGATAGACTTTGATAGAATAGAGTCTAAAAATATGACACTTGACATAGATAGGCGATAATAACGGTATAATCACGATTATCGATAAAACTAGGTGGAATTGGTTCCCCAACTTGGGTACCATGACAAGTAAGTGCCCACAAGTAAATGGTCACTTCTTTTAATATAGAATTGAGGTCCACAAGAACACCATATTGGATATAGAATTGGGGTCTACAAGAACAGCACATCATCGGCATGTTTTTCCCCGTTTATTAAGATAATTCTCACATCATACCCATGGCATGACATGAGGGCCGGTATACGATGTTTCTATAGAGTGACATGGCAAAGATTGTTTAATGGGTTTTTATGGTACAACTAGCTCAGTCGGCCTTGAGAGAATCCAAGGCTCGAGGAGTCTTACGGAGGTCTCTATGACTAACTCGCTAGTCCAAAGGAACGGAATGTCCAATGGAGAGCTTGTATGTCACTGAGAGTTAAGGGGGTAACGTTAAAACATCATGAAACGTGGGACTATATTCACAGAGTGGAAATATAGTGCCAATATATATATACATAAGTATGAAACCCTCGGATAATAGAAACAGTGAAAAAAATAGTTTTACAGGAAAATAACGACTTTAGTTAAGTCATTAATCACGTAATTAATGCCTTACATAAGGGCGTTTCTTGAGGTTTTGACGACCCGTGAAGCAGTCGTCCAAACTATATTTCAATTTTTACAGAATTTCAATATTTCAGAATTTTAACCAAAACGCGCCCTGGACAGGGGCGTCAGTTCAGTAGGAGACGACCTAGACAAGGTCGTGAAATCAAGAATTTACCAATTTTCAGATAATAAAATTTCAAGAAAAAGGGTACATGATCATGATAGGAAAAATAGCAGGATTTCACAGGTATACTCATGCAATATATTAGATTCATGGTTACATAGATATTAAATTTTAAACGTGGGTATTTATTAATTACATGCAATTGACGACTTCTGGGCAGGGCGTCAAAACAATAATTAGCGCCCTAGTGTGGGTCGCTTCTTTAAATTAGCGCCCTTGTTAAGGGCGTTTCTTTTTGAAATTACATAGAAAATATCTGAAACCACAATAAAACTATATGCATGCACGACCGATGATATTATTAAGATCTTAAGCTAGTTTGGGCTACGATCTTGAGAAAACCTACCTGATGAGTAATCTGGATGAAGTTATGTGAAGGTTTTGATAAGAACCAATGCTCTGTTCTAAACAGAGCCTCCTGAAGCAACTAGAACAGCACCCAGAAGATGGTTGCTTCCGAACTTAATCAAACGGCAGCACACCGAAGAGGATGCAGTGACGATAAGAGTTTGCTGAGAAGAGGAAAAACTCTTCTTCTTTTACTGGTTGAAGAAGATGCAGTCGACAAGGATGATGCCGATGAGGAACCTTTAGTTCTTCAGCACGTTGGAAAACTCGACAGGGTAACCTACAACAAAGATGAAGAACATTAATATTAATATTCTTCGTAACTATGACTGGAGGCAAGGGAAGAAGAACATCACCTGTTCTTCACGTACGCAGCAGCAGAGCTTCGACCAAATAGATTTTAGGGTTTGATGGACAAGGATTAATTATAGGGTTTTGGGGAACCCTAATAGAGTTAGAGTTTGATTAAGGGTAGTATTGCCTTGATAGAGTCCTTTCTATATTCTACTAACTCGTACAAATCCCTAAACTTTCCCTGGATAGAGTCGAACGAAACTCGAACTGAATTAACGCCTTTCTATAGGGCGTTACTTAAATTAACGCCTTTTTGAACGTCGTTTCTTTAGTGAAACGCGTCTAAGCAAAGGGTGTTACGTTTAATTGCCCTTTTATTTATTTTGGTCGTTTGAGAATTGACGCCTTGTCCAGGGGGCGTCCCTTTTTCAATTCACGCCTTAGCCAGAGGCGTTTAATTTTAATTAGCGCCTTGAATCAAGGCGTTATTCACATTTTTGGTTCTATTTATTTGTTCCTCTTGATTTTTCTTTTACTTACTTAAATCTTTTAGCCTATTTTGACTAATTAAGAATTTGTTTATTCTAATTTGATTTATTTAAAAATCTTTATTTTTCCAGGGTTGCTACACCCTCCCCCACTTAAAAGAATTTGGTCCCCAAATTCAATCGCATATACATGTGGAGAGTGTAGAGCCTATTACCTTAAAATAATTCTGGGAATCGTTTCCTCATGGATTCCTCGGTCTCCCATGTGGCTTCATGATCGGAACTCTTACTCCATTGTACCTTTAGCATGGGAATAACCTTATTCCTTAGGGTACGTACTTCACGATCTAGTATCTTCATGGGCTTCTGCTCATATGTGAGATCCTTTTGGATCACTAAGTCTCCATGATCAATAATATGCGATGGATCGTGCACATACTTCTTCAACATAGATATGTGGAATACATTATGCACTTCAGACAATTGAGGAGGCAATGCGATGCGATAAGCAACCTCGCCAACTCTTTCCAATATCTCAAAAGGTCCGATGAACCTTGGTGTAAGCTTGCCCTTAACACCAAATCTCCGTATGCCACATCCCGGCGATATCTTGAGAAATACATGATCTCCGATTTGGAACTCAAGATCTCTCCTTCTCGTGTCGACATAAGCCTTTTGCCTAGACTGAGCAACTTGCAGTCTTTCTCGAATCAATTGTATTCTTTCAGTGGTAACCCTTACCATGTCTGGACCTAGCAGTTGTTTCTCTCCAACTTCATCCCAGCATAAGGGTGATCGGCAACTCCTTCCGTATAAAGCTTCGAAAGGTGCCATTTGTATACTTGCCTGGTAGCTATTATTGTATGCAAATTCCACCAACAGCAAGTGATCATGCCAGCTTCCATCGAAATCAATGATGCAAGCTCTGAGCATATCTTCAACCACCTGATTAGTTCTCTCGGTCTGACCATCCGTTTGAGGATGAAAAGCTGTACTAAAGTTAAGCCTTGTTCCCAACGAATGTTGTAGTCCCTTCCAAAAATGAGAAGTAAAACGGGGATCTCTGTCAGACACGATTGAAACAGGAATACCATGTAATCTGACTATTTCCTTGATGTATAATGCAGCCAAAATATCAACTGACCATCGGCTCTTTATTGGCAAGAAATGCGCCGATTTAGTCAATCGGTCAATAATAACCCATATTCCATCATGTCCTCCTTTTGATTTAGATAAATCCATAATGAAATCCATACTAATATTCTCCCACTTCATTTGGGAATATCTAGATGATGTAATTTTCCAGTAGGCTTTTGGTGTTCCACCTTGACCTGTTGGCAAGTGAGACAGCGTGATACATAGTCTGCTATTTCCCTTTTCATGTTGGGCCACCAAAAATTCCTCTTCACATCTTGGTACATTTTGGTTAATCCTGGATGAATCGTGTACCTTGATCTATGAGCTTCATCTAAGATCTTCTTCTTTAACTCGGGACAATCCGGTATGCAAGTTCTATTCCTGAACATTAATCTTCCTTCACAAGTTATTTGGAAATTAGATTGTCCTTCTAGTTTGTCTTTGATCTCTTCTAATATTGGGTCATTATCTTGAAGCGCTCGTATTTCAGATAATAGGTCTGGATGAATGCTTATATGAGATAATGTGACACATTGAAAGTCTGTGTCCATGCTTATGTTGAGTTCAGAGAATTGCTCCAGCAATTTCCATTCTTGAATCATACAATTGGCTAACAGTGCTCTCGGCTTTGTGACCAGCCTTGTCACAATGCTTGCAAACTGTATTTGAAGGGGTAGTGGTGATAGAGAAGGGCTTGGTCTTCTTGGACTTCTGATCTTGTGAAGAAGTACCTCCATTACTAGGCCTCTTCTTGAAGTTGGGTTTAAAGGAACCCGAACCTGTGACTTGTTCTTTATTATCCTTCCCACGGATTCTATCTGATAGCTCCGTGGCATCTTCTAACAATTGAGCTCGGCGTACTAACTCTGAGTAGACCTGAATATCCATTGGCGCCAGCTGGGTAATATATTGGGGCCTGAGCCCATTAAGGAACCTCCTAGCTTTCATCTTCTCGGTGCTAACTAAGTGCTTAGCATACCGAGACAATCTAGAGAATTGTGCCTCGTACTCCGCCACCGATAATGACCGTTGCTTGAGTGCGGCAAATTCGGTAGCTTTCTTTTCTTGGACTCGGTCTGAAAAATATTTATTGTTGAAATGTTCAACAAATTCTTCCCAAGTAATTTGGTCTTGATTTATTGTAGCTTCGACTGACTCCCACCAGCATCGAGCATCCCTTTCTAGTTGAAAGTAGCTAATAAGACTTTATCTTGATCCGTGCACTGCATAACACGGAATATACGCTCCGTCTCCCTGATCCAGTGCTCTGCGTCATCCGATCAGTAGAACCCATGAATTTGGGAGGGTTCATGTTCTTGAAGACTTGGTGGAGACTTCCGGCTCGTTGTGCACCTCCCTGTGCTACTTGTTGCAGCACTTGGGTCATGCCTTGGAGTGTACGCTGCATGTTGCGCCACTGAGCACGTTCGGCAGCCATTATCCTACAATTACAATAGCTATATCAGTGTGCAATTTTGTTAAGGGCTCTTAAATTTTCCATGTTAACTCCACCCTTGGTTCTACCCAATCTCACTGGTTAATGGTTTAAACCTATCCTTAGACTTGGGTTTTCCGAGGAATTGAACACCCTAGGCTCTGATACCACAAAAACTGTCACGCCCCGAGCGCGGAAGGTACCCGGAGATGCGCGACAAGTTTATATCAATCATGTCAATCAGAGTAGTAGTGTATTCGACACAAAGACAGAGTGCGCAAATATAAAGATAACCCAATCCATTTATTCCTTTAATAAGAATATGTCTATTACAAACCCTTGCAAATACTAGACTCAATAAAAGAAAGGTACAACTCTTGACTCAAGAAAAATATGGAAAAGACAGGACTAATTGACGCTTGAGTAGCTCTAACTCTTTCACTCTTGGCTTTCCCGATCAGATTGAATTCCCTCATCGTCGGACTTACCTGAAAAGTAGGGAAACACTGAGTGAGTGAACGCTCAGTAGGAAATTATATCTCAAGGACTAGCAAGAGGTTTAAGTAATTATATTTTTCCATGAATGCACTATAGCTATGCATGCTCGTAAAACGACAAGATAGCAAGAGAATATAACAATAAGATAGCAAGAAGAACTAGTCATGAACTTTCAAGAACTTATCAAGCAGATAACAAGACTTTCAAGCAAGTAAACTCATCATGTCATGTTGGAATTTGGCTATTTTTTTCAAGTCAAGCAAGTATACAATTACCATTTCTCGGGCCACGCAAGTCATGTAATATCAAGTCAAGTACAAGATTTGTGGAATGTTTAATCAAGCTAGTCATGCACTTCGGTATAATGCCAATACCGTGATCAATCAACTCCCATGGGCACAAGTACTTTTGGGTGCTCCTCCCAGGACCAGATCGGGCCCTATATGTGCAGGCATTAATCATGTATTTTAACATCCACTTTTGTATATAGCCAATATGGAATTTCAAGGATAAAGCTTGTAGACACGTAGGATAGACTTTGATAGAATAGAGTCCAAAAATATGACACTTGACATAGATAGACGATAATAACAGTACAATCACGATTATCGATAAAACTAGGTGGAATTGGTTCCCTAACTTGGGTACCATGACAAGTAAGTGCCCACAAGTAAATGGTCACTTCTTTTAATATCGAATTGAGGTCCACAAGAACATCATATTGGATATAGAATTGGGGTCTACAAGAACAGCACATCATCGGCATGTTTTTCCCCGTTTATTAAGATAGTTCTCACATCATACCCATGGCATGACATGAGGGCCGGTATACCATGTTTCTATAGAGTGACATGGCAAAGATTGTGTAATGGGTTTTTATGGTACAACCAGCTCAGTCGGCCTTGAGGGAATCCAAGGCTCAAGGAGTCTTACGGAGGTCTCTATGACTAACTCGCTAGTCCAAAGGAACAGAATGTCCAATGGAGAGCTTGTATGTCACTGAGAGTTAAGGGGGTAACGTTAAAACATCATGAAACGTGGGACTATATTCACGGAGTGGAAATATAGTGCCAATATATATATACATAAGTATGAAACCCTCAGATAACAGAAACAGTGAAAAAAATAGTTTTACAGGAAAATAACGACTTTAGTTAAGTCATTAATCACGTAATTAACGCCTTACATAAGGGCGTTTCTTGAGCTTTTGACGACCCGTGAAGCAGTCGTCCAAACTATATTTCAATTTTTACAGAATTTCAATATTTCAGAATTTTAACCAAAACGTGCCCTGGACAGGGGCGTCAATTCAGCAGGAGACGACCTAGACAAGGTCGTGAAATCAAGAATTTACCAATTTTCAGATAATAAAATTTCAGGAAAAAGGGTACATGATCATGACAGGAAAAATAGCAGGATTTCACAGGTATACTCATGCAATATATTAGATTCATGGTTACATAGATATTAAATTTTAAACGTGGGTATTTATTAATTACATGCAATTGACGACTTCTGGGCAGGGCGTCAAAACAATAATTAGCGCCCTAGTGTGGGTCGCTTCTTTAAATTAGTGCCCTTGTCAAGGGCGTTTCTTTTTGAAATTACATAGAAAACATCTGAAATCACAATAAAACTATATGCATGCACGACCGATGATATTATTAAGATCTTAAGCTAGTTTGGGCTACGATCTTGAGAAAACCTACCTGATGGGTAATCTGGATGAAGTTATGTGAAGGTTTTGATAAGAACCGATGCTCTGTTCTAAACAGAGCCTCCGGAAGCAACTAGAACAGCACCCAGAAGATGGTTGCTTCCGAACTTAATCAAACGGTAGCACACCGAAGAGGATGCAGTGACGATAAGAGTTTGCTGAGAAGAGGAAAAACTCTTCTTCTTTTACTGGTTGAAGAAGATGCAGTCGACAAGGATGACGCCGATGAGGAACCTTTAGTTCTTCAGCACGTTGGAAAACTCGACAGGGTAACCTACAACAAAGATGAAGAACATTAATATTAATATTCTTCGTAACTATGACTGGAGGCAAGGGAAGAAGAACATCACATGTTCTTCACGTACGCAGCAGCAGAGCTTCGACCAAATAGATTTTAGGGTTTGATGGACAAGGATTATTTATAGGGTTTTGGGGAACCCTAATAGAGTTAGAGTTTGATTAAGGGTAGTATTGCCTTGATAGAGTCCTTTCTATATTCTACTAACTCGTACTAATCCATAAACTTTCCCTGGATAGAGTCGAACGAAACTCGAACTTAATTAACGCCTTTCTATAGGGCGTTACTTAAATTAACGCCTTTTTGAACGTCGTTTCTTTAGTGAAACGCGTCTAAGCAAAGGGTGTTACGTTTAATTACCCTTTTATTTATTTTGGTCGTTTGAGAATTGACGCCTTGTCCAGGGGGCGTCCCTTTTTCAATTCACGCCATAGCCAGAGGCGTTTAATTTTAATTAGCGCCTTGAATCAAGGCGTTATTCACATTTTTGGTTCTATTTATTTGTTCCTCTTGATTTTTCTTTTACTTAATTAAATCTTTTAGCCTATTTTGACTAATTAAGAATTTGTTTATTCTAATCTGATTTATTTAAAAATCTTTATTTTTCCAGGGTTGCTACACGTGATGTCTACGACAGAAATCTCTTGTTATATCTTGTTACTTGTTCGTGCTTGACTGTTTAATTACTTGATGATGGCCATTTCCTCATTACAATTTCCTGTTACACTTGCTACATGTTATACTTGTTGAAATCTAGATATCTTATATTTCTTGACCTTGCAAGATCTTTATATTACGTTGTTTTTCTTCTGTATCGTCATTTCTTTTCTTATCATTGCATATGAAAATGGAATAATTGGTTAATTACGTAAACTTGCCTGTTATTATCTATTGAGCGTCAGCTCATAGTTGTTGTTTCCCCCCCTTTCCAGGCAGTTCAGGTGGCGACGCGCAGACCGATGGGGAGGGACATGAGTGATATCTCTGAGTTTACCAGTTCTAGATGTTGAGTTGGCACAGTTATCCTAGTCTTAGTTGTGCATTAGAGTGTGTTTAGCTTCAGTTATGATATTATTGTTAGAGTTGTATTGCCTCAGTTTGTATTAAGTTGGTTTAAGGTTATTGTACAAGATTTGGAATGTTTCTTGATCAATAAGTTATCTCTCTTCATAGCACTTGTGTTTAAGGCTTAAATTAGCTTATCATTATTTCTAGCTATTTCTGACTGTACGTTCCGATATTCCGCGTCGGGGCGTGACAGTCACAAAACGTATCTGCCAGGTGAAAATCACTGAATTGAAGATGACCCTTAAGTGCTTAAGTCTTCAATTTCAGAATTGAAGATGGCCCTTATGTCTTCAATTTCAGAATTGAAGACGGCCCTCAAGTCTTCAATTACTGAATTGAAGACGGCCCTTAAGTCTTCAATTTCAGAATTGAAGATGGCCCTTAAGTCTTCAATTTCAGAATTGAAGACGGCCCTCAAGTCTTCAATTAACTGAAGACTGCTCACAGGGGCGTCAATTCCATTTCTTGAGGAATTAAAGTTATAACATTAGAAAATTCATATCTGTGAAACCAAAACTCAGTAATTATATCTGAACATGTTTCTAGACTCCCGAGGAATTGTACTAAGTATTCATATCCCTACTTTCAAATTTTGAGAAACTTTTTTGAAATGAACAGTGTTTTGAGTCACAAAACATATCTGCCAGGTGAAAATCACTAAGTTGAAGACGGCCCTTAAGTCTTCAATTTCAGAATTGAAGACGACCCTTAAGTCTTCAATTTTAGAATTGAAGACGGCCCTCAAGTCTTCAATTACTGAATTGAAGATGGCCCTTAAGTCTTCAATTTCAAAATTGAAGATGGCCCTTAAGTCTTCAATTTCAGAATTGAGGACGGGCCTCAAGTCTTCAATTAATTGAAGACTGGGTAAAGGGGCGCCAATTTGATATATACATATATATATATATATATATATATATATATATATATATATATATATTATTTATTTAAAAAATTAAAAATTTGAAGGATTATCAAACCCTCAGATGCCAACTCAGTAATTACAACTTCTGATCTTGATCTCTCTCAAAAATTGTGCAAACACAACCCTAATCCATACTCCTGCGTATGATGAGTTCTTAAAATTCCGTTCCATGAAAAAAAATCTACTTGTGTATACCCTACATGGTCAAACCTTGAATCTCTTAAACTATCATTTGGGAGTGTAGGAGCTAAGTGCTATGTAGGATAAAGTGGTATGTTGTGGGAGCCACCTCTTGAGGCCGTACGGTGCAAAGCGCTACACGACGGGAGCCACCTCTTGAGCCTGTAGGGGCCACCTCTAGAATCCTCCATAACCAAATGACTAGTTAATCTTGTCTGAAATACTACGTTTTTAAATTCTTAAAATTTCATATTGGCTATAAATGAGACTGGATGTCAAAGGTAATACATGAAATGATGTGCATATAGGGCCCGGTCTGGTCCTGGGAGGAGCACCCGAAGGTACTTGTGCCCATGGGAGTTTATTGACCACGGTGTTTAGCATTGCACCAGAGTACGGGCAATACTTATTTGACTTGCGAGGCCCGGAACGGGCAATACTTGACTTGTGGCCCGAGAAATGGCAAAATACTTGCTTGATAATAGCCAATTCTACTTATACGTACTTGACAATACTTGCTTGAATTGAATTTTTTACTTGATATACCTGTACATGAGTTCCTTCTCATACCTGCGTTCATACTTGTACACGAATCTCTGCTTGCCCGAAGTGGCATTTACATCTGTAAATTCTTGAAATACTGCTTGTCAAATACTTGAAATCTTGTTATACTCTCTTTATACAGTTCTTGATCTCTTATTGTTCATCATGCCTAGATTTACATGTATACATGCTTTTTATTATACGTACATCATGCATAGCCATACTGATAATACATGCAAATTGTAAATCACGTAAAGATTGCTCGTATTTGAGATGTAATTCCTACTGAGCGATTCGCTCATCCAATTACTTCCTAATATTTTCAGGTGATTCAGATAGCGACAAGAATGGGTTTGAGATCGAGTGAAGAGTGCTAGAACGCCATCCATTTATCATTAGCTAGTCGAGTCTTTGAATTTATTTGAGTCTACTTTGTATTCCCAGTTATGTCAGTAAGTGGTATAAACTTTGTGTTAAGTCGTGTAGCCTAATGTTTGGCTTTCTAAATTTGGAAATGTGTCATGGACTATCTTTATTTCTTTGATTAATCAAATAAACATCACTTGGACTATTAGAATTTATTAGATTTTTAGTCATTTGTGCACTTCAAAAATTTGTATGTTAAAATTCTTATCGCTCTAATGACACGATCTATATAGACATGTCACGCATCCGAGTATCTTCCGCGCTCGGGACGTGACAGTCTTCATGGTATCAGAGCCTAGGTTTTCAAACCTAGGGAACTAGAAGAAATAAAAGGTTCGAAATTGAAATCTAAGTAAAAAAACTTGAGTCCAAGGATAGGTAAAACCCGAGTCCAAGGATAGATATACCTTACCTAGTGAGTTGGATAGAGCCATGGGTTAAGTTCTATAATGACTTTTGACCTTACAAGTAAACCCGATCTTTATCATTCTTAACTCTTTTGTAGGATCGTGGCTGCGGAAAGACCACAATGGCGTGAGATGCAACGCACCGTGCAAGGCCTTACACAGGCACTACAGCAAGTGGCCCAAGGCCGAGCAAACCGTGGAGCGAGAGATCTCCACCAAAGTTTCCGTAACATGAACTCACCGTGGTTCACGGGTTCATTCGACCCCGAGGATGCTGAGAATTGGCTAAAGGAGATGGAACGAATCTTCCGTGTAATGCAATGCGCAGACGAGGAGAAGGTTTTACTGGCCGTATTCCAACTAGAGCGGGACGCTCGCTACTGGTGGGAATCCATAGAAGTAACACTGCTAGAATACCATGTCACATGGGATGAATTGACGGAGCATTTCAACAACAAGTACTTCTCCGACCATATCCAGGAGAAGAAGGCCGCGGAATTCACCGTTCTAAAACAACGGGGCTTGAAAGTGGCCGCGTGTGAGGCCCAGTTTTCCAGATTATCTAGGTATGCACCCCACTTGGTATGTACGGAAAATATGAAGGCGAGAAGATTCCTCAACGGGCTTCGGCCCCATTATATCACACAACTTGCCCCGATGGATATCCAAGTCTATTCGGAGAAAGTTCGGCGTGCCCAATTGCTAGAAGATGCCACCGAATTATCCGAGAGAATCTGAGGAAGAGACAAGAAGGAACCCGTCACAAGCCTGGAAAAATTCAAACAATCCTTCAACAAGAAGCTGTTATTCATGGGGGGGAGCCCTCCAAGGCAAAGAAATTCCAGAAGAATGACAAGCCATTCTCCACCACCACACCATCAAAGGAAATTTGCAAGTATTGTGATAAAGCTGGCCATAAGACCGAAGAATGTTGGAGGAAGTTAGGAGCTTGTCTTCGATGCGGGAGCCGAGAGCATCGGATCCCAGACTGCTCACTGATGAAGGAGTAGGACATCAAAGATGAGAAGCGTCCGGTAAAGAAACAAGGCCGTCTGCAAGCTCTCCGAGAGACGGAACCTACTGAAGGCGGAATTGTGGAAGGTACTCTCACTATTTGTTCAAAAATTGCTCAAGTTTTATTTGATACCGGAGCAACTCATTCATTCGTTTACAAGAACTTTGCTGCTTCATTTTTTAATAAATATGAATTGTTAGATTTGGTCATATCTACACCTCTTGGGAATGAGTCTGATATCACTTATCACTATCCAAATTGTGAAGTGATGATTAAGGGAAGCAATTTACCTGCTGACCTGATATGCCTAATATGAAGGGTTATGACGTCTAACTAGGTGCCGACTGGCTATCCACATACCAAGCAATTGTAGATTGCCGGCATGACAAGGTAACTTTCATGGATTTCCCAGAGCTAGTTTACAATAGCGCTCGGAGTAAATCACATCTTATATCAGCACTCCGAGCTAGTAAACTTATGAATAAGGGATGCATGGCTTTCATAGCATTCGTGACTGCCACGGAAGTCGAGAAGGTTAAACTTGAAGACATCCGTGTAATTCGGGATTTTCTCGATGTTTTTCCAGAAGATTTAACCGGCTTACCCCCGGAAAGGGAAGTGTCGTTCACAATCGACCTTGTCCCTGGTGCTGGTCCTGTCTCTAGGGAACCATACAGAATGTCCCCTGTTGAGCTGAATGAACTAAAGGAACAACTAATGGAGTTATTGAAAAAGGGTTTCATCAGGCTGAGTACTTCCCCTTGGGGAGCACCCGTGATGTTCATCAAAAAGAAGGATGGATCGATGAGACTATGCATCGATTATCGGTAGCTAAATAACCTTACAATCAAGAACAAATACTCGCTGCCGATGATTGACGGGCTGTTCGATCAGTTATCAGGAGCTTCATATTTCTCCAAGATTGATCTTCGTTCTGGTTACCACCAATTAAAGATCAAAGAAGAAGACATTCATAAAATTGCATTCCGAAGTAGGTATGGGCATTACGAATTTACTGTTATGCCTTTCGGACTAACAAATGCCCCCGTAGCTTTTATGCAGTTAATGAACAGCATATTCAGGCCCTATTTAGACCAATTCATTGTAGTCTTTATTGATGATATTCTGATATATTCCAAGATCGAAGATGATCATGAAGAACATCTCAAGAAGGCACTATAGATATTAAGGGAAAACAAGCTATATGCCAAATTCAGCAAATGCGAGTTCTGGCTCGAGCAAGTTTCCTTCTTAGGCCATATTATTTCAATGAATGGAATTGCTGTTGACCCGTCCAAGGTCGAAGCCGTGAAGAACTAGGAACGACCCACAAATGCAACGGAAATTCGAAGCTTCTTGGGTCTAGCTGGTTACTACTGGCGTTTTATCAAGGACTTCTCTAAGATTGTCGTTCCTCTTGTTGTGCCCCTTGTGCTTTGATGATAATGTGGTGTTTTAATGATAGCAACATGAATAAGTCACCATATTGTTAAACTAATAACATCACATTGAGTATGCATATGTCTGATCTGTTTCCGTGGAGAATGCATGATATGTCTGATCTGTTTCTATGGAGAATGCATGATATGTCTGATCTGTTTCTGTGGAGAATGCATGAGTGTGCTAGCTCTAGTCTGTGCATTGCATATAGTCTATACATTCACAGTATTGCATAGGTGCATTCATCAGTTCATACTGTCTATACACTGATGCATGTGAGGTCCTGTCTGCACGCTGAACTCTGTACATTGCTCTGCTTCAGGCTGAGCAAGTCCATACATTGTCCTGTAGCATGCACAAGTCTATACATTGTCATGCACACACCCACAGGTCTACACATTGCATTGCAGCATGAACAATAGAGTCTATACATTACCTTGTGTTGTGTTTGTGCATCGTTTAGAACAAGTCTATACATTCCTGACAGCATGCCTGAACCTTAATAGTTGAAGTCTGTACACTCGTCTTCATGCATATGCAAGTCAATACATTCTGTTGATATGTTTGTGCTTCATGCAATTAGTCTGTACAGGGTATTTCATGCATGCTATCAAGCCAGTACAAGTCCATACATCCGCAGGCTAAGTTGCTAAGTCTGTACAGCGTCTTTGTAGCGTCTGGCCAGCAAGTCTGCACATTGCATGTGTCACAGACATAGCAAGTCTGCACATCACAGACAAAATATGTACAGCCCCTTGCATTGCACTATGGACGCCAAAAATATGACGATGATGATCATGGCGACATTCACGTCTACACATTTGAGCGTGAGTCGAAGACAGAAATGCCGAATAAACCTCATGCCTCGCCCGATCAGGACGAGAACTCGCTTGGTGGTCCGCTACCCGCTAAGGAAGCCCCCTAAGCAGAAGATACAGCTACAACGCTCCGACCGGCCATGCCGAGAGCTGAATCAGAGAAAAGTTGAGAACTCCGGCATAGTCTCGACATGCATCGAAAGTTACGCAAAGTCTGGGACCGAGTCCCGGAGGGTGCGAACGAAAAATTGTGGAAGCCATGCATCGCAACCGGAACATTTTGGGAATGCCAACATTCACATAAATGGCCGTAGCTTCGAAAAGAATCTATTCGGTGCTTAAAACGGCGCGGAAGGGCCTTAAAGCGGCGCGCCTTAAAACGGCGCGCCCCCTTGCTTAAACGGCGCGCTCACCTTTGATTCATGCCCCCCTTTAGCTTGTTAAACTGGCGCGCCCTTGAGGATGACAAAACCGGCGCGCCCATTTGCCCATTTCTAAAAGTCTTTTCTTCAAATATTTACCATGGCGTGCTCACGTTGAAAGCAAAAGGAAAGCTATTCCGGCGCGGTTACTATTCCCCCACGCCGGATTAGGTGATGCGAACAAGCCGTTCTCTGAAGCGTTTCCCCGGCGCGCAATCAACCCATCCCATCCACCAGCCGATACCCTATTTTTGCATCAACCTAGTGCCTAGAGGGCATTCAATGCTCTGAAGCCCTGTCTCCATGGGCATTCAATGCTCTGGAGCCCTATCTCCACCTTCGTTCGACAACGTAGCTGCATCGACGGTAAAGACAAGCATCCATGGTGGAGAAGTGGCAGCAGATCCTCCCGACAAACCTGCGAACATCCCGTCCTAGGATGAGCGCCAGTGTACGGCATGAATCAGCAACATCCAACACAACAACAACGTTGTTGCGAACAAGGCAGGGGTGGCGGGAATCCTCTCCCCCACTGTCCGTTCTATAAGAGGCATGCTCCACTGGAGAAGAAGAATAGAAGAGAGCTGCTCGAACCCCCTCGGCTGTATGCAATGAAGAGAAGAAGAAAAAGAAGAGGAGAAGGCCACCCGAAGAGAAGGAAGCTCCACCCATCCATGCCAGAGAGGTGAAGAAAGAAAGAGAGAGGAGAGTGAGAGTGAGAAGCGAGCTCGGAGGGGGAGGAGCTTGTGCTCCGTTCCCCCTCCCCCATCGATGTATTCCCTCCTTTCCCTCTACTGTATTCTCCCCTTTTCTCGCTTTAGGGTAGATTCCCAGCTGTATTTCTCTTTGCAAACGAATAAAAAGAAAAGCCCTTTTTGCAACATACGGTGTTCTTCTGCTTCCCTCTCTTTCTCTCTGCCTTCTCCTCATCCAGGCCCTTCGAAGCTTGCTTCTCCATAGCATGGCCTTCGAAGGAGCCCGTCAGGGGATGAACATTCATGGCCTCTCGTGGCACACATTCATCCCGCTTATGAAAACATCGCCCGTGAGTCGTGGGCGCTCTTGTAGGCTGGCCCTCGAGCGTTCCGCACTCGCACTTGGGCTAACGGACCGCCGTGAGGCCGCTCCGCATTTTGAGAGTTTACCCCGGAGCAATCCGATTGGTGACTCTCCTTGATCTCCGGCAAGTCCCGGTCCGGGGGAGGTGCTGCCCAATTCTCGCCATGGCCAAGAACACTCAGGAACAAACGAACAAACCACCTCCGAGAACAAGAACAACACACAGTAAGCTCTATGAATCAAACCCTTCGAACGAACACTTAAGCATTCATGCTAATTCACCTCAATAAACGACTAAAATGTTTAAACCCCCTTTTCATCAACCTAATCTTCCAAATGGATGAACAAACCAGTCATTAACCCAACCTGCAGGTGAAAGAAAAGAGAGAAACACACAGTCAATTGCTTTGAAACAACCCTCGGAGGAGTTTATCCCGGCGCGGTTACTATGGCGCCCCGCCGTTTTAAATCCACACTCAAAAGTTCCATTTTCCTCCTATCCTGGCGCGGTTACTATTCCCCCGCGCCGTTTTAACCCACACTCGAAACCCCTTTCGATTCTAATCCGGCGCACTCCCACTCCTCCATACACCTTCACCCGACGCCCTTAAAACCGGCGCGCCCCTCTTCCATTGCAAGGCTATTCGGGCGCGCCTCTCTTTTGCAACCCTTAAAACGGCGCCCCTATAACCGGCGCCCCCCCCCTTTTTAACGTCCTAAACCGGCGCCCATCTGTGCTTCACTATTCACCTTAAAACGGCGCCCCATTTCCTCCCTTGAGCTCTAAAACGGCGCCATCCTCTTCCTTCGCTAACCGGCGCGCCTCCTTAATACAAAAAGGGAATAAACAAGCAAAAAAAATAATGATAAAAGGTCAATCATGCTAATAAAAGAATGAAAGGAACTCCATCACCCGTGCCTTAATTGAATTTTTGTTCCGGGGGCGCTGCCCCCGGAAACCCCCGCAAGGGGCGTTGCCCCCTTGAACCCCGTGACCTGATCGCGCAGGTCGATCCGCGTGCGAGGGCGCACGATGGCAAGTTCGGGCTCAACGCTTAACAATTCACTCCCTCGGACTCGGTGCAAAGAGAAAATCAATGATGCCTTGTGGTATCGGGCGTGGACCTCGGAACCCCCGACATGGTCATGATCCGAACACAGTTTGGGCCAATAGTTCGTTAACTCGACCCACTTCTCTCGGGATCTAATCCCGCAACGCCACATTAAACTTGTCGTGTCTACGGCAGACATTTGCACGGTTTTATCATCATCTTCGATGCTTCAAACGTGGACTCGCGTCCGAACAATGAATGGTCCGACCGTGACCGACATGCACGCATACCTTGGAACCTTCGTTTCCCCGGACTGTGTGTGAAGAGAAAAGTAATGACGCCCCATGGCATCGGACTTGGATCTCGGGAGCCCTCGCCCGGACGTGACCATGATCCGAACTTATCACGGGCCGATAGTTCGTTAGCTCGACCTGTCTTTATCGGGATCCGATCTCGCATCCACATTAAACTTGTCGTACCTACGGCCGACATCCGTACGGTTTTATCGTCGTCCTTGACGCTACTAATACGGACCTCCGTTCGAATAAGGAATGGTCCGTTAGTGACCGACATATATACCGGGATCCAATCCCGCACCCACAAGAAATGTGCCGTACCTCCGGTATGTCTTTGTCGTGGTCTTCGATGTTTCGAATATGGGCTTACGTCCGAATACTGAATGGTCCGTTAGTGACCGACGTATATCTCGGGATCGAATCCCGTGCTTGCATTAAAACTTGCCGTACTCACGGCAGACATTTGTACGGGTTTATTTCCGTTTACGTCTTCAATACGGATCTTTGTCCGAGCATAAAATGGTCCATGAATGACCAACAAAATCTGAATGGAATGAGACAGCTCTCGCCTTCCCCGACCACGCGTGTGGGAATATCAATAAGGCCTTCGTGAGTCATGTCTGGACCTTGGGTTCGCCCCAACCATGGTCATTACCTGACCCACATCTAGGCCTATAGCCAGCTATCTCTGTATACGTCTTTGTTTTGGAATCTAATCCCGAGACACTTTCCCGCCGCCCTTCGGCACCGGAGATATTAATGATGCCCACGCAAGCCTCGTTTGGACCGCGGGAGGCGCCCCCGAAATGGTCCTGACTCGATCTCGCACCGGGCCAATAAACTCGCTGATTTCTGACCGCTCTAATCGGGATTCAACTGAATGTCTTCTATCCCCTTTAAACAATAAATTTGCCGTACCATGGCATACATATGCTCCAGCTTTCGCCGTGATGATCACGATTCTCTGAAGCCGGACGCTCGTCCGAATATCAAAATGGTCCCTTGAGTGATCGACATATTTCGAATGCTTGTTTCCCTAGACATAGGGCTTTCCGACTGATTCGAGACCGCTATCGGCTTGTTTCTCTCGATATATTTTCCTGGCCATGAGGCCCCTTTTCCCGGCGATTAATCAAGGGTGTTCCCCTCTCTGAGGGGATGTAAATGACGCCGTGACCTTTATGGCGCGGCGGGTTTCAGTCCCGACACGAACCACACTGTCGTCTGACTAGTCAGATCGAGCGCATAATAAATCGTCACTTTGTGACTGGCACGCCCACGCACTTAATAAACGCCAATAAACAAATAACCAACGTTTATTAAATAAAAAGTGTGCTCTGCTTCAGGCTGAGCAAGTCCATACATTGTCCTATAGCATGCACAAGTCTATACATTGTCATGCACACACCCACAGGTCTACACATTGCATTGCAGCATGAACAATAGAGTCTATACATTACCTTGTGTTGTGTTTGTGCATCGTTTAGAACAAGTCTATACATTCCTGACAGCATGCCTGAACCTTAATAGTTGAAGTCTGTACACTCGTCTTCATGCATATGCAAGTCAATACATTCTGTTGATATGTTTGTGCTTCATGCAATTAGTCTGTACAGGGTATTTCATGCATGCTATCAAGCCAGTACAAGTCCATACATCCGCAGCCTAAGTTGATAAGTCTGTACAGCGTCTTTGTAGCGTCTGGCCAGCAAGTCTGCACATTGCATGTGTCACAGACATAGCAAGTCTGCACATCACAGACAAAGTCTGTACAGCCCCTTGCATTGCACATCACAGACAAAGTCTGTACAGCCCCTTGCATTGTTCTTAAAGTCTATACATTCTTGCATGTTCTTAAAGTCTATACATTGGCAAGTCTGTACATCGGATTGTTCATGCATCACTCCATTTGTGCAAGTCTGTACAGGGTCTAGTTGAATCGGCTTGTTCATACATTCATCGAACAAGTCTATACATTCATGGCATATGTGCAACGCTTGTTCTGCAAGTCTATACATCGGTTGTTCATTCACGTTCAAAGTCTGTACATCGTCTTCTTGTTCATGCATTGCATCATTTGAATTCAAGTCTGTACAGCCCTTGCTTAAGGCAAGTTTGTACATCGCATCGTCTCATGCATCGTCTCATGCAGAGTCTCTGTGCAAGTCTATACATTGCATCGTCTCATTCAGCATGCATTGACTCAAAGTCTGTACAGCGTTTAGCGTTTAGCGTCTCATGCATATCTCAAGTCTATACAGCCTATGTGCATCTCTATGCATTTTTGAAGTCTACACATTGATTAGTTGCACGCCACAGTGTTGCTGAAAGTCTGTACACTGTCTCACTGTTAAAGTCTATACAGACTTCAGCGTCTCTCTTTGTGTCTCACTGTTCAAGTCTATACATTCATCTGTTGTAAATGGAGCAAGTCTGTACATCGTGTGTTTCATGCATTAGAAGTCTATACATTGGGAGTTTTACCGACGTTGCACTCGCAAGTCTATACATTGGTAGCTTTACCTACGTTGCACTCCTAAGTCTATACATTGTGAACTCTCAAGTCTGTACAGACCTTGCTTAGCTCAAGTATGTACATCGTCCATCACTCCTTTGGCAAGTCCATACATTGTGAAAGTCTATACATTCCTCATTGGCTTGCTTCAACTCTCAAGTCTGTACATTTGCATCGTTTGTTCATGCATTGTCTCTAAAGTCTGCACATTGCATTGCATGAAGTCTGCACATTCCACGCTTGCGAAGTCTGTCTAAGTCTATACATTGATTCTTCATGCATTGCACGAAGTTTGCACATTGTGTGCTGCATGCTCATCAAGTCCATACACTGGCTAGTCTGCACAAGTGTGTAAGTCTGTACATTGGCTGCTGAATGCTCTTCAAGTCTACACATTGCAGCTTGTTTCATTCGTCTAAGTCTGTACAGCCTGTTCCTCATACAAGTCTGTACATGCATTAGCTGTGAGCATGGCATAAGTATGTACATTGTCTTCGCTGCATGCATGACTAAGTCTATACATTGTGCATTGCTCAAACCAGAGTCTGCACATTCATTGTCAGCAAGTCTGAACATTGATGTAGCACGCATGCAGAGTCTATACACTCATAACCTTAGCCATTGCATTATGTACTACAAACATTCACATAGTATGTACATGCTTTAGCTTTGCATTCACAACGTGAAGTCTGTACATGCTTTGTCTTTGTATTGCAAAGTCTATACACTGCATTGCCTTCATAAAGTCTGTACAAGCTGTTAGACTTAAACTGATAATCCTATTCGACTGTCTGACAGGGACTCTTTGCAGAGCTTAATGAAAGGCACGTGATCCGAGGCTGGAAGGGCTGACAGGAAGATGACACGTGGCCAAAAGTTCTGGGCGGGAAATGTGGAAGACACACGCCCTATCTGCTTCCTGCTGCTCTATATATATGAAGCCTCTTCCATCAGAAGAAGGTGATCGACTGAAGCAGAGGAGAGCCTGCACGATCCAGTGAGAAAGAAAAGAGAAGCAGAAGAAGCAGAGAAGAAAAAGAGAAAGAGCAGAAGAGCAGAAGAGAAAGAAGATAAAGAGAGAGATAGAGAGTTCGATCCAGAAGAGAAAGAAATAGAGCGAAGAAAAGAAAGAGAAAGAAAGAGAGATAGAGTGATCGAGAGAAGAAGAGAAGTGCAGCAGAGAAGAAGAGAGATAGAGAGAGAGATAGAGAGTTAGAGGAGAAGAAGGGAAGCTGCTTGAAGATCTGTTCCTGCTGGACCATGGATCAAATCCAAGCCAGCCAGCTCCTTGAGAGCCACATTATGCTTCATCTTTTACAGCTTTCAGTCGCTATTGTTACTTGCTATTATTTTTCTTTTCAAACCTCTTATCAAGCTGTTAGTCAGCGGTTTTTATAGA
This sequence comes from Amorphophallus konjac, assembly GCA_022559845.1. NCBI lineage: Eukaryota > Viridiplantae > Streptophyta > Magnoliopsida > Alismatales > Araceae > Amorphophallus > Amorphophallus konjac. Next base: position 183,507,035 of record CM040123.1, on the reverse strand, counting down.
GGAGGATTCCTCTGGACAGCAAGCTGTGTTGCTCAGCAGGCGAGGTGGATTCCTCGGACAGCAAGCTGTGTTGCTCAGCGGGGCGAGGTGGATACCTCGGATAGCAAGCTGTGAGGCTAAGTGGTTTGTAGGCAAGCTGTGATGCCCAGCGGTTCAAGCTGTGAGTCAGCAATAAGCCACACTCGGGTTGAGTGTGGGGTGGACGTAGGTATGGAGGACCGAACCACCTAAAAACCCCTCTTGCATTGTGGTTTGATTTCTCTATCTGATTGGCGCTAGATGAATGCATAGGGGTGATTTGGCTTGATTGCACACCGGGTGTTTGACCGTGGTATTGAGTGTCCTTTGATATTGTTATTCCGTAATTGCTCATTAGTCTTCTGTTTGTATTAGAAAGAATTTTTAATTGAGCGAAATTTTTAAAGGGCTGATTCATTCACCCCCCTCTGAATCCCTAGCACCGAACCCAACACTTGGTATCAGAGTGGGTTGCTGTGCATAGGATCTAGCAATCCGCAGTAGATCCTGCATTTCTGGTTAGTGCATTGCAGAGTGGGCTTCCTGTGTTCTGTGTTTTGTTTCACAGATTTAGTGTCTTGATTTGCTCATCTGACTTCAGTGTATTCATCATATCTCGATGGCTAATCCTCCGATATTCAGAGGTAATAACTTTGATTTTTGGTTAGAAAATTTCCATCGGTATGTAAAATCTACTGATCCAAATCTTTGGAAGGTAATAACTCATGGTCCACACAAATTATCAAAAGATAAATCTAGATGGACTGAGAAGGACAAACTGAAAGACTCTGTCAACTCTAGAGCAGTAGTTTTAATAAAAGATTCAATTGACAGACCTCTAATCGAATGCATTTCTTCTTGCAGGTCTGCCAAAGAAATTTTGAAAAAATTAAAGCTAATCAGGAATCACAGCAAATGCTTGAGGGCTGATCGGAGAAATGATGATGATGAAACCTTATCTCAGTAAGCTCTGAATCTGAAGAACTTTCGATTGATGATCTATGGAATATAAATGAGGAACTTAATGATAGATGTGAAAGATTAAAATCTGAGAATAAAATATTGAAAAAGAAATGTGATCAGATAAATTTGAAAGCTTCCTGTGAAAAATGTCCAGATCTGAAACAATCTTATGATGCATGTATGTTAGATGTTTAGAACTTTAAGGAACAAAATGGTTCTCTAATACTTGAAAAATAAACATGTTTGGACAAGATATCTGAACTGGAGAATCGGCTTATTAAGATGAAAAATGAGCATCTAAAAGGCATGAAAGAATTGATTGAGATAAATTCTGTAATGGACAAATTGAAGTCTGAAAATGTTGAAGTTCAAAAAGATAATGAAGATCTCAAGGCTAGTCTGAATAAAATCAACAAGGAAGCAATGCATATCTCTTATGTAGAGTCAAGCTGTAATATGTGCTCAGCTCTAAGAGAACGTAATGAAGATCTTTTTAGTGAGAATGAATGGCTGAATAAACAAATTGCTGTGTTTAAAGAGGATAATAGAAATCTGCTTGCTGAGAAAATCAAAGTGGAAGAAAGGGAAAAGGAATTAATTGAAAAACAGGAGCTGAAGTCTAGAAGAGAAAGATGTGCTGGTAATGAAATTCAGGCTAAAATTTTTGAGGAAGAATACACTGAACTGAAAGCTGAAGTTGAAAAACTAAAGCGGTTAAACACTGGCTTGTCTGAAAGACTTCTCATCACAGAAAAAGAAAAAGCTGTCTGTGATAAAGAATCAGAAAAGTTGAGCAACTTGGAACAAGAAATTGAGAAGTATAAAACTGTAAACAAAGTTCTAAGTGAATGTGTAAATTGCAGTGAACAAGAGATAGCCAGTTATGAGCTTCATATAGCACATTTAGAGAATAAGATTCAGGATCTAGAAAAATTAACATCCAAGTCTGCTAAAAATGAAGGAAAAATGAAAGCTGTCATGAAAGATAAAAATGATAATTCAAGAGAGGGGATAAGTTGTAGTTCTGATGTTAAGGAAATCACTAAAAACCAGCTATACACCACTTTTGTGCAAAGCTCTGATGTAGCTGGTACCTCAAATCAATCCCCAAAATAAAATAAAAATCAAAAATCACCTTCATCATCTATATTTCAGTTCAAAGCCGAGAAAAATGAAAAGCAAATGAAAATTGTGAAAGGGGGTAAAAAATTGAAAAGGGATGGTCAGATGAACAAAGTTAAAATTGTCCCTACATATACTGTGAATTCTGCTAGCAGTGTGGAGTCTGATAGATTAACGCATGCCACTCACAATTCATCTACTCACTCGCATGCATCTGAGAAGGAATTCTCATGTTATTACTGTGGCAAAGTAGGGCATATAATGGATGATTGTAGACTGTTGCTTGAAGATGAGCATACTAGTGAAGCAATGCATTCTAGGAATTCATCTGATAGAAACCATGCCACTAAGAAATCTGATGCATCTTGTTATTACTGTGGTAGGCGTGGTCATCTAATGAATGCATGTTTTACAATGAAAGAAGACAACAATGTGAAGTCTAGATTTTTCATACATGCTCATGACCCACATAGATATAGATCTACTTCAGGCTAGCATATTATTTATTTCACTTGCAACAAGCCTGGGCAGAAGGCAAATGAGTGCTGGTCAGGAAATCATTGGGGAAACAATGACTCAAGAGGTAAGCACCTAAGGTGCTATGAGTGTGGGAAGTATGGCCATACAGTCAAGGACTGTTGGCATGCCCAAGGAAGCCATGTTAATGATAAATCTTTTAAATTCTATGCCAAAAGACCTGTGAATTTTTCATGTTATAACTGTGGCAAGTCAGGTCACAAGTATGCTGAATGTTGGTTATCAGGTAATAAGAAACGAACTGTCCATGCATATAACAGAACATTTCATGCATATGGTCATGGGTCTCAAACTGTTGTTAATATGCATTATAGGACCAGAAAACCTTTTGCTTCATGTAGATATTGTGGAAAATCTGGTCATTCCATGGATAGTTGTTACATGATGGGTAATGATGATAATATTGCAAAAAGACTATTCAGAACAGCTATCAGGACTAATTCGGACCCAAGGCTGTTTGGGTCCCTACAGGATCAATTTGATTAACATGTTACAGGTGTGCCTTGGAATGGAATAAAAGGGGTCAATAAACCAAGGCACTCAAAAAAATTGGAATCCCAGGACTGCACTATTCAGGTTAGTTCTGAAAACTAAGTTTAGATTCTGTCTTCTGAATTTGTGTGCTCTAAATGCCTGCATTTCATGTTAACTCTTTTGTGTATCATCTAACTGAATCTAATTGAAAATCTGAAATGCACATGGAAGTAATTGTAGTTTATCTCTGAATGCATTACATATCTATGTCATGATGCATGATATGTCAAACTCCCTGCATGTTGTATTGCACTGATTTGCATGGCCATCATGGTTTATTAAATGGAACAATGCTGAAGGGCAGATGGAGTATGTCTGGAAGCTACTGCCATGTGTGAGGTAGTCCTTGGATCAAGTCCTCCGCATAGTACCATGGGTCAAGTCATATAGAGCAGTGTATTACATATCATGTTGATATGTTGGTGCTAAACTGAAGTTTTCTGAAATATGAATTGAACAATCATGCTTATGGTAATTCTCTTCTGTCTAATTTACATGAATCATATCTGAATGCAAAATTTGATATCATGTGATGTGCTTTCAATTCATTTCATGCATACAGTTAGGGGGAGTCCAACTGTTTTTGATCAATCACATTGCTGCTTATATTTTATCCTTCACATCATGCACTTAGTCAGGGGGAGCTTGTCTGCTGTTGCTTGGTCATCATGCTCTCCTTATCAGATTTATTGCATACTGCACATATGAAGAGTAGTGCACATATAAAATTTTGAAAAAACCTAAAAAGATATTCCATTGCATTTAGACAGGGGGAGTATTTCCATTTCATCTCATATATTCATCTCTTGAACTCTCACTGTCTAGCTATCTGATCTACTTGCTACACTCAAGTGGTTTACCTAAATTCTCTGTTGTCCTCTCTAAAACAGCTGATCAGTCTGTATTCCAGACTCAGTTACTGTCTGATGATAAACTCTCTTCTAATGCTCCTCTCTATTGGTGATTTACTCTTCCACCAGCTTATGCTCATCCTTCATACATCTCTCAGCTGGTGTGACTGATTTGGTTCTACTGTTGATAAGATGGTCAGCTAAATTTTTCTTTTCTGGTCTGAGGAACTTAAGCTGCATGTCATGCAATTGAGTCTGAGAACTTTGTAGAAATTCCTATCATATAGGTTTAAGAATTACCACTGAATCAGACTTATATAAGATTAATGTATTCTTAGATTTGTAATTAAATGAATTAAAAATATCTGAATAATAAGGTTTAATAAACTTTAACCACATGTGTCATGTAAACCTTAAACTCTCTCATCTGATATCTGAAAATTTAAAATCAAGGCTACTTTGGTAGAGATACATAGAGTGAGTACTGTGGTTAATCATTAACTTGAGAAATGTTGACTAAATAAAAAATTGTGAATTCAGAGCAATGACTTGGTCACTGAGAAACTGGGTTCTTTATCAATAAAATAAATTAACTTATGTCATGAGGTGCCATAGTTATCTCTGGTAAAAATTTATTGAAAAACCTGACAAAGCAATGGCATGCCTGTGTTGAGTAACTGGGGAGTCTGGCCTCTAATCAAGGTGTCTTCTCATGTAAAAAGACATTTATATTGCTAACTCTGTTCTCGAAGTTGAGAGGCAATGACAGTTATCACACTGAGTAACTGGGTCACTTCACCTGAGACGTGTTGTGCCTCATGTAAAAAGGTGTTGATCAACCTAAATTGCTCAGGAAAAATATAATGTGTTTCAAATGAAAATATATTGAAAATTCTGTCAACTCATATTCTTGTAAAAAGTGTTTAACATCAATACTAATATGTGTAACTCTTAAAAGAGTCATTGAGATCATGTGTGTAAAATAAAGATGATTGATTTTGAGTGTTATCTGAATATTTGGTTCACCTTTATTAAAACTTGGATTCAGATATGAGTATTGAATTTAATTTGACAAATTTGGTATACATCATAATTAAATCAGATTGGTTAAGTTGCCACTTCATAACCCTTTATGATAGAAGAGTCTATTCTTCTTAAGACTTATTGTAGTGGTGCAAGTATTAAAATCCCTCATGATCAGATTCTTTCTAGACAGCCTGATCAACATAAATCTTGCTATTGATTATTCATTGAGATGTCTTGTGATAATTGTTGTCTACTGTCACCTTCCTATCATCAATCACTTTACTCTCCACACTGTTGGAATATTCCATCTTGTTTTGCAACAAGTTCTTATTCTGTGGACTTTCCACCTGTTTCATTCTGTTCATGCATATGTGAGGTGCCACAACCAGAGTTCAGATTGATTTATTGGATAACTAGAGTTCATTCCTGTGCTTCAGGGGGAGTTATTATTTATCTGCATTTAAGAGGAGAGTAGTTTTGCATGCATATTGATAGGGGGAGAGATGCTTTCCTTCAGTGAACAATGTTTCATTATGTGCTAAATTCTCTGTATTTGTGTGCTGAATTTTGTCTCTCAAACCATCTCCTTTTTGCTTATGTCAAAGGGGGAGAATAGTTTGACGAGTCAGTGTGACTCATTATGTTGCCATCATCAAAAAGGGGGAGATTATTGTGCCCCTTGTGCTTTGATGATAATGTGATGTTTTAATGATAGCAACATGAATAAATCACCATATTGTTAAACTAATAACATCACATTGAGTATGCATATGTCTGATCTGTTTCTGTGGAGAATGCATGATATGTCTGATCTGTTTCTGTGGAGAATGCATGAGTGTGCTAGCTCTAGTCTGTGCATTGCATATAGTCTATACATTCACAGTATTGCATAGGTGCATTCATCAGTTCATTCATCAGTTCATACTGTCGATACACTGATGCATGTGAGGTCCTGCCTGCACGCTGAAGTCTGTACATTGCTCTACTTTAGGCTGAGCAAGTCCGTACATTGTCCTGTAGCATGCACAAGTCTGTACATTGTCATGCACACACCCACAGGTCTACACATTGCATTGTAGCATGAACAATAGAGTCTATACATTACCTTGTGTTGTGTTTGTGTATCGTTTAGAACAAGTCTATACATTCCTGACAGCATGCCTGAACCTTAATAGTTGAAGTCTGTACACTCGTCTTCATGCATATGCAAGTCTATACATTCTGTTGATATGTTTGTGCTTCATGCAATTAGTCTGTACAGGGTATTTCATGCATGCTATCAAGCCAGTACAAGTCCATACATCCACAGGCTAAGTTGCTAAGTCTGTACAGAGTCTTTGTAGCGTCTGGCCAGCAAGTCGACACATTGCATGTGTCACAGACATAGCAAGTATGCACATTATAGACAAAGTCTGTACAGCCCCTTGCATTGCACATCACAGATAAAGTCTGTACTGCCCCTTGCATTGTTCTTAAAGTCTATACATTCTTGCATTTTCTTAAACTCTATACATTGGCAAGTCTGTACATCAGACTGTTCATGCATCACTCCATTTGTGCAAGTCTGTACAGGGTCTTGTTGAATCGGCTTGTTCATACATTCATCGAACAAGTCTATACATTAATGGCATATGTGCAACGCTTGTTCTGCAAGTCTATACATCGGTTGTTCATTCACGTTCAAAGTCTGTACATCGTCTTCTTGTTCATGCATTTCATCATTTGAATTCAAGTCTGTACAGCCCTTGCTTAAGGCAAGTTTGTACATCGCATCGTCTCATGCATCATCTCATGCAGAGTCTCTGTGCAAGTCTATACATTACATCGTCTCATTCAGCATGCATTTACTCAAAGTCTGTACAGCGTTCAGCGTTTAGCGTCTCATGCATATCTCAAGTCTATACAGCCTATGTGCGTCTCTATGCATTTCTGAAGTATACACATTGATTAGTTGCACACAACAGTGTTGCTGAAAGTCTGTACACTATCTCACTGTTAAAGTCTATACAGACTTCAGCGTCTCATTCAGCATCTCTCTTTGTGTCTCACTCTTCAAGTCTATACATTCATCTGTTGAAAATGGAGCAAGTCTGTACATCGTGTGTTTCATGCATTGGAAGTCTATACATTGGGAGTTTTACCGACGTTGCACTCGCAAGTCTATACATTGGTAGCTTTACCTACGTTGCACTCCTAAGTCTATACATTGTGAACTCTCAAGTCTGTACAGACCTTGCTTAGCTCAAGTATGTACATCGTCCATCACTCCTTTGGCAAGTCCATACATTGTGAAAGTCTATACATTCCTCATTGGCTTGCTTCAACTCTCAAGTCTGTACATTGCATCGTTTGTTCATGCATTGTCTCTAAAGTCTGCACATTGCATTGCATGAAGTCTGCACATTCCACGGTAGCGAAGTCTGTCTAAGTCTACACTTTGCCTCTTCATGCATTGCACGAAGTTTGCACATTGTGTGCTGCATGCTCATCAAGTCCATACACTGGCTAGTCTGCACAAGTGTGTAAGTCTGTACATTGGCTGCTGAATGCTCTTCAAGTCTACACATTGCAGCTTGTTTCATTCGTCTAAGTCTGTACAGCCTGTTCCTCATACAAGTCTGTACATGCATTAGCTGTGAGCATGGCATAAGTATGTACATTGTCTTTGCTGCACGCATGACTAAGTCTATACATTGTGTATTGCTCAAACCAGAGTCTGCACATTCATTGTCAGCAAGTCTGAACATTGATGTAGCACGCATGTAGAGTCTATACACTCATAACCTTAGCCATTGCATTCTGTACTACAAGCATTCACAAAGTATGTACATGCTTTAGCTTTGCATTCACAACGTGAAGTCTGTACATGCTTTGTCTTTGTATTGCAAAGTCTATACACTGTATTGCCTTCATAAAGTCTGTACAAACTGTTAGACTTAAACTGATAATCCTATTCAACTGTCTGACAGGGACTCTTTGCAGAGCTTAATGAAAGGCACGTGATCCGAGGCTGGAAGGGCTGACAGGAAGATGACACGTGGCCAAAAGTTCTGGGTGGGAAATGTGGAAGACACATGCCCTATCTGCTTCCTGCTGCTCTATATATATGAAGCCTCTTCCATCAGAAGAAGGTGATCGACTGAAACAGAGGAGAGACTGCACGATCCAGTGAGAAAGAAAAGAGAGGCAGAAGAAGCAGAGAAGAAAAAGAGAAAGAGCAGAAGAGAAAGAAGATAAAGAGAGAGATAGAGAGTTCGATCCAGAAGAGAAAGAAAGAGAGTGAAGAAAAGAAAGAGAAAGAAAGAGAGACAGAGTGATCGAGAGAAGAAGAGAAGTGCAGCAGAGAAGAAGAGAGATAGAGAGTTAGAGGAGAAGAAGGGAAGCTGCTTGAAGATCTGTTCCTGCTGGACCGTGGATCAAATCTAGGCCAGCCAGCTCCTTGAGAGCCACATTGTGCTTCATCTTTTACAGCTTTCAGTCGCTATTGTTACTTGCTTTTCTTTTTCTTTTCAAACCTTTTATGAAGCTGTTAGTCAGCGGTTTTTGCAGAGGAGGATTCCTCTGGATAGCAAGCTATGTTGCTCAGTAGGCGAGGTGGATTCCTTGGACAGCAAGCTGTGTTGCTCAGCGGGGCGAGGTGGATACCTTGGACAACAAGCTGTGAGGCTCAGCGGTTTGTAGGCAAGCTGTGATGCCCAGCGGTTCAAGCTGTGAGTCAGCAGTAAGTCACACTCGGGTTGAGTGTGGGGTGGACGTAGGTCTGGAGCACCGAACCACCTAAAAACCCCTCTTGCATTGTGGTTTGATTTCTCTATCTGATTGGCGCTAGATGAATGCATAGGGTGATTTGGCTTGATTGCACACCGGGTGTTTGACTGTGGTATTGAGTGTCCTTTGATATTGTTATTCCGTAATTGCTCATTAGTCTTCTGTTTGTATTAGAAAGAATTTTTAATTGAGCGAAAATTTTAAAGGGCTGATTCATTCACCCCCCTCTGAATCCCTAGCACCGAACCCAACACCTCTGACCAGGTTAACCTGCAAGGAAGTGCCTCTTGAGTGGAATGAAGACTGTGAGAAGAGTTTCCAAGCTTTGAAGGATCTCTTGACCACTGCTCCAGTCTTGTCATTACCAATTGAAGGAGAAAAATACGAGGTATATAGCGATGCTTCAGGTATTGGCCTCAGATGTGTAATGATGCAGAATGGAAGAGTCATTGCATATTCTTCTCGACAATTGAAGAAACATGAAGAGAACTACCCGGTTCACGACTTAGAACTGGCCGCGGTAGTATTCGCTTTGAAGATCTGGAGGCACTATCTCTACGGAGAACAATTCACTATGTACTCCGATCATAAAAGCCTCAAGTACTTATTCTCCCAAAAGGGGCTGAACATGCGGCAAAGGGGTTGGGTCAAGTATCTCAAGGATTTCGAATTCACTATACAGTACCATCCTGGTAAGGGTAATTCTGTAGCTGACGCCCTTAGTCGAAAGCCGAGAACAATATTGGTCAACTGCTTAATACAAGAATGGAAAGCTGCTGGAGAAATTCTCTGAGCTTAATATCAGCACAGATGAAAAGAACATGTGTATTATTCTATCTCATATGAGCCTACATCCAGATTTGCTACCTGAAATCAAGAAGCTACAGGAAGAAGATCCCTCACTAGTGGAGATAAAGAGCAAGCTAGACGAGAGACTAGATTTCAAGCTGGCACCTGATGACAGATTGCTATTTCATGAACGGAAATGTGTGCCCGACTATCCCGAATTGAAGAAGAAGATTTTTAAAGAAGCTCATAGATCGAGGTACACAATCCACCCTGGGGCCACTAAGATGTACCCGCGTAAACCCCCCATGGGGAGGGGGTTTATCCGGACCATCTTCACCCCTCAACCTAGCCCGCGTAAACCCCCCCATGGGGAGGGGGTTTACCCGGACCAACTTCACCCCTCAACCTAGCCCGCGTAAACTCCCCATGGGTAGGGGGTTTACCCGGACCAGTCTCACCCCTCAACCTAGCCCACTTAAACCCCCCCTGGGGAGGGTTTAGGCGGACCAACCTCACCCCCAAAGCTGGTCCGCCTAAACCGCCACAAAAAATAAAAAAAACATTTTTCCTCCGCGTAAACCCCTCCTGGGAGGGGTTTAGGCAGACTAGCCCAACCCCTTGGGCTGGTCCGCCTAAACCCCCCTGGGAAGGGGTTTAGGCGGACCAGACCTGCCCCTTTGGCTGGTCTGCCTAAACCCCCCTCCCCCACTCCGTAACACTAAAAAAAAGAATATTTACAAAGGTTTACCCGGACCAAGTTGGGCCCCCAACTTGGTCCACCTAAACCCCTTCCACCCCTTCACCTTCCACTATAAAAGCCCCCCTAGGGAGCTGAATGAAAAGAGGATGGAAAATGGAATGAAGGATGCAATGCAACACCCTTCGACCTAACTGCCGCGGCCTCGGACTCCCGAGGCCTTCGGCAAGGGTCGGGGACGCGAGGAGCTAAGTGCACACGTGGTTGTCTTGTTGATCGGCTCGTACACGCCGAGGGTATGTCACACGTACTCCCCTCACGTGGCGTCTAGCCATCACACACAAGTCCATTCCCGTCGCGTATAAAGCGTTATGACAACGGCGAACACGCCCGAATCCCGAGTCCGCCCGCGTATGACAACCCACGGTGGCCGTGCATACGCCATGATGCCGCACCTACTTCCATCATGGAACCACGTGCCTACTGCTCGCCTCGAGCTGCCTACGATCGCTTTAACTGATGACTCAAGTTAGCCAGACCCTGGCCCGGGAGTAATATTCCCGGGGCCGGCCTCTACTCCCCAACATGACGACACTCGCCTCTGAGGCCCGGACCCTACCGCTCACCTAGAGCCGTGTCCAACCTCCGTCAAGCGCCAGCCCACAACCGCCCCTGCCACCTAGGCAGTCGGGCTTGTCTCGATCTCCAGATGGAGAGCCTCTGTAAAACATGCGGATATCCGCTTTATCCCGTATTGACCCTGGGACCGACCCAGGTGTCGAGATTGTCCCGCGGCTTGCGCCCATTGTACTTCGGCCTCCTCGGCCTATTTGTAAAGCCCACACGGCTCTCATACGGCATGAAACCAATTGAACACATGTACATGTACTCGGGTCTCCACCTCTTTACGGCGCCCGCCTCCTTCAGTCACACCGGTCCCAGAGCACGACTATCGAGGTCTCCCAACACCCGCCTCCATCAGTCACAACGGTGCCCCCGGCACCCGACTGCTAGCTACTCCAGTCACATTGTGGCCCACGACACCCGATCACTCAACAACTCCAGTCACAACGGTGCCCCCGACAGCCGACTGCCAGCAACTCCAGTCACATCGGGGCCCACGGCACTCGATCACTCAACAACTCCAGTCACAGCGGTACCCCCGTCACCAGACTGCCAACTACTCCGGTCACATCGGGGCTTGCGGCACCCGATCACTCAACAACTCCAGTCACAACGGTGCCCCCGGCACCCGACTGCCAACAACTCCAGTCACAACGGTGCCCCCAGCACCCGACTGCCAGCTACTCCAGTCACATCGGGGCCCGCGACACCCGACCGCCGAACTACTCCAGCACAACGGTGACTACGGCACCCCTACTACCCCCACCTCGACACTGTCTCATGTCGGGAACACATTGCGACGCCCCTCGAGCGCCATCCTACTGAGTCACATGTCCTCTGACGGACGCCATGTACAAATGCGAAAATACCCGCATAATGACCCGGGGACCGTCATGAATGACGGAATTGTCCCGTGGCTTGCAAGCAATTGTAATCGGGCTCTCATGCCCCCATATAAATACCTTTCATGGCATATAAGTCATGTAATCTAGTCAGGGAGCGGATCCCTCTCCTCGTCGGAATCAGTCTCTCTGCCCCGAATTATCCCTGTTGTGTTGTTGTTGCCCTATTACTGTTGCACGGACTAAGCCCTCTCGACGTCGCGACTCCCAGGGTCCCTGACTCTTTCTTCGGCAGTAGAAACAAAGGTATTCAGATTCAATCTGATGTAAAATAAACACTGGTTGCTTGCGACCGGTGGGGAAAGACGTCCAGTACATGAATCCCTACAATCGCCTACGCACTCGCACCCGTGAAACCCCTCCTACCTACATGTCGCCCGATCCCTCGAGCCACGTGCCGCCTCCTGGCAACGCTTCCCCGGTCAATCCTTGCTTCCATAGGTGATTGTCGAGAAATCGACTGGCACGCCCGCATTCCACTCAGCCATCCCTATCCCAGTCTCCCAGAACGATTAACCATACACCATCCCTTCCAACGTGTTCATATCGCTCTCTCTGCCTCCTTCTCAATACCCCCGGAATCCCCGCGTGCCCAGTCAACCTATCTCGGCTTCCGTAAAAGGCGAGTGTACATCCCCGCCGCGAGGGAAAAGGAACCCAGAACCAAAATTCCCCCGCGGTCGCAAACAAGCATGTGGTGCAATAGTCAAACTAATGCCACAGATTCTGGTTATTCTGTTCTTATGCTCGTCTAGCTCTGTGAAGAACGATGTTTCATTCCCTTACAACCGTTTGCATGATAATTAATGAGAATCCAATGTCCACTCCATGTTCTCCCGATATATCAAATGGTGTGCGGCTGAAAGTCGGGTTATGCCCGACCCGTAAGCCGTCATTATGCGTGATGATGGTCCTCGGACCTGAGTTCTCTGCCTCGTACCAGGAATCAGACTAATAAGCCATGATAAGCTACAAATTGCATAATTGCATATATACATATTTTATCCTGCATAAGAATAAGCATGACATACATATCTTGTTCTGCCCGAGGGATCCTTCTACTTAGGCGACTAATCAAGGGTTACCCTTCTTTGGAAGGGTGTAATTAACGTCATAGCCTTTATGGTGTGACGGACTTTCGGTTCCGACCTGAATCTCACAATCGACTGACTAAGTCAGATCGAGCGCAGAATAAAAATTGTCACTCTAGTGACTGGTAGGCCTAAATAAATAATAAATAGATAAATAGATAAATAAATAAATAAATAAAATTGTTCCACAGCTCGGCAGCAGGCGCTTGAGGGGCCTGAACAACTCCAGGAAGCTCCTGGTGGGGGACTCTCTCCACACTCTCTAACTTTCCAACCAGACCTTGGATAGATCGGTCGAAAGCCTCAGCACGATCCTCCAGGGCCTTGAGTCGGCCTCCCAAGTGATCAGTATGCTCCCTAAGAGTCTGATCGGACCTATCCATGCGCTCCATGAGTAGAGCCATCATGTCCTCTAGGGATCGGCCTCCCTGGGTGGCACCTCGGGGTTCACCCATAGTGTCAGGACGATGGTACTGGGTACCTCCACGAGTGGGCATGCAATGGGACCTAAAGGGAGCTAAGGGGTGACTCACTACGACCTATCTGGATGGACCAATGCGAAATGAAGGATGACCTAGACTCCAATATCCGGTACGTGGCGGAGGTATGATCCGAAGATCGAACTCACACAAGTGTGGTACCTTCCCAATAGGCGTAACCTATCGTTCCGGGACACCTTTTAATATACTGGGTATAGGAGTGGAATGCGACACTACCCTAGACTCAAACCACGCTCTGATACCAATTTGATGCGGGACAAGATGATACTGGACACGGACTTGTTACAAACCTGGGACTCTAGGGGACGACGCGACCAAAAAGACGACGCGACCAGGGATGACACGAACAACTAAGCACCTAAAGGGTCCCAGAAGAGGCAAACATGCCCCCAACAGGAAGTACTAGCTCACGATCGTCCCAAGCAAGGGAAACGTGTCGATCTGTGTGGTTGAGAAACCGGGACTAAGTCTCGGGTGGTCAATACTCTCACTCGTGCTCGGATCGAGACACGGGATGGGTCACGCACTCAATCTCACAGCGGTGACTAAATTTGATAACGACCTAGGAACTTGAAATGCATGCAGCGACATCAAGAACAAATATGGGACAAGCAAGTGCAATAGTCGGGGGTTGGTGTGCGTACCTCCAAGCTCGAGGCGTGGGGAAGACGTCCCGAGCAAGACATGTAACTCCCAGTATAGTAGACTAATCAATAATTACAGAAGTAATTCTATGGCCCACTCCACGCAGGGAGGTAATAGGCTACATAATGGATCTGGGAGCACTGATCCTGGGTTGGCGGGCGGCACGTCGGCGGGGTTCCCGGGGCGGCTGTGGGTGGCGGGTCTAGATCAGCACGAATCGGACCTGCAGGACAACAAGCAAGGATGTTCACCATGCCCAGATCCGGTGTCGGATCGGGACAAAACTAGCGCCGTTGCGAGGGGAACTCAGAGAGCTTCGACATATGTGAATTTCTGATCCGTCCAACAGTCTGGATCAAAATGTGGAACTCTGCAACTATGTAGTTGTTTCTGGCTCGGGTTACAGAACAGGCAGGACAGAGTGAGATCTGCCTAAGAACGAATTTTGAAAGAAGGGAAGTTGGAAGATCTGGACTTTGGTAATTTTATGGGTGAGAGGGGGGGAAGTGAGGATCACGCACAAATATTTTTGTAATTTTTGATGTGATTTTAGTGGTGACAAAAATAGATCTATAGACTACTATCTCGCAGATATGCACACAGGCAGACTGCGAGGGGTGGAAAGAAGTGACTGGGAGGAGGGGCAAACGGGGGCTGATTGAGGTGAAAATTAAACTAGAAGAAGGGGGAAACACAGGGAACAAACCCTCAAAACTAGAGATGGTTGGATCTGGAGATACAACCTCTTATTTAACCTTCTGTTCTGCAGGTCGTAGATCTGGACAGCTGGCCAGAAATTGGCCCGTGGCAGTGCGATGGCGGCACGAACGGAGGTGGTGGCGACGGTGGCTAGAAGTCGCATCCAACAGAGATGATAGAGGTGGGAATCACTCCCAAAGAATGGGCTTCGCACCTAGATCTTGCTGCTGCAAAGAAGAAGAAGGAAGAACAAGAGAGAGAAAGAGGGCACCCTTGGTAATATTCCTTTAATTTTTCATTAATTTCCTCCAGAAATTACACAAGAGAGATTTTATACAAAACCCTAGACCTAGGACAAATGACATAAGATACCCTTGGTCAAGGGGGCATATTGGGGAAGGGTGACAAAAGGAGAATAAATAAATTCCACAAGGGGGCAAAGGAGGGGGCGCCCCTCTCTCCTAGTCAACAAAGGCAACATGGTCTTTATTCTCCCTTGGACCATCTCCCTTCGACCCAAATTAAATACCCAAGTTAAATACAAATACACACAAAAATACCAATACACACAAAAAAACCAATACACACAAAAAATATAAATACACACCAAATACATTCAAATACATACTAAAAATATCAAAGATCAAGTGGAGACTCCAGACTGTCCTCAGCCATAAGGATGTCGGTGTCGCCCGAGTTATGCTGCGTGTCCTGTACCGACGGCTTGCTGAGTCAAGTCAATCTTTGGCACTGGTGTCCGCACCGGTTTGGTTCATTCCTATTAAAATTTAATGGTATCAGATATGAATACAGAATCTTTTATGGACAAACTTTGAACACATCAAATTTAAACCATGTTATACAATTAGGATCATGTCATAAACCCTTATAATGGAATAGTCTGAAAATTCTCACCTCTCAAATTTATGAAATTGGTATCTCATTGAAAACCCTCTTAAATTATCTAGTCATTTGGAATTTCAACTGGAATTCTTGTGTTCAATTTCTTTTTACATCTGCTGAAAATCAATTGATTGCTCATGTCTTACCCACTGGTTCACTGCATATTCATCTTCATATCAGATTTTGCATGTTGCAGTTAATTACTTCTGGATTCAATTTGCTCAAGACCTAAATTGTCCATGATTGAGATCATGTGTTACCTGTGCTTTTGATGACATCCTACTTGATGTGACACCACCTTGGGGTGATAGCCACAAGGCAAATGCACCTTGGACCTATACTCGCAAGCAAGCAACAAATTGGCGAACCACCTCTAGCGGACTTACCCGTGTAGAGCACACTCGGATCCGTAGATGGACCGACGATGGTGGAGAGGGTCCGAAGTGGGACCTCACCTTTCCGGGGATTTGGCTAGCTTGGGTCGAACCCCTAAAGGCCTAGGATGCCCAATTCCGTGGGCAGCCAGCAAGCCAAGGGCGTGGGTGGTAGGGTCGCTGTAACGACCCGAGAATCCGATTACCGGGAAGGCCCGATAACCCAAGACTCGAACCGCTGCCCACGAGCCGGGAGGGCTCGGAAGGGCTAAAAGGAGTGTGGAGGCACAAAGAAATAGGAAATAAAGCAGGACAACAATTAAACAATTAACAGAATTAAATAAATAACTACAACAGAGTCCAGTCCAACAGAAAGTATAGTCTAAAGTAGTAAAACGTACCACGTGCCAAGTGAACACTCGACCCGGCAAGCTGGCAACTAAGAACCTCCGCATCGCGCCCTCGAACCTCGAGGAAGAAGAACCACCTCACCTGAAAAGTAGGGAATGAGTCTCCAAAACAGAGACTCAACAGGGATCCCACGGAACCCCAACCGAAAACAACGGCGGTAGCGGAAAGGAAGGCTACAAGAGCAACCGCAACAGCAGGAACAGTAAACCCGGTGGCCAGTCGAAGCCCGGCGCTACAACTACTCCTACTGTACTAGAAACACACCCCGATCTCGCAGTCGAGGCTACCGAACTGCACTAGTACCGCTTACCGAAGTAAAAACCCACGGCAACCACACCGTAGAGGCCTGTCTCCCCGGACACGGCCGACCTGGACACACAGTCCAAAGTGCAACCCCGACCATTCGGTCGCGGGTACCACAAAACAAGACGCAACCTCGGTAAAGCCACTGGCACTAGTCTCACGGCGCGAGAGCCGACACACGTGCCACGGTGAAACACCTGGAACTCAACAGTCAACACGACCGAAACCCGAAGGTTGAAGTCACACGGAAATTGATAGTCTGTCACTCTCTGTCCAGAACAGGAGTACCTCCCACTAGAAGAACGACCGGATGCGTCCCCTGACGTCTTACACCGCGTCACAAGTGTCTAGCTACGACGCCCTAGGCGTGAGACTCAGACACACACAGTAACCAGTACCACAACAACGACTAGCTGGGGTCACGCTCGTCAGCGCGTGTCCTAAGCCCCCAACTACGTGTGCACACACAGACCATCTGCTCTAGGTCGGGTCCTCTAGCTGGTTTTCCCCCCCACCGGACTCTGGTGGCAAAGGCAAGGGGCCGACGGAAACCAGCCTAAAAACCGCGTCTCACCGGGTCGCGCTCTCCACCACTCCCAGGTGGGTCCGCACACGCGTGCGCAGGAAGCTACGACTAGTGGAGGATCACTGAGAGAGTAGACTCTCAAGATAACGAAAACAACGTCCGAACCTGACGAAGTACAGGGACCGTCCCACGTACCAGCACCATCGCACGGTGACCACGGTCGGAGAAGAAACGGACGCACCGCCCACGGCCAAACACATGACCCACTCGGGGATCATCTTCCAGGAAGACTCACGACATGCGGGGGAACTCCACCACACACACGCCGATACACAGTGACTCGATCGAGTGAGAACACGGAAACCCGAAACGCCTGGGGTCACCCCGACCCACCAAGCTCACGGGCACGCTAATCAAGGTGAACTGAACCTTCGGACACCCAAAGACACGGTCACGGGACTCCACGGGGTGTCCGGGACACACACGGCCCAAGAGGAACACTAGACGACAGGACAGATCACGCTAGGGACCCCTAGCGTGACAAGGAAGAACGTGCTAGGACCCCCTAGCGTGACAGGGAAGATCGCGCTAGGGCCTCCTAGCGCGACAAGACAGGTCGCGCTAGGGACCCCTAGCGCGACAGGGAAGATCGCGCTAGGAACCCCTAGCGCGACAAGGCAGATCGCGCTAGGACCCCATAGCGCGACCGGAACCACCCTACTGTTCATCTTCTCCGATGAACGCGCCCCATCGGGGCAGCGCGACCATCAAGAACGCGCTACTGGAGCATAGCGCGTTCTCAGTCCGCGCCCGAAAATGGTGGAAACTGTGGGAAAAACCATTCAACGCCCCGTTCACTCCCAGGTGAAGGGGAAACAAAAGGGGAAACCTTCCCCAAGCCCCTAGTCATGCATCTAAACCCCTGGATCGCCCAAAAACACGGTAAAACGAGAGATCCGGCTCACACCTCAAAATATGCATTTTCCCCAAATCGCCCCGTTTAGCCCGCTCGGCTCACCACAGCCTACAAAACTCGCGGGAAATGAAGTACATGGGTTGAACCCTCGCCGATTCACAATCCCACAAACCGCCTCCACCATCACGATCCTCGTCCCGAGCCCGTCTCCCCACATCCCACGAACCACGCCGCCTCGCCCTCGCCGCCTCCGTCGGCCGCCCGGAGTGAGAGGGGGAGAGGAGAGAATGTGAGAGAAGAGAGAGGGAGGGAAGAGAGAAATGAGATGGGGAGAGAGAGAAAAGGTTATATATAGAAAATATGGAAATTCTCAAAAATACCAAAAAAATAGAAAATCACGTTTATGTGATCCTCGGAACACACCGATCGCAACGGTACCCCTCGCGCCCTGGTGAACAATCCGGTTCACCCGTAACGAGGTTCCGAAGGAATTACCGAAACACACACCGGGAATCGGAAAACACACGCGGGAAGCCGCGGAACGCTTCCGGGCCTCCGAAACAAATCTGGATCGCGCCGATCCAAACACGAAAGATGTCCGAAATGAAATTTCGGACACAACGGAGTCGGACACGCCAAGAAACCAGATCCGAGACCCATGAACAAGGATCCGAAAAAATACGGGGCATTACAGCCCTCCCCCCTTAAAGAAATTTCGTCCTCGAAATTCAGGACTAGCACCAAGTCACAGGGGAAGAACGCCTCCACTAACTGACAACGCTGCCAGGGCCCCAGCATAGAAAAACCTCAATTCTTGAAAAAGCACCGATCATGAGGGATACAGCCAGACCATAATCACGAACAATGCCATGCTCTGCACACCGCGCACACACCGGCCACCAGAGCAGGCATAACACAAGGGCACAAGTCTGGTATCACCTCGGACACAACGGAAACCACTCACGGCATCGCTTCCACCTTCTCGCTCACCGAGGGAATGCAATCCTCGCCACAAAGACCAATCCACCGGTCAACGCCCACGGTCAGCGGACCAACCAAACGCCAGCTTCACAACCGCTGATCGATCTCACACCCTGCACCAGGGGCAACCAATCACTGAGCTTCCACCAGCTCACCCCAGGCAAGCCAAATACCAAGGACAGCACGGGACCAACTCTCTCAGAAC
Source organism: Amorphophallus konjac (assembly GCA_022559845.1). NCBI lineage: Eukaryota > Viridiplantae > Streptophyta > Magnoliopsida > Alismatales > Araceae > Amorphophallus > Amorphophallus konjac. The sequence goes on along the minus strand of CM040123.1, from coordinate 183,487,650 downwards.
TCAAACTTCGACAAAGCTCAGATCCCATCTTGAAAAACGCATCTCATAAATGGCCACCCAAGGCCTCGCTGGCACTCGGCTCTCTCCATTCTCGAGCCCCTACAGCCAGCATCTTCTGTCTGTGAAAAGGCCATCCACTGGTCACTAGACATTCATCAACGGGAAACCTCCACCGGCCCAGCAGGCACGATCCAACTCATGACAGGCCATCCGTTGACTCTTCGCACAGACCACCACTACATCCAGATGGACCCCTGCGCCAACTCTACCCTTCGGGGGAGCACGGCGGGATCCAACGACTCCATCTCCTCTCAATCTTCACGTCACTCAACTAAGACTTATGGGGAATCCTCCCTTGCTGGCCGCGGACTGAGGATCAATATCCAATGCCAACGTCCCATCAGAGACCACTCTCCGACGCCAATCTCACGAAAAAGGCCTCCGCCCACACGCGTCACTCTTCCATCTGGTCTCATCAATTCCTTCGATCAATCCAAATGGACACCTGCCAATGCCATGAACCACAATATCTCAAGTAACGGCACGTCAACCAACACGTCTCACACCCCCGGAGACAACGCACATCGATGAACCAATCCTCCACTGCTCTACACTTCCTCAGAAATCCACCCGCAGCAACCAATGCTACGATCCGCACACTCTGATCCAAACGAACAGTCACCACAATGCCAACTCGAGATCCACCAACTTGACCACCATCTTCAACCCCGCAGACTCCGATCCTCCGCACATCAGAAACCACAACACCAACTGAAATTCTCGCGAACACCGCCCTGCCGACACCCGTCCTTCCGGAACAGCACCAGCACCCTTACACTCCAGGGAACGGGCAACGCTTCTCACAAGCAACCACCTTACCAAAACGTGGAACATGTCTCATACGGATTTCACGGCGCACAAAGGCCAACCAATCCGGACGCACAGTGCAAGACGACGAACCTTGGCCAAATGCAATCTCTCCAACCAGAGGAGAGACCAATCGCACCTCCGACCAACGGAAGGAAAACTTCGCACTCGACCTGACCTCGAGCCTCGCGCATGCTGGGAATAGCACCTTCCAGCACCAAGAAAACCATCACTTCCGTTAGGTCAGCTCCTCCGACAACACTTACCAAGTGTCCCGTCGGACCATGATCACAACATCTCTCGATGCACCACCGCTACAATCCCCCGAACTGCAACACGCCCGCTGGCAACCTCTGCCCAACGCAACACAACTAGGGCCACCAACCACGGGAGAAAGCTCTTGACCTCGATCCGCAGACCCCACGTCGGCACTCCAACGAGAACAGCAACCACCATCACCGCGCCACACAACGCACTCAAGCTCTCGAGCGAGAAACAAAGTGAAAAACATGCACGAAACCCTATGCCAACTGCCGACTGTACTGCACCATACGGACTATGATCACTATAATATTTCGAATTCCTATGTACGTCAACAACCACTACTCTGATACCAGCTGTAACGACCCGAGAATCCGATTACCGGGAAGGCCCGATAACCCGAGACTTGAACTACCGCCCACGAGCCGGGAGGGCTCGGAAGGGCTAAAAGGTGTGTGGAGGCACAAAGAAATAGGAAATAAAGCAGGACAACAATTAAACAATTAACAGAATTAAATAAACAACTACAACAGAGTCCAGTCCAACAGAAAGTACAGTCTAAAGCAGTAAAACGTACCACGTGCCAAGTGAACACTCGGCCCGGCAAGCTGGCAACTAAGAACCTCCGCATCGCGCCCTCAAACCTCGAGGAAGAAGAACCGCCTCACCTGAAAAGCAGGGAATGAGTCTCCAAAACAGAGACTCAGCAGGGATCCCACGGAACCCCAACCGGAAACAACGGCGGTAGCGGAAAGGAAGGCTACAAGAGCAACCGCAACAGCAGGAACAGTAAACCCGGTGGCCGGTCGAAGCCCGGCGCTACAACTACTCCTATTGTACCAGAAACACACCCCGATCTCACAGTTGAGGCTACCGAACTACACTAGTACTGCTTACCGAAGTAAAAACCCACGGCAACCACGCCGTAGAGGCCTGTCTCCCCGGACACGGCCGACCTTGATACACAGTCCAAAGTGCAACCCCGACCATCCGGTCGCGGGTACCACACAACAAGACGCAACCTCGGTAAAGCCACTAGCACTAGTCTCACGGTGCGAGAGCTGACACACGTGCCACGGTGAAACACCTGGAACTCAACAGTCAACGCGACCGAAACTCGAAGGTCGAAGTCACACGAAAACTGATAGTCTCTCACTCTCTGTCCCGAACTGGAGTACCTCCCACTAGAAGAACGACCGGATGCGTACCCTGACGTCTTACACCGCGTCACAAGTGTCTAGCTACGACGCCCTAGGCGTGAGACTCAGACACACACAGTAACCAGTACCACAACAAGGACTAGCTAGGGTCACGCTCGTCAGCGCGTGTCCTAAGCCCCCAACTACGTGTGCACACACAGACCATCTGCTCTAGGTCGGGTCCTCTAGCTGGTGACTCTGGTGGCAAAGGCAAGGGGCCGACGGAAACCAGCCTAAAACCGCGTCTCACCGGGTCGCGCTCTCCACCACTCCCAGGTGGGTCCGTACACGCGTGTGCAGGAAGCTACGACTAGTGGAGGATCACTGAGAGAGTAGACTCTCAAGACAACGGAAAACAACGTCCAAACCTGACAAAGTACGGGGACCGTCCCACGTACCAGCACCATCGCACGATGACCACGGTCGGAGAAGAAACGGACGCACCGCCCACGGCCAAACACATGACCCACTCGGGGATCATCTTCCAGGAAGACTCACGACATGCGGGGCAACTCCACCGCACACACGCCGATACACGGTGACTCGATCGAGCGAGAACACAGAAACCCGAAATGCCTGGGGTCACCCTGACCCACCAAGCTCATGGGCACGCTAATCATGGTGAACTGAACCTCCGGACACCCAAAGACACGGTCACGGGACTCCACGGGGTGTCCGGGACACACACGGCCCAAGAGGAACACCAGACGATAGGACAGATCGCGCTCGGGACCCCTAGCGCGACAAGGAAGAACGCGCTAGGACCCCCTAGCGCAACAGGGAAGATCACGCTAGGGCCTCCTAGCGCGACAAGACAGGTCGCGCTAGGAACCCCTAGCGCGATAGGGAAGATCGCGCTAGGAACCCCTAGCGCGAGAAGGCAGATCATGCTAGGACCCCATAGCGCGATCGGAACCGCCCTACTGTTCATCTTCTCCGATGAACGCGCCCCATCGGGGTAGCGCAACCATCAAGAACGCGCTACTGGAGCATAGCGCGTTCTCAGTCCGGGCCCGAAAATGGTGGAAACCACAGGAAAAACCATTCCACGCCCCGTTCACCCCCAGGTGAAGGGGAAACAAAAGGGGAAACCTTCCCCATGCCCCTAGTCATGCATCTAAACCCCTGGATCGCCCAAAAACACGGTAAAACGAGAGATCCGGCTCACACCTCGAAACATGCATTTTCCCCAAATCACCCCATTTAGCCCGCTCGGCTCACCACGGCCTACAAAACTCGCGGGAAATGAAGTACGTGGGTTGAGGGTCCATCTCCCTACCTCCACCGAAGATTCGACGCACCGTGGACGCCGATCCACGAAGAAAACGCCATTTAAACCCTCGCCGGTTCACGATCCCACAAACCGCCTCCACCATCACGATCCTCGTCCAGAGCCCGTCGCCCCACATCCCACGAACCACGCCGCCCCGCCCTCGCCACCTCCGTCAGCCGCCCGGAGAGAGAGGGGGAGAGGAGAGAACATGAGAGAAGAGAGAGGGAGGGAAGAGAGAAATGAGATGGGGAGAGAGAGAAAAGGTTATATATAGAAAATCCAGAAATTCTCAAAAATACCGAAAAATAAAAAATCACGTTTCTGTGATCCTCGGAACACACCGATCGCAACGGTACCACTTCCGCCCTGGTGAACAGCCCGGTTCACCCGTAACGAGGTTCTGAAGGAATTACCGAAACACACACCGGGAATCAGAAAACACACGCGGAAAAGCCGCGGAACGCTTCCGGGCCTCCGAAACAACTCCGGATCGCGCCGATCTGAACACGGAAGATTTTCGAAACGAAATTTCAGACACAACGGAGTCGGACACGCCAAGAAACCAGATCCGAGACCTATGAACAAGGATCCGAAAAAATCCGGGGCATTACAGTCGCTCTCTCAACTCACTCCGCGGTGGTCACTCAATTCGATGATAATTTGAGATCGGGCACTCACTCACCGGCACTAAGATGCAATACTAAGCAAGCAAAGTGATTCCAGCAGAGAAGTGCAATCAGGAGCTCACCTGATCGGCGTGAAGACGCCGATCCCGGCCGGAGATGAGGGCGAGCGAGGAAGCGTGGGCTTACCCGCACGCTGTGTCGATGAAGCTTCAACCTGAATAATCAAATTACAATCACTACGCCTCACACAGGAGGGGGATTTCAGGGTGGGGTTAAGCGATTTACAACCAAAATACTACCTCCACGTAGGGAGGGGCTGCAAGCCGGCCAGGCGGGGAGAGGGAGTGAAGCTAGAAAGCCGTTACGCCGCGCTCCGCCGGTGCTATCAGCTTCTAGAACTGCCGAACAGACAGTCGAAGATGGCACCGCCACGGTCACTACCGAGCTCCGAATGGGCTGCAACCAGTGCCAAAATTCTTTGACTTGACTCAGGAGGGCGCCTGAATCTTCTTGGAATTTTGTGACGATGCCGCTGGCCGGGGCAGAGCCTGGAGCAGGGCTGGCCTACGCTGGTTCTGGTTGCTCCCAGGTTGCTGCTACTGGAGGATGAAGGTGCCACAAACGGTCCCAGTGTGCAAACGATGCGAGACTAGAACCACTGTGTCCGTGGCCGAGTCCCCTTCGAGCCAGGACCAACGGGGCCACCGTCGGATGTGGGAGCTAACCGCGAAGACCATAAGAGTGGAAGGGGGTCGAATCTATCTACAGTCAGACTGACCTGCGCACTCGAGGTAAGAAATTCAGAACTTTGTGCTTCGGGCTTCAAACGACGCCCCGCTTCTTGACGATGCTAGGGGGCTTGGAGGAGAAGACTTAAGCCAAGAATTCATGTCCAAATTCCTCCTGTAGCAGTCGTGGTCACTTCTGTCCTTGGCTTCCGGTTCCCTGGCGGAGCAGTTTTATGCAGTCGTGGGAGAATGGCTCTCCAGGGCAACTTGGAGCTAGGACGGATGCAAGACCACCTCGCCTGAGAATCCTCATCGAAGAGCTTTCCAGAAGTGTAAGATGTGCAGCCTGAATCTACGTGCTGACATCGTGGCTTGCTCTACAACCAGCAGCAAGTCTGCTGCCTACGACCTGAACATGGTATGGTGGTGAAAGGGGATGATAGTGGGGAGATGAGGAGGGGGAAATGGAGTGGGAAGGGGCTGGGGCAACCCCTGACTGATAGGGGGTCCATGGGGGGTCGACCCAGGCTAGGAGAGGGGGAAAATGGGGTTGGGTAATGGAGTTTGCAGTGGGTGGGAGTGGGGCTGTGAATTTGGGGGCTAGGAGGGAGAGGGGGAAGGTGAGGGGGCACAAGTTGGTGGAGGGAATGTGAATTTGAATTTCCCTTAATGGGGGGGTGATCAATGGTGGCCTTGGGAAGGGGAAGGGATGAGTTGGGGAAAGGAAGGGGTGCTTGGGAGATTGAAGAGTCACTTGGGGATGGTGAAGGGGTGTGATGAGGAGTGAATGGGTGTCTAGGAGAGGGGAATTCCCCCTAGGGGTTGGAGGGGAATTAAATGGGAGGTATGGGGAAGGGGGAGGGGTTTAATGAGGAGTGAATGGGGGAGAGAGATTGAGAGGAAATTTGAAATTTGGGGAGGGGAGGAGAGAGAATGGTGGTCGCCCCCTTTAGAGAGAGAGAGAGAGAGAGAGAGAGAGAGAGAGAGAGAGAGAGGGAGAGGGGGAGCTTCTCACTCCAAAGGAACACTCAATTTCTGGAAATTTCTCAAATATTCATTCATTAGTTCACCAAAGGTGGGTTGTGGTCCTATTTATAGGGAACCCACAATTTACAAAAAGTCCTTGACTTTTGGACTAATGACAAATAACCAAGGGGGGGAAGGGGGCGCCCCTGGGCTATGCCCATATAATTGGGCCCATTAACCTATCAAACCAACATAATGACTCAAGACTTAGGTAAATAACTACCTAACCTAGGTACTGGACTCAAATAAAAGGAAAAATTATAATGATATGACTCAAATAAAATATGAAAATTACATGCCTTGACTCACAAAAATGTGACTGACACATTGGAGCCATGCTGGCGAGCAATCAGAGCTGTGGAAAAATGTGAAGGGCGAGAGATGCCCCCATCATTCTCTCGGGGTGCGAAGAACTCGACTCCGTCGAGTATGGATCCGCCGGGGAAGTGGTGCTCCAATGCAGCTCTGGGCGAGCCATGACCTCCAATCTCATCCTCACATCCTTTTCCAGGGGATGGCTCTTCATCCTCTCAAGGTGGCTTGGGCACACCCTCCTACTAGCGATGGTACCCTGCTTGCCTAGTATTACCTCCGTGTGCATACGTCGGACTCTCAGGATGATATGTGGAGGCTCTCTGAGGGTATCACTCACAATGGTGGGGGTAGGCTCAAGGTGCTCACTGGGTTCCACCGCGGTGCCCTTAGAGGGTGCCGGATCCGCCACGCAGAAAGTGGGGTGTATCCCAAAATCCATCGAGAAGTCCAACCCGTAAGCTGGGTTGCCAAAGCCACTCGAAACTTGGAAAGGTCCAAGTCCTCGTGCCCTTAAATTGGAGGTGACCCTAGGGTAGAGCCACTCCAAAGTCATCATCGCCAAGTTGCCAACTTGGAATTCCAAGTGGCGCTCGTGAGCTTTTCCCTGCTTCTTGTGATTCTCACCGCTTGTTGCTTGCTTAAATAATCATGCCATGTACTACGATGCGGTGTGAGTGGGAAATCTATGATATGCAAGGGGGGGCCAGGACAACCATATTTGGACAAATCATGTAGAAATGCTATGGAGACTTCGATGGAATTGGGAGGACCGGGGCATCCATAGGTGTCCCTCTCATGCGTGGGTGTCATAAGTGCCGAAGGACCCAGACATCCATGAATACTCCTAACATGCCTAAGACTCATGATGAATGAAGGTAGACTATTACATCCGAATATGGACCACTCATGCTTCCTACTTGACATGTGGGTGATATGAATGAATGGACCTAACTTTTGAATCATGACAAGTGGTGCGGTACACCTAGGCACATGCATTCCTATCCCAAAGATGACTTTCATGTGCATGGGTGTGGGATGGCCTTTGGACTCCCATGTAAAAGGGTCAAAGGGATCTAGAAATGTGGATATGGTGTGGGGCACTTTCTCGATCTCTAGACGGGTGTTGCCTAAGGTCATGGTTCCTAGGGTGTAACCTGGGTCATGGTTGGGGTGGGCTTGGTCCAACATGGTGGGTGTGGGTAGCAAAGGGTGGGTGGTGGGTGATGTGGGTGGGTCACATGGGTACTCGAGCTCCCAAAGGTAGGGGTCAAAGGGATCATGGAAGGGGGACATCATGGGAAGAGGCACTTCTTTTTTCCCTAGGTGTAGATCTTCCTTGGTCATGGCTACCCTTGTGTCGCCCAGGACTTGGGAGAGGTGGGCGTGGTCTAACATGGTGGGTGAGGGTAGGAAGGAGTGAGTGGTAAGTGATGTGGGTGGGTCACATGGGTCCCATAGGAAGGGATCAAAGGGGTCGTGGAAAGGTCTTCCTAGAGGGAGGCACTCTATGTCTTCAAGGTTCCCAAACGGTGAGTCATCCTCCTCTAAGGTAATTGGGCCAAGGTCTCTAGTGGGTTGGCCAATCGAAGTAATTGGAATCTTGATGGGTGGGAAGTGGGCCAATATGGGTTTCTCATCCTTGGGGAGAAAGAGGAGGATTTCACTCGTATAATGGCCTCTAGTGTAGATGGAGGTGATGGAACCGGTGGTGGGGTAAGCTAGGAAGATGGTGCTAGACTCCAATGGTCCTATGGCTAGCATATTGGTCAGGTGGACTTGCCATTGTAAGCAGTCCACTAGGTCCCCTAAGTCTTCCACAAGGTAGGAGGTTTGAAGTGTGACATGGGAAGACCGGGTGGGCACAATTTGGGCTTCATATCCCAAGGGTGAGAGCTAGGGTGGTGAGCTAGGAACGGTGGGGCCCCGCTTGAGCCATTGGAGTATGGACTCATTCATGGCGAGAGTGTGCGGCTCATGAGGACCCGGACTAGGAGAGGTGGGTGGAAGTGGGCGTCTAGGATGTTCTCTATGGTGGGAGGTGGATCCGGATTGGCATCCATCTCCACTTGGGTATATGTGTGGGCCACAACTTCCAAGGATAATGGTGTAGGAAAGTCTATGGTGGTTGGAGTGATAATGGTCGGTGCATGGTACTCCTGGGGTGGTGAACAAGGGTGGACTTGGGTTGGGCTTGGTCGGGGAAGTTATTGGGTTGGAGTTTGGGTCGGGGGTGGAAGATCGGTTGGTTGAAGAGGTTTGGATTGGGGTGCATAGATCTTTCTAAGATCGGTCCTCATTTCGTCGCAAGATTCAATGGGTGCTTCCCCTTTGGCTTCTCTCAAACCTACAATGTTCTCCCACTCTTTCCTAGCTTGGCGCCATAGCAAACTCTTGGCATAGTTGACTTGCATAGGCCCTGATAGAGTGAACCTCCCAATGTGTCGATCTAAGGAGTCCTCCCACTCTAGATATATACTAGGGTGGGTTCCGTCGAACACAAAGGCTTCTAATGGGCCTAAGAGTGGCGAATATGCCAAGTATGAGGTAGTCATGATGGTGGACAAGGGTGATGCACCGGGTGACTCAAAATGTAAATGCGCCCTAGGACCAACTTGATAGAGACAGGTTGTGAACTTACTCTGAGACCAAATTGATGTGACACCACCTTGGGGTGATAGCCATAAGGCCAATGCACCTTGGACCTATACTCGCAAGCAAGCAACAAATTGGCGAACCAACTCTAGCGGACTTACCCGTGTAGCGCACACTCGGATCCGTAGACGGACCGGCGATGGTGGAGAGGGTACGAAGTGGGACCTCACCTTTCCGGGGATTTGGCTAGATTGGACTGAACCCCTAAGGGCCTAGGATGCCCAATTCTGTGGGCGGCCAGCACGCTAGGGGCGTGGGTTGTAGGGTCGCTCTCTCAACTCACTCTGCGGTGGTCGCTTAATTCGATGATAATTTGAGATCGGGCACTCACTCACCGACCGATGGCACTAAGATGCAATACTAAGCAAGCAAAGTGATTCCAGCAAAGAAGTGCAATCAGGAGCTCACCTGATCGGTGTGAAGACGGTGATCCCGGTCGGAGACGAGGGCGAGCGAGGAAGCGTGGCCTTACCCTCACGCTGCGCCGATGAAGCTTCAACCTGAATAATCAAATTACAATCACTACGCCTCACACAGGAGGGGGATCTCGGGGTGGGGTTAAGAGATTTACAAACAAAATACTACCTCCACGCCGGGAGGGGCTGTAAGCCGGCCAGGCGGGGAGAGGGAGTGAAGCTAGAAAGCCGTTACACCGCGCTCTGTCGGTGCTATCCGCTTCTGGAACTACCGGACATACAGTCAAAGATGGCACCGCCACGGTCACTATTGAGCTCTGAATGGGCTGCAACTGGTGCAGAAATTCTCTGACTTAACCCAGGAGGTGGCCTGAATTTTCTTGGAGTTTTGTGACGATGCCGCTGGCCGGGGCAGAGCCTGGAGTAGGACTGGCCTACGCTGGTTCTAGTTGCTCCCAGGTTGCTGCTGCTAGAGGACGAAGGTGCCACGAACGGTCCCAATGTTAAAATGATGCGGGACCAGAACCACTGTGTCCGTGGATGAGGCCCCTTCGATCCAGGACCAACGGGGCTGCCGTCGGATGTGGGAGCTGACTGCGAAGACCAGAAGAGTGGAAGGGGGTCGAATCTATCTACAGTCAGATTGACATGTGCACTCGGGGTAAGAAATTCAGAACATTGTGCTTCTGGCTTCAAACGATGCCCCGCTTATTGACGATGCTAGGGGACTTGGAGGAGAAGACCTCAGCCAAGAATTCACGTCCTAATTCATCCTGTAGCAGCCGTGGTCGCTTCTATCCTTGGCTTCTGGTTCCCTGGCGGAGTAGTTTTACGCAATCGTGGGAGAATGGCTCTCTTAGGCAGCTTGGAGTTCGGACGGATGCGAGACCACCTTGCCCGCGAAGCCGCTTCGAAGAGCTTTCTAGAAGTGTAAGATGTGTAGCCTGAATCTACGTGCTGACATCGTGGCTTGCTCTGCAAGCAGTAGTAAGTCTGTTGCCTGCGACTTGAACATGGTATGGTGGTGAAAGGGGATGATAGTGGGGAGATGAGGAGAAGGAAATGGAGTGGGAAGGGGCTGGGGCGTCCCCTGACTGATAGGGGGTCAATAGGGGGTCGAACCAGGCTAGGAGAGGGGGAAAATGGGGCTGGGTGATGGAGTTTGCAGTGGGTGGGAGTGGGGCTACAAATTTGGGGGCTGGGAGGGAGAGGGGGAAGGTGAGGGGACAAAGTGGGTGGAGGGAATGTGAATTTGAATTTCCCTTAATGGGGGTGGTGATCAATGGTGGCCTTGGGAAGGAGAATGGATGAGTTGGGGAAAGGAAGGGGTGCTTGCGAGATTGAGGAGTCACTTGGGGATGGTGAAGGGGAGTGATGAGGAGTGAATGGGTGTCTAGGAGAGTGGAATTCCACCTAGGGGTTAGAGGGGAATTAAATGGGAGGTATAGGGAAGGGGGATGGGTTTAATGAGGAGTGAATGGGGGAGAGAGAGAGAGGAAATTCAAAATTTGGGGGAGGGGAGGAGAGAGAATGGGGGTCGCCCCCTTTAGAGAGAGAGGGAGAGGGGGAGCTTCTCACTCCAAAGGAACACTCAATTTCTTGAAATTTCTCAAATATTCATTCATTCATTCATTAGTTCTCCAAAGGTGGGTTGGGGTCCTATTTATAGAGAACCCATAATTTACAAAAAGTCCTTGACTTTTGGACTAATGACAAATAACCAAGGGGTGGGAAGGGGGCGCCTCTTGGCCAAGCCCATATAATTGGGCCCATTAACCTATCAACCAACATAATGACTCAAGACCTAGGTAAATAACTACCTAACCTAGATGTGAGCGACGTCACGCGGTTCGGGGAGCGGAGAAGACGCGGAGTGCGCGGGCTCCTCTTTTGTTTGCTGCAACACAGAAATAAGAGAAAAGAGAAGGGCCCACCACGGGAGATTGCTCCGGCGGGGTGAGCGGGACACATGTAATGTAGCAAGATATGGGGGTTAAACGGCCATAGCGGGAAGTGACTCGCCACGGCCTCGGGGGGACGGGAATGGTGCAGAAATTAAATAGCAAGAATTGAAACGGCCATTGGGGAAGTGACTCGCAGCGGCCTCGAGAATATGAGCATATAAGAATATAATAGAATATAAGGAGAATATAAAGAGCGGGAATTTAAACGGCTATTGGGGAAGTGACTCGCCGTGGCCTCGAGAATGTGAATAGATAAGAATATAATAGAATATAAAGAGAATATAAGAGCGGGAATTTAAAAGGCCATTGGGGAAGTGACTCGCCGCGGCCTCGAGAACATGAATAGATAAGAATATAACATATAAGAACGGGAATTTAAACGGCCATTGGGGAAGTGACTCGCCGCGGCCTCGAGAATATGAGCAGAATATAACAGAATATAAAGAGAATATAAGAACGGGAATTTAAACGGCCATTGGGGAAGTGACTCGCCGCGGCCTCGAGAACAAGGTGTGATCGCCAGGGGCCAAAAGACCCCAAAATAAAGAAAGTGATTGCGCCTACCTCAAGAGCGGGAGATGGCGGGTTGCTTCTTCCTCCCCCTTCTGCCGGCCGACGGAGAGGGCTTTCCTTGGTTACCCTTGCAAAATAGTAGACAATAAACGAACGGAATTAGAAAATGGCAGTGTAGTAACAATTCCTTGCAATAAAAGTAACGAGATCGTGACCTGACACACACCTGGTTGGTGTGGTTTTAAACCCCTCTCAGACTTGAGTAGGAGGAAAATGCGATGATGAATGCAAGAAGTATGCAAGAGACGGCGCCCTTATGTAGGGAGATAGAGGATGCAGTATGATGAATGTAAAGAACTATGGAGAAAAAGGGGAAGAAAATGCTTATTGGAGGAGCCGAGGGTGAGATCCGGCGGAGCTCCGGCAGCGTAGGGATGACGTGAAGCGCGGTGGATGAAGATAGCCTTCCTCTCGCGAGCCTGGACACCCGAGAATCCGGCAGAACCTCCACCTACAAAAGACCCCACGGGTTAGAAATGACTCCGTAGCCTCTAGGCTCCGGCAGCCTATCGGATCTCTTAGAAGCTCCTCCAGAACTGAGGGGGTGGGCCTCTATTTATAGGGCTCCGGAGGGTGGAGGCATCTAGGACACTGGACACCTCCATCAGGGTAAAAAAGATATTTTATTCTATTTTTATTCATTTTTTTTTGAATATTTTCATGGAGGCGTCCAGGGCCTCGGACACCTCCAACAGGTCCACCGAACCCCTCCGACGGCCGCACGCGATTTGGCACAACGCGTGGTTTTGTGAGCGGCGCCTCGTGATTTAGAATTTGGATTTTTTCACACATGACAAACCGTCGTTCGGTGGGCGGCGCCCGTGAGGGAGTTGATGGAGGCGTCCAGGGGCCTGGACGCCTCCATATATATATTATTTTTATTTTTTGTTTTGTTTTTATGCCAAAGCTGGCATTTTATATTTTTTTACTTGTTTTTATGGAGGCGTCCAGGGCCTGGACGCCTCCATTAATATATTATTTTTTATTTGATTTTGGGCTGCGAAAATAATGAAAAGAATGGGGGCATCCAAGGGCCTGGACGCCCCCATAAAGACCCACCCGGGTCCTCAGTTCAGGCGTTTGCGGCCGCCCGACAGACGCCCTTTCTTGTTTCGGAACCTCTGATGCGTCCGACTGGTGTTGATGCCGTCCGAATGCCGTGACGATACGATTCTGGATGCCGAAAAAGGTAGAAGAAGACCTAAGAAAAGGAAGCACTTAAGAGATTCGAAATGCGTAAGCCGTCGCGGGGCGTCGTATAGTAATATGAGACTTTCTCAGGAGACGTCAGGAATGACGTGTCTACAGCTACCCCGCCTTGGCGTCTGCTTTGCAAGGGAGTGACACGTAGTGGAATGGTATCGCAGTGGAGTGAAATGAAGTGGGAGCGGACTGATAAGTTGATGCCAATGTGTGATGAGACACGCTTTTGACGTTACTGTCTGGAATTTTTCCTGGAGTTTCAATGAGGCGACCTTGAAGAAGGTCTTTCAAATCTTGATGATTGCTTGGACGGAGATCAAATAAGGGAGGGTGAGATGTGCGCTCAGGCACGAAAAATAAAGGAGACCAACTTCTCGGTGTGGAAGTACCTGGGTCATAAACCTGTAGGTTTCACCTTTGGTGAGCGGTTACCAGTCGATGTGGAAGTGTTGCGGCCAAGGTGGGTCAAACAAGGTAAAAAGTAAAGGAATATCTGAGGTTCTGTGCAAACAAGGGTCTCCTTTGGTAGAGCAGCGTAGGGCCGTTTCAAGGAAATTTAGTATTTCATTCGGAGTGGAATATCTCATATTTGTAAGAATTGAAGCACAGCGGCTTTCGCAATCGAACCACTTGAATGATCTTCCGCAATAAATCAAAGTCCTATATGAATGCATGCTGGGCTTAAAGAAAAATTTAAAACAAACTAAAATAGAAAATAGCCAAGGATAATATTGTCAACTTGTTAAGAATGGGTAAGGATACCGATCCGGTGAGCCGACACTGGGCTGGGGCCCGTTTATCCGCGCACCAACTCACTGAATGGAACCGTCGCCCCCATGCTACCACAAGTTAACGGCCTATCCGTACAACCCAAATTCTTCCGGGATCATCACTGTTTTTGTTGAAGGGGAGCTCAAATCCTAGATTCGTTCGGGCCGCAAGGTCCTTGACATGTTCTAGTAGCGTAGGTATCATATACTATGATGCATGACATGGTGGGACCAGCCATTGAAAGGTGGGACATGAGATAGGACAAAGACGTCCGTTAGTAAAACCTGCACATGCCAGCATGGATTAATAACATCATAAAGTAACAGAATCGTAAAAGAATTGCACCACAATGGAAAGGAGATCTAACCAAAATCCTGACATTGACCGCTGATGTGACATGTTCCGTCCTGTAGCGCCCTACCCTTCCTATAAGAACTCCCCTTAGGCTAGTTCATTCAAATGCACCAAGGTGGGTTTTGGAAGCTCAGGAGAGGAAGGAGAGGAGAATCTAGAGATTTTAGGATAGAAGGAGAGTCTTCCCGCGTTATGAAGAGGAGCATGCCTAGGAGCGAGATCATGCGACTCTCCGACCTCGAGGGTCATCTGAGTGGGACGATCATGTCGCATATGGTAAACTGATTCATTTCAAATTTCTCCACGTGAACCTTCTTCTTACTTCCTTCATTTCTTCTTCTTTCTTTTCTCTTCCAGCCATATCCACTCTTCCCAGGCCCGAGGAAGTTTTCCAAACTGCCATGGCTTTCAAAGCTAACTTCCAACATCTCCATCGGCATGAGGGCCATACTCTCGAAGTGGCATCTACAGGGGCTCCTTATTCACGCCAAACACTACGAGAAGATTCGTATGGACTGGGCGGCTATGGGCGTACTAGTGGAGATCTGGCATCCCCAGACCCACACTTTTATCTTCCCAACCTTCGAGGTGACCATCCTCCTCGAGGAGGTGGAACTTCTGCTCGGATTGAAGAAATTCAAGAGTGACGGGAAGGTGAAGGCTATGCGGATGCTGACACGGGGGACTTCCGAAAGCGTCCTTGGAAGCTTCATGCCGCCCGACGCAGCCCGAAAGGTTCGTACTCAAAAGGGAATTGATTTGCAAAAGCTCGCGGAATGGGTCATGGAGGCCTTGAGAGGGTTACAAGATGATGACTATTTGGAGGGAATCATGAAAGGGTTCACCATTTGTCTGGCGGGTGCTCTCTTATTTCCTTATACCGACAACATGGTGGAGTAAGACCAACTGAGTGCTATCTGCGGGATCTGGCGTGGAAAGAGGGTGGGACCCGCTGTCCTTGCCTACCTATATAGTGGCCTTACTGTCTCGAGCATCGGTAAGCCTCCTTTTGGTTGCGCACTTGTCCTGAATTACTGGCTGGATTTGCATTTCAAGTTTGATCACCGTGAGGGAATGCCAACCGCTTCGAAGCTCTTCCAACAAAGCCCCCTTTATCATATAGCCGACGTGTTAGGCTTCGGTGGCACCGTGGCAAACCGCGTTCCGTGGCTGAAGAAACGTGAAGACTGGCGGTCTCACTTCCGCACCGTGACACAAGGCTTCTTCACTTGTGCACTGGCATGTTTGCTTTCGCTTGATCTCCTCGTGAGGCATTCTCCCGAAGTTGATCTTCAACTGATCGGCGCGACCGAGTTCGTCCTTTATAATGCGCATCGGTGCTGCCTCCAGATTGGCATCCCACGCCATTCGTTCCCGCTACCGACTGGCATTGTTCCTTTGAAGAAGAGGGAGTTGGGTACTGAAGCGGACGCGAAGGAAGCGAAGGCCGTTAAAGCACCTTGGAAGACAAGTGTTGCGGGAAAGG
Organism: Amorphophallus konjac; assembly: GCA_022559845.1. Classification (NCBI taxonomy): domain Eukaryota; kingdom Viridiplantae; phylum Streptophyta; class Magnoliopsida; order Alismatales; family Araceae; genus Amorphophallus; species Amorphophallus konjac. Next base: position 183,471,936 of record CM040123.1, on the reverse strand, counting down.
CCTTAGCGCATGTGGGGGAAGAATGCGAGCTGTGGAGGGCTTATGTAACTGAACTGGGGAAGTTAAGGCCTAAGGCGCCTAAGCCCCTGATGTAGCTCATTCTACTTTTCTGATGGAATAAAATCTGGCATTTTGATATTTTGGACCAGTTCCCTTAATTATATTTTTTTGGGTGATTTTTCTTTTTCTTTGTGTTTTTATTTTATGCTTTTGTTTGGATTATATACATACTCTTGTCTTTTATTATTTTTTTTTTGAAATTTTTATTATGGGGCGTCCAGGGGCCTGGACGCCCCTACATTTTTTTTAAAATTATTTTTTTTTGGGAGCGTCCGTGGTCCTGGACGCCCCTAATTTTTTTATTTTAATTTTTTTTAGTTTTGTTTTGGGGGCGTCCAGGCGCCTGGACGCCCCTAGGTTTTTTTGAATTTTGAAATAAATTAAAAAAGTGGGGGCGTCCAGGCGCCTGGACGCCCCAAAGAAGGTGGATTCTATATATATGGGGGGCCTCCCCCCTTTGCTCATTTACTGTTCATTCAGATGACCCAGTCAAACCAGACGACCCATTCTTAGTCCCAATGGAGCAAGGAGGCCCGAGCCAGGGTGGAGAGAAGCGGAAACGACTGGCTCGTCGTCCGAGGAGGCTGAGGGATGATGTCGAGGAGGCTGCTGCGGCGGAGGAGATTGCCGTGGAGGAGGAGGCTCCTCCTTTGGCCGTGGAGGCTGCTGCGGGTGCTGGCGACGTGGGAGATGACGATCACGACCCGGTAAGCCCCTCGGAACTTCAATATGTTGGTTTAATAGGCTGGATAGGCGAACGAGAGGCCGTGTGGTGGGGGCCGGTGAGTGAGGGAAGGAGGCGTCCAGGGGCCTGGACGCCTCCACATTTTCTTTTTTTTTTTTTTATTTATTTATTTACGTAAATAATAAAAATAGAATTGAAAATAAGGAGGCGTCCAGAGCCTGGGACGCCTCCATGATAATATATATATTTTTTGTTTATTTTTGTTTTGATTATTTGGGTTTTTTCTAAAAATAAAATAAAGAAAATGTAAAGGAGGCGTCCAAGGTGTTGGACGCCTCCAAAAAAACATAAATATTTTTTTTAAAAAAAATAAAATAAATAAGTAGTATATACAGTGTTATTGTTTATTACTATTCATAATGCTGATGTGTTCTTTGTTGGTTTTGTGGTGTGCAGGGCGTGATGAAGGGCCGGATCAGCTGGTCCCAAGTGGTGGCAGCATACCGTGGGCTGCCAGACTTTCAGAGGGCGCGTGTGGACGCCATGGGCTTCGGAGCTTTCCTTAGGATCGAGGCCTTTCGGCTCGACCTTCCTCTTATCCAGGCATTGAGGGAGCGGTGGCACGCACCGAGCCGGGCGTTTCTGATGCCCTGGGGACACATGGTGCCGACACTAGAGGACGTGGCTCGGATCACCGGGCTATGAGTTGATGGAGAGGCGGTGAGCGGGGTCACCTACCCCGACTACCGAGAGAGTGCCCTGGACCTACTGTGGTTAGAGACGAGCGTGACTGACAGGGACAGCAGGGTAGTTGGTCGAGTGGAGATCATGGAGGTGCTCGGATTCGTCGACCCGCGCCAGCGGGTTAGCGAGACTGGAGCGGAGTTTCTGGCACGACTCGAGGGAGACGCTTGTGCAGCTTTCACCCAGGACCCGAGCGAGCGGGAGCTGGTGGATCTAGACCTCCGGAGGTTTCTTTTCTTCTTCTGGGCCGCCTTCTGCTGGGGACGAAGGGGGATGGCATCCACTGCCGCTTCCTCGGGATCCTGGCGGACCTTGACAGAGTGGGGCACTACGCGTGGGGAGCGGCTCTACTTGCCCATCTGATTGCCGATCTCTCCCAGACTTCGGAGAAGGAGACGACAGTCAGTGGCTTCGCACCTTTTCTCCAGGTAAACATTTTATTTATGCATTCCTACAGTTAAATATGTAATTATTGTACTAATGATGTATGATGGATGCAGGTGTGGAGCTATTACTATTTCCCGATGGGGAGGGCTAGGCATGGGAACAGGAGGGCCGTGCCTCTGGCGCGGCGGTGGAGGCCGGTCGTGGTAGCGGCACCACACAGCTACCAGCTAGCGTCACTTCGTCGGGAGCTGAGCGAGTATCCTAAGGCCATGGTATGATGCGTATGATTTTTTGTGTTTTCTTATGTGACTGAATGGCAACTAATATGATGAATGTATGATGATGTAGGTGGTGTGGAGACCCTACCTGGACATGGGCGACGCTGGCCATCCTTGGGTTGCAGCGGGTCTTCCTCGTTTCAGGCGGGACGTGTGGGTCCATTGCCTGAACGAGATCGAGCCGCTTCGGCTAAGGCTGGTTATGAGGACGTTGGGGCTAGCCCAGGAGTGGGTTGATGTAGATGAGCCGGCCCGCATCAGGGGGAAGACCAAGGGGAAGGTGAAGATTGTGGACTGGCGCACGTGCTTCCTAGCACAGTACCAGGACTGGCAGCAGGGCGGGGTCCCAGTGGTGTCCCATGTAAAGGACAGTACTGATTACTTGAGACGGTACCGGGCTACGTACGGGGACCGCCTCTTCCTTGGTGGTATGGCAGGGGTAAGTGAAATGAAAATACTTCACCCTTCTATATGTATATGCATGTGGCACTAACTTATGTGCAATGTAGGATGCTCGTGACAACATGATTACTGACCTGCGGGCCCAGCTGGCAGACGTCAGGCGGCAGTTGGTGGCCATCCGACAGGAGTTGGAGATCCTGGTGAGTCTATGCAATGCATTTTTTGTGACCTGGATTTTTGATGCTTAGCCTTTGACCGACGTTTGCCCCGTGTTTAGCGGGCCCACCTGGCAGTGACAGCCGGGATGGCTGGTGGAGCGGGTTCCAGTTCGCGGGGCCCTCCTCCGGAGGTTTCTGCCCTCCAGGAGCAGCTGGCGTATGCGGTGCCTCACGTTGAGGAGGCCGAGCGTGACCGCGAGGCTCGAGTGAGTGTCTGCCTGACCTCGACTCTCCTTCTGGCTGCTCTCCTTCTATCACTGTTCTCTTACGGTGCATGCGTGCTTTGACAGGTGGCCGAGATTCGGGAGGCCCTGGCCCATGCTGTTCATGCTGAGCAGGAGCGCGATGCCTGGGTGGCAGAGCGTGACACCCGGATTGCGAAGCTAGAGGAGGAGCGGCGAAGGGAGGCTAAGGAGCTTCCTCGCGACGTAGTGGATCTGCGGATCACCCTCGAGCTGTTGAGGAGAGAGGCGATGAGGGAGAGAGAGGAGAGGGAGAGGGAGAGGGATAGGGAGAGCGTGGAGAGAGAGAGGGAGAGGGATAGGGAGACCATAGAGAAAGAGAGGGAGTACAGGATGGCAGAGCGACATCGAGATTGGGACGAGAGGAGAGCTCTGGTGGCCCTGGTGTCGGAGCTCCGGCTGAGTCTTGGCACGGCGGAGGGGAGACTTCAGGAGAGTGAGGAGCGGTATCAGAGGGCGAAGGAGCGCGGGGCGCGACTTCGTCAGTCCGGTTCCTTTTCTGTGGGCAGGTTCCTAGTTTCTTCAGCCGAGGAGCGTCGTCGCACCTAGGAGGCCGGCATGGTGCCACCTAGAGAGGCGAGCACGGCTTCTCAGGGTTCGTAGAGGTCGCAGAGGCCCCCTAGGGATCCCCGTCAGAGGACGAAGGAGAGAGATGACCAGGAGGGTGATGGTGAGAGTTAGAGAGTTGCTTGTACACTCCACCCTCCTTACTGCATGATGTACTTTCGGCTATTATATGAAATGAAAATGGCTTTCTTGTGTTGTGTGTACTTTTCTCTCTCCCACACTTTCTTCTTTACACTGAGTTGTCCTTCGAGGCACGCTCCACGAGATCTTACCCTGAACAGCGGGGAACTACGCTTTGTACTGGGGGATTCTGTGTCCTTTCTCCCTTTTTTTTTTTGGGCGCGTCCATGCGCGAGGACGCATCTTAATCCTTGAATTTAAATTTAAAACGACGGGTGGCCTTTCTTCTCCCGTGCCTTACCCGCAAACGAGCCCGCCTTCCGCCAAAACTCGCTCGTCCCCCTTTTTGTCTCCTTCCTCTCTTGATCGATGGAGTTCGGTGGTCTAGACCACGGCGAAGGTGGAGAGGGACGCGGGACCCCTCGTCCGAGGAGGGACGCGCAAGAGCATGAAACGGCGTCCATGGAGGAGGAAGGGCCGCTTCGGGCCCCCGAGGGACTCGAGGGGCCCGATGTCGCGGAGGGAGGTGAACACGGTCTGGTAGGTCCTCCGATCTCTTCCTCTTTTGATCCACTTTGAGTTTTGAAGCGAAGCGTGCGAGGGGGGAAAGGGTTTGGCGAGTGTTGCACTAAAATGATGGACGCGTCCATGACAGGGGATGCGTTCTTTGTTATGATGCGAGGCCCTTCTTTCTTGGTGCAGGACATGGCGAGGACCCTGGGCCTGGCCGATGAGTGGGCGAGTGCAGACGAGTCGAGCCACGTCAGGAAGGAGAGTCGCGGCAAGGCGAAGCTCGAGGATTGGTGCATACGTCTCCCTGGGCAGCAAGGGAGTGTACTGGTGCAGGATAGTGTCGACTTCCTGCGGCAGCAGAGAGAGAGTTATGCAGGGCTTCCCCAAGCCAGGGATACGCGCGACGTCGACGGGTCGCGTGCCCAATTAGCCGAGGTCAGGCGGCAGCTGGCCGCCACTCAACAGGAACTGTCGCTCCTGGTAAGCTAAGTGCTGCATTTTCTATTTTTAAATGTGGAGCTTAGCTGACGGCTGTTGTTTGTTCGTTCCAGCGTGCCCAGCAGCCAGTGATGGTGGGAGTGACTGGCGGCGCATCTTCCAGTTCCTCGACCCCTTTTCTTGAGATTGCCTCCCTCCGGGAGTAACTTGCCGGTGCGGTGGCTAGGGCTGCCCGGGCGAAAGAGGAGCGTGATGCCTAGGTGGCGACTGTAGCAGAGCTGCGACATCGCGGTGAGGAGAGACCTTCTCTAGACATCCTGGAGTTAAGGGTTCTTCTGCAGATGATGAGGAGAGGGGCAGAGAGAGAGAAAGTCGAGAGAAGGTTCGAGCAACAGCGGGATCAGACCGAGAGGAGGGCCTTGGAGGCCCAAGTGAGGGAGCTCCAGCTGGGCCTTCCGACCGTCGTGCAGAGGCTAGGAGGGATGGAGACGCGCTACGAGAGAGCGTGAGAGTTCGGGGAGCGACGGCGCCAGTCTGGTCACTTTGCCGCTAGTGGCTTCTTTGCCACGCCAGGGGAGGAGGAGCGAGTCATTGCTGTGGAGCCGGCGCCACGAGGCGAGGCGGGTGCTACTGCACGGGGATCCCGGAGGCTTCTGAGGGACCCTCACCTCAAGGGAGAGGAGAGGGACGCCTAGAGGGACGAGCATGAAAATAATGGCAAAAGTTGGCGAGCTAGTGGACCCGCCACCTCTCTATGATTATAGTGTTTATGACAGCTTATGTAGAATTATGAATGGAGTGATTTGATTTTCTGCTGCTCGTTTGTTCTCTTGTGCGTTCCTTCTTCCCTACACTTCTTCTCCTTTGCACTGTTCCCATGTGATGGGTCTGTCGAGACTCCACCCCGAGCGGAGAATCGCGTCTTGTTGTGACCATTTTCCACGGGAATCTGCCGTCGAAGTCAATAATGACGGCCCTAGTCCCTTTTCCCGGATGTTGTGTCAAATTTTGCGGACGTCCTCCAAAACATGATAGGGTATCCCTAGGCAACATAGGGGGCTAGTCGTCATATTCTTCGTCCAATCAATCATCCTGTGCGAGCGGTGAAGTGACACACGGGACCGCATGGTAGGTGCCTCATTGCGAGGGCTATCATAAGAGGTGATGGAGACAATCTTGGCCTACACTCCCTCCATTTATATAAATTCTTGTCCCTTTTATCCTCCCAGGTACATCGAGAGCTAACTCGAGGAGCACAAGTTCTCACGGGAGAGGAGGAGTTCAAACTTCTGAGAGTTGGATGGAGGGTGAATCTTCCCACTCCTCGAAGAGAAGCAGGTCCAGTGGTAGTAGTTCCAGGAGACTTTAGGACCTCGAAGAGCACTTTAGCGAAAGGGCCCAATCACAACTCGTAAGCTGAGCTTTCCTGCCCTTTTCTTATTCTTTCTTCCTTCCTCTTGACAACACCCTTCTCCATTTCTTATACACGCACAGAGTGTGATGAAATCACACATTTCATGGGAGTTAGCAGTGGCCGCATACAGGGGTCTCCCGGATTTTCAGAAGGCCAGGCTAGACGTGATGGGATTTCGTGCCTTTCTTCGGATCGAGCCGATCCAGCTCGACCTGGTCCTGATCCAAGCCTTGTGTGAGAGATGGGACCCAGTGAGCCGGGCATTCTTGATGCCTTGGGGGCACATGGTGCCCAGCTTGGAGGATGTGGTCCGGATCACAAGCCTGAAGGTGGAGGGTGAGACAGTGACCGGGGTCACTTATCCGGATTACCGAGAAGGTGCTCGGAAGCTACTGGGTTTGGACTTAGATGGTCGGAAAAATAGGTCGGTAGCTAGGGCGTCCCTCATGGATGCATTAGGGCTCACCGACACTCATCGGCGGGACGACGAATCCTCAGAAGAGTTCATGGAAAGGATGGAAATAGGATGCCGTGCCGTGTACTGCACAGATTTCGGCAACTGGGAAAGATGCAACATAGATTTGAGGAGATTTCTCCTCTTCCTTTTGGGGAGATTGGTACTGAGCTCGAAAGGGGACGGTATCCAATGTCACTTCCTGGAGCTGCTGTCAGACCTTGAAAGAGTAGGATACTACGCCTGGGGGGCTACCATGCTGGCGCACTTGTTTGCAGGCCTGTTCCAAGAAGCGGATCGTGAGATGGCTGTGAGTTGTTTTACACCATTCATCCAGGTATTTTTGGTTTTGCTTGTTTTATATATTTTTTTTATATTTTTTCAAGGTACTGATGACCTACGCCGAGCAGCTGTGGAGCTATTATTACCTCCCCATGGGGAGAGCTCGACATTGGCGACCCGCGATGGTGCCGCTAGCCAGGCGGTGGGAACCCATCATGAGTGCGGCACCCCTAACCTACCAAGTGATGGTGCTAAGGCGGGAGCTACAGGAGTTCCCTGCAGCGATGGTAAACTGGAGACCCTACTCAGACATGGTCGATGCCGACCAACCGTGGGTTCTAGCAAGTCGTGCCCGATTCAGACGGGAACTGTGGATGCACTGCCTGAATGAAATCGAGCCGCTTCGGCTACGATTGATTATGAGGACTTTAGGACTGGCTCAGGAATGGGTGGATATGGCTGCGCCACCTCGTGTCAGGAGAAAGACGCGAGGACCGACGACTTGCATTGACTGGCGTGTGCGATTCCCCGAACAGTACGAAGACTGGCAACGACGTGGCATAATCGTGGAATCGTAGGCACGGGATAGCGAGGATTACCTGTGTCTATACAAGACAAGGTACGCAGAGCGGTTCCAACCCCGGGGATTTGTGGAGGTAGGTTTCCCCTTTTTCTCTTTTCTTCTTTCTCCTTTTTTTGATTTTCTGGTGGAAATGCTGACTCGTATGGCTGCAGGATATCCGTGATACGATGTTAGCGACTTTAAGAACTCGCTTGGTAGAGATGGAGCAACGGTTGGGCGATGCCCACGGAGCTACGAGCGCCTTGGTAGGTGTACAGTGCGTTCCTAATTAGAATCGCAGATTCCAGATGTTGGCTGCTAATTCAAGCGGTCGTAGCATGCTCAGATTGGCGCGGCTTCCCCGGCGATGGGAGTAGGTGGTGCCTCTTCCAGCTTGTGGATTCCCACCTCAGAACTTGACTTACTTCATGAGCAACTTGCTCACGTCACGCAGCGTGTTGCGGAGGCAGAATGGATGCTCTCTATACAGGTAAAAGTTTCAGTGTTGAGTTCTCTTTGTTTATGCCTTACCGCGTATCTTGAGATGGTACACCCGGCAGGAAAAGGAGACGGAAGAAGCGCTTGCCCAAGCTGCGCAGAAGGAGGCTAGGATAGCAGAACTGGAGAGGGAACGGCGGCGTCATCCTGATGACGACTCCTCTAGGGATGCCGTGGAACTGAGGATCACTCTCCAGTTGGAGAGGGAAGACAAAGGGAGGAACGAAGGGCCATGGAGGCCCAACTATTCGAACTCTGAATCAGCCTTGGTCTTGCTGAACAGTGGCTGAGAGATGGTGAGGAGCGCTACCGAAGAGCACTAGAGCGTGGCTTTCGTGTTGGTAGCTTCTCTGCCGCTTCCGTGGATCAACGCCGGGATGTGAGAATAGGAAGGGGAGTACAGAGCGGTAGGAGTACCGCTTTTCGTAGTTGGGTAGCACCTTTGAGAGCGTTTTGCCCGGAGAGTAGTGGGACGAGTAATGCAGAGAGAGAGGGCGGAACTTGATGTAATTTTTTTTGGTTTTTTGGAATAAAATACAAGGTTTGGTCTATTTGGTTTCACCTTTGCTTCTGTTGCCTGAATCCCTGCATACATCACTGAAACAAACAAATCAGAATTTCTGTTCTGACTTGGCCCCTTGCTCAATAAGCAAATGGTCCTGTGACTGTCCTTGAAACTAGTCAAGGGGCCAAGCCTTTATTTAACGAAGGCAAGAGAAAGATGCGGTGATGATAAATGCGACAGGCAAGCACACGAATGCAAGTGGTATTAAAAGTGAGATGCTGCACGCAAATGTAATCATGCAAAATTGATTTGTTTTCTTTTTTTATATTTGGCATTTTTTTTGTTTTATCATAAAAAAGATTTTTTTGTTTGCAAATATGTACATTTTCTCTTTTCCATTTTTTGTTGTTTTTATCATTTCAATTTTTTTCTTGCTAACGCCTGGCAAGCACCCAAATGGCACCTAACCTACGTGAGACAGGGGTTTCTTACTAACCTCCCAGGTATCCTAAGTGCACATCTAGGTTGATTTGGGCCTCTAGACCCCTCGAATGATGATCCCACCGGCTAAGACTTACCCTGATGACAATACCGTCATGCCATGCTTAGGCTCCCAGTCGCTTCCGACCACAGGGATTCACGCAAAAGATGTTTGAGGTAAAAGATTTGCCCGACCCGGGTCTATTTCCTCACAACTCTAGATGGTATATGATGGAACACCCTGGAACCCTAACGACCAACCGCGCGACGTTGACCCGGAATCAGACGCCGTCGCACCCATAGGTGACGTGCTTGCATTGGCCTAAGCCCAAGGTTAAGCAAGAAGACATCAAGGTGGTAAACAGGGGTCTTGACCAGCCAGAAACACGGAAACACCTTCGCAGCGATAGCTTTTGCTTTTCAAAGTAGGCAACCAAATGTGTATATTAAAATAAGGTTGCAGACCCTGGGCAGTTTTCACCTTTCAGAAACTCCATCGAACCTTCATCTTTAGAGGGAGAAGGAAGAGTGTAGGGGATAAACCTCCTGAGAGGACCGGCAAAGCCGTTAACCCAGCGAGCGAATAAGGGCCCATTAACTCTTTCCTTTCGGGCAACTTTGGACCAAATCTCGAGCATTTACATTCCATAGCCCCCCCCCTTTTGTGGATTCAAACTTTTACTTTGAGGGGTTCCATTTATCGCATCAAGCACGGTCACGACCAGGCTCTTGATTTTGATTTTGTATTTCTTTTTGTGAGGGAGATATAGTCGTTTGACGTTTGTGGGCTCCCTTTCGTATGCCTGCGGGGACACTGCCCTCTTCTCGTGCTCTGATCGATGCTCGAGGAAATAGATCCTACTCTTGCCCTTGGGGTTTGAGTTTCGATTTCTCATGCTCAGCGTTTTAAGGGCGCCGACTGTCTCATTTGGTGGAAGAGAAAAGAATAAAGATTACAGCTTCCGGAGATCTTCTGGGTGGGGCCCCACCGTAGGTGATGCTACCGACTTTTTTGAATAAAATACATAAGTGAGCACATGTTAGCTTCCTTCGAGCGAGCATAGGCCGACGTGGCCGGACAGGGATCTCCACGGTTCTGGCAAACCAAGACCCGGTGCCTACCAAGCCTTAATGGGCCCTATCCTAACATGAAGGTTAGATGCAGGGACTTAACTACATGGTGACTGCCAGACATCGGCATTTTGAATTTTCCATATTTTTAGTGGTTTTCGGTATTTCTTTGTTTTTGATGTTTTTTATCTTTTCATCATTTTTTTTGTTTTGTGCTAAGGGTAGTATTTCTTAAGATAAAGTCCATTCCAAGGGTGGGATAACTCGGTCCCTTCGGCGTTGACTAGCTTGTAGGCGTTGCCAGGGTACACGGCTTGAATTACAAATGGTCCTTCCAAATTGGGTTGGAGCTTAGAACGCGGCCCTCCAAGTTTGACAAAAATTCTTTTTACGACCATCTCACCGACTTTGAATTTTCTCTCAACAACTTTCTTTTGGTAAAAGCGAGCGAGTCTATTTTGATACACACGCGCGTGTTCGGCAGCGGCCAGCCATTTCTCATCCAAGAGTTCCAACTGGGCGAGGAGTGAATTACGACGATCGTCGAAGGGAAATTCCTCGTCCAATTGTACCCTTAGAGAAGGGATCAGAGTCTCGTACGGGACTACCGCTTCCATACCATAAGTAAGGGCAAATGGAGTCTGCCCGGTGGGGGTACGGATTGAAGTGCGATAGGCCCATAGGGCTTCGATAAGTTTTTCTGGCCAGTCTGAAAACTTACTAGACTCACAGGTTTTTTTGATGATTTTGAGCAATGTTTTATTGGTGGCCTCCGCTTGGCCGTTACCTTGTGGGTAATAAGGCGATGAATGATGCAATGCAATTGCGTACTTTTTGCAGAGGTCCTGTAGGTCCTGAAAAATGAACTGTGGCCCATTGTCGGTGACGATCGTGCTTGGGACGCCGAATCTGGCGAGGATGTTCTTCATGATGAACTTGCAGACTGTTGATGCCTTGATTTCCGTGTAAGCTTCGGCTTCGGCCCATTTGGTGAAGTATTCCGTCGCAGTAAGGATGAAAGATTTCTGCTTGGTGAGGGAATTGGGATCACCTAGGGGACCAATGATGTCGAATGCCCACATGGAGAAAGGCCATGGGGAGGATATTGGATGAAGTGAGGAAGATAGTGAATGGATTTTATCGGCGTGAAGTTGACACTTGACACACCTACGGACATAGATAGCACAATCCTCTTCTATAGTGGGCCAATAAAAGCCTTGCCTAATGATCTTCTTGGCGAGCATCTGACTATTCACGTGGCCACCGCACACACCCGAGTGCGTCTCCTCTACACATTTCCAAACCTCATCGTCACCAAGACATCTTAACAGAATACCAGTAAGGCTCCTCCTATAGAGTAGACCTCCAACCAATGTATATTTCTGAGCCACCCTTCTTATGGCTTTCTTGTCCTCTGTGGTGGCCCCTTCAGGATAAGACTGATCTTGGCAGTATTTGATGATTTCATAGAACCATGGTTTCTCTTCATCAGCCAGTTCTTCTTCGGCCTCTGCCAACATGATTTCCCTCTTCTCAAGGATATCTTCCTGCAGGATCTTCCTTGCTATCCTATCTTTGATGTTTACGTAGGAAGCATCATCGATTGCAGGGGCGTAAAGTTTGTAGATGGAAATGGACTCAAACCATCTTCCTAGAGGGAACCTTATGGATGATGCCAATGAGGCGAGGGCATCAGCGAGAATATTCTGATGACGAGGGACATGAACAAAGATCAGTTTGGTGAACAGTTTGGCAAAGGCAGCAATGAGTTCTTGGTATGGCTTGAGTTTGGGATCGCAAGTGCGATATTTAGTGAGCACCTGGCGAAGGATGAGTTAACTATCACCTACGACTCGCAACTCAGTGATACGAAAAGAATGGGCGAGTTCTAGGCCAGCTAGAAGAGCTTCATATTCGGCTATATTATTGGTAACTGGAAATTTGAGCTGGTATGCCAATGGGAATGTGAGGCCTTCAGGCGACAGGAGGGCGACGCCGATTCCTCTTCCTTGAGAATTCAGAGCTCCATCAAAATATAGCGTCCACATTGGCTCATCTGATTGGTTGACGAACATTAGTTCTTCATCTGGAAACTCTTATTGGATGGGATCGAACTTGGGAAGAGGATGGTGAGTGAGATGCTCGGCTATGGCATAGCCTTTAATCGCCTTTTGCTAGATGTAGGTGATGTCGAATTGAGAGAGAAAACTTTGCCAGTGTGCTAGCCTATCCATAAGGACGGCTTTCTCCAGAAGGAATTTGATAGGATTCATTCGAGCAATCAAGTGGATCTCATGAGCCAAGAAGTAGTGCTTCAATTTCTGCACTACCCAAACGAGGGCATCACAGGTTTTCTCCATGACGGTGTACTTCTGCTCACAGGGATTGAGAAGTTTGGACAAATAATAGGTTACCCGTTCCTTGCCTTCTTCATCAGCTTGTGCGAGGACGGCTCCCACGGAGTCATCCAAGACTGAGACGTAAAGGATCAGAGGTTTTTTTGGTTTGGGTGGAATGAGAACGGGTGGACTAGCCAGATATTCCTTCAACCCTTCAAAAGCTTTCTGACATTTAGAATTTCAGTGGAATTCTACTCCTGGCTTGGTCAACTCGTAGAGAGGTCTACACCTTTGTGAATGTTGGGACACAAACCGACGAATAAACTGTAACCTCCCGATTAAACCTCGGACTTCCCTCAAATTCTTGGGAGGCGGCATATCTCTGATAGCCTTGGCTTTGTCGGGATCTATCTCGATCCCTCTTTTACTCACAATGAAACCCAACAATTTACCCGACGACACACCAAACACACACTTCTTCGGGTTCATTTTCAATTGGAACTCCCTTGACCTCTGCAAGACCTTAGCCAAAACTTCTGGATGTTTCATCCTGGTCCTTGATTTCACCAACAAGTCATCCACATACACTTCCAGGTATATGTGCATCATGTCATGAAATATGGCCATCATAGCTCTTTGGTAAGTAGCTCCAGCATTCTTTAACCCAAACGGCATGACCACGTAACAGTATGTTCCCCAAGGGGTAGTGAATGACGTCTTCTCCTGATCCTCTTCTGCCAAACGAATTTGATTATATCCTGAAAATCCATCCATGAATGAGAGGGTCTCATATCCTGCTGTGTTATCGATCAACACATCAATGTGAGGCAAGGGAAAATCATCCTTTGGACACGCGCGGTTAAGGTCCCGGAAGTCGATGCAAATCCTGACTTTCCCATCTTTCTTCATGACCGGGACAATGTTCGCCACCCATTGAGGATAAAGGACGACTCTAATGAACCTGGCTTTGTGGAGCTTATCGACCTCTTCTTTCATTTTCAAAGCCATCTGAGGGTGGAAACGCCTTAACCTTTGTTTTACCGAGACGGTCCCTGGTTTTAGGGTTAAACGGTGTTCGACCAAGGTTGAATCTAGACCCGGCATATCCTCGTAGCTCCACGTAAACGTGTCCTTATATTCCTTGAGAACCTCAATTAATGCCTCTTCTTCAGAGGGTGGTAGGTTGTCACTTATGAGGATGATCCTAGGGTCTTCCTCAGTTCCCAAGTTGACTTCTTTGGTGGATTCTTCTACGGCAGTTGACGGCTCGTCGAATCTCCTCATTGTACTAGCATATGCGCCAGCCGCGTCCTCATATTCCTGACCCTCATCTTCGGTAGGGTATTCTTCATCCGTGATCTCATAGACTCCATACCCTTCATCAAATGCACCGTCGCCCTCACATTCGATTTCCAGTAGCTGGATGTGATTTTCTAACAACTGGGGGATGGCAAGAAGGGCCTGACACCTGGTGGCTAAATCCAGAAGGAATCGACGAGGGATCTGCCTACCCTTGGGTTTCTTCCTAGGTACTACCCTTGGCCTATCATTCCTAGATTGACTGACAATATTTACAGAAGAAGAGGAAGATGAAGAGGATGGTGTAGAATGTACAGGAGAAGACCCCTCAGAGGAGGGGTAGAAAAGGTCGCTCATCGGACCTTGGACGGGTGGTCCGCAGGGCGGTACGCACCCGTGGGAGATGTAGGAGGTTTCCTCAACGAAGATGTGTTGTTGGGGAGTTTGAAAATTGACATTTTTTTTTCATTTTCATTTTTAATGACAAAGCAGTGAAAAGAGATTAGAGGAGAGAGAAAAGTGGTTATGGCTAGAGGATTGTGAGGCTCATAGAGTAGATCATGGTTGAAGACCTGGCGCGGGTTGAGAAGCCCGCGTAGGTATGTAAGCAGAGAAGGGGATCTGGGAAGATCATCAGACAATTGTCTGGCCCAAGAAGACGATATCAGCAAATGCTGAGACGAGTGGATGGAGAAGATGGCGGCTAATGAGCCGTCGATGGCAATGTTGAGGACGGATGAAGATCCATCGATGACAGGGTCCTTCTGGCGAGGACGAGGATAGTTTGAAATCTTGGCAAGAGTGGTAATATTCTTTGGTATTTCGGAGATCAATGGTGGTCCTTCAAGCTGCGGAGACGAGAACATCCTTTCCAGTGCAACGGAAATGTCCCGTATGTCGAACCATTTATTCCACTCGCATTCCGGATCTTTTCTCTTGCTTCTTTTGGTGATCCTCGGATATTTTTCAGCCAAATATACAGCATGTGATCTCCCATATGCTTCTCGTGGGTAATCTCCCATCTGAACAACGGGCCCTCTGTTGAAGTGGTTTGATAGAGTCCATGTGAGGGGCTTCCAATCCGCCTTGAACGGTCCTTTGAAGCCTAGGCCAAACCTGCGGTTCGGCCTAATTTCCTTTGGCGGTTTGAGCCTACCCTGTAACTGTGCGCCCAGACCTTTACCCTGTTGGTAGCTGATGTTCCTCATAATCTCCCACCCTTTGGCGTGAAAAGGGAGATATGATGTTGCGGTTGTCCTGACCGGCTCCTTTGGTTCTAGTGGAACGTGAGATGAATCACGTATGTCAAGTAGTGACAATATGGGTCGATGAGACGGCCAAACAGAGGGTAGAGAGGTGTTGATAGCATCCACTGTGTGAAGGATAGGTGTACTGACCACTTTAATAATTCTCCCATTGTAAGGAAACTTCAGGCACTGATGGTTGGTGGAAGGCACAGCGTCCATGGCTTCGATGTAAGGGCGACCCAGTATAGCCTTGAATGTGGGGTCCATGTCGAGGACATGGAATTCTGTGGGAATTGACATGGGGCCTAGTTCTGCCTTCAGAATAATCATCCCCTGCGGCGGCCTTTTGCTATTGTCATAAGCCGTGACCGTGATCGAGGAAGGTCTTATTTGTTCCTCGTCGACCCCACACAACTGAAGAGTGCTCATGGAGATTACATTTATGGACGCACCCGTGTCCACAAGACACGGGTTTATGGATATCCCATTAATTTTTATTGAAATGCACAGTGCATATTTTCGAGCCTCCTTGGGAGCGAGCTCGTAGTTGTGGAACATGATGACCGGTTGTGTGTCTGTCGGGGTCAAGACGGTCGAAATCTTCTCCACGGGGAGGTCTTCATTAACCATGACTTTTTGAAGATATTCCATCAAGGCCGCCTGGTGGGATGTGGATCTTTGAAGTAGCTCCAGGATGGAGATCCGAGCAGGTGTCTTGTCCAAGTGTTTCAATAGATCATACTGTGTTCCAGGGATAGCTCTTTCTGGTTGTTCTCCATCATCCTTCTCTGGCTGAGATTGCTCAGGATTCTGACTGTTGTGGGGGAAAACCCTATGGAAAATCCTTCCACTCCGGAGCACCATTGCCTGCGGCTTTTGTACCTCTGTGGGGGTAGCAGTGGGTTTTAATAGAGGTTTGAGGGGTAGTGGTGGAGGAATGGTCGATGAAGCAGGGGTGATGACGGGAGCAGGGATTCTGATGAGGGGTTTGTTAGGTGGAGGTATGGTAGAGGTAGAGGGGATATCGCGCGGATTATGAAGGATAAGGGGTCTGGAAGGTGGAGGTGGAGATGAAGTAGAAGTGGGTAGGGCTTGAAGCGAGCAATGATTTTGAGGTGGGTGATGGTTAATGAGTGATTTTGAAGGCATTAGTGGTGATACGGTGGAGAAAGATGGGGTTATGTATGGTTGACGGATGATAAGGGGTTTAGAAGGTATAGGGGTAAATGTGGTAGAGGTGGATGGTAAAGTGGGGGAGTGGGAGAAGATGAGAGGGTGTGAAGGCGTAGTGGAGAGTGTCGGTTGATAGGGGATCGCGGTACGGATGAGAGGGCGTAATGGTAGTGGAAATGGTGAAGGTGATATTGACGCGGGTTGATGAGAGAGAGGTGCTACCCGGGCAAGGCAAGGGTGTTGCGTGATGATAGGATTGGCGGTAGAAAGAATGGAGGTACTTTCCTGGTGTCACACCTGCTCTCTCCCGACTTCCGGGAAGGAGGAGATGGGGTTAACCTGATGATTGGGCTGTTGGTGCTCCGGTAATGGATTCTGGATTATGCCCATGTTGGGCTGTTGTTGTGGGGCCTGCTGAGGCTGTTGTTGTTGTTGTGGTTGCTGTTGCTGCTGCTGTAACTGCTGTTGTTGTAACTGCTGCTGTGGTCTATGAGGAGGTCTCCTAGCCTTGAGAGCGGCGACATATCGTCTCATTTCATCCCAATCTATTTGATGTTCATCATTCATATCGTGGATGTAATCTTTGAAATGGAAGCAGTAATCTACTGTGTGTCCTGGCTGCCTGTGGTAGACGTAGTATTTGGAGGTATCAACATTCGGGGGCCACACGGGCCTTTCTCTGGGTAGGGCGAGTTGGTTTGATGCCATGAGGGCATTAAAAATGTCTGCTAAGGTTTCTGGCAATGGTGGATAGTAGGCTCTCTTGGGACCGACCGGCCTCCTTTGTTGCTGTTGGGGACCATAGTTCCCCGGGGGTGGAACTTGGTTGTACTGAAGCGGTGGTTGTTGTTACTGAGGTTGTGGTTGTTGTTGCTGGGGTTGACGTAATGGAGGCATATTATCCTGGGGTGGATTATTTTGGGGTGGAGGACGAAGAGGGAAAGGACCTGGTTGGAGGGGAAGTCGGGGCATTTGTGGAGGCCTTGGGTTGACTGCATAGTTGGCATTGTTGACCGCACCCACTTGCTCATTTGTCACGACCCCTTCTGTGGCTCCGCCCGGGACACCAGTGCCTGTCTTTCTGACCACTTTGGGCTTTGGTGACTCAAACATGTTCATAATGGGGGAGTCTTTTAACTGGGTTTGGATGTACCAGGCCCTTTCATAGAGTTCCTCCATTGTAGTAAGTTTATTCATGGCCAGGACGTGTCTGAACTGTGGGGTTGCATTAGACACAATCATCTTCACTTGTTCGAGCTCAGAGAGGGTATCCCTTATTCTTTCCGCCAGAGACCTCCATCTATCAGCATAGCGGACAAAATACTCATCGGGCTTTATCTTTTCGACCACTAGGTCGGTAATGGAGAGTAAGGGACCGACCCTATCCCTATATTTCTGCAAGAACCTTCTCTGGACTATTTCAAAGTTCTCGGCCTCGCAGGGCTCCAAAGAATAGAACCACTTTAGCGCGGGACCATCCAATGATCTCCGAAAGAGGTATGCCAGGGACCTCTGATCGTTTTGCCAATAGGAGGATTCATACATGAAATCCTTGAGGTGAATGAAGGGGTTGCCGGTACCATTGTATCTGCGGTACGTGGGCATTTCGGAGGGAGGAAGATGAATGACGGGAAGGATTGGCAAAGCAACCTCCGGGGTGGCTTTCACGTCCACCATTCTTCTCAGATTTTGAAACTGCTCGTCCATACGATTGAACCTATTGAGGAGCGATTGGGCAAGCTCCTCTGGAGGTGAAGGTGGCACTTGCCACTGGGGCAGAAATTGTCTCCTGGAGACTTGAGGGGGGAACCCCGAATGAGAGGGAGTTGTCGGACCGCCGACAGTTGGCCCTGGCTGAAGCGGTATGTGGGGAACAACGGGAGTTTGAGATTGTGACGGGAACTGGAATGAGGGTGGTTGTTGGCTCGCTTGTCCTTGAAGCGAGGGAGACTGGATGGCTTGCGCCAATGAAGGCGATGGAATGGCCTGCACGGACTCTTGGAGAGGTGCAATGGCCGGAGTTGATTCCTGGGGCGTGGGGGAAACAGATTTCCCCTTCAGAATGGCCTAGAAGGCCCGGAGCTGTTCAGAGGTAAGCTCCGTGTTGGCGAGGATGCCCAGTAAGGAAGAGATATCCTGTGGTGGGGACGTGTCCCCGGCAATAACCTGCACCTCATGCGAGGGCTCATGAGAAGGACCCGAGTCCATAGCATAGACTCGCGGGTCGGCTGACAAACCACGACTAGGGTGGTTCTCCTCAAAAGACTCGTGAGCCATGCTCACAGTTTTCCCAGAACGCAAAAACATACACTAGCAAGCAGGTAGCAGAGATTATCAAACAAGTGGATGCCTTTACGCCTTTTTTGTTTTGATTTTGATGATTTTTTTGTGTTTTTAGCGAGATCCGAAGTTCACACAAAATAGGGATCCTAGTTTATTTTTGTTTCACCGCCGTGTCAGCTAGGGTCTCTCGTCTCACCACGAATGGGATGACTAACTCTGGGGAACTTCAATGGTACAACCAGCCCAGTGAACGAAGAGGAGATTCTTCGATGTCGGGGACTTACGGAGGTCCCAGTGGAGGAGATTCTAGTCCGTTGAGAGGAATTCTCAAACGGAGAGTCCTTCCTTCACCGGGAAAGGGTGATCCTTAGAAAAATTGAAAAAGGATATAAAAGAGGGATGGATGTATGCAATGGAATGCTGACAGAGATATAGAGTAAGAAAACAACAGAAATAACAAACATATAATAAACACCCAACCAATCACAACTGACAGTGCTGCCGTGAGCACAACGGGGGCGCGCGAGGGCGCCAAGGTGGAGAGGCACGGACGGTGCCGAACTTGCAAGGGTAGCCAAAAGGAAGCAGTAGAGGTCCCACCGTGATCGCCAATCTGTGAGCGACGTCACGTGGTTCGGGGAGCGGAGAAGACGCGGAGCGCGCGGGCTCCTCTTTTGTTTGCTGCAACACAGAAATAAGAGAAAAGAGAAGGGGCCACCACGGGAGATTGCTCCGGCGGGGCGAGCGGGACACATGTAATATAGCAAGATATGGGGGTTAAACGGCCATAGCGGGAAGTGACTCACTGCGGCCTCGGGGGGATGGGAATGGTGCAGAAATTAAATAGCAAGAATTGAAATGGCCATTGGGGAAGTGACTCGCCACGGTCTCTAGAATATGATCAGATAAGAATATAACAGAATATAAGGAGAATATAAAGAGCGGGAATTTAAACGACCATTGGAGAAGTGACTCGCCGCGGCCTCGAGAATGTGAATAGATAAGAATATAACAAAATATAAAGAGAATATAAGAGCGGGAATTTAAACGGCCATTGGGGAAGTGACTCGCCGCAGCCGCGAGAACATGAATAGATAAGAATATAACATATAAGAACGGGAATTTAAACGGCCATTGGGGAAGTGACTCGCCGCGGCCTCGAGAATATGAGCAGAATATAACAGAATATAAAGAGAATATAAGAACGGAAATTTAAACGGCCATTAGGGAAGTGACTCGCCGCGGCCTCGAGAACAAGATGTGATCGCCAGGGGCCAAAAGACCCCAAAATAAAGAAAGTGATCGAGCCTACCTCAAGAGCGGGAGATGGCGGGTTGCTTCTTCCTCCTCCTTCGGCCGGCCGACGGAGAGGGCTTTCCTTTGTTACCCTTGCAAAATAGTACACAATAAACGAACGGAATTAGAAAATGGCAGTGTAGTAACAATTCCTTGCAATAAAAGTAACGAGATCGTGACCTGACACACACCTGGTTGGTGTGGTTTTAAACCCCTCTCGGACTCGAGTAGGAGGAAAATGCGATGATGAATGCAAGAAGTATGCAAGAGACGGCGCCCTTATGTAGGGAGATAGAGGATGCAGTATGATGAATGTAAAGAACTATGGAGAAAAAGGGGAAGAAAATACTTATTGGAGGAGCCGAGGGTGAGATCCGGCGGAGCTCCGACAGTGTAGGGATGACGTGGAAGCGCGGTGGACGAAGATAGCCTTCCTCTCGCGAGCCTGGACACCCGAGAAGCCGGCAGAACCTCCACCTACAAAAGACCCCACGTTTTAGAAATGACTCCGTAGCCTCTGGGCTCCGGCAGCCTATCGGATCTCTTAGAAGCTCCTCCAGAACTGAGGAGGTGGGCCTCTATTTATAGGGCTCCGGAGGGTGGAGGCGTCCAGGACCCTGGACACCTCCATCAGGGCAAAAAAGATATTTTATTCTATTTTTATTCATTTTTTTTGAATATTTTCATGGAGGCGTCCAGGGCCCCGGACGCCTCCAACAGGTCCACCGAACCCCTCCGACGGCCGCACGTGGTTTGGCACAACGCGTGGTTTTGTGAGCGACGCCTCGTGATTCAGAAATGGGCACGTCCAGCTGGCTGGACGTCTCCATAATTTGGATTTTTTCACACACGATAAACCGTCGTTCGGTGGGCGGCGCCCGTGAGGGAGTTGATGGAGGCGTCCAGGGGCCTGGACGCCTCCATAAATATATTATTTTTATATTTTGTTTTGTTTTTATGCCAAAGCTGGCATTTTATATTTTTTTACTTATTTTTATGGAGGCGTCCAGGGGCCTGGACACCTCCATTAATATATTATTTTTTATTTGATTTTGGGCTGCGAAAAATAAATTAAAAGAATGGGGGCGTCCAGGGGCCTGGACGCCCCCATAATGACCCACCCGGGTCCTCAGTTCAGGCGTTGGCGGACGCCCGGCAGACGCCCTTTCTGGTTTCAGAACCTCTGATGCGTCCGACTGGTGTTGATGCCCTCCGAATGCCGTGACGAGACGATTCTGGATGCCGAAAAAGGTAGAAGAAGACCCAAGAAAAGGAAGCACTTAAGAGATTCAAAATGCGTAAGCCGTCGCGGGGAGTCGTATAGTAATATGAGACTTTCTCAGGAGACGTCAGGAATGGCATGTCTACACTACGCACTGGACTCAAATAAAAGGAAAATTACAATGATATGGCTCAAATAAAATATAAAAATTTCATGCCTTGACTCACAAAAAGGTGACGGACATAATGGAGCCATGCAGGCGAGCAATCAGAGCTGTGGAAAAATGTGAAGGGCGAGAGATGCCCCCATCACTACTTGACTATGATTTTGCTGATATCCTTATTGCATGTGTTACTAAGATGGTATTGTGTCCTTCATTGTCATAACTCCGTACTTCCTTTGAACATCTCTAGCTCTTATACCTCCATTCAAATTCTTCTGTTTTGATAATGGGGAAGATATTTTTGCTTAGTTTAGGAGATGTACTCATTTATTAAGGGGGAGAAATATAATTTTTTCATGTGAGAGGAGAGAATAGTTGGAGGAGATCAAACTTCATATGTCATGTCAAAACATGTTAACTATCAAACTATTGTTTCCTTTTTGATGAAGTCAAAGGGGGAGAATAGTTTTGATATTTTATGACTCATAGTGTTGTGTTGCCATCATCAAAAAGAGGGAGATTGTTGTACATCCCTGTGGTTTTGATGATGTCAAACACTATGACTCATTATGAGTTTGCATGAGATTGGAATGATGATGTCATATGCTTTGATATGCATTAGTGATGTTTTGATATGATATGCATCGGTGCATTGATTTTCATGCATTACTGTGATATACTATATTGAAGCCATGTGCATTTGATGATGCCTTGAACTTGATGCATTCGATTCTATTGCGCTCTCATCATATGCAGAAGTTTGTATTTGAATGCTAATAAGAACAGGCCTCAAAGGATCTCAAAGCTGAGTTATGTTCAAAAGAGAAGCTAGCAGTTTAAATGTCAAGCGTAAGTGAGCAAGAACGAAGCCTTTTATGAAGAGGAAGTCGACCTGAGATGATGGTGGAGTCGACTTGAGGTCGATGCATCTTTGACTGTTGAGAAGAATCAGGTCGATGCATTCACATTTTTTAAAGCTAACAAATCAAAGCAACAGATCTTGTCAATATTGTTCTTATAGCAGTGATAGTGTTGATAGAAGCCAAGCAACGGGTCAGAAGTGAAGTTATAGTCAAGATACAACAATTTGTACAATGAATCTTCAGCATAAGTCAATAATACAAGATAAAGCCTTAAGCTAAGTTCGGTCGACTGAACTGATCATTTCGGTCAACCGAAATCACCAGAAGAGAACTCAAGATAACAAGAGTTCTGTTTGCCATCAGAACCTCGATGCAGAATCACCACTGCCTCGATGCCGTCAAGCTCCAAGAAGCATTCAAGCACTTATCATTGTGGATGCATCGATGCAATAGAGAGCTGCACCGACTCACCAAGTAAAAAGGGCAGCACACGAAACACTGCACCGATGCATCAAGGCTGGTGCATTGACGCACCAAGCGAAAAGCTAGGCTCTGTCTTCATTCTGCAACGACGGTACAGAGGAGTGCATTGACGCACTCAGCTCTGTATCAGCAATTGGAAGACTACAAGGTCGAAGCACTAGAAGAAGGAGTAAATGCTGTCAACAGGGCAGGTCGAAGCTGCGAGTCACAGATCTGACGCATCAGTCATTAACAGATGAGTTATTACATTCTACCTCAACCTCTTGAAAGCGGATTCTGTGAGGATGTCTCGACCAATCTTCAGGCTGCATCGAAGCCCCAGCATCTCCTATGAGGCACGTGGTGAACTTTTGGAATCAGGTGATCTCGAACTCCACTGGTTGAAACTTGATACTTATACACTTGGTGCTTTTCCAGATAATTTCTAAAAAAGAATATTCCTATTTGGCAAGTAGACCAATGGGATTCTAGCGGAATAACTCTTTTATCCACTTGGATTTGCGGAGCCCCTGTTTCCTATAAAAAGGGGTCTCGCCCTTCGAGTGATGGTGTGGCCATCGAAGAAGTGCCGCCATAGCCATTGAGAGAAAGCTTATGCTTGAGCCAGATTAGTGAGAGCTATTGTGTCCCTGTGATTTTGATGATGTTCAACACCATGAGTCATTGACATTCTGCGGTTTTGATGCTATCTAACACCATGAGTCATTATCTTTCTAATGTTACTTTTGTTGAGGGGAGTTTGTGGGGAAGAATATTTTGTCTTCTCTGATTTATGATTCTCTGAATTTAATGTGTTTTGATGGTGGCAATAGTACACACTGTGAGAAATTTTGATATTGGTAAACAATGAATTATGTTCATAATTTTGATGATTGGCTATTGTATTTTTACCTTACATTAGTTCGGTGTATATTTAATGTCTCATCCATTAGGTCAGCGCACATTCATGTCATATGTATGTAGGTCGGTGTATATTCAAGCCTCCAATCGCATAAGGTCGATGCACATGTTATTTACAATGCATACAGGTCGATGAACGTTTCGTTTAGATTGCAAAATTAAGTTCAATGCACATCTGTTGCACCCGGACTATTTCCCGACAGAATAACAAGGAATAAGTGTTTGGGGCATTTCCCCGAACACCTTTAAGGCACGGGCTATCTAGCCCTTTCTACAACCCTGCGGGTCCCTACAAGGGTCCTAACCAGCTTGCCATGACATGCGACAACATAAGCAATTGTCCGGGGTCAACCCTGCCCACTCACATACGGGCTTTGCCCATATCCTACATGGCCGCCTGAGACCACCCGGGGGCACCCTGACATTAAGCCACGCCACGTGGCACCCAGTGAAAGGGCCGTGGGCCCACCCCGAGACACCTCTTTCAACTCTCCAAGGTCAAAGGGAGACCCAAGCAAGTCAACCACATGCTCTGGAGGTCCGCAGCACGTGCATACGGCTCACACACATATGTTCGGCATTTTCTTGAACACCTTGTGGGCGCACATGTTCTAGCCTTTATAGACCAAACCACAGGCCACCCCGTTGTTCCAGCACACTAATTGGGTCCTGCAATGACCCCCCAGCAAGTCGGGGCCACCCCCGACCCTCAGATACATGGCAACGAGCCACTTAACTCTAGCACTCGGGTGAACCCAAGGCTTCCCTGCCAACTCACCGTGCAACGTAGCACGATGCTCGAGGCATGACTCACATCCCTGAGATGCCTCCCCTTAGCTCCCACGAGCTCCCATATTCAACACAAGGCCCACCTTGGGGCCCCTCGGCCAGCTACCCAAGTCATTCGGCAATCTGGGGTATGTCGGGCATTTACACGAACACCTTGCGAGCGACTACGACAACTCGAAGAACAACGGCCCCCACGGGCCCATCCCAGTTTCCCGGAGCTTAACGACCTTCAAAGGACACTCGCAAAAGACACAAGGACACCCGGGGGCCATCCCTCAACCGGCCCCGAGGCCAGTACACCCCGGGGCGCAGCCGCGCCCCTCAGGGAGGGCGAACTCCCGGGGGTCGCGCCCCCTCTCCAGCCCGATGGTCCCACGACCCCACTCAGCCTCAGTTCGTCCAGTTTGCGGTCCGACGACGCGGTTCGTGTGCCATACCAGTTTGAGAAGTCGACACGTGGACGTGGGAGCGCAAAGCGACAGCACGTGGGAACTCCGCAAGTCGACGCGCACACAAGCCTCCGCAAGCTTCCACGTATCCTCCAAGAGCTAACTGTCCTTTTCTTCTTAGTTAATTTAGGAAGAAATAGCCCAAAAAAATGAATTTCATAGGGTGGGGACCGCCCCCTCTCTCCCATGGCGCCAATCCGCGTAAACCCCTTCTATTCAATAAAAAAATTTTGGTTTGTAAAAATTAAAAAGGACCAAAGCCAGCCTGCCAAAACCCCCCGGCTTGGGGTTTAGGCAGACCAGCCTAGACCCCCAGGCTGGTCCGCCTAAACACCTTGGGGGAGGGGGTTTACGCGAACCAGCCCGACCCCCTGAGCTTGGCCCGCGTAAACCCTTCCAGCCCACTCTTTTTACCAAAAACACCCTCCGTGAGGGGTTTACGCGGGCTAGCTTGACCCCTCAACCCAGCCCTCCTAAACCCACACTATTCATGGGGTTTGCGCGAATTGGCTTGACCCTATCAACCCAACCCTCCTAAACCTACACTATTCATGGGTTTTACGTGGGCTGGCTCCACCTTATCAAACTAACCATCCTAAACCCCTTCCCAACCCTTCAACTTCTCTATAAAAGCCCCTTAGAAGCTCAAGGGGTGAACATACAGAAATGAACATACACCAACACAGCCTACGGAAAGCACATAGAAGCCCCGGGACATCCGACCTTCTTCAAGCAGCTCTGGACAACGAGCTAAGGGGAATTGTGTGTGGGTGACTTGTTCATCGGCTTAGTACGCTAGGGGTATGTCATTTGCACTCCCCTCACGCCGTATTTAGCCGTAGCATACAAGTCAAGACCCACCATGTGCGAGACGTTATGACAAGGGCGAACGTCCCCTCATGCCGGGATTCCCCCTCTCGTGCCCATCATTTCCAACCACGCACGTACCATGACGTCACACTCTCCCGCAGTTACGAGGCCCCGTTCGACCGCTCTACTCGAGCCATGACCGGCACTCGCCCAGACACCGAATCGATGCATCCCCCCAGTCGTCCAGTCATAAGCCGCCACCATGGCCCACACCATGATAGGGGCCCTCTGTAAAACACATATGTGTTCGTCTATCAAGCACTGACCCGGGGACCGATCATCACATCAGAATTATCCCGTGTCGGGCACCAGTTGTACCCCAGCCACTACGGTCAACCTATAAAGACATGTATATCTCAAAGATTACATTGCCAATTGGACGAATGCTCTCGCATCCACGTTCAGGCCCCTAGCTCGCTATCTACACCACTCGGCATCCATGCCTAACATCCTACCCCCAGTAAACATCCCTCAGTCAAAAGCGCACCCATAGCTGCTGAATGCTCCCAGCGCTCTACCCACGGCTTCAGACATATATATAGACTTTTCTTCAGCTTAGAACGAAGGTATTCGGATTCAATCCGATGTAAATAAACACCAGTTGCTTGCGACCAGTGGAGAAAGACGTCCAATACATGATTCCCGCAATCGCCTACGCACTCGCACCCATGGAACCCCCTTTCTCCACGTGTCGCCCGATCGCCTGAGCCCACGTGCCGCATCCTGGCGACGCTTCCCAGGTAAACCCTTGGTTCCATGAGTGATTGTTGAGAAATCGACTGGCACGCCCGCACCCCGTCCGGTTAACCCTTATCCTGACACTCCTGTGCCCTTCGACCCTTTTCGACTTTCCGTGAAAGGAGAGTGCCTGATACCACCATGAGAGGCATGCAACCGTAAGGAGGATACCTGAGATACATCAAACTCCCCACTGTATCCCTTCCTTCACCCTGATTATTCAAAAAAAAAACACGCGCAATAGAGAGGATGGCACACACGGTGGGACGTCTCTCGCCTTCCTTATTTTTGCTGAAGAAAAGTCTATGCCAACCCTGAAGCCCTGGCGCCCTTTCCCTGTCCTTGCAGGAGAGGCAGAGGAGGGTACTCGTGTGCACATTCTCTAGCAGCTTTCGGTTCGCGTTTTGATCGTCGGACCGCGCTCGACGACTAGTAACAACCGTCGCCTCCACAGTACTCAATTCTCCAGCAACCATGGCGGCTGTCACCTACGGCCCCAATGTCATTGCCACCCACGCCCGGGTGGGCTACTTGGTGACGCCGATCACTTTCGGTAGCTTCGCCCCTGTCATCGGATCGCCCTACTTCTTGGGTGTGATCCCTGTGGCTGCTCCTCAGCCAACCCCAGTTTCTCTGTTGGCTCTCGTAGCCAATGTGCCATGCGCACTTCTAGCACCGGTGTCCCACCTGAGCGCCCCCCACCGGACCGCCACCACTGGCCCCCGCAGGGCCCCCAGATCAACACCGGCCCAGGTAAGCGTTAGCTCCCGAGGCCAGCCTCGTCCGATCTCCAGCACAGGCCCTGCGCCTCGGACTTCGGTCACTATCTCAATATCCTCCTCGGGCCTCTGACCCCGAGCCACAGCTAAGCTGGCACCCAACACCGGCTCCCTGCCCTGGGTCCACGGCTTCCCAGCATCTTCCTCTGGTCTCCAACCCCGAGCCATAGCCAAGCCGACACCCAACACGGGCTCCCAGCCCCGGGTCCACGGCTTCCCAGCATCTTCCTCGGGTCTCCAACCCCAAGCCATAGCCAAGTCGGCACCCAACACGGGCTCCCAGCCCCGGGTCCATGGCTTCCCAGCACCTTCCTCGGGTCTCCAACCCCGAGCCACAACCAAGCCGGCGCCCAACACGGGCTCCCAGCCCCGGGTCCACAGCTCCTCAGCACCTTCCTCGGGTTTCCAACCCCGAACCTCGGTGAAGCAGACTCTCAATATGGGCTCTCAGCCCTGGGTTCGCGGCTCTCCGATATTGAACTCGGGACCCCGGTTCCAAGCTCCAGTTGAACCGGTTTTCCCCGCGGGTCTCCTACCTAGGGGGCAAGGTTCCTCAGCAACCTCCTTGGGTCCGCTGACCCGAGCCCGGACAAGGCCAGCACCTACTACGGGTCCTCGACCCAGGGGAGTCGGCACCTCAGCTCTTCCTAAGGCATCGCTCCCAGGTGCAAGAGTGTCATTTAGAGCATCGGCAACACTCCTATCGGCGCGGGCAAAGGCTTATACCTGAGTCGCCTAGTCATCGACTCCCGACGTGGGTTTCATACCCCGGGGGCCGATCCTAGTACCTCCGACAGACAGCTCCATGCTGCCAGTCGCTCCAGGCCTGGTCTTCTCGGTCAACCATCTCGGGGCGAAGTCTTCCTCCACTCCTCAGAAGAAGCGTCGCCATGGCCGCAGAGGCAGACGGCTCGCTGCTGCGACTAGTAACTCCGGCAAGACTGTTCTTGTCGATAACTTGCGAATCTGTCTCGACGGGGGTGAACAAATCATACCCCAGGAACGGACCATTCGCACCATCCCCACCTCCAATCATTTTGACCTCTTGCGGCAAACACGAGAGGATGGGGTGAAGCTCAAAGGAGCGGGTTCCTCGGTAACAGTCCGGGGACACCCACCACAGCCGGACACACGGCCTCCCAAGACAACTCGTCGGAAAGGCGGTGACAAGGGAGACCAGCAACCTGACTTGAGGAGAATCTGGGTCACCCTAGAAGAAGCTCAAGCCGTTCGAAGGGCGCGGATCAGAAACCCCCTGCGAGCACTTGGACGCGGCATCAGACAAGATGTGGCTGGCTTCACAGTAGCATCGTCTGACAACACCCAGTCGTCCAATGCCCCCTGCGCAAGCAAGCGGAGGCCAATACGATCCCGCTCCCGGTCCCACCAGCAACCTGTCCAGGGTTCTCCTCCGACTGACATTGGGAGTGAGCCCCCTCTGCAATGCACCTCGGTCTTTGACATACTAGGGGCGCATGTCCGCCCCGAGCGGCATACGCGCAGGAAGCGGACGGCCCAGTTCATCAACATCGCGGTTCGAGTGTTCGCATGCTACATCACCGAACACCAGTCGGACACCCAGTCTGATGACTTGAACCAGCCTCTGTCCCACTTTAGGAGGCCGTACCATTAGGCTCTGCCGCCTCCCTCAACAGTCACATCGGCACTTCTTCCAGACCGTAGGCGTTGTAACGTGCAGAAGAGGTCCCGGTGGAAGACTACGACCCTCCTATCAACACAGAGCCGGTCAACAACAACCCTCCTACGAACGAGGCTTAAGAAGTGACCCTCAACACTCTTATGAAGGAGAACCAGCATCTGAAGGCCCTCCTGCAGGACCTCCTCTAGGAGCGAGAGTTTCATCCTCAGCAACCTGCTAGGCCCCAAGACGAGGCACCAGCACCCCCGGCGGCCCACGATGCTGCCAACACATCAGCGGCGATCGCCTGAACCCCGTTGGCAACCTGGTTTGGTAAGCCCCTGATTGAGGCCTAGCCACAAGCCTCCAATACGCCAATGCCGAAAAATCTCCTGGCACAACGCCAGATGATCGAGCTCATTGTCGAGACAAAGCTCGCCCAGTATGGTGAAGGGGCTGTCACGGTAGATCTCTACAATGTACCTTACCCGCTTCACCACCAGCTAAAAAAGCTTCCCCCGGAGTACTCCAAGCCCCCGAAGCTGTAAAAGTTCGACGGGCAGGGGTCACCGCATGAACACTTGGCCTACTATGTTACGGCCATGGGTGAGTTAGCATTGGACGAATCATATCTCCTCCGCTACTTCGCTACTTCACTCATGGTAACGGCCTTTCAATGGTATTCCTGCCTGAAGCCTGGCTCAGTGATCAACTTGGCGGATCTCCAGAAGAAATTCCTCGACTACTTTCAGACGGCCGAGCGAAAGGTCTCCCTAGCCGAACTCTATTCTCTTCGGCAGAAAAAGGGCGAGGGTGCCCTCGACTTCATCAAAAAGTGGCGAGACCTCAGCATGAGCTGTGTCAATCCACCCATTCTGGAGGACGCCATCACCATATGTCGTCGAGGTCTGGCGGCTGAGGTTAGCGAAAAGCTTCTCGGCACCAATATCAATGGCTTCAACCAACTTAATTCGGCAGTCGCTGAAATAGAGATGTTCTTCGCTGATAACCCGAGCTATACTTCAGCAAAGGGTAAGCAAGCGCGAGAACGCCAACCCAGTAAGGAGGTGAATATCATAGAGTTCACCCCTACCGCCAAAGCCAGTAAGGAGGCCGAATCCAGTGGCTCTGACAAGAAGCCAGCAGACAAGCCGGCTGTTTCCTCCTTCTCAGAGCGTATGAAGGCACCCTTCTCCTTCAAGAAGAAACAGATGAAGATGCTCTTCGACCACTGTATGGCCAGAAGATCGTCGAGCTGCCAGAAATCCGCAAGCGGGACGAGGCTCTGAAGACCGACGATCCCAGTTATTGCCTGTACCATCGCATGTTGGGTCACTCAATTGAAGATTGCTACGTCTTCAAGACCCAGTCATAGAAGCTGATCCGAGACGGTCTCGTTAAAATGAAAAGTGGTCTCGTTGATCCCCCGCAACCACATACGTGGGCTAGGCCAACTAAGGCAGCACGCGTGGTTCATCACTCAGCCAATGTCATCCATATGATGGCCGCATTTTCTCTTTCTGACGACGAGTCAGAGGAGCCCAGCTCCCATCGAAGGGGACGTTTGATCTGGTATCCAGGGTGGAGGCCCTGGCATGATCAGAGGCCTCTCTCCTTCCCCAGGGAGAGCACCTGGCGACTCTTCGATATCCTCGTCGAGAGGGGGCAAATCATGCCCCGCGATCCGCCGGCCGACTACACCCATTGGGACCGTAGTCACCCTCAATACTGCCCCTTCCACGCTAGAATCTGCCACCCGATTGAGTCCTGTGAGGAAGTTCAAGACCTCATTCAGGAACAGATCCAATGTGAGTAGATCAGTAGCACCCCGAAAAAAATTAAATATAGAATAAATAAATCAACTATAAATATTCGTCATAAAAACATTAAATTTTGATAAAGGAAAAGCAATAGTTAGCTAAATAGTTAATGAGCTTAAATAATAATAAAAGTATAAGTAAATAAATTGAGAAATGAAAATTTGAATAACCTTTATTTATTTGAGTTTGAAATTGAAAATATAATTCAAGAATAAATGAGTACACATACATATAAAGATATTTATAGGATCGACCCCGACTCTGATACTCGAGATAAATGATGGAAATAAATAAGGTAGATAAATAAATAAAGCTATATGAAATAAGGTCTATATATATATAGGTCTAATCTATCGTATAATAATGGGCCTTAATAAAAGTTTAAGGCTTAACACATGTGAATAAAAAAAAATATATAGATGGGCCTTGATAAAAGCAGCTAATGGACCTTAAAATAAAATTGGTGGAGCTTGGATAGACTAAATGGGCCTTACGTATGCTAGAAGAATGGGCTTTAATATGAACCCAACGTGATGAAGAAAGGGGCTAAGGATAATTATAAAGGGTAAAATAGAAATAATTACAAATCTTTTAGAAAGATTGAAAGACAATTAGATATTAAAAATATCTCATCTTAATTTTTAAATCAAGAATGAATCAAATTCTCATTATAAAGCACCAAGAATATTTAAGATATCTAAAATAGAGATAAAGCTCGGGTTAATATGTAATCCCTCGATAATACTAATGATTTTGAGATTTTATATTTTATTGATAAAATAATTAATTATTATCAACAACCAAAACAATAACAATGCATATACTTAAAGTTTGACTCGAATATGGAATTAGTAATAGTGAGTTTAAACTATTTAATTATTGAGACTAACCTAATTGAGTTAATGGACTTGACGATTTACAAATGGGCCAAAAGATTTAAGATAATTAATAGTTAATGGACTTAGGCCTTACAACAAATCATAATAAATTTTCAATAAGAAACTATGAGGAATAATTTTTAGAATACAGCCACGGACCTAATAACTCTAAAAGCTTTGGAACCCACTAGACAAATGGGCTTCGTTCATATTTAAATAAATAGGATGTTAGACTTTCGTTGGATCATGGGCCTTAAGGGCTAACGCTAAGTGGGCCTCTCTTTTAATTTTTTGGGTTCCCTGTAACACATGAAATGGGCTTATAAGGTTATATACATAAATAGGTTAACAATAAAATTATCCCTAAACCCAATTCTTTTAGAAAGCATGATGGGTTTCCCACGTAAACCCAGTAGGATCTCTATTCGAAGAGATTAGGGTGGAAAAAAAGGGAAGCGACGGTTGTTTTAGCAGGAAGAGGCTTACATAGGAAACTTAAACACCACCAGGATACTTATTCAAGTTAGGACTCTTGAAGGCCAACCAAACCCCCACCCACTGCATGCATGCTCGTGCATGGGGCTTAGGGTTTTAAACAAAGTATGGCAGGCGGCTGTAGAATTGGCAAGAAGAGACTCACGAAGGAAACTTTAAACCTATTAGGAATCTACAAAGAGAACATTGGTTCATGCTGGGAAAAGGAATTTAAAACGCTATAAATATAACCCCCCACGGCCATGGCAGAGCCATCGTGCTCTTGCTGCCGATATGCCGCGTCGACGTCATCCGACTTCTTCTGTTCGTGAAGGAAGCTTCTTCCTCTGTCTTCTTCTTCCTTGCGGCTGCATACTGCTGATGTTGCTGTTGCTGCAGCGGGTGGTAGAGAACCGTGAAGAGCGTAGGCTTCTTCCCTTCTCCTTCCCTCCCATGGACGTGTGCTGTGGACGTGCTGCGGTTGCTGCATCCGCTGTTTCTATCCGAGTGCAAGGACTTCCTCTTCCTTGCAGTTGTTGTGTCGTAGCTGTCTTCTTCCTCTGCTATTGCAGTTGATGTTGCTCATCGTCATCATCATTCTTCTTCTTCCTTGATAAAGCAACGTATGAGGTAGGCAATCTCCCAAGCAAAATATTATATAATCATCATGCTAGATCGTTAGAACAAGTAGGTTTTCTCAAGTTTCGTAGCCCAAACGAACATAAAACATGATTATGTTGTATATAATAGTTCATGTATATAGTTTTTAGCTGAGTTTTGACAGTTCTAGAAAATTTTGTAAATGACGACCCAACAGAAGGCGCTAATTCTTTTTGACGCCCTCGTAAACGATCGTCAATTCCCATATGAATTAATAATTACACAGCTTAAAAATTAAATATCTATGTAACTGATTATCTGATTTAATGCATGAATATAGTGTTGGAATCCTGTTATTTTTCTTAACCTAACCATATACATGTTGTCATAAAAATGTTTATATTGAAAAGTGCTACTGGTCATAGTGGAATTCTAGAAAAAAAGGAAAATGACGACTTGAAGTATGTCGTTTCTTCTGCATATGATGCCACTGTCAAGGGCGCTATATGCAGAGAAGGTGACAGCTACCAAGTCGCCATTTAATAAAATCCTGAAATTTTGATCAAAGACCAGTCGTCAATTATATAGATGTCAGTTATGGAGTTTTCGCATTAACAGTTTGTTCATGGGTATCGGAGTCTCCTTTGGCCATAAAAATTTATGGGCGTACTATTGGGGTGGAGACCGAGGTAGTGAAAGTGGTTACACCATTTTTCGTGCCCCCTATCTCAAAATCCCCCATCTATCAACGAAAAATTATTTTGAACGTCTGGTTAGGTAGAGTTTTTCGAGCCCGTCATTTCGGTATATTATAAGCTCGATTCCGACATGGTTACGTCGAGAAACGAGAGGTTTGAAAATAGACAATTTTTGAAATGACGACCAACTAAAGGTCGTCAAATTCATTTTGGACGTCACTGTACAATGGCGTCAGATTAACAAATATATATATAAATATATATATATATATATACATATATCATGTATGTATATCTTTGAAAATCCATATTTATTAAAATATGTAACAGAAAATTACAAAAAATGTATCTTTAGAATCCTTGTATTTTTCTCCTAATTATCATATATCCTATTTCCTTAAATTATTTTAAATAAATCAATGTGTCTTTGAATGTATGTTTTTGAAATTATTCAATTAAATAGATATAAATGTGAATTCTTGTTAAATAAATTAAGTTAAAAATCATAAAATTAACATCCCTCCAAGAGGACGCTAATTAATAAATGACGCCACACATGGGCGTCAAATAATATAAGTTTATTAAATAATAGTTAATTATAGAATTAGATGGACATGAATTCTATAATTAATGCATTCATATTCTCACTGTTTTCTTCCGATTTGACCCATACCGCGGGTCTTTTGGCACTCTCATCTCACGTCCGTAGATGGAGTCCATGTTTCATTATTGGTTCACGTATACACCTCAACTCTCGGTGACATACGAGCCCTCCGTTGGACAACCCGTTCCTTCGGACTGGCAAGTTAGTCATTGGGACCTCCGTAAGTCTCCTCGTAGCCTTGGATTCCCTCAAGGCCGACTGAGCTGGTTGTACCTAATCACCCAGATTTCCAGAATGTCATGGTTTTCATATGGTTTGTTGATACATCATCATTATTACAAGTTCTATCCTTGAACTCTATGTTCCATGAAATCTATCTTAATGTTCTTACATGCTTGATCCATGAAATTCTTGGCCATTAATATGGAATTAGTCTAGACTAAATGTCAGGGGCTATGGGTCCCACTAAAATGACATTTTAAATGTTACGGGTCCTGATCTGACCCTCATTGGGCGAGGCAAAGTCCAAACGTTACCGGTATACGATGATCGGGTGCTGGCATTCACCAACTCGGTTATTGGCATTTAGGGGCAATCATACAGTCGTGAGAACTCCTAAGTGTGCGACAAAATACTACCTAGTGCTATTTTCCATGAGGGGCGGTCATACCTTCGTGATTTTCCCCTTAGTGCATTGGCCAATCCTATGTAGTGCTAGATGTGCAAACGCTCTCGTGATAGTGATGATCGGGAGTAATTACCATCATAGTGCATCTTTCCACAACTTATTGTTCATCATGAAAAGATCTTGAATTACCTTATTGGAGGGGTTATCATATCGTCGTGATATTCCCTTAGTGTCTTGGCAATCCTCCACAGTGCTAGTTACATGAAAGCTCTCATGATAATGTCGTCATAGAGAGAATATTGTGCTAGTTTCATTAACCGCCCTAGTGATATTGTTCATCATAGAGGGATGATTGTTATATTTTCCTCATTATGAGAAGTACTTGGTGTTCTGACATGAAAGATCTTGCTATACTCTCTTGATTGTCATTGTCCTTACTCTTCATGAGTGTATCTAGCATCTTGCTTACTCGTTTGTTTATTATAGTTCTTGAATTTATCTCATGTTATTATAGTTCTCGATTTCTATATCTTGCATGACCTGCATGAGCACGTTAAACTGTAATTGACTTAAAGCTAGCTTGGAAGCATGAGATATTAAGTCCTACTGAGCATTCGCTCACCCTGCATTTTTCAATGTTTTTCAGGTAATGACCTTAGTGACGACGAGACCGAACATGATGGGCAAGGGCAAGAGTGAAGAGAACTCTGACATCTAGATGAACCGTCTAGTCTGGTTATCTTGCGTCTTATGTCTCATTGTAGTTTTTCTTTATTGAGTCTTTTCATTTATTATGGGCCCGAATATGTAAAGAACTTATATTTGAAATGAAATTTATTATTTGTCCAAATTGTGTTTTGTGGAAATGACTATGCTCTGATTGACATGATTGTTTAACTGCCACGTTCCGAGTAAACGACACGTTCCGCTGCTATCGGTTCGGGGCGTGACAGAAGGTGGTATCAGAGACTAGGCTTTCTAAATCCCTAGGTCCTTAAGTCTAAGTCCTAGATTGAGTTCTCCTTGTCAGTTATCCTATAGGAACCGTGTGAGATTTGGGTAGAGCTATGGGTTAAACTCTAAAATTTGCATTAATCAGTTATGACCTTAAGTACTTAGCATGTTGCGAGAGTAGATCTGGCTAGAATACATGTTTTGGATATGGTAATCTTACCCCACTAATTTTGGAAAGAAAATCATTTGAATTTGGGGACCAAATTCTTTTAAGTGGGGGAGGGTGTAGCACCCCGAAAAAATTTAAATATAGAATAAATAAATCAACTATAAATATTCGTCATAAAAAAATTAAATTTCGATAAAGGAAAAGTAATAGTTAGCTAAATAGTTAATGAGCTTAAATAATAATAAAAGTATAAGTAAATAAATTGAGAAATGAAAATTTGAATAACCTTTATTTATTTGAGTTTGAAATTAAAAATATAATTCAAGAATAAATGAGTACACATACATATAAAGATATTTATAGGATCGACCCCGACTCTAATACCCGAGATAAATGATGGAAATAAATAAGGTAGATAAATAAATAAAGCTATATGAAATAAGGTCGATATATATATAGTTCTAATCTATCGTATAATAATGGGCCTTAATAAAAGTTTAAGGCTTAACACATGTGAATAAAAAAAATATATATAGATGGGCTTTGATAAAAGCAACTAATGGACCTTAAAATAAAATTGATGGAGCTTGGATAGACTAAATGGGCCTTACGTATGCTAGAAGAATGGGCTTTAATATGAACCCAACGTGATGAAGAAAGGAGCTAAGGATAATTATAAAGGGTAAAATAGAAATAATTACCAATCTTTTATAAAGATTGAAAGACAATTAGATATTAAAAATATCTGATCTTAATTTTTAAATCAAGAATGAATCAAATTCTCATTATAAAGCACCAAGAATATTTAAGATTTCTAAAATAGAGATAAAGCTCGGGTTAATATGTAATCCCTCGATAATAATAATGATTTTGAGATTTTATATTTTATTGATAAAATTATTAATGATTATCGACAACCAAAACAATAACAATGCATATATTTAAAGTTCGACTCGAATATGGAATTAGTAATACTGAGTTTAAACTATTTAATTATTGAGACTAACCTAATTGAGTTAATGGACTTGACGATTTACAAATGGGCCAAAAGATTTAAGATAATTAATAGTTAATGGACTTAGGCCTTACAATAAATCATAATAAATTTTCAATAAGAAACTATGAGGAATAATTTTTAGAATACAGCCACGGACCTAATAACTCTAAAAGCTTTAGAACCCACTAGACAAATGGGCTTCGTTCATATTTAAATAAATAGGATGTTAGACTTTCGTAAGATCATGGGCCTTAAGGGCTAACGCTAAATGGGCCTCTCTTTTATTTTTTTGGGTTCCCTGTAACACATGAAATGGGCTTATAAGGTTATATACATAAATAGGTTAACAATAAAATTATCCCTAAACCCAATTCTTTTAGGAAGCATGATGGGTTTCCCACGTAAACCCAATAGGATCTCTATTCGAAGAGATTAGGGTGGAAAAAAAGGGAAGCGGTGGTTGTTTTAGCAGGAAGAGGCTTACATAGGAAACTTAAACACCACCAGGATACTTATTCAAGTTAGGACTCTTGAAGGCCAACCGAACCCCCACCCACTGCATGCATGCTCGTGCATGGGGCTTAGGGTTTTAAACAAAGTATGGCAGGCGGCTATAGAATTGGCAAGAAGAGACTCACTAAGGAAACTTTAAACCTATTAGGAATCTACGAAGAGAACATTGGTTCATGCTGGGAAAAGGAATTTAAAACGCTATAAATATAACCCCCCACGGCCATGGCAGAGCCATCGTGCTCTTGCTGCCAGTATGCCGCGTCGACGTCATCCGACTTCTTCCGTTCATGAAGGAAGCTTCTTCCTCTGTCTTCTTCTTCCTTGCGGCTGTGTACTGCTGATGTTGCCGTTGTTGCAGCGGGTGGCAGAGAACCGTGAAGAGCGTAGGCTTCTTACCTTCTCCTTCCCTGCCGTGGACGTGTGCTGTGGACGTGCTGCGGTTGCTGCATCCTCTGTTTCTATCCGAGTGCAAGGACTTCCTCTTCCTTGCAGTTGTTGTGTCGTAGCTGTCTTCTTCCTCTGCTATTGCAGTTGCTGTTGCTCATCGTCAGCATCATTCTTCTTCTTCCTTGATAAAGCAACGTATAAGGTAGGCAATCTCCCAAGCAAAATATTATATAATCATCATGCTAGATCGTTAGAACAAGTAGGTTTTCTCAAGTTTCGTAGCCCAAACGAACATAAAACATGATTATGTTGTATATAATAGTTCATGCATATAGTTTTTCGCTGAGTTTTGACAGTTCTGGAAAATTTTGTAAATGACGACCCAACATAAGGCGCTAATTCTTTTTGACGGCCTCGTAAACGGTCGTCAATTCCCATATGAATTAATAATTACACAGCTTAAAAATTTAATATCTATGTAACTGATTATCTGATTTAATGCATGAATATAGTGTTGGAATCCTATTATTTTTCTTAACCTAACCATATACATGTTGTCATAAAAATGTTTATATTGAAAAGTGCTACTGGTCATAGTGGAATTCTGGAACAAAGGAAAATGATGACTTGAAGTATGTCGTTTCTTCTGCATATGACGTATGCAGAGAAGGTGACAGCTACCAAGTCGCCATTTAATAAAATCCTGAAATTTTGATCAAAGACCAGTCGTCAATTATATAGATGTCAATTATGGAGTTTTCGCATTAACAGTTTGTTCATGGGTATCGGAGTCTCCTTTGGCCATGAAAATTTATGGGCGTACTATTGGGATGGAGACCGAGGTAGTGAATGTGGTTGCACCATTTTTCGTGCCCCTTATCTCAAGATCCCTCATCTCTCAACGAAAAATTATTTTGAACGTCTGGTTAGGTAGAGTTTTTCGAGCCCGTCATTTCGGTATATTATAAGCTCGATTCCGACATGGTTACGTCGAGAAACGAGAGGTGTGAAAATAGACAATTTTTGAAATGATGACCAACTAAAGATCGTCAAATTCATTTTGGACGCCACTGTACAATGGCGTCAGATTAATTAATATATATATATATATATATATATATATATATACATATATCCTGTATGTATATCTTTGAAAATCCATATTTATTAAAATATGTAACCGAAAATTACAAAAAATATATCTTTAGAATCCTTGTATTTTTATCCTAATTATCATATATCCTATTTCCTTAAATTATTTTAAATAAATCAATGTGTCTTTGAATGTATGTTTTTGAAATTATTCAATTAAATAGATATAAATGTGAATTCTTGTTAAATAAATTAAGTTAAAAATCATAAAATTAACGTCCCTCCAAAAGGACGCTAATTAATAAATGACGCCACACATGGGCGTCAAATAATATAAGTTTATTTAATAATAGTTAATTATAGAATTAGATGGACATGAATTCTATAATTAACGCATTCATGTTCTCACAGTTTTCTTCCGATTTGACCCATACCGCGGGTCTTCTGGCACTCTCATCTCACGTCCGTAGATGGAGTCCCTATTTCATGATTGGTTCACGTATACACCTCAACTCTCGGTGACATACGTGCCCTCTGTTGGACATCCCGTTCCTTCGGACTGGCAAGTTAGTCATTGGGACCTCCGTAAGTCTCCTCGTAGTCTTGGATTCCCTCAAGGCCGACTGAGCTGGTTGTACCTAATCACCCAGATTTCCAGAATGTCATGGTTTTCATATGGTTTGTTGATACATCATCCTTATTACAAGTTCTATCCTTGAACTCTATGTTCCATGAAATCTATCTTAATGTTCTTACATGCTTGATCCATGAAATTCATGGCCATTAATATGAAATTAGTCTAGACTAAATGTCAGGGGCTATGGGTCCCACTAAAATGACATTTTAAATGCTACGGGTCCTGATCTGACCCTCATTGGGCGAGGCAAAGTCCAAATGTTATCGGTATACGATGATCGGGTGGTGGCATTCACCAACTCGGTTATTGGCATTTAGGGGAAATCATATAGTCGTGAGAACTCCTAAGTGTGCGACCAAATACTACCTAGTGCTATTTTCCATGAGGGGCAGTCATACCGTCGTGATTTTCCCCTTAGTGCATTGGCCAATCCTATGTAGTGCTAGATGTGCAAACGCTCTCGTGATAGTGATGATCGGGAGTAATTGCCATCATAGTGCATCTTTCCACAACTTATTATTCATCATGAAAAGATCTTGAATTGCCTTATTGGAGGGGTTATCGTATCGTCGTGATATTCCCTTAGTGTCTTGGCAATCCTCCACAGTGCTAGTTACATGAAAGCTCTCATGATAATGTCATCATAGAGAGAATATTGTGCTAGTTTCATTAACCGCCCTCGTGATATTGTTCGTCATAGAGGGATGATTGTTATATTTTCCTCATTATGAGAAGTACTTGGTGTTCTGACATGAAAGATCTTGCTATACTCTCTTGATTGTCATTGTCCTTACTCTTCATGAGTGTATCTAGCATCTTGCTTACTCGTTTGTTTATTATAGTTCTTGAATTTATCTCGTGTTATTATAGTTCTCGATTTCTATATCTTGCATGATCTGCATGAGCACGTTAAACTGTAATTGACTTAAAACTAGCTTAGAAGCATGAGATATTAAGTCCTACTGAGCGTTCGCTCACCCTGCGTTTTCTAATATTTTTCAGGTAATGACCTTAGTGACGACGAGACCGAACATGATGGGCAAGGGCAAGAGTGAAGAGAACTCTGACATCTAGATGAACTGTCTAGTCTGGTTATCTTGCATCTTATGTCTCATTGTAGTTTTTCTTTATTGAGTCTTTTCGTTTATTATGGACCCGAATATGTAAAGAACTTATATTTGAAATGAAATTTGTTATTTGTCCAAATTTTGTTTTGTGGAAATGACTATGCTCTGATTGACACGACTGTTTAACTACCACGTTCCGAGCAAATGAGACGTTCTGCTGCTATCGGCTCGGGGCGTGACAAGCTCGATGCGGAAGGGAACTCCATGTCGCTCGTCAGGCTTCGGCAAGCTATCAAAGAGACCCTGAGCATCGCCAGTGATGTGCCAGAGCGGCCAAACTCCCCTCAAGAAAATGGGCACGGGCTACCTTATCAGCATCTTCCAGATTGGCTTGAGTTCCAGACTAACAACCAAGAAGCCATCGAGCGATTACGGAGGCGTAGAGAGCATGATGTTAGTCAAGAGACGGAGCCG
This sequence comes from Amorphophallus konjac, assembly GCA_022559845.1. Lineage (NCBI taxonomy): Eukaryota > Viridiplantae > Streptophyta > Magnoliopsida > Alismatales > Araceae > Amorphophallus > Amorphophallus konjac. Next base: position 183,431,492 of record CM040123.1, on the reverse strand, counting down.
ACCAACTTCTCGGTCAACGTCATCCACTCCCCTACTCCTCCGACCTTTGGAGGCTCTCAGACATCAACACTTAGCTAGCCAACTCCTGCCACTTCGGCCGTGTGGTGGCGGTCCTGGCGAGAGCTAATGTCTCTCCCTTTCCCTGAAGAAGATACTGCCTTGCTCCTCTGGGTCCTTCTTGGCCGAGAGGACATTCTAGCGGGCGAGAAGACGACGAGCTCCGTAGCTCTCTCTCATCATCTCCCCGTCCTATCTCCATCTCCGGCGGCCGTGGATCGGAAGGGAAAGCAAATGCAGGGTGAGGCCCCGCCTCAGCCTCGTCACACCCCCTCGGTGGACGGGCCGTCGGGTCCTCCCCACCTACCCGTTGACACAATCTGGAGTACAAAAAAGGCATCTTCGGAGCCTTCAGCGGCTTCGACCCAAGTGACGGGCCCACAACCACAAGGCCCAGCCAGTCCGCAGAGTCGGGATAACTGTGCAGAGCGGAAATATCCTGTGACACCTTCGGCCGTCGCTAGGCCCAACCCTCAGCATGATCACAAAGGCAAGGCTAAGGAGCAGAACAACAAGCATATCTCTTGGTCCGCTTCTCAACAAAAGTCATCGCCACTGCAGCTAAGGAATCAAACTGCGTACGCGTCTTCGGACGCCAACACCAGCCTACCGACTCCTCGTAGGCTCCTGTCGCGACCGCGGCTAAGGCATCAAACCGCGCACATGTCTTCGGACGCTAGCACCAGGCTACCGACTCCTCGTAGGCTCCTTTCGCCACCGCGTCTAAGGCATCAAACCGCGCACACGTCTTCAGACGCCAGCACCAGCCTACCGACTCCTCGAGACCTGTCGTCACCGCGGGTAAGGCACTAAACCGTGCATACATCTTCGGACGCCAGTCCCAGTATCTCGGCATACCAAGAATTTCCGCTCGAGGTAATCGAGCAAGCGATCAACTCCACCTTCCAGATATAACAAGCGGAAGGCGCCTGGATCGAAATCTGGGCAAAGAAGAGCCGTCGGCCCCACCCGACCTAGGCGCCAGCTCAGAGGTACCCTCCTCAGAATTTATCAACTCCGGATCCAGCACCTCTCCCTCCTACACCCTTGGAGACTACTATCGCCAAGAGACAAGAGAGAAATAGGAGGAAGAACCTCAGAAGGCGGCTCAAGAAACAAGCTGAACAAGCAGCCGCCCTACAATCACCAACCGAGCCAATGCCTCTCTAGAGGCTCCAGCGGCTCATTGATGACCTGGAGGAATACGTTCCTCCTCGTCCTACCGGAGCTCTCCCACTCGACAGCTATATCCCGTGGGAAGAAATGCAGAAACAAGCCCGCCTCGGAAATTGGGTCCATGAGATGATCCAAAAGCTCAAGAACGGCGAAAGGCTCTTAATCCCGGACGAGCTCTCCCTATGCTATAAAGACAAGGAGATCACCACAGAGCAGCTAGAAGAAATGTTTCGGCACTGCACCTGCAACATGGTGGCCATTTCACCTTCTGAAAATATCAACGCTTCTCAGCGGGGCGAGCCAGTAGCCTCCCAGACAAGACAACGGACCATTGCCCCTCTTAGGCTACAGCCAGCTCCAGAGCACACAGGCCGCGGCCGAGGTCGTGGCTGGGGACGCGGTACAGGCCATGGGAGAACTCCCGAGTTACCCCTCTCTCTGTCCACCTTCGACCCGAAGCGAATCATTCTCTTTTGAGGAGAGGAATTGGGTCCCATTTTGGAAGTAGAAATTCGGAGGGGACCCGGTATCTTCGACCCTTCCGGCATCGAAGAGCCTACTGCCAGCCTCCCAGCCCCTACACCAGTACCGGCTTCTGCAACAGACCAAGCGGGACCGTCCCGCAAGGACGAGCCAGCCCGCCAGTCACCCCCAGAAGAGCCATCAGTGGCATCCCTGTTCCAGGAGTCCACTGGCGATCAGAGTCAGTCTGATCCCGGTGGTAAGGGCAAGGCAGTGCAACTTCTCGACGGGGAACAACACGGCAGCTCGCAGAAGGCTCAGCCTGACATACTACCCACTCTGGAGGATACTCGATCCCGAGCTGACCGGAAGGTCCTCCACCAGATGAAGCACTTCCCTGCCAGTATTTCAATTTGGGAAGCCATCGCTTGGAGTAAAGACTTAAGAGAAACTCTTATCAAGATACTCCAAGAGCCGGAAGTCTATGAAGCACATGCCGCGGAAATGAAGGCGGCTGCCTATGGAGCCTTCACGGCCGCCATCTCCTTCACAGAGAAAGACATGCTGCTTTCCCCTCTATGCCACAACTGTCCTCTCTATATGAAGGGGATGATCAACGGGCATGACGTGAACTAGATCCTCGTGGACGCTGGTGCCGCTATTAATATCATGCCGCTCAAGACATTCAAGACTTTGTATCTGACCCCATACCTCCAAAAGGTTCAAGCGGTCAAGATATCCGGCTTTAACCAGAACACCGAGGATGTCCTCGACGGGGTGGATGTCGACCTGGTGCTTGATGATTTCACCTCTAAGGTGACATTCTACATCATCGACTCCAATACATCTTATAAGATGCTACTAGGCAGACCCTGGCTACATGAAAATTGCGTCGTCCCGTCAACTCTCCACCAATGCATCAAGTATGCCAAGGACGGGGAGCAACATACTGTCTTCGCATACCTATCACCGTTTATGCCAGTATAACGCAACCTGGCCGACCCTGCGCTCTACTTCAAGGGGATTAGTCCGTACCCTGTGATTAAGAGCAAAATCAATGGTTGGCTCTTAGAGGAAGATGGTGATAATCTCTTCTCTGTTGACGAGGAAAAGGCCAAGCTTCATCGGCTACGCCTCGGCTCCAAGTCAACCCCAGATCGCCCTGAGAGGCGCCAGATCGACTTCGAGGCTAATCTTATTAGTCGAGCTATCGGCAAGAGTATATGCTTGCCACCAGACTGCATCCAACTTCCATGTGCATCCGAGGAGCACAACGTCGAGTCGCAAACTACATTCATTGTCACCTTCAAGCGACAACGCCGAAGCAAGAAGAAGGCTAATAGGGACAAACCTATTGTCTTCTATAAGGGAGACATGGTCACTCAAACTCCGCTGGATGATGACTTCAGCTGGTCTAGGCAAGCCGATGATACCCCTGAAGCAATTCAGGTGTGGGGCGATCTGTCGCCGCACATTCAAGAAATGTGTCTGAAGCAACACATTCCCCTGTGGCAAACTTCTGCACAACAAAGATACTTTCGTCAGCTGTGGACTACTTCCCAGGTCCGGGGGCAACCCCCGCCCTTCTACATGGATACCAGGGGACATGGTTACGACTAGGACTCGGACTTCCGCATCCACTACGCAATTCACGTCAGAGGCTTGACACTACCAGCCGACGACCGAGCTAGAGTCGAAGCTAAATTCGACAGCTCTGGGGATGAGGAAGAGGGAATTCTGATCCCGATCTCTGTCAAAGCCAAAACTCTGGCTCAAGCCGTCGGGGAACCCTCCTCGCCTTCCTGCCAAGACAAAGGGGCAGAAGAAGTTCCTCCGGTCTCTCGGCCAGTTGAAGTACCCAGTTTAACAAACCCTCCTGAGGGGGGGGATATCTCTGGTCCCAACTGTAAAGGATTGTCAGATTCGCCGGGCAACCTCCAAGAGACCTCAGCAGCCCCGGTTGACAAATGCTGGCCAGGAGCCGGCGGTCCAGATCAATTCTCAATGGATCCCACCAACAACCACTCTCCAGTCCCTTCAACATCAACTGGTGGCTTCGAGAATCAAGAAATGCTCGAAGCCGACATCGACGATGAGGATTTTATTGACCTTCAACCCGCTCCTCCGGAGCTGGAGGATGGCGGCCAAGCGACCATCGATGATCTCATGGAGATCAACCTGGGCGAAGATGAAGCCCCTCAGCCTACATTTGTCAGTGCTCTCCTCACCGAGGCAGAAAGGCAGGATTACAAGCAACTCTTGCTTGAATACAAAGACTGCTTCACCTGGACATACAAGGAGATGCCAGGGCTAGACCCCTTCGTAGCGGAGCACGACCTAGCCATTTGTCCCTCAGTCGCTCCGGTCAAGCAACCACAGCGGCGCATGCGCCATGAGCTGGAGCTCCAAGTTTCGGCTGAAGTCCATAAAATGGCGGAGGCCGACTTCATCGAGCCGTGCATCTACCCGATCTAGCTCGCCAACATAGTCCCAGTCAAGAAGAAGAATGGTCAAGTCCGCATCTGCGTCGACTTCTGGGACCTCAACAAAGCCTGTCCAAAGGATGACTTCCCAGTCCCAATTACAGAAACGATGGTCGATATTGTTGATATGTTTTGTTCTACTCTCTTCATCTTTCTCTTCAATACCAGCTTGAAAGACCTCTACTCTCCTTCTAATGAATCGATATGTAAAAATAAAATAGGAGAGTAGAAGGAGAACAGAAGAGAGTAAAGAACCGTGATCGCCACCAAGGTGCCGAACGTGATGAACACACCGTACCTTGGAAAGAGGGAGAGACACTCGCCTGGCCTGCAGTGCTGGGAAGATGAACGGTTCAGGGAGAACCGCCTAACGAACGCACGGTCTTACGATAGATCGTTTAAGGACGCTGCAGAAGATGTGGGATGAAGTGCTCCTAGAAGTTGAACGGCTCCGGCACGACCGCGGGGAGAAGAAGGACGGCCCATGTTGCACCGCACGTCTCCTTGAACGGACTGTAGGGAACCGCTCAAGACCACCAAGCCATAAGTCGCAAAGGGTCCAACATTCACCCTCTCCAGCCGGCCAGAGGGGATGGGCCTCGTGCTAGGGATTGCTGACCTACAAAACAACGTAAAGACACAAAGAGAGAATCTAGATTAGAACCGAATGGTGTAGTAAATGCCAAAATAATGTGAAATGAACATGAATAAGTGGAAAGGGGGGATACCTGGGGGATTTTAAACCCCTAGGGTGTCAAAAACATAGGTGGGTGTGTGCATGGCAATGAAGATGAAGAAGAACTTGGGGAGAAGTAATGAAAGTAATGCATGCAATCAAAAAGTGGACAAAACTATCAAACACAAAAGACTCAAAAACTGGACTACTCCCTGACCCGGAGGCTTGTATGGATGTGGAAAGCCTCCCTCCTTGGTGCTAGGTCGCTCAAGAATGCGACAAGGCTTCGCCGTCGACCAAAAATCTCCCCCCTTTTCCAACCCGGCCTTTAGGGTCTATTTATAGAGCACCTAAAGTCCTAGCTCGAAATTAGGGTTTAGAGGCATTTTCAGGTCGAGATAATCAAAGGAAAATCGTAGATAAACAGATTGTCTTTTATCCAGTCGAAACGGCACTTAAAATGGTTGATTATCCGCGAAGAAATTGATGGGAGAAGTTGGGGATAAAATCACGGATAAAGACATAAAATCTGTTGAAATTCAGCAATCGAACGGATGAATGGTCTTACGATAGACCGCCCAACTGGATGTGCGGTCATGTCCTAACCATCCAACCTCGTCGGTGGAAATTCAAAATAAATAGAAAATAATATAAAATATCCACTAAACTGACCGAAACCTTCGCCGTTGGACTCTCATAGATGAACGGCTCAGATGAGACCGTTCAAACGTTGAGCGGCCAAGGACAAACCGTTCTAGCCTTGTCAGTGATAAATAGATTAATTGGATAATTATCTGAGAAAACCCTCAAGTGCAGGACTCTGAGAGATGGGCGGTCATAACTCGTCCGTCCATCAAGTTGAACGGCCAGATTAGGTCAGCATAAATGCTTGTCGACAGAAATTTATAAAATTAACCAAAATATTTCAAAATAGATGGACGGTCCACAGTCAACCGCACATGGATTGAGCGGCCCGTGACGAACCGTACATGCGCATGGGCGCTTGAAACTTATAGAAAAGACCAATCAACCAAAACCAAGGCTCGTTAAGCCCTGAATCTACTTGGACCTAACCAAGGAGGGAGGCAACCCATAAAACTGGCCCAAAGCATGCTTGAAAATAGCCCCAATGGGTGATGGACAACTCGAGGCATCAACAAATGGGAGTAAGAGGAATGACTCAACTTATCGGCATAAAATGGGTGTCAACAGATGCCCCTCCTTAACTTCCTCTTTGCAGGGGAGCGAGCGGAGGTGAAGCGAAAGTGACATGGAACATGGAGATGAAGTGGAAATGCAGTGGAGCGGACTGAAAAGCGGGCATTAAGGTAAAATGACACCTGTTTTTACCAACAAGCGATAGAAATCTTCCGAAAAACTCTGAACCAAACACAAGTAATGATAAAACCGAAAGCGACACCAGTCTGGAGGAACTAAACTAAATGAAATAAATCGACAAGACCAATCTCATGGGGGACACAATCCCGCGGTCCAATGAGGAGGCCAGAAGCAGGTAGTAAAAGTAAACGAAACAGGCTAAAGCTCCAGACGGGGACCTCTAAATCAACCAAACCAAGCGAATCGACCAAAGAGAACCTTCCAACTCAGGGTGGAATTAGTCCCTATTACTCAAACACTTAACGCACAGTTAACCATCACTGTTGGGACATTCTTCAAGAAAACCATGGGTCATGAAAACTCAAAAAGATGTGTATGATGCATGCTGGGCTAAAATAAAAGAAATTGTTAAAACAAATGCGAAGAAAGATTAAAATATAAAATACTCGAGAATAATATTGCTAAGCTGGGAAAATCAGAGTCAAGACACTATCCTCAACCACGGCGTGCAGGATAGAACCATCTTCCCTTGGACATCCCAACGTAACGGCCTATCCGACGATTAAACACGTGAACCTGGATCATCATTGTTTTTGTTGAAGGGGAACATCAGATCCTGGAACACGTAGATAACCAACTGGTTCTTGAGATAATATAGCATAGTACTATATAGTAATGCAATAAGGGTGATAAGGATAGAAGGCCATACCTGACTTACCTGTGCAGGTGAAACGGCAAGTTTTTTGGATTTTCATTTTTAGATTTTTTTATGAAATTTTCATGAATAAGACAAACAAGATAAACATAGTAATTAACATAACGACAACCAACATGACATAACATGACGAATGGAAAATAACACAACAAGACGAACAAGCACATAGGTGTTAGGATCGGTGCGGAGGATTCAGAGGGGGGGTGAATGAATCCCACCCTTCCAAAACTTTTCGGCTCAATAATAAAACTAGAACTCTAACAAAGCAAGACAACCAATCTGAAGAACAGGTAGAATATCCTTTTAAACCAAAGATCAAATACGTAACATGCGCCCAAATAAACAACTAGCGGAAGCAGCACAGATATAAACGAGAATGCAATGTAACCTGTGAAGTAGATCGGAGATGTGGAGCAACCAACCACTGCACAGAGATTTTTAGGTGGTTCGGTCCACGGACCTACATCCACCCCACACTCAAACCGAGTGTGGCTTCACTAACAGCTTGCCAATAGACGCTGATACACAGCTTACCCAGGGGAACAATCTCCCCTCTTCCTCGTACACGGAGGGAACCTCTAGCAACCCACAGTCACTAGAAACCAGAGACTCACGTCTCTCTTCCTCTATACCAAGAGGGAACCCCACTAGTAGCAGCCCCGCTACCAGTGAACCACCCAGTAGCACTCTGCTACCAGCAATACACCAGAGGCCTAGCCTCTCTTCCTCCTAGCCCGGAGGGAACCCACAAGTAGCCCCCCCTGCTGCTTGCAGACCGGAGATCAGATCTCCCTTCTCCTGACCCACCAGGAGGAACCCGACCTCAGTCCAGAGGATCGGAAGAACAATAGCAATAGGAGTATAAAAAAAATAAGAAACAAGAAAAGCACATCAACGAATACTGGAAATGAATCACAATAGTCGTTCTAGATTTGATCCACGAACAGACTGAACAAGTCTTCAATAGACTTCTCTCCTCTTCTTCTTTTCTTCCTCTTCTTTCTTCTTATCAGCTCACGCACTCTTTCTGTTCTGCTCCTTTTCTCTTTCTTTCTCTTCTGCTCTCCTTTTCTCTCACGCTGTTCTCTCCTTCTTCTCTTCAACTCTTTTTCTTCTTGCCGGTACACTCTTCTTCTATTTCTTCTTCTTCTCTTTTTATGGATCGAAGGGCTTTCTGCTTTCCAGGCTTCTTTCCTACGATCAGCCTCCATCAGAAGACGAATGCTCCTATATATACCAGCAGCGGCTAGGGCGTGTGTCTTCCACATTTCCTGCCCAATACTTGGCCCACGTGTCAGCAACTAGAGTCAGGTGGCGTCAACTCACTTGCTCCAAAGGGTTGACGTAGCCTTCAAGGACATTCTACAGCAAATCTCAAGTCTGCTACGTTGACTCCATCAGCATGCTGCGTTGACGCATCGGTGTTCCAGTGATCAAGTCTTCAACAAATAGATGTGCTGCGTCGACGCCCTCAACATGCTGCGTTGACGCATTGGTGTTCCAGCATCTGAACTTAGATGGCTTCAGCCCTCTCACGTTTCGTGTGGAGTACGTTGACGAATTGTGCAACTGCGTCCACCCACTGGTCACCTTGTCGATCCATCAACTTGCTGCGTCGACGCCACTTGATGACTACGTTGACGCACCAGAGTAATCCAGTAAGTCATTGGCTCTTCCTTTGTAACTGCTGCGTCGACGCCACTTGATGAATGCGTTGACGTAGTGAAGTAACTTGTGAAGGTCTCTACTTCGTGGAGTTAACATTGTGGATATCAGTGAAGGCTTCTTCAACTGATGCGTGGACGCTTTAAGCTCCCAGCGTCGACCCTGTTCCTTTCTAGCAACAAGAATGAAAATTAAGTGAAAGTATTATTGAATGAAAATTTAAGTCATCACTGAATTGAACACATCATTCATATCTCATGGTTGTCATCATCAAAACCAGGGGCACAACAATCTCCCCCTTTTTGATGATGGCAACTATGAGGTGAATGCCATTAATGCCATTGCATCTAAACAACCATGGTTATTCATATCAAGCAAGGAGCTTTAGATTAACAGGAAACCTATTCATTGACTGAATCGAGCATTAATTTTGTCGTCCATTCAAGTTCAAGACTTTACAGACTTTACATCATTGAACCAGACAAACAGAAGAAAACATATAGTTAGTCAGCAGGATTAATGCAGATGCAATGAACTCTAGTTTAGATTCCAGCTTGACTCCAGCTTGACTTCATAATTCTCCTCCCCCTTTGACATCATCAGGAAGGGGAGTAGATGTGGTAGAGCTATGGAAAGTAACGATTGAATTTTCTGGCAGAAGAAGGCGTTTGTTGCTGACGAGAGGATTGCCCTTGAGGTGGCTGATGAAACTGCTGTCCTGAGGCAGGTTGATCTCTGGCCAGTATATTCCTGATATCCTGAGAGATTTCGCCCAGCTGGTGACTTAGAGTGGTGCGCACACTGTCAATGGCAGAAGAGAGATTAGCTGTGGCAGATTCCTTATTGTGAAACTTGTCTCCAAGTGACTGAATTGCTGCAGTCACTTTGTCAATCTTTTCTAACACAACTTTAAGGCATTGGGGAAATGCATTGACAGGACTCTTGATGGTTTCAACTGCTATCCTCACATCATAGCACAGATCAGTAATCTTGGCAAAGGATGAAAAGGTTGTAGCTTTTTGGCTGTGCATTTCTGTCATCAAAGTGGCTAGTTTGTCAAGGAGAGATGATATGTGCTGAAGGACTGTCCTTGTAGCTTGGTCAGAAAGCATCTTGGAGAGTAAGAATTTTTGCCACTTAGATAAAACAGAAACTTCGAATTGTATAATCCTAGTAGTCAGTTTGTTGAGATGGTAATTTGTGAATTCCATTAATTTGTCCATCTTGGTATCCTGACGCTGCATCATCATAGTCATGTTCACTAACATTTCTTCAATAGTTGCTGGGGGTGGAGCTGCATCAGAAGTTGGAGAAGGTCTCCTATAAACATCAATGGTTCCAGTTATAAGGGGTTCCATTGTAGGTGCAGAACCACTGGGTTCCCCAGTTTTCAACTGAGGGCTAGATGATCTAGCAAATGTGTCCTCAACCTCTGGTCTTTCTTCTCTCACATCTGATGGAATCTGTATCTCTGTCCTGTTCACTTGACTTTCATCCATAGTGGCTATTCTTGATGCCTGACCTATTTCTGATGGAGCTGTTTTCTGACTAGGAAGAATTCTAACTGGCTTACCATCAATGACTTTAAATCCCATAAACTTCTGAATGTAAGTAAGGGTGTAAACATTCCCTTGAGGAATGATTATTTTCTTCTCAGAACCAAAGTCGACACCCACTTTTCTAAAAATGGCAGTTAATGGAGCAGCAAAAGGAAGTGTTCTAGACTGTGTGAGACAAGACCCCATAGTTTGAATCACTACATCAGACAGGGAAATCTATATTCTCTTCAGCATACAGTAAAGTAGAAACCTTTGCATCTCAGTCACCCTTTCTCTACCACTGCTCTGTGGTGTGATCATTGAAGTGCAAATGTGGTGGAGCAGTCTATTCAATGGAGGGAATTGATTGGCTTTGAGACTGGCTAGATAGGTTTCCCTGACATCGGAATGGTCACTGGGTTTGTCAGTCAGGAGCGCAAAAGCATCGTGCTCATCGTACTCAAAATCATGCAGCTGAACTCCATTTTTGGGGATTTTCCAAGCTCGGGCAAACAGCTTATTTGTTAGTTCGAAACAGACATTCTTGACAGATGATGTAAGTTTTGGAACTTGTGGTTCATATTTCAAATTTTTGTAGAACTCTCTGACCAGGGTAGGATAATAGACCTTATGGTTTGTGACAAATGACCACCAGCCGTGATAGTCTAAGGTCGGAAACAGTTCCGGAAAAACTGCAAGCATCTCATGGTCGGTAGCATCAACATACCGGGAGATGAGAACTTTCAGAGGTTCTTCTACTGTGACTGGAAGAGATCTGTCCGCACCTTTCTGACCTGTTGCAGCGCCTGAAGATGAACCCTTCTTTTCTTTCCTGACATCAGATGCCTTCCGCTTTTTGGTTGGCAGACTAGGATTGCGGGGACGCATCTCCTTCCTCTTCCCTTTATCGTGATCAGCTATGGAGCTGGGCTCCATTATGCCTTCGGCTGATGCTGAATGTCTGGGAGGTTCCTCTGCCCTCTTCTTCCCCTTTGTAGCGGATGTCGGAGGAGCCATGGCAGCGAGGTGAATGGAACAGGGAAAAAGCTGTGAGGGTTTTGGAGAACACGGAAGGTGGAACGACCAAGGGTTTTTGAAAGGAGTGGAGATGAGCAGTGGTCAAGCTACACTTTTAAAGAAGCTACGAAGACCCTTTTAGTGAACGGTTCAGCCGGTTCAAGTCGGTGAACCGGATTGTGAGGAAGGTTGTATTAGAAGTAATGTGTGGACGCCAGGGGACATTACGTCTACGCAGTGAGGCAGATATGAACAGAAGAAACAAGATAAGTAGCCAGAAGGACATCCGTTCAAGGAATTTCCTTAAGATACTAAGATAATGAGTTGACATGCTTATATTCAAGAATTTAACAGTTGCAGATCAAGTTCCCATGAAAGAGATGTATGTAAATAGGCTCCAATTCATTTAACGATAAAGAGAGGAAATAATCTTAAAACATCGAATTAAAAACCATGAACCACTAAAGCCACCTGTCTGGAGAAAAAGTGGAACTCTTTTCACACTAGAACCATTTTCATATATGTCCCTTATATCTGTCAATTTTAAGAAGCCTTTCAGAGAGAGAGAAATTTAACTGGCATTGATGATAGACTCAGTTGAATAAGGAGCTTCAGATCAAACATACTCACAAGTTTTGATTATTTTCACATTTTCAGCATTTTCAACTTATTTTTACTTTTCATTTGCAGTCAAGTATAGCTAGCCATTTGACACGAGTACACATGTTTATCAGACACCCGAGTCCCCGGTTACTCAGCATAGCAAACTATTCTGCATATACGAACCAGAGTTGGCAACTGACGTCATGACATGCCTATCACCACTTCATAGGTGCATGAAGGTAGTTTCTCAGTTAATAGTTACCATTGCTCTGGAATAATTTATTTTTCACTTGAAGACAGAGATAGTAGTGCACCTCATGACTTGCTCTTCAGCACTTCTTTGGTGGATAGGGCTAGTTTCTCAATGAATAACTACCATTGCTCTGCATTTTATTACATGTGTAATATATTGCATCTTCAGCGTTTATAAACAATTTCTGAGTTCATTGTCAATACAAATATTAAATTCCTCTGCACACATTGGTTTCTTTACTTTTGAGCAATAAGGTTCGAGAGATGATAAGGTCCTGGTTTTATTAAAAGGTTCAGCTTTTGTTCCATACATAGTGCATTATTGGGTTCAAAAGTTCTTAAATTCAAATTTCATAAGAATTATAGATCTCCTATCATTAGCATATCATAGAGCTATTCAGAACATATCTCATACTCAACAAGAATTATCACTTTAACTCCCCCTGAATTTAAGACATCATCTACATATCTCAGTGCTCTAGAGTTCTTCCCTCATACTAAGATGTCAAGGAGGCTTTATTGTGGGATAAGAACTGAAGGGATGGAATTGATGGACAAAACAAGTTAATGTGTGATAGGGAAGTTTCCAAAAGAAAGATATAACAGAGAGATTTTACCATGGCATAGCTATTTTGACTCAGTTCTAGCTCACAAACCAATCCAGTTTCCAAATTATATTCCTCAGTGCGTTAACTCAACCTCAGTACTGCGTCAACTCATCCAACTAGACAGCACAAACATTTGCTCAAATTCAGAAACCAATTGCCCACAACGTTAACTCAGTTTCATCATTACGACAACTCACTCATCCAACCAGCAGTAACAACTCTGTACTTTATTCAGCATTTTGTCACCGAGAAATTAATCTTAAGCTAACTCCCCCTCAGACCATGTATGAATGAAATTATAACAGCCAATAAAATGAGTATCAAGTTGAAACTGTATTCATGATGAGATGATTGAAGGAAAGATAGACACAACAAGCAAGGATGACTAAGCTCCCCCTGAGAACATGCAATCCTATATGTAATTCAGAGGTTCAGTGAGCTATGCATGCAAGTCACATATATGCACTTCAGATGAGGAAAATTCAGAAACATCAATTTAGACAATGCAGATGAAGAGTGAAAAAAAAATAATTAACATGCTATGCAGTAACACTAAAACCAGGAAGTGCAAGAAATTTACCTGAAAAATTTGGGAAGGGGTTTTTCTTCTTGAGTGCCTTGGTTTATTACCCCTCTTAATTCTTCAGCTTCCAAGGCACACCTGCAGGTTAGCAAGCTATCTTGCACAAATAGGCACCCAAGAAATCTTGGGTCCTGAATTAGTAGTGACATTCCTAGCAGATTTTCTAAACAATCTCCTAGCAGCATGGTCATCGAATTTCATCAGGTAGCAATTATTCATTGAATGACCAATTGTACCACAATAATGGCAAGATGTAGCAGGTTTCAGATTGGATTTATGCACATTCTTATTAACATGATTTTTATGTGCATATGTATGAAAATTTCTGTTTACAGAATTAAAGTTCTGTTTACCAAAACCAGCATTGCTTTGGTATCCTGCCAGCCAACAGGTTGCAGCCCTGTGACCCGGCTTTCCACAGTTAAAACAATGAGAGGAATTTATTCTCTTAAAATTCTCATGAACAGCATGTCCATTTGCAGGGATTTTAACATGTTTAAAATTCTCTTTTCTACCCTGAGCATGCCAACAGTCCTTGACTGTGTGGCCATGCTTTCCATAGTGAGAGCATTTGAGAGAATTTCTTTCAAAAGTACCTGACCAGCATTCAGAGGTCTTGTGACCAATTTTGTTGCAGTTAAAACAGATGATGTGCTGGTTCATTGAAATAGACTTGTTTCTATTAAAAACATGTTGGTTTGTAGGGAATTTAGCATGATATGAATAGAAGGTTTTCTTACCACTAGCAAACCAGCACTGAGCAATTGAGTGTCCTAATTTGCCACAATTAGAACATGTGACACTCCTTTTCTGAGATGAAGGATTTTTAACATGATATTTCCTAGCACTCAGATCATCCTTTTCCATCAATCTACATTCATGCATCAAATGACCAGGTTTATGATAGTAATGGCATGAGGTTTTCTTTTTAGATACATGTGAGTTTGTGTGAAGACTGTGATCAACATGCACTGATGGACCCTTTTTATTCACTTTCTGTTTTCCAATCATTTTCTTATTTTTATCCAGTTTTTCTGTTTTCTTAGCCTTATACTGAGGTGGAGATGATGAAGTAGAAGGTTTCTCCTGTTCAGAAGATTTAACAAAAACAGTTTTCAAATTGGATCCATCTTCCTTCCTCATGACTGGACTGTAGCCCAGTCCCTCTTGTTGGATTTTGTGTCTTCCCTAAGTGTTTTGATGATGAGCAACACTATGTTAATTGTTGTTGATATTTTTGATCAGATATCTTGCACTTGAGTTATCCATGGTTTTATATGAAAAAGCTGCTAAGAGGTAACACTTCGTGCGTTCGTACAAGTTCGGTCTTCGTGCTATTTTCCTTAAACCTCATGTCTTTCTTACTTCGCGTTTTCACCTCGTGTCGAGTTAGCCATGTTGTCGAATGATTGAGTGTTGTCTTTCACCTCGTGCAGTCTTCATTTACTGTGTTGTTTCCATGTCATCCTTAGCTCATGTCATCCGTTTGTATTCCTGTCTTCGAGTCTATTTTCGCTGAGTCTCTAAGTCAGTCTAAGTTCAAGTGTTCGTTTCACTTCGTGTTGTTTTCTCTTCTCATGTCTTCGTGTCGTATTCCTGAAGCTGCTCTAAAAGTTCTGATGAACTTCGAGTAGTTTTCCTGTAGACCTCGTGTCGCTCCTACTTAGTAACCACACTTCGTGACGGTTACTGTTGTCCATGTTTTCGTGTTGTGTTTACATCTTCGTGTTTATCTGTCTTCGTGTCGGTTTCTAGTTTTCATCCTTAAGTTGTGGTCAGCCCGTGTTGTTTTCATCTCGTGCTGTTCTTACTGGCTTCGTGTCGCTTTCTGTGTAGTGTGTGTTTGTCACCACTATACTTCATGTCGTTGTTTTTCACTTCGTGTCAAACTTCACTTCGTGTTGTCTTCACTTCGTGTCAAACTTCACTTCGTGTTGTTTTCACTTCGAGTCGTTTCTTTATATTCTGTCTTCGTGTTGGTTTCTCGCTTTAGACTTCGTGTTGTTTTCGCCTTGACCACACATCGTGTTGCCTTCCGTAGACCTCGTGTCTTGAATATTTGCAACCACTTCGTGTCGGTTTCTATCGTTAGCCCGTGTTGTCCTCGTGTTGTTTTTGCTTTCGTGACCTCGTGTCTCTTTTGGCTTATAACCTCACCTCGTGTCATTTCCTTCTGTGTGTCTGACCTGTTACAGAGTATCTCGTGTCGTTCCTGTGTCATTTCGAGTAATAGTCACGTCGTGTTGTTACTATATACCTCATGCAGTTTTGGTTTTTGTGGCCATGCAGCGTATTAATGGATTTAATCTCATTACAGGTCCGAGGAAGAACATTCCACACTCCTGGGCTGCACGTGATCCGAGACAAGAGGAACCAATCTGATAAAGGCACGTGGCAGGAAGATTCTGGATCGAGCGTGGGAGGCACACGCGTTCTGTGCCCTATCCACCTGCTGTTACTGCTATAAATAGAATCCTTCGTCCTCAGATGAAGGTGATCGAAGAAGAGTGGCATAGAAGAAAAAAGCAAGAAAATAGAGAGCCCTTCGATCCAGAAAAAGAAAAGAAAGAAGAAAGAATAGCAGAGAGAAAAAGAGAGAGAGCAGAAGAGTGATCAGAAGAGTTGTTCTGACTTGCGGATCAAATCCGAAGTCTATTGCTCTGTACTGAGCTACATTGTTTCCATTTTCTGGCATTTGATTTCCTTCGATCGTATTTTTCGTTTATTGTTCTTACCTTTCTTCAACTGTTCTTGTTTGTGTTTCCGATCCTCTGGACTGAGGTCGGGGTCCTCCTGTGAGATCAGGAGAAGGGAGAGTCAATCTCCCGTCTGCAAGCAGCAGGTGGGCTGCTTGTAGGTTCCCTCCGGGTTGGGAGGAAGAGGGGTCTTCGACCTCTGGTTCACTAGTAGCAGGGCTGCTACTAGTGGGGTTCCCTCTTGGTAAAGAGGAAGAGAGACGAGAGTCTCTGGGTTCTAGTGACTGCTGGTCGCTAGAGGTTCCCTCCTGGTAGGAGGAAGAGGAGAGGTTGTTCTCCTGGGAAGCTGTGTATCAGCAGTTGTTTGGCAAGCTGTGTTGCCCAGCCTTTAGTGAAGCCACACTCGATTTGAGTGTGGGGTGGATGTAGGTCTGAAGGACCGAACCACCTTAAAATCCTCTGAGTCCTTGTGTGATCGATTGTGGTAATATTATGGTATGCCTTCTATTTGCTTGAGCTATTAACTGCATTGCATCATTTTCGATAGTCGGAGCTCGAGGTTATTTGCGTTTAGCGATATACTCTGTAGTATTTTTTAATTCTACGAAAAACAGTGATCTATTCATCCCCTCCCCTTCTAGATCACTTCATATTGTACTTATCAGTTGGTATCAGAGCAGGTTTTTCCCAGAATGTGGTCCAACGGCCAGGGAAACGGATCCACTGGTCCTCGCAGTTTCATAGCTGATGGGCAGTCTATCACCCGTCCCCCCTTCTTTGATGGTAATAATTACTTCTTCTGGAAGAACAGGATGGAAGTCTTTATCAGGGCCCAAAGCCACAAGCTATGGAAAGTTATTACAGATGGTCCATACACCCTTCCACCGAATGAAGATATGTGGACAGAAGATCAGGTCAAACTCTCCGCACTGAATTGGACAGCTCTTAACATCATACAGTGCGCCGTCCACCCGGAAGAGTATTCGAGGATCTCCACGTGCAAGACTGCAAAGAACATGTGGGATGATTTGCAGTTAATTCATGAGGGCACTTCTCAGGTGAAGGCTACCAAGATCAACATACTTACAACTCAATATGAGTTATTTAAGATGAAGCCAGAGGAGTCGATCACAGAATTGTATGCCAGATTATCTGTGATCATCAACAGTCTGAAGGGCCTTGGAAAGGATATTCAACAAGAAGACATAGTCAGGAAGATCCTTAGGTCTCTAACTCCCGTCTGGGAAACCAAGGTGACTGTAATAGAGGAATCAAGAAATTTATCCATCATGACAGTAACCCAGCTGATTGGATCCCTCATGACCCATGAAATGAATTTCAAACATGGAAACGATGGGCATGACAGAAAGGGAAAGAATGTTGCTCTGAAGGTCTCACGACATGCTAAGAAGAACAACAGCAGCAGCAGCAGCAGTGATGATAGCAGCGAAGGCTCTGATGGATTCTCAGACCTGGACAAGGACGAGCGAGCTATGCTCACCAGGCAATTCAGAAAGTTCCTGAGAACTAAAGAAAAATTCTACAGGAGGAAGAAATTTAATGCTGCAATGAAGTCTCCTGAGCGAGGATTTGAGAAGAACCGGTCTGCTAAGAAGATCACTTGCTATCATTGTCAGAAACCCGGTCACATGAAAAGTGAATGTCCATAGCTACAAGCTAAGGCTCCAGGACACCAGAAGAAGATGGTGCACAAGAAGAAGAAGGCCATGCTGTGCACATGGAGCGATGAGGAGGAGGACCCAGAAGCCACTTCATCCAGTGAAAATGAAGAAAAGATCTGCCTCATGGCCGACCATGAGAAAGAGGTAACAAACTTATTTGAGAATTTTACCTTGGATGATTGGGAGGACGCCTATGGCGACCTGTTAAGTAAATATAATTGTTTAAACAAGGAGCACAGAATGCTTAGACGTAAGTTTCATTCTCTGTCTGAAGAACACTCTTCTATTGTCACTGATAGCATGAAAACCAAGGAGATGGCCATTGAGCTAGACCAGGTTAAAGGTGAGATTGAGAGGTTGAGAATGGAAAGAGAGGACAGTCTAGCTAGAATGGATGAGCTGAAGTGTAAAGCTGAAGAGTGTAAAGGAGAGATTAGACTGATGGCTGAAAAATATGAGGCAGTTAGAAAAGTTAATCAGGAACTCCAGGACAAATGCAATGAATTTCAGAAGGAGATTGAGGACAAAGAAAAGGTGCTTGAGAAGTTTACAGAGGGGAGAAACAACCTGAATGTCCTTCTGGGGTCGAGGGTAAACTTCAATAGGGAGGGATTAGGATACAATCCTACTAGTAAAAAACCCTTTGAATTTAAGACTACCACGTTCTGCCCCGCCAAAGGCAAAGAGAAACTGGAAACACCATCCAGTTCCAAATCTGTCTCTACAATGAAGTTTTCGACCGGCAAATTCATTCAATCCACTGGTCAGCAACCTAAGTCGGGAAATCCTGAAACAAGAACTGCTCATGTGCAACAGGTGGGGAACAAAGGTTCTCACAGAACCAGTCCTATTGATGTCACAAAAAGGGTGAAAAGTTTTGTTAAGAAAGCTCATCATGCTAATTATCAAGTAGAACATGGCAACGTTCACCAGGTTCAGCACAAATTTTATTGGAGTAAAAATGCTTACATGAATTATGCTCAACACACACGCGTATCCTCTAAGAGGCCAACCAACAATGTCTTTGTTCAGAAACAGCATAGTTCAAATAGGAATAAGCTTATTCAACACCCACCAAGAAACGACAAAAGGGAAGAATCAACCCACATAAAACCACTGAAGAGAACTATAAAACAAATGTGGATTTCCAAGTGTTTTTTGCATAATCTGAAAACTGGTTCTGGACCCAATTTGAATTGGGTCCCATATTACTCTGTCTGAATTTTTTGCAGGTCAGCCTGGCAGCTGAGCATAACAAGTGGTATCTTGACAGCGGCTGTAGCAGGCACATGACAGGAGACCGGTCCAAATTCAGCAAACTAAAAATGAAGTCTGGGGGCTTGGTCAAATTCGGAGGAAATAACAGAGGTAGAAT
The DNA here is from genome assembly GCA_022559845.1 of Amorphophallus konjac. Lineage (NCBI taxonomy): Eukaryota > Viridiplantae > Streptophyta > Magnoliopsida > Alismatales > Araceae > Amorphophallus > Amorphophallus konjac. The sequence continues at coordinate 183,412,566 of CM040123.1, read as the reverse complement.
AATTGGAATTGGTACGATTGGTAAGTCCTCCACTAACTCCATTGAAGATGTGTATCTTGTAGAAGGACTTCAGCACAACTTGGTAAGTATAAGTCAACTTTGTGACAAAGGACACAAGGTACTCTTTGACCACAACTCGTGCACTGTTTTTGAGCTGAACTCTGATAACATCATGTTCAAAGGTCATAGAGTAAATAATGTGTACATCGTTGATCTAGATGATAATTCTGAAACAAACTTGTGTCTGTCTGCTAATTCTGAACAGGTTGCTTTTGACTGGCATAGGCGTCTAGGCCACGCTAGTGTGTCTACTCTGAATAAACTGTCTAATTATAACCTAGTCAGAGGTTTGCCCAAAATAAAATTCCAGTTAGGGTCCAAGCTCTGTGATGCTTGTGCTCAAGGTAAACAGACTCGTGCAGTTTTTAAGTTGAGAACTGAAGGTCTCTCATCTAAACCACTACAGCACTTGCACATGGATCTCTTTGGTCCTACTCGAATACAAAGCCTGTCAGGTAAGAGATATGGTCTAGTCATAGTTGATGACTTCACTAGATTTTCTTGGTTGTTCTGTTTAGCAAATAAAAATGATGCTTTTGTTCACTTTGAAGAACTTTTTAATAAAATCAAACTGCAAGGTGAACATAATATCATTACAATTCAGTCTGACCATGGAGGAGAGTTTGAAAACTCTTCATTCTCTGAATTTTGCTCAAGAGAGGGAGTGACTCACAGATTTTCTTCTCCCAGGACACCGGAGCAGAATGGAATTGTTGAGAGAAGAAACAGGTCAATAATTGAAATGGCCAGGACTATGCTGATTGAGAGTGGACTTCCAAGGAGATTTTGGGCAGAAGCTGCAAATACAGCATGCTACATTTTAAATCGAGCCTTGGTAAGACCTACTCATAAGAAAACTCCTTATGAACTCCTCAAGGGTAAGCTGCCAAACATTTCTTACTTTAAAATCTTTGGTTCCCAATGTTTCATCCACAATAATGGTAAGAATGGTTTGGATAAGTTTGAAGCAAGAAGCTCTCCTGGAATTTTTCTCGGATATTCAGAAACCTCTAGGGCTTACAGAGTCTTCAATAAAGATGAGCAAACTGTTGAAGAAACACCTCATGTAGTGTTTGATGAGAATGTTCTATCTGACAAAAAGATAAATGATGACAGGGAGTCACCTGATGAGGGAGATTTCTTGGAGAAAATTGAAGAAGAAGAGATGCAGCAAACTGCTCAACCAGAAAACTTACAACAAGAAGGAGCAACTGAGGTAGGTGAACCCTCAGGTGAGGTAATATTTCACAAAGATCATCATAGTGAAAATGTCATAGGTAATTTGCATGATCCCACTAGGACAAGGTCTCATTTTAGAACTGTCCAAGAACAGGACTTAGCTGCTTTGACATCTCAGGTAGAACCCAAGACTGTGGAAGAGGCTTTAAAGCATGATTCTTGGGTATCCTCCATGGGTGAGGAATTAAATCAATTTGAGAAAAATAATGTATGGAAACTAGTTCCTAGACCTGAAAACACTCATGTCATTGGCACTAAATGGGTTTTCAAAAATAAGATTGATGAAAATGGTGCTATCTCTAGAAACAAAGCAAGACTTGTTGCTCAAGGCTACAGTCAGGAATTTGGTGTGGATTTTGATGAATCCTATGCACCAGTAGCTAGGATGGAAGCTATAAGAATTCTGTTTGCATTTGTATGCTCTAGAAACATTCGGCTACAGCAAATGGATGTCAAAAGCGCATTTTTAAATGGGCTATTGAAGGAAGAAGTATATGTTGAACAACCTCCTGGGTTTAATTTCTCTGTTCAGCCTAACATGGTTTTTAGGTTGAATAAAGCCCTCTATGGATTGAAGCAGGCTCCCCGAGCCTGGTATGAGAGACTTTCTGAGTTCCTTGTGAGCAAGGGCTACACTCGAGGTAAGGTTGACCAAACCCTATTCACCAAAAGTCTCGGAAAGGAGTTAATTGTGGTCCAGGTATATGTTGATGATATCATTTTCGGATCTAACAATTCAAAATTATGTAAAGATTTTTCTGAGTCTATGTCCCAAGAATTTGAAATGAGTCTAGTTGGCGAACTAAAATATTTTCTTGGACTGCAGGTCAAACAAATGGAGGATGGTTGTTTCATAAATCAAACCAAGTATACTCTGGAGATGCTGAAAAGGTTTGGAATGACCAACCTCAAGACAATCTCAACACCCATGGGTACCAGCTCCTCACTGGATTCAGACGAAAAAGGTAAAGAGGTGGATGCTAAACTATATAGAGGTATGATCGGTTCACTCCTCTACTTAACTGCATCCAGGCCCGACATTCAATTTAGTGTAGGGATGTGTGCCAGATACCAGGCTAGGCCTACTGAATTGCATCTGGCAGCTGTAAAGAGAATCTTTAGATACTTATCTACCACACATGATCTAGGTCTCTGGTATCCTGCATCATGTAAGTTAGATCTCATTGCATACACTGATGCAGATTATGCAGGATGTAAATTGGACAGGAAGAGTACTAGTGGTCACTGTGAATATCTAGGAGGATGCTTAGTCTCTTGGGGATCCAAGAAGCAACACTCTGTGGCTCTTTCTACTGCTGAAGCTGAATATGTAGCAGCGGGGAGCTGTGGCACACAGGTTATATGGATAAAACACCAGCTTCTGGACTACTCGGTTGAGCTAGGTTGTACTCCTATCTTTTGTGACAATACTAGTGCAATAAATATTGCAAAGAATCCTATACTTCATTCCCGAACTAAACACATTGAAATCAGGCATCATTTTATTCGAGATGAAGTAGCTAAGAGAACTTTTGAGTTGATCCATGTTGGCACTAACTCACAAATTGCAGATATCTTCACTAAGCCACTGGATACTGAAAAATTTAGCACTTTACGCAGAGAACTAGGTATTTACAGAATTTCATGATTGAACATTTGATTTCTGAATACCATGTCATGTGTTATTGTGCTTATCATATTCATTGTCTGTTGCTGAAGAAATAACTTCATTATGAGTGTTTGGTGACTCACTCCGTTTTGATTGAATAGTCTGTTCAAACTTCATGGTGTTCTCTTTGAAGTGTTTTGAGGGTTGTCTTGGTTAAGTCTGTGTTGGGGTCAAGGTCTCAGGGGGAGCTAGATTTATAATAGGTGCTTTGGTCTTTGGCCTAATTTGAACATACTCCGAATGACATCTTGCTGACATCAAAAGAGAATCAGGTTGATTAGGTGTATAAAAGAAAGTGTTGGATGCTTTATCCTTTAAGACTGTTCATCTAATTTCTTGTTGGAATTTCAGCTGTTAGTCCCACTGAGATCAAAATCTGTATTCAAAGATTATCTTCCTACACGGTAACTGTCTTCTGATCTAGCCAGTACAGCATACCTACTTAGTCAATGTTGAGTCCGAAATGAGGTATTTTGTGCTCTAGTCTGAATCACCTTGGATCTGGTGTATTGTTCTCAAACGGACTCAAGCTTAATTAACAAGGTTTTAAGAGCTGGTTAATAAAAAACAAAAAATTTCATAAAATTGTTGTCAACCTTGTTAACTGCTCATTGAGGAACTGGGATTTTCATCAATGAAGTGAAAAAACATCCCATGTCATGAGATGGCAGTACTTATCTGGTTTCTTATTAATTGTCTTGATCATACAGAGCTATGGTACATATCTGGTTAGTAACTGGGGTGTCTGGCCTCTGATAAAGGTGTCACCTTAATGTCAACACCAGTTAGAATACTATCTCTGTCTTCTTGTCAGAAGGGGTAATGTGGTCCTGCCACCGAGTAACTGGGGTTTCATGCCTCTAAACAAGGTGTCTCCTTAATGTCAAAGGTGTACTTGACAGACTTACCTTTGATCTTGACTATCTTTAAAGATCCTGCTCACTTGAAGTATAGCTCTTGATTTGTTTGTTCTCAATACCACAGGTCTTTGTCTTCAGACTGTCTTACTTTATACTCTCTCAGTAAAGACTTACTTTGATCAAACTGGTATCTTGTAACTCACTTGCTTAGAATCTGGTTCTTGTGTATGGAGCGAATCCTTATTCACAGTTTTTGCACAGTCTGACTAACTGATCTACAAAAATCCTCACATAAAATTAATGGCTTTCTTGATTGACTAAACATCTCAATAACCTCCATTTATCTGCCTTACTCTGTCCTGTTTTTCTCTCTATAGTCAGCAATTTTCCTTTCTCTGTATCTTCAGATTTGCCCCTAGTTTTTGATGATGTCAAAGGGGGAGAGAATTGTGTGGTTTCGATTTCAGAGTTTTTGTGGCATGCCATTGTGTTGAGGGGGAGTTAGTTATCAAGTCTGAGGTAATCTGTTGCTGTGTTCAGGGGGAGTGTTCTGGTGTCATCAGAGGAAGCAAGGAAGCTAGTGCGTTGAAAGTCTGCTTTAAATTGTCTGCATTAAATCTCTTGAAATGATCTCTTTTGAACTTATCTCTTATACTTAATATAGTGTTGCCATCATCAAAAAGGGGGAGATTGTTGGATTTTGTGTCTTCCCTAAGTGTTTTGATGATGAGCAACACTATGTTAATTGTTGTTGATATTTTTGATCAGATATCTTGCACTTGAGTTATCCATGGTTTTATATGAAAAAGCTGCTAAGAGGTAACACTTCGTGCGTTCGTACAAGTTCGGTCTTCGTGCTGTTTTCCTTAAACCTCATGTCTTTCTTACTTCGCGTTTTCACCTCGTGTCGAGTTAGCCATGTTGTCGTCTGATTGAGTGTTGTCTTTCACCTCGTGCAGTCTTCGTTTACTGTGTTGTTTCCATGTCATCCTTAGCTCATGTCATCCGTTTGTATTCCTGTCTTCGAGTCTATTTTCGCTGAGTCTCTAAGTCAGTCTAAGTTCAAGTGTTCGTTTCACTTCGTGTTGTTTTCTCTTCTCATGTCTTCGTGTCGTATTCCTGAAGCTGCTCTAAAAGTTCTGATGAACTTCGAGTAGTTTTCCTGTAGACCTCGTGTCGCTCCTACTTAGTAACCACACTTCGTGACGGTTACTGTTGTCCATGTTTTCGTGTTGTGTTTACATCTTCGTGTTTATCTGTCTTCGTGTCGATTTCCAGTTTTCGTCCTTAAGTTGTGGTCAGCCCGTGTTGTTTTCATCTCGTGCTATTCTTACTGGCTTCGTGTCGCTTTCTGTGTAGTGTGTGTTTGTCACCACTATACTTCGTGTCGTTGTTTTTCACTTCGTGTCAAACTTCACTTCGTGTTGTCTTCACTTCGTGTCAAACTTCACTTCGTGTTGTTTTCACTTCGAGTCGTTTCTTTATATTCTATCTTCGTGTTGGTTTCTCGCTTTAGACTTCGTGTCGTTTTCGCCTTGACCACACATCGTGTTGCCTTCCGTAGACCTCGTGTCTTGAATATTTGCAACCACTTCGTGTCGGTTTCTGTCGTTAGCCCGTGTTGTCCTCGTGTTGTTTTTGCTTTCGTGACCTCGTGTCTCTTTTGGCTTATAACCTCACCTCGTGTCATTTCCTTCTGTGTGTCTGACCTGTTACAGAGTATCTCGTGTCGTTCCTGTGTCATTTCGAGTAATAGTCACGTCGTGTTGTTACTATATACCTCATGCAGTTTTGGTTTTTGTGGCCATGCAGCGTATTAATGGATTTAATCTCATTACAGGTCCGAGGAAGAACATTCCACACTCCTGGGCTGCACGTGATCCGAGACAAGAGGAACCAATCTGATAAAGGCACGTGGCAGGAAGATTCTGGATCGAGCGTGGGAGGCACACGCGTTCTGTGCCCTATCCACCTACTGTTACTGCTATAAATAGAATCCTTCGTCCTCAGATGAAGGTGATCGAAGAAGAGTGGCATAGAAGAAAAAAGCAAGAAAATAGAGAGCCCTTCGATCCAGGAAAAGAAAAGAAAGAAGAAAGAATAGCAGAGAGAAAAAGAGAGAGAGCAGAAGAGTGATCAAAAGAGTTGTTCTGACTTGCGGATCAAATCCGAAGTCTATTGCTCTGTACTGAGCTACATTGTTTCCATTTTCTGGCATTTGATTTCCTTCTATCGTATTTTTCGTTTATTGTTCTTACCTTTCTTCAACTGTTCTTGTTTGTGTTTCCGATCCTCTGGACTGAGGTCGGGGTCCTCCTGTGAGATCAGGAGAAGGGAGAGTCAATCTCCAGTCTGCAAGCATCAGGTGGGCTGCTTGTAGGTTCCCTCCGGGTTGGGAGGAAGAGGGGTCTTCGACCTCTGGTTCACTAGTAGAAGGGCTGCTACTAGTGGGGTTCCCTCTTGGTAAAGAGGAAGAGAGACGAGAGTCTCTGGGTTCTAGTGACTGCTGGTCGCTAGAGGTTCCCTCCTGGTAGGAGGAAGAGGAGAGGTTGTTCTCCTGGGAAGCTGTGTATCAGCAGTTGTTTGGCAAGCTGTGTTGCCCAGCCTTTAGTGAAGCCACACTCGGTTTGAGTGTGGAGTGGATGTAGGTCTGAAGGACCGAACCACCTTAAAATCCTCTGAGTCCTTGTGTGATCTATTGTGGTAATATTGTGGTATGCCTTCTATTTGCTTGAGCTATTAACTGCATTGCATCATTTTCGATAGTCGGAGCTCGAGGTTATTTGCGTTTAGCGATATACTCTGCAGTATTTTTTAATTCTACGAAAAACAGTGATCTATTCATCCCCTCCCCTTCTAGATCACTTCATATTGTACTTATCACCTCTTTCTTAAAATTAGAGCTAGAACCAGAAGATGTCTGAATTTTGTTTTCAATGTTCTTTTTATTTATAGGGTTATAGCCTAACCCCTCCTTCTGGAAGTTGACCTTTGTTCCCAGCAATTTGTTCAGATTATCCTGCCCATTAACAAATTTAGATAGGGAACTCTTCAAATCTAGAATTTCATTTTCTAAAGACGTGATTTGTAACTCATAGCTGACAATTTCTTGCTCACTGCAATTCACACATTCAGTTAACACCTTGTTAGCAGTTTTGTAATTTTCAATTTCTTGTTCCAGATTGCTCAATTTTTCAGGAACTTCAACACTAACTGTTTTTCCTTTTTCTAAGGTTAGAAGTCTCTCTGACATAGTGGAGTTCAGCATTTTTAACTTCTCATTTTCTTCCTTAAGTTTGTCATTCTGAACCAATTCATTTATTAGAGGTTGATCTTCTGAATTAACTTCTTGCTTTCCTCTGTTTTCAAATTCCTTAAAGTCTTTTTGCTATTTTTTAAGATCTTTCTGTAATTCTACGTTTACAGATTTTATGGCATTACATTTCTCAGTCAGCACCATGTTCTCCTTTTTGAGTTTCTCTAACCTTCCTTCATTTTCTTTAACAGATTGTTTTAGAGAGTCATTTTCAGATTTTAGCTTGCTTAGTTCTGAGCTAACACATTCAAATTCCTTCATCAATTTTTCATACTGATTTTTATGTGTGTGAATATCAGATATGCAAGCATTATGAAATTGCTTCATCTTAGAATAATTTTTACATGGAGAACTTGAACTAACTAACCCAGTACCCTTCTTCAATTTTTTATACTTTTTCTTTAACAGTTCATGAGATTCAAGCAGCTCAGAATATGCATTTTCCCAATCATCTAAATCATAGTTTTCAAAGGGATTTACCTGATCATCATTGTCCTCTTCATCACTTTGATTGTTGCTGTGATCAGTCCCATTGGCCATCATGTAGGCGTCCTCCTTTGACTGGAAAGCTATCTTCAGTTTGTCCAGGATTTCGGTGGCTGACCTGCAATGATAAAAACACGAGTGTAAGGCCTTGTCAGTGGCAGCCTTCATAATTTCCATAGCCTTCATGTTTTGATCATACATGTATCTATCACTGTCAGTCCATTTGGACGTTTTCTTTGGCAGTATGTGTGGACCATGCGAAATCAACTTCCACAGATCCGGATCAAGTTGTTTAACATAGATACGCAGACCTCTAAGCCACAACTTAAATCCAGAACCACTAAAGATCGGTGGATGCTTCATTGAATCAGTTCAGGAGTAAAACCAAGCAAAAAGACCCGATCAGAAATGCACCTATTAGACCAGCAGGATCCCCTACAGAGCGTTGAATCTGGAGAAATAGGGAACCGCTCTGATACCAATTGTTAGGATCGGTGCAGAGGATTCAGAGGGGGGGTGAATGAATCCCACCCTTCCAAAACTTTTCGACTCAATAATAAAACTAGAACTCTAACAAAGCAAGACAACCAATCTAAAGAACAGGTAGAATATCCTTTTAAACCAAAGATCAAATACGTAACCTGCGCCCAAATAAACAACTAGCGGAAGCAACACAGAGATAAACGAGAATGCAATGTAACCTGTGAAGTAGATAGGAGATGTGGAGCAACCAACCACTGCACAGAGATTTTTAGGTGGTTCGGTCCACGGACCTACATCCACCCCACACTCAAACCGAGTGTGGCTTCACTAATAGCTGGGCAACACAGCTTGCCAACAGACGCTGATACACAGCTTACCTAGGGGAACAATCTCCCCTCTTCCTCCTACACGGAGGGAACCTCTAGCAACCCACGGTCACTAGAAACCAAAGACTCACGTCTCTCTTCCTCTATACCAAGAGGGAACCCCACTAGTAGAAGCCCCGCTACCAGTGAACCAGCCAGTAGCACTCTGCTACCAGCAATACACCAGAGGCCTAGCCTCTCTTCCTCCTAGCCCGGAGGGAACCCACAAGCAGCCCCCCCTACTGCTTGCAGACCGGAGATCAGATCTCCCTTCTCCTGACCCACCAGGAGGAACCCGACCTCAGTCCAGAGGATCGGAAGAACAATAGCAATAGGAGTATAAAAAAAATAAGAAACAAGAAAAGCACAGCAACGAAAGCTGGAAATGAATCACAATAGTCGTTCTGGATTTGATCCACGAACAGACTGAACAGGTCTTCAATAGACTTCTCTCCTCTTCTTCTTTTCTTCCTCTTCTTTCTTCTTATCAGCTCACGCACTCTTTCTGTTCTGCTCCTTTTCTCTTTCTTTCTGTTCTGCTCTCCTTTTCTCTCACGTTGTTCTCTCTTCTTCTCTTCAACTCTTTTTCTTCTTGCCGGCACACTCTTCTTCTATTTCTTCTTCTTCTCTTTTTGTGGATCGAAGGGCTTTCTGCTTTCCAGGCTTCTTTCCTACGATCAGCCTCCATCAGAAGACGAAGGCTCCTATATATACCAGCAGCGGCTAGGGCGTGTGTCTTCCACATTTCCTGCCCAATACATGGCCCACGTGTCAGCAACTAGAGTCAGGTGGCATCAACTCACTTGCTCCAAAGGGTTGACGCAGCCTTCAAGGACATTCTACAGCAAATCTCAAGTCTGCTGCGTTGACTCCATTAGCCTGCTGCGTTGACGCATCGGTGATCCAGTGATCAAGTCTTCAACAAATAGACGTGCTGCATCGATGCTCTCAGCATGCTGCGTTCACGCATTGGTGTTCCAGCATCTGAACTTAGATGGCTTCAGCCCTCTCACGTTTCGTGTGAAGTACGTTGACGCATTGTGCAACTGCGTCCACCCACTGGTCACCTTGTCGATCCATCAACATGCTGCGTCGACGCCACTTGATGACTGCGTTGACGCACCAGAGTAATCCAGTAAGTCATTTGCTCTTCCTTTGTAACTGCTGCGTCGATGCCACTTGATGAATGCGTTGACGCAGTGAAATAACTTGTGAAGGTCTCTGCTTCGTGGAATTAACATTGTGGATATCAGTGAAGGCTTCTTCAACTGATGCGTGGACGCTTTAAGCTCCCAGCGTCGACCCTGTTCCTTTCTAGCAACAAGAATGAAAATTAAGTGAAAGTATTATTGAATGAAAATTTAAGTCATCACTGAATTGAACACATCATTCATATCTCATGGTTGTCATCATCAAAACCAGGGGCACAACAATAGGCAAAGGCATAAATAGACAATACGCATGCATGAACATGGAGTGACAAGACAACAATCGGCGGGACAACACACGGTTGAGATAAGAACATGATAGATCACATGGTTGGGACAACACACAGAACATGGAAGGATGACTGTCAACATGTGCAAGATAACTAGCAACATGGGGTGATGAACAAAACAACATGTGTGGGACAACACGGTGGGACATGGTCACAAGACAAGGACACAGCGGGACAAAAGACATGACAAAGCGCGATCTTCAATCAAAATCCAAGATCAAAATGATGTAGAACCGCCAGGTTCATAATCGTGAGGCAAAGCCCTCTAATAAAGATATGATCATTGCAGACAAAAGCTGAGAAAGACATAAGCTTCAGAACAGATCGAAAGATAAGATTGAAGAAGGAAAGAATAGATCAAAAGATGTGAACAAGAGACAGATAGAACAAAATATGGAGCAAGGAAAGCTTGAGTACCTGCAACCTACACACTTAGCAAACATGTTACGTATCTATTCTCAAAATAAAATGTAAAAGATAAATATTTTTAGATTTTTTAATTTTCTTGATTTTTTTTGGATTTTGAAAATATTTAATTTTAGATTTGAATAATATTTCATCATTTTTTTAGGATTTTTGACAATATCTCATTCATTTTTTAGATTTTTGACAATATCTCATCTTTTGTTTTGGTATTTTTGAATAGTAATCCGCAGCACCTAAAGACAGGCTCGAACAACGGGCCAGGGATCGTGGTCCCTCCCCTCTCATTAAAGACTTCCCTTGAGTAGGGTGTACATGTGAGGGTGGCTTACCACAACCAACTACCTCTAAAGAACGGTGCCCCTACTAAGGCCATACCCGGGATACAACCCAGCCTAAGAGGGAGAAGTGGAAGAAAAAATAGAGACAAGCTTTATGCAGGATGGGAGATATCAAGACTCGAATTCCTTCCCGGGCACTACCCCTCAGAGAGATAGTCTGTTGCGTTGGGGTTTTGTGTCTTTGATTTTTAGACCCATATTTATCAGGCACGCATGCGACCGGGCTCATGACGTCTCGCGGGGAACTGTACTGCCACTCTTGCCATGCCTTCCAATCATAATTTTGCATATTGATTCATTTTCTCATTTTGGTAGCCCTTATTTGCCAGATATAGCATTAAAGCTCACTTTTGAGGGTCAAGACTGCCCCTATTTGAGACCTCTCTCGTATTAGGGAGCGCCTAGGTTAGTCATCTTATCCATCAATCTCTTGCCCCTACACTTGGCCGAGCAGAGAACAGAACAAGACCTTTGTGCATACCCAAAGTATCGCCAAAGCAGCAACGATATTGCCTTAGAGAAATCAGCTATGGCTTGCCGTGTAGTGTGTGAAAAACCCATACTCAAAGGTCACCCTCAACGATTGGGGAAAGAACTAGACTCCCAGCGCTAAGCTATCACCAGCCTAAGATGCTACAGAAGCTACTCATTTTATTTGACTAATTAAGCAAATTCAACTAAAGCCACTCAACCATGTTGAGGAACCAACGTTATAAGCATGTGCAGGTGTAAGAGAGATAATAGCGATGATAACATTTTCTTGCACAAAATAACGATACATTTGCAAATCCATGGCGCAGAAATCGGCATCCTGAAGCGAACATGATCATCAAGCTTTTGATCAGCACGAGCTTTATATTCCTTGCTTGCTAGGATAAAAGGGTGAAAAGGATAGCAATGTGTAGATATTCCTTGACATGGAGGAGCGGCAGACATCAAACTGGACGAAGAAGAAATAAAAGGAAGAGAGACGAGACCTAGAACTCCCTCGTTAAGGCAGAGAGGCCCTGATAACAAGGAACCAGATACAGAATAAACAGAGATTAACTGAGATCAAGGCGGACTAAAGCCTCGAAAATAGCAAGAAAAAGGGTAAGAGCCCTGAAAGGGTGAGGAGGAAAGAATAGAAAGATGATGAAAAGATAGCTGTGAGGGTAAGGGAGAAAGAGAAAGATCATCCGACGTGGTCGGAGAAGAAGAGTAGCGATCACCCGCTAGAGACGGGGAAGAAAATGCATGAACACCCGACAAGGTCGGGGAAAAGAAATGGAAACCACTCGACAAAGTTGGGGAAGGATCAGAAAAACCACCCGACAAGGTCGGGGAACGAGCACCAGGAATCCCCAACAAGGTCGGGGGAAAAGGATGAGAAGTGAAATCCGGGCGTACCCGGGGAGAGAAACTAGAAGATGCCCCTAGCTCAGGGGAAGAGGAGGACATAGGCCGATGCCTAGGATGGTAAGGATAGGAGAAGATGGTGGAAACATAGTCAGGTGGTGGAAGGTACACCACCCAAGGATAATAACTGAGCATAAGAAAAGACGAATGGACGGAAGAAGGAGAGGAGGAAGGGGACCCCCAAGTGCGCAACTGACGGCCCTTGAACTTATGCCGTCGCCTCTTTTTAGCAGAAATCTTCTCAAAACAACGCCGCCTGGCGCGGACTCGGCTTCTCGGGCTCCTCAATCTGTAACATCTTCTCAAATAGCGGGCCCACCTGGCAGATGGCCTAGCCCAGTCATGAACATGCAGCTTCATCAGGACGGTTGCCCCTAGCTGTGCGGTGCCAACCATAGAAGGACATTTCAGAATAGTCAACTCCTTGTGATGAACATTAGGAAGCAATGGAGTTTTGTCGTTCGGCACTAGAACATGGAGCTTTGGCATCTTTACTCGGTAGCTGGGCATGAAGCATAACTCCCTTGCTAGAAGTGCAGGACGGAACTGAGGGAGGGCGATGCGCGGCGTTGACGTGGCCGCCTCATCAATAAACCGAGGGAGATTGCATAGGATGTGTAGAATGTCCTTGGAAGATGTAGAAGACATGGCTAATTGCCCCTCGAGTGCTGAACTCATTAAACCTTTGGCGGCCATGTGGGCTAGCACCATCCGGGCGGAAAATTCTTCTGGGCCAGTGAATCGAATAGCAATCAAGCGAGAGGTGATAACAACATCGACAATGAATTCTCGGCGAGCAAAGAGATTGCCACCGGCCTCGCTTTTGAAAAAACTGGCACCAGTGCACAGGAACTCTTCTTGGCAACCGTTTTCATAGCAAATGCAGGCTCATTCCCCTTAGAATAGCCAGGAAACAGGAATCGGACCGGCATGCGGGAAATAACATCTTGGATCTTGAAATGCACGATTGAGACCTGACTTGGATTCTTTTCTCCCTGAGGACTAGACCTGAGGGGCACCAAAGGTAGCGTGTACCTGCTCCGTGAAGTGGGAAGTGGTAGAGGGAGGTTAGAAGGAGGAGGTTTAAAGGGCGCGGGTGGCGATGGTGCAAGTGGTGGGGAAATATTGATGATGATGGGCATGGGTGGAGGTAAAGGCAAAAGTGGAGGTATGGATTTCGGATCGGCCTGCTCGGGCTCAAAGGATGATGGTGAAAGAAGTAGCATCGGTCGCGGGGATGGTTGTGAAGGTGATGGTGGTAGCAAAGGTGATGAGGGTGGTAAAGGGGGTGATGGGGTTGATGGGGATGGTGAAGGTAATGGGGATGATGGAGATGGCGGTAGGGGTGAGGAAGAAGGAGGAGAGGAAGGCAGTGGCGTATGATGGCACTCTTTGGCGTATCTTTACAACACGTCGAGAGGTGTTGGGAACAGGTGTGGTGGTGGAAACGGAGGGTGAAAGAGTGGTTATCCGAGCGGAATCTAGGGTAGGTAAAGGTGGTGGAGGAGATGGGACAGAGGAGGAAGTGGGTAATGGAGCAGGTGTCTTATCAACTGAAGAAACACCAGGGTGCCCCTGGTCTTGACGTGGAGACGGTTGCCTAGGCGGCATGGCTTGCTGCTACTGCTGCTTGCTGCTGAGATCTGAAATAACTTGGCGCATGGTAGCCCAATCAATCCCCTTCTTGTCTTCCAAGCTATAAATAAGTTCCTGGAACTCGGGACAATTCTCAACCACATGCCCCTGTTGACGATGGAACTCACAGAACTAGAGCAAATTCTTGATCGCGGGTCGGCAAGGCACAACCGGAGGGAGTTGCAACACATGGGTGGCCATCAGAGCCCTGAAAACATCTGTAAAGGATTCTGGCAACGAAGAGTGAGAAGCCTGCTTCGGGCAAGGCAGATGCCGAGGGGTGTGAGAAGGTAGTGGGGATGGTAGCGGGGGTTGCGTAGGCAAGGGGGATTGCGTATGTGAAGGCGGAGGGCTAAAATGACATGGAGGCATGGAGGGCGTAGGAATGTAATGGACGGCATCTACCCGCTCTTGGTGTAGTGTTTCCTTGACCGAAAGTGGAGAGGTGTGGTGAAATAAAATAGCGGAGGGTTGACTCGTGGAGGGTTGGTATGCGGTGGGAACATAGAGGTATAGGGGTGTGTGGGAGCGGACGGTCGACTCATGGAAGGATATGTAGTGGAGGGTGGACTCGTGGTGGATGGGGAAGAAAAGGGGTATGTGGAAGGTGACGGTGGAGGAGACTCATGGTCAAAGAAAACTAGGAGTTGTTGGCTAACGAAGCGGGCTCGATTGTAAAGTTGTTGCCATGATGTAATATCATTCAGGGCTAAGATGCACCTGAGCTCGGGCATTGCATTAGAAATAACCATCTTGATCTGCTCGCCCTCCGGAATATGCCACGGGACTTGCGCGGCTAGGTGACGTCAGCGGTCGGCAAACGTGGAGAATTCCTCGCCGGGCTTCATCTTCTCTTGGGCCAGATCAACCATAGAATATCTGGGCCCAACCTGATCCTGATATTGCTAGATAAATCTTGCTTGGACGGCCTGAAAATTCATCATCTGCTCTTGCAGTAATGTGAAAAACCAATCCTTGGCCGAGCCCTCTAAAGATAGGCCAAACAAATAGGCATTCAAGCGTGGATCATGCTAGAACTGGGCCGACTCATAGAGGAAATCCTTTAAATGGACATAGGGGTCACCAACTCCACCATAGCGGCGATATACGGGAATTTATGAATGTGGTGGAAGTTGAAGACATTGAAAGGCAAACGGGATATCCAAAGAAGTCTGAGGATTGATTCGGCGTTGCAATCCATCAAGTTGGCGTTGGGCCAGAGTGAACATCTCCTCGGTAGGAATAATCCGAGAAGGGTATGAACCAGCCTGAGCAAGAGATGGTGAATTTAGACCAGGGTAATGATGATGGGTCGGATAAGGGGGCCCAACCTGAGAAGAAGGAAAACCCATTCCAGGAATGGAGGAATGCATGGGCCTGGACGGATTATGTGCGTGGGAATGAGGATGGATTTGACTAGTAGCAGCACGGGCGGGATAAGAAGGCCTGTTTAATGAATAGGGTCCAATGGAGGAATATGGAGACGGGCCCACATGGGAAGAGGAATCCACACGGGGGTAAGAAGATGGAGAAGTATGGGAATAACGTACAGGGGAGAAGTGCTCCATGGGGAGAATGGAGACTTTATACAGTGAATTTCAAATGAATATAAGGAGGGGAATGAACCTAAGATAAATGCTGCTAAATGGAGACACACAAAGATGAGCTATACCTAATGAGCCTAATCTGACAAAAAGATGCAAATGATGACACTATGCAACATACAATGGAGGAGAGAGATGAGAAAAGAATCAACCAATTACCCAAACAAATTCCAAGTGATGCGCGGAGATTTTTATAAGTTCTCTTTTAGTACCTTAGTGGATTAATTAAAATGGGAATTCACTCGACCACAAGGTACCTGAACAGGGTAAGAATGGAGGACTGGTAGACTCTAAAGGACTCTCTCTCTCGCACGAATGCAGACCCTAGACTGGGAGGTAGTATGGTACAACCTGCCTGGCGTCGTGTGGGAATCCACGGCTCACGAGGACTTACGGAGGTTTTCGGCAAGGTCCCCTAGTCGGCTCCAAGGAGTATGGAGACGAGAGGAAACCCTACCTCGGTAGGAATGCGACTAAGTATGAATGAAATGCATAAATCCTATGTGCATTAGAGTGCATGCAAGATCTAGCCTAGAAACTAACAAGCAATGACCAAAATAAACATGCGAGGATAAAAGCAAGTAGGCAGCAACAACATGTAACCAGGGGAAGATCAATAAATGGCACCAAGGAGAACAAAGACAATATAGATATGGAAATCAAAGTAACCCCGGGTGCACTGTGGCATCAGAAGGACGGTCTGTGGGAGACCGCGCAATAAGATAAACGGTCTGGGGTGGACCGCATAATCCAGGGAGCAACAGAACGACATAATAACAGTAAAAGAATCACAGAGTGCTGGAAATGAAGGACGACAGCGATGAAAAACATACCAAGAAGAGCGGTCTGTATACAGCCGCGTAAGCTCTGGAGCGGATCCCCACAAACCGTGTACCTACAGTCAGAACACCCAGAAGCGTACCTGTGCCAGTGCGATGGATGGCCAAGGACAGGCCGTTCAGAAGTGTGGACGGTTGATAGAACACCGTCTATGATAGGACGCTGGCAGGAGAACTGGCACTGTTCGCAGGGAAGGACGGTGGATGATCAGCTGCCCAGAGGATGAACGGCTCTATGAGAACCGCTCACGTTCCAGAAGGCAGAAAATACAATTTAACCTGCAATCACTCCAAAAGGGGACTAACACAACGAAGGAGAGGTCAGCAAATCACAAGCACGATGGGTACTAGGTGTCCCACCGTGATCGCCAAAAAATGGGCTGTTGATATGTTTTGTTCTACTCTCTTCTTCTTTCTCTTCAATATCGGCTTGAAAGACCTCTACTCTCCTTCTAATGAATCGATATGTAAAAATAAAATAGGAGAGTAGAAGGAGAACAGAAGAGAGTAAAGAACCGTGATCGCCACCAAGGTGCCGAACGTGATGAACACGCCGTACCTTGGAAAGAGGGAGAGACACTCGCCTGGCCTGCAGTGCTAGGAAGATGAACGGTTCAGGGAGAACCGCCTAACGAACGCACGGTCTTACGATAGACCGTTTAAGGACGCTGCAGAAGATGCGGCATGAAGCGCTCCTGGAAGTTGAACGGCTCTGGCACGACTGCATGGAGAAGAAGGACGGCCCACATTGCACCGCACGTCTCCTTGAACAGACTGTAGGGAACCGCTCAAGACCACCAAGCCATAAGTCGCAGAGGGTCAAACCTCCACCCTCTCTAGCCGGCCAGAGGGGATGAGCCTCATGCTAGGGATTGCTGACGTGCAAAACGACGTAAAGACACAAAGAGAGAACCTAGATTAGAACTGAATGGTGTAGTAAATGCCAAAATAATGTGAAATGAACATGAATAAGTGGAAAGGGGGGATACTTGGGAGATTTTAAACCCCTAGGGTGTCAAAAACGTAGGTGGGTGTGTGCATGGCAATGAAGATGAAGAAGAACATGGGGAGAAGTAATGAAAGTAATGCATGCAATCGAAAAGTGGACAAAACTATCAAACACAAAAAACTCAAAAACTGGACTACTCCCTGAATCGGAGGCTTGTATGGACGTGGAAAGCCTCCCTCCTTGGTGCTAGGTCGCTCAAGAATGCGGCAGGGCTTCGCCGTCGACCAAAAATCTCCCCCCTTTTCCAACCCGGCCTTTAGGGTCTATTTACAGAGCACCTAAAATCCTAGCTTGAAATTAGGGTTTAGAGGCATTTTCAGGTTGAGATAATCAAAGGAAAATCGTAGATAAACAGATTATCTTTTATCCAGTCGAAACGGCACTTAAAATGGTTAATTATCCGCAGAGAAAATGATGGGAGAAGTTGGGGATAAAACCACGGATAAAGACATAAAATCTGTTGAAATTCAACAATCGAACGGATGAACGGTCTTACATTAGACCGCCCAACTGGATGTACAGTCATGTCCTGACCGTCCAACCTCGTCGATGGAAATTCAAAATAAATATAAAATAATCTAAATTATCCACTGCACTAACCGAAACCTTCGCCGTTGGACTCTCATAGATGAACAGCTCAGATGAGACCATTCAAACGTTGAGCGGCCAAGGACAAACCGTTCTAGCCTTGTCGGTGATAAATAGATTAATTGGATAATTATCTGAGAAAACCCTCAAGCGCAGGACTCTGAGAGATGGGAGGTCATAACTCGTCCGTCCATCAAGTTGAACGGCCAGAATAGGACCGCATAAATGCTTATCGGCGGAAATTCAAAAAATTAACCAAAATATTCCAAAATAGATGGACGGTCCACAGTCAACCGCACATGGATTGACCGGCCCGTGATGAACCGTACATGCACATCGGCACTTGAAACTTATAGAAAAGCCCAATCAACCAAAACCAAGGCCCGTTAAGCCCTGAATCAACTTGGACCTAACCAAGGAGAGAGGCAACCCATAAAACTGGCCCAAAGCATGCCTAAAAATAGCCCCAACGGGTGATGGACAACTCGAGGCATCAACAAATGGGAGTAAGAGGAACGACTCAACTTATCGACATAAAACGGGTGTCAACAGATATGACCACCGGTCATGAAGTCTTGTGTTTCATGGACGGGTCATCCGGCTACAATCAAATCTGGATGTCCCTTAAAGACAAGAACCATACATCCTTCAAATCCCCCAAGGGGATTTTCAACTACAAACGCATGCCCTTTAGTTTGAAGAATGCCGGCGCTACTTATCAAAGGGCCATGACCAAAATATTCGATGAGATGCTGCACAACACCGTCGAATGTTATGTCGATGACCTCGTCGTCAAGACTAAAAGAGGCGAAGACCATTTGTGTGACCTCCGCCAAGTCTTCGAGCATCTCCGGTAATATGGGCTCAAAATGAACCCCATGAAATGCGCCTTTGGCGTATCCAGTGGCAAATTTCTTGGCTTCTTCGTCAGATACCGAGGAATCGAGGTGGATCCCAGCAAGATCAAAGCGATCCAGGAGCTTCCACCACTCAGCAACATCACCGAGCTTAGGTCCTTCCAAGGGAGGCTGGCCTATATTCGGAGGTTTATCTCAAACCTCTCCGGTTGGTGTGTGCCTTTCAGCAAGCTGATGAAGAAAGATGCCTCGTTTACATGGGACTCGGAATGCCAGGCGACTTTCGAGTAAATCAAGGAGTACCTCCTTACTCCCCTAGTCCTGGGGGCACCAATCAAGGGTAAACCCCTAATTCTTTACATTGCTACCATGGACGCTTCGCTACGGGCTCTGTTGGCACAAATGAATGAAGAAGGTAAAGAGCAACCCCTCTATTACCTCAGCCAGAAGCTAATCGATGCTGAGTACCGCTACTCCCCTGTGGAGAAGGTTTGCTTGGCATTGGTGTTCGCAGTTAAGAAGCCGCGGCATTACCTCCTGTCCCATCAAGTCGAGCTTATATCTAAGCACAACCCCCTGAAGTATCTTCTTCGATGACCTGTCCTCTCAGGCAGACTGGGAAGGTGGGCTCTCCTGCTGATGGAGTATGACATTACTTATGTCCCCAAAAAATTAATTAAGGGACAGGGTATGGCTGAATTCTTGGCAGCCCATCCAGTGCCAGAAGACTCACCCTTCAGCTCGGAGCTCCCGGATGAGGAGTCCCTTGCCGCTCAACCACAACAACTGGTTGAATAGAGCGGAGATGTCTTACATTACTGGCTGCAAAGCGCTCTCACAACTAGTGTGCCTTGTTGGGAGCTCTACTTCGATGGCGCTTCCCGAGGGATCACCCGGAGCAACCAGGATCCAGCCACCACGACAGGTGCCGGCATTGTTTTCTTGACTCCTCAGGGTGGAGTTTTGTACAACTCATGCGCCCTCATGAAACCTCTGACAAATAATGAAGCCGAGTATGAAGCTCTACTCATTGGGATCCAGATGGCTCTCCATATGGGCATTAAATGCCTCAAAGCCTACGGGGACTCCCTGCTGATAGTCCGGCAGGTCCTCGGCATCTATGACGTGCTGAAGCCGGAGTTGGTTCCGTACCATACCATCGTCACCAGATTAACACAGAAGTTCCATTTCTTCGAAATAGATCATATCCCTAGAAGCAGCAACGCTCAGGCGGATGCCTTAGCAAAACTGGCCGCGGCCATCAAGCTCCCACCCGAGGGCGAGGTCAACATCGTCATCAAACATAGAAGGCTAATGCCGAGCTCTCTCGAAGGCAACACCGGGCTCACCATTTACGAGGTCCACGACCTTGACCAGAGCGCGCCTCTAAAAAAGGATTATTGGCGTGCGCCCATCATCAAATTCAAGAAAGGGTGGCTCCCCTCTGACCGAGCTCAAAGGGTCCAGCTACTCCGCCGAGCAACCTCTTATGAGTTGATTAGCGACTCCATGTATCCACTCATCCACGAGAAGGACAAGTCAATTCTTCTAAGATGTGTCTCCCTCGCTAAGGCTCGAGCCGTCATGTAGGAAGTCCACTCCGAGTTGTGCGGTGCGCACCAGGTCGGAGATCGAATGAAGCACAACATCAAGCTCAAAGGCTTCTACTGGCCAACTATGTACGTGGACTGCATCCAGTATGCCCGTACATCCCACCATTGCCAAGCCTTTGGCCCAGTACCCAGAAGACCTCCCAACCCACTGCGTCCTATCGTCCCCACCTGGCCATTTGCCGAGTGGGGCATGGACATTGCGGGGCCTTTCGCGCCATCTTCCAAGGGCCATAAATACATCTTAGCCGCCACTGATTATTTCTCTCGCTGGGCGGAGGCTCTCCCTTTGCGAGAAGTCACCGGCGAGGTGGTTGCCAGATTCATCCGGCACAACATCATATACCGATTCGGTGCTCCCAGTCGCATAGTGTTCGACAATGGGACACCATTCAAGAATAAGGCAGTATACCAGCTAGCGGCCAAATTCCACATCGACTGGAGAACTTCTTCGGTCTACAACCCCCGGGCTAATGGCTTAGCGGAAGCCTTCAACAAAACCCTCTGCAAGCTCCTGGCTAAGATGGTTAGCCACCGGAAACGTGATTGGGGTGAGAAGGTCTTCGAAGCATTATAGGCCTATCTGACGGTCTACAAAACCCCCACGGGGTGCTCGCCGTTCTCCCTTGCTTACGGGACAGAAGGAATTATCCCCATCGAAGTCCAGTTAGCCTCTTATCGCGTGGCGATCCACACAGGCCTTATCGGCCCTGACGAAAGTGAGTACCAGAGAAGGCTAGAACAGCTCGTCGATCTAGAAGGCAAGTGACTCGAAACCTACAAACACCTGCAAGTATACCAGGCCCGCATGGCCCGGGCCTACGATAAGCTTGTCAAGCAGCGAGCTTTCAAGCAAGGCGACCTTGTCATGATCAAGGAAAAAGAAGTCATGGTAGGGCGCTCTAGTGGAAAACTACAGCCAAATTGGCGAGGTCCGTATATTATCCAGAATGTCTCCGAGGGCGGGGCTTACATGATTGTCGATCATAAAGGCCATAGACCGTTCCCGCCTCTCAACGGTAAACATATGAAGCTATACTATGCACCAGAGCACGAGTTTGCGTGTCAGCCAGACTAAGGCGCACATCCCAGCTACTACCAGTGAGGCCAGTCCTTCTCGTGAAGGATCTAACCGGCCGATCCTCCCAATCTTCAATTCCCAGTCAAGCACCCCAGCCCGGTTCTCCAGAACCACCGCCAGGCGTCCCCGAGGACCAATCTCCTACCCTCGTTGCAGCTACCATGAGAGCACGGGCACTTCTGCATCGGCACTAGTCTAGCCGTCAAGCTCCCAGGTAAGCATAAAAAAAAATAATACACAAAAAATGGGGTTAAAAACAGAGATGCCCCGGCAGACCCAGTCATCCTCACCACAAGGGGGCGACTGGGGCCAAAAAGGCCAGTAACCCGACTGAGGTGCAAACCCGAAAGGGCACGTCAGGCATAATTGGGAAACCCCTCGACGTGAAAACCTACAAGGGCGCGTCGGAAAAAGATAAAGGGGGTCGGCTCTAGTGAAAACCCGAAAGGGCGGTAGAGCCGATAACGAGAAAATCTTCCTCTCCTCACCAGTCAAAACGGCCTTCCACCTATTCCTCGGTGGGCCATTAGCCTCACCCAGAGCCAGTCTTCAATCAATTCAAACTTCTAGAGCACGAACCCTATAATTCCTAGTTGGCCTTGCACAACACCTACTCAGTTCGGCCAACCGTAGGCCCTTGCTTCGACGACACAGGCCAGACAGTCCCTGTGACAGTCAGTCACCATCCCAGTAGACTTATGTCCCTGCACACTCACAGACACTTATCATTCTATGCCCCTACACCCTACATTCCCTGCGAATCCAGAGCCTTCAAGTTTCACCATGATATCAGTTTTCCCCTATAATCCCTGATCCACCAGCCATAACTCCAGCCATATCTTGAGATAACAAAGCGGCCCTTCTCCACCATGACATGAGGGTCTGTAAAGAACCCTTCTTAATGGCGGAACAATATCCGACCACCCACGCCTTCTAGTTTCAGGTTACATCCCCTGACGGTAACACGTTATAGACGACAGTCTCAATATATATATATAATAGGGTTAAAAACAGAGATGCCCCAGTAGACCTAGTCATCCTCACCACAAAGGGGTGACTGGGGGCAAAAATTGGCACTAACCTAGCTGAGGTGAAAACCCGAAAGGGCGTCTCAGGTAAAATCCGGTAACCCCTCGGTGTGAAAACCCGTAAGGGCGCACCGGAAAAAGCAAAAGGGGCCAGCTCTTGCAAAAACCCGCAAGGGCAGTTGGGCTGGTAAAGAGAAAAAAAAACTCTCTACCTCTCTACTCTTCACTAATGAAAGCTGTCAACCACGACACCCCGCTGACGGCGACCTTCGCATCACTTCACAACAACGGTGGCCACTACACCCCCGAGGGTCGGTCATCGCCTATTCCAGCCCCAGTCTCGGCTACACACCTCAACGGTCATCCGACCAGTTCCAGCCTTCCGGTCGCTACGCATCAGTAGTTAGCCGGCCAACTCCAGCTTCCAACTCTAGTTTTAGGCTACAATGCCTTCACAGTCCAGCCGCCAGCTTTCAACTCCAGTTTTCAGCTACAACGCCTTCACAGGCCAACCACCAGTTTCCAACTCCAGTACTTCGGCTACAACGCCTTCACAGGCCAGCCGCTAGTTTCCAACTCCAATTTTCGGCAACAACACCAACATACGTCAGTCGCCAGTTTCCAACTCCAGTACTTCGGCTACAACGCCTTTATAGGCCAGCCGCTAGTTTCCAACTCCAATTTTTTGCTACAACGCCTTCATAGGCCAGCCGCCAGTTTCCAACTCCAATACTTCGACTACAACGCCTTCACAGGCCAGCCGCCAATTTCCAACACCAGTTTTCCGCTACAATGCCTACACAGGCCAGCCGCCAATTTCCAACTCCAGTACTTCGGATACAACGCCTTCACTGGCCAGCCGTCAGTTTCCAGCTCCAGTACTTCGGCCACAACGCCTTCACAGGCCAGCCTCCAGCCTCCCATTCCAGTTTTCGACTATAACGCCTTCACAGGCCAGCCACCAGTTTCCAACTCCAGTTCCCAGCTACAACGCCTTCACAGGTCAGCCGCCAGCTCCCAGCTCCAGTTTCGGCCACGATCCCTTCACAGGTCGGCCAACCAATCGTCCCCCAATCCTAGCCTTCGGCTGTGATACCTTTTGAGGCTATTCCGCCACCTCAGCCCCACTTTATCAAGTTGAGAAGAGCTACATTACCGGCTAATGACATACGAACACCCAACACCCAGGCGTCAACCTACATTCGACGCATTCCAGGGTAAGTTCCCGACTCCAACCCAGTAGGCCGCCATGTTCTGATAGGCCTACACCAATCCTGCACTAGGGCTTTTCCCCTACTCCCAGCAACCAGCACTCAGCGCCAAGTATTCAAAATCCAGTTACAACATCCCCCTTACCCAGTCTTTTATCCTAACTCTAGTTTCAGGTAAACCCAGTCCTCTACCCCTTACACTGGTACGTGTTAAAACAACCAAGCACGACCGACAGTAAGCGGTTGCCATCCCCTATACCCAACCTTGTCCCGTAGACTAGGAAGAGAAATAACTCAGCAAACAACAACACCAAAATCCGGAGTTTGTCATTGATACTCTATAAAAGGGAGCCCAAGACATGCCCTTGGGGTAACAAAAAGACATATAGCCCGGATAACAAAAAAAGAAAGGAGAAAGAGAGGTGATACAATCATATCCCAGGCTCGCCCCTCTCTAGTGTCGTCAGGAGAGACTCCGCGGCCGCGAGTTCTGCCTTCAAGGTCGACGCAAGCTGAACACTAGCCTCAGCCCCGGCTTCGACAGCCCGCCACTCAACCCTAGCAAGCACTACGGCTTGCTGCTGCTCCTTCAAGGCCTTCTGCAAGGCCTCAGCTCTACTCTGCACCTCGCTCAGATGCGTAGTGCGGTCCCCGGCAAGTGACACGGCCGCATCAGCGAGCCTCTTCTGCTCGGCAACTGCTAATGCAGGTCGAGCTCGCTGCTCCTGCACCTCTCGAATGGTCGCCAGTTGTCAGGCCCTCTACTCCTGAGCCTCCAGGAGCCGCATGTACTCCACCCAGATGCTGGCCAAGCCAGACACCCTGATGTGATACCCCATAGGACTTAGACAAGCAAGCACATTCACAATCAAAAGGGCCAATTTGGGCCACCGCTCTCCCGTCGCTCACCCAAGTCCCGGGGTAACTTGGCAATGCCAAGGTGAGGTTGAGGGGTTGGACCCTTGCTGGTAGAGGGCCAGCAAGGCCAA
The DNA here is from genome assembly GCA_022559845.1 of Amorphophallus konjac. Lineage (NCBI taxonomy): Eukaryota > Viridiplantae > Streptophyta > Magnoliopsida > Alismatales > Araceae > Amorphophallus > Amorphophallus konjac. Next base: position 183,387,977 of record CM040123.1, on the reverse strand, counting down.
AATTTGATTCCCAATGGATGTGGATGCCCAATTCAATGGGGCCGATAAAGTGCCAATGGCACCGGTTACTCTCTTCCCACGGTGATCACTCAAGACAACGGGGCTTAAGGATCAAGCTCTCACTCTCACGGCCAGTGGAACTAAGAACTAATATTGAAAGACAAGCACTAAAGGGAGTGAGGTTTGAGCACTTATTCGACCGGTTTGCAGAAATCGGTCCCGCTCGGAGACGAGGGCGAGCGGGGAGGCGAGTGGATCCCCACACACCGCGGCGGTGTAGCTTGACCTGCTCAATCCAATTACAACACTACTCCTCTCGCAGGAGGGGGACCATGGGGTGGGGGTTAATGGATATTACAGCCAAAACTACCTCCACGCAGGGAGGGGCCTTCAGCCGGCCAAGCGGGGAGGGGAATTGGAGAAAGGAACACCGAAGACGGGAGGTTGCCGATTCTGCCCGGTTCTGTGGGTGCTGATAGGTGACTGAACAGTTGACTACTGCGGCTGCTACAGAATTTTTTTGGGGGCAAAACCACCTGGTAAATCTTCGTAGGAGGCAGGGGAAGTCGTCCAAATTTTTTTAATTTCTTCTGTTGTCGATGCCGGTCTGGGTGGATGCCCGAACAGGGAGGCAGACTCTCGGACTGGCAGCTCCTGATTTCCAACAGCAGGTTATAGAGGATGTCCCAACAGCTCCCAAATTCGGAATCAAGCACCGTCAGAGTCGTTGGAACCTGGTAAAAAACTGACGGGGAAGCCAAACAATGCCAGAGAAGGCCAGGGGACTCTGAACACTGCTGACAGGTCGGTGCAGACTGTGGGTAGCAGAACTACGTAGCGGAGGGAGAAAATAGATAACTCCTGCTACAGGATGCCGAACGGAGTTCCGCTTCTTGATTCTGAAAGTAAACAGGGAGAGGAAGAACTTTTCAGAAGAGCTCTTGAGCTGATTCTTCAGAGGTTCATCGTAGTGAAGCTTCTACTCCGGTTCTGGTACTCGGCAGGGGCAGCTCTGCGTAGTTGTGGGAGAACGGAGCTCCCGGGCAGCACACAGCTCGGATGAAGATGAAACCACCTCCATTGCGAAGAAGACTGGTAGACGCTTCCATGGATACCTCTTGGTCCTTCAGATTCGATGGGATGTGGTCAGGGTCGCTTCTGCAATCTTCTACTCTTCTGCTACCTGCGAACTGAAAACTGGAGGTTGAAGATGATGGGGGGAAATGGGGTATATGGGAGGGGAAATGGAGGTGGATGAGTGTGGGGAGAACCCTGACTGTGAGGGGGTCTAGGAGGGGGTGTTCCAAGGTGTGGGGGGGGGGGGGAAGAATAGGGTCTGGAATGGGGTCTAACAGGTGGTGGGAGGAGGAGCTACGAATTTGGGCTTGGAGGGAGAAGGGGGAAGGTGAGGGGGGCACAAGTGGGTGGAGGGAATGTGAGTTTGAATTTCCTTTAATGTGAGGTGATCAATGGTGGTCTTGAGGATGGGAAGAGGTGCCTTGGGAAGGTGGAGGGCTGCTTGGGGAAGGGGATGGGTAGTTGGGGGTTGGAGGGTGGGGTGTAGATTGGTGGAGGGTCTATTGGGACTAGGGGGAAGTAATGATGGCTTGTGGGAAGTTGTAGAGGAGTTAATGGAGGTAGGTGGGAGGGTGGAGGTGGTTGGGAGGGGAGGAGAGAGAAAAATTTTGAAATTGGGTGTGGAGGAGAGAGAAAGGAGAGTGAAAGAGAGAAATTAAGAGAGGGATGGGTGGGGAATCTCTCCCCTAGGGTCTCTCACCCAAATAATGGAATCTCTCCACTAGATAAGAAGTTTGAACTCTCAAAATGGCAAGTTTTTCATTCATTGATTCATTAGTTCCAAATGAAGGGAATGGGGCCCTATATATAGGCAACCCACATTTTATAATAAGACCCTGACAAAAGACTCAATGACAAATAATCGAGGGGGTAGGGGGGCTCTTGGGCCAAGCCCAATGAAATGGGCCCAATAGCTAACTAAACAACATAATGACACTCAAACTTAGGAAAATAAACACAAGACCTAGGGACATGACTCAAGAAAATGAAAATTATATCAAATGACTCAAATAGAAAGCACAAAAAGGATAATTGGGCATTTATGGAGAGAGGCCCGAACTCAAATGGTGCCGGAGTGTGAGGAATACCCGAGCCAAAGGGAGTCACGGGTGATGCCTCCATCAAATCCCATGGGCTGCGAAGAGCTCGACTCCGTCGAGTAGGGGTCCATCCGGCTGTGGTACTACTCGAGAAGGTCGGGATCCAACTACTGGAGATCCTCCCGACTCACCCATGAATCCTCTGAAGGAGGCCGATCCTTCCACCTGACGAGATAGCGCTCGTATACCTTGCTCCGAGTGGTAGTGATTTGTTCATCCACTATTTGTTCTATGCTTTCACGCTGGGCTCTCTTGGCTGGTGGTCTCTCCTCACAGGTGGGTGCTCTCTCAAGGGAAGGAATAGGCTCAATCTCCTCACTGGGTACCACCGTGGGTCCCTTATATGGCACTAAGTCGGCGACATTGAATGTGGGACTTACCCCATATTCCTCGGGGAGATCTAACTCATAGGCATTTGCACCAATGCGCCTCAGGACCTGGAAGGGACCAGCCCCACGTGGCCTCAATTTGGAGGTGGCTCCCAGGGAGAGCCTCTCCATCCTTACCATCACAAAGTCACCCTCATGGAATTCTTGGTGACGCCGATGAGAGTCGGCCCGCCTCTTATAAGCCTCATTCTTTTTGCTTATGTGCTTGCAAAGGCTTTCATGCAATTTTGTGAATGTTGACATTCTAGGGGTGATGGGTGGACCTGGGCAACCAAAAGTAGACCAATCATGCTTTGACGCCAGGAAGACTTTGATGGAATGGGGAGGACCGGGGCATCCATAGGTGATCCGGTCATGCATGGGGGTGACAAATGCTGGGGGACCCGGACATCCATGAATACTCCTATCATGCCTACGACTCACGATGAGTGAAGGTGGACCACTACATCCGAATTTGGACCACTCATACTTTCTACTTCACATGTGGGTGATATGAATGAATGGACCCAACATAGTGTTCATGCCAAGTGGTGTGGTAAGCCTAGACACATGCATATTTTTCCTAAAGGTGACTTTCATGTGTATAGGTGTGGGACAACCCTTTAACTGCCATTGGAAAGGATCGAATGGATCTAAGAAGGTGGTCATCATGGGGTGGGGCACAACCTTATTACCTAGGGGTATGTGACCCAAGGTCATGGTTCCCAAGGTGTAACCCGGGTCTAGGATGGGGTGAATTAGGTCTAACATGGTGGGTTGGGATAGGGAATGGTGGGTGGTGGATAAGGTGGTTGGATCACATGGGGAACTAGACTCCCATAGGAAGGGATCAAAGGGGTCGTGGAAAGGTCTTCCTAGAGGAAGGCACTCTATGTCTTCAAGGTTCCCAAATTATGAGTCATCTTCCTCTAAGGTAATTGGGCCAAGATTTCTAGTTGGTTGACTGATCAAAGTATTTGGGATCTCAATGGTAGGGGAGTGGATCGAGATGGGTTCTTCTACCATAGGGAGAAGGAAAAGGAGGTCGCTAGTGTAGCAACCAATGGTATAGACCGAGGTGATTGACCCGATGCATAGGTGTAGGAGGCCAAGGCTCCTAGGTTGTTCGGCCATAGGGGTCAACATGCTAGTGAACTCAATTTGCCATGCTAAGCCTCTAAGAAAATCCTCTAAGGTCTCTACTTGATAAGATGCTTGGATTGTGGTGTGATAAGAGGAGATGGGCACTATGGGATGGTTTTCCTTCATGGGTGGGAAATCGTGGGCCGTGATATCTCTTATTGGGCTCTTCTTTAGCCAACTAAGAAGGGTTTCCCCTAAGATGAGATTGACTCCAACTAGAGATGGTGATGTAAGGTGAAGACGCTCGTGTGTTGTTTCTTCTTCAATTTGGGCTTGGGTTTCCTCCAAGGTGGAGAGTGAGTTTGGAGTGTTCACCACTATGGGGTGGGGTATGGGTTCTTCTTCCAAGGAGGTGAGAGGGGCTTTTGAGGGTGTGGTGATGATTGGGGCATGGTGTATCCGGGGTGGTAGGTAGTGGGAAACTTGGGTTAGGATAGGTGAGGGTAGTAGTAGAGGCTTTGGTGGGAGTTGGATTGGGGTAGGGAGAGGAAGATGGGTGGGTTGAAGGGGTTTGGGTTGATTTATTTTGGGAGGAGTGTCCCTTTTTGGGGGTGATGGAGAGGTAGTGGTGGGGGTTACCATGGGCTTAGGTGGAGAGTTGGCCATGGGGCCCAATTGGGTATGGGGACCTATGGTTGTGGTGTGGACTTGGAGGTGGGGTGTAAATGTAGTGGTTGGGGTGGGAGAGATGGGAAGTGGTAGGGAATGGGTGATTGGGGTCTTGGATTGACCGGGTGGGGATGAAGGAGTTGAAGTGCTCCTTGGGCTTTTGTGATTTGAGTAGGAGGGAGAGGGTTGGAGAGTGTAGGTTTTCCTAAGCTCGACCTTCATCTCATCCCAAGTGCTAATGGGGGCCTCCCTGCGGATCCTTCTTAAACCTTCCATAACTAACCAATGAGTTTTAGATTGTTTGGAGAGGTGTGCCTTGGCTAGCCTCATTCTCCTTTCTTCGTTCAAGGGGCAACTTTTAAAGAATTGGTCTAGGGAAATCTCCCAATCTAGGTAAAGGCTTGGGCTGTTGGATCCATCAAAGGCGGGGGTTTTGATTTTCAAGTGTTCTAAAAATATGGTTTCTAGATTTCCCCAAAGGTCACTCTCATTCACTCTTGGTGCACGGCTATTTCCTTCAAGTCGGTCGAGTCGAGTCATGATATCTTCAAGCCGATTAAGGACATTAGGTAGGGATTCTATGATAGAGGTGTTGCTACCCACTTTGTTGGTAATGGAGCTTCCATGAGGATTTGGGCTTCTTGGGAAAGTTGATGGGGATGGATATGACGGGTATGAAGTGGTCATTCTAGTGGACATGGGAGATGCAACCGAGGACTCTAAATGCATAAACATGCCCTAGGACCAACTTGTGGAGAGACAAGTTGTGAACTTGCTCTGATACCAATTGATGTGATACCCCATAGGACTTAGACAAGCAAGCACATTCACAATCAAAAGGGCCAATTTGGGCCACCGCTCTCCCGTCGCTCACCCAAGTCCCGGGGTAACTTGGCAATGCCAAGGTGAGGTTGAGGGGTTGGACCCTTGCTGGTAGAGGGCCAGCAAGGCCAAGATTTGATTCCCAATGGATGTGGATGCCCAATTCAATGGGGCCGATAAAGTGCCAATGGCACCGGTTACTCTCTTCCCACGGTGATCACTCAAGACAACGGGGCTTGAGGATCAAGCTCTCACTCTCACGGCCAGCGGAACTAAGAACTAATATTGAAAGACAAGCACTAAAGGGAGTGAGGTTTGAGCACTTACTTGACCGGTTTGAAGAAATTGGTCCCGCTCGGAGACGAGGGCGAGCGGGGAGGCGAGTGGATCCCCACACGCCGCGGCGGTGCAGCTTGACCTGCTCAATCTAATTACAACACTACTCCTCTCGCAGGAGGGGGACCTTGGGGTGGGGGTTAATGGATATTACAGTCAAAACTACCTCCACGCAGGGAGGGGCCTTCAGCCGGCCAAGCGGGGAGGGGAATTGGAGAAAGGAACACCGAAGACGGAAGGTTGCCGATTCTGCCCGGTTCTGTGGGTGCTGATAGGTGACTGAAGAGTTGACTGCTGCAGCTGCTACCGAATTTATTTGGGGGCGAAACCACCTGGAAAATCTTCGTAGGAGGCAGGGGAAGCTGTCCAAATTTTTTTAATTTGTTCTATTGTCGATGCCGATCTGGGTTGAGGCCCGAACAGGGAGGCAGACTCTCGGACTGGCAGCTCCTGATTTCCAACAGCAGGTTGCAGAGGATGTCTCGGTAGCTCCCGAACTTGGAATCAAGCACCGTCAAAGTCGTTGGAACCGTGAACGAGCCCTCTTCACCAATAAACTGACGAGGAAGCCAAACGATGCCGGAGAAGGCTAGGGGACTCTGAACACTATTGAGAGGTCGGTGCAGACTGTGGGTAGCAGAACTATGTAGCTGAGGGAGAAAATGGATAACTCCTGCTACAGGATGCCGAACGGAGTTCTGCTTCTTGATTCTGAAAGAAAACAGGGAGAGGAAGAACTTTTTAGAAGAGCTCTTGAGCTGATTCTTCTGAGGTTCATCATGGTGAAGCTTCTACTCTGGTTCTGGTACTTAGCAGGGGCAGCTCTGCGCAGTTGTGGAAGAACGGAGCTCCAGGGCAGCACACAGCTGGGATGAATATGAAACCACCTCCGTTGCGAAGAAGACCGGTGGACGCTTCCGTGGATAGCTCTTGGGCCTTCATATTCGCTGGGATGTGGTCGGGGTCACCTCTGTAATCTTCTACTCTTCTACTACCTGTGAACTAAAAACTGGAGGTTGAAGATGATGGGGGGAAATGGGGTATATGGGAGGGGAAATGGAGGTGGATGAGTGTGGGGAGAACCCTGGCTGTGAGGCGGTCTAGGAGGGGGTGTTCCAAGGTGTGGGGGGGGGGGGAAGAATAGGGTCTGGAATGGGGTCTAACAGGTGATGGGAGGAGGAGCTACGAATTTGGGCTTGGAGGGAGAAGGGGGAAGGTGAGGGGGGCACAAGTGGGTGGAGGGAATGTGAGTTTGAATTTCCTTTAATGTGAGGTGATCAATGGTGGTCTTGAGGATGGGAAGAGGTGCCTTGGGAAGGTGGAGGGCTGCTTGGGGAAGGGGATGGGTAGTTGGGGGTTGGAGGGTGGGGTGTAGATTGGTGGAGGGTCTATTGGGACTAGGGGGAAGTAATGATGGCTTGTGGGAAGTTGTAGAGGAGTTAATGGAGGTAGGTGGGAGGGTGGAGGTGGTTGGGAGGGGAGGAGAGAGAAAAATTTTGAAATTGGGTGTGGAGGAGAGAGAAAGGAGAGTGAAAGAGAGAAATTAAGAGAGGGATGGGTGGGGAATCTCTCCCCTAGGGTCTCTCACCCAAATAATGGAATCTCTCCACTAGATAAGAAGTTTGAACTCTCAAAATGGCAAGTTTTTCATTCATTGATTCATTAGTTCCAAATGAAGGGAATGGGGCCCTATATAGGCAACCCACATTTTACAATAAGACCCTGACAAAAGACTCAATGACAAATAACCGAGGGGGTAGGGGGGCTCTTGGGCCAAGCCCAATGAAATGGGCCCAATAGCTAACTAAACAACATAATGACACTCAAACTTAAGAAAATAAACACAAGACCTAGGGACATGACTCCAGAAAATGAAAATTACATCAAATGACTCAAATAGAAAGCACAAAAAGGATAATTGGGCCTTTATGGAGAGAGGCCCGAACTCAAATGGTGCCGGAGTGTGAGGAAGACACGAGCCAAAGGGAGTCACAGGTGATGCCTCCATCACACCCAGAGCTCACGCGGGAAGCCAAGGCCGTGGTAGCCCTGGGTGCAGTCCCTCAGCGACTGTCGAAGCTCCTCCGGAGAAGGCAGGGGGTCGCCTCCTAGGTACCCTCGGGCCCGCTGGAGCAAGGCCGCACCCACGCTGGCATCCAGCAGTGGCTATGGTGGCGAAACAGATGTAGGCCACCCGATCACCAGCTCTAGGGAAGAGTGGCCCATCCCGGCCAACACACCAGAAGAATCTGCATAATTTCATCAAACAGTCAGCAATAGTCGGGACTTCCCGGTGACAAGACAAGGTGAAAAACCTGAGAAACGTCCTAACACTCACCTGGTGTGGCTCCCGCTACGCCTACAACATCCCCGCTCGGGGTCAGTGAGGGTAACCTGATGTGACACCGAACCTTGGACCTATTTTCAAGCATTCAAGTTGAGCAGCGGACTCACACTAGCGAACTCACCCGTTTGGTGCACACTTGTGCCCGTTGGCAACTAAGCGATGTGGGAGAGGGTCCGAGGCGGGACCATGAAGCTCCAATGGTTGGCTAGCTTGTGGAGAACCCCAAATGGGCCTAGGATGCCCAAACCATGGGCGGCCAGCACACCAAGGGTGTGGGTTTAGTGGGTTCACTCTCAACTCGCCCGCGGTGGTCACTCACGGACCTAGCAAGTTGGGCCGAGCTCTCACTCTCCGTCCGACGCAGTACTAGCAATAATACTAAGCTAAGCAAGTGATTAAACCAAGCAAGAGAGGGACTGAGGCTCACCTAGCCGGCGTGAAGACGCCGACTCCGGCCGGAGACGAGGGCGAGCCGGGAGGCGAGGGTATACACCCGATCGCCGCGGCGATGTAGCTTGAACCTGAAATTGAAAGAATTACACCACTACACCTCACGCAGGAGGGATGAACTTGGGGTGGGGATTATTCTTATTACATTCAAAACTACCTCCACGCAGGGAGGGGCCTTCAGCTGGCCAAGCGGGGTGGGGTTTTATGCAAAGGAAAAGCCGATCTTCCGAGTCCGCCGGTTCTGCCAATCTGCAGGTCTGCAGGATAGGGTGTCGCTGTTGACACTGCCACGGGCTCCACGGGGCTCCAAACTTGACGAAACCACTGCCAAAAGTTCCTCAGCTGACAGGGGATGAAGCTTGAATTTTTGGGGAAGCTTTGAGTCTCGGGGCTGACTGCACCGGCGACTGGAACAGGACACCACCGTCTGGTCTCTGGCTGGTATCGGGCTGAAGCAGTAGGTTGCAGAAGTCACTGTGGGCTCTCCCGGACTCCGATTGGAATGAAACTAGCGGTGACGCGAACTTGGTCGGAGTAGCTTCGAGCAGGAGTTGACGGGGATGCAATCCGATGTCAGTGGAGAGAGGAGTGACCGGAGAAATGAAGACTGATCTAACCTGGGACCACAGGGGCAGTCTGCCCTCTCCGACGAAGAAAATTGGAACAGAGGGTTCCAGAGGTCGATTGAGTCCCTTCTTCTAGGAGGTGGCAGCTAGCTGGAAGTAGTTTCTCCCCTCCAAAAATGGCGCTCAGAGCCTTCACGAGCTGGCTGTGGCAGAGTCTGGAACCGGGATGGTTGGTTCTGCCTCTGTCTGGTGCAGAACCATGTGACTGGATGCAGGGGGTGCCACGATTGCTACCGAGCTCTGATTGAGGCGAGACTTGAACCGTTGGAACCGTGGTCAAGTCTTCTTTCTTTCGGACTTGACGGCGATATCGGAAGATGTTGGAGTATACCGGGACGAACAGATGAGCAGAGGGATGTCGGTTCTGGCTCCTGAAAACTGACCTGATGCCTTGGAGTAGAAAATTCGTAACTTCTGATGCCGATATCCAAATGCAGCTCTGCTTCTTGAGGATTAAAGAGGACTTGAGAGGGAAGATTTCTTCTGAAGAACACTTGATCTGAATCCCAAAGGGTTTGCCGTGGTTGAGCTTCCAATCACGTTCTGGTTCCTTGCCTGGGGTCTCCTGCGCAGTCGAGGGAGAATGGATGCTGCGGACTGCTCGGAGCTCGGATGCTGACGAAACCGCCTCGCCTGGAAAGCTCTCTGGAAGACCTTTCCAGAGATGTAGGCCTTGCTACTTGAATCTTCAAGTAACGGTCGTGGCTGCTTCTGCAACTCGTTGTAGTTCTGCTGCCTGAAACAGAGATAGAATGAGGAGATGTGCAAGGGGAGAGCAAGGGAGAGGGGGGGTGAAATTGGTTTGACCAAGGGGAGGTGGGGGACGAATTTGGGAGCTTGGGGGTGGGGGAGATGGAGGGGCACAGCCCTAGGGAGAGGGAAATTCGAATTTGGGCTTTGGGAGGGGTTAATTCAGCCTTGGGAAGGTGGTGGGGTGCTTTGGAAAGTGGAAAGGTGCCTAGGAGAAGGGGTTTCCACCTAGGGGTTGGAGGGGGAGTTGAATGAGTGCATGGGGAAGGGGAAGGGGCCTTAATGAGGGGTGAATGGGGAGGAGAGAGAGTGAATTTCGAAATTGGGGTGGGGAGGAGAGAGAGAGAGGGGGTACAACCCACTTAGAGAGAGTGATAGTAAGAGAGAGAGAGAGAGAGGGAGATATTGAGAGGGAGATGGCAAATGCTTTTCAATATTCATCAAAAGTTGTTACAAATGAGAGAGGGGTGGGGTATTTATAGACTCCATAATTTTCCTAAGACCAAACTGACCCTGACAAACTAACTAAAGACCACACAGTCCAAGGGAGGGGCGCCCCTGGGCCTAGCCCAATGGATTGGGCCCATTAACCTATCTAACCAACATAATGACTCAATACTTAGGAAAATGACTCAACTACCTAGGTACATGACTCAAAATAAAGGGAAAATTACATGATAATGACTCAAAGAAAATGTGAAGATTACATGACTAGTCTCAAAAATACATGACAAATATAATGGTGCTTGCCGTCGAACAATCCGAGTCTGGAAAAAGAGTGGAGGGGCAAGGGATGCCCTCATCATACCCCCGGGGTGGGGAAAACTCGACTCCGTCGAGTATGGGTCCACCAGGGAAGTAGTGCATCGAACTGCAGCTCGGGGCGATCCACGATCTCCATACTCAACCCGCGACTCTAGTCGGGGAATGGTGCTTCAGTCGACAAAGTGACTCGGTCATACCCTCATGCTGGTGATGGGATCTTGCTTGCCTAGTATTGCCGCTGTGTGCTCACGTCGGGCTCTCAGGCTATTTGTGGTGGCACTCCGAGGGTGTCTCTCACAAGGGTAGGTGTAAGCTGGAGGCACTCACTAGGATCCACCGCGGTGCCCTTATAGGGTGCTAGATCCGCCACATGAGAAATGGGGAGAATCCCAAAACTCTTTTGAAAGTTCAACCCATAAGCCGGGTTGCCAAAAGTCACTCAGAACTTGGCAAGGTCCAAGTCCTCGTGCCCTCAATTTGGAGGTGACCCTAGGGTAGAGCCACTCCAAAGTCATCATCGTCAAGTTACCAACTTGGAATTCCAAGTGGCGCTCACGAGTTTTTGCTCGCTTGTTGTGAATCTCACCGCTTGTTGCTTGATACTTGCTTGAATGCATATGCCATGTACTATGACGCGGTGTGAGTTGACAATGTATGGTATGCAAAGGGGGTCCAGGACAACCACATATAGACCTATCATGCATTGATGGTATGAAGACTTTGAAGGATTTGGGAGGACCAGGGCATCCATAGGTGTCCCTCTTGTGAGTGAGTGTGATGAATGTTGGAGGATCCGAACATCCATGAATGCTCCTAACATGCTTGAGATTTATGATGAATGATGGTGGACCATGACAACCAAATCTTGACCACTCATATTTTCTTCTTGACATGTGGGTGATATGGATGAATGTACCCGACGGACTAATCATGTCAAGCGGTGTGATGTGCCAAGACATATGAACTCCTTTCCCAAAGATGACTTCCTTATGTGGGATGGTGGGGTGGTCTTTGAGCTTCCACTCAAAAGGGTCGAAGGGATCTAGGTAGGTGGATATAGGGTGGGTCATTTCCTCAATCCCGAGGTGTTTGTTGTCTAAGGTCATTGCTCTCATGGTGTAACCCGATTCCAGGAAGGGAGGAGTTTGGGTCAACATGGGTGGTATGGGTAGGGTGAGGTGAGTGGTGAATAGGGGGAGAGGGTCACATGGAGATTTAGGCTCCCATAGAAAAGGGTCAAAGGGATCATGGTAAGGGTCACCTAGGTAGGGGTACTCCGTGTTCTTAAGGACCTCAAATGGTGAGTCATCCTCCTCCAAGATAATTGGGCCAAGGTTGCTAATGGGTTGGCCAATCAAAGCACTTGGGATCTCAATGGTTGGGGAGTAGACTATGATAGGTTCTTCCTCCATGGGAAGAAGGAGGATGATCTCACTAGTAACTTGGCCATTAGTATAGATGGAAGTGATGGAGCCAATTGTGGGATATGCTAGGCTAATGGTGTTAGTTTCGGGCGGCCTCATGGCTAGCATATTGGTCAAGTGAATTTGCCCATGTAGGTAGTTCACTAAGTCTCCCAAATCTTCCATACAATAGGAAGTTTGATAAGTGACATGTGGCTGAATGGGAATGATTTGAGATTGATATCCCATAGGTAGGTGGCATGGTTGTGAACTAGGAATGGTGAGACTTTTCTTGAGCCATTGGAGTATGGACTTATCTATGGTGAGGTTGGGTGTCTCTAGAGGATCTAGGCTAGGGGTGTGTGAGTTGTTTGGCCTTTGGATTTCCTCTATGTTGGGAGGTGGATCCGGAGGGGCATCTTTTTCCACTTGGGTGGGTGTGGGGGTTGCAACTTCTATTGCTAATGGAGTAGGGGGATCTATGGTGGGTGGTTTGGTGATAGCTAGCGTATGACACTCCCGGGGTGGTGAATAAGCATGGGCTTGGGTTGGGCTAGGAAGGGGAAGTAGAGGAGGCCTAGGTTGGGGAACGATTGGTGTAGGAAGTGGGAGGTGGGTTGGGTGAGGGGTTTTGGGTTTTGGGGTGGTGGCCATTATGGGCCTTGGTGGAGGGGTGGACATGGTGTCCACATGGTTTTTAATGGTGAGGGTTGGATGAGTGGTGGTCACCATGGAGGGAATTGGGTCGGTTAGGGGTCTCTTGCCCTTGGGATCATTTGGGGTGGAAGTGGGGGCTAAAGGGGCTTGACTAGTGTAGGTTAGGGAAGGGGGTTTTGGTTGGGGTGTGGGGGACCTCATGGGGTTAGGTGGGGAGGTGGAGGTCTTAGGTACTTGGGTTTTAGTGATAAGGGTTTGGACGGGTGGGGTGGGAGGAGTGGGAGTGCTCCTTGGGTTTTGGTGATCCGAGTGAGAAGGGGACACATATCTAGCCCTTAGTTGATCCTTCATGTCCTCCCATGTGGTGAGGGGAGCTTCCCGTCTAATTATCCTTAAGCCCTCAATTTTACACCAATGAGTTTGAGCCCTTTTGGTTAGTTGCATTTTGGCAACCCATGCTTTTTCATCCTTGGAAATATGATACCAATTGAAGTATTGGTCCATTGTAGCTTCCCAATCTAAATATTTGCTAGGAGAGGTCCCATCAAAGGTGGGAAGTGGGAAAGGGGCCATCCTATCGTCCGTCCTTGGGGCGGGCCTATTTTTTCCAAGTTGGTCGAGTCGGCCCGATATGTTATCAAGCCGCTCATTGGCATAGGTCAAGGCTTTCATGAAGTAGTTGATATGGCCCAGGAAGTTATGGGTGTTAGTGGTAGGCATCTTTTGGTGACTTGGACTTATGGAGTGGGCCGATTGGTAAGGTCGATATGAGGTGGCCATATTAGGGGACAAGAGTGATGCATTTGAAGACTCTAAATGCTTAGACATGCCCTAGGACCAACTTGATAGAGACAAGTTGTGAACTTGCTCTGATACCACTTGATGTGACACCGAACCTTGGACCTATTTTCAAGCATTCAAGTTGAGCAGCGGACTCACACTAGCGAACTCACCCGTTTGGTGCACACTTGTGCCCGTTGGCAACTAAGCGATGTGGGAGAGGGTCCGAGGCGGGACCATGAAGCTCCAATGGTTGGCTAGCTTGTGGAGAACCCCAAATGGGCCTAGGATGCCCAAACCATGGGCGGCCAGCACACCAAGGGTGTGGGTTTAGTGGGTTCACTCTCAACTCGCCCGCGGTGGTCACTCACGGACCTAGCAAGTTGGGCCGAGCTCTCACTCTCCGTCCGACGCAGTACTAGCAATAATACTAAGCTAAGCAAGTGATTAAACCAAGCAAGAGAGGGACTGAGGCTCACCTAGCCGGCGTGAAGACGCCGACTCCGGCCGGAGACGAGGGCGAGCCGGGAGGCGAGGGTATACACCCGATCGCCGCGGCGATGTAGCTTGAACCTGAAATTGAAAGAATTACACCACTACACCTCACGCAGGAGGGATGAACTTGGGGTGGGGATTATTCTTATTACATTCAAAACTACCTCCACGCAGGGAGGGGCCTTCAGCCGGCCAAGCGGGGTGGGGTTTTATGCAAAGGAAAAGCCGATCTTCCGAGTCCGCCGGTTCTGCCAATCTGCAGGTCTGCAGGATAGGGTGTCGCTGTTGACACTGCCACGGGCTCCACGGGGCTCCAAACTTGACGAAACCACTGCCAAAAGTTCCTCAGCTGACAGGGGATGAAGCTTGAATTTTTGGGGAAGCTTTGAGTCTCGGGGCTGACTGCACCGGCGACTGGAACAGGACACCACCGTCTGGTCTCTGGCTGGTATCGGGCTGAAGCAGTAGGTTGCAGAAGTCACTGTGGGCTCTCCCGGACTCCGATTGGAATGAAACTAGCGGTGACGCGAACTTGGTCGGAGTAGCTTCGAGCAGGAGTTGACGGGGATGCAATCCGATGTCAGTGGAGAGAGGAGTGACCGGAGAAATGAAGACTGATCTAACCTGGGACCACAGGGGCAGTCTGCCCTCTCCGACGAAGAAAATTGGAACAGAGGGTTCCAGAGGTCGATTGAGTCCCTTCTTCTAGGAGGTGGCAGCTAGCTGGAAGTAGTTTCTCCCCTCCAAAAATGGCGCTCAGAGCCTTCACGAGCTGGCTGTGGCAGAGTCTGGAACCGGGATGGTTGGTTCTGCCTCTGTCTGGTGCAGAACCATGTGACTGGATGCAGGGGGTGCCACGATTGCTACCGAGCTCTGATTGAGGCGAGACTTGAACCGTTGGAACCGTGGTCAAGTCTTCTTTCTTTAGGACTTGACGGCGATATCGGAAGATGTTGGAGTATACCGGGACGAACAGATGAGCAGAGGGATGTCGGTTCTGGCTCCTGAAAACTGACCTGATGCCTTGGAGTAGAAAATTCGTAACTTCTGATGCCGATATCCAAATGCAGCTCTGCTTCTTGAGGATTAAAGAGGACTTGAGAGGGAAGATTTCTTCTGAAGAACACTTGATCTGAATCCCAAAGGGTTTGCCGTGGTTGAGCTTCCAATCACGTTCTGGTTCCTTGCCTGGGGTCTCCTGCGCAGTCGAGGGAGAATGGATGCTGCGGACTGCTCGGAGCTCGGATGCTGACGAAACCGCCTCGCCTGGAAAGCTCTCTGGAAGACCTTTCCAGAGATGTAGGCCTTGCTACTTGAATCTTCAAGTAACGGTCGTGGCTGCTTCTGCAACTCGTTGTAGTTCTGCTGCCTGAAACAGAGATAGAATGAGGAGATGTGCAAGGGGAGAGCAAGGGAGAGGGGGGGTGAAATTGGTTTGACCAAGGGGAGGTGGGGGACGAATTTGGGAGCTTGGGGGTGGGGGAGATGGAGGGGCACAGCCCTAGGGAGAGGGAAATTCGAATTTGGGCTTTGGGAGGGGTTAATTCAGCCTTGGGAAGGTGGTGGGGTGCTTTGGAAAGTGGAAAGGTGCCTAGGAGAAGGGGTTTCCACCTAGGGGTTGGAGGGGGAGTTGAATGAGTGCATGGGGAAGGGGAAGGGGCCTTAATGAGGGGTGAATGGGGAGGAGAGAGAGTGAATTTCGAAATTGGGGTGGGGAGGAGAGAGAGAGAGGGGGTACAACCCACTTAGAGAGAGTGATAGTAAGAGAGAGAGAGAGAGAGGGAGATATTGAGAGGGAGATGGCAAATGCTTTTCAATATTCATCAAAAGTTGTTACAAATGAGAGAGGGGTGGGGTATTTATAGACTCCATAATTTTCCTAAGACCAAACTGACCCTGACAAACTAACTAAAGACCACACAGTCCAAGGGAGGGGCGCCCCTGGGCCTAGCCCAATGGATTGGGCCCATTAACCTATCTAACCAACATAATGACTCAATACTTAGGAAAATGACTCAACTACCTAGGTACATGACTCAAAATAAAGGGAAAATTACATGATAATGACTCAAAGAAAATGTGAAGATTACATGACTAGTCTCAAAAATACATGACAAATATAATGGTGCTTGCCGTCGAACAATCCGAGTCTGGAAAAAGAGTGGAGGGGCAAGGGATGCCCTCATCATAACCTCTCCTCCACGTCGGCGGCATCCCCCGCTGGAGTTGGAGAGGGCAGGACCTCCCCGATAATCTGGCCATCCCCAGCTGCCATCAGGGAGATGGAGGGCTCTCCCTGGTCATCCTCAATGGGAGCCGACACGCGCTCCCCCTCAGATTCCAGGCCTGGACACAGTACGAGGGCATCAACACCCCGCTATAAACTATAAACCAAAGCCAATGGGGAGGAGGGAAGTGTTGTGACCCCTCTATGTTGATGATGTTGACACTTGCTTTATTTCATTGGCAACATCATTGTTTTGATTGATTGGCAACTGTATTAATTTGATGAAATTGCTCTATCAGATTGACTATGTGTTCTTTGCATTTAATACACTGCTATTTGCATTTCTCACTGTCATGGGTCGACGCATCCTCTCATGGGTCGACTCCTTTAGAAGACTTGTTTAGATTGAGTCTATACACTGGAAACTCTTCAATCGATTGAGTCTATACACTGTGCATGTTAGATAAAGTCTATACACCGTCAGTTCTTACATTGTCTTAGGCTAAGTGTGTACAGCGTCTTAGGCAAAGTCTGTACAGCGTCAGTCGCATGCATGTATTAGGCTCAGTGTGTACAGCGTCAACGCATTTCATTGGCTCATGTTACAGTGTCAACGCACTAAGTCTGTACACTTGATTCGCCTTTAAATTGGTCAAGTGTGTACATTCCTTCACTATAGCTTTCACGTATCAAAGTCTACACATCGTGAAAGTCTATACATTCATCACTTACCTTTCGCTCAAGGCAAAGTCTATACACTGGGGGCTTTTCCTACGCTTGGCCAAGTCTATACACTCATACCTTTCCCTACGTTTTGCTGGCCAAGTCTATACATCGCTGAGTCTGTACATTGCTTACAGCTCACACGTTCAAAGCCTAAAGTCTGTACAGCGTGAAGTCTATACATTGGGTTCAACTCTTCAAAGTCTGTACAGTGGCTTCGCATCGGCAAGTCTGTACATCGGCTTCACTCATTCAAGTCTATACATCCACAGTGGATCTTCAAGTCTGTACATCCACAGTGGAACTTCGAAGTCTGTACACTACTTGAGCCTCAACAAGTCTGTACATCCGTTTCTGAAGCCTGAAGTCTATACACTCCAGCCTATTCCTACGATCAAGGCTTTAGCTACAATCAAGTCTGTACATTGGCTTCGCTTCATGAATTCTGTACATCCACAGTGATATTTGAAGTCTATACATCCATCGTGGAGCTTCAAGTCTACACATTGCTTGATTTCCTAAAGTCTGTACATCCACAGTGAAACTTGAAGTCTGCACATTGGTCTTCAAATCCAAAGTCTGCACATTGGTCTTTGAATCCAAAGTCTATACAATGGTCTTTACACTTGAAGTCTATACATTCGATGTGCAGAGTTGATGTCTATACTGTGCCTTATGCTGATCGAGTCTACACATTGGTCGGTGGCAAGTGTGTACACTGGCCTCAGCTATTCAAGTCTATTCACTGGACTGTTTGGTCAAGTCTATACACCCTTCAGTTGAAATTCCAAGTCTGTACATCGGACTGTGTTAAGTAAAGTCTATACATCCGATTGTACAGTGTCTTAGCCATCGTCTCACATTCTTCAAGTCTACACAATGGTCGGTGGTAAGTCTACACATTGGTTTTCATTCGAAGTCTGTACACTCACCAGAGAACGACAAGTCCACACATTGGACTGTAGCTGCTTGTTCTTCAATGTCTGTACATTGGGTTTTCACATGAAGTCTGTACATCCGTTTGCTCTGCATCATTATCAAGTTTGTACAGCCACTCTTCGTTCATCATGTCTATACATTGGTTTTAAGTGAGCATAGTCAAGTCTGTACACTGCACTCGAGTCCGTTGTCTTCAGTAAAGTCTATACATTGGCATCGGTCTTCACCTTGAGTATGTACAGTGGCTGCTTCATATAGGAAGTATGTACAGCCGTTGCCTCTTCATATAAAGTCTATACTTTGGGCAAGTCTGTACACTGGTTTTCCTTCTTATGAAGCCTTTATATTTACTAAGTCTATACACTGCTTTCCTTCTCATGAAGCCTTTACGATCATTGAGTCTATACACTACGTTGTGCATACTTTGCATTGCATTCGTGGTTGCAAAGCATGTACAGGGTTTACAGTTAAACTGAATATGTTCTTGTCTGTCTGAGAGGGAATGCAGAGACAAATGAAGGGCATGTGATCCGAGGTACCTGGCTCGTGATCCGAGAAGAACAAGGTATCCAGATGAGAACACGTGTTCTGACACTCCATTGGATGCTGCCACGTGGTCCAAATGCTTTGGCGAGAAACGTGGAGAGCACACGCCTGCTATTGCTATATATATACATGCCTTCTTCCACAGAAGAAGGGAGATCGAAGACAGAAGGGAGAAAGTCTATACAGCCACAGCAAGGCTCCTTCGATCCACAGAGAGAAAAGATAGAAGAAGAAGAAATAGAGAAGAAGAAGGAAAAGAGAGAGGAAGAGATCGAGAGATATTGAGTTGAGAGAGAGCTGATTGAGAGTGAGAGTGAGGTGAGAGTGAGAGAGTTTGTATCTCAGTCTCGTGGTTCAAAAGCAGAGCTGAGCTTTGCTCCTTAAGAGCTACATTGCTTTTGGGTTTTGCTTTTTCATTTTCATTCTGTCTTTTCAATTTTGAATATTGTTTCCTCAAGCTGTGTGTCAGCGGTCTTTCAGTGGTAGTCTCCACTGGACGGGTTAAGCTGTATTTCCCTAGCGGTTGCAGAGGATCAGATCCTCTGGTCGGCAAGCTGTAGTGCCCAGCGAAGCTGTGTATCAGCGGGTTGTTTGGCCAAGCTGTAAAGCCCAGCGGACGCAAGCTGTGCTGCGCAGCAGGAAGCCATACTCGGTTGAGTGTGGGGTGGACATAGGTCGTTGACCAAACCACCTAAAAATTGTGTGTGCAGTGTGTTTGTGTGATCTGTGTGCGATGAAAATTCTTGCTTAGCTTATTTGGTTGCATCGCTTATACTCATGTCTAGCTTTCGACCTTTTGCTTAGCATTCTTCCTTTAGCTTAACTGATGTTTGCCTAAATTCCGCTTTAGAACTTCCATTAGTTTTAAATTAGGCAAGTTGATCTATTCACCCCCCCTCTAGATCCACACTCAGTGGAGATAGACTGCGTCCATCTAACCCAATGGGAAGGAGCTCTATATACCTTCCAAGACCATCTCCATCTCAGCATCCCCGGCAGAAGAGGCCTCGGAGGAAGAAAAGCTCGAGCTCGATCTCTCGTCGGTCTCCATCGTTGCCTTGCCACTGTCAGAAGAACCAGACGAGGTCTCTGATGAACCCCCGGCCGCAGGCAAATCAAAGGCACCTGTACATCAAGAAGCCAAGTAAGGCTACTACCAAATCCAGCTTCACATGAAAATAACTTCCTAGCCAAAGGTGTTGGGCAAGAAGCTCACCAACTGGGGCGTCCCCTTCGAAAACCCCCTCAATGTCGATGAAGTCTTCGTCGCCCCCAGTAGAAGCTGTGATAGCAGGCTCGTCTCCTGCTACCCGGGCCACGTCCCGGGGGAGCTCTCCTTCTTCAAGAGGGGAGGAGGTACCTGCAATCAACCTTGATGAAAGCTTAGCACGGGTGGGTAAAGCAGAGCAATCCACCATGAAATGACCAAGTGCTCAACTACGTACCTGATGGTCCCACACCGAAGGACTCTACCAGCCCTACCGTGCAAGCCGATACCATGGTCGGCACAGGTAGGAGAGGTACCTTTGCCAGCAGCTGTGGCAGTCTGCTCAGCATGTCCTCGATAATGGGTGGGGGCACAGAAGCCACTTGCCCAGGCTCGCTGGCAAAGGATGGCAGAGCCACTGAGGGGCCGGCGTTAACCAGCTCCCGAATCATCTCCAAGGTGGCCGCCGCATCCTCACCTGCCAAATGAACAACTCAAGTCAAGTCAACAATTTTGGTTTGCTAAAAATCCAACAACAATGGGAAGTTCCCCTCAACAACAATTGGACACTTACCCGGACAGCTACTAGCCACCGTGGGTGCTAGCTCATCCCCCTGTTCAGGTGCTCCGCTAAGTACCCCAGCAGGGGCCTTGGCCCCCGACGCCTCTGCCTCCTCTGCACAATCCAGACGGTTATGTCAGTAACTGGAAGCAAGTGAAATTGTAGCTCACACTTAGCATCAGAAGCCCTTACTTGAAGGGGCTCCACCAGTAGCGTTCCATGACTCAAAATCGGGAAAGGTCTCAACATTGGAGGCAGTCTCATCCATCAGACGAAGGAGCCCCTCCATATCTATCTCGTACTCGTCCCCCTCCTCTGGTGGAGGATCCACCTTCTGAGGGGGTGAGAAAGCCGCCTCCACTCCAGTCTCCAGCAGAGCTACAAAACACAAATCCAGCAAAACAAGATTAGCCAACTACCATGGAAAAACCAAGCAGGAGCAAAGAAGGTGAAGCGACACTTACTCAAGGCCGTCTCTGCCTCAACCTACCATCCAGTCTCGAGTGCCTTAGGGGACTCACCAGTCTTAGCAACTGTAGCCTCTACTCGAGGGCGCTTCCACCTAGGCTGCAAACCTCCTTCCCCGCTTCCCGAGGTCGCCTCAGTGGAGGGGTGATCCCCCTCTGCCGCAGAACCTATCAACAAACATAGCATCACACAATGCCTTAGTCTATACCCAAAAAAAAACTATAAAAGCAAAAAGGGAGGGACGCACACTAGAAAGAAGATAGCTTTACCTGAAGCTCCGAAGGGGGTCAACGGCCAGGGCACTAACTGCTCCGGTTTCAACGTCAGCACTTGGGCCGCCTTCATGACGGCCTCCCAAATGTCCCTTAGAGTGCGAGCACACTCGATCTGGGACATGAACTCCACGGGCCCGGCTGATCTGATCGCATGACTGATGTGCCACCTCCAATCGTCGGTAGTCGTGTCGGTAAAACTCCCTTCGGGGAGTGCCCGGTCCAACGAACCTCTGCGCTGGAAGCCACAGTCGGCCAGGAACTGGGTCCACCAGCTCCGAGGTGCCTTCGGTCGAGGCACCTCCACTCCCGTTGCTGCCGCCGCCGTCACCACTTGTTTCAGGGGATTCAGTGCCCCTCCATTGTCTCGGCTCCCGGACAACGAGCCCCAGCTCTTCCGGGGCCACTGCTCCACAATTCGATCGATCTCTCGACGGATCTGAGCAACGCGGGTCCTCAGGTACCCCTCATCCAGTGCAATCAGAGGCAGATCCTTCCTCAGTAAGTGATAATCCTCCGCCTTCCTGATCGCTGAGGCCTTCTACCTGTATAGGTGGCTGTGCTCGAACCACCACCTAGCATAGTGTAAGTCGAATCACCCTCGACATCCCTGTCCCGGCATCAGGAGTCGCTCAGGCTCTCGGCGACAGTAAAAGTCCCACCATGCTGCTGCAAGAAGGTGGGTGTCCCTGCCCCTATACTGCCTGCCTGTTAGTGGAAACTCTCGGTTCGGTGGGATCCCCTGGTCGTACCCAAAGTTCCTTGCAAACCGATGTAGGTAGTACGGCTCCAAGGAACTCGTCGTCGACCGGTGCAACGTCAACACTCCTGATCGAGTGCTCAGATCCCACTCAGTCTGCGGCCCTGTATCTGTCGCTCCTTGATCGGGGTGGGTGCTGATCGACCCTCCGCCTGAAACCCCCAAGAAGAGGCTGGAATCCCTCGCAGCGCTGTCAAAAGGCAGTCCCTCCTCGCCCCGTGCGAGTAGGTAGAAAAGACCACTCCTGGCCCCTTCCAACTGTGCCTCTGCATCCCCATCGGGCTGCCCAGTGAAGCTGACCAAAAGTGGTGCCGTCGAGTTCACCACGGTCCCTCGCATCACCAATCCCAGAAATAGCAGCCTGGCCCATGCACTGAGATAGTGGGTCGACAGAAGTATACTCCTCTCTCTCGGTGTCGGGTGCGCCGCCAGAACTCCCAGTCCCTGATATATGTTGGCGAGTGCAGCAGAAGCTAGAGCTAACTACCTCCCCTCAGCTAACAAACAGGCCGGCCATAGTAGCTCGGCCCTCAACAGACCATTCTCTCCATGCGGGACCACAAATGTCGCCAACCAGTATGCCAAGTAGGCGGCAAGCTATGTCACGTCCGGTAAGCCATGGGGATTCCACCCCTCCCGTGGAGCATATATATATCGGGAGTACGTCCAAAACCATAGCTCCACCTAAGTATATTCCTCCCACGGAGTCTGATCCCTGGCAAATTCCTGATAGAAGCAAAAGGGTCCGTTGTAGAAATGGCGGACCCACACATTTAGAGACACCCTCGGAGTCTGTGCGGCTCTGTCTCTCCCGGCTAGGGCCAGGTCCCTCCAGGTCTTCAGAAGATACCGGTAACTGTAAGGCACCCGGTATCGCCCATGTCTATTGGTATGGCTACGATGGAAGTCATCCAGTACCACCTCCTCATACCCTTCGCCGATGATCGGCAACCCAGAGATTCAGAACAAAGACCACAAGTCAAGGCTGGTCTCTCCCTCTGCTGTCACCACCGTGTTCCATCGGCGGTTGAAGCGTTCCAGTAATCCTTGTAGCAGTCCAGTGTAGCGCGGGTACGCGTACAAATCAACCAACAAGGTCCAGTAGCACCCGGTAGTGGTGAACAATCCCCATCAGCCACTTAGTGGCACCCTGACGGTAGTAGTGTGACGAGATCACTGCCCAGCGACCATACCAGTTGATGATGGTCTACCGCATGACTCCATCCAGGATGCTGTGGTCGTCATAGCCTTCCCCAGCATATAGCAAGCCCGCAGGCTCGAGTACCAACCCAGCGGTCCCCTCTGTCTCTATGCGATGGCGACCGTGTAAGTCCTAGGAAGCAGGGCCCAGCGGCCCAACTCTAACACCCGACTGCTCTGCTCTGCCAAAAAACCCCAGGCACTCAACACTGGGGAGCCGACGCTGCCTCCAGTAGTCCTCGGAAAAGCTCGGGTAATTTTAAAATGCTACACCATGCAGGCTGTCCCTGCCAATCAAGATAGCCTGCTCAAGCCGGGGATGGGCTCCCGGAATCTGGGTGTCACCCTCCTCCATGCTGGGAGGGACATAGCTACTGAGAAACTCGAACAGATGGCAATCCAAGGGGAACTCTAAAGGATAACCCCCGCTCCGGTCATAGGCATACAGACCGCCTGCTCCCGAGATCCGGGCCACCACTACAGTCCTGACTCCAGCTGCCCTCTCACCGACGAGACCCTCAGCCACTACTGTATGCCCTGAATCCAACTGCTCCACACTAGCCGTAGTAACCATCGGTGGACCCAAAGGAGGAATCGGCCGCTCAGTCCGCCGCACCCAGTGATCCTCCTCCCGAGCCACCGGCCTCGGGACTCGCCCATCTCTGTCGAAGCGTGCCATAGCTGCAAGATAGGGCACCCAAAAATGGTCAGTATACCATAAAATCAGCATATACATCACAGCAAAATAAAAACACATGAAGTGTCAAAATACAACTACAATAGCCCAGAACAGGGGTCTCACAGGCCGTACGCCCTTGTCTCCGCCTCCGACGTAAGCCCCGTGGGGGGCATTTGTTGCACCCGGACTATTTCCTGACAGAATAACAAGGAATAAGGGTTTGGGGCATTTCCCCGAACACCTTTAAGGCACGGGCTATCTAGCCCTTTCTACAACCCTGCCGATCCCTACAAGGGTCCTGAACAGCTTGCCGTGACACGTGGCAACACAAGCAATTGTTCGGGGTCAACCCTGGCCAATCACATACGGGCTTTGCCCGTATCCTACAAGGCCGCCTGGGACCACCCAGGGGCGCACAGACGTTAAGCCATGCCACGTGGCACCCAGTGAAAGGGCCACGGTCCCACCCCGAGACACCTCTTTCAACACTCCAAGGACAAAGGGAGACCCAAGCAAGTCAACCACAAGCTCTGGAGGCCCGCAACACGTGTATACGGCTCACACACGTGTGTTTGGCATTTTCCTGAACACCCTGTGGGCGCACATGTTCCAGCCTTTCTACACCAAACCACGGGCCACCCCGTGGTTCCAGCACACTAATTGGGTTTTGCAATGACCCCCCAGCAAGCTGGGGCCACCCCCGACGCTCAGATACGCGGCAACGAGCCACTTAACTCTAGCACTCAGGTCAACCCGAGGCTGCCCTGCCAATCTGCCGTGCAATGAGGCACGTAGCTCAAGGCATGACTCACATCCCTGAGATGCCTCCCCTTAGCTTCAAACTGCTCCCATCTTCAACCCAAGGCCCACCTTGGGGCCCCTCGGCCAGCTACCCAAGTCGTTCGGCAATCCGGGGTGTGCCGGGCATTTACCCGAACACCTTGCGAGCGACTACAACAACTCGAAGAACAGCGGCCCCCACGGGCCCATCCCAGTTTCCCAGAGCTTAATGTCCTTCAAAGGATGCTCGCAAAAGACACAAGGACACCCGAGGGCCATCCCTCAGGGTCACAACCGGCCTTGGGGCCAGTTCACCCCCGGGAGAGCTAACTCCCCGGAGGTCGTGCGCCCTCTCCAGCCCGATGGTCCCACGACCCCACTCAGCCCCAGTTCATCCAGTTTGCAGTCCTACAATGCGATTCGTGTCCCATACCAGTTCGAGAAGTCGACACGTGGACGCGGGAGCACAAAGCGATAGCACGAGGGACCTCCGCAAGTCGACGTGCACACAAGCCTCCACAAGCTTCCACGTATCCTCCCAGAGCTAACTGTCCTTTTCTTCTTAGTTAATTTAGGAAGAAATAGCCCCAAAAAATGAATTTTATAGGGTGGGGACCGCCCCCTCTCTCCCATGGCACAAATCCGCTTAAACCCCTTAGGGGGGTTTACGCAGACCAGCCCAGCCCCCTGGGCTGGTCCGCGTAAACCCCTTCTATTCAATAAAAAAATTTGGTTTTTTAAAATTAATAAGTGCCAAAGTCAGCCCTCCTAAACCCCCCGGGGTGGGGTTTAGGTAGACCAGCCTGGACCCCCAGGCTGGTCCGCCTAAACCCCCTGAGGGTGGGGGTTTACGTGGACCAGCCCGGCCCCCTGAGCCTAGCCCGCGTAAACCCTTTTGGCCCACTCTTTTTACCAAAAACACCCTCCGTGAGGGGTTTACGTGGGCTAGCTTGACCCCTCAACCCAGCCCTCCTAAACCCATACTATTCATGGGGTTTACGCGGGTTGGCTTGACCCTATCAACCCAGCCCTCCTAAACCTACACTATTCATGGGGTTTACGCGGGCTAGCTCCACCCTATCAAGCTAACCCTGCTAAACCCCTTCCCAACCCTTCAACTTCTCTATAAAAGCCCCTTAGAAGCTCAAGGGGTGAACATACAGAAACGAACATACACCAACACAGCCTACGGAAAGCACATAGAAGCCCCGGGACATCCGGCCTTCTTCAAGCGGCTCCGGACAACGAGCTAAGGAGAATTGTGTGTGGGTGACTTGTTCATCGGCTTAGTACACCGGGGGTATGTCATTTGCACTTCCCTCATGCCGTATTTAGCCGTAACATACAAGTCAACACCCACCATGTGCGAGACATTATGACAAGGGCGAACGTCCCCTCATGCCGGGATTCCCCCTCGCGTGCCTGTCGGTTCCAACCACGCACGTACCATGACGTCACGCTCTCCCGCAATTACGAGGCCACGTTTGACCGCTCTACTCGAGCCGTGACCGGCCCTCACCCAGACACCAGATCTATGCATCCCCCCAGTCGTCCAGTCATAAGCCCCCTCGCTCGGCGCTGCCACCATGGCCCATACCACAGGAGGGGCCCTCTGTAAAACACATGTGTGGTCGTCTATCAAGCACTGACCCGAGGACCGATCATCACATCGGAATTGTCCCGTGGCGTGTACCAGTTGTACCCTGGCCACTACAACCCACCTGTAAAGACATGTATATCTCAAAGATTACACTGCCAATTGGATGAATGCTCTCACATCCATGTTTAGGCCCCCAACTCGCTATCTACACCACTCGACATCCGTGCCTGACATCCTACCCCCAGTAAACATCCCTCAGTCAAAAGAGATCCCATAGCTGCTGAATGCTCCCAGCCCTCTACCCATGGCTTCAGACATATATACATACTTTTCTTCAGCTTAGAATGAAGGTATTCGGATTCAATCCGATGTAAATAAACACCGATTGCTTGATACCGGTGGGGAAAGACGTCCAGTACACGATTCTCGCAATCACCTACGCACTCACACCCATGGAACCCCTTTTCTCCACGTGTCGCCCGATCACCTGAGCCCACGTGTCGCGTCCTGGCAACGCTTCCCCGGTCAACCCTTGGTTCCATGAGCGATTGTCGAGAAATCGACTGGTATGCCCGCACCCCATCCGGTTAACCCTTATCCTGACACTCACGTGCCCTTCGAACCTGTTTGACTTTCCGTGAAAGGAGAGTGCCCGATACCACCGTGAGAGGCATGCAACCGTAAGGTGGATACCCGAGATACATCAAACTCCCATATATCCCTTCCCCGTTGTATCCCTTCCTTCACCCCGGTTATTCGTCAAAAAAAAAAACGCGCGCAACAACATCTTACATAGTGCACACCAAGGATGATGCACATCTTGGCATTGCAGAACAAAGTATGTGCACATTTTGCATTCAGCATGAATGTCGATGCCTATTGCATTTCTAAGTAGAGGCAAGTCTGTGCACATTCACTGTAGCGCACACTAAGGTCGATGCATGTTGCGTTTCTAGGTAAGGGTAGGTCAGTGCACATTCAATGTAGCGCACACTAAGGTCGATGCATGTTGCATTTCTATGTAAAGGCAGGTCGGTGCACATTCACTGTAGCACATCTAAGGTTGATGCTTGTTTGGCATTCAAGCATCTAAGGTCGATGTTAGTTTAGCCTTCAAGCATCTAAGGTCAATACATGTTTTCTATCTTGCATATAAGGTCAATGCACATGCTCATTCATGTGTATCAAGGTCTACCTATGATTCTATTACAAGTCTGAGCACATTTTGCATCCTGCGTGGAAAGTTGATGCACATTTGAATTTTGCATAGAATAAGGTCTGTGCACATGCAAGGTCCATGCACATATAGGTCGGTGCACATTAGGGTTTTCAGGTCTATGCATGTATAGAAATCCAGGCACTTGTAGATTATGGAAAATCCACTTTTAAGACAAAAAATAATAATAATATGAAGAATGAAGAATGGCGACAATGATAAAAAGGGAGTGTGAGGGAGCACGTGGTGCTAATAAGGAGTGTGATCGCCAGAGGGGTTACCTCAAGAAGAAAGAAGATGATCACGAATACCTGATGAAGATGAAGATGCGGGATGGATGTACATTCCTTCCTCCTCCTTCTACCGGCCGGCCGATGAAGGGGGTTTTCCTCTTGATTACCCTTGAACAAAGAAAAACAAAAGAAGAAGGGATTAGCCAAACGTGAGTGTAGTATCAATTCAAAAGAACAATAGGATGATGAAAGTGAAGCATAAAGTGTGCACCTTTTAGTTATTTTTAAAACCCCTAATAGAATTAGGGAAGGAGAAGATGCAAAAAAAAAACTAATGCAAGAGAAGACTATATGATGATGCTGAACAACGACAGAACGATGATGAGATGATAAAGATAAACGAACAGAAAGAAGCCCCTGCTGTTCCTGACAACAGTAAAGGGAAACCACGTTGATGCTATAGCTGTGGTTAGTGCAGCAAGAGGGAGATGATGAAGAGAGCCCTTTCCGTTCTTCTGTAAACTCTAATCTCTGTCTGAGCAATAGCTCTCTGTAAACTAGCTTCTGTAACCTCAATCGGCAGCACCCCCCCCATCCTCGCGCGAGATCAACCAGGGCATCCTTTTATAGGGTTTCGATCACAGATAATCACAGATTTGGGAAGATAAGATCAAGCAATGATCATCAATAGCAAGGACTCTAGTTCTCGGATCGAGCAAGTGATTAATCAAGGCAGGGAACTCTCCAGGAAAGGTGTACCCAAACAGGACACGGAAGGGTGAGAGACGATCCTCAGAAGGGCGTCAATTAAAATTGACGACCTGCCCTAAGGCGTTAATTCAAAACACGACTGGGACAAAGGCGTCAACTCCTGGATTTGAATTTAGTAATAAAAAAACTTTCTTATTTGAAAATTGTGAAGAGACGCCTGAAGAATAGGTGTTAATTGAAAACACGCCCTAAGAAAGGACGTTAGTCATTGATTTTCAAATCGTAATTGGACTCTCATAATACCAGGAATTGACGCCCTTATGTATGGTCGTCCTTTCTTGAGAACACGCCCCAGATAAGGTCGCTATTTAAATAACGCCCCTCTTCAAGTCGCTAATTACAAAAATGCAAGAAAACAATTTATAAAAACGCACACAAAAATAGAAAAAAATTATATTATAGAAATATTGAAGTTCACTTTGGGGCGTTATCATAGTAACATGAGATTTGATCAACATAGTATCAATTTTGGCGTGTCTACGGCTGCCCCGCCTTGGCGTCTGCTTTGCAAGAGAGTGAGACGTAATGAAAGTGAAAGTGTAATGAAGTGGAATGAAGTGGAACGAACTGATAAGTAGATGCCAAGGTGTGATGTGACACGCCTCAGACACTAAGCATTAGAAATTTTTTTCGAGATTCTGAGTGAGACAACTCCGGGTGATTCCAAGAAAACATCGATTTGCTGGATGAAGGAGACTATACTAAGAAAATAAAATGTGCGCGTGGGCACGACAGGGAGGCACCATTGGAGAGCGGTTACCAGCCAATGTGGACGTGCTACAACCAAGGTGGATTTGCAGAAAAATAAAGGGAATTGAGATGGAGACCCAGCAAAGGGACATTTTTCGAAGAACTAGCATGAGCGGCTTCAGAGAGAATAAAGTACTCAATTTGGAGTGGAATATCTCATGTCAACTCAATCGAGAGCGAGTGACCTTCATTATTGCCATAATATGAGGATTTTCAGCACGAAGCTCAAAGTCCTACATGATGCATGCTGGGCTAAAAGAAAAAATAAACAAACTAAAAATAGAAAATAATCCAGGATAATATTGTTAAGCCATCTAGATTTGGTCAAGAATCCAGATCTCTGAGCTGACACTAAGCCGAAGCCCGTTTATCCGCGCATCAACTCAGAAAGTGGAACTATCGTCCCAGACCTTGAATGACTCAACGGCCTATCCGTGCGATCAAGACTCTCCTGGAATTATCACTATTTTTGATGAAGGGGAACTCAAATTCCAGGTTCATCAGAACCACAAGGTCCTTGATATGCTATAATAGCGTAGAATACCATATAGTAACAATGCTTACAGGAAAGAAATACAAGAGTGGAATGATGTTACTCCCATGACTGATCCAAGCGCCTCGAAACCTACTGCACTCGAAAATTCATTAGGCCTCTCAAGACATAATAAAATGATCATCAATAATCATCATGGTCACAAAAAATGATCATAAGTGCATAATCAAAATAACTCCAACTAAAGGATAGCACTTAAGTTCATCAAGATATACGGAGGAATTAAATATGCAAACCAACAAAATAACGACTGGAGTTCATGGCGTCAAAAGCATGAAAGGAGACTGGCATGAAGGCGTTAATTGCACTGAGATTTCAAGAAAGAGACGCCCCCCAGGAAGGCGCTAAATAAAACACGACTTATATCAAGTCGTCAATTCAAAAAGAGACACCCTGACCCATGTCTTTAATTAACAATACGGTTCCGTCTCTGAATCGAAGCCTAAGCCCATTCTTATTCGAACTCTACTCTCGACCCCAAGACCCTCCAAACTCCTATAAAAGAAAGGATCTCTCGGCAATCAATCAAACAATCTTCCTCCTCTCTGCTTTTCGTTCACAGGTGCTGTTGTTAGAGTTATCTCTGCAGACATCCACCGCCTCAGAAGATGGAGAGAGCTATCAAAAGACCAAAGACCTCCCCTCTCAGACTATCTGAGATCAATGGGCACTTAAGCAACCGGATTACCATGAACCAGGTATGCAAAAAGCTTTAATGGCTCGTTCTCTGTTCCCCTTCTCCTCAGCTTCTCATCCCTTCTTTGTTCTTTTCCTTTTCTTTCTCCTTTCCATAGGCTTATCCCAATATTCCAGGTGCAAGGAGGTTCACAAAAATCAAGTGGCTGCCACTTTTACTTTCAAAATTCTCTTCAGACATGAGGGTCTACTTATCTAGATGGCACCTCTTGGGCCTAGTCACCCATGCCAAACACTATGATCAAATTTATCTTGATTGGGCAGCTATAGGAGCTTTAGCTGAGATATGGCATCCTTCCACCCATATATTCTTATTCTCAACCTTTGAAGCCACAATTCTATTAGAGGAATTAGAGATGATCTTGGGCTTAAAGAAGATGAAACAAGGAGAGGAGGAAAAGATGGCCATCATGCCAAGGCCAATTTCTTCACATGAGCTATTAACAAATTTAATTCCCAGCCCAAACTTAGTGAACCAAATCAAAGTTACCAAGGGAATCAATCTCCTAAAGCTTGCTTCTTGGGTGTACAAACGATCCGATCAAGCTAAAGAAGATGAAGAAGTGGAGCGAGTAGCAAAGGCTTTTGTAGTGTGCTTGGTGGGAGCAATCTTATTTCCATCCATGGAAGACTTCTTGGATGAATCCCAATTAAGCGCAATAGTTAGCCTTTGGGAAGGAGAGAGAGTGGGACCGGTGATATTAGCCTATCTCTATAGCGGGCTCACCTCGGCGGCAATGGGGAGACCGATTTATGGATGCATGCTAGCACTCTCTAGTTGGGTAGATCTCCACTTTAAGTTTGATCCATGTGAGACGGCCCAACAACCCTCAAGAATCTTCTCCAAAAGCCCACTTTCCTATATGACTGGTTCATTGGGGATAAGCAATAGAGTGGTGAACCGGATTCCTCAAATCAAGAAGAGAGTGGAATGGAGAGAACATCTCAAGGTAATGCCAAAGAACTTCTTCACATGCGCCCCGGGATTACTCAAAGCTCAAGAACACCGCGCACGATTCTCCCCCGGGACGGACCTTAGACTCATAGGTGCTTCAGAATTCGTGCTATACAACTCACACCGGTGCCTTCCTCAACTCGGGCTTCCACGGCAAATATTTGAAGATCCATCTCATCTTCCTCCTATCATGGCAAGGGACCTCGGCAGCAATGAAGATGGAGAAGAGTCTACTACAATCCAAGCTTTGTGGAAAATCTTTAAGACTTATCAACCTGTGGAGAACTTGGAAGAAGACAGAGATCAATGGAAATCTTATGTAATAGCTTTAAGAAGTTTGAGGCCCAAAATGGCTCATTAGAGCAATGTAATCTCTTTCATCAATAAATCAATAAGAACATTCTGATTTGAGCCAATTTACAATATTTTCGATCAATTCTTCCAACAATCTGTGATTCTGCTCTGAATAACGACTTAGTCAATGCCGTCAATTCCCAAAGTGACGCCTCAGTGTACGTCATTTCTCATTAACCGGCTCTCGAAATTGACGCCTTCAGCAATAGGCGTTAACTAAATCACGACTTAAAACAAGGCGTTAATTCGATTCAAATTCCAAAAAGTATTCGTTAAAGATCCCAAAATAACGCCTTAGGGTAAGCCACGTTTATGTAAACCACGCCTTCAGACACGTCGTTAATCAAAAATAGTAATCATTATTCCCATCATGTCAATCAATTCCCATTAAATGCCTCTGACGACGTCTGCCGTTCCCCATGCAAAAGAAATTAACGCCTCAAGTATCGTCGTCTCTTCTATAGGTAACGCCTATCGGCACAGTCATCTTTTAACAAGAAACGCCTTCCCCTTAGGCGTTAATTCTTTTCAACCGTTCAATTTTACTTTCCCTCCTTTCTTCTTCTTCCTTCGTCCAGATCCCTCTTTCTTTCTTCTCTCCCACTGCAACCCTAACCGAACCCCTCTTCCACTCCCTATCTCTCTCTCATACTCTCAAACCCTCTCGCCCCCTAGCCCTAAGCAATGGCCGGCGGTGGACAAAAAAGACAAAGGGTCTCGGCCCCGGAGGTTGTGGACTTGGAGGGCGAACACGCCCATGTCGAGGAGGAGGCTCCCCCCGCGGCGGCTGAGGAGGCACCGACGGTGGTGACCGGCGACGAGGGAGAACACGGCGACGACGAGGCCGTGGGAGATGAAGAAGATTAAAGTGAAGAAGAGGAAGACGAAGGCGAAGAGGGAGAAGAAGAACAAGGAGGGGAAGAAGGGAATGAGGAACCGCTGGCCACGGCGGCGGCCATTGCTCGCCCCGACCGACTCCGTCGGCCACGGCAGCCACAGCCCCAACTCCGGGGAGGATTACCAGAACCCAGGCGACACAAAGTAGGCCCCCAACCCCTCTTTCCATTTTTTTATAATTTTATTTTCATTTTTATTCCATTTCCAAAGCCCTCGGGCTAGAAAACCTGAAACTCAGAAATAAGACGCCCTTATGGGTGTCGCGATTTAACAGAGAGACGCCCAGACCTGGGTCGTCAATTCAACTTATTTTCTGCAAAATAATTAACCTCATGAAAACACGCCTTGCAGCATGTCGTCCATTTAAATTATCATTTTTTTATATCAACCATGCTGTTAATTTCCATGCATTTCTTTTCCAATTATTTTTAAATATCTTTGCCATGAATTGTTTCGCATGCTGTCCTTTAATTATTTTTGAAAACCCTGGAAAACAACGCCCCCCACCGGGGCGTCAATTCAACAAAGAACGACCAAACCAGCGGTCGTCAATTTATTAATTCCAGAATAAATAATTAGGACCCAAAACCCATTTTAAAAAAAACGTCCTACACAGGGGCGTTACTTGATCAAATGACGACCCTGGGACAGGCGTCAATTGAAAAATCTTTAGGAAATTAGAAATTAACCTCAAAACCACGCCCCCCACAGGGGCGTCTCTTAAATAAACAACGACCTAGGCCAGGTCGTTAATTAATGAATGCATACGGTCTTCACATCTCTTAGAAACCACGCCCCCCCTCAGGGGTGCCAATTAAACAAGCCACGCCCCGGGGGCGGTCGTTAATTAAATCAAACATCAAAATCTCAACCAAGGCAATTAAGTGAATTTCAGCATGAATAATTGAACAATTAAGCCAAAATTTCTTTCTTTATGCATGCAGGGGTTGATGAGGACACGGATCTCCTGGGTCATGGTCCGGGCAGCATATTACGGCCTCCCCGAGTTCCAGAGAGCCAGGGTAGATGCTATGGGGTTCGGGGCCTTCCTTAGCATAGAGCCCATTAGGCCTGACTTAGCACTTATCTAGGTTTTGAGGGAGAGATGTGATAGGACTAGCCGGGCATTCCTGATGCCCTGGGATCATATGGTTCCTACCCTAGAGGATGTGGCTAGGATTACTGGGTTGAGGGTAGATGGTGAGGCAGTGAGCGAGATCACCTACTCTGACTATACTGAGCTTACCCAGAGGCTGCTAGGGCTAGAGATGGTCTATGAGACAGCTAGCGAGTGCAGGACTATCCTCCGCACTGACCTGACTACAGTGATGGGTTTAGGAGATGCTAGGCACAGATCTGGGGAGTCCTTAGAGTAGTTTTCTCAGAGGTTGACCGATGGGGCTAGGGCAGCCTATTGCCAGGACCCAGCCGACAGGGAGAGGGCAGACCGAGACCTGAGGAGGTTCCTATTCTTGATGCTCGGGAGGCTATTGCTCGGCACGAAGGGCGATGTCATCAACTGTCGGTTCCTAGGGATCCTCGAGGACTTAGAGGGAGTCGGCAGGTACGCCTGGGGAGCAGCACTGCTGGCGCACCTGATAGCCGACCTGTCTACGGGGACAGGTCGAGAGACGATCGTCAGTGGCTTCTCACCTTTTCTTCAGGTATGCACATCTTTTTTCTTTCTTTTCTTTTACTTTATGCATGTGAATGCCTCACTAATGCAATGCATGGATGCAGGTTTGGAGCCATCTGTACATGCCGATGGGACGCGTCGACCCACGGCCCGGAGGTGAGGGATCTTTCCCTCTAGCACAGTGCTGGCTGTCGGTAGTCTTCGGAGCCCCACTCTCTTACGAGCTGTGGGTGTTACGGAGGGAGTTCTGAGACTTTCCTCCATCACTGGTACACATGATGAATGTTATGCGATTTTTTTTTATTTTTATTTTTGCGTGAATATGATGATGATGATGAATATATGTTTATGGATGCAGGTGCGATGGAGGCCCTATGAGGGGATGACCGACGAGGGCCAGCCATGGGTCGTGGCGGGTCGACCTCGCTTCGAGCATGAGCTTTAGGTTCACTGCCTGAGCGAGATCGAGCCGTTACGGCTTAGGCTGGTGATGAGGACCCTGGGCCTACATCAGGAGTGGGTAGAGGTTGGAGAGCCGCGAGGGATCGGGAAGAAGACGCGCGGTCACAGGAAGGCGATCGACTGGAGGGTGCGGTTCGAGGACCAGTACGCCGACTGGCGGCGAGGCGGGACACGAGTCACCTCCTAGGCGACTGACAGCTCTGAGTACCTCCGGCACTACTGGGAGGTTTACACCGGTCGACCCCAGATGAGGGTCCTAGGGGTATGTATGAATGCACTTATTTCTAAATTGAATGCAAATGCTTACATATCTATAATGTGACTAATATGTAATGAATGCAGGATGCACGAGACATAGCAACGATGGATGCCCAGGCCAACCTACACAGCCTGGAGGACCAGCTGGCCACCACACGGGCGGACCTGGAGACCCTGGTGAGTTTTTAAATTATTCCTATATGCAAATGATTTTTTTTAATGAATTATTGATGATTAGCCACTGACAATCTTAATGAATGCAGCGTGCCAAGCAGGGAGCAGCAGGGAGAGATACGGGAGAGGCCTCTAACTCGAGAGGGCCTAGTGCAGAGGCAACTGCACTAGCGGAGCAGCTGGCGGGGGCAGTGGCTCAGACCGAGGCGGCAGAGCGTGACCTCGCCTCACGGGTAAGTTTCAAAAACTCAGACCTCATTCAATTATTTATTATTATGTGCTGATAAAAAAGGTGTTTTGCAGACGGAGGAGCTTCGAGCCGCTCTTACTTGCATCGAGGAGGGCCAGCAGGCGATGACCACACGGGTGAGTTTTACTTTTAACCATGCATTCATTTCATAAATTGCTGAATTATTGCATTAAATGTGGAACTGATGACTTGTTTACCTGTTTGCAGACTACACAGTTACAGGCGACTCATACCCGGGCTTCCCTAGCTGGGGCGGAGTTGGCGATCCGTGAGCAGCGGGTCGCGGAGCTGGAGAGGGCTTTGAGGCGGCGGGAGGAGCTGCCTCAGGACGTAGCGGAGCTGCGGGTCGCTCTTGAGCTGGAGTGGAGAGAGCGTGCGCGAGAGCGCGAGGAGTGTGCTCGGGAGTGTGAGGAGCACCTGGCAGACCGTGTGCGTCACCACGAGCTACAGCAGTCAGAGCGTGCCCGGTACCAGAAGCAGGTGGCAGCGCGCGAGCGTGAGCTGGCAGACTTGAGGACCCAGCTAGCCGTTACCCAGGAGCGGCTACGAGCGTCAGAGGAGCGTCTCCAGCGAGGGCGTGAGCGGGCGCGAGCTGTAGGGTACAGCTTCACCAGCTCCACCTTTGTTGCGGGCTCTTCCCTTCGAGAGAGGAGCGAGGCAGGGGGCCAGGTTCGGGTTCCAGCTTCTTCACGGGGGCCCATGCCCCCTCCACCAGCGCCACCTCGGGACGGCGAGGACGAGGTAGAGAGTAGGTGAGAGGAGGGTGGAGGCGAGAGCTGAGAGAGACTTACTTGTACTCCTCCACCCTCACACCTGTACTCAGATATTTATGATGTATATATATATGAGGTTGAATTTTTTTGTCTCCTGAGCACTTGTGTAGTTGTGTACTTCTAGGCGTGTACTTTGCTTCTCTTTTTTTTTCACGTTGTTCACTTTTGCTTTACTTTTCCCTGCGCCTGCAGTTGTAGTCCACACTTAAATAAACAGGTTAATTCATCTGTTCGACTTGGCCCCTTGCTCAATAAGCAAGGGATGTTTTACTTGTGACCTTGATAACGGGTCAAGGGGCCAAGCCTTTAATCAAATAAGGCAAATGAAACGACCGATAAAGGGAGATGCAATATGCAAGCACACGCATGCAAACAATAATAAAGATGCCCAATGCAAAAATACAAGCACACTCATGAAGAATAAATCAGCATTTTTTTCTTTTCCTTTTTATATATTATTATTATTTTTTCTTTTATTTGCTGAAAAATGGGCCTTAGATTAAGTCGTTATTTAAATAAAAGACGTCCTAGTTGACGACGTGATTTTGAAAAAGATTTTTAATTTTTGTTGAAAAGACGACCTGTCCAGGGGCGTTATTTTAAAAAAGATGACCTTTCCATTAGGCGTTAATTCTATTAAGCGCACCTTAAACAAAGGCGTTAATTTTTGTTGTTTTCCAAATTGGGTTTGTCAAGGCTGCGAGGGCTCTGGGCCCTACCAGGCCACCATTTAGGATTCATTAATCTTTCTTGCATAATCAAAAGAGGGTCCACGTGCTAATGATTGAACTTATGCACAAGATCTCACGCGGTGCAATTTCCTAGGTCAGTCTCGACCATCATGCTGGTTTATGACTTACCACCAAGAAGAGATGGAAGAAAATATAAGGAAGCCCATAAGGGATTCTGAGAAGCCTGAGGCAAAACTACCTCCCCTACCCTATGCCTGTTGGGGTTCAGTTGTTGGCATAGAGAAATTTTGTTGCCTTTTGCCTCTTTCATATTGCATGCATACACCCAAGGTTCCCCTTGCGGGGACTTTGCCCTCTTGACATGCTCTTCTTTTCACAATTTGACTTTCACTTTGAAGTTGATTTGCATTGATAAAAAAAACCTAATTGTACTTGGGCTTTTGCGGCATTTTTGTTCCCTTTTGGGCCCTGACTTCCACCTACTAAGGCGGCGGGTAGGCTTGGCGGGTCTACCCCGAGACCTCCCTTCCTCCCTTATGGGCCGAAGAAGAAAAGAATGGGTATTGTCTTCGCCTTTAGTCAGGTTTTGACCATCCATCGGACTTTGCACCGCTTGAGTTGAAGAATAAGCGTGTAGTGTGTGTAGGTGTCGACCCCATTTTAAGTTAGCAAGACTGATGAATGAATTCGGAATTTTGACCCTTCAGACCTTGCGTCCTCGCAACCATGGCAACCATTTTGAAAATTTTTCAATATATATATTTTTTGGATTTTGGAAATTTTATTATATTTTTTTTGGATTTTTATTGGATTTTGGAAATTTTATATTCTTTTTTGGATTCTGAAGATTTCTATTTTTTATTTAGATTTTGAATTAGGGGTAGTATTTCTTAAGGTACAGCCCGTTCCAAGGATGAGTTAGTTCTTCTCCTTCAGCATTAATCAGTTTATAAGCATTGCCAGGATAAACATCTTTTATAACAAAGGGGCCTTCCCAGTTTGGTTGAAGTTTTGAACGGGGCCCACCAGGTTTTACAAAAATTCTCTTAATTACCATCTCACCGACTTTGAATTTTCTCTCAATTACTTTCTTTTGATAAAAAACGTGAAAGCCTATTTTGATAAACGAGCGCATGCTCAGCGGCGACCAGACGCTTCTCATCTAGGAGTTCCAACTGGGCAAGGAGTGAATCACGACGCTCATCAATAGAGAATTCCTTGCCCAATTATACTCGCAATGATGGAATAAGAATCTCATAAGGGACTATCGCTTCCATTCCATAAGTAAGGGCAAAAGGGGTTTGCCCAGTGGGGGTACGAATGGAAGTGCGATAGGCCCAGAGAGCTTCAACTAGCTTGTCTGGCCAATCCGAGAATTTATTAGCTTCACACGTCTTTTTAACAATTTTGATCAAGGTTTTATTAGTTGCCTCTGCTTGGCCATTGCCCTGTGGATAATAGGGAGAAGAATGATGCAGTGCAATGTTATACCTGTTGCAGAGATCCTTGAGCTCTTGGGAGATGAATTGAGGTCCATTGTCAGTGACGATGGTACTCGGGATGCCGAACCTTTTGATGATGTTCTTCATTATGAATTTGCAGACGGTTGATGCTTTGATCTCCACGAATGCTTTCGCTTCCGCCCACTTGGTAAAGTACTTCGTTGCCGTGAGGATGAATGATTTTTGCTTCGTGAGGAGGTTCGAGTCACCAAGAGGTCCAATGATATCGAAAGCCCACATGGAGAAAGGCCATGGGGAGGACATAGGATGGAGTGAAGAAGCAGGAGAATGAATATTGTCGGCGTGCAGTTGGCACTTAACACACCTTCGAACATAGATGGAACAATCCTCTTCTAGAGTTGGCCAATAGAAGCCTAGCCTAAGGATCTTCTTAGCTAGCATCTGGATGTTCACATGACCACCACACACTCCTGAATGCGCCTCTTCCACGACCTTCCAGGATTCATCATCGTCAAGGCATCTTAATAAAACACCCGTGAGCCCTCTTCTATAGAGCACACCTCCAACCAAAACATACCGTTAAGCAACTCTTCTGATTGCTTTCCTTTCTTCCACAGTGGCTTCTTCGGGATAGGATTGATCATTGCAATATCTGGCAATCTCATAATACCAAGGTTTCTCTTCATCAGCCAACTCTTCTTGCCAATCTAACAACATGACCTCTTTGCCTTTAAGAGTTTCCTTCCGCTTGACCTTCTCGAGCACCTTGTCCCTAATGTCGAGGAATGCACGATCCTTAATAGCTGGAGTGTCACGCTGATGAATGAGAGGAACGTGAAAATCTCGTTGGAGAGGAAAGACTAAAGCAGAGGCCAAAGAGGCAAGAGCGTCAGCCAAGATGTTCTGGCTTCGAGGGACATGGATGAAGATCAACTTAGTGAAGAGTTTGGCATAAGCTGAAGCAAGTTCCTGGTAGGACTTGAGTTTAGGATTGATAGTGCGGCACTTGACAAGCACCTGGCGTAGAATGAGTTGACTGTCACCCACGATTCGTAATTGACCATATTTATAAGCGGTTTGAAGACCGGCCAAAAGGGCCTCATACTCAGCTATATTGTTCGTGACAGGGAAAGTGAGTTGAGCAGCAAAT
Source organism: Amorphophallus konjac (assembly GCA_022559845.1). Taxonomy (NCBI): domain Eukaryota; kingdom Viridiplantae; phylum Streptophyta; class Magnoliopsida; order Alismatales; family Araceae; genus Amorphophallus; species Amorphophallus konjac. Next base: position 183,349,003 of record CM040123.1, on the reverse strand, counting down.
GGGATGGTGACCCCTTCTGGTGATAAAAGAACCATGCCGATCCCTCTTCCTTGGGAATTTAGAGCTCCATCAAAATGTAATGTCCACATAGGATCGTGGGGTTGATTAATGGACATTAGTTCTTCATCTGGAAACTCTGAATTGACAGGATCAAATCGAGGGAGAGGGTGGTGAGCAAGATGTTCGGCGATGGCGTAACCTTTGATTGCTTTCTGTTGAATGTAAGTGATGTCAAATTGAGAGAGAAAACTTTGCCAGCGTGCCAATCGGTCGGTAAGGACAGATTTTTCAAGAAGGAATTTAATCGGATTCATGCGAGCAACGAGGTGAACCTCGTGAGCTAAGAAATAATGTTTTAACTTCTGAACTACCCAGACTAAAGCAGCACAAATCTTCTCCATGGCTGAGTACCTCTGTTCACAAGGGTTGAGAAGTTTAGACAAGTAGTATGCTGCCCTCTCCTTCCCTTCTTCATCCACTTGAGCTAGGACAGCACCTACAGAGTCATCCAGGACAGAAACATAGAGGATAAGTGGTTTGCCCGGAATTGGCGGCCTCAGGACAGGAGGATTGGCCAGATAATCCTTCAATCCGTCAAAAGCTGCCTGACACTTGTCAGCCCAATTAAACTTGACCCCCGGCTTAGTAAGCTGGTAAAATGGCCTGCATCTTTGTGAGTGCTGGGAGATGAAGCGGCGAATAAATTGCAACCTCCCGATTAATCCTCGAACTTCCTTAAAATTCTTGGGAGGAGGCATATCTCGGATGGCCTTTGCCTTATTGGGATCAACTTCAATTCCTCTTTTGCTGACAATAAATCCAAGCAACTTCCCTGATGAAACACCAAATACACACTTTTTGGGGTTCATTTTCAACTGATATTCTCGTGATCTTTGCAAGACTTTAGCTAAAACCCCAGGATGCTCAATCCTTGTTCTTGATTTTACTACCAGGTCATCCACATACACCTCAATAAAAATATGAATCATATCATGAAAAATTGCCATCATAGCCCTCTGATAGGTGGCTCCAGCATTCTTGAGTCCAAAAGGCATGACCACATAGCAGTAAGTACCCCATGGTGTAGTGAATGACGTTTTCTCTTGATCTTCTTCAGCAAGGCGAATCTGATTATAACCCGAAAAACCATCCATGAAGGAGAGAGTCTCAAATCCTACCGTATTATCAATCAAAACATCAATATGAGGGAGGGGGAAGTCATCTTTAGGACACGCACGGTTGAGGTCCCGAAAGTCTATACAAATTCGAACCTTTCCATCTTTCTTCATGACCGGGACGATGTTAGCCACCCAGTTAGGATAGAGGACAACTCTAACAAATCTAGCCTTATGAAGCTTGTCTACCTCTTCTTTCATCTTTAAAGCCATGTTAGGGTGGAAATGTCTCAACCGTTGTTTGATCGGGACAGACCCTGGCTTAAGTGTAAGCTGATGTTCAACGAGTGCAGGGTCTAATCCAGGCATATCTTCATAACTCCATGCAAACGTGTCCTTGTATTCTTAAAGTACCAAAATAAGTGCCTCCTTTTCGGCAGGCGGCAAATTCTTGTTGATGAGGACAATCCTAGGGTCTTCTTCCGTACCCAAATTTATTTCTTTGGTAGGCTCTTCTACTGAGGCTGATGGTTCGTCAAATCTTCTCATGCCACTAGCAAGGGCATCAGCCTCGTCCTCATATTCTTCATAACTTTCATCCCCCTCTTCAACAGGGTCTTCATCATTCATAATCTCATAGACACCAAGACCCTCATAAGAAGCACAAGTACCCTCATATTCTAACTCTGGCAGGATAATCGGATTCTCTAGGAATTCGGGGAGGGTTGAGCATGCCCGATATCTTCTAGCCAATTCTATCAAGAATCTGCGTGGAATTCGGTTACCCTTGGATTTCCTATGTGAAACTACCCCATGGATTTTATTATTAGAAGAAGAAGAGCAGCTAGCTTGATCATTAGAAGAAGAAAAGGGAGGGGGTGAAAAAGTAGATACAGGAGGGTATACAGATGAGGACCCCTCGCAGGAGGGGTGGAAATGGTTTATTAGTGAATCTTGGAAGAGCGGCCCCTGGGTCGGGGCACACTCAGAGAGGAGATAAGATGTCTCCTCAACAGAGATGGAGGATGAAGAAGTTGGAATTTTGGCATTTTTTTTTCTTTTTCGTTTTTGTTTTTATCTTCATTTTTATTTTCTTTTCCAAGGAGAAAGCAGTGTAAAGGGAGAATAGAAGGAGGAGTGGAGATTGAAAGATTGGAGAAAGATTGAATCAAAGACGACCCACGCGGGGGTGTGATGGAGAGTTTGGAAAATTGCTCGAGGAGCAAGGGAGGAATTGAAAGAGAGACTTGTATTGAATTTGGAGGAAAGCTGATCATGATCGGAGGCGGTCTCGGCACGTGAGAAAATAATTGAGAATGCAGAGAAGCAAGAAGAGACGGATGCATAGAAGTGAGAGAGAAAAGGCCGACCCACAACCTGTCTATTGTAAATCCTTCTTCATATGGTACATCAGGCTCTCTAGTGTCTGTATAATCACTCAGCAGCTGCCTCTTGTCTGTTATCACAACAGGCTTTTCAATCAAGTCGTGGATCAGTGGCGGCCATTCCGGATCTGTCGGCATGAAGAGACGGCTTAAGGCAATAGTAATGTCATTCATATCAAACCATCTATACCAGTCACACTCTGGATCATCCATTTTCCTCCTCTTATCAGGCCTTAGAGATTCCAGGGCTTTGTATGTAACCAGTGGAGTAATATGTCGAGCAAACTGTCTAGCATGAACATCTTGACAGTCTAACATGGAAGTGATTATTGTAGTCTGCTCATTATTTTGGACGCCACCTTTAATAAAATGTGTCTGTAATGTCCATGTAAGCGGTTGGCGATCTATCTTTAAAGTGGATGTCATGACTGCCCATGGTTCATTTTCATCTTTGCTCAGCCCTTTGTAGCCTAGAACGCCTCGTGCAATCAATTTCTGTGACTTGACAGGCCTAGTTTTGCCCTGACAATTGACACCCAGGCCTTTGCCGACCTGGTACCCCATTCTCATCAAAATATTCCATCCCGGGGTGTTCATTGTGTTCTTCTTCTTTTTCCCCTTGGAAGTTAGGGGTGTCATGGCAACTGTTGTAACTGTCTCGGGTGGCATCGGCCGTGGGTGAGGGATATCCAACATTGATAGAAACGGTTTGTTGGAATGCCAAATAGAAGGAACTGACGTTGCTAGGTGTATGTCTTCATCAGGCAGGATCGGCATGCTAGTCACTTTGATAATGCGGCCCTTGTGTGGAAACTTGAGGCATTGATGATTTGTAGAGGGCACTGCATCTAACTGTTGAATATAGGGGCGACCCAAGATGCCATTGAATGTTGGATCCATATCCAAAATGTGAAAATCGACTGTGATTGTTGCTGGACCCAAACTAACCTTTAATGTTATCATGCCCAAAGGAGGTTTCTTAGTATTGTCGTATGCTGTGACTGTTATGGTAGATGGCCGAATCTGATTTTCTGGAATGCCGCACATCATCAAAGTGGTGGGCGGTAATACATTGATGGATGCCCCAGTGTCCACCAAGCATTGTTTTACTGCCACTTTATTTATGTCCACTGTGATGCATAAAGCATACTTTCTTGCTGGTTGAGGTGCCAGTTCATGTTCATAAAAAGTAATTGCCGGCTGACTGCTAGCGGGCGTCAAGACTGTGGGTATCTGCTCGGTAGGGATGTCCTCATTGACCATAACTTTCTGTAAATATTCCTTTAGAGCCAATTGATGAGTGGTTGACCACTTAATTAATTCTAGAGTAGAGATTCTTGCTGGAGTTCGGTCAAGATGCTTCAGTAAATCATATTGAGTGCCTGGCATGGACTCTTGCTCCTGTTCTTGTTCATTTGGCCCCTGTGCGGGCTCCTGCTCTCTCTGGGGAAAGATGTGCTGGAACATCCATCCACTACGGAGCGGTGCCATGGTTCGACGCACCTCTGTCGGGGCAAGGATGGAGGGAGGATTGGAAGAAGAAGGGGTGTTAGCATTGAAAATTGGTGGAGGAGTGTTTGAAGAAGAAATCGGTGAGGAATTTGACAAGGCAGCCCCCGTAGGAGGCGTAGGAGTAGGAAGGGGTGCCCGAGTGTGGGAAGTGCTAGCGGATTGAACAAGGAGGGTTCGGGGTATAAATGGTGGCTGAGCTGATGGTGGAGGTGTCCTTACCGGCGGAGGAGTGATGGTAGTGGATGTAACCGGTGCTGATGACGGGCGAATGAGGAGTGGCCTAGATGGTGATGGCGAAGGATTGGTGGCGAATGATGGAGTTTGCTGCGTCGGAGGCTGTGGTCGTGGTGGACGGGTAAGGAGAGATCGGGTTGGCAAGGATGAGGAATTAGTGGGGACAGATGGGTTAACTGGGCGCAAAAGGGAGCGACCTAATTGAGGGGTAGAAGAAGAAGGAAGTGTGCGCAAAAGGCGCGGAGGTTGATTTGAATTATGATTGAATGCCCCGACAGAGGCGTTTTCTTCGTGCCATCCCTGCCCTCTCTCTACTTCATGGAGAGACGTGACTGGGTTCACATGCTGATTTGCTTGGTGCTCCGGCAATGGGTTGTGGACAATCCCCATATCTTGCTGAGGTGCTGGAGCTTGCTGTTGTACTGGTGGAGCTGGTTGCTGCGGTTGCTGAGCTTGTTGTTGCCGAGGAGGCCTTCTTACTTTCATAGCAGCGATGAACTGTCTCATCTCGTCCCAATTAATGCCACCCTGGTCATTTAAATCATAGATGTAGTCCTTGAAGTGAAAGCAATGGTCAACATTGTGACCAGGGGAGCGGTGGAAAACACAATAGCGGGACATGTCAACATTAGCGAGCCATGCTGTCCTTTCTTTTGGTAGCATGAGTAGATTAGCAGCCATCAGGGCATTAAATATATCTGGGAGACTTTCTCGCAATGGCGGATAATGTGCCCTTTTGGGGCCAAGTGGTCTCCTTTGCTGTTGTTGTTGCGGGCCATAGTTGGTGGGTGGCGGTACTTGGTGGTACTGTTGCGGAGCTGAGGAGTCTGCATGTGGCGTTTGGTTTTGTGGAGGAGCAAGGGAAGGTTGAGGAGCAAATTGGTGTTGTGGGGGTGAGTGGAAGAGGGTGTTTTGTTGTGGAGGTGGCGGAGGTCGTGGGTTAGATTGGCGAAAAGGTGTGGGGTTGCCGACCGCGCCAACTTGCTCATTGATGACGGTGCCCTCAGTCGTGGGCCCGCTATTGTTGACATTTGTATTTTTCTTGACCAACCGTGGTTTCGGTTCGAACATGCCCATGATGGGCAAATCCTTCATCTGAGTTTGAATATATCGAGCTCTTTCATAGAGCTCCTCCATGGTGGTCAATCTGTTCATGGCTAATATATGCCGGAACTGAGGGGTTGCATTTGAAATAATCATTTTAACCTGCTCCGGTTCTGACAAAGTATCTTTCAATTTCTCGGCCATTGATCGCCATCTATCAGAAAATATGATGAAGTCCTCCTCGGGCTTCATTTTCTCTGCAACCAGGTCCGTAACAGATAGAGAGGGTCCAACCCGATCCCTATACTTCTGCAAGAATTTCCTTTGAACCACATCAAAATTGCTGGCATCTGTCGGATCCAAGGAATAAAACCACTCGAGGGCTGGCCCCTCTAGGGATCTTCTAAACAAATAAGCCAGTGAGGCTTTGTTGCCTTGCCAAAAAGAGGTCGCATACATAAAATCCTTCAAGTGAATAAATGGATTGCCAGTTCCATTGTATCGCCGGAAATTCGGCATCTCCGAAGGTGGTAAGTGAAAAACTGGCAATGTAGGCAGAGAGATCTCTGGAGCATTCTTGGCAGCAGTAACCTTGTTGAGTTGTTCTTCCATGCTAGCCAATTTCTGAAGGAGCAAAGCATTAGTGTCTGACTCGACCGGGGCCGAATTTGGAATGAAGGTATTTGGCATAAGCGTCCTTAGAATTTGGGGAGGTTGAAAGAATTGGGGCCTAGCCGCGGAATAACTTGGCTGTTGGGCCGGCATGGCCGCACCGGGTGTTGGTGGACAAGAGGGGGGTTTGTGCAAGACCGCCTGGTCATTAACAACGTGATGGCCACTCGCGGCAGGAGGGGGACTAAAAGATGAAGAGGGAATAGATTTCCCTTTCAAAGCGGCCTGAACTACCTGCCGCTGGGAATCGTCCAATTGAGATATTGCATGAATTAAATCATTGACGTTGAAAGAAGGGGAGGCGTTCCCCGATGTGTTCTGATTGGATGGTAAAGCTTGAGAAGAGGGTTCAACCTCGTGAGTTGTGGTGTCAACCACATGAATTTGAGAATAATGAGCCTGATATGGAGGGTGGTTTCCCTCATGATAGATGGAATCTTGGAGGGGTGCCTCATAAGATTGATCAAAAATATTCTCTTCCACATCATCATAAGCGTACCCGTAGCTTGCCATGTTGATAATCTTACCTGAACGGAGTTGCATGTTTAAGCAGAGAAGCTTATTTTGGAGGAATTATAATTGCAGTAATCACTCAATCCAATCAAGTTATGCAAACAAGTTGTAATGAACGCAAGCTTTTAGATTCAAGTCTGAGATTAGAGTGAATTAAATTGATGTACAATCCTCTCTCTTTGTAGTGTAGAACTTAGTTGTGAGTTTCGGTTGTGATATCTGAGTTAACTAAGTTCTTTCTCTCTCCTCACCAACGGTGGGCTATCTAAACTCCGGGTACCTCAAGGTACAACCAGCCCGGCATCTGTGAGGGAATCCACGGGTGCGGGGACTTACGGAGGTCTTGGAAAAGGGATTTCCTGTCCAAAGAGACGGAATGCTCAATGGAGGGTTATCCCGATTCCAAGAGAGGTGTATGGAATCCTAGTGTAGAGAGAGGAGGTCTCTCAACCCAATGCCACAAAATGCAGAATAATATAAGCAGATCACACCAATATAATCAAATGATGAATGTAAGAATCAATCCAGCATGAATAAACACAAGAAGCAAGTCTCTGTGAACGCAGAGGAAAGAGACGACTCTGAAGCAGTCACTACTAATGGAAGAGACGACAGTACGGCTGTCGTGTATCACTGTGAGGCGCTCTCAGACAGTGCAAAACCGCGCCTTAGTGTGAGGCGCTATATGTGAAAAGGATGCCTCTGACAGAGGGCGTCAAATGTGAGTGGTGCACACGATCAAAATAAAAAACACGCCTTGATGCAAGGCGCTAATCAATAAAAGGACGCCCGTAGAGAAGGGCGCGAATTCACAGATAGAGTAAAAAAACCAAGAGACGCGATGAAAGACGCCTTGGCAGAAGGCGTTAAACAGAAAAAGGACGCCCTGGATCAAGGCATTAACTCAAAAAACACCTTTATAGAAGGCGTTAATTTAGGAAAATCACTGGACTGGGTGATCCCGGAGTGTGCAGTGTGCACAGTGGAGGGTGCCCGTAGGGCACAAGGGAGGGGTACCGTGGGTACCAAAGGGAAAGGGCACACGTGGGTGCCAAAGGGGAAAGGGCACGCGTGGGTGCCAATGGGAAAGGGCACACGTGGGTGCCGATAGGAAAGGGGTAATCAACAGAAAAACAGTGGTTGTCCCACCGTGATCGCCAATTTGTAGATTATGGAAAATCCACTTTTAAGACAAAAAATAATAAAAATATGAAGAATGAAGAATGGAGACAATGATAAAAAGGGAGTGTGAGGGAGCACGTGGTGCTAATAAGGAGTGTGATCGCCAGAGGGGTTACCTCAAGAAGAAAGAAGATGATCGCGAATACCTGATGAAGATGAAGATGCGGGATGGATGTAGATTCCTTCCTCCTCCTTTACCGGCCGGCCGATGAAGGGGGTTTTCCTCTTGATTACCCTTGACCAAAGAACAAACAAAAGAAGAAGGGATTAGCCAAACGTGAGTGTAGTATCAATTCAAAAGAACAATAGGATGATGAAAGTGAAGCATAAAGTGTGCACCTTTTAGTTATTTTTAAAACCCCTAATAGAATTAGGGAAGGAGAAGATGCAAAAAAAAACTAATGCAAGAGAAGACTATATGATGATGCTGAACAACGACAGAACGATGATGAGATGATAAAGATAAACGAACAGAAAGAAGCCCATGATGTTCCTGACAACAGTAAAGGGAAACCACGTTGATGCTACAGCTGTGGTTAGTGCAGCAGGAGGGAGATGATGAAGAGAGCCCTTTCCGTTCTTCTGTAAACTCTAATCTCTGTCTGAGCAATAGCTCTCTGTAAACTAGCTTCTGTAACCTCAATCGGCAGCCCCCCCCGTCCTCGCGCGAGATCAACCAGGGCATCTTTTTATAGGGTTTCGATCACAGATAATCATAGATTTGGGAAGATAAGATCAAGCAATGATCATCAATAGCAAGGACTCTAGTTCCCAGATCGAGCAAGTGATTAATCAAGGCAGGGAACTCTCCAGGACAGGTGTACCCAAACAGGACACGGAAGGGTGAGAGAGGACCCTCAGAAGGGCATCAATTAAAATTGATGACCTGCCCTAAGGCGTTAATTCAAAACACGACTGGGACAAAGGCGTCAACTCCTGGATTTGAATTTAGTAATAAAAAAACTTTCTTATTTGAAAATTGTGAAGAGACGCCTGAAGAATAGGCGTTAATTGAAAACACGCCCTAAGAAAGGACGTTAGTCATTGATTTTCAAATCGTAATTGGACTCTCATAATACCAGGAATTGACGCCCTTATCTATGGTCGTCCTTTCTTGAGATCACGCCCCAGATAAGATCGCTATTTAAATAACGCCCCTCTTCAAGTCGCTAATTACAAAAATGCAAGAAAAAAAATCATAAAAACCCACACAAAAATAGAAAACTTTATATTATAGAAATATTGAAGTTCACTTTGGGGAGTTATCATAGTAACATGAGATTTGATCAACATAGTATCAATTTTGGCGTGTCTACAGCACTGTCTGGTGACTAAAGTCTATGCATATGCAATTTTCAAGTCTGTGCACATGCATTACCGGCCTGTTTGAGGTCTAAGCATGTGCATACACAAGTCTGAGCATATGTACAGATTGCATATTCAAGTCGGTGCACATGCACCGCTTATCTTAGATAGATTGATGCATTTCTTACGCTTACCTAAAATATATTAATGCATCTTTGTCTGACTTATACCATGATCACATTCTCTTATAAGTGAGAGCATATTGACTATTCACTCATGACTACAATCTGTTTGACGAAATGCCTTTGTTCTGATTAGCAGGAACTTAAGTCACTAAAGGACCCAAGATCAAATATGTAAAAGGCAGGATGCCTTACGCTTAGCATGGTCACGTGGTTCGAAGTCTTCAACTTAAACAGGCACATGATCCAAGAAGGAGTCGTGCCTGGGGATTCAGACACGTGGATAGATCTACTTTATACCCTGACACGTGGACATCCAGCAGCGTACCTGTTCGAATTTCCTTGGGCTGGAATGTGTTTCCCACGCGCTCGTGAGGCTATAAATAGAGGCCTGATCAAACTGAAGATATACACACAAGAGAGAAGAAAATAGTGAAGAAAAGAAGAAAAAGCGGAATTACAGTGAAGAAGCGAGAGGGTCTGAGAGTCTCCAGAGATCAGTAGAATTTAGTTGAGTTTAGTTGAGAGAAAAGAGTAAGAGCGAAGAGTTGAGATAGAAACATGGGATCGAAAAGTGGATGATTCTCTGAAGAGCTATGAGCGATCAAGAGATATGTAAGTGGAGTTTTGTATGTCTTGATTTCTGGATCAAATCCAGACCTCGTTCTGCTCAAGTGAGCAACAGATTGTCTTGAATTTTTCATTTGATTTTGTTCTTGACATTTTCTATTCGCTACTATTTCTGTAAGCAGTGAGTCAGTAGTTTTTCAAGCTGTGTGTCAGTGACAAGGAAGTAATTCCTTGGAAGCAAGTTGTGAGGCTCAACAGAGCAAGCTATGAGGCTCAGCTGTCTGGGATCTATTCCCCAAAGCTGTGGATCAGCGGTTTGTAGGGATCTATTCCCCAAAGCTATGGATCAACAGATTTTAAGCTGTGGATCAGTAGATTTTAAGTTGTGTGTCAGCGGAAGCCTTACTCAATTGCGTAAGGGGTGGATGTAGATCTCTAGATTGAGATCGAACCACCTTAAAGACCTTCTTGTAGTGCGTGTGATCTTATTGTGCTCTTCTTCTTCCTGATATTGCAATTCATCGAATGCTCATTACTGATTTCTGAATTCCTGATACTTCGTTTAAGCTTAAACTTTCAACCAGTGCTGTATATCAAAAGGTTTGGTCCAAATGATAGGCTACACCTATCTGGAATACTTAACCTTGTGTGAGGAGAATCTAATTCTAACCTCCACCCAGTATAGCTTCATTTGGTTGACTATTTCTTAATCTTGAGTGATATTTTATTAAATTGGTTGTGTTAGCTGTAGCATTTTAATTCCACATTCTAAGTGCTTTAAATTAGCTAAGATTAGGGGTAGATCTATTCACCCCCCCTCTAGATCTGTCAGTCATCTGAAACAACACTTGGTATCAGAGCCTAACTTTCCTTCTAAGGCTTTACATCCCGGAGAGATTAGCAAATGGATGTTAGAGGGTTAACAGCTGAAGGTCACTCTACTACTAAGCCTCCATATTTTGATGGATCCAATTACACTTATTGGAAGAGTCATATTCAAGTTTTCCTTAGAGCTAAGGACTACGAAATTTAGAAGGTAGTTAGCAAAGGCCCCTTCGAACTACCTGAGGATGAAGTGGTCTGGACCAGAGAGCATATTTGTAGATCTACTTTAAACTGGAGTGTTGTAAATGCCATGCAGTGTGCTCTTCATCCCACCGAATTCTCTAGATTCTCTTCCTGTTCTATAGCTAAGGAGATGTGGGATAAATTGGAGGGGATCTATGAAGGGACTTCTCAAGTTAGGGAGACATAAGTCAACATGTACGTTTCTGAATATGAGGCTTTCAAAATGAAGCCTGATGAGTCCATCTCTGAGATGTATGCTCGTCTGAATGTGATTACCAACAGTTTAAGAAGTCTGGGAAAAACCTATACTGAGAGGAGCTGGTCAGAAAGATACTAAGGTCCCTTACACTTATTTGGCACACTAAGGCCACTATCATGGAGGAATCTAGGAATCTAGCCACCACTTCAGTAGATGAGCTCATCGGTTCTCTCATGACATATGAGTTGAAGTTTAAGATGGTTGATGAATCTGAGAAGAGAAAGAAACCCCTGGCTCTTAAATTTACAACTAGTAACAAAGGGTCATCTAGTGAGCATAGCTCTAGCAGTTCTGATGAATATCAAGATGAATTCGCCATGTTCACTAGGAATTTTAAAAGGTTTCTCAGAAAGGAAGGAAAGGGGTTTAGGAGAAAATATTTTTCTGAGAAAAGGCAGTCAAAGTCTAAACCTGAAACTACCAAGAAATCTGGCAGCATTGTATGTTATAACTGTAAGAAAGCAGGACATCTGAAGACAGATTGTCCTGAATTGAGAAACAAATAGCCCATGTTGAAAAAGAAGAAGACAAAGGCCATGGTAAGCACCGGGAGCGATGAGGAAGAAGAAAGTCAGAGCAACTCCTCTGACAGTGATAAAGATGAGCGACTATGTTTGATGGCCAAGGATAATGAAGTCAATGAAGATGACATTGAGGTAACTTCCCCATTTGACAATTTTACACTTAGTGATTGGGAAGAAGCATATGTTGAAATACTTGAAAAACATGAAGACATACGTAGAGAGAACAGACATTTGAAAAAGAAAGTAAATTCATTAGTTAATGATACATCTTTGTCTGATAAACTTGCATGTCTAGAAACTGAAAATTTAGAGCTAAAAAACTATCTTGATGAAGCTGAATGTAATAAAATTATCTTAATTGATCTAAGAGTTGAAAATGAGAATATGAATAACACCATTGATGAGATCAAAATAAAAATGCAAAAATTTAAGGAAGAAACTAGGATAGCCATTGAAAAATATGAAGCTGTCAATGGTGTAAATGAAGAACTAAAAAGATCAATTGATAATTTAGAAAAAGAGAATAGGGACAAACAAAATTCCCTTGATGGCATGACACAAGGAACAGATAATCTGAATGCCATCTTGAGAATAAAAACAAACTTCAGAAGAGAAGGTTTGGGTTTTAATCCAACGAACAAGAAAAGGTTTGATGTAAGAACTATCTCATTTGTTGGTGAAAAGGGAACATCACAACCTTTAATAAAAATGACTTCTAGAGAGAATCAGAATAAAAAGTCAGTGAAAATCATTAAGAAAACTAGGAACAGTGCCAAGGACAAGGGCAAAAGGAAAATAGAGGTATCTAGGGAATCATGCTCATATACAACTACACCTCATACCAAAGGTCAGGCTAGGGGTCAGTTTCTTAAGGCTAAAGTCCAAGAAAAGTTCAAGCAACAGGAAGGTCCAAGCACCTACCAGAGTGCCTCTACCTATCCTGCATTTCATAATTCCTATCAAAATTCTGATAGAAGAGGTCAAGGCAACCCCTACATAAGATCAAAGAAGCATAATCTCCAGAATTCATATGCTACCTCTATGTATCGACCTTACCCTTGGAACTCCTATGTGCAACCTAGGCACAAAAATCTTTGAAGCCATAACTCTTATGGTTTTATTCATTCCATGTCTGATCAGTCTAGATTCTATAAGACATACACTGTTCCCAATGCCCATTGGACTAGTCACTGGTAGAAAAGATATCAAAATGAAATTAAGAAGAAGAATGTCACACCTCAAAAACAATCTTCAAAAATTGAAAGTGACAAGAAAAAATAGAATAAGCTGAATAACAAGAAATCCACAAGTTTAGTAAAGACACCAAAATAATTGTGGATTCCAAAACACCTCATGTCTAGCCTGCATGATATAACTATTCTTATGGGCCCAAACACTTTTGGGTTCCAAAATTTTCCCCTTTATCTTGTTTGCTAGTATGCCTGGCAGTCAATCATAATAGGTGGTATCTTGGCAGCGGCTGCTCTAGGCACATGACGGGGGATAGAGGCAAATTCTGCATGTTGATAGAGAAAGATGCAGGTCATGTAACATTTGGAGGTAATACAAAAGGCAGAATCATTGGGTTAGGAAAAGTTGGTAAGTGCTCATCTTGTTTTATTGAAGAAGTTCTTTTAGTATATGGGCTAGCATATAATCTACTAAGTATTAGCCAACTTTGTGATAAAGCCCATAAAGTTATTTTTGATTCTCTTGCATGCACGATTTTTGAACCAAATTCAGAATCTGTCAAATTTACTGGTAAGAGAGTCAACAACATCTATATGGTAGACTTAGATGATGTAGCACAGTCAAATCTATGTCTAACTGTGAATAAGGATGATCTAGCCCATCTGTGGCATGATAGGTTAGGTCATGCCAGTTATGGTGTGCTTCAGAAATTGAACAAACATTGCATGGTGAAAGGACTTCCTGAAATTTCATTCAAAAATGATAATAAAATCTGTGAAGCATGCACCAAATGTAAACAAACCAGAAAGTCATTTAAAACCAAAACTGAAAATTTATCTTCTAAACCTTATGAGCTAAATCACATGGATTTATTTGGACCCACTAGATCAGTTAACTTATCAAGAAAAAGATATGGTTTTGTTTTAGTAGATGACTTTTCTAGATTCACTTGGGTGTTCTTTTTGTCTCACAAGAATGAAACATTTGGATAATTTCAGGAGTTCTTTCATAGAATAAAATAGACCAGTGAGCATGCTATTTTAAATATATTATTTGACCATGGTGGTGAGTTTGTAAACTCACAATTTGATGATTTCTACAGGGAGAATGGTATCAATCACAGGTTCTCCTCACCAAGAACTCCAGAGTAGAATGGAGTAGTAGAAAGGAGAAACCGAACTCTTGTAGAGATGGCTAGGACTATGCTGGTAGAAGAGAACTTGCCTAGAAGGTTTTGGGCTGAGGCTATTAACACTTCATGCTACATCATTAATAGAGCCATGGTAAGACCTTCTACACAAATGATTCCTTATGAAATTTTTTAGGGTAAGAAACCTTCTCTAGCACACTTCAAGGTTTTCGGTTGCAAATGTTTTATCCATATAAACTCTAAACGAGATCTTGACAAATTTGAACCTAAAAGTGAACCTGGAATTTTTCTAGGTTATTCTGATAAGTGCAGAGCCTATAGGATATTTAATCTCAATTCTTAGATTGTTGAAGAATCTCCTCATGTTGTCTTTGATGAGTATGCAATCAAAACTGAAACTGGATTTTGCAGGGACAAAGGTGATGGAGATATCTTAAAGGCCAAAGAAGATCAAAATGAAGAATCTACTGAAGAAGCTGAAACAGAAGGATCTGAAACTCAGGGGGAGGTAAATGAAAATCTAGGTAATCAGGTTACCAATGTTAGATTTCTCAGAGATCATCCTATAGGAAACATAATTGGTAATTTGAATGAACCCCCTAGGACTAGAGCATTTTTCAGAATTGAAAATAATTTGAACTCATTTGCCCTAGTCTCTCAGATAGTACCAAAAAATGTAGAAAGTGCTCTACAAGATGAACATTGGACAAATGCCATGCATGAAGAACTTAATCAGTTTGATAGGAATAGGGTCTGGCACTTAGTTCCTAAACCCTTACATGGCAATGTAATAGGCACTAAATGGATTTTCAGAAATAAAACTGATGAGCTAGGCAATATAGTTAGAAATAAGGCTAGACTTGTAGCTCAGGGGTACAACAAGGAATTTGGCATAGACTTTGAGGAATCATTTGCCCCTGTAGCTAGGATGGAAGCCATTAGAATTCTTTTGGCTAATTCTTGCAGCTTAGGAATAACCCTCCAGCAGATGGATGTCAAATCTGCATTCTTAAATGGTGTAATAAAGGAGGATGTTTTTATAAAACAACCCCCTGGTTTTGAGTGTCTTGATTTTCTTGACTATGTTTACAAACTTGATAAGGCACTCTATGATTTGAAACAAGCTCCTAGAGGTTGGTATGACAGATTGAGCAAGTTTCTTGTAGAAAAATAATTTTCTAGAGGTGAGGTTGATCAGCCATTATTCACAAAGGTATGTGACAAAGATATTCTGATTGTTTAGATATATGTAGATGACATAGTGTTCGGATCA
The DNA here is from genome assembly GCA_022559845.1 of Amorphophallus konjac. NCBI lineage: Eukaryota > Viridiplantae > Streptophyta > Magnoliopsida > Alismatales > Araceae > Amorphophallus > Amorphophallus konjac. Next base: position 183,333,824 of record CM040123.1, on the reverse strand, counting down.
ACCAAACCATCCATGTGTAAGGAGTTTTCTGATTTAATGACCAATGAATTTGAAATGAGCACAATGGGAGAACTAAAATTCTTTCTTGGTTTGCAGGTTTGTCACACTAAGGAAGGGATGTTCATAACTCAAGAAAAATATATCAAGGATCTATTGAGAAAATTTAAACTGGAAAACCTCAAGGCTGTCACTGCACCAATGGGTAGTTCAACCAGTCTTGATGCTGACCCTGAAGGTAAATTGGTAGACACCAAACTTTACAGAGGTATGATCGGATCCTTGTTATATCTTACTGCATCTCGTCCTGATATTCAGTTTTCAGTGTGTTTGTGTGCTTGTTTTCAAGCTTGTCCTAAGGAGTCACACTTCAAAGCTGTGAAAAAGATCTTTAGGTATCTGTCTGGCACCCTAGACGTAGGCTTATGATATCCTGCTAGGTGTGAGTTAGATCTCATAGCTTACACTGATGCAGACTATGTTGGGTGTAGGATAGATAGGAAAAGCACTAGTGGATATTGTCAATATCTAGGTGCTTGTCTAGTGACTTGGGCATCCAAGAAACAACATACTCTTGCCTTGTCAATTGCTGAGGCAGAATATGTGGCAGCAGGAAACTGTGCAGCCCAATTCCTCTGGATTAAACACTAGCTTATTGACTATCATATCAACCTTGGTTGTATTACAACTCTATATGATAACACCAGTGCTATTTCCCTTACTAAAAATCCAGTTCACCACTCACAGACTAAACACATTGAAATAAAACACCATTTTCTTAGAGATGAAGTAAGTAAAAAGGAAATTGAATTAGAGTTCATTGCATCCGAAAAGCAAATTACTAATATATTCACCAAGCCTCTTGAAAATGAAAGGTTTAAAATTTTAAGGAGAGAACTTGGTCTTTGTACATTCTCAGCCTGATTGCTTGTTTTGATTTGCATTTTCACTTGGTATTCTGTGTTTTCTGAACAACAATAAATGCTATAACTTCAGTGACTATCTTTGCATAACTATGTGCTGCATTTCATGGATGAACCATCGGTATATTAAATGATATGTTGGGAGAAGGACAGATTATGTCTGTTTGGAAACCCACATCATGCGTGATGGTGGTCTCTTGGACCTCTGTATACATGAAATCACATGTTCAAACACTACGTATATCTAGAATATGACATGGCATTTCTCATACATATCTGAAAACTCATGTATACAGTCAGGGGGAGTTTGTGTATTTTCATTTCATCTTTGATGATTCATATTCATTAGATTTATGTTTAGAGCATGTAGACAGGGTTCACACATGTGATTTCATTCATATCATTTCATACATTTTCATAAGGGAAGTTCAGAAACTTTTTTGATAAAAGAACAGATCTTTAGTTCAGGTTCTGAATAATGTCGACACCCAATGTCAACTCTTTATTGATCACACTCTGTCAGTTCAGAATAATTTTGGTCACAGAATAGATCATCAGTTCAGATTCTGAATAATGTCGACATCCAATGTCGACTCTTTGTTCAACACACTCTGCCTGTTCTAAACTTGTCCTCTTGATCATCTGAAAATTCTTGCTTGATATTTCTCATCTATTTCCATCTTTTGACATCAAGCACTTATATTTCTCTTGACCATCTGAATAAATGACAAACTTATAGTTCATTAATTAACCGAAGCTGCTAAAATCAAAAGACTTCTCTTATAAGAAGCAGCAGTGTTCCATGAATGAGCTGATGGTTTAAATTTAATAATCTTTAGAGAGTAAAGACCAAATTCAATGAAAAGAATCTGATGATGACTCTTTAATAGATCTCAACCATTTTGATCATGTCATGTCTAATGGAGCCTTTCAGAAACTGAATGCATTTAATTTCAGGATAACTTGGTTGAGAACCCTAGAAATGTGTATTATTTTTAAACAACCCTATATGAAAATCAAATGGGCAACTGTGTTAAAATGAATAGTCAAATATGCTGATGGCAGAGCAATGGCCAAATGCGCTGAGAAACTGGGTTCTCTATCAAAGATCATGTGAACCTATGTCATGAAGCTTCTTGGTTAACTCTGTTTGAAAAATTAAAAGGTTTGTTTCACTGAGTAACTAGGGATACTGGCGTCTGATAAACGTGTACCCTTATGTAAAAAGGTGTCAACTAAACCTGCAACAGAATAGTAAATCCTACTAAGTAACTAGGGCTATTAGCGTCTGATAAACGTATACCCTTATGTAAAAAGGTATGGATTCTACTTGACTGTTCTGAATTTTGTGACAATATGAATAGAAATTTTTTTGCTACAACCCTGTAGATAATATCATAATAGTGAAATTTATTTAGTCTCAATACATGGTCTGGTCTCTCATAAGAAAATTTTTGAAATTCTGATGTATAAGATGAAGAAAGGCAAAATCAGATATGCTATATGTTAATCTGGTTTATTGCTATTAATAGAGTTTAAATAGCAATTTCCTTTCAAAGGATGCAGTACGTATTCTCTAACTTTTATCATTTTTAATCCATCATATTTTCAAGGCTGCATTATATGAACTCTTATACCAGAAGACTCTGAGCTAAGTATGCTTTGTTAATGAAGAATCATTTGGTTTGTCAATCAGATTTCATCTCTATCAAAATTTCAATTCTTTTTTCTAATGCCAAAGGGGGAGAAAAGGTTGATTTTGATGATTCTTGTCTACATTTGTAAGGAGAGTTTGGCAAAGGGGGAGTGCTGAGATAGTTGCATTTCTTGCATTTCTTCCATCTAGTGTTGCCATCATCTAGTGTTGTCATCAAAATTTACAAGGAATTGTCATCATCAAAAAGGGGGAGAATGTTGAGGGGAGTTTGTGGGGAAGAATATTTTATCTTCTCTGATTTATGATTCTCTGAATTTAATGTGTTTTGATGCTGGCAATAGTATACACTGTGCTAAATTTTGATATTGGTAAACAATGCATTATGTTCATAATTTTGATGATTGGCTATTGTGTTTTTTCCTTACATTAGGTCGGTGTATATTTAATGTCTCATTCATTAGGTCAATGCACATTCATGACATATGTATGTAGGTCGGTGCATATTCAAGCCTCCATTCACATAAGGTCGATGCACATGTTATTTACAATGCATAAAAGTTGATGAACATTTCGTTTAGATTGCAACATTAAGGTCAATCCACATCTTACATAGTGCACACCAAGGTTGATGCACATCTTGGCATCGCAGAACAAAGTTTGTGCACATTTTGCTTTCAGCATGAAGGTCGACACATGTTGCATTTCTAAGTAGAGGCAAGTCGGTGCACATTCACTGTAGCACACACTAAGGTCAATGCATGTTGCGTTTCTAGGTAAAGGCAGGTCGGTGCACATTCACTGTAGCGCACACTAAGGTCGATGCATGTTGCGTTTCTAGGTAAAGGCAGGTCGATGCACATTCACTGTAGCACATCTAAGGTCGATGCTAGTTTGGCATTCAAGCATCTAAGGTCGATGCTAGTTTAGCCTTCAAGCATCTAAGGTCGATGCATGTTTTCTATCTTGCATATAAGGTCAATGCACATGCTCATTCGTGCGTATCAAGGTCTACCTATGATTCTATTACAAGCCTGAGCACATTTTGCATCCTGCATGGAAAGTCGATGCACATTTGAATTTTTCATAGAATAAGGTCTGTGCACATACATGGTCCGTGCACATATAGGTCTGTGCACATTGGGGATTTTAGGTCTACGCATGTATAGAAATCCATGCACTGTCTGGTGACTAAAGTCTATGCATAGGCAATTTTCAAGTCTGTGCACATGCATTACCAGCCTGTATGAGGTCTAAGCATGTGCATACACAAGTCTGAGCATGTGTACATATTGCATATTCAAGTCGGTGCACATGCACCGCTTTGCTAAGATAGATTGATGCATTTCTTACACTTACCTGAAATATATTAATGCATCTTTGTCTCACTTATACCATGATCACATTCTCTTATAAGTGAGAGCATATTGACTATTCACTCATGACTACAAGTTGTTTGACGAAATGCCTTTATTTTGATTAGCAGGAACTTAAGTCACTAAAGGACCCAGGATCAAATATGTAAAAGGTAGGATGCCTTACGCTTAGCACGGTCACGTGGTTCGAGGTCTTCAACTTAAACAGGCACATGATCCAAGAAGGAGTCATGCCTGGGGATTCAGACACGTGGATAGATCAACTTTATACCCTAACACGTGGACATCCAGCATCGTACCTATTTGAATTTCCTTGGGCGGGAATGTGTTTCCTATGCACTCGTGAGGCTATAAATAAAGGCCTAATCAAACTAAAGATATACATACAAGAGAGAATAAAATAGTGAAGAAAAGAAGAAAAAGAGGAAGTACAGTGAAGAAGCGAGAGGGTCTGAGAGTCTCCAGAGATCAGTAGAATTTAGTTGAGTTTAGTTGAGAGAAAAGAGTAAGAGCGAAGAGCTGAGATAGAATCAGGGGATCGAAAAGTGGATGATTCTCTGAAGAGCTGTGAGCGTTCAAGAGATCTGTAAGTGGAATTTTGTATGTCTCGATTTCTGGATCAAATCCAGACCTCGTTCTGCTCAAGTGAGCTACAGATTGTCTTGAATTTTTCATTTGATTTTGTTCTTGACATTTTCTATTCGCTACTATTTCTGTAAGCTGTGAGTCAGCGGTTTTTTAAACTGTGTGTCAGCGGCAAGGAACTAATTCCTTGGAAGCAAGCTGTGAGGCTCAGCAGAGTAAGGTGTGAGGCTCAGCTGTCTGGGATCTATTCCCCAAAGCTGTGGATCAGCGGGTTGTAGGGATCTATTCCCCAATGCTGTGGATCAGCAGATTTTAAGCTGTGTGTCAGCGGAAGCCTTACTCAATTGAGTAAGGGGTTGATGTAGATCTCTGGATTGAGATCGAACCACCTTAAAAACCTTCTTGCAATGCGTGTGATCTTATTGTGCTCTTCTTCTTCCTGATATTGCAATTCGTTGAATGCTCATTACTGATTTCTGAATTCCTGATACTTCGTTTAAGATTGAACTTTCAACCAGTGCTATATATCAAAAGGTTTGGTCTGAACGATAGGCTACACCTATCTGGAATACTTAACCTTTTGTGAGGAGAATCTAATTCTAACCGCTACCTAGTACAGCTTCATCTGGTTGATTGTTTCTTAATCTTGAGTGATAATTTGTTAAATTGGTTGTGTTAGCTGTAGCATTTTAATTTTGCATTCTAAGTGCTTTAAATTGGTTAAGATTCGGGGTATATCTATTCACCCGCCCTCTAGATCTGTCAGTCATCCGAAACAACAACTTTGATATTCTCAAGGTAGCTCAAGGAAAAGGCTCGAATGCATAGAAAGAAATCAAGTGCACAGATTTCAAGGCATTTGGGTGCAAGGAAATCAAGGCAGGGTTGAAAAAGAAAGAAGATGTCAAACTGTCTAATGACAGGCTGACTAATCATTTACAGACGGTCGACCTCAGACCCTTCCAGAGAACGTTATAAACGCTATTCTTCAAAGCAGTGTCGACACCTTGTTACAGCATGTCGACACCATGGTCCTTCCAGAAGCTAAAGACCGAATTTCATTCAAGCGTGTCGACACTTAATTTATAGCAGGTCGACACCATGGGCTTCCAGAGACCATTATATGGTAAGTTTCTTAAGATTGGTCGACACTGCATTTACAGCAGGTCGACCTCAGACATCTTCCAGTGACAGTTATAATTGGTAGTTTTCTTCAGAAGTGTCGACACTACCTTTACAGGAGGTCGACACTATGGTTCTCGAAAAGCAATTTAAGCTGCTTTCTATCAAATGGGTCAGGTCATCCAGGGAATAAAAATACATATCACAAATCCCCAAAAACATGGATTTTGAGGTCTGGAGCAACTCCCAAGGTCAGACATGTGACTCAACCATCATCACCATATCTGAATGACTTTTTGGTGGCAGCTGTGACAGAGTTCAAATATGGCAAATGTCACACCACCTGTTGCTGGCAGCGAATGGGAGATGATCCAAGAAAGGTACACCAAGCATAGAAGTGATCTGAGCCAATGAGGAAGCAGTCTGCAGGATGTTGTCCACAAGGATCATTTAATGCTCAGATTTGAAACAGAAGGAAAATCCTATTGTATTTTTCCTCGAAACCAATCAAAAGAAAGCAAGTTTGAAGACACCTTTTCCACTCAAGCTGAACCAATCAGTGGATAGTTTTTTTGTCAGAAAAATTCCCTCTCTTGAGGAGCAAAGAAAGGACACGTACATCCATGCTTTGGGTGTGCTGCAAGGGCCAAAAAGAGAGATAAGAAAAGAGGGCAAAAATGGAGCAAAAGGAAGACAAGTTGCTGTTGCAAGTGCTGGTGGGTGTCCGTTGGAGAAGAGAAGGACAACGCAAGAAGCCAGCTACGTCCAAAACTGAAAGAAGAAGAAGAAGAAGAAGGAGAAGAAGGTGAAGGGCTCAAGGTCATTTGTGAAGATCTGAAGCAAACCCACAAGCTCCTCTTGCACCTACTCGTTGCATTGCAAAGATAAAGCTACCATCAAGAAGCAACGAACCTCATCGTAGCAAACCAAGCTCTCCATATCTCAGACAAGTACTTTTGCACTTTGCATTGAGCTTCACTCTTCGTGTTTGAGTTTTCTCATCATCCTTTTCTTGTCTTTGATCTTATTTAATGAAACCTTGAACCGTCCCTACCGGTGATAGTAGGAAGACAGATCAAGCTTGTGTGCTTGAATCTGTGGTTTGGCCTGTGTGCCATCAAGCTGTGTGACAGCTATTCCTTGAGAGGGGATAATCTCTCTGCAAGTTGTAAGGCATCATGTTGTTAAGCTATGTAATCAGCGGGTTGTGTAGTTGCACTAGGGAAGCCTCACTTGGTTTAAGTGAGGGGTGGACGTAGGACTTTGGAGAAAGTCCGAACCACCTTAAAAGTCTTTGTTCATGTGGTTTGCATGTGTGATTGCTCTTTGCTAGATGCTTATCTAGGCTGGTATCTATCTACTCTCTTGCATTGTGTGTGTGCATTACTTGCATCTTATAGTAGTTATCTTTATTCCGCTGCGGTTTGTTTGATTTCTCAAAAAAGAGGGGCAGATCTATTCACCCCTCCCCTCTAGATTAGCCATTCCCATACAGCATGTGGTATCAGAGCCAATCTCTCATGATGGGGTCCAACAACCTTGAGAGAAAAGGTGGAATGGCGTCCAAAGGTCTCATGCCCGAAGGACATTCTGTTAATAGACCACCCTTCTTCACTGGAACTAACTACTCATATTGGAAAAATCGTATGCAGGTGTTCGTCCGCGCTCAAGGCTATGAGCTCTGGAGAGTTGTTAGCAAAGGTCCCTATGAGCTTCCAGAAGATGAGGACACTTGGACAAAAGAGCAGATAAGGAGATCCACAGTCAACTGGAGTGCTAAGCACATAATGCAATGTTCTCTCCATCCTGTGGAGTTCTCAAGAGTATCAACATGTGCTACAACCAAAGAGATGTGGGACTGTCTAGAGGTAATATACGAAGGCACATCTCAGGTACGTAAGACCAAAGCTAACATGTTGATTTTAGAATATGAAATGCTTAAAATGAGGCCTGATGAATCCATTTCTGATATGTATGCTCGTTTAACTCAGCTCACTAATAGTCTAATTGGTTTAGGAAAGAGCTATTCTGAGAAGGAAATAGTAATAAAAATTCTTCGATCACTAACCTCAGCTTGGCATACCAAAGCCACTGTGGTTGAAGAATCCAGAGATTTGTCAACCACCACGGTAGAATAACTCATAGGATCCCCCATGACCTATGAGATAAATCTCAAGAACAAGGAGGTAGTGGTAAGCAAGAAAAAGCCTCTAGCATTGAAAGCTAGACTGAGCAATCGAGGAACATCCGAGGAAGGTGAGTCATCCACTAGCAATGAAGATGACGATGAAGGAGCTATGCTCACCCGGAAGTTCAGAAAATTTCTAAGAAATGAAGGTAAAGGCCTTAGAAAAGGGAGGCCCCAGGTAAGGAAATCATTCAGATCAAAATATGAAAATATAAAGAAATTTGATAAGATTGTGTGCTATTCTTGCAGGAAGCCTGGGCATGTAAAATCAGAATGCCCTGACGAAGTGAAGAGATCATCACCCAAATGGAAAGGAAAGAAGAATAAGGCTATGGTATCTACTTGGAGTGATGAAGAAGAAGAAGATGATGAAACAAGCTCCACGGAAGGAGAAAGGGCAAATTTCTGCCTCATGGCTAAGGGAGATGAAGAACCAGAGCTACAATCTCCCTTTGATCATTTTTCAACTAGTGACTGGGAAGAAGCTTATTCTGAGTTGATGGATAAATATGACATGTACAAAAAGGAGAATAAAGCTTTAAAAAGGAAAATCAATACTGTTGTGCATGATCATCTGTTAAGTGAAAAGAATGCATCATTGGAATCTGAAATTCTAGATTTGAAAAAATTAGTTGAGAATCTGGAATATGGAAGGAGCGAATTGAAAGACCTAGAAGCTGAAAATGAGAGCTTAAGAGATGAGATTGATGATGCAAAAACTTCAAAGTGACATCAAAATAACAAATGAAAAAATATGAAGCCGTCAAGGAAGTCAATACAAAACTACAAGAAAGTGTTGAAAAGCTGCAAAAGGAACTCAAGGATAAACAAAATCAACTGGAGAAGTTTGAGGATGGAAAGGAAAACTTAGATGCTTTGTTAAGAATAAGAATGAACTTTAAAAAAGAAGGGCTGAGATACAATCCCACCGAAAAGAAAAAGATTGGCACGAAAACTATCACCTTTGTGTCATCTTCATATGCTTCTTCCTCAAACACTAAACCCATCCAAAGTCAAGAAAAATCAAACAGTAACGGAAAAGAAAAAAATGGAAGAACCCCTAAAGAAACAACCTAGAATCCCTAAAAAAAATGCTCAGAAATTCCAGAAGGGTCGACACTTTCCTCAGCCCAAGTCTACACACACTCAGAGTAGAAAAGGTTTGAAGGATAGCGCAAGTCGACACCATCCTCAGCCAAGGTCAACACCTTCCTGGTCATCACCTAGTCAGGCCGCTAGGAATGCCCCAACAGGTCGACACTCTAGTTACAGGAGGTCGACACTACAACCAAATAGAAACTGTTATAAATGGGCTGAACAGTGACAGGTCGACACCCACGCTCTCACAGGTCGACACCTTCATACTTTTGGGGCAATCATGATTCATACACACACAGACCTGATCACACTTATTCTCCTATGAGCTACAACTCCTTTTATCAATCAAGAACAAGTTATTGGAACCAAAATCAACCATTTTCCAACCTTCACCATAAATCAAAGGCTAAAAGCACTCCGAAACAAAGAGCCAATGTGAAAATGGAAAACAAGAACCGGAATACTCCTTCAAGCAAGGAAACAAAGTATGAGAGTAAATTTTGGATTCCTAAATCTATGGTATCATGCCTTCCTGAAATGAATGGTTTGGTGGGACCCAATCATGTATGGGCTCCAAAGATTGTTGGTTGATTTTCCTTGCAGGAATGTCTTGCAGCCATACACAACAGGTGGTACCTAGATAACGGCTGTTCAAGACATATGACAAGGGACAGAATAAAATTCTATCTTCTGGTGGAAAAAGAAGCTGGACATGTCACCTTTGGAGGGAACAATAAAGGAAAGATCATTGGTTCAGGTAAAGTTGGTAAGAACCCCTCCAACTCAATTAACAATGTTTTATTGGTTGATGGGTTAGAATACAATCTGTTTAGTATAAGTCAATTATATGATAAAGGACATAGACTAGTGTTTGACTCTCATGAATGTAATATTCTAGAATCAAAATCTGATAAAATAAAATTTTCTGGTAAAAGAGTCAACAATGTATACATGATTGACTTAGATGATCCAACTCATTTGAATCTCTATCTTGCAGCACCAAAATCTGAACTTGCGTGCTTTTGGCGTCGTAGACTAGGACATGCTAGCTACAATGTCTTGCATAAACTCATGAAACATTCAATGGTGAAAGGGCTGCCTGAGCTCTCCTTCAAATAAGACAATAAAATTTGTGATGCATGCACCTTAGGGAAACAAACTAGAAAATCATTCAAAATCAGAACTGAAAATTTATCTTCTAAACCACTTGAACTAATACACATGGACTTGTTTGGGCAAACAAGAACTGCTAGCTTAAGTGGCAGAACATATGGCTATGTGCTAGTGGATGATTTTTCTAGGTTCACATGGGTGTTCTTTCTTGCACACAAAAATGATGCTTTTAGTGAGTTTCAAGCACTCTACATGAAGATAAAGCAAGATGGTGAGTTCAAAATCTCCAACATTCAATTAGATCATGGTGGTGAATTCGACAATGTTGAATTTTATAATTTTTACAAGGCTGAAGGTATATATCACAGGTTTTCATCACCAAGGATCCCTGGACAAAACGGGGTAGTTGAGAGGAGAAACCAAACACTCATAGAGATGGCTAGAACAATGCTTGCTGAACGACAACTCCCAAGGAGATTTTGGGCCGAAGCGGTAAATACAACATGTTACATCATCAACCGCTCCATGGTAAGGTCATTCACCAAAAAGACTCCTTATGAGTTACTCAAAGGTAAAAAGTCTTCTCTCTATCACATAAAAGTGTTCGGATCCAAATGCTTCATTCATAACAATGATAAAAGATAATTGCATAAGTTTGAACCCAAGAGCGATGAAGGTATATTTCTTGGTTATTCTGATCGATCTAGGGCTTATAGAATTTTCAATATCAAGAGTCAAGTTCTGGAAGAATCACCCCATGTTACCTTTGATGAATTCAATGATGAATCTAATAATGACAAGCCTTGCAGGGAAGATGACAATGGGGAGTTCCCGAAATCAAAGGAAGAACATGATCCTCCACAAGATGAGACAAGAAAAAATGATGACTTGGGAGAAACAAGCAATTCAAGGGATCCAACTATCGGTGAAGGTAATGACATCACTGATGTTATAATTCTTAAAGATCATCCCTTGGATAATATAATTGGGAACTTAAATGAACCACCTAGAACCAGGTCACATTTTAGAATAGTTGAGGAATTGGACCAAGTTACTCTTGTCTCACAAATTGAACCAAAAAATGTTGAAGAAGCTTTGAAAGATGAAAACTGGATAAATTCCATAAAAGACGAATTAAACCAGTTTGAAAGAAATAATGTTTGGCACCTTATTCCTAGACCCTCATCAAAATCTGTCATAGGTACCAAATGGGTCTTTAGAAATAAACTTAGTGAAGATGGCAAGATAATAAGAAATAAGGCTAGATTGGTGGTTCAGGGCTACAACCAAGAATTTGGAGTAGATTTTGAAGACTCTTTTGCCCCTATAGCTCGACTAGAAGCCATTAGGATGCTTCTTGCATTTGCATGTTCACACAAAATAAAATTGCATCAAATGGATGTTAAAAGTGCATTCTTAAATGGACTAATCAAAGAAGAAGTTTATGTAGAGTAGCCACCCGACTTTGAAAGTTCTGATCATGAAGATTATGTGTACAAGCTGGATAGGGCTTTCTATGGCTTGAAGCAAGCACCTAGAGCTTGGTATGAAAGGTTAAGCTCTTTTCTCATCGAAAACAGATATGCAAGAGGTAAAGTAGATCAAACACTCTTCACCAAAAAGTAAGGTAAGAACATCTTGATTGTTCTAATATATGTTGATGATAACATGTTTGGATCTACAAAATCTGAAATGTGTAAGGAATTTGCTAACCTCATGACTAGTGAGTTTGAGATGAGTTTAATGGATGAACTTCAATTTTTTCTCGGCTTACAGATCAATCAAGGTGTAGATAGATGCTTTATAAGCCAAGCCAAATACATTAAGGAGCTGTTAAAATTGTTTGACATGAAAAATTGTAAGTACATTGCAACTCCTATGGGGACCAACGCATCACTGGATGCGGATGAGAAAGGTAATTTTATGGATGCAAAAACTTATAGAGGTATGATTGGTTCATTGCTTTATTTGACTACATCTAGATCGGACATCTAGTTTAGTGTATGCCTTTGTGCTAGATTTCAAGCTAGTCCTTGAGAATCCCACTTGATTGCCGTCAAGCGTATCCTTAGACATCTTGCTGGGACTCAAGATTTGGGGTTGTGGTATCCGTCATCGTGTGATTTTTTCTCTCATCTCATACTCAAATGTGGACTACACTGGATGCAAATTGGATCGCAAGAGTACTAGTGGATATTGTCAATTTCTGGGTGGGTGTTTGATCTCTTGGGCCTCCAAGAAACAACACTTGGTTGCCCTCTCTACCGTAGAGGCAGAATATGTTACTGCGGGGAGTTGAAGCACCCAAGTGTTATGGATTAAACACCAACTTCAAGACTACTTAGTGGATCTTGGGTGTGTCCCGACTCTATGTGATAACACAAGTGCAATCAATCTTGCTAAAAATCCAGTCCAACACTCCAGGACAAAGCAAATTGAAATTAGGCATCATTTTCTTAGAGATGAGGTCCTCAAGAAAAATTTTGAATTGCATTTTGTTGACACTGTGAATCAAGTTACTGATATTTTTACCAAGCCCTTGTGTAATGACAAGTTTTCTACACTTAGAAGGGAGCTTGGTTTATGCAGATCTCAAATCAATAAGGATTGAAGTGTTCAATATCTCTCACTAGTGTTGATTGTTGATTGTGCTGAACTACAATAAAAAGGCTATATAGAAAACTTGATGCATATATCCTTCATATCAATACATGTCTTTATGCATTGGCATGCACGGTTTGATGGGTCCATGTTCATGAGGCATTGCATTAATGGCTGGCTGGTTTCTTTTTGTTTGACCATGGTAAATAAAATGGTGAGTTGTGGAAATGTAAGTTATGCTTGCCTGAAAGCATTCACCATGCGTGAGGATACACCTCCGCCGAGTACCATTAGTCGATATTGCATTTAGGCCATATTTTTAGGGGGAGCAACTTCATTGAATCATTCTTGCATACATGATGTCTTCATTTTGTCAACTTTAATAAGTGTACAACCATTGGCATGAATTACCAAATCATTTTTTGATATCTTGCTGATGACCATTGCATATCCTCAGGGGGAGTGTCCATGACTTATCATCTTAACTTGATAATCATGCTTATCTGAAAATTCAATGGATCATTTCTTATTGCTGCTACTGGCTGTTCTGATCACCTTCTTGAAAAATCTAAAATTCAGTAGCTTCCAATTTGGGTACCATGATCATAAAACTGAGTGGAATTCAAAGTAAGAATCTTCTATTATATGACCTTATGCTTGTCCATCTTATAAAACTGGTTTAGGTTTAATGACTTCATTGAGTTTTGAGGCAAAAGTTATGAAATCATGTGTTCAATTTTTTTAATAGACCCTAAGCAGTGTTTGCATGTTATGTCCAGAATGACTCCTTCTGAAATCTGCAAATTCTACTTTGAAGGCAACCTTGGTTGAGATACTAACACTAAGTATTATCTTTAAACATCATGAATAGCTGGAATTCTTAACTGCTAAATTTTGTCATAGGAATGACGTTGGTTCCGTGAGAAACCATGTCCCTTGTCCAAGAAGACAAGTGGGCTGTGTCATGAAGTGCCTTTGTTAACTCTGCAGTAAGTTGAAGCAAAATCTAAGGCAGAGCAATGGCTAAGTTGCTGAGAAATATGTCCCCTCATCAAAGAAATGAGGTCAGACAAGTCATGAGGTGACAATGCTATCTATGTTCAATTGAGGTATGATAGTCAGTCACACCAAGTACCTAGGGATACTGGCGTCTAAACAACGTGTATCCTCAAGATACAAGGCATGACTGGGCTTAATTGCTCGTAAAAATCTTCTGTGCTCAAAGAAAATTATGAGCTAGATAGCATAAGATGAAAGAAAAACTGCTGTAACTCTGAATTCCATAAGAACTTCATGGGTGTTTAACCTCAATACTAGTCGTGTAACTCTCAAATAAGTCGTTGAATATGAGTAAGCTAGGCAAAGGAAGGTTAAACATGGTTTCGACATGCAATTCTGGTTCATTTCAATTAAAACATGCATGCAGCTGTTTTTCAAATTCTTTTTATGAACTTTGATATCATTAGATTTGACACACGTAATTTATATAAGGAACATGTCATAAGGTTTGTATAATGGTCGACTCTGAACATAAATATTCTCTTTGTTATGAGATTAGTATCAGATTGTGAAACTACTTGCATTTTCAGATCCTCAACTCCTCACACAGGTTGTATTCCTCCAAAAAATCCACATAATTATACCTTCTATGAAAAATTCATCCTATCTCTGATCTTTTCTCACTCCACCATTTCTCATCCCATCTTTTTTGCTGATGTCAAAGGGGGAGAAGATGTTTTCATGAGTCATTTTACTGGGAGAGTAGGGGAGAGTAGTTGAGTCATTATTTTTAATTCATGCTCTATCCTCTCTATGCATGTGTCTTTAAAATGTTCGAATTGGATCATATTCATATACCATGACTCTCAGTGTTTCCATCATCAAAAAGGGGGAGAATGGTGTGTCCCTGCAGTTTTGATGATGTTCAACACCATGAGTCATTGACATTCTGTGGTTTTGATGCTGTCTAACACCATGGGTCATTGTCTTTCTAATGTTACTTTGATATTCTCAAGGTAGCTCAAGCAAAAGGCTCAAATGAATAGAAAGAAATCAAGTGCATAGATTTCAAGTCATTTGGGTGCAAGGAAATCAAGGTAGGGTTGAAAAAGAAAGAAGATGTCAAAACTGTCTAATGATAGGTTGACTCTTCATTTACAGACGGTCGACCTCAGACCCTTACAGAGAACGTTATAAACGCTATTCTTCAAAGCAGTGTCGACACCTTGTTACAGCATGTCGACACCATGATCCTTCCAGAAGCTGAAGACCGAATTTCATTCAAGCGTGTCGACACTTAATTTATAGCAGGTCGACACCATGGGCTTCCAGAGACCATTATATGGAAAGTTTCTTAAATTTGGTCGACACTGCATTTACAGCAGATTGACCTCAGACATCTTCCAGTGACAGTTATAATTGGTAGTTTTCTTCAGAAGTGTCGACACTACCTTTATAGGAGGTCGACACTATGGTTCTCCAGAAGCAATTTAAGCTGCTTTCCGTCAAATGCGTCAAGTCATCCAGGGAATAAAAATACATATCGCAAATCCCCAAAAACATGGATTTTGAGGTCTGGAGCAACTCCCAAGGTCAGACATGTGACTCAACCATCATCACCATATCTGAATGACTTTTTGGTGGCAGCTGTGACAGAGTTCAAATATGGCAAATGTCACACCACCTGTTGCTGGCAGCCAGTGGGAGATGATCCTAGAAAGGTACACCAAGCATATAAGTGACCTGAGCAAATGAGGAAGCAGTCTGTAGGATGCTGTCCATAAGGATCATTTAATGCTTAGATTTGGAATAGAAGGAAAATCCTATTGTATATTTCCTCTGAACCAATCAAAAGAAAGCAAGTCTGAAGACACCTTTTCCACTCAAGCTGAACCAATCAGTGGACAATTTTTTGGTGAGAAAAATTTCCTCTCTTGAGGAGCCAAGAAAGGGCACGCACATCCATGCATTGGGTGTGCTGCAAGGGCCAAAAAGAGAGATAAGAAAAGAGGGCAAAAATAGAGTAGAAGGAAGAGAAGTTGCTGCTGCAAGTGATGGTCGGTGTCTCTTGGAGAAGAGCAAGACAACGCAAGAAGCCAGTTGCATCCAGAACTGAAAGAAGAAGGAGAAGAAGGAGAAGAAGGTGAAGAGCTCAAGGCCATTTCTGAAGATCTGAAGCAAACCCACAAGCTCCTCTTGCACTTGCTCGTTGCGTTGCAAAGATAAAGCTACCATCAAGAAGCACAAACCTCATCGCAGCAAACCAAACTCTCCATGTCTCAGACAAGGACTTTTACACTTTGCATTGAGCTTCACTCTTCCTGTATGAGTTTTCTCATCATCCTTTTCTTTTTTTTGATCTTATTTAATGAAACCTTGAACCGTCCCTACTGGTGATAGTAGGAAGATAGATAAAGCTTGTGTGCTTGAATCTGTGGTTTGGCCTGTGTGCCATCAAGCTGTGTGACAGTGATACCTTGAGAGGGGATAATCTCTCTACAAGTTGTAAGGCAGCGGGTTGTTAAGCTGTGTAATCAGCGGGTTGTGCAGTTGCACTAGGGAAGTCTCACTTGGTTTAAGTAGGGCGGACGTAGGACTTTAGAGAAAGTCCAAACCACCTTAAAAGTCTTGGTTCATGTGATTTGCATGTGTGATTGCTCTTCGCTAGATGCTTGTCTAGGCTGGTATCTATCTACTCTCTTGCATTGTGCGTGTGCATTACCTGCATCTTATAGTAGTTATCTTTATTCCGCTGCGGTTTGTTTGAGTTCTTGAAAAGGAGGGGTAGATCTATTCACCCCTCCCCTCTAGATCAGCCATTCCCACACAACAAGAGCAGCAGTTGCGAAGAAGAAAAGAGAGAGGGCTATGAAGATCTGAGCTAGAAAAAGAAAGAGAGAAATAATTGAGAGTGTGAGAGCCTACGAGAAGAAAAGGAGCTTGTGCAGTCGGAGCTTCAATTGAAGATCTGCTAGTGTCTTGACTCGTGGATCAAATCTAGAGTCAATCTGCTCCTCGGATCTATATCTTATTTTTCCTTCATTGTTTTCTTGTTTTGATTTTGCATTTTTCTTCCAATTCTTCCGATACTCTGTACTAGGTTCGGGTTCCTACTGAGTGATCAGAAGAAGGGAGACTTAGATCTCCGAGTTCCCTCTGAAGGTTTAGAGGAAGAGAGGATCGTCCTCTGGTTGTAAGCAATGGGACGTTGTTCATAGGTTCCCTCTGTGCTCGCAGAGGAAGGAAGGCGTGTTCCTCTGGTCACTACTGAGGTAGTGGGTTCTAATATAGCGTGGTGCTAGATTAGAGGTTGAGAGATTTCTCTCCCTCTGGTTCAAGATGTTTGTCAGCATTTTGTCGTAGAATGAGTTTGCTTCTTGCGGTTAGCAAGGTGAAGCCACACTCTGGTTTGAGTGTGGGGTGGATGTAGATCTGCGAAGCAGATCGAACCACCTTAAAAATCTTGCGTGTATTGTGCGTTGATGTTGTGCGTTTGTTTCCTATCTCCTACCTCCCCTTCGCAGGTTGGTGTTTGAGTTGCTTCTTCCTTACTATCTGTTATAGTGTTAATCTGATATGAACTAGCAGTGTTTGATATATGATCCGCATGATCAAGCTTATGCTAAGGTTATCATCCAATTAATTCCCACACACCTTCAGTTGGTTGATTGTGGTTCGGACTGAACCATCATTTGTTGTCTGCTTCTACTTGGAGTGTTGTCATTGTGTGCTAAGCGTACGAGTTCAGTTCCATGAGAACTGTTAGTCATCCGTGAGCTTCTGTATTGTGGGCTTTTACCTTCTTGCAACCTACAGCTTTTCTATTCCGGTTAGCTGCATTTTATTTCAGGCTTTTGTATTTCAAATTAGGCTAAAGATTGTAGTTGGATCCATTAACCCCCCCTCTGGATCCCTCTGTGCGCCCATCTATTTCCTAACAGGGAGGCGTGTGACGCCGCTCCCCTAATAATGGGGGTCGCCTGCTCGACCAATCAAAGATGCCACGAAGCAAATGTGGTTTCCCTCTTCACCCCCACGAGTGAGGGCCCTGTAGAAGCTGTCTACGATGATTATCGAGAAGACCGTGAGAAAATCTCGTAACTTTTCATGCCTTGGGATACCCCGAAGACCCACACAATGATGCATGAAGGGCCGAAGGCCAACGTCCCCAGCAAACGTTGGAAAGTTATTGAAGCAGAGGTTGTCACGACTTCTAACAATGCTCCACGGGGGCAAGAAGCTAAAGAACTCCCTACCACCCCTAGGAGTGATCCACCCATGGGCCAACATTCAAGCCGCCCAGAAAGTGTATTGCTGGTGCCAGCATCGATCCAAGAGCCAGGGAAAGAAGCTTGCAAAACCCCACTGCCAAGCGGGACAAGACAAGAGGGCACCTATGATGTCCTTGAAGTTGAAGAAGAAGATGAGGAAGGCTTCATCGATTTGCTGCCGGCTCCCCCGAAAATAGAAGATGGCGGCCAAGCCAATGTATAAAGAAGACTGGAGGAGCTCTCCGATCTGGATGGTCAGCGGCTCAAAGCCCAGCAGAACATATAGGTCTACCACGCCCGTGTGGCTCGCGCATTTGACAAACTCGTCAGAGAGCGAGAATTCAAGAAAGGAGACCTAGTCATGGTCAAGCGAAGAGAAGTCATGGTGGCCAATCCCAAAGACAAATTGAATGAAAACTGGACAGGACCTTACGTGGTCTAGAATGTTTATGAACGTGGTGCTTTTGTCATCGTCAACCATCGGGGGGAATTTCAATTTCCGTCCCTCAATGGGAAACACCTGAAGTTATGCCATGCGCCGCTTCCTCAGCTCGGCGATCGACTGAAGCCAGTACCCCACAAGGAACAAGACTGCATCTTGGAACTCTTCACATGAATCACCAGAAACCACTTAACTCAGTGCCTAAGGCCTTCCGGGGTCTCAACTGAGCGATCCAACCTAGACCTTTCATCTATGTCGGGGAAACCCGAAGTCCCTTGCGTTGGTGCCATCCCAGCACCGATGAACCACTTAACTCGGTGCCTAAGGCCTTTCCGGGGTCTCAACCGAGCGATCCGACCTAGACCATTCATCTAAGTCAGAGAAACCTGAAATCCCTTACGTCGGTGCCATTCCAACATCGATGAACAACTTAACTCGGCACCTAAGGCCTTTTCGAGGTCTCAACCGAGTGATCCGACCTACACCTTTCGTCTAAGTCGGAGAACCCTAAAATCCCTTGCGTCGGTGCCATCGCAGCATCGATGAACCACTTAACTCGACGCCTAAGGCCTTTTCGGGGTCTCAGTCGAGCGATCCGAACTAGACCTTTCGCCTAAGTCAAAGAAACCTAAAATCCCTTGTGTCGGTGCCATCCTAGCATCAATGAACCACTTAACTCGGCACCTAAGGCCTTCCCGGGGTCTCAGCCGAGCAATCCGACCTAGACCTTCCGTCTAAGTCAGAGAAGCCCGAAATCCTTGCGTCGGTGCGACCCCAGCATCGATGAACACACTTAACTCGACGGCCTAGAACTTTCATCCAGGCCAGATAAACCCGATTCTAATGCGTTGACGTGAACCCAGTGTCGATGATACTGCAGCTCGGTCCCACCGTGATCAACACACACAAAAATAAAAAAAATAAAAAAAATAAAAAAATAAAACAAGAAAATAAAAGAAGGAAGAAATGATCCCTTAATATTTTCAACTCGGCGCCTAAGGTCTTCCGGGGTCTTAGCCGAGGGGATCCGACCTAGACCCTTTGTCTAAGTCGGAGAAGCCCGAAACCCTTCCGTCAGTGCGATCCCAACATCAACGAACCACCTTAACTCGGCACCTAAGGCCTTTCTGGGATCTCGACCGAGCAATTCGACCTAGACCTTTCATCTAAGTCAGAGAAACCTGAATTTCTTACGTCGGTGCAATCCCAGCATCGACGAACTGCCTTAACTCGACGCCTAAGGCCTTTCCCGGGTCTCAGCCGAAGAACACGGCCTAGACCTTCCGTCTTAGCCGGACCAACTCAATCCCTTTGCGTCAGTATAAATCAATGTCGACGATATCATATTGGTTGGTGCTTGACTCCCGGTCTGGACCAGTTGATACAATTCGCGGTCGAGAACGCTCTCACGAAGCCGAAGACTCTTGTTGGGAAATAAGTTGCACCCGCAAAACCCGTTCCCTCGTCTCTTCCTCACGGCACCTGCGAATGGGAGTGCATTTGTTGGCATCAAAAAAAGAAGAAAGAAAGAAAAAAATGGTTCCACGTCAGTCATAGCCAATTCTTCGACTGGCGCCTCCTGGATGGATGCCAATTCCCTCAGGTCGACATAGCCCTCGAATAGGTCGATTTATGCAATGGGTGCCCCTTTAAAGAGACTCCAATTCTTGGCTGGAAGAAATGGCGACTCCCTAGAAGACGCAAATTTAAGGGTGAAAAATAGCTCTTAAGGGTGAAAATGGCTGATAAGGTTGATAAATAGCGCCATAGAGGTGATAAAAGAATTAGCGACAACTGTCTAGGCACGAATTCATCAATGAGCGCCCTTTCGAGTGGTCGCCAATTCTTGGCAACACTCTAAATTGATGAAATTATGTAAACCAAAGAATAGGTGGCCGTCTACTCGGGCGCCAATTAAAGAATCTGTGGCCTACCCTGGGGGTGCCATTTTCGCGTGTTCTGGTACTGTATAAGCTAGTGGCGCTCCCATGCCACCGAACTCCTACTCACCTACGTGGAGAGTGTTGGGGGTGCCACCAGGGCGACCTCCATGCCCCAGCCCTCTCCCCTACTACTGTAGCTACGGCGACGATGACGTCCACGAAGCAGCGGTCGACAAAGCAGCAACGGCAGCGACGACAGCAGAAAAAAAAATGCCGCAAGGGGTTTTCCCTCCGAACGCACCGGGTTCTTAAACCCTATAAAAGGCCCCCTCTGGCGAAGCTAGAGATCCTCTTGGAAGCCTAGAGAGCAGAAGCCTTCTTCCGAGAGATACCCCTGGTTGGCCCGTTCATGACCTCCCTGAAGCCCCCGAAGCCCATGCTTCTGTGGAGGAGAAGAGAGAGTGAGAGAGAAGAGAAAGGTGAGGGAGAGGAAGTCCCTCCCACCCGTGCTTTTCGCATGATGTATTTTCTTTTTCTTTTCTCCCCCGATATTCATGCATCCCCAATGTAGCTCTTTCGTTCGAGCGGAAATAAAAAGAGGTCAGGGTTTTCACCCTGATCCTATCTCACTGCTTGCTGCATGGAGCCATCTGCTCCCACCGATATATACGTATACATATATATATATATATATATATATATATATAATATGTATATAGATATGATGCATTCGTTCTTTTGCATTCTGCTTCCCCTCCTACAGTGGAAATGATGAACCCCCTCCTTTTTATTTCTTCAAGCCACCTGTACGGCCACCGGCCCGGAGCTCACTCCAATCCATGTGTGTGGCCCCGGGTTTCCAACCATCGGAAGCCCAATGTACATCTTCTTCACTTCGCCATGAGTGTGATTTTCTCGTCAAAACCCCATTTTGAAGTTTGGACAGATTCTATGGCCATGATTCCAAAGGGGTGAGCTACATGGGATCCAATCCCAAAACAACTGATTGCTTTCTTTCATGAATCCAAAATTTCGGGTCCCTAATCACTTATGGATCCTCGGGGGCTCGTTACATCTTAACATGGACCCCGGGTGGCTTCCCTTCGATAAGTGAACATTAAAGACCGTATACGTCGATAGCTCAAAGTCCACATCTCGACGACAAGTTTGTGGCGACCCATGGTTCGGCGGGGCGCTTTGTAGGCTAGCCCTCTAGATCTTTGTGCCCAAAACGGCTGACGGGATGTTGCCGCTTCTGTGCGCATCCCTATTTTTTGGGGTCCATATCAGAGTTTCTCCGTAGGTGCGTTGTGACGACCCGGACTCCGGATACCGGATATACCCGATAGGACTACCGAGTAGACCTGATACCGCTTGGAACCCGTGAAGCCTCCTAAGAGCTGTAAAGCTCCTAAGGGATAAAAGGAATGTCATGTAGTACATTGAAGCCCCAGATATAACAGTAAGCAATTAAATTTCATTAATCAGGTTTGCTGAAGTAGCAGAAATAAAATTACTTTTTAATTAATAGTTAAAATTAACACTTATACCAGAGTCCAGTCCAAAGGAAAGACAAGTACAGTCGACAGAAAGAAAGACGTACACAGAGGTCGGGGGAAGCCCGACGCGGGTACCGCTGGCAACAACGAGCACGCCACACTAGGAACCGCGAAGGAAGCAGAGACGACCACACCTGAAAAGGAGGGGTGAGCCTCGTGTCACTAGCTCAATAGGGGTCATGCAGATCCCCACTGAAAAACATGCAGTAACACGGAACAACAGCTAAAACAACAGTAGTAGTAAAGCAGGAAAACTACCACTAGAAAGCTGTAAAAGAAAGCCGCAACAGAAGGAGTAGAACAACTAAAAGGAAAGGGAAAAGCAAAGCCGCAAAGATCGAAACACGGCCACCGAGAAAAGCTCGGCTCCCTAATCTACTCTAGACAACGACAAAAGGGCGA
Organism: Amorphophallus konjac; assembly: GCA_022559845.1. Lineage (NCBI taxonomy): Eukaryota > Viridiplantae > Streptophyta > Magnoliopsida > Alismatales > Araceae > Amorphophallus > Amorphophallus konjac. The sequence goes on along the minus strand of CM040123.1, from coordinate 183,311,611 downwards.
ACCCTGATCTCACAAAGTCAAGAGTTACCGATCCGTTGACTAAGCACAAGGCCTAAGGCGAAGGCCTACAAAGACAAGCAACAAGCCCTAGAAGAGACCTAGACAAACACGGAACACTAAAGCCTACACGACTGGATTGTCGTGCACGCTCCCTAAGCGAAACACATACACTACTGGATCATCGTGCATACCACACAGCACTGACCCTGGGTAAGGCCAAGAAAAGACTAACCTGAAGAGGTCACGACGTAAGAGAAACGCTTCTGTCACGTGTCACGTGACAGAAGCACCTCCTCACTAGAAGAACAGCCAGATGCGTCCACTGACGTCTTACACTGCGTCACAGGTATCTCGCTACGGATGAACGGAGACTGAGATACTCACTGAACCAGAACATGAACTACATTAACGAGTGACTAGTCAGGGTCACGACCGTTGGCGTTTGTCCAAATGCCCCTGACCACGTATGCACACACTAACTCTTGCCTAGAGCCAGGCCTCTAGCTAGTTTTACCTCCCAGCAGGACGCTACCGTAAAGTAGGAGCCCACGGAAACTAGCTTAAGAACCGTATCTCGAGAACTGCCCCACCACCACTCCCAGGTGGGCCGACACTCGAGGTCATGAGGTTACGACTAGTGGAGGCTCACTAGACACAGAGACTCTGAAACACGAGTGCTGGAGTATAGACAGGCCAAGCACGCACTCTCACCCATACTATAAAGCACAAAGGCAGTACACCAACTGCCAACAGACTCAGGACAGGGCAACTAGACCTACCAATGCAACGATTCTTGAGTCTCAGGACTCAAAGCCAAGATCTTCGCATGATGGTAATGTCGAACTGCCAATCAACCTAATCCTAAGCCACAGGAAATGACAATAGATCATCGGATCCACATAACCGTATAAAATGACTCGCGGAGACCTGAGGGAGCATCAAGACCCTCAAAGCACCTGGACACCTAAATTGAGGTAAGATAGTACCTCTAGGCATCCAGAACCGCTGTCTCGAGCTATCCAGAATAGTCGAGACATACACAAGGTTACTTGTCAACCATTGGGTCTCATCGGGTTGACCAGAACCTAAATAATGACTCTGAAGCGATATAGAAACCTAACCAATAGCAGGGTATGCCTGGCTATCTGATAACATGGTTAAGCCCTCATAGGACATCGAAAGACGTCCACGGGACAATGGGCAAACCACGAGGTCAAGCCGAGGCACCTAGAAACCAACACATCAGGAAACGATACTCACAAATTAAGTGAAGGAACGTACGTTGGCGGTCATAGAATGGGCCGCTAGGTGACTGTAGCGGTCAAGGATTAGGCCGGTAAACACAGTCAACCCTGAACCGATCTATTCAGTCAAACCACCCAAGCAGTCTAATATAGATCCACCACACGGACTAGGCGGTCCAAGAGACAACCGCCACACTAACCGCCCTAAGACATTGACCTAAGTCAAACGACTTGTAGCGGCCTAAGAAAGGGGCGCTACAGTGAAGAAACGCATGAAGGCTGGGCTGCCAAGGCCAATTGACTTAAATTCTTGACTAGGTCTAAAACCACGGTAACACGAATACCAAAGCAGACCACAAGCCGCCGAGACCATCCCCTCAAACGGGGACTCAAGGGAGGCCACTCACATGCGAGGGAACCCCACCGCACTCATACCGATACACGGTGAATCGATCGAGCGCAACACAAAGCCCGGGACACACATCCCTATGGCATGCTATTCGAGGTAACACGGCACCTCCCGACACCCCAGAAACACGGACACGGAACCCACAGGGTGTTCGGGACACTCACGAGGCCATAGGTCGGTCATTGGGTCTCAACCGGACCGACCTGGCCTCAAAATGAACAAAAATACAAAATTCTAGTCAACCTGGCTCTTGGGCTCGGTCGACCTGACAGGGTCGGTCGACTGGCCTAGGGTGGTTAGTCAACCAGACCAGCAACCAAACCCAACATGGTCCAAGAACGCCCACCGGTCGACCGGTTATGGCAGAAAACCAGCGCCCTAACGCTCGATTCCACGTCCCGTTCGATTCCAATCGAAGGGGGAAACAACTATAATGATAATACTGACCTTCCACACTTCAGACGGGGTCGAAATGACGCAAAAACGGCTTGAAACGGGCAATTCCACCAAATTGACCATAATTGAGTCACCGGGGTTCCCGGGCTCGTACCGGCCCCAAATGACAACCAATCGACACGAAATCAGCAGATCTGGAACGCTGACATTCCAGGGGTTCAATTGACACCAACTGATCTAAAAACCGACGCCATTTTCCGGCGAACCCTGCGAACACCCCAAAAGCATGACTTTACCCCAACAAGGCAAAACCCACTCGTATGCTCACCGTTCGGCGTAAAACTTCGAGGGAACGTAGAAGAGAAGTAGGGCTTCCGTCTCCCTACCTCCACCGACGATTCCGTGCACTATAGTGACTAAATCGCGTCGAAAACCGCATCACGAGCTCGACCGTCGGCTTTGAATCCACCGTTTGGGATCGCGCCAGAAACGGTCTGATCCTCGCCCCATCGTGCTCCGGACCACCCCCACAGCATCACCTTAGCCTGCCCGAGCCTCCTCCATCTGCAGCCGGAGTCGGAAGGGCGAGAGAAGACAGAAAACAGGGGAGAGAGGAGGTCACGACCACGAATGAGAAGGAAAGAAGAAAAAGGAAAGAAAAAGGAAATAAATTAGGAAATTTTCCTATTTTTCAAAAATTTGATAATTGACCCGAAAATGGACTAATTCAGAAAAATACGTAAAAATAGTTGAAACGATCCTTAGGAAGAGTACAACGTGACTGCGGCGTCCACGAGTCGATGAACTGAGAAATAAACTCTCCACGGGGTTCCGTAACTAGTACGAGAGAAAAACCCACGCGGATCGTTAAACTCAACTCAGGACCCAAAAAAGTGATCCAAAACTCCCCGATAAGGATCTGAGAGACCCAATAAGAATCCAGGGTATTACAGTCTCCCCTCCTTCAAGAAATTTCGTCCTCAAAATTTAAGGAACGAACAAGAAGAAGCACGGAAGAACAAACCCGAAAACACAACTTGAAACAGTGCGAATCTCAAAAAACACCCTTCAGAGGAACACTTGTCAGACCATCATCACAAGCACATGCTCTGGATCTAGCACGGCACCCAAGTGAACATAAGTCTGACACCTCCGAAACAAGGCAACGTCACTTACGTCTCACAGGAAAGGAGACATGACTCATGCCACGACAACAACTATCGGTAAAATAAAACGACAGACACGGCAAGCATCAGCTTAAACAAGGAAGCATAATCCTCTCAGCTGACAGCTCGACGACATCATCGGCTCCAGTGCGAAAGGCGACCATGAAACCTGGCACACAGGACGCCAACGACAGCACCGAACCATAGGCACCATCAAGTCAGTCCTCACTCAGACGTTACATCTGATCGAGTCGCATGCTAACTCTATCAGGAAAGAAGAGTACAGCACAACTAACCGACAAGATCATGGTCCACACAGTACCAAGACAGATTCACAGGGACACAACGACAAAACGATAACAACGATAGCAGCAGCAACACTTGCAGAATCCTGACTCCGTACTGAACACAGAACCACAGGACACAGTTGCAAGCTGGGTCATATCAAGGCACGATAACGGCTGAACACACGACTACAATGGACTAGTCATGCATCGAGCAGCTCACCAAGAAAAGACCCACGACAACAAGAAGGACAACGATCTCGGGAAACGCATCTCAAGGACCATGATCACGCCCTAAGAGCACAACACCCAAGAAAAAGATACAGAGAAGCAGAGGGTACTCAACAGGAAGAAATGCCGACAGATTCCCCAATACTCACCATTGCCAGTGCCAACACTAGAATGCCTTCAAGAACAACGGCATGGCAACATACAACATCAAGGCACATGAAGCCAAGATGAAATCACATCGAGAAGAACAATTCTCTCGACCGGTCAGAATCTTACCACACAATCCTCGACCCATGGGATTTCATCCCACACGCCTCCACTGTACACTCATACAACGCACACATGCATCATAAATATCTCGGTATCCGTATCTCAGCACACACTCGGCACCATCGCAATTCATGAAAATAGCACTGTATTACGCCACGAGTACTGATCCTGCGAACAACCGATCACAAGTAGCCTAAGTGCAAACGAAGGAGAGTACCAGCTTCAGCATAAAGCACAAAGAAAGGCTAATCTAAGCTTACCATTACGTCCTGGAAGAATAAATCAGCCTTCACAACACATCGGCCACTGGACACGGTACGACAAACACGGTGCACAACAGCTCTCAACAAAAAGATTAGGTCCAAAGCCAAGCAACCGTAGCTTAAAGAACAGGTCAGGCTCAGAATAAAGACTGTCCACACTTAAGCAGACACAAGACAAAGGTCTCACCAAGACAGCAATTCCAAGGCTTACCTCGAAAAGACTCCACCAAATAGGATGAGAAGCATCAAGCTCACTAGCAGTAGCTCACCAAGAAGGATAATCCTAGGTTCGCTCGAGCATCTTCTCAATCGAGGCAACAAGGCAATTACTTCAAAAGAAGTAAAACGCCTCAGGTGCAGCATAGACTTAATCTAGGACAACCAAAACAATGTAAGAGCGTGCATGGCCATCACACCAACGCAAAAAGTCACCAGCCACCTGAACAAACCACGGAAAAATCTAGAACAATGTACTACAGATTCAAGCCTATGGGAGAACTCTGCCAAGTATAGCATGATCGAGACGAACACCACAATGAAAAAGAGCATTCCGTCACATCCCGACGAGAGCAAAAACCATCTCGTACAGTGCTGACACAGCACACACAAGATAACTTACGGAAAACAAAGCGACAAAGAATCGTGAAACCTAAGCTAGTGAAAGACTGTACTGGACTTTCAGGACACTGTACACTGTATATCTCAGATTCCCATGTACTTCACACAACAACTGCTCTGATACCACCTGTGACGACCTGGACTCCGGATACCGGATATACCCGATAGGACTACCGAGTAGACCCGATACGGCTTGGAACCCGTGAAGCCTCCCAAGAGCTGTAAAGCAACGAAGGGATAAAAGGAATGTCGTGTAGTACATTGAAGTCGCAGATATAACAGGAGGTAATTTAATTTCATTAATTAGGTTTGCTAAAGTAGCAGAAATAAAATTACATTTTAATTAATAGTTAAAATTAACAATTATACCAGAGTCCAGTCCAAAGGAAAGACAAGTATAGTGGATAGAAAGAAAGACGTACACAGAGGTCGGGGGAAGCCCGACGCGGGTACCACTGGCAACAACGAGCATGCCACACCAGGAACCGTGAAGGAAGCAGAGACGACCACACCTGAAAAGCAGGGGTGAGCCTCGTGTCACTGGCTCAGTAGTGGTAACGCGGATCCCCACTAAAAAACACGCAGTAACACGGAACAACAGCTAAAATAACAGTAGTAGTAAAGCAGGAAAACTACCACTAGAAAGCTGTAAAAGAAAGCCGCAACAGAAGGAGTAGAACAGCTAAAAGGAAAGGAAAAAGCATAGCCGCAAAGACCGAAACATGGCCACCGAGAAAAGCTCGGCTCCCTAAGCTACTCTAAACAATGATAGAAGGGCGAACCCTGATCTCACAAAGTCAGGAGTTACCGATCCGTTGACTAAGCACAAGGCCTAAGGCGAAGGCCTACAAAGACAGGCAACAAGCCCTAGAAGAGACCTAGACAAACACGGAACACTAAAGCCTACACGACTGGATGGTCATGCACGCTCCCTAAGCGCAACGCATACACGACTGGATCGTCGTGCATACCACACAGCACTGACCCTGGGTAAGGCCAAGAAAAGACTAACCCGAAGAGGTCACGACGCAAGAGAAACGTGAGAGTCACGTGTCACGTGACGGAAGCACCTCCTCACTAGAAGAACAGCCAGATGCGTCCACCGACGTCTTACACTGCGTCACAGGTATCTCGCTACGGACGCCGAGAACGACGGAGACTGAGATACTCACTGAACCAGAACAGGAACTACAGGAACGAGTGACTAGTCAGGGTCACGCCCGTCATCGTTCGTCTAAACGCCCCTGACCACGTGTGCACACACCGACTCTTGTCTAGAGCCAGGCCTCTAGCTAGTTTTCCCCCCCAGCAAGATGCTACCGTAAAGCAGGTGCCCACGGAAACTAGCTTAAAAACTGTATCTCGAGAACTACCCCACCACCACTCCCAGGTGGGCCGACACTCGAGGTCATGAGGCTACGACTAGTGGAGGCTCACTAGACACAGAGACTCTGAAACACGAGTGCTGGAGTACAGACAGGCCAAGCACGCACTATCACCCGTACTACAAAGCACAAAGGCAGTACACCAACTGCCAACAGACTCAGGACAGGGCAACTAGACCTACCAATGCAACGATCCTTGAGTCTCATGACTCGGAGCGAAGGTTGTCGCATGACGGTAATGACGAGCCGCCAATCAGCTTAATCCTAAGCCACTGGAAATGACAATGGATCATCGGATCCACATAACTGTATAAAACAACTCATGGAGACCTGAGGGAGCATCAAGACCCTCAAAGCACTTGGACATGCAAACCGAGGTAAGATAGTACCTCTAGCGTCCAGAACCGCTATCTCGAGCTATCCAGAATAGTTGAGACATACACAAGGTTACTTGTCAACCATTGGGTCTCACGGGTCGACCAGAACCTAAATAATGACTATGAACCGATACAGAAACCTAACCAATAGCAGGGTACGCCTGGCTATCTGATAACATGGTTATATCCCTCATAGGACATCGAAAGACGTCCACGGGACAATGGGCAAACCATGAGGTCAAGCCGAGGCACCTAGAAACCAACACATCGGGAAACGACACTCAGAAATTAAGCGAAGGAACATACGCTGGCGGTCATAGAATGGGCCGCTAGGTGACTGTAGCGGTCAAGGATTAGGCCGCTAAACACAGTCAACCCTGAACCGACCTATTTATTCAAACCACCCAAGCAGTCTAATATAGATCCACCACACGGGCTAGGTGGTCCAAGAGACAACCGCCACACTAATCGCCCTAAGACATTGACCTGAGTCAAACGACTTGTAGCGGCCTAAGAAAGGCGCGCTACAGCGAAGAAACGCATGAAGGTTGGGCCGCCAAGGTCAACTGACTTAAATTCTTGACTAGGTCTAAAACCATGGTAACACGACTACCGAAGCAGACCACAAGCCGTCGAGACCATCCCCTCAAACGGGGACTCAAGGGAGGCCACTCACATGCGGGGGAACCCCACCGCACTCATACCGATACACGGTGACTCGATCGAGTGTAACACGAAGCCCGGGATACACATCCCTATGGGCATGCTAATCGAGGTAACACGACACCTCCCGACATCCTAGAAACACGGACACAGAACCCACATGGTGTCCGGGACACTCGCGAGGCCATAGGTCGGTCATTGGGTCTCAACCAGACCGACCAGGACTCAAAACGAACAAAAATACAGAATTCCGATCGACCTGACCCTTGGGGTCGGTCAACCTGACAGGGTCGGTCGACTGGCCCAGGGTGGTCGATCGACCGGACCCAACACGGTCCGCGAACGCCGGCCGGTCGACCGGCCCATCTGGTCCGGTCGACCGGTTACGGCGAAAAACCGGCCGAACCAAGCCCTAACGCCCGATTCCATGCCCCGTTCGATTCCGATCGAAGGGGAAAACAACTATAATGATAATACCAATTTTCCACACTCCGGAAGGGGTAGAAACGATGCAAAAATAGCTTGAAACAGGCAATTCCACTGAATTTACCCTAATTGAGTCATCGGGGTTCCCGGGGTCATACCGGCCCCAAATGACAACCAATCGACACGAAATCAGCGGATCTGGAACGCTGACATTCTAGGGGTTCGATTGATACCATCTGATCTAAAAACCATCATCATTTTTCGACGAACCCTGCGAACACCCAAAAAGTATGACTTTACCCCAACCAGGCAAAACCCACTCGTATGCTCACCGTTCGGCGTGAAACTTCGAGGGTACGTAGAAGAGAAGTAGGGCTTCCGTCTCCCTACCTCTACGGATGATTCTGTGCACCGTAGTGACTAAACAGCGTTGAAAACCGCATCGCGAGCTCGACCGTCGGCTTTGAATCCACCGTTTGGGATCGTACCAGAAATGGTCCGATCCTCGCCCCATCGCGCTCTGGACCACCCCCACAGCATCACCTCAGCCTGCCCAAGCCTCCTCCATCTGCAGCTGGATTCGGAAGGGCGAGAGAAGAGAGAAAACGGGGGAGAGAGGAGGTCACGGCCGCGAATGAGAAGGAAAGAAGAAAAATGAAAAATTTAGGAAATTTTTCTAATTTTTGAAAATTCGATAATTGACCCAAAAATGGACTAATTCAGAAAAATACGCAAAAATAGTCGAAACAATCCTCGGGAAGAGTACAACGTGACTGCGGCGTCCACGAGTCGATGAACTGAGAAATAAACTGTCCACAGGGTTCCGTAACTAGTACAAGAGAAAAATCCACGCGGATCGTTAAACTCAACTTAGGACCCACAAAAGTGATCCGAAACTCCCCAATAAGGATCTGAAAGACCCAATAAGAATCGAGGGTATTACATGCGCCTCCTATTTACACCCCTCGACGCTCTGGGTCTAGGGGAGGTGCTGTCGAATTTTCGCCACGAAGATGATGACACAATGACAAATTGGACCAAACTTAAGAACATTATGAACAAAAAGAAATTAAACTAATGCATAATAGGCATAAAAATGAACACCTCCATCACATGCTTGCATGGCACCCCGGGTATATCAAATGGTGTGTGGAAGAAGTTCAGGTTACGCTCGGGTGGAGGCCCTCACTACGCGTGAGTCAAAGACTCCGCCACATACAGGGGTCACCCTCCACGAAATATAACCAAAATCTTAACAAGAAAGGATGATAACTCATGTTAAGAATCAAGAAAACCCCCAAAATGAGAGGATCTTTGCCCTCTCTGTGAGAGGTAGGTCGACCTACCTCAAGGGTGGGTCGACTTACCCTTCACAGGCTGAGCAGACGGGGTTCTGTTAAGCTTAAAGAAATTGCGCTTGTACTAGGTGCCGCTAATTCACTAAATGAACAACTGCGTAAAAAGCCGCCAATTAATTAATAGCCATTTAAAAAGACGTTAATCCATCTGATAAAAAGAAAGAACGAAAAGGGAAAAAAGTGATAATAAAGGAATCTACACCCAGGGCATGGGCGCTAATTGAATTAAACACCTGCTTACACGGGCGCTAATCCCCTGAACTAATGAAAGAATGTGTGCCCATGCCCGGGGCGCTAATTAAATTAAACACCTGCTCAATAGGCGCCATTTCCTTAAAACGTGTTAAAAGAAACAAAAAGAAGGGGGAAAGAGAGAAAGAAAACTCATAATCTGCGCCCAGGCCCAAGGCGCTAATTCTTAAATAATATATGTTTATTCAATGTTGGGTTCTGTGCGCTCCCCCTCTTTGTCCTTGATAATGATTTTGATGATAACAATATATTGTGTGTGTGAGTATGGTGGAAAATACTCATTGATCATTTTGATAACATGGAGCTTACGGCTGTTATCTTGTTTTATAGGTTTGGATGCTCGGTGAAGAACATTAACTGATGCACAATTGTTCTAAGGAGTGTCGACCTCACTCACTCATGGAATGGACTTGGTTTAATTGGACTGAATCTATGTTTTAATTAATTTGAATTGACTCAAAGTTTTTGGAATGAACTTTGTATTCTGGTCTGAAATAGAATCCAGTTGCAGCTTGTTTGAATCATATTTGGTATGTTAGACTTGTGTAGAAAATGGGCTTCCTTGAGTTGAAAGTGAAATGGTTTGATATTGAATCAAATTAGCTTGACTTGCTATTGAAAGCTCATGAAATCCATGTGAGTTTTGATTGAACTCAGGTCGCTCTTTATGCTTTGGATTGCATCAGGAATACATGTAAGATTTGATTCACATATGGATGCATTATAATATCTGAATTAGCAAAGCTCTCTTGATCATATAATTTCTATGAAGAATCATGTTTTCAAAGAGGGTGTAGGGCCTTTGAATTGATTGGATGGTATTTGAAGTGAACAGATTAAGTTCCATTTGATATCAACTGAATTTGGTGTTTGGGGTGAACTGTGCTTGATTAGCTCAGACTTAGCCCTTGCATGCATCTACCTATTCTACATATGCTTAGACTTGTCTCTGATATGCATAGACTTGACTCCTTGTATTAATGGGGGGTGAAAGTTCTGTTTTGTGTTGGAATTGATTTTTGGATTGAGGAAAACTGAATTTGATTCTATTGTGCCTTTTGAAGGATTGATATTGATGCTAGACATCTTGATTATCACAATGAATGCCTGGTAATATCCTTCCGATATTGAATTAGGAAAAATGGGTGTTACAAAGATCATGTTTGTTTATCATGTTCATACCAACCTTGGTTTGAGATTCATGTATAGAAAATACATGCTTAATTCACTGCATTTCTACTTAAGGTTTTGGTGGTTAGTATGTGGCTTATTGCACATGGTTCTTGGAGTGTTAAAGCTTTCAATGTGCTTAATGTATATTCATAAGGAGGTTTTCATTTGGGTCATGTTTGTTGTATAAGTGCACATCATTCTTGGTAAGAAAACTACTTTTTAACATGGTGTTTTTCATGAAAGTCTTGAGATTTCAAATGGGTGTTTGTGTTCTTGAGAATCTTGATGGAATGTGATTTAAGGTATGCCAATACCTTCTTTTAATGCATAATTATTTGTTCTAAATGTTTGGATGAGGTTTTATGGAGTTTCAATTGAGTTTTATTGAGTTTTCACTTTTGTCAGTAAAAGTGTCGACTCTAGGAGTCGACACTTATTTCAGTAGGTTCTGTCTACGTTGATTTCTGAAATGCTGACAAAAAGTGTCGACTCTGTGAGTCGACACTTTTATGATGACAAAAAGTGTCGACTCTGTGAGCCGACACTTTTGTCTTGTAAATTGACTTTTTGTCTTCTGGCAGAACGTGTGACAAAAAGTGTCAACTCTGTGAGTCGACACTTTTGTCCCGGATCCTATTTTTACAAACGGCACAGAATGAGTTGAGAAAAGTGTCGACTCTAAGAGTCGACACTTTCTCTGGTTCATCCGAAACAAGTTTTCCGGATTGGCTTCGAAATACCTATATCAAGATCTGATTCTCTTGGCTTATTACCCTAATGCCCTTAGGGTTATACCCTACCATTAGGAGTGCATTTGAGAGGGTTTTTAGAGGGGCTAATGTGTCTTTTGGTCTTCTAATTCATGCCCCTTTATAACCTATGATTTTCCATCGGATGACTGACCCACGTGTGCTAACCTTGCTTCATCTGTTTGCAGGAAAGACGAAAGAGGGAGAAGAAGAACGTGGAGGAGGGTGACTCATCAGCTGGAGGAGGAAGAAGGAGCCGCTTAGGAGTGCTTCCCACGACTCGGTGTCCAGATCTGGAGTGCTGTTGCTGTTCTTCACCGTCTATTGGTTTGGGCACACATTTCTTCAAGGGGCTGGCCACTTCCACTCATGGTTCATTTGTTCCAAAACACCCTTCCATAGATCTCCGAGTTGTGTTGGTGATAAAGGGGGGGGGGGGAAGCTTGATATCTTACTTCTATTCTTCTATTTGAGCATAGATTATTAGTTGGGCACTTATTGCATATCTGTCCGTTTATTGAATCTTGGGTGAAACGCTTCTACCCTTACAGGAGAAAGGAAGAAGAAAGGCGGCCACAAGGTGGAGAGGAGAGGACTTCGAAAGATCCTTCAGTTCTTCCTCAAGAGGACGACTGAATGCTACAACAAGGTGCGGATTAAACTCTCTCCGACCGGTGCTTCAAGGAAAATAATCAAATGGCCTTTCAAGAACAAAGGGGAAACATTCTTTATTCTCTATTCATCTCTTTATGATGTTCTTCTTGGGTTATATTCTACTGTGAGCATTTATTGTAGATCTTTCTTATCTCTCTGAACATTGATATATCCGTGTGTGTGTGTACGGAGCTGCGTCTCCGTGTGGGATTCTTGTGCGGGGCGTGTTGCGGTGGCAGCGTGTTGGGGTTTGTCCCCGTGTGTGTATTTCTACGGAAGCAGCGTGTGTGTGGTTGGGGTTCATCCCCGTGTTGCTACGAAAGTAGCGTGTAGTGAAGCCTCACCCGGTTGGGTGAGGGGTGACGTAGGGAGCCCGTCGTGGTCCCGAACCACCTAAAAATCTTGTGTCTCGTGTGATTGCCTGTGTGATTGACCATTTCCTCTATCTCCCTTCACAGGTCCATCAGATAGATTTTTAATTCACTACACTGTCACACACTGCTACCTCTGTTATTTGTGTTGAGCTTAATTTCTCTGATTAGTTACGTTAACTATTCGTGTGAGATCGAAAGTTTGAGAGAATATCTTAATCCACGTTTGTTTAGGCTAATCAACGTTAATAGCTTTAATTCCATTGTGGTCAGTCAAGAAAGATTTTAAATTCCCCCATCTCGGCAAGGGGACAATTCAACCCCCCTTCTTGTCCTCCATCTCTCTGGGCCAACAATTGGTATCAGAGCCCAGTCTCTGATTTTTTAAGCGGACCTCACGGTCTAGGAGTAAAAATCATTTTCATGATGGCTAGCTTGAATTCTATTCCTGTTTTCAATGGTTTGGATTATGCTTCATGACTAGGAAAATTTTATGTTTCGATTACTGGCTTTGATCCGAAACTCATGAAATTAATCTCTCATGGTCCACATGTCTTATCAAAAAATGAATTAAGGTGGACCGATGAACATAAGAAAATGAATTCGTATAATTTGTTTGTTTTGAATGCTCTTAAGGCCGTCTTGGACACTAATCAATTTCCATTTGTTTTGTCTTGTAGGACGGCCAAAGAAATTTGGGACGAGCTGATCGAAGCCCAAAAAGAAAGCTACAACGACGGTGACTGCCTCATGGCAAACAAAGAAAATGAGTGCCAAAGCGAAGAAAATTCCAAGGTAAATTCTAACTCTGATTCCGAGGAAGAGGATGAACTTAGCTATGATGAGTTAATGGATGCTTACGATGAACTAGCTGATAGATACAAAGCACTAAAATCTGAAAATAGAAAAATGAAAAAGAAACTTGATAATGTTTCACATGTTAATTCTTCATTTGCAAAGTGCTTTGAAATTGAAAATGCTTGTGATGTTAACTCACCATGTACTGAATGTTCTGAGCTTAGGAACTTGACTGAAAGCCTGTTGCTTGAAGTCGATATGCATAAAGAAATAATCTCGATTCTGAAAATTGAAAATAAAACCCTCATGGCTAAACTTTTAGAACTTGAAAACATTGAAAAAGAACCAAGAGATAAATTGAATTGTTCAGAGAATGATAAATTTTTACTTGATGAACTTGTTCAAAATGCAAGACTTGCTGAAGAAATTGAGGAATTAAAGAATCAACACAATGTATTGATTGAAAAACTCAACACTTTTGAAAAGGAAAACAAGTTGTTGTTGACAATTCTGAAAATCTTCATGTTTTGGAAGAAGAAATTGTAAGCTTTAAAACTGTCAATTCTCTATTAAATGAGAAGCTTGCACTGTGTGAAAAAGAATTTGCAGAATCTAACTTGCATATCTCATCATTGGAAGATGAGATCAAGAATTTGAATGAGTCCATGTGCCTGTATGACAATGAAAATTCAAAAGAAAAAAATATTGTTGTTCATTTTTGTTTGCATGAAAAACATTCATTTGTTAAACATGCTCATTGTGACGACCCGGGATCCGAGTACCGGAAAGGAACCGGCACGTCTCGAATCTCGGCCCGCCAACCCACGAGCCCGAAGACTCGGAAGGGTAAAAAGGGATGGAGTGGGAGTACAAGAGAAGCTGAAACGACAGCAGAGATAGCACAATGATCAAAAATAACATGCACGGCATAATATAAATAAAATAAACTACTACAAGGTCCATAGAGTCTCATGTCCAAAATAAAAGTACAGTCAACAGAAAGGAAAGTACAACTACACGGGGCATCCCCCGGAGTACAACTACACGGGGCATCCCCCGGCTCTGGCAGACTGGTGACTAACCCTGGCTAGAAGAACCACGTTGAAACTCGGCCGTGCCTCTCGACCACCCCGCCTCACCTGAAAAGCAGGGGTGAGCCTCATTTCATTGGCCCAGTAGGGATCCCGCTAACCCCCACCACGCGCGGAAAACAAGGTAGGAAGCAAGAAGGTAGAAAAGCAACCCCACCTAACAAGAGTACGGTTGAACCAACAAGCTAAAGTAAATAAACGGAAAAACCGTCTACTCTAACAGTACCGTACTACTAACCTCGGTCCAACAAAACTCGAGTCCACACCTGCCAGCAAACAGGAGCACTACCCATAGAAGAACGACCGGATGCATCCCCTGACGTCTTACACCGCGTCACAAGTGTCCAGCTACGACGCCCCGAGTGTGAGACTCAGACATGCAACAAGTACAATAACAAGGACTAGCTGGGGTCACGATTGTCACCGCGTGTCCTAAGCCCCCAACTACGTGTGCACACACAGACCATCTGCTCTAGGTCGGGTCCTCTAGCTAGTTTTCCCCCCCACCGGACTCTAGTGGCAAAGGCAAGGGGCCCTACGGTAACCAGCCTAAAAACCGCCTCTCACCGGGTCTCGCTCTCCACCACTCCCAGGTGGGTCCGCACCCGCGTGCGCAGGAAGCTACGACTAGTGGACAGGTCACTGGAAGTAATGACTGACTCACGGAAACCACCGGCCACACACTAACGCAGACTCTCGGGAACCAAAAAGGTAGGTACGGATGTCGGGGACACGCACGAGGTTCGACCATCCCTCGAGTCATGCGGCACCCCTACCGAAATAACGGATTCTCCGGGGAACCCCGGGCGCCCCTGTGGCTCTCACTGGGTGCTCACAGCAACCCTCGAGCCACACGCCACAACCGGATCCGAGACTCACTCCATCGGAGGTAAAACTACTGAAAGGAAACGGCGCACGGGGAGGGGGATTAACATGCTAGGGACCCAGGGCGCGACACTATCGCGCTCTGGTCCCCTGGCGCGACCCTCTGAGGAACGCGCTAGCAGAAGCTAGCGCGTTCTCCAAGAAGGTGCTTGCAGAAGCTAGCGCGTTCATCAAGAACGTGTTGCCCGACCCTGGCGCGACATAAACCACCAACTGTTCATCTTCTCGGACTAATGCGCTCGGACGACTCAGCGCGTTCAACAAGAACGCGCCCCTAGAACCTAGCGCGACAACGCGCCGAGCCCGGTTCGTGCAGTTCTCTCAGAAAACTCAGTCCCACACCCCATTCACTCCCAAGTGAAGGGGAAACAAAAGGGGGAACCTCCCCCAACCTCCCTAGCATGCATCTAAGCCCATAGAGTGGTCAAAAATCCCATAAAACGGAAGATCCGGCGCTCAAACCCCGAGCATGAAAATAACCTTCCCGGCATAAATTTAATCCCTCTCGACCTCTCCACGGCCTAGAAATCACAGGGGATGCTGTAAAGAGGGCAAGGATCCGTCCCCCTACCTTAAAGAAGCTCGAAAACCACCGGATCGCCGTCGATCACCGAATCTTGCTCGAACACGAACTCCTCTCCCACGCACCAATGGGGGCACCGTCACGATCCTCTCGCCACCGATGTCCACCACCCGTCGCCGGAGGGGAAGGGGCGCCGCGAAGTCCAACGGGCAAGAGGGGGTTGCAACGGTCGGCCGTGGCTCCCGGGAGGAGGAAAGAAGAAGAGGAAAAGAATAAAAGGGGAAAAAGAAAGGGAAAATAGGGGGTATTTATGGAAAATCCAGAAAATGCCAAAAATACCAAAAATAGAAAAAAATACATATTCTCGATCCTTGGAACGCACTGATCGCAACGGTACCGCCCCCGGGTAGGTGAACGGCCCAATTCACCCGCTACGGGGTTCCGTAGCTTTTCCCTAGACACACACGCGGGAATCGGAAAAATATGCAGAAAAAGCTGCGGAACACACTTCGGGCCTCCGAAACAGCTCCGAATCGCACCAATACGAACACGAAAGATGCCCAGAACATAACTCCAGACACAACGGAGCCAAGCTCACCGAAAATGCTGATCTGGGACCCAAGAAGAAGGATCCGAAAGGGTCCAGGACATCACAACCCTCCCCCCTTAAATGAATTCTGTCCTCGAAATTCAAGAACAAGGCACAAGAACGGGGGAAAGACTCATGCAAACAAATAGGGATACAGCTCCCGCATCTCATCCTCACGCTCCCAAGATGTCTCGCCACTAGAATAACGCTGCCAGACCACCTTAACTAGAGGAATAACCTTGTTCTGTAGGCGCTGCTCTCGCCCATCCTCAATGCGGACAGGAAACTCCGGAAGGGACAGAACTGGGGTCACCTCAGGCCAAACGGCATCCTCGAGAATATGGGAACCATCGGGCATGTACTTCCAAAGCATCGACACGTGGAACACATCATGCACGGCGGAAAGCTCCAGAGGTAGTTGCAACCTTTAAGCAACTTCCCCAACAAGCTCGACGATGGGAAAGGGACCAATGTAGCGGGGACTCAGCTTCCCACGCCTATCAAAACGCATCACACCCTTCATGGGAGAAACTATCAAGAAAACTCGGTCTCCCACAGCAAAGCTGAGAGGTCGCCTCCTCCGATCGGCATAGCTCTTCTGCCGGCTCTGACCTGCCAACATCCTCTGCCGAACGAGATGCACCACCTCAACACACTGCTGCACCAAATCTGGTCAAGTCAGTACACGCTCGCCTACCTTGAACCAATCAAGCGGAGTCCGACAACGTCGCCCATACAACGCCTCATAGGGAGCCACACCAATGCTCGAATGATAGCTGTTGTTGTAGGCAAACTCCACTAATGGAAGATGGTGGGTCAAACTCCCCTGCCATTCTAAGCAACATGCTCGCAACATGTCCTCCAAAGTCTGGATGGTCCACTCAGACTGACCGTCCGACTGAGGATGATAGGCCGAGCTGAATGCCAACTCGGTGCCTAGAGCCTTCTGGAAGCTCTCCAGAATCCAGAAGTGAAGCGGGGATCACGATCAGACACAATGGAGATGGGAACTCCATGCAACGGAACAATTCGCTCCACGTACAAATAAGCCAAACGATGCACGCTCCAACTGACCTTGACCGACAGCACCCGCGCCATCTTCGTCAGTCTATCCACTAGCAACCAGATACTATCCTCCCCACTGGACGTCCTCGGCAACCCAACCACAAAATCAGTGGTCACGTGGTCCCATTTCCACGCAGGAATATCCAAGGGCTGAAGTGTGCCTCCCGGTCGCTGGTGCTCAGCCTTCACCTACTAACAGGTCAGATAGCTGGCCACAAATTCCGCCACATCTCTCTTCATGCCAGGCCACCAAAACTGCCTCTTCAGGTTCTGGTACATCTTAGCCGATCCAGGGTGCACGGCATACTGACTCCCATGAGCCTCACGCAATACCGTACACGTCACCTGCTCCTCCGCTGGCACGTACAATCTACCTCTGAACCTCACGGCTCCATCCTCGCCAAACTCCACCTCGGCCATCCACAGAATACGAGGTAGCTCGGGGTCCGCTCGCTGAGCCTCAGTCACCTATCGACGCACCGCGGGCGTGACAGTCAGACTCGCAAGGACAGCCGAACCCTGGTCCTGGGGAACCTTGAGCCTAAAAGTCATGGCCGGAACCTGCTCCCAAAGCCTCCACTTCCTCAACAACATCTGACTGACCATTAATCTCCTACTCAGAGCATCAGCCACGACGTTCATCTTGCTAGGCTGATAAGACAGAGTGAGATCATAATCCTTCATATACTCCATCCATCTTCTCTGCCTGAGGTTGAGGTCCTTCTGCGTGAACACATACCTCAAACTCTGATGGTCAGTGAAAAGCTCAAACTTCTCACCGTACAAATAATGCCTCCAGATCTTCAGAGCGAAAATCACTGCCGCCAACTCAAGATCATGAACAGGGTAGTTCACCTCATGTGGCTTCAACTGCCGAGACACATACGCCACCACTCTCCCTTGCTGCATCAACACAGCACCAAGACCTACCCCGGAAGCATCCGTACATACCACGAAACCACCCGAGCCAGATGGCAACACCAAAACTGGAGCAGTGGTTAGCAATCTCTTCAGCTTTCTGAAGCTCCGCTCACACTCCTCCGTCCAGACGAACGGCACCTCCTTCCGCGTAAGCCTGGTCATCGGGGCTGCAATATGAGAAAAATCCTGAATAAACCGCCGATAATAGCCCACGAGCCCCAAGAAACTCTGGATCTCCGTGATAGAACTCGACCTCGGCCACTGCACCACAGTCTCGACCTTAGCCGGGTCCGCGGAAACACCATCACTAGAAATAACATGCCCCAGAAAGTGCACCTCTCGGAGCCAGAACTCACACTTGCTGAACTTGGCATACAACTGGTGATCGCGCATGATCTACAATACAGCCCTCAAATGCTGCACATGCTCCTCAGCAGACCACGAATATGACCACGAACTGGTCCAAGTGCGGACGAAACACCCAATGCATCAAATCCATGAACGCTGCGGGGGCATTGGTGAGCCCAAACGGCATCACCAAGAACTCATAATGCCCATACCTCGACCGAAACGTCGTCTTCTCCACATCCGACTCTCGAATCCGCAGCTGATAATAGCCCGATCTCAAATCGATCCTCGAAAACACCCGGGCCGACTGAAGCTGGTCGAACAAGTCATCAATCCGAGGCAACAGATACTTGTTCTTAACAGTCACCTAGTTCAACTGACGGTAGTCGATGCACAGCCTCAAACTACCATCCTTCTTCTTCACAAACAACACCGGCGCACCCCACAGGGAATAACTAGGATGAATATACCCCTTGGCCAGCAATTCCTGCAACTGCGCCTTCAGCTCTCGCAACTCTGTGGGTGCCATCCGATAAGGGGCCTTCGACATAGGCGTCGTACCCGGTACCACTTCAATCACGAAATCGATCTCTCGCTGTGGTGGCAACCCTGGTAGCTCCTCGAGAAAAATATCAAGAAACTCGCACACGATAGGAATGTCCTCTACCTCAGGACACTGCCGATCAACCAAAACCAAGGATGCGAGAAAACCCTGACAACCCGCATCAAGCAAACGACGTGCACGGATAGCCGAAATAAGCAAGCGGGAAGAGGGAGACCGAATACCTTGGAAATAGAAGGTGGGTCCACGAAGCTGTCAGAAGTAGACCTTCCTCGAGCCGCAATCCACCAAGGCATGATGAGCCTCGAGCCAATCCATGCCCAAAATCACATCGAAGTCCTGAAGCGGTAACGCGTAGAGTCTAACCGGTAAGTTCCGCCCTTCCACCCACATAGGTACCTTCTCAAAACAGTACAGTGTGATCATGAAGTCACCGGTAGGCAACTCTACCGCCAAGTCACAGGACACCTCGGTCACTGGGTCCTCCACACTCTGAGCAAAATCCTCCGAGATGAACGAATGAGAAGCACCTGAATCAAACAAAACACGAGCCGCACAACCCAAAATCGAAAGAGTACCTTCCACCAACTGCGACGCCTCAGCCTCTGCCCTGGTCATTTGAGTCACTCTGCCTCGGGATCTCTGCCTCCCTACAGTAGCTGACCGTGATAACTGAGGAAACTGTCCCTGCTGCTGGTACTACTGCGGCTGTGATGACAACTGCTGGGGCTGAAACTACTACTGCTGCTGAAACTCGTGTGGCTGGCTCAGTCTCTGCGGATAGTCACGTGCCATATGCCCTGGCTGATCGCACCTAAAGCAAATCACTTGCGCTGAACACGGTCTACCTGGATGAGAACCACCGCACCAAGGACAACCGCCCCGAGAACCAGTCATCGAACCTTGACACTGAAAAGCCATCGGCTGTTGAACACTATCCATCGACTCCTGCTTCGACTCCATACGATCCTGACGCCTCTTACAAAAACCAGCTTCCTTAAGCAACTTCTTAAGCTTCGATCTAAAGGATGACGACCCTGGCGTAGGAGCCACAGACTGCGTCGCCACGGATCCACCTGCTGAGAGTTGGACAGTACTCTGCTGCTGCATCCCCGTCGGCTGGCTGAAATCTGCCTGCACCTGACTAGCACTGCCCTACCCTCGAACCTTCTGTAAATCTCTCTCCAGCGTCGTTGCTGCCTTACATGCCACATCCAAAGTGGTCAAACCTGACGCAAGAAGATGATGCCTCAACTCTAGTCTCAGACCACCCAAAAACTGATCGGTCTTCACCTCCTCATCTGCCACGATATGAGGAGCATAACGGCCCAACTCGATAAACCTGGCACGGTACTGCATCACCGTCATGTCACCCTGGGTCAGCTCCATAAACTCACGCAACCTCTGCGACTTGACAAAGGATGGACAGAAAGCACGCTCGAAAGCCGCGATGAACTCCTACCACGCAATCTGCCGAAGAGGACGAGATCGGAACACTGAACCCCACTCTGACGTCCACCAAGTACGGGCTGCTCCCTGAAGATGATGAGTAGCCAACGCTACCTGCTCCTCCTCGGGACACTCCATCGCACTGAAAATCTGCCGCACATCATCCAGCCACTCTCTGGCCACCTCAGGATCTGGCTGCCCACTGAAAAAGGAGGCTGAAACAGCAAGAACTCCTTCGGCACACGACCATGACCACCACGACCTTGTCCCTTACCAGCATCGCTGCCCTGTTACTGGTGATCTCCCTACTGCTGACCTCCCAGCTGCCGCTGAAGCACATACTCAAACATACCTCGGAAGAAATCATCCATCCCCGGAGCTCTCGCATCGCCAGCTACACCCTCAAAAACTGAAGCCCTGCTCTGCTCCTCTGGACCACCACTAGACTCTCCCTGCTGGGGATGAGCCCTCCTCCGAGACGCCATAACACACCTGGCATCAAGGAAAACATCCACAAATCAATAAAACACACACAGCCCTAAGCCAGTCGCCGACTGTACAGGACATTCATGGACCTTCTGGACCACCGCAATTCATTTCAAGTTCAGATGTACCTCCACAACCTGGCTCTGATACCAGCTGTGACGACCCGGGATCCGAGTACCGGAAAGGAACCGGCGCGTCTCGAATCTCGGCCCGCCAACCCACGAGCCCGAAGACTCGGAAGGGTAAAAAGGGATGGAGTGGGAGTATAAGAGAAGTTGAAATGACCTTAGAGATAGCACAATGATCAAAATAACATGCAGAGCATAATATAAATAAAATAAACTGCTACAAGGTCCATAGAGTCTCATGTCTAAAATAAAAGTACAGTCAACAGAAAGGAAAGTACAACTACACGGGGCATCCCCCAGAGTACAACTACACGGGGCATCCCCCGGCTCTGGCAGACTGGCGACTAACCCTGGCTAGAAGAACAACGCTGAAACTCGGCCGCGCCTCTCGACGACCCTGCCTCACCTGAAAAGCAGGGGTGAGCCTCATTTCATTGGCCCAGTAGGGATCCCGCGAACCCCCACCTCGCGCGGAAAATAAGGCAGGAAGCAAGAAGGTAGAAAATCAACCCCACCTAACAGGAGTACGGTAGAACCAATAAGGTAAAGTAAATAAATGGAAAAACTGTCTACTCTAATAGTACCGTACTACTAACCTCGGTCCAACAAAACTCGAGTCCACACCTGCCAGCAAACAGGAGCACTACCCACTAGAAGAACGACCGGATGCGTCCCCTGACGTCTTACACCGCGTCACAAGTGT
This sequence comes from Amorphophallus konjac, assembly GCA_022559845.1. NCBI lineage: Eukaryota > Viridiplantae > Streptophyta > Magnoliopsida > Alismatales > Araceae > Amorphophallus > Amorphophallus konjac. The sequence goes on along the minus strand of CM040123.1, from coordinate 183,289,774 downwards.
CTAGCTACGACGCCCCGGGCGTGAGACTCAGACATGCAACAAGTACCACAACAAGGACTAGCTGGGGTCACGCTCATCAGCGCGTGTCCTAAGCCCCCAACTACGTGTGCACACACAGACCATCTGCTCTAGGTCGGCTCCTCTAGCTAGTTTTCCCCCCCCCATCGGACTCTGGTGGCAAAGGCAAGGGGCCCTACAGTAACCAGCCTAAAAACCGCCTCTCACCGGGTCTCGCTCTCCACCACTCCCAGGTGGGTCCGCACCCGCGTGCGCAGGAAGCTATGACTAGTGGACAGGTCACTGGAAGTAAGGACTGACTCACGAAAACCACCGGCCACACACTAACGCAGACTCTCGGTAACCAAAATGGTAGGTACGGATGTCAGGGACACGCATGATGTTCGACCGTCCCTCGAGTCATGCGGCACCTCTACCGAAATAACTAATTCTCCGAGGACCCCCGGGCGCCCCTGTGGCTCTCACTGGGTGCTCCCGGGAACCCTCGAGCCACACGCCACAACCGGATCCGAGACTCACTCCACCGGAGGTAAAACTACTGAAAGGAAACGCGGCACGGGGAGGGGGATTAACGTGCTAGGGACCCAGGGCTTGACACTGTCGCGCTGTGGTCCCCTGGTGTGACCCTCTGAAGAACGTGCTAGCAGAAGCTAGCGCGTTCTCCAAGAAGGTGCTAGTAGAAGCTAGCGCGTTCATCAAGAACGCGCTGCCCGACCCTGGCGCGACATAAACCACCAACTATTCATCTTCTCGGACGAACGCGCTCGGACGACTCAGCGCGTTCAACAAGAACGCGCCCCTGGAACCTAGCGCGACAACGGGCCGAGCCCGGTTCGTGCAGTTCACTCGAAAAACTCAGTCCCACGCCCCATTCACTCAGAAGTGAAGGGGAAACAAAAGGGGGAACCTCCCCCAACCTCCCTTGCATGCATCTAAGCCCATAGCGCGGTCAAAAACCCCATAAAACGGAAGATCCGGTGCTCAAACCCCAAGCATGGAAATAACCCTCCCGGCATGAATTTAATCCCTCTCGACCTCTCCACGGCCTAGAAATCATGGGGGATGCTGTAAAGAGGACAAGGATCTGTCCCCCTACCTTAAAGAAGCTCGAAAACCACCGGATCACCGCCGATCGCCGAATCTTGCTCGAACACGAACTCCTCTCCCACGCACCAATGGGGGCACCGTTACGATCCTCTCGCCACCGCCGTCATCACCGCGCCGCCACCGATGTCCACCACCCGTCGCCGGAGGGGAAGGTGCGCCGCGAAGTCCAACGGGCAAGAGGGGGTTGCAACGGTCGGCCGTGGCTCACGGGAGGAGGAAAGAAGTAGAGGAAAAGAAGAAAAGGGGAAAAAGAAAAGGGAAAATAGGGGGGTATTTATGAAAAATTCAAAAAATGCCAAAAATACCGAAAATAAAAAAATATATATTCTCGATCCTCAGAATGCACTGATCGCAACGGTACCACCCTCGGATAGGTGAACGGCCCAGTTCACCCGCTACGGGGTTCCGTAGCTTTTCCCGAAACACACACGCGGGAATCGGAAAAATACGCGGAAAAAGCTACGGAACACACTCCGGGCCTCCAAAACAGCTCCGAATCGCACCAATCCGAACACGAAAGATGTCCAGAACATAACTCCAGACACAACGGAGCCAAGTTCACCGAAAATGCAGATCCGGACCCAAGAAGAAGGATCTGAAAGGGTCCGGGACATCACACTCATGCATCAAGAAAACAAAGAAATGTTTCATATTTTTACTGTGGGAACTATGGTCATGACATGTACGATTGCTTTTTGATGAAACTTGATGATGATGAAGCATTAAAGTCATGATTGAAAAATGTTGATGGTCCCAAAAATCATGAGAAATTTATCGAGAGGAACCACAACATGCATTGCTTCTACTGTGTTTTAAATGGCCATGTTTTTGAAAATTGCTTCACTAAGAAAAGTGATGATGAGTGGTCCATGAAAAGAAATTTTTCGTGTCATTATTGTGGGGAACGTGGACACAAGATGGATAACTGTGGTTTAATGAAAAATGATGACAATTGGTTTATGAAAAGAAAATTCTCTAATTATTTTTATTGTGGTGTGAATGGTCATTCTATGGATGACTGTTCTACTATGATATTGGATGATGATTGGCATGCTAGGCAATATAGAAAATCATTTTTTCATGCTAGGACTAACCCCTCGGGACCCAAGATGGCTTGGGTACCTAAATCACCAAAATGAGAACTTATTTTGTAGGGGCGCCTTGAGAACAAGAAAAATGTCAATAAATAAAGGGATCTCAAGGTGAGAAAGTAAATTAGTTTTGTTTTGAAGATCACATTGCTCTGTCTCTCCTCGAAAAACTGTAAAGGTAAAAATTTTGTTTGGAAGAAAAAGTTTACAATTAAAAAGTTGCATTTCTGTTTCACTGACTCTTGTCAACTTTTGAAATGTTGAGATCTTTCAATTTTGATGAGTAGTTGACTTGAATGATTTTTGTTGAACATCTTGTGAATAAATTTGGTTTTGAATGCTTTACATTGCACATATACAGCTCTTCATACACACCTTCCATTATTTTTGTAAATATCAATTCAGGTTTGAATGCCTCGATCTGTGCATAGAGTCTTTCATACTCTTACTTTTTGCAAATAACAACTCACTTGTGCATACATATAACACATACTTAGTTGCATAAAACATGTCGCACTAATCATACACATCCTTGCATACATTTGCATTTGCTCTATATAGTTGCATACATGAGTTTGCACTCATATGAGAATTTTACATACACTTGCACAAATGCTTGCTTATTTCTGTATAGGAATAATTTTCATTATCTTTTCAATTCATGCATATAAATGCATATACTTCATATTCGTGTGCTTGAATGCCATGGTCATTCGGTACATCAAATGGCGATTATGGAAGGTTGGATTATGTCCAATCGGAAGCTATCACTACGCGTGATGGTGGTCTTCGGACCTACATTCTTCGCCAAGTACTGATAATCAATCTGCTTGAAGTCATTGGAAAATATCTGGTTGAATGCATGTATATACTTTATACAACCACTTCTTGATATCTTTTTATGACTCATCCCTTGCTAAATAAAATTACATTGATTAAGACATGTTTGTAACATGGCATATATTAAGGGGGAGATTTTTATTTATAATCGTGCATACATTTAGGGGGAGATATTACTATGATAAGACTAATTCATCTTTTACATTCAATACAACCACCCACACAAAATGCACCTTTTTTAGATAATGATTCAATCTAATAAGGATTACTATTTTCTACTCTACACTTTTGAGGACTATTGATTCTCTACATAGAAATCACATGTCTCATGAGGAAAAAGCTGTTTACCCCTTCAAAAATCGTATAAGTGGAACGTGGATCCGAGTAGCCGGGAATCCCCCCTGAAATAAAGGAGGAAACTCGCATCGAAAGGAGAAACTAATCCATATGAAAATAAGTGTGATTTATCACCTAGTAGCCGGAAAGTGCCCCTGAGACAAATGGTACAACTCGAGTCGAAAAGTGTCTCATCCACATCATAAAAAGTGACGAAACTGACTAATCGGGAATTACCCCTGAAACAAAGGGCATGACTTGTGTCAAAAGGTTAGTCACACCATTTTTAGTAATTAAAAATTGGGGTCATACGTAGCTATCAATATTTGAGTATTGTGTATGAAACTGTATGGATGAGAAGTTCTTTTTAGTGTTCTTTATAAAATCTGATTTTTCATATTGATTTGAACTTCATTGCTCAATCTTCACATATGCACCATGGGTTTGATTGTTTGAATGTCGCTTATGAATCAGTCGTCTTTCATGGTTAATGTAGTACTTTATTTATGTAAGCACGACCTTCTTAGTATTGTTCATGCACTTCATGTTCAACGATCAATTGTATTATCCTTACACCCGTCCCGAAGGGACTTGCATGAGTCTATACTTAACTATGCATGCTTGAGTGCCTGAATACTTGATCCTCTTTGATCATATCATATCTCATTCAATAGTTTGCATCTATAGGTTATACTTATAGATATCATGTTAAATAACCCATTATCAGTTGATTTTTGTTCTTGACAATTGGGAAGAATAATGTGCTTTTTAAGCATAATACACTTTGTGCATAACTTAGTCTTCAGATTTTGCATATAGTTTCCTTATAATACATGTGCATAATTAGTCACACAAATAGTAAAAACCTACAAAACAATTGCACATAAAATTTTAAATTCCTGCTTGGTTTTGGTCTCCACACCTTCCCTACATGGAAAGTTAATTGCTAGGCTTGTGCGCTCTTGCCTCACTCATTTTTGTAAACTTCATAGTTACTCCTGACTCCCCCATCTTTTTGATAATGCCAAAGGGGGAGAGAAATTTGAGTAACCACAATATATTGTCATCATCAAAAAGGGGGAGATTGTTGGGTTCTGTGCGCTCACCCTCTTTGTCCTTGATAATAGTTTTGATGATAACAATATATTGTGTGTGTGAGTATGGTGAAAAATACTCATTGATCATTTTGATAACATGAAGCTTATGGCTGTTATCTTGTTTTGTAGGTTTGGATGCTCGGTGAAGACCATTAACTGATGAACAATTATTCTGAGGAGTGCTGACCTCACTCACTCATGGAATGGACTTGGTTTAATTGGATTGAATCTATGTTTTGTTTAATTTGAATTGACTCAAAGTTCTTGGAATGAACTGTGTATTCTGGTTTGAAATAGAATTCAGTTAGAGCTTGTTTGAATCATATTTGATATGTTAGACTTGTGTAGAAAATGGGCTTCCTTGAGTTGAAAGTGAAATGGTTTGATATTGAATCAAATTAGCTTGCCTTGCTATTGAAAGCTCATGAAATCCATGTGAGTTTTGATTGAACTCAGGTCACTCTTTATGCTTTGGATTGCATCAGGAATACATGTAAGATTTGATTCACATATGGATGCATTACAATATCTGAATTAGCAAAGCTCTCTTGATCATATAATTTCTATGAAGAATCATGTTTTCAAAGAGGTTGTAGGGCCTTTGAATTGATTGGATGGTATTTGAAGTGAACAGATTAAGCTCCATTTGATATCAACTGAATTTAGTGTTTGGAGTGAATTGTGCTTGATTAGCTCAGACTTAGCCCTTGCATGCATCTACCTATTCTACATATGCTTAGACTTGTCTCTTATATGCATAGACTTGACTCCTTGTATTAATGGGGTGTGAAAGTTCAGTTTTACGTTGGAATTGATTTTTGGATTGAGGAAAACTGAACTTGATTCTATTGTGCCTTTTGCAGGATTGATATTGATGCTAGACATCTTGATTATCACAATGAATGCATGGTAATATCCTTCCGATATTGAATTAGGAAAAATGGGTGTTACAAAGATCATGCTTGTTAATCATGTTCACACCAACCTTGGTTTGAGATTCATGTATAGAAAATACATGCTTAATTCACTGTATTTCTACTTAAGATTTTGGTGGTTAGTATGTGGCTTATTGCACATGGTTCTTAGAGTGTTAAAGCTTTCAATGTGCTTAATGTATATTCATAAGGAGGTTTTCATTTGGGTCATGTTTGCTGTATAAGTGCACATCATTCTTGGTAAGAAAACTACTTTTTAACATGGTGTTTTTCATGAAAGTCTTGAGATTTCAAATGGGTGTTTGTGTTCTTGAGAATCTTGATGGAGTGTGGTTTAAGGTATGCCAATACCTTGTTTTAATGCATAATTATTTCTTCTAAATGTTTGGAAGAGGTTTTATGGAGTTTCAATTGAGTTTTATTGAGTTTTCACTTTTGTCAATAAAAGTGTCGACTCTAGGAGTCGACACTTATTTCAGTAGGTTCTGTCTATGTTGATTTCTGAAATGCTGACATGTGAGTTGACACTTTTGTCCTGTAAATTGACTTTTTGTCTTCTGGCAGAACGTGTGACAGAGTCGACACTTTTGTCCTGGATCCTATTTTTACAAACGGGACAGAATGAGTTGAGAAAAGTGTAGACTCTAAGAGTCGACACTTTCTCTGGTTCGTCCGGAACGAGTTTTTTGGATTGGTTTCGAAATACCTATATCAAGATCCGATTGTCTTGGCTTATTACCCTAAGGCCCTTAGGGTTATACCCTACCATTCGGAGTGCATTTGAGAGGGTTTTTAGAGGGGCTAATGTGTCTTTTGGTCTTCTAATTCCTGCCCCTTTATAACCTACGATTTTCCATCGGATGACTGACCCCCGTGTGCTAACCTTGCTTCATCTATTTGCAGGAAAGAAGAAAGAGGGAGAAGAAGAACGTGGAGGAGGGTGACTCATCAGCTGGAGGAGGAAGAAGGAGCCGCTCAGGACTGCTTCCCACGACCCGGTGTCCAGATCTGGAGTGATGTTGCTGTTCTTCAGCGTCTATTGGTTTGGGCACACATTTCTTCAAGGGGCTGGCCACTTCCACTCATGGTTCAATTGTTCCAAAACACCCTTCCATAGATCTCCGAGTTGTGTTGATGATAAAGGGGGGGAAAAGCTTGATATCTTACTTCTATTCTTCTATTTGAGCATAGATTATTAGTTGGGCGCTTATTGCATATCCGTCCGTTTATTGAATCTTGGGTTAAACGCTTCTACCCTTACATGATAAAGGAAGAAGAAAGGCGGCCACAAGGTGGAGAGGAGAGGACTTCGAAAGATCCTTCAGTTCTTCCTCAAGAGGACGACTGAATGCTACAACAAGTTGCGAATTAAACTCTCTCCGACCGGGTCTTCAAGGAAAATAATGAAATGGCCTTTCAAGAACTAAGGGTAAACATTCTTTATCCCTTATTCATCTCTTTATGATGTTCTTCTTGGGTTATATTCTGTTGTGAGCATTTATTGTAGATCTTTCTTATCTCTCTGAACATTGATATATCTGTGTGTGTGTGTGCGGAGCTGCGTCTCCATGTGGGATTCTTGTGCGGGGCGTGTTCCCCGATTGTGTGTGTGTGTGTGCTGCGGTGGCAGCGTGTTGGGGTTTGTCCCCGTGTGTGTATTACTGCGGAAGCAGCGTGTGTGTGGTTGGGGTTCGGCCCCGTGTTGCTACGAAAGTAATGTGTAGTGAAGCCTCATCCGGTTGGGTGAGGGGTGGACGAAGGGAGCCCGTCGGGGTCCCGAACCACCTAAAAATCTTGTGTCTCGTGTGATTGCCTATGTGATTGACCATTTCCTCTATCTCCCTTCATAGGTCCATCAGATAGATTTTTAATTCACTACACTGTCACACATTGCGACCACTGTTATCTGTGTTGAGCTTAATTTCTCTGATTAGTTACGTTAACTATTCGTGTGAGATCGGAAAGTTTGAGAGAATATCTTAATCTCATGTTTGTTTAGGCTAATCTTTAATTCCATTATGGTCAGTCAAGAAAGATTTTAAATTCCGCCATCTCGGCAAGGGGACAATTCAACCCCTCTTCTTGTCCGCCATCTCTCTGGGCCAACATTTAAAAAAATCCAGAATCTGCGCCCACAGGGTAGACGCCAATTCTTAAAACCCCCAAAAATGATAAAAAAAAGGAACACGTAAACCGAATGACGATTTGTCTTGGAACTCTATCCCTCTGACCCCGCATGTGGGGAAATATCAAAGTTGATGTTGCAAGATAAGCCCGGACATCCCCTCGTGGTCATGGTCTAACTTGGCGTCGGGCCAATATCCCCCGATGTTTCAACTGTTAAATCAGGATTTAACCGTAATTCCTCATTTCTTGAGATATCGAATTTGCTGTATCTCGGCATACACTTGTCCCGGTATCTCACATATACCAGGTATATTCCTCGATCCGGACCCTCGTCCGAACATGAAATGGTCAACAGGTGACCGATATAATTTTGAATACCATCTTGTGCCCTGATGTAGGGGATTTCAATCATTTCAACCCAACTTGCATTCTTTAATGAAAATTGATCTTTAGGCCATTTGGCCCATTTTCTTGGCGATTAATCAGAGGTTTTCCCCTCTCCGAGGGGATGTAATTAATGTCGTGACCTTTATGGCACGGCAGGTCTCCAATCCCGACCCGATACCCACAATCGTCTGGTTAGTCAAACGGAGTGCACCCCGGGCTTCAGACCACTCTTGTAGCACCCCGTATAAAAATGATAGAAAAAAAATAATAATAATGTATAGACTTTTCCCCAAGTAAATAAAAACTTTAGATAACTCTATAAGAAGATAACTCTATAAGAGGGTTAAATAAAAGTTAGAATACCCAATGAGGGCCACTATATAAATATACAATTAAAGCCATCATCACGTAATGGGGTCTCCTATTCCAATCACAAAGATGAAAGGACGCCCTTTGATAACACGGAAGCGTATGTCGTTACTACACGTGTGCTGACAATCTTAAAATCGAACTCGCACAAAATGATCAAAAGAGAACGTAGTACTATGGCAAGTACGGGTCGAATCCTCAGGGAAGAAGAGATTTTCAGGGTTAAAAACCTTGGAGTCGTATGAAAAACACTTGTGATTTTGCTTTGCTTAAAGAAAATAGTGCATGGAAATAAATCTATCTAAAGAATATGAGAGGGATTGAGAAGAGAAATTTGAGAAAGGGAGAGAGAAAAGGGAACATAATTTGCCAAAATAAATTTTATTGCTAAAGACATGAAAATTACAATCTATGAAAATTGAGATTACAACCAATATAAACTACGAGATAAGTGAAGAAACTAGAGCCATGAGAGGATGATGAGTGCCGTCATCTCCTCCTCGCCGAGCCTTGGAGAGGATCGCTCCGCCTTGAAGGAGATCACCATGGAAAGAGATGGATGAAGAAGCCGTCGTCATCCACGTCATGAGCCTCGGAACGTCACCCGCCTTGATGTGCACGCTGCCATGAAAGGAGAGTTGTGAAGGACAAACTTTGAAGAGAAATATAGAGAGGAATGTGGAACGGTTTATGTGGAGATGAAGAAGGAAGAAGATAAGAGAATAAAACAGTGGAAAATAAATATAACTTGTGAACGGAGAAGACTTGGAGGAAGTGATAGAAGAAGCAAATCTAGATCTACAACAGAGGAAGAACTCAGAGAAAAAAGAAGAGTGGAAGAGCTTCAAAACGGAGGAAGAACAGAGTGTAGTGCCTCAGATGAACAGTACAAATACAGGATAGCACCTTGAAAAAGAGGTTATAACATAAAAATGATATAGAATTGGAACATGGTTCATAAGAAGTAGTTGAATATCGTTTGAAAATAAAGAACTTTTATGAAGAAAGTAAGGGGAGCAAATGACTAGAAGGGTGAGAAACAAGGGGAAGAACAGAGAGAAATACTGGTTCGCAGATGAATAGGATAGCACAGTAAAAAACATGAAATACGTTGCAAACCAGAAAGAATTGAAAGATAAAATGGAAGAAGAAGTTGTAGAGGACTTAAAAACAAAGAACTTTCATGAAGAACACAAGAGGAGAAAATGAACTTACATGGGAGAAACCGGCGACCTAAGATTGGGAGAGAAAGAGTGAAAGATTAGCCAAAAGAAGAACTCCCTTTCTCCTCCTTGTCATGGGCTATTTATAGGGAAAGTTGGGTAGATGGAGGGTGGAGATTATATCAAAAGGAGATTGATGGCTGGGATTTAAGTAGAATATGATGCATGGGGAAGAGGAAAAGGAGGTGGGCACCCCCTTTCTTGGACTTTGGGCACCCCTTTTCCCAATGCTCATCATGTCTCTCCTTTATTTCAAACTTTGAATTCAATTTTCCCTCCAACCAAAATATGTGTTTCTTTTTCTCAATTTCAAACTTTTGAAATTTATTTTCTCTCCAACCAAAATACAAACTTCTGTGTTTGACTTGGTGAAAGTGATGATGACAGTTTTGCCCCCGGCTTCTTTTGCAATTACCTTCAGTGTCCTGTACACATATAATTATAATTTAATCCATCAAAATTATCACAATGTGTACAAATGCTCATGATTATGCAATGGATAATTAATGCTCATGACTCTCAACTCTATTTTATTAAATAAAATCGTCAAATTAATTCAATTTGCGTGAAAGCCCCAATTTAAATGTGGAGTTGAGGTTAACTATGAAATATGCATAATTACCTAATTATATGCACATAAAATGGTGTTCATGTGATGAATTATCATAAGAAATGGACACTTATCACATCCCCCAACTTACTCATTGCTAGTCCCTTAGCAATGTAAATAAATTAAAATTTAGGACTAACAAGAGTTTATAAAGTTCATGCTCTTATATCCAGCTCTCCTTTCAGAGAATTAACCAAAGATTAGGAATCCGGAATCAATAATGCACACTAACCTTAGTTTGGAAATTTAGGTAAATGATCAAGAATTCAAAGTAAAGTTCAATGGCACTTGTCCATGTGTAATACTAAATCCATAACTTAGACAATTGCATCCCTCATTTGTTATTCCAAATAAATGCCATTCAATCCTGCACCTCCTAACCAGAGTATTAAGCATACTAGCTTTTTTATCTGCCTTATTTCTTTGTCCCTTTGGGATCTTTTATTTCACACATGATGCTGCACTTTCTTTTTATAGTTTTGCATGAACCTCAACACGTCTTAAGTAAAGTAGGCCCGGTTACTAAGATCAGGGTTCCCTTTTCCGTTTGACGCGAACCTCAACACGTCTTAGGTGAAGTAGGCCCGGTTACTAAGAATTGGGGTATTTTTCATGGTGTTCTTTTCTTCTTCTTTTTTCTCTTTTTTTTTCTTCTTCTTTTTTTTCATAGTGCTATTGCACTTATTTGATAGATAATTTGGCAGAAAGCTTTGTAAAATGATATCCTTTCTTAAGAAGTGCAGAATATCAGACAATATATCCAACATAGTAGAGGGCTTCTCTTGCTTATTTTATTAGTGTGTAAAAAAAAATTTTAAAGTGCAAATGAACTTTAAAAAGATTCTTATATCAATTTTCCATGGCTAGATTGACTAAATTTTCCATCATCCTTCTCCCCGGTCTTTTCTATTCCAGAATTACTTTTAATTTAAGCATGAATCATGAGACTCAAAATAGGGTTTACATCTTTTTACTTTCATGTAATGATGACATGCAAGGAAGAACTCCTATCAGGTTGTGCTATATGCATCATGGAAAATTTTCTTTTCCCCCCCAACTTGAATGACATTGTTCTCAATGACATATAGAATTGAAAGAAATAGAACAATATATCAATAAATACTTCTGAGTAGGAAAAAGACAACCGGATATGTAGGATGAAACCTCCATCAATGTCATGGATGGCGACGACTTCTTCGAACTCCTACATACACGAGAGAAAATGACTTACTAAATTATTGAAGGGGAAATAGTTGGGTTGCCTCCCAACTAGCGCTAAGTTTAACGTCTTCAGCCAGACGCAAATAAGTTAGTATGACTTACTCTGGATCACTCAGTGTAATTGAGTCTTTCAACATGAGTTGAGCATTTTCTAAATAGGGCTTGAGACGTTGACCATTTACAGTAAAATTGTGACCATTTTGCGGATTTAGAATTTTGACAGCACCATGGTCAAAGGCTTTGATTACAATGAATGGATCGTCCCACCTGGACTTCAATTTCCCAAGAAACAAACATAGCCTCGAATTAAAAAGCCAGACCTTTTGATCATGTTGAAAAGATTTTCTCAAAATATGCTTGTCATGAAAGGTTTTGGTCTTGGCTTTGTAGATCTTGGAATTTTCATAGGCGTCATTGCATAGCTCCTCCAGCTCATTTAGTTGAAGAGCTCTATGGGAACCAGCTTGGGCCAAGTCCAGATTCACTTGTTTTATGGCCCAATACGCCCTATGTTCTAGCTCAACTGGTAGGTGACAGGCTTTTCCAAAAATCAGCCTATAGGGAGACATACCAATGGGGGTTTTGTATGCAGTCTGTAGGCCCATAAAGTATCATCTAGTCTTTCTGACCAATCTTTCCTATCTGCCCTGACAAACTTTTGCAAAATATTCTTGATCTCCCTATTAGAGACCTCCACCTGGCCACTAGTCTGGGGATGGTAGGGGGTGGCAGTTTTGTGAGTGATCCCATATTTCTTGAGCAAAGCTCAAAATTGGGAGTGAGTGAAATGCGATCCCCCGTCACTGATGATAGCCTTGGGACACCCAAATCTAGAGAAGATGTTCTTACGAACAAATTTCACCACAACTTTGTGATCATTAGTCCGGGTGGCTATTGCTTATATCCATTTAGACACATAATCTACCGCCACAAGAATGTATTCGTTTCCAAATGATGGCGGAAATGGTCCTATGAAATCAATCCCCCAAACATCAAAAATTTTAACAATCAAAATGGGACTGAGTGGCATCATGTCTCTTCTAGAGTTATTCCCAACAGCTTGACACCTTAGACAGGTCTTACTAAATTCATAGGCATCCTTGAAAAGAGTGGGCTAGAAAAACCCACTTTGCAAGACCTTAGTAGCAGTTTTCTTTCCTGAGAAATGTCCCCCACAAGCTAGATTGTGACAGAAATTCAGCACAGATTGATGTTCCTCTTCGGGGACACACCTTCGAATTATGTGATCAGGACCCATGTAAAATAGCTCCGGATCCTCCCAGAAATAATGCTTAACTTTCACAAGGAAATGATCCTTCTCTTGCTTAGACCACCCCCTGGGATTTGTCCTACTGCCATGTAGTTGACTATGTCAGCATACCAAGGGGTTGAGACATAAGAAATGGCTAAGAGATGTTCAGCAGGGAAGGAATCATGCATTGGGGGGCTCTCAGGTATAACAATTCTTGAAAGATGATCAGCAACAACATTTTCCAACCCCTTTTTATCTTTACTCTCCAAGTCAAATTCTTGAAGAAATAAGATCCAACGGATGAGTCTAGGTTTGGCATCCTTCTTGGAAATAAGATATTTCAATGTCGAGTGATCAGAGTAGACAATGACTTTAGCCCCTAATAGATATGATCAAAATTTCTCAAGGGCAAAAACTACTACAAGTAGTTCTTTTTCCGTGGTGGTGTAGTTCAATTGTGCATCGGCAAGGGTGCGACTCGCATAGTAGATCGCCACGGGTTTCTTATCAATCTTTTTCCCTAAGACAGCTCCTATGGCATAGTCAGAGGCATCACACATGATTTAAAATGGGAGCGACCAATTCGGAGACTGCAAGATTGGGGCTTGAGTGAGAGCCGTTTTAAGAGACTGAAAAGCCTCTAGACAAGAATCATCTAGGTGGAATGGAGTGTCCTTGGCTAGAAGCTTAGTCAGCGTTCGAGCGATGACGGAGAAGTTCTTGATGAATCTTCTATAAAAACTAGCATGGCCAAGAAAAGAACAGATTTGCTTGACAGAAGTGGGAGGAGGAAGATTAGAGATCAGATCCACCTTAGCTTTGTCAACCTCTATCCCCCACTCTAAGACAATATGGCCTAGCACAATTCCTTCTCTCACCATAAAGTGACTCTTTTCCCAGCTAAGCACCAGATTAGATTCAATGCATCGTGCTAGCACCTTCTGCAAATTCTCCAAGCAATAATCAAATGAGTCACCAAAGACTAAAAAATCATCCATGAAGATTTCTAAAAAATCACCCACCATTTCAGAAAAGATTGCCATCATGCACCGCTGAAAGGTGGCAAGGGCATTGCAAAGCCCAAACGGCATTCTTCTAAATGCAAACGTGCCATAAGGACATGTGAATGTAGTCTTTTCCTGGTCTTCCGGGTAAATAGCAACCTGATTGTACCCGGAGTATCCATCTAAAAAGAAAAAATATCTTTGCCCGGTCAATTTCTTCAAAATCTGATCTACAAATGAGAGAGGGAAATGATCTTTCTTTATCATTGAGTTTAATTTTCTGTAATCAATACAGACTCTCCACCCCGTTTGTAATCTTATTGGCACCTCTTCACCCTTCTCATTTTGAATCACGGTCAGTCCAGATTTCTTAGGAACAACTTGTGTAGGGCTGACCCACTTGCTATTAGAGATGGGATATATGATCCCGGCATCCAACCACTTTACAACTTCCTTCTTAACCACCTCTTTCATGTTAGGATTCAACCGGTGCTGCATCTCCCTGCTCGGCTAGGTATTATTTTCTAAATAGATATGGTGCATACAAACATCTGGATTGATCCCCTTGAGATCTGCCACATACCATCCTATCGCCGCTCTATGCTCCTTAAGAACATCTAAGAGCTGAGATTCCTATGCAGAAGTGAGATTAGAGGCAATAATCACTGGCAGAGTGTGGTCAGGACCCAGATATGCATATTTAAGGGAGTCCGAGAGAGGCTTGAGTTCCACAGCGGGAGGATGTTCCAAAGATGGAAGGATTGGTTCGGATTGAAGTGCAGGAAGTGGCTCTACCCTAGACAAGGGTTTTGAAAAGAGAGGAGAATCCTGAAGCATGCTACCCTCCTCTAGGTTACCCTCAATGTCATTCAAACTTTCATCAATCACATCCTCAAAGATATCAATGGCATTACATTCCTCTTCTTGATCTAGATATTGAGATGCCTTAAACACGTTTAGAGAAACTTTCTCACGTCCAACAGAAATATCCATCATTCCTGTAGCACAGTTGATGTTGGCCTTAGCAGTTGCTAGAAAAGGACGTCCCAAAATAATAGGTGTATGCTTGAGTTCTTGGGACAAGGCCATATCCAAAATCAAGAAATCTACTAGAAAATAGCATTCATGTACCTTAACAATGACATCCTCCAACAAACCCCTTGGAGTTTTAATTGATCGATCCGCCAATTGAAGGATTATTGATGTAGGCTTCAACTCTCCCAGATCAAACTGCTCATAAATAAAGGTGGGTAACAGATTCACACTGGCTCCTAAATCCCGTAATGCTCTGTTGAAAGTAACTCCACCTATGTCACATGAGATTAATGGAGCTCCAGGATCCTTTAATTTGTTAGGCAAATGATTCATAACAACAACGCTCACATCCTCAAACAAGCGGATCTTCTGAGTTAATGCCTTAGATTCCCTCTTTGGTGTACATAGCTCCTTTAAAAATTTGCATAGACTGGAACATGCTTGATTGCATCGAGGAGAGGTATGTTGATGTGTACTTGTTTGAAGAGCTCCATCATCTCCTCATTATGGGCTGGTTGTTTCTTTTTAGGCTTTAAGGCTTTGGGAAATGGTGCTGTAGGTTTGTAAGGGCTAGGCCCTTCCTCTATTTTCCTCTTTCCCTTGACATCCTCTTCCTGACTGGGCTCCTCCTTACTATCAGAAGATATGTCAGGGGCTTGGACTGATGGACTAGGAGTGGACCCCTGGGGATCTTTGAGGATTTTACCACTTCTTAAGGTTGAAATTGCTTTTGCATTTTCGAGTTGTGGGCCTTTTTGTGGTATTTGGCCTAATGGGTGCTGGAGGAGAGGGGGAATTGGTTGGTTGATGGGGAAGTTTGGTTGTGGGAAGCCTGGAGGATTATTTCGTGGGTTGACAATGGGATGACTTGGTAATTGGCCCACTTCTCTCCTCATGGTGGCTTCAGCCAATTGGCCCAATTTGATTTCTAACTTACAGATAGTTTGCTGGTGGGCTTGAAGGGTTTGATGGAAAGATTGACTTTGGGCTTGAATGGTTTGTTGGAAGGATTGATTTTGGGCCAAAATTAGTTGTTGTAACTGATAGAATCTATCATCAGTTTGGGAGTCCTGGTGGTGTTGTAAAGGAGGTTGATAGATTTGTTAAGAATTGGAAGACTGCCCATAATTGGGCTTAGGAAGTTGACACGGGGCCTGACCCTGGTTGAATCGGGGAAGTGTTTGTTGGGCTTGCGGTCCTCGACCATAAGCATTTCCTTGAAATAGTGGCTGAGCTTGGAATTGGTGTTGGATGGGTGGTTTGCAGGCTTGAGATGTAGAGGGGATGGTGGGCTGATTTGGAACTTGTTGATTTCTCCAATTGAAATTGGGGTGATTCCTCCTGCCCGGATTATAGGTGTTAGAAAATGGGTCATAGTTGGGCTTAGAGAACCCCTGGGCTGCTTGGACTTGCTCCTGTATAAAAGGTGATAACTGGGCTGCTGTTAGGCAATCGGACACATGATGGTCCGAGCTAGCACATAAAGCACACACCTCATGGTGTGTTGGGTCTGGGTATGGGTTGGACGTAGATGGGATAGTGGTTTCTTGTTTGTTTTGGGCCAAGAGCTGGTCTAATTTGTGGGCTAGCATATCAACCTGTTCTAGCTTTTGAACCATGATATCCACCTTGTCCAGTTTTTTATGGATGAAATTCATATCCACTCTAGAGGGCCCAAAGGTTCTCTCATATGAGGATAAAGAAGCATGGTTGATTGAATTCTCGCTCAACATTTCAAATAAGGCAGAGGCCTCATCCTCACTCTTGCTCATAAAGGCCCCTCCACATGATGCATCCACAATCTGCCTAACTTGATCATCTAAGCCCTCATAGAAAGCTTGCACTATTTGCCATTGGGAAAGTCCATGATGTGGGCATTTTCTGAGGAGTTCCTTTAATCTCTCCCATGATTCATGTATTTATTCATTTGGGAGTTGCGCGAATCCTGTGATTGCACGTCTCATGGTGTTGGTTCTACCGATGTGGTAGAATTTTTTAAGGAACGCATGCTGCATATCTGCCCATGTGCCAATAGGTTTCCCTAAGGTCCCTAGCTAGTATGTGGCTTTATCCTTAAATGAGAAAGGGAATAAGGTCAGGCGGAGGGCATCATCTGTGAAATTTTAAATTTTCACAGTGGAACAAATTTCCAAAAATTCATCCAGATGTTTATAGGGATCTTCATTGGTCTTCCCATAAAAGGATGGGAGCATCTGAATGGTGCTAGATTTGATCTCATAATGTAGAGCAGGGACATTAGGTAGTTGGATACACGTGGATGGCTGATAATTCGAAGGAATAAAATATTCCTTCATCTGTTTGGGCACCCCTAGTTGGTGTTGTCTCAGCCATAGGTTGAATTTGATTTTGGGCCTGATTAAAAATGAATCGCTCAATCTCACTAATGGGCCCAACTAAGTTACGGTGTTGAGATCTTCTCCCTTGCATAAACCAAGGTTAAAGATGAGAGATGGGAGAATTTTTTTATGATAATTTTTATTTTGTTTATTTTGTTTTTTTTTTCAAACTAGGACAAAGAGAGAGAAGATGAGATTTTTTTATTTTTATTTTTAGTTTTAATTTTTTTTATGCAAACACAAACAAGTTGTCACACAAATTACTTAATGCCCTAGATGTGACCTAGACCTACAAATTAGGTTTCATAAAATGGCTAAAGTGAAACTTAAGTTCACCCTCAATATTTCCACCGGTCAAGTAAGGGGTGGGGTAGTGGGAGGTTCCCCCTACTTTCGTAGGGACCTAATTATGCCAAACCACTAGCCTGCTTAAGGCGTTTACCGTCCGACCGTCTTGCCTTAAGCACCGGTTTTCATAAGAGGGTAAGCCCAAATAACACAAGAACCATAGTATGAACCTAGGGCCAATGTCTACTGGATTTTATTTAAGGTCTAGGTGATGCACAGATGCATGAGAATTGTGATTTGTGGGCTAAGGAAGGGTGATGAAATCCCCACCTTATCTTGCTTATGGGTGTTGCCCTTAGAATATTTTAGAAATGATATGCAACAAACCAAATTCAAATAAGGGGTTCTATGCAAGTATGGAAATGCATGAGCATGCTTTTGAAAAAAAATTAGAGTACTCACCTTGCCTCCCGCAATCTTCAATAATGCAATTAATAATAATTAAATAACAAGGAAAAATAAATTCTATTCTAAATGATGCATAACCTAAAACATGAAAGTGTGGGTTCTACTCTTGCAATGAAGATTTTTATTGAAGTTCAAGTGATGATTTTTTGGTTTTTATTTAGTGAACCTATCTAACCATAAGATATGAAATGTAGATAAATGAAATTAAAATGAAGGAGGAAAAGTTTGGATACTTACTAGAAAAGTATTCCCTCATTCTTTTTTTTTTTGAAATGAATGACTAAATCACAAAGATGAAAGAAAGAAACGCAAACTTACCTCTGATTTTTTTTTTGAGTTTTCAAGTTACTTTTTCTCCTTTTTTTTCTACAAAAAAAGAAAAGATAACCTTATTAGTACACTATAAACACAAGGAAAATAAAATTCTTAAGTCAAAAATCATCATTCCTCCCCGACAACGGCACCAAAAATTGATAACACGGAAGCGTATGTCGTTACTACACGCGTGCTAACAATCTTAAAACCAAACTCGCACAAAATGATCAAAAGAGAACATAGTACTATGGCAAGTACGGGTCGAATCCTCAGGGAAGAAGAGATTTTTAGAATTAAAAACCTTGGACTCGTATGAAAAACACTTGTGATTTTACTTTGCTTAAAGAAAATAGTGCATGGAAATAAATCTATCTAAAGAATATGAGAGGGATTGAGAAGAGAAATTTGAGAAAGGGAGAGAGAAAAGGGAACACAATTTGCCAAAATAAATTTTATTGCTAAAGACATGAAAATTACAATCTATGAAAATTGAGATTACAACCAATATAAACTACGAGATAAGTGAAGAAACTAGAGCCATGAGAGGATGATGAATGCCGTCGTCTCCTCCTCGGCGAGCCTTGGAGAGGATCGCTCCGCCTTGAAGGAGATCGCCGTGGAAAGAGATGGATGAAGAAGCCGTCGTCGTCCACGTCATGAGCCTTGGAACGTCGCCCGCCTTGATGTGCACGCTGCCATGAAAGGAGAGTTATGGAGGACAAACTTTGAAGAGAAATATAGAGAGGAATGTGGAAGGGTTTATGTGGAGATGAAGAAGGAAGAAGATGAGAGAATAAAACAGTGAAAAAATAAATATAACTCGTAAACGGAGAAGAATTGGAGGAAGTGATAGAAGAAGAAAATCTAGATCTACAAGAGAGGACGAACTTTGATGAAGAACTCAGAGAAAAAAGAAGAGTGTAAGAGCTTTAAAACGGAGGAAGAACAGAGTGTAGTGCCTCAGATGAACAGTAAAAATACAGGACATCACCTTAAAAAAGAGGTTATAACTTAACAACGATATAGAATTGGAAGATGGTTCAGAAGAAGAAGTTGAAGATATTTCTCAAAACAAAGAACTTTTATGAAGAAATCAAGAGGATCAAATGACTATAAGGGTGAGAAACAAGGGGAAGAATAGAGTGAAATATTGGTTCGCAGATGAACAGGACAGCACAGTGAAAAACATGAAATAACTTGAAAACCAGAAACAATGGAAAGATGAGGTAGAAGAAGAAGTTGTAGAGGACTTAAAAACAAAGAACTTTCATGAAGAACATAAGAGGATAAAATGAACTTATGGGGGAGAAACCGGCGACCTAAGATTGGGAGAGAAAGAGTGAAAGATTACCCAAAAGAAGAACTCCATTTCTCCTCCTTGTCATGGGATATTTATAGGGAAAGTTGGGTAGATGGAGGGTGGAGATTATATCAAAAACAGATGGATGGCTGGGATTTAAGTAGAATATGATGCATGGGGAAGAGAAAAAGTAGGTGGACACCTCCTTTCTTGGACTTTGGGCACCCCCTTTCCCAAGGATCATCATGTCTCTCCTTTATTTCAAACTTTGAATTCAATTTTCCTTCCAACCAAAATATGTGTTTCTTTTCCTCAATTTCAAACTTTTAAAAAAAATTCCCTCCAACCAAAATATGTGCTTTTGACTTGGTCAAAGTGGTGGTGACAGTTTTACCCCCGGCTTCTTTTACAATTACCTTTGGTGTCCTACACACACATAATTATAATTTAGTCCCTAAAAATTATCATAATGTGCATATAAATCTCAAATGCTCATGTTTATGCAATGGAGAATTAATGCTCATGGCCCTCAACTTCAATTTATTAAATAAAATCACCAAATTAATCAATTTACGTGAAAGCTCCAATTTAAATGCGGAGTTGAGGTTAACTATGAAATATGCATAATTGCCTAATTATATGCACATAAAATGGTGTTCATGTGATGAATTATCATAAGAAATGGACACTTATCACCCCTGTACCATGACTCCTTTCACCTTCCTATTCGAAAAGACTATTCACTTAAAATAGGGCTCTATACAAGGGCGTCATTTTCTAAAGCCACAGGGCCACAACCCATGGTATGAAAGCCCACAGTTTACATATATCTCTCTTTACCGACCAATTATATATATGGGGGCCACCATGCACCTAACCAACCACCAAGCAATATATATACCTATATATGTTAGACCAACACGTGAAGGGCCCAACCAAATGAAAATAGTGCCCCTTACCTGGGCGCTATTTCCAATGGGGCGCCCCTACCCCAGGCACCATTCACATGACCATTTCAAAAAAAAACAATAATAAGGGGCAGGGGATATAGCGCCCACTTGCATGGGTGCTATTCATCTAAATAGAGTCACCTCCTAGGGTGCCATTTCCATGGGAGGCAGCAAGTACCATGAACAACAAACATCCACTGGCAAGGGACCTTGGAGGGAACCAACACAGCAAGGCATTCATATCTGGTCCCCCATGAACTCGTAGCGGTTTATTCCCTATAAACAACTCCCACTACCCAACGTAGATGACCCTTACTGTTATCCTGCCACAGAAGAGAAGGTGGCTTGTGCCTTTTCTCTTCTCCACCTCCATAAGAGAAACACCCCCCTTTCTTTCCCCTTTCTTTTGTTATTTTCAGGAACGTGAGGGGTACCTTCTTCCTACGTTCTTCTTCCTGCTGTTGGATCCTTGCAGAGAAGCTTGGTTTTCTTATTATCTCTTCCACGTATTCACGTCAAAAAGGTAGGTGTTCTCAAGATCTAGCTTAACTAGTAGTTAATATAGGTTAACATGCATGCTAGTTAAATCTTTCATTGCCACAATCTGGTCATCTAAGTCAGGGGTATATCAAAAGGCTTAGTGGGAAGGTTAGGCTACGCCTATTTGAAACACTAACTCTTGCGTAAGTAGATCTATGATCTTACCTCCGTCAAGTACCCCATGTACATACTGATTGTATAGTTGGTGATTACTCATAATCTGTCCCAATTTCTTGTAAATTGATCCATGTTTAAAATTTTATATCTATGAAATTAAAATTAAAAATTGATACATGAGCATGACCGTACAATCCTGCTATTTTTCCATGTCTATCTATGTCTCTACTTCCTGATTCTGTGAACATGTTATAAATCATGAATAGTAAGGTTATGTAACAAGTAGCCACCATGTTCATAAATTTATATCTATTGAACCAAATCATGAAACTCCTGTATGAGCATGACTTTGAAATCCTGAGATTTTTCTCTATTTAACCATGTCCTCATTTTTGGATTTCGTGAAAAATAGACCAATGAACAGTGTTATGAGTCTAGTGGGCACCCAGGAGAAGGGCGCCCCTGGCCAGGACACCATTTCCATCTGTGGGGGTTAAACCCCCACTGATCCAATGATTAGCCTGTTAAACCTATTACCTGTTAAACCCCGTTGATTAGCCTATTAAACCTGTTAACATGTAAATTTCATACCTTGTTAAGCCTGTAAAAATCCTACAGCCTGTTAAACATGTTAATTATAGAGCCTGGTAATTACATATTATATCAAACTTTGTTATTCACATAGCCGTCATTAAGCTTGTTAATTCTGTAGTCTGTTAATCATAGAGCCTGTTAAACCTGGTTAGATAACGTGTAAACCTGTTATCCTGTTAAATACACAGTTATTGTTAGCATTCTGAAATAGAGACTTCCTGAGAAGTCTCTATTTTATGAAATAGAGACCCTCTGGGAAGACTCTATTTCAGCATTGAAATAGAGACTCTCTGAGAAGACTCTATTTACTGAAATAGAGACCCTCTGTAAGGGTGCCATTTCCCTATAACCTGGAATTTTTGGGCTTCTGTCTGGCCCTTACCCAATGATCCTTGATCACCTCCTTAACCCTGATTGGCCTATGTGTCATGTATTTTAAGTAGCTCGGTCATAAATCATCATTTACATGTGATATGTCCTTGAACTCTATTCCTAAAAGATCTACCTGATGTTCCTACAATGTATACTTTTCTTAAAATTCCATATAGGCTATAAAAATGAGAGTGGATGTCTAAAGATATACATGAAACAATGTTGTGCATATAGGGCCCGGTCTGGTCCTGGGAGGAGCACCCGAAGGTACTTGTGCCCATGGGAGTTTATTGACCATGGTATTTGCATTGCACCGAAGTACTTGCTTGCTTGACTTGACTTGAGACATTCTCACTCGCTCTCTCTCGTGACATGACTTACTTGACATGAATTGATTGGCCCAAAAAAGGGTAAATTACTTGCTTGAAAAAAATAAATGAAATAGCCAATTCCATTACACTACTTGTTATTACACGAGCTTGAGATCACTTGCTTGAATATTGATTATTATCTTATTGGGAAGACTTGCTGGAATATTGACTATTACTTTCTTGGAAAGACTTGCTTGAATATTGATTTCTTGGAAAGACTTGTGCAATTACTTGACAATTACTTGCTAGTTCCATATTGATACATCTTATTGATGTTCATGTGATACTCTTTTGGTACAATTCTTGATATTCTTGCTCAATCCAACATGCATTATTATACCGCATGAACTTGTAATTAACTTAAAGATTGTTAGAGCTTGAGATATATATCCTATTGAGTGATTTACTCATAAAGTTGCAATTCTAACATTTTTCAGGAAACCTGGATAGCGACCACCACCCGGATGGGACCGATACTGAGTGATGAGTGCTAGATTTTATGTACCGTCAGTTAGACGTGTCTTTTATTCCTAGGTCCTATATTGTATTTCCAGTTATTATTGTATTTCCAATTATTGTTAAGGCTTGTATAATTTAATTGGGTCAGTTATGATCTAGTTAAATGGAACTTATTAAACTTGTAGCCTTACGAATGATTATGGGATATTGCCATTTGGTTAAGTAGATAATTGTCATCTTGGACTATGGTATTATGTTTAAATTTAAGTTAGCGATAAAATTACTGAGTACTATGTGCACTCTGTCTTTACATGAATGACACGATCGATATAGACACGTCGCACACCCAGGTATCTTCTGCTCTCGGGACGTGACAGTCTTCGTGGTATCAGAGCCTAGGATTTCAATTTCCTAGGAAAAACCCAAGTCCAAGGATAGGTTTATACCTTACCCGGTGAGATGGGTAGAGCCATGAGTTAAGTTCTATAATGACTTTCAACCTTATAATGAAATCTAATCTTTATTATGCTTAAACCCTTTTTCTAGGATCATGGCTGTTGAAAGAGCACAATGGCGTGAGATGCAGCGCACCGTGCAGGGCCTTACACAGGCGCTACAGCAAGTGGCGCAAGGCGGTGCTAACCGTGGAGCTGGTGATCTCCACGGGGGTTTCCGTAATATGAACCCGCCAAGGTTCACGGG
Source organism: Amorphophallus konjac (assembly GCA_022559845.1). Lineage (NCBI taxonomy): Eukaryota > Viridiplantae > Streptophyta > Magnoliopsida > Alismatales > Araceae > Amorphophallus > Amorphophallus konjac. The sequence goes on along the minus strand of CM040123.1, from coordinate 183,266,289 downwards.
TTCGTCTGACCTCGAGGATGCCAAAAATTGGTTAAAGGAAATGGAACGAATTTTCTTTGTGATGCAATGCACGGACGAGGAGAAGGTTCTACTGGCTATCTTCCAACTGGAACGGGACGCTCGATGTTGGTGGGAATCTGTGGAAGTAACATTGCTCGATGACCACGTCACATGAGATGAATTCACTGAGTATTTCAACAACAAGTACTTCTTAGACCATATCCAGGAAAAGAAGGCCACGGAATTTGCTGCATTGAAACAACGAACCTTCAAAGTAGCCGAGTATGAGGTCTGGCTTAACTAGTAGTTAATATAGGTTAACATGCATGCTAGTTAAACCTTTCATAGTCACAATCTGGTCATCTAAGTCAGGGGTATATCAAAAGACTTAGTGGGAAGGTTAGGCTACGCCTATCCGAAACACTAACTCTTGCGTAAGTAGATCTATGATCTTACCTCCGTCAAGTACCCCATGTACATACTGATTGTATAGTAGGTCATTACTCATAATATGTCCCAATTTCTTGTAAATTGATCCATGTTTAAAATTTTATATCTATGAAATTAAAATCAAAAATTGATACATGAGTATGACCTTACAATTCTGCTATTTTTCCATGTCTATCTATGTCTCTACCTCCTGATTCTGTGAACATGTTATAAATCATGAATATTAAGGTTACGTAACTAGTAGCCACTATGTTCAGAAATTTATATCTATTGAACCAAATCATGAAACTCCTGCATGAGCATGACTTTGAAATCTTGTGATTTTTCTTTATTTAACCATGTCCTAATTTCTGGATTTCATAAAAAATAGACCAATGAATAGTGTTATGAGTCTAGTGGGCACCCAGGGGAAGGGCGCTGATGGGGGCATCACTCGCCCTTCACATTTTTCACAGCTCCGATTACTCGCCGGCATGGTTCCATTGTGTCCTTCACATTTTCTGAGTCGAGTCATGTAATTTTCATATTTTATTTGAGTCATATCATTGTAATTTTCCTTTTATTTGAGTCCAGTACCTAGGTTAATGAGTCATCTACCTAAGTTAAGTGTCATAGGGTTGATTAGATTAGTTAATGGGCCCAATTCATTGGGCTAGGCCCAAGGGCGCCCCCCCTTCCCCTTGGTTATTTGTCAATGGTCCAAAAGTCAGGGACTTATTGTAAATTGTGAGATCCCTATAAATAGGACCCCACTCTATCCATTTTTAGTTAATGAATGAATGAAAATCTGAGAATTTTAGTCCAACTTAATTGTTTTCTTGTGGTGAGAAGCCATTAGAGTGGTGTGAGAAGCTCCCCTCCCCTATCTCTATCTCTCTCTCTCCAAGAGAGGGCGCCCCTTTCTCTCTCTTCCCCCTCCCACCTACTTTCTCTCTCTTTCGCCCTCCAATAACTCACTCCAACTCCCTCCTTTACTCCACCCCAGCCCCAAGAGAGACTCCTCCAATCCTTGCTCCACCCTCCAACCACCAACTACCCTCTCCCCTTCCCCAAGCACCTCTCTCATCTCCCAAGGGAGAATTCCCCACTCCCCAAGCACCCTTTCCCTTCCCCACACACCTCTTCCCATCCCCGGGGCCAGAAATTAATCCCACCCTTCAACCCATTTTCAAATACTCCTTCCCTATCTCCCTCCCAACACCAAATTCGCAGCTCCCTCTCCCTCCACCTGCTAGACCCCCTTCCAGCCCCCATTTTCTCCCTCCCACACCTTGGTTCGACCCCCCATTGACCCCCTCACAGCCAAGGGTCACCCCCACACTCATCCACCCCCATTTCGCTCCCCTCTTACTCCATTTCCCATCGGCAAGTTACAGACCCTACCTCGGTTCGCAGGAAGCAGAGGAGCGCCTAGTTGTAGAGCCTGCCACATCTTCATCCTGGAGCCCCTTGAATCACAAGAGGAACCGTTGGAAGCGTCTCCCATTACTCTTCACGATGGTAGTGGTCTCATCCCCATCTGAGTTCGAAGCTGCCCGGAGGAGCCGTCGTCGTCGAACTGCACAACTTCCTCCTGACAGTCAACTAGAAGCGAGTTGCAGAGACTCCCACAGCCAACCTCCTGAATTTATGAAGGCGGGCCTTGGCTGAAAGTTTCTACGATGAGTCTACTTCCAGTATCAAGAAGCATGGCCTTGTTCGGCATCCGAAGCTGAGAGTTGTCATTTTTCATCCCCGGGTGCGCTGTTCTGTTCCCTCTGGGACAGAACAGACACTCAATCACTGTTTGTGATGTATCTGTCTACTCCAAACTTCTTCGGCACCTCCGCTGGCCTCCATTGAAGAGGACTCAACCACGAATCCAACGACTATGGCCACGCCTAAAACAGAGCTCAGGAGCATCCGTGGCAGCCTCGTCTTCCTGCTGCAGTGGTGTAGAAGCTGACAGAACCAGAAAGTAGAGGCATTGTTCATGACTCTAGCCCGACCATCGCCGTAAATTAGAAATTCCCCCAAAATTTGGACGTCCTCCCGGGTCAACTATGAAGGTTTTCCCACTAGTTTCGTCGATAACAGAGTTCGGGAGAGGCTGTAGAGGCGCCGACTTCGACTGCCTATTCCTTGTTCCAGAGGGAGGACAGAACCGATGACTTTCCATCACTTAAATCCTAGATCGATTTTCCCCTCCCCGCCTGGACGGCTTACAGTCCCTCCCTATGGGAGGTAGTGTTTGGATGTATATGTGGCTTCCCCTCCCCTTGTTCCACCCCCTTGCATGGGGAGTAGTGGTGTAATTTCTTACATTTCAGGTTGAAGCTTCTCCGGCGCGGTGTCCGGGTAAGCCCACGCTTCCTCGCTCGCCCTCGTCTCCGACCAGGATCGGTGTCTTTACACCGATAAGTTGAGCCCCTGGACACTTCGTCTGCTGATTTTACTTTTGCTTGTCTTAGTATTATTTTTAGTTGCCCGTCGGTCGGCGAGTTGAGTGCTCGATCTCAAATTGCTACTATGTCAGTGTCCACCACGGGTGAGTTGTGAGCGAGACCAATTTACCCACGCCATCGGCATGCTGACCACCCATGAATTTGTGCAACCCCAGGCCCTTAGGGGTCCTCCCCAAGCCATCCATACCCTTGGAAACCTCCGGGTCCATCCTCGGACCCTCACCCCATCGCCGGTCCACCTACGGACCCGAGTGTGCCAAATGCGAGTGAGTCCGCTTGTGTGACATTGACGTGTCCATTGCATTACTTGCAATATAGGTCTTAGGTTGTGTCACATCAATTGGTATCAGAGCAAGTTCTAGACTTGTCTCTACGAAGTCTTATCCTAGGGCCATTGCATTTATCCACCCGTTCATCATGGCCATTTCCTACTTGGCCTACTCGCCACCCATGGACTTCATTCTAGACAAGGATATTACCTTTGACGGATCTCGTTCTAGTGATTACCTTAGATGGGAGGCTACCATAGAAAGGTACTTTGATTGACTTGGGTATATGGACCCGCGAGTGTCCGCAAGGCCAAGGGACGACTTCGGGGTCAAGCCAAGAGTAAGTGGGAACACATAGAGGGATTAAGAAGGGTTAGGATGCAAGAACCCATTTTCTCATGGGATGATATGAAGGAGGAACTTAGAAAGATCTACACTCCCCGACATTCCCCTTCCTATCTGAGGAGTACTACCCCTCCTCCATCCCCACCCGGCCAACTTGAGACCACCCTTAGGTCTCCACCCCCATCACTCACAACAAATCCCCTCTCAACCATCATCACTACACTTCGCCACCAAGTCCTCTCCATTAAAACCCAAATGATCCCAGCATCCACCTCTCCACCTAACCCCATGAGGGCCCCCACACCCCAACCAAAACCTCCTTCCACAACCCTCAATATCCAAACCAAATTGGCCCCCACTTCCACCCCTCCACAACCGGCCGATCCCAAGGGCAAGAGACCCTTAACCGACCCGGCTTCCCCCATGACGACCACCACTCCCCCATCCAAAGTAACTCACCCAACCTTCACCATTCAAACCCAAGTGGACCCCATGTCCACCCCTCCACCTAGGCCCATGACGGCCACCACCCCCAAACCCACTCTCCCTTATCCAATTTACACCCACTCCCAATTGACCTCCGCCCCTCCACCTTCCCCCATAAGGGATACCCCCACCAAGACCCACCCAACCCATCTTCCACTTCCAACTCTAATCCTACCCCAACCTAGGCCTCCACTACTTCCCCTACCAATCCCAAACCAAGTTTCCCTTTACCCTCCACCCCGGGTGCACCATACACCAACCCTCATCACCCCACCCTCAAAAGAGCCTCTCACCTCCTTGCTAGAGGAACCCATACCCGACCCCATAGTGGTGAACACTCTGGACCCTATCCCCCCCATGGAGACCACCCATGTCCAAGTAGAAGAAGAAACCTCGCACGGTGGTCTTCACCTTACACCACCCTTTCTAGTTGGGGCCGAGCTCATCTTAGGAGAACCTCTTGATAGTTGGCTAAAGGAGAGCCCAATTAGAAAGATTATTGTCCATGTTTTCCCTCCTATGGAGCAAAACCTCCCTATAGTGCCCCTCTCCTATCACACCACCATCCAATCATCTTACCAAGTGGACACGTTAGGGGATCTTCTTAAGGGCTTAACATGGCAAATGAAGTTGACCCGCATGTTGACCACAGTGGCCAACAAACCTAGGAGCCTTGATCTCCTACACCTATGTGTCGGATCTATCACCTCGATTTGCACCGTTGGTTGCTACACTAGCGATCTCCTTCTATTCCTTTCTACACCCGATGAGCCAGACCTTATGCTCAAATTAGAGTCCCTCATATCAGGCAGAAAGCCAATCCATCCTCTCATGGCCAACCCACCCACTAAGAACTTCGGCCCAATCATTTCATTAGAGGAGGATGATCCACCGCCATATTGTGAGGACCTTGAGGATGTTGAGATGAACTTAGAGCTCCTTTCCCCCAGGTACACTTATGTTGATCCTTTTGACCCCTCCCAATGGGAACCCAAGAACCCATGTGATCCGCCCACATCACTTATCACCCACTCCTTCCTACCCTCACCCACCATGTTGGGCCAAGCCCACCTCTCCCAAGTCCCGAGCGACACAAGGGTAGCTATGACCAAGGAATATCTACACCTAAGGAACAAGGAGGTGCCTCTCCCCATGATGTCCACCTTCCTTGACCCCTTCGACCCTTCTGAATGGAAACTCTAATGCCAAACCATACCCCAACATATCAAAGTCATTTTTGGGTTAGGAAAACATATGTCTTGACACGTCGAACCACTTGATATGATTCATAAGTCGGGTACATTCATTCATATCACCCACATGTCAAGTAGGAAACATGAGTGATCCATATTCGGATGTAATGGTCCACCTTCATTCATCATGAGTCTTAAGCATGTTAGGAGAATTCATGGATGTCCGGGTCCTCCGGCACTAATCACACCCACGCATGAGAGGGACACCTATGGATGCCCTGGCCCTCCTACACCCTTGAAAGTCTCCATGGCATCTCTGCATGATTGGTCTAAATATGGTTGTCCTGGCCTCCCTTTGCATATCATGCATCTCCCACTCACACCGCATCGTAGTACTTGGCATGAGCATTTAAGCAAGCAACAAACAAAGAGCGGTGAGAATCACAAGAAGCGAGCAAAACCTTGCGAATGCCACTTTGAATTCCAAGTTGGCAACTTGGCGAAGGTGACTTTGGAGTGGCTCTACCCTAGGGTCACCTCCAACTTGAGGGCACGAGGACTTGGAACTTGCCTAGTTCCGAGTGGCCTTGGCAACCCGGCTTATGGGTTGAGCTTTTTAATGGGTTGTGGGATTCACCCCATTTCCCACGTGGTGGGTCCGGCACCCTATATGGGCACCGCGGTGGATCCTAGTGAGAGTTTCGGGCCTACCCCTAGCCTTGTGAGAGACACACTCAGAGAGCCACCACATATCAGCCTGAGAGCCCGACGTGTGCACACAGAGGCAATACTAGGCAAGCATGGTTCCATCACCGGCAAGAGGGTGTGCCTGAGCCACCTTGAGAGGCTGAAGACTGAGGACATGAGGTTGAGTTTGGAGGTCGTGGCTCGCCCGGAGCAACATTCGGAGGACCTCTTCCCCGGCAGACCCATACTCGATGGAGTCGAGTCCTTCGCACTCCGGGGGTATGATGGGGGCATCTCTCGCCCTTAACATTTTTCACAGCTCTGATGGCTCACCGGTATAGTTTCATTGTGTCCTTCACATTTTCTGAGTCGAGTCATGTAATTTTCATATTTTATTTGAGTCATATCATTGTAATTTTCCTTTTATTTGAGTCTTGTACCTAGGTTAATGAGTCATCTACCTAAGTTAAGTGTCATAGGGTTGATTAGATTAGTTAATGGGCCCAATTCATTGGGCTAGGCCCAAGGGCGCCCCCCCCCCTTTCCCTTGGTTATTTGTCAATGGTTCAAAAGTCATGGACTTATTGTAAATTGTGGGATCCCTATAAATAGGACCCCACTCTCTCCATTTTTAGTTAATGAATGAAAATCTGAGAATTTTAGTCCAACTTAATTGTTTTCTTGTGGTGAGAAGCCATTAGAGTGGTGTGAGAAGCTCCCCTCCCCTATCTCTATCTCTCTCTCTCCAAGAGAGGGCGCCCCTTTCTCTCTCTTCCCCCTCCCACCTACTTTCTCTCTCTTCCCCCTCCCACCTACTTTCTCTCACTTCCCCCCTCCAATAACTCACTCCAACTCCCCATAACTCCCTCCTTTACTCCACCACAGCCCCAAGAGAGACTCCTCTAATCCTTGCTCCACCCTCCAACCACCAACTACCCTCTCCCCTTCCCCAAGCACCTCACTCATCTCCCAAGGGAGAATTTTCCACTCCCCAAGCACCCTTTCCCTTCCCCACACACCTCTTCCCATCCCCAGGGCCAGAAATTAATCCCACCCTTAAACCCATTTTCAAATACTCCTTCCCTATGTCCCTCCCAACACCAAATTCGTAGCTCCCTCTCCCTCCACCTGCTAGACCCCCTTCTAGCCCCCATTCTCCCCCTCTCACACCTTGGTTCGACCCTCCATTGACCCCCTCACAGCCAGGGGTTGCCCCCACACTCATCCAACCCCGTCTCGCTCCCCTCCTACTCCATTTCCCATCGACAAGTTGCAGACCCTACCTCGGTTCGCAGGCAGCAGAGGAGTGCCCAGTTGCAGAGGCTGCCACATCTTCGTCATGGATCCCCTGGAAGAACAAGAGGAACCGTTGGAAGCATCTCTCAGTACTCTTCGCGACGATAGTGGTCTCATCCTCGTCTTAGTTCGGAGCTTCCCCGGAGGAGCGGTCATTGTCGGACTACGCAACATCCTCCTGACAATCAACCAGAAGCGAGTTTCAGAGGCTCCCATGGCCAACCGCCTAAAGTTATGAAGGCGGGCCTGGCTGAAAGTTTCTACGACGAGTCTACTTCCAGTATCAAGAAGCGGCGCCCCGTTCGGCATCCGGAGCTGAGAGTTCTCATTTTTCTTCCCCGGGTGCGCTGTTTTGTTCCCTCTGGAACTGAACAGACACCCGATCACTGTTCAGGATCTATCTGTCTACTCCAAACTTCTCTGGCACCCCCGCTGGTCTCAGTTCGAAGAGGACTCAACCATGAATCTAACGACTCTGGCCACGCTTGAAACAGAGCTCAAGAGCGTCTGTGGCGGCCTCGTCTTCATGTTGTAGTGGTGTAGAAGCTGACAGAACCAGAAAGCAGAGGCACTGTTCATGACTCTGCCCCGACCATCGCCGTCATTCATAAATTCCCCCAAAATTTGGACGTCCTCCCGGGTCAACTATGAAGGTTTTCCCACTAGTTTCGTCGACAACGGAGCTCAGGAGAGGCCGCAGACGCGCCGACATCGACTGCCTATCCCCTGTTCTAGAGGGAGGACAGAACCGATGACTTTCCATCACTTAGTTCCTAGATCGATTTTCCCCTCCCCGCCTGGCCGTCTTACAGCCCCTCCCTATGGAAGGTAGTGTTTGGATGTATATGTGGCTTCCCCTCCCCTTGTTCCACCCCCTTGCATGGGGAGTAGTGGTGTAATTTCTTACATTTCAGGTTGAAGCTTCTCCTGTGCGGCGTGCGGGTAAGCCCACGCTTCCTCGCTCGCCCTCGTCTCCGACCGGGATCAGTGCCATCACACTGATAAGGTGAGCCCCTGGACACTTCCTCTGCTGATTTTACTTTTGCTTCTCTTAGTATTGTTTTTAGTTGCCCGTCGGCCGGTGAGTTGAGTGCCCGACCTCAAATTGCTACTATGTGAGTGTCCACTGCGGGTGAGTTGTGAGCGAGACCAATTTACCCACGCCCTCAGCGTGTTGACCGCCCGTGAATTTGGGCAACCCCGGGCCCTTGAGGGTCCTCCCCAAGCCATCTATACCCTTGGAAACCTCCGGGTCCATCCTTGGACCCTCACCCCATCGTCGGTCCGCCTACTGACCCGAGTGTGCCAAATGCGAGTGAGTCCGCTTGCGTGACATTGCCTTGTCCATTGCATTGCTTGTAATATAGGTCTTAGGTTGTGTCACATCAGGCGCCCCTGACCAGGGCGCCATTCCAATGGCAGGCCCCTAGCCAGGGCACCATTTCCCATTGGGGCGCCCCTGGCCAGGGCGCCATTTCCATCTATGGGGGTTAAACCCCCACTGATCCTGTGATTAGCCTGTTAAACCTGTTACCTGTTAAACCCCGTTGATTAGCCTGTTAAACCTGTTAAACCTGATACCTGTTAACCTGTAAATTTCATACCTTGTTAAGCCTGTAAAAATCCTACAGCCTGTTAAACATGTTAATTACAGAGCCTGGTAATTACATATCCTGTCAAACTTTGTTATTCACATAGTCGTCGTTAAGCTTGTTAATTCTATAGTCTGTTAATCATAGAGCCTGTTAAACCTGGTTACACAATGTGTAAACCTGTTATCCTGTTAAATACACAGTTATTGTTAGCATTCTGAAATATAGACTCCCTGAGAAGTCTCTATTTTTTGAAATAGAGACCCTTTGGGAAGACTCTATTTCAGCATTGAAATAGAGACTCTCTAAGAAGACTCTATTTACTGAAATAGAGACCCTCTGCAAGGGTGCCATTTCCCTGTAACCTGGAATTTTTGGGCTTCTGTCCGGCCCTTACCCAATGATCCCTGGCCACCTCCTTAACCGTGATTGGCCTATGTGTCATGTATTTTAAGTAGCTCGGTCATAAATCATCATTTACATGTGATATGTCCTTGAACTCTATTCCAGAAAGATCTATCTGATGTTCTTACAATGTATAGTTTTCTTGAAATTCCATATTGGCTATAAAAACGAGAGTGCATGTCTAAAGATATACATGAAATAATGTTGTGCATATAGGGCCCGGTCTAGTCCTGGGAGGAGCACCCGAAGGTACTTGTGCCCATGAGAGTTTATTGACCATGGTGTTTGCATTGCACCGAAGTACTTGCTTGCTTGCTTGACTTGACTTGAGATATTCCCACTCGCTCTCTCTCGCGACATGACTTGCTTGACATGAATTGCTTGGCCCGAAAAAGGGCAAATTACTTGCTTGAAGGAAATGAATGAAATAGTCAATTCCATTACACTAATTGTTATTACACGAGCTTGAGATCACTTGCTTGAATATTGATTATTATCTTCTTGGGAAGACTTGTTTGAATATTGCATATTACTTTCTTGGAAAGACTTGCTTGAATATTGATTTCTTGGAAAGAGTTGTGCAATTACTTGGCAATTACTTACTAGTTCCTTATTGATACATCTTATTGATGTTCATGTGATACTCTTTTGGTACAATTCTTGATATTCTTGCTCGATCCAACATGCATCATTATACTGCATGAACTTGTAATTAACTTAAAGATTGTTAGAGCTTGAGATATAAATCCTATTGAGTGATTTACTCATAAAGTTGCAATTCTAACATTTTTCAGGAAACCAGGATAGCGACCACCACCCGGATGGGACCGATACTGAGTGATGAGTGCTAGATTTTGTGTACCGTCAGTTAGACGTGTCTTTTATTCCTAGGTCCTATATTGTATTTCCAGTTATTATTGTATTTCCAATTATTGTTAAGGCTTGTATAATTTAATTGGGTCAGTTATGATCTAGTTAAATGGAACTTATTAAACTTGTAGCCTTACGAATGATTATGGGATATTGCCATTTGGTTAAGTAGATAATTGTCATCTTGGACTATGGTATTGTGTTCAAATTTAAGTTAGCGATAAAATTATCGAGTACTATGCACACTATGTCTTTACATGAATGACACGATCGATATAGACGCGTCGCGCACCCGGGTATCTTCCGCTCTCGAGACGTGACAACTCCAGTCTCGAAGCCCGAACACAATCGTCACCTAGGTGACTGGGACGCCCTCACACTTGATAAAATGATAATTTAATAAATGATAAACTGATAAACCAATGAACGATACCCCGATATTATGATAATACCACAGAATTTAGAGTGCGTCGAACAGGTGTGTCGACCTACATGAACGTGGTCAGGGTTGGCGCCACGACCAACATTAACGCGGTTGGAAGGGGCGCCGCGATCAACCGGGACACGGTGGGTCAACGGGCTACATCAACGCTGAACGCAGTCGATCTGACTAGCGCGTTCAGCCACCATCTTAATCCCCTATATGACTAGACGCGGTCTTCAGGTACACCGCGGTTAAAAACCCAAAGCCGAACGCGGTTGAAAGACTGACCGCGTTCTCACTTCCAACCCAGATGAGGGCGAACAGCCCTAAAACCCACCCCACTCGCTACAAACGAGGGGCAAACCTTACATAAACCCTGATTCCTACTTTCACACACCCATATCCATTCATTCGACTCCAAAAAAACATGAAAAACCCTTGCATTATCACATCTAAATCAAGAGCATTAAAGAATCCAAGCCACACTCACACATTTCCGATTATTAATCTCTCTAGCATGCAAATAATCACACGAATCCATGGAGAATCGTGATTAGAGTGTGAGAAATCCATCCCCCTACCTTTAGGCGATAAAATCACTCGATTTGGAAGCCGAACCGCCGAGAAAATGCTTGTTTACGCGAACACGAACCCCGACCTCGCGACCTCGCTAGCCGCACCAACGCGCCTCATTTCTTGCACCTGTTCCCACCGCATGACACCCGAACCATCCATGACCTCAGCCACCGCCAAGCTCAGTCGGCCACCGGAGAGGTGGAGGGAGAGAGGGGAAAAAACAGCAGGTGTGAGGGTGGAAATGTGAAAAGAGAAAGAGGGAGAGAACAGTGGGGGAAAAGGGGTTTAATTAGTTAGTTTTTTTGTGATTATAGTTTTTCTTTTATCATTTAGAAAATATGTTTTAACTTTTATAAATCTATGAAAAATACAATTTGACGCCAAAAAATTCCCAAAAAAAGGTGAGACCACTCAAAGTGCCATTACGAACCCGATAAGATTCTCATAAATATCATTTAGGGATCCAAAATCCTAATATCAAATTCTGAAATCCAAACGGATACAAGCCACGACCTGCAAAAAATAATCCAAAAATCTAGGGATATTACAGTTGGGCCTTTGGCTGCTCCCTTAATGCTTGTTTGCTGACCGCATCATCATCTAGGGTAGGGAGTCGTTACACTGTCTCGTAGTTGATTCTTCGTGTGTTGTCCCGCATCAGTGTTCTTTCAACCCCTGAGTGGATCATGACCGTCAGTCCGACCGCGTTCTTCTCTGAAGGCGGTGCCCACCCTGACCACGTTCATCAGAAGGGGACCCTCCGACCGACCGCATTCAACCCAATATTTCCAATGATCGAGTTTTTGCAATGATTGAGTGTCTATATGTTCCTAAGTCCGAGGTTCATTATGCTTGGCATATTTTCTCATTCCCCTTGACCCATCGAGGGTATTATTAAAAGTCTTGTATCTTATTGTTTGACCTTATTAGAATTTTTTCATGATTTTGATGTAAGTTCTAACTTAGTTCATATTCTAATGAGATCCTAGATATTGTATTGATCTATAGTGATTTGATTCCTTTCATATTACTGGAACATAACTTCTTTGGATTCATTAGCCACTAACGAATGAATGGAATTGTCTAGAAACTAATGGGTTGTGACCAATGGTCCAATCAACCATAATGCTAGTGCGATAGGGCCTGATCAGGTCTTGGGAGGAGCACCTGAATCACTCATTAATCGTGGGAGTATTGATCAAATGGGGTGTTGGCATTGCACCTACCCAATGCAAGATTAATGCTAGACATTTCCAAATGAATGAATGGTTGAATGAATGATCGACTTGAGTGAATTATTGTCCTTGACTCGGAAGGGTAAATTGTTATTGAAGTTCCAATGTTAATGTGCCAATTCTAATATTATGTTCGTCCTCATGTCTAGTCCATTGATGTATTGTGCTAACTTATTATTGAATTCTTTAAATGATCTATTTTTCTTACCATAGCTTATTCCTTGATATTGTCTTGTATTTCTAAAAAAAAATTCTTATTGATCATGCCATATTGTATTTTTTTCATTGTCCTTTAATTTACATGTGATCTTCATACCATGGCATATAGACATATTGCATAAAATAGTTAACTACTTATACTTATCTAGTTAATGATGAGTAATCCCTACTGTGCATTCGCTCACATAGTGTTTTCAATATTTTTTAGGTAGTTTTGATGATGAAGAACCTCAATCGGACGGGCTGGGTTTGGAGTGATCATTGAGCGACCTCCTAGAAGATTGTGTCTTTAGAGTCTGTTATAAAGTGTCCAATGTAATGAGTCTTAGTCATGTGAAGATTGGAGTCTGTTATGTCAAGAAAGAAGTTGTAATTTAATATCTTAATAAGTTGGAGTTAGTATGTAACTTTGGATTTTTCTTGAATATTAATAGAGTTCATTTTGATGGAATTATGGTGTCTTACCCCTTTGAATTTCTGATTTTGCTCTGATTAAATGAATGATTATAACTATCGCGCTCTAAGTTTCCGCATTGGGGCATGACAGGGCGTCCAGGTGTCTGGCCGCCCAGGCTTTTGGGTGGCCAGAGAGGTGGCCGCCTAGCTCTGTGGCAGCCATGACTCTAGCTGCCGAGAGCAGGGTTGGGCAGCCATCAAAGTGGTCGCCCAAGGGAATGAGTCTGGGTGGCCAGCCCTTTGGCCGCCCAGGTGCTTGATGGCCAATATGTTGGCCGCCCAGTACCCTCTACCCCCAATATGCCGGATAGCCAAGAGAGTGGCCGCCCATGCAGTTCTGACAGTCGGACTTGTGGCAGCCCCAGTTTTAGGGTTTCCAAGAGTCCCTCGCAATTCTGTGTATTCGCAGAGGGTCGTTCCCGCATGAATGGGTATGTCCACGGAGGGTTGTTCCTATGTAAGTTGAGTTGGGTGGCTTCTATCATCTAGTCTTGTGTGCATGTGTCAGCCTAAGGGCCGTGTTCTATCATAGTTCTACTATGCGTGCGTATGAGTCGGTGTTCTTGTTCTAACATGGCTTTACATCGAGAGACTCATCCCTAGTAGCAGTCCCTAGAACGTGAGGAGTCCGTCTAGGGTGAGGACTTTCCCGTGAGATGGTTTCGAGCCAGTTGCCATGGGCCCTTGGGTACATTGGTGTGAGGAGTCTGCCTGCATGCCCAGAGCTTGCGTGAGGAGTCCGCCTACTCTGGAGCCTGAGTTCGGGCTGGGAGAAAACTGGTCTTTCACGGTCTAGACGTTGAAGAGTCTGTCTAGTGTGTGCACACGTAGTTGGGGACTTGAACACCGTGTTGACAAGCATGGACCCCAGCTAGTCTTTGTACTACATATGGGTGTGTAAGTATGAACGATGTGTGGGTGCGTAGGGTGAGTATGCATTTCACTGCCATGTCGGTAGAGATCTAGTCTCCCAGCGAGTGAGGTAGTGTTTTCCCAACATCGAGGTCATGGTTCTCCCGAGGGTGAAGGTAGTGTTTCTCGACTGAGTAGTCTTATTGTGGTTTCTTGATGTCGAGGATGAGGTCCTCCCGACAAAGGTGTCGCGGGTCCCTGATAGTGTAGTCGTGGTCCTTTGCCAATTAGTCCAGTGGTTTTTCGACTGTGGGAATCGAGCATTGCCCCTGCTAAGTATAGGAGTAGCTTAAAGCATGGTGTTCCACCGCCCGTTGGTACTATTGTTGTTGTGTTGTCGTTGTCACTATTGTTGTTAATTGTCGTGGTGTTGTGATGGGGATCCGTGGGACCCCTACTAAGCCGATGAGATGAGGCTCACCCCTTCTTTTTCAGATTTAGCGTGTCTCCACATGGTTTAGAGTTGTTGGGCGATGCCAGCAGCTGTTCATAGTGCCTGTAATACCCTGGATTCTTTAGATCGGAATCAAATAGCTTTCGGAGCGCTTTCGTGGGTCCCTGATTGTGTTTTACGATCCACTCGGGTTTTTCCATTGTATAACTTGCAGAACCCCGTGGAGAGGGAACCGTTGAGTTTTGAGACTCCGTGACGCTACAGGTGCGTTGTGTTCTTTCCGAGGATCGCGGAGACTATTTTTTCGTATTTTTCTGAATTCACAGAATTTCGGGCCAAAAATCAGATTTCAGAAATATTTCTAATTTCTTTTCCTTTTAACCCTCACCATCTCTCCTCTCTCTTCTCACGCTCTCACTCTCTCCCTCTCCGTTCTCTCTCCTCTCTCTCCTCTCCCCCGGGCGCGTGACCGTGGTGGAGGTGGACGAGGTGGTGACGGCGTGGAGCTGACCTGGAGTGTGACGGCGCGAGAATCAGAGCGTGGTGTTGGCACGATCCCATTTGTGGATTCGAAGTCTGCGTGGGTTGTTCATGTGATGGTTTTTAGCGTGGTTTAGCCGTTTCAGTGCGCGAGATCTTCGGTGGAGGTACGGGGGTGGATACCCTACTGATTTCCTGCTTCCTCTCATGATTTGAAGCTAAACGGTGTGAGTCTGAGCGGGTTTTCCTACTTAAGGGCGAAAGCATGTTTCGGGGGTGTGAGCCGAGATCGTCGTTCCAGGTGACAGTTTTTAGTTTAAATGGTATCATTTGAATGCCTAGCATGTTGGGGTTTGATTCCCGCCAGTTTAACTCCGTTTGAGCATGATTTGGGGCCGGTATGAGCCCGGATGCCCACATGAGTCATTTTGGGTCGATTTGTGGGAATCACCCGTTTTCAGCCGTTTTGTGGTTAGTTTGATCCCTTCCGGATTGTGGAAGGTTGATATCCACTCTAGGTATGTTTCCCCGTCGTTTAGGAATGATTGGGGCGTGGAAAGATCGAGTTTTGAGCCTTCCTACGATTTTCGCACTGGTAGGAAGTAGCGGTCAAACCAAAGACCGCTACTTGGAGAAATGGTCTAAGGAGGACCGCTATCTAGCTCGTAAAATGGTTCTATGTCAGTTTCTGGTTACGATCTCGCAACCGACCGCAACTTGGTCCATGGCCCTAGGAGGACCGCAACTTCCTAGAAACGGTCCCAGGAAGGCCGTTATTTGATTAAGTCGGTTCCTAATAGCGGCCTTGCGACTGACTGTCTTATGAAGTCATGGTCAGGCAAAGGACCGCCACCAGGATGGCTTATGATGCTTTTTCGAGAAGCTTTCGAGGCGGTTTGGAGATGGCAGTCACGACGGGACCGCTACCTTCAAGAGACGGCCATAGGAGGACCGTCACTTCCAAGAGACGGCCCTGGGCAGACCATTTCCTGCCTGTTTAATTCTGTGAGTAGTGGCCAGGCTATGACCACCATTTCCTATTTGCGGCCATAGAGGTGACTGCCACTTGATTTTCCCATTAAGTAGCGGCCAGGCTATGACCGCCACTTCCTGCTTGCAGCCATAGTGGTGACCACCACTTGTTCTGGGTGTTTCTTTCGCCAGTTTGGCTTCTGGTTATTGTGTCTTCGACCCCTTGGTTAGCCCATCATTCTGTGGATGTCTTGGATATCCTATGAGGGCTGTGACCATGTTATAGGGTGTTCGGGAGTGCCATTTTATCGATCGGCATTCTGTGTTATTTCGAGGGTCATTATGGTTTCTGTTCAACCCGGTTGTGACCCAGCGGTTGACACGTGACCTCGTATGTGTCTCGGGTATCCCGTGGGGATCGAGACTATGTTTTGGACACTTGGAGGTGTTGTCTTACCTCGGTTTATGTGTCTACATGGTTTGAGGGCTTTGGTGATCCCTCATGTTCCGTGTTTCGTGTTATACGGAATTGTGAGTCCATTGAGTGGCCTCAGAGAGCGAGGACTCATTATTGATACGGATCCGACTATCTTGTGCCGATCCCATGATATGTTTCCCGTGGTTTTTGACTTAGGGACTAGGCTGATTGGCTGTGTGTTACCTCTTTGTGCGACGATCTTGACTCGAGTCTTGTGACTCAAGGATCGTTGTGTTAGCAGGTCTAGTTGGATGTCCTGTGTCTGGCGACAGTTCTGTGTGCTGCCTTGTGCTTCATGGTACTTGTGATAGGTTCATGTTTAGCCTATTCGTACTTCACTATTTTGAGTCTCTGTGTCTAGTGATCCTCCACTAGTCATAGCCTGACGACACTTTCCGTGTGTCGGCCCACCTGGGAGTGGTGGCTGGGTGAGTTCCCGATTGAGACAGTTTGTAGGCTGGTTGCCATAGGCCCCTTTGTCATGCCGTGAGAGTCCTACGGGAGGGGGAAACCAGCTAGATGCCTGGCTCAAGACATTGAGCTTGTGTGTGCATACGTGGTCAAGGGAGTTTGGACCAGCGCCGATGGGCATGACCCTGACTAGTCACTCGTTACTGTTGCTCCTTGGTTCTTGTTCAGTGTCTCAGTTACCGCGTTCGAGGCGAGTGGGAGACGCTTGAGGCGCAGAGTAAGACGTCAGTGGACGCATCTGGCTTTTCTTCTAGTGAGGAGGTGCTTCTGTCACATGACACATGACTTGTGGCTTTCGTGACCATTTTTCGTCACTGTTGACGTGACTTGCCGGGTAGTCTGTGTTCGGCTTCACCCATGGTCAGTGTAGCGTACACAACGGTGAGATCGTGTATGTGTTGGTGCTTTTAGACCGTGTGGTCTTGAGTTGGGCTTTTGTCTCTGTAGACGAGCCTGCACGACTGAGGTGTTGTGATGTGTCCTGGCTGTGTAGCCAGAGTTCCATGCATCGATTTAGGGATTGCCGACTATGTGTCTGGGGATCCGTGTCCTTGCCGACTAGGAGTAGTTTAAGGGTCGAGGTTCGACCAGCTACCGTGTTTCTGTTCAGTACGGCTTTCCTCTTTACTTTTGCTGTTAATGCTTTGGTTTAGTTGATTAGCACTACTGTTACTGTGTTCGTTTCGTGGTGGGGATCTGCAGGACCCCTACTGAGCCACTGAGACGAGGCTCACCACTGAATTTTCAGGTGTAGTTATTCTTCCTCATGTTCAGAGGTGCAGTGCGGTGCTTCTTAGTTGCCAGCTTTTCGAGTGTCGGGCTTCCCCCGACTTGAGAGTACGTTCTCTTTCCTGTTATACTGTACTTTAGTTGGACTGGACTGTGCTAGCTCTGTAGTTTAATTTGTTTAATTGAAAATGTAATTTTATTTCTACTATTTTAGCAATCCTGATCCTAGTAATTAATGGTTTGCTACTTTATCTGGAAGTTCAATGTCCTTCACACACTCCTTTTTATCCCATCGGAGCTTTACCGCTCTTGGGAGGCCTCTTAGAATCTAAGTGGTATCGGGTTTACTCGGTATCTGGCGTTTGGGTCGTCACAGTTGGTATCAGAGTTGTGTGTTTGTAAAAGTACATGGGAATTCAAGATATTGCAGTGCTCAAAGTCCATAAGGTCCAGTACAGTCGGCAGTTGGCATAGGTTTTGTGTTTCCTTATCGCTTTGCTTCTTACGTGAGTGTTTGTGTGTGCTGCGAGATGGTTTTTGTTTTCGTCACAATGTTGGCATGTGACCCGAGGATTGTGATGGAGCATTATCTCTCTTTATGGTCATGGTCTCGATTGTGCTGCGTTGGGCAGAGTTTGTGGGCAGACGTGAGTCTGTGGTGCTATGTTCGAGTTTTTTTCTGTGGTTTGTTCAGGTGGCTGGTGACATTATCGTTGGTGTGATGGCCGTGCATGTTCTCCGGTGGAGACTAATGTTGTTTTGGCCATCCTAGCTTGCGGTTTGGTCAGCCCCTAAGGTGTTAAGGTTGTCCTTTGAGGTGGTTGTTGGATGCCTTGTTTGAGAGAGTGCTCGGGTGAGCTAAGGATTCTCTTCCTGGTAAGTTACTGTTAGTCAAGCTTGATCTTTCTCATCCTATCTTGTGGGATTGTTTCGAGGTAAGCTTTGGAAGTGCTATCTCTATGAAGCTTTAGTCTTGTGTCTGCTTATGTGTGGACTGTGTTAGTTCTGAACCTGATTTGTTCTTGTTTCGGTGGTGGCTTGGTTTTGGACCAAGATTGAGGATTTGGGGGCCATTGTGCACCGTGTTCGATGTTCCGTGTTTGGCAGCTGTTGTGTTGTGAAGGTTCAGTGATCGATTCGGGATGTGAGGATAAGCTAAGGTAGGCATCCTTTGCGGCTTATGCTGTGGCTCTTGGCATGATGGTTTGCACTATGGCGACTTGTGATTGGCTGTTGGCAGGATCAGAACTCGAGACGTGGTCTATTGCAGTTTCGTGAATTGCGATGGTGCCGAGGTGTTCTGAGATGCGGATGTCGAGATAATTGTGATGCATGTGTGTGTTGTGTTGAGTGCGTAGCGGAAGCGTGGTGGGCTTATAACCCACGGGTCGAGGATCATTTTGTTGGAAGATTTTGACCAACCGAGAGGATTATTTCCTCGGTGTAACATTGTCTTGGCTATGTGTGCCTTGATGCTGTTGGTTGCCGTACCGTTGCTTGAGACACCATGGTTATTGGCACCGACGAGTTCAAGAATTAGAGAAATCTGTCGACGCACATGCTGGTTGAGTACCCTTTTCTTTTTCTCAATTTCTTGGAAGTTGTGCTCTCGGGACGTGATCGTGGTCCTAGAGATGCATTTTCCAAGAAGTTGTTGTGGGTCCTTGTTGGTAAGTTGCGAGCAGCTAGTACATGTTAGCCGTGTGTTTAGCTGTAATTTTGCCTTGATGTCACCCAGCTTGCAGTTGTCTCATGGTTCTGTGTTGAGAATGGAGCCGAGATTCTGCAGGTGCTCTTGAGGTTGTGTAGCATCCTGAATTTTATACCGAATATCACAATATTATTTTATTATATTACTTTTTTATGATTGGCTCATATTTCAAATTTTAATAAAAATATGGAAAAATATGAATCATGTGTAAAACGTTAATTCCAACAACTTTGTCTCAAGAATCGAGCCCAGAATAAAATTGGATTAGGCCCAATTTCAGAATTTAGGCTAAAAATTGTAGCTTTATAAAGAACAACCTAAACCGCTAAATTGGACCTTAATTCTCAACCTAATGGGCTCTAATCAAAGCCTAACCCAAGCCCAACCCCCTTTGACCAATCCTTCTTTGAAAACCCTAACCCTAGATGCCTCAATTTGGCACGGTGGCGTCGGATTTGATCTATCCCTAATTTCTCTCCGTTTTTCACTCTTTGGACTCTTGGGTTGAATTCGATCTCTAGAAGCTTCAATAGGGTCTATAAATAGAGAGCTTCGACCGTTGGTAACCCTCATTTGATCGTTTGGCAGGCGACGTGATCGATCGAGGCCGGACCTGGGCGAATTAGGGCTTTTGGTGGCGGCGTGTTTTAGGGTTCCGGCGAGCGCATTTTTCCCATTCTCCTTTAATTAAGGTAGGTTTCTCTCAGGCCCAACCTAATTAAACCATGTGAACATGTAGATCTCGTTCTTACCTTCTATTTGAATCTATTTTGCCCAATTTTAGCCTTCTATATCATGTGTATTTCTGATTTTATGAAGAACATATGAGTAGGGTTCTTACTTTCATCAATTCACGTCGATTTATATAGACCAATCAAAGCCAATATTTTAATTGACCATGCTATGTTGTGCGTTTGTACACTATCTATCTTCTGATATTAAATTGCCCAATTTATATGCCATATAAATGTTTTAATCATGCTTTTATTGTACCGATGCCATGTTCTTCGCGAATTGGGGCTCGGATTAGTAGAAGCGGTCCTAATAGGAACCGCTTGGTTAAAAGCGGTCATGCGATAGACCGTCTGATTGTCAAATTTTCAAAAATATATATATATATTTATTAATGAAGCGATCGTTTCCAGACCGTTTGGGACTTAAAGCGGTCTTCCTCCTGACCATTTTCTGACCTCACACAGTAAGAACGGATGGTTGTTTCCGCGTTTTGGCTAATGGTTAGCCAATCTTCCAGCATGTCTTTTGACCAGTAATGATGAGAAACATGATGCTAACTTGGCATAATTAAACTATAATCAATCTATATCATCTTCATGATTATTGTTTCTTGATTAGTATCCTTGGACAACTATGTGGAAGGTTATAAAATAAACAAGTTTAGTCAATTTATCTAAGTTTTACACTTATAAATTACTGAATACTGCTCATAATACTCTGTTTGATAGTCTTGCCACTCCGGTGGTATTGACTGACCACACCGTTCACATTTTCCGTGTTTCTAAGCCTTAATCTTGTAATAGTTGGGACTCTCCATCGGATACTCCTTCCGTTGGACTAGGATCACTATTATGAGGCCTCCGTAAGACCTCGCGAGCCTAGAATTACCACTATGATGCCGGGCAGGTTGTACCCTCAAAGCCTGTACCGATCGACTCATGATTTCATGTTGAGCAGACCAAGTTCGTATGGCCTATCTGTCTGGGGCCAAATACGGTCATGCCTTAGACCGCAAACCAGTCCGTGCGGTCATTTCCTTGACCGTTTTTGGGTTTAATGGTCACTGTGACTCAGTAAGTTTTCAAGTCGTTTTAACCTGATTTAAAGTTGGCTAATGCCTCTCACTTGACCCTAGGACCTAGGTCTATACCCTAGATTGATCCAGACCTATCTCTGGTCGAGTTGGGACTTAATTCAAGATGACTTTTAAGCCTTCGTGGTCTGGCTTGATAGCTGTCTCCAGAGGACCGTTTCATTTGATATGCGGTCCAACGATAGACCGCTAAGCATCTCTGGCTTGACCTGTTCGTGGGCCAGCTAGTAGCAGCCTTGTGTCCGGCCCTCAGTTTCCCTTGCGGTTTCTATTGATCGCAAGCAGTCTTTGACCTGATTTTCTTCGTGTTTTTGTGATGAAGCTAATTGATTGTGGTATCCTCTAAGGCTACATTTCTGGCCTATCATTATTGATTTTGGGCTATCGGGCCTATTCCGTCTCTTTCCTCCAAATAATCATGCTCTTAGAAATTTGGATTTGTGAGCTTAGCCTTGGAACTCTTGGCCATTATACGAGTGAATGTCAAGATTGGGATCTATGATCCAACCCCTTCAGTGCCAACGCATCATAAGGGCCCGGTCTGGTCCTAGGAGGAGCGCCCGAAAGTACTTGTGCCCCTGGGATTTTGTAATGACAAGGTGTGGCATTGCACCACAGTGCATGACTAGCGTGATAATCTATGACATTCCACTTCACTCAATTACTTGAAATTTCTTGCGTGACCTGACATGCGTGATTAACATGGCCAAATTCACATGGAACTTTACTCGAAACCCGGTGGAACTCTTGTTACACTTGCATTTATTCTTGAATACCATCTATCTTTTCCTTCTCTTATTTGTCATTTACCGCATGTTTATATGTTTAGTTTGATTCTTTTATCGTATTATCATACATGATGAAATAATTAATCACTTAAACTATGCCTGATCATAGAGATATAAAATCCTACTGAGCTCTCGCTCACCTACTTTTCCAATCCTTTTCAGGTAGCACGGATGAGGATTTGCACACCGATGGGGATGGGAGCGAGTAAACATGGAGCGAGCCTTCTAGTCATGTTACGAGTCTTTGGTCTGATTAAATGTCGAGTCGTGTTGATTCAGGATCTATGTATATTTTTTCTTTTAGTCATTGTAATAGTTAGTAAGTCCACGAGATGTCGTTGTAAGAAAATACATTTCATCTTTATTCTCAATAAAGTTTAGTTGGTTGAATGTATTTGTTGGCCTTTGATATTTGGTCTCTTGTGGCAAATGAATGCTCTGATTGACATGAATGATATAACTGCTACGTTATGAGTTTTTGCATTGGGGCGTGACAGTTTTTGTGGTATCAAAGCCTAGGTTTTTTTTAGACCCTAGGTTTCTAGAAGTGTCATAGAACCCGTGACATTAGTAAAGTCTAAAATCTGACCCAGTGAGATGGGGTAGAGACTCGGGTTAAGTTAATTAACCAACTCTAAGGAAAAAGATCCGGTAGAACATTCTTAATTAATTCTCTTTGCGTTGTAGGAATTTCTCGCGATGGCAGCGGAGCGTGCGTAGTGGCGAGACATGCAACCCACGATTCAGGGCCTCACCCAGGCCATACAGAAGGTGGCGCAAGGAGGGGCGCATCATGGAGCCGGTGATCTCCACCGAACTTTCGTGGCTTTAATCTTCCACGTTTTGGCAGTACCGCAGACCCCGATGAGGTAGAGCACTGGCTGAAGGAGATGGAGCGTATCTTCAGAGTTATGCAGTGTAGTGACCAGGACCGAGTTCTTTTTGGCAACTTTTCAGCTAGAGCGCGATGCACATGGTTGGTGGGAAGTCGTGGAAGTCACGCTCGATAATAGACGTGCGACGTGGGATGAGTTCAAGGAGCATTTTAACAGCAAATATTTCTCAGATCGCGTGCAAGAAAAGAAGGCGGCGGAGTTCGCTTCGTTGAAACAAAGGAACTTATTAGTTGCTGAGTGCGAGGCGCAATTCGCCAGATTATCTAGCTATGCGCCACACGTAGTATCTACGGAGAAGATGAAGGCCAAGCGATTTTTGAATGGTTTGAAGCTTCAGTACATTAACCAGTTAGCACCTTTGGAGATCCATGTTTATGCCGAGATTGTACGAAAGGCCCAAGTTCTTGAAGACACGATGGAGATGACGGATCGGATAAGAGGTCGAGACAAGAAGAGGGAGCAGATAACCAGCTCCGGGAATTTTAAATCCACTAATGGCAAGAAGAGGCCCAATGGCGGGCCGAGTTTTTCGAATGACAAGAAACTGAAGGAAGGTGATAAGAAGATAGGATCGACTGCTCCACCTAAAGCAGTCTGTAGGTACTGTGATTGTTCGGGTCACAAGATGGAAGAATGTTGGTGCAAGCTGGGCGCTTGTTTGAGATGTGGTAGTAGGGACCATCGAATTCCTGAGTGTCCCCTTATTAATGACCAGGCGACACCTAGCAAGCCGTAGGGAAGTCAAAAGCGGCAGGGCAAGCTCCAAGCCCTCCAAGATGCATAGACTGAAATCGAGGCCACCGAGGAAGGAGGTATTGTTGAAGGTACCCTTACTATTCTTTCTAAACCAACATTTGTACTTTTTGACACTGGAGCTACTCATTCATTTATATCTCAAAAATTTGCTAAGACTTTATCTGTGAAACCAGTATTATTGGATTCTCATCTTGTTATATCAACCCCTATTGGTTCGGGGTCAGAGATTAAATATTATTACCCCTCAAGTGAAGTTTTGATTAATGATCGTAACTTATCGGCTGATTTGGTATGCATGAAGATGAAAGATTATGATGTAATGATAGGAGTGGATTGGTTAGCTAGACATGGAGCTAGTGTTCATTGTAAATCAGGAGTACTATCTTTCCCTGGACGCCCTTAGCTCCTTTTTTCTGGCTCTAGGCAATCTAAGCCCGTGCCACTTATTTTGGCACTTCGAGCGATCAAGTTGTTGAGGAGAGGGTGTCAGGCATTCTTGGCCTTGGTCTCTTTGACCGATAAGAAGGAAGTGGAGTTGAAGGACATCTCGGTTCTTCGAGATTTTTCGAAAGTATTTTCTGAAGAATTGCCAGGTCTTCCTCTTGAAAGGGAGGTGATTTTCTCTATTGATTTAATTCCAGGCGCTTCACCTGTTTCTAAAGCTTTGTATCGTATGCCCCCTGCTGAGTTAAAGGAATTGAAGGAACAGTTGCTGAAATTGCTAGAAAAAGGGTTTATTCATCCGAGTACTTCCCCATGGGGTGCCCCTGTGCTTTTTGTAAGAAAGAAGGATGGTTCATTGAGACTGTGTATCGATTATCGCCATTTAAACCAGCCCACTGTTAAGAATAAGTACCCGTTATCGAGGATCGATGAGCTGTTTGATCAGATATCTGGAGTCTAATTTTTCTCAAAAATCGACCTCAGATCGGTGTATCACTAGTTAAGAATCAAGGATGAGGATATTTATAAGATGGCATTCCGTAGCAGGTATGGGCATTTTGAATTTGTTGTGCTGCCGTTTGGACTAAAAAATGCTCCTGTAGCTTTCATGCAGCTAATGAACAGTGTGTTCCGACCCTACTTAGATCAATGGGTTGTAGTATTTATTGATGATATTCTTATATACTCCAAGAGCAAGGAGGAGCATGAGGAGCACTTGAAGATGGCATTGTAGATACTAAGGGAGCATCAGTTATACGCCAAGTTCAGTAAGTGTGAGTTTTGGCTGCAAGAAGTGTCTTTTCTGGGGCATATTATTTCCAAAGATGGAATTCGATTGACCCTTCTAAAGTAGAGGCGATAAGTAATAGGGAAAGTCCTGTAAATGCAACTGAGATCATGAGTTTCTTAGGCCTAGCTGGTTACTATCGGAGGTTCATTAAAGATTTCTCCAAGATTACAGTACCCTTGTCTAGATTAACTCGTAAGGAGAATCAATTCGAGTGGTCGGAAGAGTGTGAGGAAAGTTTCCAAACCTTGAAGGAGTGCTTGACCACTGCCCCGGTGTTGGCTTTGCCATCCGGAGAGGGATGTTTTGAAGTATATATCGATGCATCAGGAATTGGCTTAGGTAGTGTGTTGATGCAGAGAGGGAAAGTGATAGCTTATTCTTCCAGGCAGTTGAGGAAGCACGAAGAAAATTACCCTATCCATGACCTGGAGCTAGCAGCAGTGGTGTTTGCTCTAAAGATTTGGAGACATTACTTATATGGAGAAACTTTCACCGTGTACTCTGATCATAAGAGCCTAAAGTATTTATTTTCTCACAAGGAGTTGAATATGAGGCAGAGAAGGCGGCTAGAGTACTTAAAGGATTTTGAATTCTCTATTGAATATCATCCTAGAAAAGGGAATGTTGTGGCTGATGCTTAGAGCCGGAAGCTGATGGCCAAATTAGCGAGTTTGATGCTTCAAGAATGGAGGTTGTTAGAGCAGTTTGCAAGCTTAGATCTTAATGTTGCAGAGAAGGAAGATCGGGTTATGATTACTCATGTCCAGCTTCATTCAGAGTGGTTGGCAGAGATTAAGCAACTGCAGGATAATGACCCGTTGCTAGTAGAAATTATAGAATATATGACTAGTCGACCAGACTTTGTATTGGCCGATGACGATAGATTGTTGTTCCGTGGTAGAACTTGTGTCCCTGATTCTGTGGAAGTGAAGAAAAAGATTCTTGAGGAAGCCCATATGTCCAAGTATACCATTCATCCAGGAGCAACAAAAATGTATCAAGATTTGAAGAGGACCTTTTGGTGGCCAACCATGAAAAGAGAAGTGGCCAAATTTGTAAGCAAATGTTTAGTATGTCAGCAAGTCAAGGCCAAACATTTTAGGCCTGTTGGAAAGTTAAAACCTTTCGAAATACCACAATGGAAGTGGGAGAGTGTCGGCATGGATTTTATCATGGGCTTACCTAGAACTCGTAGCAGTTTTGATGCAATTTGGGTGGTTGTTGATCATTTGACTAAGTCTGCGCACTTTTTGCCTATTAAATCTAAGTGGACGGTGGATGTTTTGGCTGCCCTGTATATGAAGAAAATAGTGAGGGTTCTTGGAATTTTTGTATCCATTATATCTGATAAAGACCCCAGGTTTACCTCTCACTTTTGGAAAGGCCTGCAAGCATCATTGGGAACTCGTCTGAACTTCAGTACTGCTTTTCATCCTTAGATGGACGGACAAACTGAGAGGACTAATTAGATTGTTGAAGACATGTTAAGGGCCTGCATGATCGACTTTGGTGGTAGTTGGCATGAACATTTGCCTTTGATCAAATTTGCCTACAACAACAGTTACCAGTCCAACATACAGATGGCACCATTTGAGGCTTTGTATGGCAGAAGCTATAGATCCCCTCTTTGTTGGGAAGAGGTAGGTGAGAAGCAATGGCTCGGACCAGATCTTGTTTCAGAGTCATCCAACAATATTCAAGTCATTAGGAACCGTTTGAAGATTGCTCAGTCCAGGCAGAAGAGTTATACTGATAACAGAAGAAGGGATTTGGAGTTTCAAGTCGGTGAGCATGTGTTTCTGAAAGTTTCACCTTCAAGAGGAATTCGAAGATTTAGAATTCGAGGCAAGTTGAGCCTGAGGTTTTTTGGCCCATTCGAAATCTTGGAAAGAGTAGGCGAAGTTACCAATAGGCTGGCATTACCACCTCAATTATCGGGCATTCATAATGTCTTCCACGTATCTATGTTACGGAGGTATGTTTACGACCCTTCGCATATCATCCAAAATACAGACATAAAACTGAAGGAGGATTTATCTTATGAAGAGAAGCTTGTCAAGATTTTGGACTTCAAATAGCAGCAACTCAAGAATCGATCCATTCCGATGGTCAAGATCCAGTGGAGTCGACGTGGAACTGAAGAACCCACGTGAGAATCCGAAGAAGCAATTAGAAAGCTGTATCCCGATTTGTTCCAAGGTTGGTATTCGTTAGCCAGATTCGATGAATTTGTAGGACCAAATTCCTTAAGTGGGGGAGGGTGTAGCATCCTGAATTTTATACCGAATATCACAATATTATTTTATTATATTACTATTTTATGCTTGGCTCAGATTTTGAATTTTAATAAAAATATGAAAAAATATGAATCTTATGTAAAACGTTAATTCCAACAACTTTATCTGAAGAATCGAGCCCAAAATAAAATTGGATTAGGCCCAATTTCAAAATTTAGGCTAAAAATCGTAGCTTTAAAAAGAACAACCTAAACCGCTAAATTGGACCTTAATTCTTTCCCTAATGGGCTCTAATCGAAGCCTAACCCTGGCCCAACCCCCTTTGACCGATCCTTCTTCGAAAACCCTAACCCTCTACGCCTCAATTTGGCGCGACGACGGCAGATTTGATCTATCCATTTTTCACTCTTTGGACTTTTGGGTCAAATTCGATCTCTAGAAGCTTCAATAGGGTCTATAAATAGAGGGCTTCGACATGGGAGAATTAGGGCTTTTGGTGGCGGCGTGTTTTAGGGTTCCGGTGAGTGCGTTTTTCCCTTTCTCCTTTAATTAAGGTAGGCTTCTCTCAGGCCCAACATAATTAAATCATGTGAACATGTAGATCTCGTTCTTACCTTTTATTTGAATCTATTTTGCCTAATTTTAGCCTTCTATATCATGCATATTTCTGATTTTATGAAGAACATATGAGTAGGGTTCTTACTTTCATCAATTCTCGTTGATTTATAAAGACCAATCAAAGCAAATATTTTCATTGACCATGCTATGTTGTGTGTTTGTAAGCTATCTATCTTCTGATAGTAAATTACCCAATTTATATGCCATATACATGTTTTAATCATGCTTTTATTGTACCGGTGCCATGTTCTTCACGAATTGGGGCTCGGATTAGTAGAAGCGGCCCTAACAAGAACCGCTTGGTTAAAAGCGGTCACGCGATAGACCGTCTGATTGCCAAATTTTCAAACACACATATATATATATATATATATATTAATGAAGCGGTCGTTTCCAAACCGTTTGGGACTTCAAGCGATCTTCCTCCTGACCATTTTCTGACCTCACACAGTAAGAATGGATGCTTGTTTCGGCGTTTTGGCTGATGTTTAGCCAATTTTCCAGGATGTCTTTTGACCAGTAATGATGAGAAACGTAATGTCAACTTGGCATAATTAAACTATTATCAATCTATATCATCTTCATGATTATTCCTTCTTGATTAGTATCCTTGGACAACTATGTGGAAGGTTATAAAATAAACATGTTTGGTCAATTTACTTAAGTTTTACACTTATAAATTGATGAATACTGTTCATAATACTCTGTTTGACAGTCTTGCCACTCCGGTGGTATTGACTGACCGCACCGTTCACGTTTTCCGTGTTTCTAAGCTTTAATCTTGTAATAGTTGGGACTCTCCACTGGATACTCCTTCCGTTGGACTAGGACCACTATTATGAGGCCTCCGTAAGATCCCGTGAGCCTGGCATTCCCACTAGGATGCCGGGCAAGTTGTACCCTCAAAGCCTGTTGTAGTGCCCCAGAATTTTATATAAATAATTTTCTAGAATTTATAAAGGCCTAAATATATTAATAAATGGATTTTGAGACTAATAAGTCATTAAAAGCCCAATTAGGTTAAATAATTAACCAAGCCTAAGTACACATCATCTAAGGCCCAAAAACCATTTAGTTTGGCCCATGTTCTAGAAGGTTATTAAGCCTATTCCAGATTTTTAAGGATAAACACCACTTAATAAGATAATTTAGTGGATAATGGATAAAAGAGTTTTATTAAATTTAAAATTTTAAATACGATGACTGTAACGGTCTATCGTAAGACCGCCACAGCCGTGTAACGCGGCAAGGTTCGACCGTCACAGCCTGCGAATTCCGTGAGTGGAAGAACTTGCAAAAAGATTGGAACTTGATGTGCCTATCCATAAGAGACCTAATTGCAACGATGTATAAATACCCTAAGGACTCTTAGAAATCAGGTTTTAGCAGATTAAGGACTCTAGAATCGATCTAATCTTCAAACCCTAGCCAAAACCCTATAAATAGGACCTAGTTCTGATCTACGCGACCCTTACTTTTGCTCGTGTGGAATCAAGGTAAGGAGTCGTAATCTCGGGTAAGTTCTTTAGAAGTATTTATTTACAATACTTTAGACTAACTCCTCTCCAAATTACACATCTTTAGGTCAAGAGGTCGTGGAGTTAGAGCCCAAGGAAGTTACTGAAAAGTCACAGGAAGAAGGGAACTAGGGCTCGGTGTTCAGACCATAATTAGAAGTTTTAAAGCCTAGACAAGAGGTAGGTTGTCTCATGAACGGCAAAAATAGCTTGATAGGACTAAAAGCCCTCTGGTTTGATTGAATTTCATGCATAGTAGAGCATCAATTTCATGTTTTACTAGGTCTATGCATTACATGCATCTCTTAACCCTAAATTGAGAACTTGAAACATGTTATTCATCTATTCATGGTCACCTATGCATGTAGATAGCCTATCCTTCTTTATCATGCCTAGAAACTCATGGTGTTTTGATTATAGACATGATGTGAGTTAATCTCTTGTGTTTCATATTACTTTCTGTTAGCAGACACTCTGACGCGTCATAGTAGGACCGTCACATTCATGTAACGGCCTTACTATGAGCCGTCACAGTCTCTGTGGTATATGAGTTACTCTGTTAACTCTGACGCACCAATACAGACGCGTTACATAAGTGTAACGGTTGTTCTCTGACCGTCACAATCACTGTGACGCCCCACTTCTAGACCGTCAGAGGCTATGTTCTGTCAACCCTAGACAGAATACGATTTGCCAATATTACTTATTATTAAGCCTAGTTACCTAAGTTTTAAACCTAATTACGTGACTTCGAGATTATTTAAGCGTTCATGATAGGAAATGCATGTTTTGATATCTCACTATTACTTTGAGTTATATTAATTTCATGAACCCAAAACTCTATAGTTTTGTAATTTGAAACATGATTTTGAATGATGTATCAATAGAGTTTTTATCATGGTTTCGCATCAATATATATCTATATATATATTCTTTTCCTATCTATAGAGTCGTTTCTATAAGTACATGGCACATACTCCGGTGTGTTGACCATTAGTTCACTTTTGCACTATAGAAATACAATCTTAGACATGAGGACCTCTCTATTGGATATTCCTTCCAATGGACTAGGAAATCTTGTTTCAAGGCCTCCGTAATTCTCCGCGAGCCTGGGATTCCCTCTAGGACGCCGAGTTGGTTGTATCATTAAAGCCCAATAACTAGAATACACTATCGTTATTTTCTGGATCTAGTAATGTAACGGCCTTACATTGGACCGTCAGAAGCACGTAACGGCCCATTGCACGACCGTCACTTTCCTCTGAGTCTATTTTTATCTTTCTGGACTCATATCACTATAACGGCCCACTACTGGCGCGTTACAGTATGTAACAGCCCAGTAGATGACCATCACACAACTTGTATATGTTAACCCCAGGTTTGACCAAAGGGTTGATTTTCTAAGGTTCTAGATGAACTAATGATAACCTAGAACTTATCATGTTGATCTACCGATTTATTTTCATAAGCATAGCATAGTCTAAGTCATTCTTGTTCTCATATATTCGAATTGAAGCGTTCATTCATTGAATTTCATTATTTGGAATTGCTATCTTTTTGGCCATACTTTACTGTTATATTGCATGGAAGTAGCTTAATTTATACCTAAAGATGCGATCGAGCACTGATTGTGTTCAAGGGCTCTATGCTAGTCCCCTCGGCTGATTGCCGGAAACATACTATTTTATAAACCATGGGGTATGATGCTACTGGCGTCGCATTACGCTGGGAGTACTATTTCTATAAATAAGTGAAGATCTACGACACGACATTACATTCTTGTACATGACTTTCTTGCTTGATACTCCATAGAAATTCATGAACTATGTACACAAAAGAGACTAGTGTGATGAATATGTGGCTTCCTCGTTATATGCTTGCTCGTGAAAGGCCAAATATCATGTTCACGTTACATGCTTTCTAGTTCATTCTTAATCATTCTATCTTACGTGATTATCTTGTTACTTTGGTTTAATCACATGATTGATTCACATTCGCATGATTTTACCTTATTCTTTAGAGCTAAATTGTTAATTACTTTCATAGTGCCTTCATGTTGATGCAAAGATACCTACTGGGTAAGTGTGCTCATTACCTATTTCCAATGTTTTTCAGGAGATGGAAGTAGTTCAGATTCGGATTCAGGCTATACTAGTAGCGGGTCCGGAAGTGAGTGAAAGTCTTGTAAAACTATGAGCGAAGACTTAGGAAGTCTATAATGTCTAGATTGAGTCAATGTAATTTTCTTATTTCTTGAGTCTAGTAGAATGAAAGATGATGAAAAGTGGTTGTATTTTGAATATTGATCATTTATGAAATAAAGTTGGATTTTTGTTTCAATTCTGTGTAATTACATTTATGTGTGTGATTATCTCGCGCTCTGGTCATTCTTGCTTGCAAGAGGCTTACCATGCCGGCTGTTCGCGCCCCCCAAGCAAGTCTTCCGCTGTAATAAAGGCTCGGGGCGTGACAGTTAAGTTGGTATCAGAGCCTAAATCTCAGGACTTAGGGAAAAGAGTCATGTCATAGGATAAGTCCAAGGTTTAAGGACCCCTACCTATGAACTAAGGAATAAATTTTCATACCCATGAGAGAAGTGGGTAGAGCTCGAGATGAGATAGTTATTAGCTTTAAGATTGATTTTCTTTCAATCTCACGAGAAATAACAAGTTGTTATATTTCTCTCAGGTACTTTATTATTCTTATCATGGCTCATCGCGTAGACTGGAATGGCATGCAACAAACCGTTGCCGGCCTTACGCAGGCATTGCAAACTATGGCCCAGTCAGGGGCAGGAGCACGGGCTGGTGACCTTCATCGCAATTTCTGGAGTCTAAATCCTCCGAGTTTCTATAGATCTTCCAATCCAGACGAAGCAAAAAATTGGATCGATGAAATGAATCGTATATTTGACGTTATTCAATGCATTGATCAGGAGAAGGTTCGTCTAGCAACATTCCAATTAAATAAGGATGCCCGTACTTGGTGGAAATCAATTCCGGCACCACCGGCCGATGCACCTCACACGTGGGATGGTTTTCTCACTTTATTACGTGCCAAGTATTTCTCCGAACATGTGAAGGAAAGGAAGGCTATGGAGTTTGCCTCCCTTCGTCAAGGGATGATGTCAGTAGCAGAGTATGAACTGCAGTTTTTAAGACTAGCACCATATGCACCACACCTTATTAGCACGGAATTATTAAAGGCAAATCGATTTATGGACGGGTTACGGCCCGGATTCATTCAGCAACTTGGGACACAGAATATCCGCACTTATGCGAAAATGGTTTAGAGGGCATATCTATGCGAGAGGACCTTAGAGAAGGTCGAAAAGTTGAAAGGAAAAGAAGAAGAATCTAGCCGACGCTCAGATCGGCATTATAAGAAGGAGAAGTTTAGCATCACGGAACCCTACAAAAGCCGTGATAATCAGTAAAGATCAAGGAGCGGGAACGGTGGAAGTTCCCAAAGGAATAATAAAAAGGTTAGGGAAGAGAAGGAGCAAGTCACCGCGGTGTGCACTTTTTGCGAGAAATTCGGCCACTCGGCTGAGGAATGCTGGAAGCGCCTCGGTGCTTGTTTGCGTTGTGGAAGTAGGGAGCATCGTGTGCCAGATTGCCCCCTTATGAAAGATCAATCAGCTAGTGGAGGACGTAGGAGGCAGGCTCACCTCAATGCGGTTATAGATGAGGAAGAAGCACCCAGGGATCCAAAGGATGGGCTCATGGAAGGTACTCTTCAAATCTGTTCTCGCCCTATATTCGTGCTATTCGATATTGGTGCTTCTCATTCATTTATCTCCATCACGTTTGCAAAAACCATACCAATTGCATCAGTTCCCCTACCTTCAGATCTTGCTATTACTACACCTTTAGGACCTAGAACTAAGCTTACCAAGTATTATCCTGATTGTGAGGTAGTGGTAGAAGGAATCTCCCCGCAAACTTAGTATGCCTTGATATGAAAGGTTATGATGCCATTTTAGGGGTAGATTGGCTTGTAGACCATGATGCTTATATCAACTGCGATTATATCTTTTCGGAAGTCCGGTCTTCCAAGATTTTCTTTTCTTGGCATCAAATATAAGAAACATCCTACCATTATATCTTCTCTTCACGCTTGCAAGCTTATCTCGCAAGGATGTGAAGCTTTTCTTGCTTCAGTCATTATCACCGAATCTAAGGAAATTATCATAGCAAACATTCCTATTGTAAATGAGTTCCCAGACGTGTTCCCATCTGAACTACCTAGTTTACCACTCGAGAGGAAAGTAAACTTTACCATTGAACTCATTCCAGGAGCAGCACCTGTTTCTATAGCCCCTTACAGGATGTCCCCCACTGAACTTAATGAACTAAAGAAGTAGTTACATGAGCTTCTAGACAAGGGTTTCATTAGACCCAGCACGTCTCCTTGGGGTGCGCCTATTCTATTTGTCAAGAAGAAAGATGGTTCTCTCAGGCTATGTATCGATTACCAGCGACTGAATCAGCTTACAATCAAAAATAAGTATCCGTTGCCGCGTATTGATGAGCTCTTCGATCAGCTTTCGGGAGCTGAGTATTTTTCTAAGATTGACCTCAGATCTGGTTATCATTTGTAAAGCCCCAAAATTTTATATAAGTATTTCCTAGGTTATTTAATAATTTTCTAGAAATTATAAAAGGGTTAAAGGAATTTATAAAGGATTTATTTGAGTAATAAGTCATTATAAGGCCAAATGGTGTTAATCAATTAACCCAACCCACTTAATTAAGATCCAAAAGGTTTTAAACCAAGCCCATTAAGTTTGGCCCATATTCTAGAAGGTATTTTAATTTTAAAAAGATAAATACAAATTATATATAGATAATTATTTGGATAATTAACAAAAGAGTTTTAATATTTTAAAAGTCCTAACTACGAAAACTGTAACGGTCTATCGCGAGACCGTCACAGCCAAGTAACGCAGGGTCACTCGACCGTTACACGCCTGTCAGTTCCGTGAAGAAAGGAACTCGTGAAAAGATTGGAACTTGATGCTCCTATCCACTATGGATCGAATGAGAAGACTCATAATAACTCTAAGGACTCTTAGGGATAAGGATTTAGTGGAATAAGGACTCTAGAATCGATCTAATCCTCAAACCCTAACCTAAACTCTATAAGTAGGGCATAGTTTTGAACTGTGCGACCCTTACTTTTGGGACGTAAAGAAGGAAGGTAAGAAGTCATTATTTCAGGTAAGTTATTTTGAAGTTTTTGTTCATTATACTTTAGACTAACTCCCCTCCGAATTTCACATCCTTAGGTCAAGAGGACGTAGGGTTAGAGCCCAAGGAAGTAGCTGGAGAAGTCACAAAGGAAGGTGAAGAACTAGGGTTGAATTCTCAACCAAATCCAGAAACTTCAACCTAAGAAAGAGGTAGGTTATCTCATGAACGGCAAAAAGAGCTTTATAGGACTAAGAGCCTCTGATTTAATTGAACCTCATGCATGCTAGATCATTGATTTCATGTCTTATTAGTTATATGTATTGCATGCACCTCCTAGCCCTAATAGAGAAATTAAAACATAATCGCTCATCTACCCACAATTACCTATGCATATAGATAACCTAGACTTCATCATCATGCTTAGAATATGTTGATTTCCAGACATGATGTGAGTTAATCTCTTAGTCTCCATGTTAGTTTTCTGTAGCAGATGATGTAACGCACTAGGCTAAGACCGTCATTTTTAAATAACGGCCTCAGACAGACCGTTACACACTCTGTGTACTGCGTTTTTCGCTGTTGATAATAACGCGCTTGGACAGACGCGTTTCATTCATGTAACGGCCCTCTACTGACCGTCACTTTCACTGTGACGCCCCCTCACAAGACTGTTTCATCCGGTGTTCTGTCAACCCTAGACAGACTATGACTTGCCACTATTACATATGATTATGCCTAGATATCTAAGTTTGAAACCTGATTTCATGTTTTTAAGGTTGTTTAATTGTTCATAATAGGCATTGCCTGACTGATATCTTATTTTACTTTGATCTATGCTAATTTCATGAACCTAAATTCTATAGTTTTGTACTATAAAGCATGACTTTTAAAGCATGGTATTGACGGAGTTTCACCACGGTTTTCACCTTGATTATATATGTCTCTCGCTGTCAATAGAGTCAATTCTATAAGTACATGGCACTTACTCTGGTATGATGTCATTAGTTCACACGTTGCACTATAGGAACACTATCTTGGACATGAGGACCTCTCTATTGGATATTCTTTCCAATGGACTAGGAAATCATTGTTTCAAGGCCTCCGTAAATCTCCGCGAGCCTGGGATTCCCACTAGGACGCCGAGTTGGTTGTACCAATAAAAGCCCATTAATTAGATTACACTATCGGGTTTCTGGTTCTTGAAAAATAACGGCCCTGGACTGGACCGTCAGGCCAAGTAACGGCCCAGTTCCAGACCGTCGCATTCCTCTGAGTCTATCTTTATTTTTTTGGACTCTGGTCATTGTAACGGCCCAGCATGGATGCGTTACATAATGTAACGGCCCAGACCCTGACCGTTACATACCTTGTATATGTTAACCCAAGGATTGACCAAGGGTTAATATTCTAATGATTCTAGACTTACCTTGATGATCTAGAACTTATCATATTGCTTAAATTGACGTAAGATAACGAATGAGAGTTAAGAAAAGTACCGTTATGTTGCCGATTTATTTCCAAGAGCATAGCCTTGTTTAAATCTTTCTTGACTCATATTGTTCATCCGTTGAAGCATTCATTCATTGATTATGGTTATCATGAAATTACTGAACTTGTTATATTCTTGGCCATACTTTACTGTTACATGCGTGGAAGTAGCTTAATTTATAACTGAAGATGCGATCGAGCACTGATTGTGTTCAAGGGCTCTATGCTAGTCCCCTCGGCTGATTGCCGGAAACATACTATTTTATAAACCATGGGGTATGATGCTACTAGCGTCGCATTGCGCTGGGTGTACTATTTCTATAAATAAGTGAAGATCCAAGGCACAACATGACATTCTTGCTTGATATTCCACAGAAATTTACGAAGCACTTGCTCTTAAGCATAAGATGCTAAAGTGAGGAATATGTGGCTTGCTAGTACAATCTCGTTACATTCTTGTTCATGGAAGGCCAATATCATGTTCTTGTTATATTCTTGCTAGTTCATTCTTGATCATTCTATCTTACCTGGTTATCTTGTTTCTATTGATTTGATCGCATGATGGATTCGCATTGCATGATTTTACCTAATTCTCTAGAGCTAAAATGCTAATTACTTTAATAATGCCTTCATGTTGATACGAAGATACCTACTGGGCAAGTGTGCTCATGACCTATTATTCAATGATTTTCAGGAGATGAATATAGTTCGCCTTCGGATTCGGGTGATTCGAGCAGCGGGTCCGAGAGTGATTAAGAGTTGTCCTGATAAGAGAGAAGACTTAGGCAGTTTCAAGTGTTTAGATGGAGTCAATGTAATTTTTCTTATTTCTTGAGTTAATTAGTGAAGAAGTCAAAGTATGTAGTTTTGAATATTGATTGATTATGAAATAAAGTTGAGTTTTGAATATATCTTGTGCAATTACCTCTATATGTGTGATTGTCTCGTGCTCTGAATGTTCTTGCTTGCAAGAGGCTTACCAGGCCGGCTGTTCGCGCTCCCCGAGCGAGTCTTCCGCTGTAAATAAAGGCTCGGGGCGTGACAGTTAAGTTGGTATCAGAGCATAAGTCTCTGGACTTAAGGAAAAGAGTCATGTCATAGGATAAGTCTAAGGTTTAAGGGCCCATACCGATGAACTGAGAGAGAAAATTCATACCCATGTGAGGATTGGGTAGAGCCTGGTTTAAGATAAACTAACTAGCTTTAATATTTATTATACTTATTTTAAAATTTCATGAGAAATAACAAGTGGTTATTTTCTCTCAGGTACCATATTTCACACATGGCTCATCGTGTAGATTGGGACGGTATGCAACAAACTGTTGCCGGCCTCACCCAGGCACTGCAGACCATAGCACAGGGCGGTGCGGGGGCAAGGGCTGGAGACCTGCATCGGAATTTTTGGAGTCTAAACCCTCCGCGTTTCTATGGATCCTCAAATCCGGATGAAGCAGAAAATTGGATAGATGAGATGAACAGAATCTTTGATGTTATTCAATGTACGGATCAGGAGAAGGTTCGTCTGGCAATATTCCAATTAAATAAAGATGCCCGTATGTGGTGGAAGACAATTCCGGCACCACCCGCCGATGCACCACACACTTGGAATGGTTTTCTCACACTGTTCCGTGCTAAGTATTTCTCTGAACACGTAAAGGAAAGGAAGGCCTTGGAATTTGCCTCCCTTCGTCAGGGGATGATGTCTATAGCAGAATACGAATTACAATTCTCAAGGCTAGCACCATATGCAACACATCTTATTAGCACTGAATTATTAAAGGCAAATCGATTTATGGACGGGTTACGTCCCAGCTTCATACAACAACTGGGAACTCAAAATATCCGCACTTATGCGGAGATGGTCCAGCGGGCCTATTTATGTGAAAGGACCTTAGAAAAGGTCAAAAAATTGAAGGGAAAGGGTGAAGGATCGGGCCGACAATCTGATCGGCATTACAAGAAGGAGAAGTTTAGTATCACGGAACCTTACAAAAGCCGTGATAGCAAGAAAAGATCGAGGAATGGGAATGGTAGCAGTTCCCAAAAGAGTAATAAGAAGATCAAGGAAGAACTAGTTGCCTCGGCATGCACATATTGTGAGAAATTCGGCCATTCGGCTGAAGAATGCTGGAAGCGCCTAGGAGCTTGTTTACGTTGCGGAAGTAGGGAGCATCGTGTACCGAATTGCCCCCTCTTTAAAGAACAATCAAATGATGGAGGACGTAGGAGGCAGGCTCGCCTCAATGCAGTTATAGATGAAGAAGAAGCGCCTAGGGATCAAAATGACGGGCTTATGGAAGGTACTCTTCAAATCTGTTCTCATCCTGCATTCGTGCTATTTGATACTGGTGCTTCTCACTCTTTCATCTCTACTACCTTTGCAAAAACCTTGCCAATCACTTCAGTCCCCCTACCTTCAGATCTTGCTATAACTACACCATTAGGACCTGGAACTAAGCTTACTAAGCATTATCCTGATTGTGAAGTAGTGGTAGAAGGACATAATCTCCCGGCAAATTTGATATGCCTCGATATGAAGGGTTATGATGCCATTCTAGGGGTTGATTGGCTTGTTGATCATGATGCTTATATCAATTGCCGAACTAGGATTATATCCTTTCGCAAGCCTGGACTTCCACGATTTTCTTTTCTTGGCATCAAATACAAGAAGCATCCTACCATAATATCCTCTCTTCATGCTTGCAAACTCATCTCGTAAGGATGCGAAGTTTTTCTTGCCTCAGTCATTGTCACAGAATCTAAGGAAATTATCTTAGCAGACATTCTTATTGTCAATGAATTCTCTGATGTGTTCCCACCCGAACTACCTAGTTTACCGCCCGAGAGGGAAGTAAACTTTACCATTGAACTCATTCCAGGAGCGGCACCTATTTCTATAGCCCCTTACAGGATGTCCCCCACGGAACTTAAGGAATTGAAGAAACAACTACAGAAACTTCTAGACAAGGGTTTTATCAGACCTAGCACATCCCCTTGGGGTGCGCCTGTTCTATTTGTCAAGAAGAAGGATGGTTCTCTCAGGTTATGCATTGACTACCGGCGATTGAATCAACTTACAATCAAGAACAAATACCCATTGCCGCGTATTGATGAGCTCTTCGATCAGTTTTCGGGAGCAGAATATTTTTCTAAGATTGACCTAAGATCAGGTTATCATCAGCTTAGAATCAAAGAAGAGGACATCTACAAATCGGCTTTTCGAAGTCGTTATGGCCACTATGAATTCGTGGTAATGCCGTTTGGGTTAACTAATGCCCCAGCAGCATTCATGCAACTTATGAACAGTGTCTTCCAGCCATATTTAGATCAGTTCATCGTCGTCTTCATCGATGATATCCTGATATACTCCAAGATAAAAGAAGAACATGAAGAACATCAAAGGATAGCCTTGCAAACACTTAGAGAACACAAGCTATATGCCAAACTCAATAAGTGTGAATTCTGGCTCAAGGAAGTCTCATTCCTAGGCCACATTATTTCAAAAAAAAGGAATTGTTGTGGACCCTTCTAAGGTAGAAGCTGTCAGAGATTGGAACCGACCAACGACTATATCTGAAGTTAGAAGCTTTTTGGGTCTAGCAGGTTATTATAGAAGATTCATAAAGGACTTTTCAAAGATCGCGGTTCCTTTAACTAGACTTACCAGAAAAGAAAATCCTTTTATCTGGTCGAAGGACTGTGAAAAGAGTTTTCAAAATCTTAAGAATCATCTTACAACAGCCCCTATTTTGTCACTACCAATAGAGGGTGCTGGATTTGAAGTATATACGGATGCATCTGGAATTGGCTTAGGGTGTGTCCTTATGCAAGATGGAAATGTGATTTGCTATTCTTCAAGACAATTGAAACGTCACGAAGAAAATTATCCTGTACATGATTTGGAATTAGCAGCAGTTATTTTCGCCTTGAAAATTTGGCGTCATTATCTTTATGGAGAAAAGTTCACTGTCTATTCGGACCATAAGAGTTTGAAATATTTATTTTCTCAAAAAGAACTTAACATGAGGCAGAGGAGATGGTTGGAATATCTTAAAGACTTCGATTTCGCTATTCAATATCACCCTGGCAAGGCAAATGCTATAGCAGATGCACTCAGCAGGAAACCAATTGGTATGTTATCAAGTCTCATGATTAGTATGACTAACCTTATTCCTCAATTTGCTCAGTTGAATGTAGATGTTGACATTAAGGAAGAAGATTGCTTCATAGCAAATATCCGAGCTCAACCTATATTGATTGAGGATCTGGCCAAGTTACAAGAGGATGACCCAATTTTACTAGAAATTAAGGCCAATATTGAACAAAGACCGGATTTTTCTATTTCTGAAGATGGAAGATTATTATTCAAGGGCCGAATGTGTATACCGGATCGTGAACATACAAAGAAATTGATCTTAGAAGAAGCACATAAATCAAAATACTCCATTCATCCAGGAGGGACAAAAATGTATCAAGATCTCAAAAGAAACTTCTGGTGGCCCAATATGAAGAGGGAAATAGCGGATTTCATATCTCGTTGTCTTACTTGCCAACAAGTTAAGGCAGAACATTTCAGACCTGCAGGTAAATTACATCCCTTAAATATTCCCGAATGGAAATGGGAAAGTATAGGAATGGATTTCATCATGGGGTTACCTAAGACAAGAGGTGGACATGATGGCATATGAGTAATCATAGACCGATTGACTAAGTCTGCACATCTCATACCAATTAAGAGTCGATGGTCTGTTGATATTCTAGCAGCCCTATACATGAAGGAAATTGTCAAGTTACATGGGGTCCCTGTCACCATCATATCAGATAGAGATCCTAGATTCACATCACAATTCTGGAAAGGTTTACAACATTCACTTGGGACTAGGTTGAATTTTAGCACAGCCTTTCATCCACAAACTGATGGTCAAACAGAAAGAACAAACCAAGTGGTAGAAGATATGCTCAGGGCTTGTGTCATTGACTTTGGTGGAAGTTGGCACGATCACTTGCCTCTTGTAGAATTTGCATATAACAATAGTTACCAAGCAAGTATACAAATGGCACCTTTTGAAGCTCTATATGGGAAGAGTTGTCGATCACCAATATGTTGGAGTGAAATAGGGGAAAGGCAATATCTAGGCCCCGATCTTATCAGAGATTCTACATAAAAGATTAAACTCATTCAAGAAAGAATGAAGATGGCACAAGACAGGCAGAAATCTTATGCTGACAATCGAAGGCGCGACTTGGAATTTCAAGTAGGTGAACATATATATCTTAAGGTTTCTCCAGGTCGTGGTATTCGAAGATTTGGCATCAAAGGAAAACTAACTCCAAGGTTTATAGGCCCATTTGAAATTCTTGAAAGGGTCGGTGAAGTGGCTTATAGATTGGCCTTACCGCCACAGTTAGCAGGAGTTCACGACGTATTTCACGTCTCTATGTTAAAAAAGTACGTATATGATCCAGATCATATTATTACTTATGACAATCTGGAGATTCAGAAGGATTTGACTTATGAACAAACGCCAATAAGGATTTTGGAACGGGAAGAGCGTCAACTCAGAAATAAAGTCATTCCAATGGTTAAGATTCAATGGAAGAAGGCATGGCCTTATGAAGCAACCTGGGAAACTGAATAAGCTATGAAGAAAAGATTTCCAGAATTATTCAACTGTAAGTACACTCTCCACAATCCATGTATTGAATTTGGGGACCAAATTCTTCTAAGTGGGGGAGGATGTAAAGCCCCAAAATTTTATATAAGTATTTCCTAGGTTATTTAATAATTTTCTAGAAATTATAAAAGGGTTAAAGGAATTTATAAAGGATTTATTTGAGTAATAAGTCATTATAAGGCCAAATGGTGTTAATCAATTAACCCAACCCACTTAATTAAGATCTAAAAGGTTTTAAACTAAGCCCATTAAGTTTGGCCCATATTCTAGAAGGTATTTTAATTTTAAAAAGATAAATACAAATTATATATAGATAATTATTTAGATAATTAACAAAAGAGTTTTAATATTTTAAAAGTCCTAACTAAGAAAACTGTAACGATCTATCGCGAGACCGTCACAGCCAAGTAACGTAGGGTCACTCGACCGTTACACGCCTGTCAGTTCCGTGAAGAAAGGAACTCGTGAAAAGATTAGAACTTGATGCTCCTATCCACTATGGGTCAAATGAGAAGACTCATAATAACTCTAAGGACTCTTAGGGATAAGGATTTAGTGGAATAAGGACTCTAGAATCGATCTAATCCTCAAACCCTAACCTAAACTCTATAAGTAGGGCATAGTTTTGAACTGTGCGACCCTTACTTTTGGGACGTAAAGAAGGAAGGTAAGAAGTCATTATTTCAGGTAAGTTGTTTTGAAGTTTTTGTTCATTATACTTTAGACTAACTCCCCTCCGAATTTCACATCCTTAGGTCAAGAGGACGTAGGGTTAGAGCCCAAGAAAGTAGCTGGAGAAGTCACAAAGGAAGAACTAGGGCTGAATTCTCAACCAAATCCAGAAACTTCAACCTAAGAAAGAGGTAGGTTATCTCATGAACGGCAAAAAGAGCTTTATAGGACTAAGAGCCTCTGGTTTAATTGAACCTCATGCATGCTAGATCATTGATTTCATGTCTTATTAGTTATATGTATTGCATGCACCTCCTAGCCCTAATAGAGAAATTAAAACATAATCGCTCATCTACCCACAATTACCTATGCATATAGATAACCTAGACTTCATCATCATGCTTAGAATATGTTGATTTCCAGACATGATGTGAGTTAATCTCTTAGTCTCCATGTTAGTTTTCTGTAGCAGATGATGTAACGCACTAGGCTAAGACCGTCATTTTTAAATAACGGCCTCAGACAGACCGTTACACACTCTGTGTACTGCGTTTTTCGCTGTTGATAATAACGCGCTTGGACAGACGTGTTTCTTTCATGTAACGGCCCTCTACTGACCGTCACCTTCACTGTGACGCCCCCTCACAAGACCGTTACATCCGGTGTTCTGTCAACCCTAGACAGACTATGACTTGCCACTATTACATATGATTATGCCTAGATATCTAAGTTTGCAACCTGATTTCATGTTTTTAAGGTTGTTTAATTGTTCATAATAGGCATTACCTGATTGATATCTTATTTTACTTTGATCTATGCTAATTTCATGAACCTAAATTCTATAGTTTTGTACTATAAAGCATGACTTTTAAAGCATGGTATTGACGGAGTTTCACCACGGTTTTCACCTTGATTATACATGTCTCTCGCTGTCAATAGAGTCAATTCTATAAGTACATGGCACTTACTCCGGTATGATGTCATGAGTTCACACGTTGCACTATAGGAACACTATCTTGGATATAAGGACCTCTCTATTTGATATTCCTTCCAATGGACTAGGAAATCATTGTTTCAAGGCCTCCGTAAATCTCCGTGAGCCTGGGATTCCCACTAGGACGCCGAGTTGGTTGTACCAATAAAAGCCCATTAATTAGATTACACTATCGGGTTTCTGGTTCTTGAAAAATAACGGCCCTGGACTGGACCGTCAGGCCAAGTAACGGCCCAGTTCCATACCGTCGCATTCCTCTGAGTCTATCTTTATTTTTCTGGACTCTGGTCATTGTAACGGCCCAGCATGGACGTGTTACATAATGTAACGGCCCAGACCCTGACCGTTACATACCTTG
Organism: Amorphophallus konjac; assembly: GCA_022559845.1. Lineage (NCBI taxonomy): Eukaryota > Viridiplantae > Streptophyta > Magnoliopsida > Alismatales > Araceae > Amorphophallus > Amorphophallus konjac. Next base: position 183,222,939 of record CM040123.1, on the reverse strand, counting down.
TATATGTTAACCCAAGGATTGACCAAGGGTTAATATTCCAATGATTCTAGACTTACCTTGATGATCTAGAACTTATCATATTGCTTAAATTGACGTAAGATAACGAATGAGAGTTAAGAAAAGTACCGTTATGCTGTCGATTTATTTCCAAGAGCATAGCCTTGTTTAAATCTTTCTTGACTAATATTGTTCGTCCGTTGAAGCATTCATTCATTGATTATGGTTATCATGGAATTACTGAACTTGTTATATTCTTGGCCATACTTTACTGTTACATGCGTGGAAGTAGCTTAATTTATAACTGAAGATGCGATCGAGCACTGATTGTGTTCAAGGGCTCTATGCTAGTCCCCTCGGCTGATTGCCGGAAACATACTATTTTATAAACCATGGGGTATGATGCTACTAGCGTCGCATTGCGCTGGGAGTACTATTTCTATAAATAAGTGAAGATCCACAGTACAACATGACATTCTTGCTTGATATTCCACAGAAATTCACGAAGCACTTGCTCTTAAGCATAAGATGCTAAAGTGAGGAATATGTGGCTTGCTAGTACAATCTCGTTACATTCTTGTTCATGGAAGGCCAATATCATGTTCTTGTTATATTCTTGCTAGTTCATTCTTGATCATTCTATCTTACCTGGTTATCTTGTTTCTATTGATTTGATCGCATGATGGATTCGCATTGCATGATTTTACCTAATTCTCTAGAGCTAAAATGCTAATTACTTTAATAATGCCTTCATGTTGATACGAAGATACCTACTGGGCAAGTGTGCTCATGACCTATTATTCAATGATTTTCAGGAGATGAATATAGTTCGCATTCGGATTCGGGTGATTCGAGCAGCGGGTCCGAGAGTGATTAAGAGTTGTCCTGATAAGAGAGAAGACTTAGGTAGTTTCAAGTGTTTAGATGGAGTCAATGTAATTTTTCTTATTTCTTGAGTTAATTAGTGAAGAAGTCAAAGTATGTAGTTTTGAATATTGATTGATTATGAAATAAAGTTGAGTTTTGAATATATCTTGTGTAATTATACCCCTATATGTGTGATTGTCTCGCGCTCTGAATGTTCTTGCTTGCAAGAGGATTACCATGCCGGCTGTTTGCGCTCCCCGAGCGAGTCTTCCGCTGTAAATAAAGGCTCGGGGCGTGACATCATCAACTTAGAATTAAAGGAGAGGACATTTTTAAATCGGCTTTTCGAAGTCGTTATGGCCACTATGAATTTGTGGTAATGCCATTTGGATTAACTAATGCTCCAGCAGCATTCATGCAACTTATGAACAGTGTCTTCCAGCCATATTTAGACCTGTTCATCGTCGTCTTTATTGATGATATCTTAATATATTCTAAGACAAAAGAGGAGCATGAAGAACATCTAAGGATAGCCTTGCAAACACTTAGAGAACACAAGCTATATGCCAAACTCAATAAGTGTGAATTCTGGCTCAAGGAAGTCTCATTCCTAGGCCACATTATTTCAAAAGAATGTATTGTTGTGGATCCTTCTAAGGTAGAAGCTGTCAGAGATTGGAGTCGGCCAACGACTGTATCTGAAGTAAGAAGCTTTCTGGGTTTAGCAGGTTGTTATAGGAGATTCATTAAGGACTTCTCAAAAATTACGGTTCCTTTAACTAGACTTACAAGAAAAGAGAATCCTTTTGTCTGGTCGAAGGACTGTGAAAAGAGTTTTCAAAGTCTTAAAAATCATCTTACCATAGCCCCTATTTTATCACTACCAATGGAGGGTGGTGGATTTGAAGTGTATACAGATGCATCTGGAATTGGCTTAGGATGTGTCCTTATGTAGAATGGAAAAGTGATTTGCTATTCTTCAAGACAATTGAAGCGTCACGAAGAAAATTATCCTGTACATGATTTAGAATTTGCGGCAGTTATCTTCGCCTTGAAAATTTGGCGTCATTATCTTTACGGAGAAAAGTTCACGATCTACTCAAACCACAAGAGCTTGAAATATCTATTTTCTCAAAAGGAGCTTAATATGAGGCAAAGGAGGTGGTTAGAACATCTCAAGGACTTTGATTTTGCTATTCAATATCATCCTGGCAAGGCAAATACTGTAGCAGATGCACTCAGCAGAAAACCAATGGGTATGTTATCAAGTCTCATGATTAGTGTAACTAACCTTATTCCCCAATTTGCTCAGTTGAATTTAGATGTTGACATTAAGGAAGAAGATTGCTTCATAGCTAATATCCGAGCTCAACTTACATTGATAGAGGATTTGGCCAAGTTACAAGAGGATGATCCAGTTTTACTGGAAGTTAAGGCCAATATGGAACAAAGGCCGGATTTTTCTATTTCAAATGATGGAAGATTACTATTCAAGGGCCGAACGTGTATACCGGATCATGAGGATACAAAGAAATTGATCTTAGAAGAAGCACATAAATCAAAATACAGTATTCATCTAGGAGGTACGAAGATGTATTAAGATCTCAAAAGAAACTTTTGGTGGCCCAATATGAAGAGGGAAATAGCAGATTTCGTGTCCCGATGTCTCACGTGCCAACAAGTTAAGGCAGAACATTTCAGACCTACAGGAAAATTACATCCCTTAAATATTCCCGAATGGAAATGGGAAAGCATAGGGATGGAATTCATCATGGGTTTACCCAAGACCAGAGGAGGACATGATGGCATATGGGTAATCATAGATCGATTGACTAAATCTACACATTTCATACCAATAAAGAGTCGATGGTCTGTAGATATCCTGGCAGCATTATACATAAAAGAAATTGTCAAACTACATGGGGTCCCTGTCACTATCGTATCAGATAGAGATCCTCGATTCACATCATAGTTCTGGAAAGATCTACAACATTCACTAGGGACCAGATTAAATTTCAGCATAGCCTTTCATCCACAAACTGATGGTCAGACGGAAAGAACAAATCAGGTGGTAGAAGATATGCTCAGGGCTTGTGTCATTGATTTTGGAGGAAGTTGGCATGATCACTTGCCTCTGGTGGAATTTACATATAATAACAGCTATCAAGCAAGCATATAAATGGCATCTTTTGAAGCTCTATATGGGATAAGTTATCGATCACCAATATGTTAGAATGAAATAGGGGAAAAACAATTTCTAGGCCCCGACCTTATCAGTCATTCTACGGAGAAAATCAAGCTCATTCAGGAAAGAATGAAGACGGCACAAGATAGGCAAAAGTCTTATGCCGACAATCGAAGACGTGACTTGGAGTTTCAGGTCGGAGATCATGTATATTTGAAGGTTTCTCCAAGTCGAGGTATTCGAAGATTTGGCATTAAAGGAAAGCTAACTCCAAAGTTCATTGGCCCATTTGAAATTTTAGAAAGGGTTGGTGAAGTAGCTTACAAACTGGCCTTACCTCCACAGTTAGCAGAAGTTCATGACGTATTTCACATCTCCATGCTGAAGAAGTATGTATATGATCCAGATCACATCTTCACTTATGACAATCTAGAGATTCAGAAGGACTTGGCATACGAACAAACACCAATAAAGATTCTGGATCGGGAAGTGCGTCAACTAAGAAATAAGGTTATCCCTATGGTCAAAATTCAATGGAAGAAAACATGGCCATATGAAGCAACATGGGAAACCGAAGCAGCCATGAGAAAAAGATTTCTAGAATTATTTAACTGTAAGTACACTCTCCACAATCCATGTCTTGAATTTGGGGACCAAATTCTTCTAAGTGGGGGAGGGTGTAGTGCCCCAGAATTTTATATAAATAATTTTCTAGAATTTATAAAGGCCTAAATATATTAATAAATAAATTTTGAGACTAATAAGTCATTAAAGGCCCAATTAGGTTAAATAATTAACCAAGCCTAAGTACAAATCATCTAGGGCCCAAAAACCATTTAGTTTGGCCCATGTTCTAGAAGGTTATTAAGCCTATTCCCAGATTTTTAAGGATAAACACCACTTAATAAGATAATTTAGTGGATAATGGATAAAAGAGTTTTATTAAATTTAAAATTTTAAATACGATGACTGTAACGGTCTATCGTAAGACCGCCACAGCCGTGTAACGCGGCAAGATTCGACCGTCACAGCCTGCGAATTCCGTGAGTGGAAGAACTTCCAAAAAGATTGGAACTTGATGTTCCTATCCATAAGAGACCTAAGTGCAACGATGTATAAAGACCCTAAGAACTCTTAGAAATCAGGTTTTAGCAGATTAAGGACTCTAGAATCGATCTAATCTTCAAACCCTAGCCAAAACCCTATAAATAAGACCTAGTTCTGATCTGCGCGACCCTTACTTTTGCTCGCGTGGAATCAAGGTAAGGAGTCGTAATCTCGGGTAAGTTCTTTAGAAGTATTTGTTTACAATACTTTAGACTAACTCCTCTCCAAATTTCACATCTTTAGGTCAAGACGTCGTGGAGTTAGAGCCCAAGGAAGTTGCTGAAAAGTCATAGGAAGAAGGGAACTAGGGCTCGGTGTTCAGACCATAATTAGAAGTTTTAAAGCCTAGACAAGAGGTAGGTTGTCTCAAGAACGGCAAAAATAGCTTGATAGGACTAAAAGCCCTATGGTTTGATTGAATTTCATACATAGTAGAGCATCAATTTCATGTTTTACTAGTTCTATGCATTACATGCATCTCTTAACCCTAAATTGAGAACTTGAAACATGTTATTCATCTATTCATGGTCACATATGCATGTAGATAGCCTATCCTTCTTTATCATGCCTAGAAACTCATGGTGTTTTGATTATAGACATGATGTAAGTTAATCTCTTGTGTTTCATATTACTTTCTGTACGTAAGCAGACACTCTGACGCGTCACAGTAGGACCGTCACATTCATGTAACGGCCTTACTATGAGCCGTCACAGTCTCTGTGGTATATGAGTTACTCTGTTAACTCTGACGCACCAATACAGACGCGTTACATATGTGTAACGGCTGTTCTCTGACCGTCACAATCATTGTGACGCCCCACTTCTAGACCGTCAGAGGCTATGTTCTGTCAACCCTAGACAGAATACGATTTGTCAATATTACTAATTATTAAGCCTAGTTACCTAACTTTTAAATCTAATTACGTGATTTCGAGATTATTTAAGCGTTCATGATAGGAAATGCATGTTTTGATATCTCACTATTACTTTGAGTTATATTAATTTCATGAACCCAAAACTCTATAGTTTTGTAATTTGAAACATGATTTTGAATGATGTATCAATAGAGTTTTTATCATGGTTTCGCATCGATATATGTCTATATATATATTCTTTTCCTATCTATAGAGTCATTTCTATAAGTACATGGCACAGACTCCGGTGTGTTGACCATTAGTTCACTTTTGCACTATAGGAACACAATCTTAGACATGAGGACCTCTCTATTGGATATTCCTTCCAATGGACTAGGAAATCTTGTTTCAAGCCTCCGTAATTCTCCGCGAGCCTTGGATTCCCACTAGGACGCCGAGTTGGTTGTATCATTAAAGCCCAATAACTAGAATACACTATCGTTGTTTTCTGGATCTAATAATGTAACGGCGTCACATTGGACCGTCAGAAGCACGTAACGGCCCATTGCACGACCATCACTTTCCTCAGAGTCTATTTTTGTCTTTCTGGACTCGGATCACTGTAACGGCCCACTACTGGCGCGTTACAGTATGTAACGGCCCAGTAGATGACCGTCACACAACTTGTATATGTTAACCCCATGTTTGACCAAAGGGTTGATTTTCTAAGGTTCTAGATGAACTAATGATAATCTAGAACTTATCATGTTGATCAAGGAATGTAATATATAATGAATGAAAAATAAAGAATGTACTGTTATGCTGCCGATTTATTTTCATAAGCATAGCATAGTCTAAGTCATTCTTGATCTCATATATTCGAATTGAAGCGTTCATTCATTGACTTTCATTATTTGGAATTGCTATCTTTTTGGCCATACTTTACTGTTATATTGCGTGGAAGTAGCTTAATTTATACCTAAAGATGTGATCGAGCACTGATTGTGTTCAAGGGCTCTATGCTAGTCCCCTCGGCTGATTGCTGGAAACATACTATTTTATAAACCATGGGGTATGATGCTACTGGCGTCGCATTACGCTGGGAGTACTATTTCTATAAATAAGTGAAGATCCACGACACGACATGACATTCTTATACATGACTTTCTTGCTTGATACTCCATAGAAATTCACGAACTATGTACTCAAAAGAGACTAGTGTGATGAATATGTGGCTTGCTTGTTATATGCTTGATCGTGAAAGACCAAATATCATGTTCACGTTACATCCTTGCTAGTTCATTCTTGATCATTCTATCTTACGTGATTATCTTGTTACTTTGGTTTAATCGCATGATTGATTCACATTCGCATGATTTTACCTTATTCTTTAGAGCTAAATTGTTAATTACTTTCATAGTGCCTTCATGTTGATCTGAAGATACCTACTGGGCAAGTGTGCTCATTACCTATTTCCAATATTTTTCAGGAGATGGAAGTAGTTCAGATTCGGATTCGGGCTATACTAGTAGCTGGTCCGGAAGTGAGTGAAAGCCTTGTAAAACTACGAGCGAAGACTTAGAAAGTCTATAATGTCTAGATTGAGTCAATGTAATTTTTCTATTTCTTGAGTCTAGTAGAATGAAAGATGATGAAAAGTGGTTGTATTTTGAATATTGATCATTTATGAAATAAAGTTGGATTTTTGTTTCAATTCTGTGCAATTACATTTATGTGTGTGATTGTCTCGCGCTCTGGTCGTTCTTGCTTGCAAGAGACTTACCATGCCGGCTGTTTACGCCCCCCGAGCGAGTCTTCCGCTGTAATAAAGGCTCGAGGCGTGACACCTGTACTGATCAACTCATGATTTCATGTTGGGCAGACCAAGTTCGTATGGCCTATCTGTCTGGGGCCAAATACGGTCAAGCCCTAGACCGTAAACCAATGCTTGCAGTCATTTCCTTGACCATTTTTGGGTTTACTGGTCACTGTGACTCAATAAGTTTTCAAGTTGTTTAAACCTGATTTAAAGTTGGCTAATGCCTCTCACTTGACCATAGGACCTAGGTCTATACCCTGGATTGATCCAGACCTATCTCTAGTCGAGTTGGGACTTAATTCAAGATGACTTTTAAGCCTTCGTGGTCTGGCCTGATAGTGGTGTCCAGAGGACCATTTCATTTGATATGCGGTCCAACGATAGACCTCTATGCATCTCTGGCTTGACCTGTTCATGGGCCTGTTAGTAGCAGCCTTGTGTCCGACCCTCAGTTTCCCTTCCGATTTCTTTTGATCGCAAGCAGTCTTTGACCCAATTTTCTTCATGTTTTTGTGATGAAGCTAATTGATTGTGGTATCCTCTAAGGCTACATTTCTGGCCTATCATTATTGATTTTGGGCTATCGAGCCTATTCCGTCTCTTTCCTCCAAATAATCATGCTCTTAGAAATTTGGATTTGTGAGCTTAGCCTTGGAACTCTTGGCCATTATACGAGTGAATGTCTATATTGGGATCTACGATCCAACCCCTTTAGTGCCAACGCATCATAAGGGCCAGGTCTGGTCCTGGGAGGAGCGCACAAAAGTACTTGTGTCTTGAGATGTTTATAATGACAAGGTGTGGCATTACACCGCAGTGCATGACTAGCGTGACAATCTATGACATTCCACTTCACTCAATTGCTTGAAATTTCTTGCGTGACCTGACATGCGTGATTAACATGGCCAAATTCACATGGAACTTTACTCGAAACACGGTGGAAATCTTGTTACACTTGCATTTATTCTTGAATACCATCTATCTTTTCCTTCACTTATTTGTCATTTACTGCATGTTTATATGTTTAGTTTGATTCTTTTATCGCATTATCATATATGATGAAATGATTAATCACTTAAACTATGCCTAATGATAGAGATATAAAATCCTACTGAGCTCTCGCTCACCCAGTTTTCCAATTCTTTTCAGGTAGCACGGATGAGGATTTGCACACCGATGGGGATGGGAGCGAGTAAACAGGGAGCGAGCCTTCTAGTCATGTTATGAGTCTTTGGTCTGATTAAATGTCGAGTCGTGTTGATTCAGAATCTATGTATATTTTTTTCTCTTTATTTTAGTCATTCTAATAGTTAGTAAGTCCACGAGATGTCGTTGTAAGAAAATACATTTCATCTTTATTATCAATAAAGTTTAGTTGGTTGAATGTATTTGTTGGCCTTTGATATTTAGTCTCTTGTGGCGAATGAATACTCCGATTGACATGAATGATATAACTGCTACGTTCTGATTTTCTGCGTCGGGGCGTGATAGGTTGTGTGTTGGTCTATGTTTGTTATCAGCATGGGAGAAGTTCCCTGTGAGTCTGAGTTCAGATTTGTGTGGACCGAGATCTTGTCGGTTGATTTTGCTATACTCTTATACCGTGGTAGAGTTGGCATGCAACTCGAATCAACTATAATGTCTGAGTGAGGACTGACTCTATTATATTTGTGGTCCAGTGGTGTCATTGGCGTTCTGCATGCCAGTTTCGATCATTGTTCATGGCGCGAAAGCCTATGGATGGAGCAATCAGTTGAGATATTTGTCTCCCTCGTGAGAGCTGATGCTTGTGTGTCTGCCGAGTGTGATTTTTATCGGTGGCAATTTTCGTGGCATGGGTCGTGTCTCCTTGGTTTGCGAGACGGAAGTGATGATGCCCTATTCTGGAGGTGCCGGACTTTTGTTCCTTTGTGTGCCATGCTCGTTCTGTGGATCGATGTGCCTTGAGATCTGGAGCGTGTGCCTGTGATTGTCGTCTGGAAGTGTTCCTCTGAATTATGTTTTTGAGAATTGTGTTATCGTGTTTTTGTGTGTTTAAGGTTTGGCTGGAGGTTGGAGAGCATTACCAGCGTTTGGGGTTGTTCTTCCCTTTTTCTTGTTGACTCCTTAAATTTCAAGGACAAAATTTCTTAAAGGAGGGGAGGTTGTAATACCCTGGATTCTTCGGATCGGAATGGGAGAGCTTTCGGAGCGCTTTCGTGGGTCCCTGATTGAATTTACGATCCACTCGAGTTTTTCCCTTGTATAACTTGCAGAACCCCGTGGAGAGTGAACCGTTGAGTTATGAGACTCCGGAATGCTACAGGTGTGTTGTGTTCTTTTCGAGGATCGTGAAAACTATTTTTTCATATTTTTCGGAATTCACAGAATTTCGGGCCAAAAATTAGATTTCAGAAATATTTTTAATTTCTTTTCCTTTTAACCCTCACCCTCTCTTCCCTCTCTTCTCACGTTCTCACTCTCTCCCTCTCCGTTCTCTCTCCTTTCTTCTCCTCTCCCCCGAGAGCGCGACCGTGGCGGAGGTGGACGAGGTGGTGATGGAGTGGAGCTGACCTGGAGCATGACGGCGTGAGAATCGGAGCATGGCATTGGCGCGATCCCATTCGTGGATTCAAAGCCGGCGTGGGTTGTTCGTGTGATGGTTTTTGGCATGGTTTGGCCGTTTCAGCGTGCGAGATCTTTGGTAGAGGTAGAGGGATGGATACCCTACTGATTTCCTACTTCCTCTCGTGATTTGGAGCTGGACGGTGTGAGTTTGAGCGGGTTTTCCTGCTTAAGGGCGAAAGCATGTTTCGGGGGTGTGAGCCGAGATCGCCGTTCCAGGTGACAGTTTTTACTTTAAATGGTATCATTTGAACCCTTGGCATGTTGGGATTCGATTTCCGCCAGTTTAACTCCGGTTGAGCGTGATTTGGGGCCGGTATGGGTCAGGATGCCCACATGAGTCATTTTGGGTCGATTCGCGGGAATCGCCCGTTTTCAGCCGTTTTGTGGTTAGTTTGATCTCTTCCGGCTTGTGGAAGGTTGATATCGATTCTAGGTATGTTTCCCCGTCGTTTAGGAATGATTGGGGCGTGGAAAGATCGAGCTTTGAGCCTTCCTACGATTTTCACACCGGTAGGAAGTAGCAGTCAAACCAAAGACCGCTACTTGGAGAAACAGTCTAAGGAGGACCGCTATCTGGCTCATCAAATGGTTTCTATGTCAGTTTCCGGTTGCGGTCTCTTGACCGACCGCAACTTGGTATGATACGCACAGCGGAAAGTGAGATAGAAGGGGGGATGAATAGATCACTCCCAAATTCGATAAGCTCAGTAACAATTGCTCAACCCCTCAAACAGCAGTGATGAAACCTCTAAGAAAGATAAAAGAAATATTTGGACAATGGATGGAGATCTAGAAAGAAATACATGATGGAGCAATATATCAAGTAGATGGAGAGCAAACACAAAGTAGATAGACAAATCCACAAGAGAGACAGAGAGTTTTTAGGTGGTTCGATTGCTACCCGCAATCTACGTCCACCCCTCACTCAGAAGAGTAAGGTTTCCTTGTAATGATCAATCGCACACAGCAGACTCAGTCTGCGACAATTGTTGCCAAACAGCTTGCCCTGAGGAACACCCTCCTCAGTCTTCTGATCAACCAGAAGAAGCACTGGAGAACAAATCTCCCTTCCTTTGCACGCAGCAAAGGGAACCCTGTGAAATTACTTCCAAGCAACTCACAAACCTAGAGGATCAAACCTCTCTTCCGCCAGGAACAAAGGACGGAAACCGGAGAACTTCTCCCTTCCTCCGAGCAAGCTTGGAAGGTAACACAATGGAATTGAAAGCGAAGGAAACTCGAAAATAAAAGATCAATGGAAAACAATTATCTCTAAGACAAAACAATGTAGCTTCCGTAGAAGCAGATCTTCAGATTCACAGACAGCTCTCTCTCTCTCTCTCAGACTCTTCTCTCTGCTCTTGATGGAGTGGTTTTTCTTTGGATTTCTCTCTTGATCCACACACTTCTCTCTCTTCTCTCCTTTTTCACTATTCCATCATATCTTCTCGAACCCTTTTCCTTAGTATATATATATAACTATTCGAGAAACTTAGGCATGTGGATACCACGTTTCCCGCATGAAAGGTTGGGGCACGTGTCGGAATGTTCTGGACCTCCATCATCCTCGGATCACGTGCCATCCATCTGGTGAATGCACAGACAAACTGTCAAAAAAGGAATAAACATTTTGTCACACACTTAGCACAAGTTGTATCGACGTAGCGAGTGAGTAAGCATAAACTGCATTGAGTAGGAGTTTCCAAGTCAAACAATGCACTGTCTTACTACAAGGTGAATAAGAGATTGCACCAAGTTGAAGTGAGCAAAGACGAGAGATGCACTTACTTGAGAAAACGTATGACGTCATAAGCACGGACCATAGAGTCCAATAGTGCAACAGATATGCACCGACAGGAAATATGCAGTCCAAGCAAGAGTTGCACCGAGATGGCAGAGAGAAATGCACAGAACGAAGAGAGATGCAAGACAGACTTGCATCGAGTTGGATTTGCACTAAGAAAGGAATGAGCAGACTAAACAATGCATTCTAGAAAAGAATTGCACCGACCCAGATATTGCACCGCCCTAGAGAGGTGAGATGTAGGGACAGGATATGCATGGACCTTGGTGCACAATACTTAGTGAGATGCACTGAGATAGAATATGAACGACAGAACCTGTGCATGAACAAGGACTTGCACTGAGGCAAGCTCTTTATGCGAGAAATGCAGAACTTGGAAAAACTTGCACCGAACAAGCTTATGAACGAGACAATGCATTCACTGACTTAATATTCATTAACCAAAAAGACGAGTGTCAAACAATGCACGGACCTAAATCATGCAACAAGCACAGACCTTCTTCATGCTTAGAAACAAAGAAATGCACCACGGCATACTATGCACGGACATTATGCGAGATGCACCGAGCTCTTCTGAGTCGAACACAAGTGTTGAGCTTATAGAAAGAAACTTGCACCGAGGCAAGGACATACTACGTCTAGAGAAAAGCATGCACTGATCTATTGAATGCATATGAACAGGAGAATGCACGGACCTTTATTGCAAGAGTGCGATAAAAAAAATTGATTTATAGTGTGAGACATCATCAAAACTGTAGGGATTCAACAATCTCTCCCTTTTTGATGATGGCAACACTATGAATCAGGTAATGTCAGGGCATTAAAAGGAAGTCAACAACAATCAAGAGCAAACCAAAATGAGCATACTGACAAACCAGAAAGCCTGTCCCAGAGATAGCATCTTCTGACCTTCTTCTACAAATCCACTCCCCTACAACTCGCTCTCAGATGCCTCAGATGCCCTGAACCTCTCAGATGACCTCTTACCGCCTGAACCTCTCAGATGACCTCTCTCCCTCTTTAACATCATCAAAAGGAAATGAAAGATATATGCAGTTGCTGGAGACATGAGGAAGAAGTACAGTGGCTTCGCAGTGTAGAAAGACTCATGAGCATATCTTAAGAGAATAAGTGAGGCGCTAAACTCAAGAAAAGATTCTTTAACAATGGTAATCAAAAGAGAATTAGAATGATAGGGAAGTTTATCAACATACAGGGTATATGATGTAGAGCAGGGATGAATAAGTATGACAAGATATAGCTGATCAAACAACTCTACGAAGTAGACAATAGAGACAAAAGTAGACAAGGTGTGCTCAAGGTATTGAGGACAAGCATTTTAGTAATTTGCACAAATATAAAGGGTATTATAGTGATTTTCAAGATATTGACCATTAAGTAAGTTGGTAAATCACATCTTTAACATTAGGGAGACACCTTGAACAGAGGCTGGAATCCCCAGTTACTCAATGTGAGAACCTCATTACCTCTCCGTTATAGAGAACAGAGTTAATAACTGTGGCTTTTGACGTGAGGAAACACCTTGATCAGAGGCCAAAGTCCCCAGTTACTCACCACCTTGTCACCATTGCTCTGTGATGGTCAGAAACATTCAGTTTATTTTGCAAAAAAAAAAAATTTGAATTTGACACCTCATGACATAGGAAAGACTTCATTTCATTGATGAAGCTCCCAGTTTCTCAGTGATCACACCATAGACCTTTGTTCATTTAGTTGATCCCTTGTATTGTGGAGATGAAGTGATTGAAGACAATACCAGAAGAACTGTTTCTTTGAAATGAATCTTGAAGTCTAGATTTCAAGTTGTTCTGGACAGATATCAAGACATACAAGTTTTAGCATGAACCAGAATCATGAGATATGTAGGAAGATATACTTCGGACACTTAATTCAAGTCTCTGATAGTTTACTGGAGAAAAGATTCTAGCTTGACTTTAGTTACACAAACTTATAGACTTAAGAGATGGATGAGATTCTACTGTCTGAGAGAGAACCGCACTCATTCAATCATGAGAACCAGCAATGACACACATCTGGTCAACCTTTTGAATCAGTCAAACTTCACTAACTACCTAGCTCCCCCTCAATTGATGCACAGTAGGAAACTAATCAGCAAATACTCAGAACTCCCCCTTACGGTTAAGACAGGCTTCTCACACAACCTCTTCCCAAAAAAAAATAAAAAAGATCAAGAGATTAGAATTTAAGACAATTTAAATAAGCCTAATTCTCTCTTAATGTGGTGAATTTATCATTGTCTAGAGGCTTTGTGAAGATATCAGTAATTTGATTAGCAGTGCCTACATGAATCAGTTCAAAGGTGTTCTTAGAAACCCCATCTCTTATGAAATGATGCCTTATTTCTATGTGTTTGGTGCGGGAATGCAAGACATGATTCTTGGCTAGATTGATGGCGCTAGTATTATCACAGTAAATGGGTGTGCACCCCAGGTCTACTTGATAGTCCTGAAACTGGTGTTTAATCCAAATGACTTGTGTACCACAACTCCCTACAGCCACGTACTCAGCCTCTACAGTGGAGAGGGCCACTGAATGTTATTTCTTGGAACCCCAAGATACTAAACACCCACCTAGAAATTCACAATGACCACTAGTGCTTTTTCTATCTAGTTTACACCCGGCATAATCTGCATCTGTGTATGCAATTAAATCTAGTGTGTGTGATGCAGGAAACCATAAACCAATGGTGTGTGTAGCAGACAGATATCTGAAAATCCTTTTTACTGTTGCTAGATGTAATTCAGTGGGTCTAGATTGATACCTTGCACACATTCCTACATTGAACTGTATATCAGGTCTTGAAGCTGTCAAATAGAGAAGAGATCCAACCATACCTCGGTAGAGCTTGGCATCTACTTCTTTACTTGTCTCATCTGCATCCAATGAGGTACTGGTACCCATTGGTGTAGTAATGTGCTTCAAGTTGGTCATGCCAAACCTATTGAGAACGTCCAATGTATACTTGGTCTGGTTGATGAAGCATCCTTCCTCCAACTGTTGTATCTGCAGGCCAAGAAAATACTTTAATTCGCCTACCAAACTCATTTCAAATTCTGCTGACATCAATTTTGAAAATTCATCACATAGACCAGTACTCTTTGAGCTGAAGATAATGTCATCTACGTATACCTGGACTATGATGAGATCTTCTTTAAAGCTTTTTGTAAAGAGAGTTTGATCTACCTTACCTCTTTGGTAGCCCTTGCTGATCAGAAATTCCATTAATCTCTCATACCAGGCTCGAGGGGCCTGCTTTAAATCATACAAAGCTTTGTTCAATCTGAAAACTTGGTCAGGTTTAGTGGAGAATTGAAAATCGGGGGGCTGTTCAACAAAAACTTCTTCCTTGATAATTCCATTTAAGAACGCACTCTGCATATCCATTTGTTTGAGTTTTATATTTTTGGAGCATGCAAATGCTAACAATATTCTTATAGCTTCCATCCTAGCAATAGGTGCGTAGGACTCATCGAAGTCAACTCCAAATTCCTGACAGTAGCCCTTGGCTACTAGTCTGACTTTATTTCTAGAAATAATTCCATCTTCATTCATTTTATTCTTAAACACCCATTTGGTTCCTATCACATTAGTGTTCTCAGGTCTTGGAACAAGTTCCCAAACATTGTTTCTATCAAATTGACCTAACTCTTCAGACATGGCATTGACCCAAGATGCATCGTTTAAGGCTTCATCTACTGATTTTGGTTCAATTTGAGAAACTAAAGCAATTAAATCTTGATTTTGAACATTTTTGAAATGAGACCTAGTTCTAGGGGGATCCCTTAAATCTCCTATGATATTATTCTCAGGGTGGTCTTTCAAGAATCTAACATTGGTTGAGGACTCACCTGGTTCTGTTGAGCTTACTTGATTATGATCGGTTTGTCCTTCGGGTTGTTCATTTTCATCCTTCAATTTCTCCTCAAGAAATTCTCCATCATGCTTTGAAGACTTGTCAGCATCATCAAGGTTGTTAGCATCTATTGATTCACCAATTATCACATGCGGAGTTTCCTCTACAGTTTGGTCTGTTACATTGAAAACCCTATAGGCCCTAGTTGTTTCAGAGTATCCCAGAAAGATTCCTGGAGTACTTCTAGCATCAAATTTATCTAGGTCCCTTTTATTATTGTTATGGTTGAAACATTTTGAACCAAAAGTTCTGAAGTATGAGACATTTGGCCTTTTACCTTTAAGGAGTTCATAGGGAGTTTTTTTATGGACAGGTCTTACCATTGCTCAGTTACTTGTATAGCAGGCTTTGTTGGCTGCCTCTGCCCAAAATCTCCTAAGAAGCTGACTTTCGACTAGCATAGTTCTGGCCATTTCGATGATTGTCTGATTTCTTCTCTCAACAATTCTGTTCTGCTCTGGAGTCCTGGGAGAAGAAAATTTGTGAGTTAGTCCCTCTTTATTACAGAAGTCAGAAAATAAAGAATTCTCAAACTCACCTCCATGGTCAGTTTGAATTATTAAAATACAGTGAGAACCTCCTTGTTTGATTTTATTGAAGAAATGTTCAAACTTCTGAAATGTATCATTTTTATTTGCTAAGAAAAATAGCCATGAAAACCTAGAGAAATCATCTACAATGACGAACCCAAACCTTTTCCCATTCAAGCTCAAAGTTCTAGTTGGACCAAAAAGGTCCATATGTAAGAGTTCCATAGGTTTGGTTGATAAAGACTCGGATCAGAGCTTAAATGACTTGCGAGTTTGCTTGCCTAGAGCACAGGCATCACAGATTTTTGAGATTGAATTAAACTTGATTTTAGGCAAGCCTCTAACTAAATCATACTTGATCAATTTATTCAAAGTAGAAAAGCTAGCATGGCCTAAACGTCTATGCCAATCAAAAGCATTATTTTCAGAATTAGCAGGTAAACAGAGATTGGATTCAGACTCAACATCTAAGTCTACCATGTAGACATTATTGGTCCTGTTGGCTACAAACTTAACAAGATCAAAATTTATTTTGAAGATTTTGCATGAGTTATTATCAAACACAACCCTGTGACCCTTGTCGCATAATTGAGTTATGCTAATCAGATTGTGTTGAAGACCTTCCACAAGTAAAACTTTCTCAATTGAGTTAGTGGAGGACTTACCAACCGTGCCAACCCCAATGATCTTACCTTTGTTCTTTCCTCCGAATTTGACCAGACCCCCTACCTTCATTTCTAGCTTGCTGAACTTGGATCGGTCTCCTGTCATGTGCTTGGAGCAGCCACTGTCAAGATACCATTTGTTGTTCTCAGCTGCCAGGCATACCTACACAAGACATATCAAGTAAGGTGCTTTGGAACCCAAGATAAGTTAGGTCCAAAGACATCATTTAAATCTTTAAGCAGGTGTTTGGGAATCCAAAGTTGTTTCAGCCTGTTTTTCTCTTGGATCTTATTTTCAGGTCTATTGAAATTGTTACCAGAATTATGTCCAGCTGGTCTGGAGAAATGGAATTTATTCCAGTTATTAGACCATTCATCCTTGGGGTATCTTCTGTATGTATGTTGATTACCGAATCTTTGCGGGTGTATGTTATTTCCCCAGTGACTTTTGTTCGGGCCCATCGTTTTATAGTAATTCCAGCTTCTATTCTGATATATTTGCCGGGTCCAGCTACCATTTCTGTTCTGGTGAATGGGCTTAGTGAAGTTTTTCCCTGTTTTAAGATATTGTTTAGCATGGTTTGTTGCTTTCTCCTTTGGATGCTGAATATTTTGATTACTGTTTGAGCTGGATGGTGTGTCCAACTTATCTTTTCCCTTCTCAGGGCAGAAGGTAGTGGTCTTGAACTGAAAGGGTCTCTTATTTGTCGGGTTAAAGCCTAAACCCTCTTTGTTGAAATTTAACCTTGTTCCTAGTATAGAGTCCAGATTTGTTTTCCCTTGAACAAATTTTTCTAAGATTTTTTGTTTGTCTTCCAGCTCTCTTTGCATTGACTCACAATTTTTTAGAAGTTATGTGCTTACTTCTTTAACAGCTTCATACTTCTCAGTGATCGCGCTGCTTCCATTCAGACTTTCTTCAAGTTTTATCTTGAGTTCGTTGAGCTGTGTGTGAACTTCCTGGTTCTCTGATTTGTACTTTTCATTTTCCTTCTTCAGAGTAGTCATTTCTTCTAACTGTTCCTTCAATTTCTGATTTTCCTTAATGATTTGAGTTTGTTCTTCAAAATTAGCATTGAGTTTTCTTTTAAGAACCCCATGCTCTTTACTCAATGAATTGAACTTATCTAATAGTTCAGCATAGGCATCTTCCCAATCATCAATAGAAAAGTTCTCGAAAAGGTTTGTTACCTCCTCATCACTATTTGCCATCAGGCGGATTCCTTCTTCATCCTCCTCAGAGGAGTTGGCTTCTGGATCTTCTTCCTCATCGCTCCATGTGCATACCATTGCCTGTGATTTCTTCTTCTGCACCTTGGAGCTCTTCTTTTGAATGTTGGGACCCTTCTTCTGAAGATCAGGGCAATCCCCTTTCATGTGTCCAGGTTTCCAGCAATGAAAGCATGTGATTTTCTTGGCATTCCTATTCTTATCATTGATGAAATCAAAGTTCTTACCAGAGGGATATGACCTCTTTCTTCTAAAGGTCTTTCCCTTAGTCCTCAAGAATTTTCTGAATTGACGAGTGAGCATTGCTTGCTCCTCCTGGTCGAGATCTGACAGCCCGTCAAACTCGCAACTACTACTCCCGTTGGTGCTACTGCCTTTGCTGCGGGACACCTTGAGGGTAATATTCTTGCCCTTCTTGTCGCTTCCTTCACCATTCCTCTTGAAATTCATCTCATACGTCATTAGGGATCCTATAAGTTCGGTGACTGTCATTTTCGACAGATCCCTAGACTCCTCTATCACAGTGGCCTTAGTGTGCCATGTAGGGGTTAGAGATCTAAGTATTTTCCTGACTATATCTCCCTCAGATATATCTTTCCCAAACCCCTTAAGACTGTTCGTAATCAATGATAGTCTTGCATACATCTTAGTTACGGTCTCCTCCAATTTCATCTTAAACAGCTCATATTCAGAGGTGAGGAGATTTACCTTTGTCGCTTTCACTTGATATGTACCTTCGTAGATTAACTCCAACTAATCCCACATTTTCTTGGCCGTTTTGCATGCTGAGATGCAGGCGTATTCGTCTGTATGAACTGCACATTGGATGATGTTCAGGGCCTTCCAGTTGAGTGACGAAAGCTTGACTTGATCATCTGTCCACGCATCTTCGTTCGGTGGCAGATCATATGGCCCTGTGGTGATCACCCTCCAAAGTTTGTGGCTCTGCGCTATAATGAAAACCTCCATCCTATTTTTCCAGAAAAGGTAATTGTTACCATCAAAGAATGGAGGGCGGCTGATGGATTGTCCCTCAGCCATGAAGCTCCGAGGAGCATTAGATCCGGGGTGACCTTGGCCATTGGACCACATAGTGAAACATGCTCTGATACCAATTGATACGCACAGCGGAAAGTGAGATAGAAGGGGGGGATGAATAGATCACTCCCAAATTCGATAAGCTCAGTAACAATTGCTCAACCCCTCAAACAGTAGTGATGAAACCTCGAAGAAAGATAAAAGAAATATCTAGACAATGGATGGAGATCTAGAAAGAAATACGCGATGGAGCAATATATCAAGTAAATGGAGAGCAAACACAAAGTAGATTGGAAAATCCACAAGAGAGACAGAGAGTTTTTAGGTGGTTCGATTGTTACCCGCAATCTACGTCCACCCCTCACTCAGAAGAGTAAGGTTTCCTTGTAATGATCAATCGCACACAGCAGACTCAGTCTGCGACAACCATTGCCAAACAGCTTGCCCTGAGGAACACCCTCCTCAGTCTTCTGATCAACCAGAAGAAGCACTGGAGAACAAATCTCCCTTCCTTTGCACGTAGCAAAGGGAACCCTGTGAAAGTGCTTCCAAGCAACTCACAAACCTAAAGGATCAAACCTCTCTTCCTCCAAGAACAAAGGAGGGAAACTGGAGAACTTCTCCCTTCCTCCGAGCAAGCTTGGAGGGTAACACAATGGAATTGAAAGCGAAGAAAACTCGAAAATAAAATATCAATGCAAAACAATTATCTATAAGACAAAATAATGTAGCTTCCTGTTGACACCCGTTTTATGACCGATAAGTTGGGTCATCTCCTTGTTCACTCTATGTGATGCTCCAAGTTGATTCACTCTTCATTGAGTTTCCTTTGTCAGTTTGAAGCTCATTTTATGGGTCTTCTCTCCTTGGTTGAGTGTGGTTCCTTGTGGCTTTTCGTTTGGATGAAGCTTAGCAAATCAATTTTGATCCTCATTGTTTCTAACGGTCCTCTGTATGGGCGTTATTTTCTTCTAACGCATGATCCCATGGCCGTTACTTCTTGAAGAGTCCTGAAGTTTGAGGTCTTTGTTTCAAAGCTTATCCGTTGGCCTACATATTGATTCTAACGGTCTGTCGTGCAGCCGTTACTTTCTTCCAACGCGTCCAGCCATAGCCGTTACATATCTTGCAGAGTCCAACTTGTTTGATCTTCTTCCCGTTGATCTTATCTCTTTTGAGATAAGGTTAAATGTAACGGTATCCCCCTGGCGCGTTATTTACATGTGGCGGTCTGTCGAGTAGCCGTTACATCTAACAGAGAGTCCTGGCAGTTCAGGCCTTTTCTCTGCTACTCCGTGGTCGAGATAAGAGTTTGAATTTGTTATTTCTCTTCCAAATCTGATCCTCAGAACCTTTTGTTTGATTCTATGGACTCTTGGTGATATTATCTTCAAGGATTTGCTAAGAGTTATCCTCTTTTCTTGCTGGATTATCCTCTGCTCAACTAGAGATTTTGAGGGCCTATAAATAGCACCCTTAACTTCATAGCCCGAGGGAGGAAGATCTGGAGTTCGCGTCGAAGTGCTGCCGCATTCTGGAGCCACATCTAACCAAGGAGATTTGTCTTTCACGTCCATCTGCTTCACGGTGAAGGGAGTATTTGTTCTATTGAGTTTTCAAAGTTCATCATTGCATATTGTGTTCTTCCTCCTCCCTCTCATCACAGGCATTGTCCCTCTCCTTGTTTCCACGTTCTGCATCTGGTTTTCGTCATCTAAACATCCTTCCTATCTTTTAAAACGCCCAGAGGGGTTAAAAAAACAAAACTTCCCCGGTACTTCCCTTTCCTTTTGCATGATCTTAAGTTCTTTGAGAATTGATACTACGCTTGTTTAAAGGGCTAATTTGGGATTGTTTTCTTGTGTTTCATGTTCTTTGGCAGGTTTACAGGTTCACTACACGAGGCCCAAGTCTTCTGGCCGGCTGGAAGAGTTGGAGTTAAAAGGATTCATAAGCTATTTCTGCAGGTTTCTTGACGGTTCTGAGAAGGCGCGTCAGGTTCATATAACGGTGCATCGTGCGATCGTCACATTCCTGTGACGCACGGGGTCTGGACCGTTACATTCGGTTGATCTGTAGATTTCACTGGTTTTCTCTCTCCCGTGGGCGGGTGCTTCATCCACCTATTTCTAAGGTATTTTCAAGTCTCTGGCTTGTGTTTACTTTGGTGGCGATCACGTTCTTTCTTAGTATTGGGCATTAGCTTTCTTTCCATCTCTTATCTCTAATCTCCTTTATTTGCTCCACCCTTGCGGTGTGTTTTTTATTTGCTCTTGTTCCACGCCCCGGCGTGTGTTTTTCTTTATTCCCTTAGGTTAGCTTGTTGATTGAGATAGCATGCACATGCTAGAGCTTGTTCTAGTTGCCTAGGTTCATGGTTCACATGTTCATAGGTTTATTGAGATCTTTGATTTTTGCTTATCATCTTTATTACACATCAAAACAAAAAAGAAGAAGAGAGGCAAAACAAATCAACAGATAATTTTTTGGCGATCACGGTGGGACAACTTGTGCCAATCGTGTCTTGATCTTTGTTTAAACCTGCCATCATTTCTTGTTTAGTTTCCTCGGAGTTCCCTCTTACTTCCTCTTGTTTCTGGTTCTCTGGGTAGTCTGACGGCCCTCTGTCCCTGCGTCACTCCACTTTGACGCAGGGGCTTTAGACCGTTACACTCCTCATCCTGCTGTTTGGGCTTTTCACGGATTTCTCTTCTATTTCTGGTTTGTTTTTGGCTCTCTGGCTCATACGACGGTCCTGGGTCCCTGCGTTATATTTCTTCTGGCGGTCTGGCCTCTGACCGTTATATATTTCTGACACGGGTCTTCTAGATCGTTACACTCCAGATAGGTACGCATCCCAAGGTGCATTCTATTTCCGCAGTTTTTACTGTGATATTTTTTGCTTGGGTGTTATCTGACTTCCTCCTTCGTTGGTTTACATACTTACATCGTTGTGTGCATAGTTGTTTGCTAGATTCTAGTTTAGAATTTGCATTTACTCCAGTGCACATAGGTTCATTTATATTTTCATACATTAGATTGCATTTTCCTACCTTGGTGTGCGGACCTCTCGTCTCCATATTCCTTGGGGCCGACTAGGAAATCACACCAGGGACCTCCATAAGCCCCCGCGAGCCGTGGATTCCCACACGGACGCCGGGCCGGTTGTACCTTTCCCACCCCGTGTCTAGGATTGCATAAGTGAGGGAGTGATCACATTTAGAGTCAAACCAAGCCTTGCATCCATCTCCTATCAGGAACCCATTGTTGAGAGCTCATATTAATCAATCCGCTAAAGTTCCAAAGGAGAAATCATAAGAATCTTGAAGCATCACCTTAAACAACTTGGTTGACTTGAAGTGTCTTCATCTTTTGTTACTTACATCTTTGTTATAAATCATCCAAGTTTGGTTGCTCATTGCGTGTTTGTGTTGTGTTGTTTGCATCTTGTTGAGGTTGTTCGTTGCATGTGGAGTTATTTTCGTCAGTTAGAAGCACCTTCTAGGGTCAATTCCTTCTCCAGGTTCTACTCAAATCCGCTTTTCGAATCCACCATGGCTTCTTTCAATCCTCCCCGTTCCCAAGAGGACTCCCTTCCTCAAGGGCTTCTTGAAAACCCTGCTAGGGTTACCTCATTCTCTTCTGGAGAGGGGACAGCCCCTCTCCCGTCCTCTACCTCCATGGAAGGTGGTCAAGCTACCCCCTCTTTCACTACTCCTTCTGCGGGCTCCATTCTCCAAATGATGGCCCAATTGGATCCGGCCCAACTCCAAACTGTCTATCAGGCCATGCAAGGATCCAATATCTCCCCTCCCACGATTGTGCAGGGTCAATCCAATCCTTCCATCCAGCTCACTCCAATTAATCTTACTCCGGTCCAACCCCGGACCATCACATTCACTGGCATGGAGACGGGCCAATCTTCTACTTCGGCCCAGCAATCTTTTGACAATGGGAAGTCTTCTGTCCCTTCTTTCGTTCAGGCAGATCATCATGCGTCTAACCCGATGGTTCCGCAAGTCCTCGTGGGCCCCTCCGACTTCCTGCGCACTCAGTCAGGGGTTGCCCAAGCCCACTCCAATCTGGGTCAATCTCAGGTCCAATATTCTTCTTATGGGCCCCCTACTTCGGCCATTTATCCTTCTGCTCCTGTTTATGGGCTCCCACCTTCTGCCACAATCCACCCTTCTGCTCCCCAACTTCAATCATCACCTCTCACTACCCCTGCTCCATCTAGAGAGCAGAATTACTTGATAAATGGGCCACCATGCAACAGCAACTCAATTTCCTTCAGAAGCGGGTTGGCCCACAATCCTTGGCAGATGTTCTGGTTCCTAGCTTTCAGAACATCCGGTTCCCTCTGCAATCCGAGCTCCCCAATTATCACAAATATGACGGGAACGGCAATCCCTTTATTCACGTGAGGGATTTCTTATATGAATCGGCCCAATTCCAATATGATGATCGCCTTATGGCATACTTGTTCCGCCGATCATTAGACGGTGTTGCGTTGGAATGGTTCTACTCTCTGCCACTGGAAGACATCGAGAGCTTCAAGGTAGTGAAAGATAAGTTCATTCAGCGGTTACATGACAGAGTCGGCCCGGAGTATTCGTTCACAGATTTGGTGGCTGAAAAGATGAAACCGGATGAGGAGTTTGCCACTTATGCAGATAGGTGGAGGCAAATAGCCGCTAGAGTGCCCGGCCATATTCCGGAGGAAGATAAGGTCAAGTTACTTATTTCCAATGCTACTCCGACCTTCCGAAATATTCTGGCCATGAATGACATAGCCAACATGCACCAACTCTACAGCCGGGCGCGGTTCATCCAGACTCAGTTCAAGGATTCCCCCATACACTCATTATTTGAAAACCAAAAGCCCAAGTATCACAAGAAACCTCAAGGGCTGGTCACCGAGGGGGTCCAAACAAACGAGCAAGTTCAAGCCGTTGCCTTTTCGTTCCAAGCGGCACCTTTCCGCTTCCCTCAAAATCCCCGCACTCCACAGAATCCCGCTCCAAAGAACTTCCAAGTCACTCCGCAAAACCCTCCACCCACCTTTACCATCCCACAAACTGCTTTCACCATTCCACAAAACACCTTCGCCGCACCGCAACAACCACCACCACCCCCGCAATACCACAACGTCCCTCCACCCAACGGCTACAACAACAACCCTAATAACAAGCGCCCGGCTCCTAAAAGAGCTCAGTACCCACCCTTGCCAGATACACTCACAGACATCTTTTCAGCCCTCATGTCGGTGAATGCCATACAGCTCCCTCTGGAACGGCCCAACTGGAATCCGGCCGTTGATCAGACAAAGTATTGCATGTTCCATAGGCAACCGGGACATACCATTGAAGGGTGTTTTCAATTCTGGGACCTAGTATATGATCTTCATGAAGGACATAGGATAGATTGGGCCGAAATGCACAGGGCCATCACAGAAATCAAAGATAAGAGAAGGTAGCCACCGAGGCAGCAAGTACAGCAGCAACAGGTACTACAGCCACAGCAGCAGCAGCAACAGCAACCGGTGCAAGACCTGGGGATTCATCAAAACCCAATGCCAAACCATCCTCCTGCTCCGCAGCCTCCGCCGCCGGTACCAGCTCAGGTCAATGTCATCCAACCCTCGGCTTCTAACCCCGGGTGGTCATTCGACGACGATAACTCCACGCCGCAAGTCATGGCCCTTCACCACAATTACCATAATCTTCCCGCTTCCCCTATCCTTATACCTACACACCAAACTCCTCCTCCACTCGTCCTCCCATTTACCCCTATTCTATCACACGCCCCATCACCCGCGCCTCTATCGCACTCACCATTGCTTACATCCGCTACTATCACCCCCTCCCCACTCGCGCTTACATCCACTATCGCCATGCCCCCGTCTAACCCCCCACTCATCACACCTCCATCCACTCTTATATCTCCACTACCGCTCGCACCCACTGCCGCTAACTCCTCGCCTATCATCCTTTCCACAACACCCTCTTCCGCACCGCTCATCCATCCCACTGGGCCCACTAAATCACTTATCCTAAGCCCATCTGAGGCCGCGGCAGCTTATAACTTCGCCCTACGGAGCGGGCGCATGTTTCACCGAAACTATCCTTCCACTTCCAATCCCCAGTCTTCCCAACCGGCGGCCGAGCAAGAAGAGGCCGAGCCACTACCCGGGACCCAATATGATCTATTACATCATTTGGATAGGGTGCCCGCCAAGATATCTGTGTTGGAACTGATTAAAAGATCTACCCTTCACCAAGATGCATTAAGAGACTTTCTTCAAAAGGTGATGGTTAGTGAAGACATGGCAGTTGATAGCTTAGCTACCGCACTGGCAACAATTTCCAAGGGGCCAGCCATTACTTTCTCTGAAACCGAGCTAGCACCACCAGAAGCTCGGCAAATGCTGCTGTGCATTACTATCATTCTGAATAAAGTCAGCATCGATGCGGCGTTAGTTGACACAGGGGCATCTATCAACGTATGCCCGCTCAGCACTCTAAGGGCTTGTAATCTGGCAGAAGAACTTCTACGCCCAACTCCCACTACCATAGCTGCTTATGACAACTCTCGGCGGGCATGTCACGAGATTGTCACCATTCAAGCTGAGCTTGGGCCCCTTACTATGCCCGTGGAATTCTATGTGCTGGACATTGACCCCATGTTCAAGGCTATCTTGGGTCGTCCGTGGATCGATACCCTCAGCGCCGTACCCTCTACTGCACATCAATGCATTAAATTCCCTTTCCAAGGGAGGGTCATCAAAGTCAAAAGCTTATCCACGGTCCAATCAGTAAAGGCTATTTCAGAGAAAGTTCTTCCCACATTGTGGCCAAGCAGTCAGCCTGTTATGTCAGTTCTAGATCTTGACTTTCCTTGGGCTTACGCACCTCGCAAGCCCGTCACCGCAGCAGTTGACATCAAGGTTAAGCCCCAGATCCGAGATTCCAAGGGCTGGGACATTATACTGAAGCTAGGCTACCAACCGGGGAGAGGTCTCGGTGCTCAATTACATGGACGAACTAAGCCCATCCCCAAGGGCAAGAAAATGAACAGAAGAGGTCTCGGCTACCGAGAGACTGCATTATCTATGATGGGTGATTCTGGGCCACTCACCTGGACTACCGTCAACACTTTGTTCGAGGGCCTCTCCAGCCTGGCACATTAACTCCACGGCCAGCTCCGCCAAGGGAAGATACAGTCTGTCCAATTGCCAGTCCACCCCCAGTGCTAAGGGGGCCAGTTGATGATGTAATTGACTATGGTCCAGCCCTTCAGGGGCTATTTCATGAAGAAGACTGCCAGCAGTGTCAAGAGGTTCGACTCGTCCAATGGAGGCCGAAGAAGTAGCCGGCTCAGCATCTGCGGAAGGAGGAGAGCTCGCCGATTATCTTTTCTTGGTCTCCCTCCCACTTTCAATCTCTCCTACAGCAGAGGGAATTCATACCCCGTCTTCCTCCTATCATGGTAAATCCATCCTTCATTGATCCACCTGAAATTCTCTTTGTTCCCTGTGCTTGCGGGCATTGCCCGCCCATTGACCTATCCACTCTATTCACTCCTCCTCCTCCCAACGTCCAGCTTCACGAGATGTGGTTCTCATCTTCAATCCATTCTTCGATTGCATCTTCCCCGAGCTGTTCCCCATGCAGCTCCCACCTCCTCCATCTTGTTGTGTAGTCTCCACTGATCTCCAAAAAAAAACGTCAAATTCGAAACGGAGATTTCAGTGGAAGATTATGCTACCTTGTCTCCATCCTCCTCCCAGGGGCATGAGTACCCTTCTCCTTCCCTTCCACTAGGTCTTCTTCCTCCTAGATTAGGATTAGGGTCTATCGAGTCTAGGGAAGTAGAGTCAGTTAGGTCTAGAGAAGTAGGGTCTTGTTGTAGGTCATCCAACCCTTCCCCCTCTGAGTCGCGCCCGCTTACGCATCCTCCCAAATCCGTCCCTGATAGGTTCTTGCAAGATCTAGCTCAGCGTTGTCATGCCCTTTTGAAGTGTCCAGAATTTGTTGCTACGGCAATTATGATTGAAGATGAAGAAGAAATAGAAGGGGTGTGGAGCGATGACGGACTCGGGGTCTATGAACTCTTGGATGAAAAAGATCCGATCAATGAGGACAGCGACGTAGATGACACTGCCGATTTATATGCACAAGGACTTAAGAAATTCGACGAGCCGTCGTCGGCAGTGGATGAACCTACAAAGGAAATCAACTTGGGAACCGAAGAAGACCCAAGGCCCATCATTATTGCCGCTAATCTCCCTCCACAAGTAGAAGAAGATTTAATTAAGGTTCTAAGGGAGTATAGCGATTCTTTCGCCTGGTCTTATGAGGACATGCCAGGTCTTGACCCATCTTTAGTGGAACATCGACTTGTGCTTAAACCAGGGGCAACACCTGTGAAACAACGGTCAAGGAGATTTCACCCCCACATGGCCTTAAGGATTAAAGAAGAGGTCGACAAATTGTATAAGGCCAGATTCATTAGAGTTGTTCTATATCCTCAATGGGTGGCGAACATAGTCCCTGTTATTAAGAAGGATGGAAAGGTGCGTATCTGCATCGATTTCAGGGATCTCAACAAAGCATGTCCAAAAGATGATTTCCCGCTGCCTCATATTGATGTCTTGGTCGATAGCACTGCCGGGTACTAATCTCTGTCATTTATGGATGGTTACTCAGGCTATAATCAGATCCGCCTCGCTCCGGAAGATCAAGAGAAAACCTCCTTCACCACGCCCTGGGGCACGTACTGCTATGTGGTTATGCCATTTGGTTTGAAGAACGCAGGTGCCACCTATCAAAGGGCGATGATGGCCATCTTCCACGACATGATGCATATCTATATGGAAGCTTACGTGGATGACATTCTGGTGAAGTCAAGAACCAAAGAGGAACACCCCTCTATTCTGGCTAAGGTGCTGCAAAGAGCACGGGAGTACAAGCTAAAAATGAATCCAAAAAAGTGCGTATTTGGAGTCTCTTCAGGGAAGCTGTTAGGTTTCATAGTGAGCAAACGGGGGATCCAGATTGATCCTAACAAAGCACAGGCCGTCATGGACATGACGCGGGACGGGGACCGACACGGACTAAGACTCACAAAAGACTCTAACTGAGGCCGGCAGTAGCACGCTCAAGGGTCGCCAAGTGGCTGACCACCGTGATATCCCACAGAATGAGGGACGTCTCTCAACAGAAACTCCGACCTCGGCCGTCCCAAGGAGGGAAGCGCACGTGTCTAGGCGTATAGTCGACCTCCAAAGACAAGGGGAGTCGAGTCCTAGCTCGGTGCTCGACTAGTGCTAGGGATGGATGCTCTCACTCATGATCCGCGGTGATGGCAATAAGTGGCTAGGCACCTACTCTCTCTCAAGCGGCATAATCGATCACATACTAAAAGAGCAAGCAAAAGGAGGGGAGTCGGAGCGCGTACCTCCACGCCTAGGCGTGGGGAAGGAACCCCGGCCGTGAACCAACAACCCCGATACACCAGAGGTCAATAAAATACAACCCAATAACGGCCCACTCCTCGCAGGGAGGTAAAAGGCTACAACCAATACGTTCGGGGCTGCCGGACACGGGTTGACGGGCCGCACTCGGTGACGGGTCGGCCACGAGGAGGTTCGGGTGCAACGCTGCAGAAACCGGTGTCGCGCGCGCCTGGGCGGAGGGGGGGTCTCACGGGCTGATACGACGCCCGTTTGAGGCACCGTCAGAGAGGACGCGTCGCTGACTGTTGGAGGAACGCTCCGGCCAAAGGGGGCGCGCTGGATCCGCCGGTGGTGACCGTGGGCGCTGCTGAAAGTCAGATCAGGTTCTGTGGGCACAGAACTGCGCACGCCGACGGTAAAATCTGGAAATCGGCCTTCTGGTGCCCGAACAAGTCCGGGCCGGTTGGGGGTGAAAACTGACTGGCAGAGATCGCCCTCGGCCAAATGGCGCGGGCAGACGACGCCGGTGCGAGCCGCAGGAGTCGCTGAAAGTCGGGGCTGGTTCGCTGGGCGGACTGGGCAGACACGCTGGCGCAACCCCACGAGATCGACCGCCACGGACGGTGACGATGTCGAAACGCGACGCCGTCGGCGGCGTTGGAAAGTTGACTCGGAGATCTACGAACCCTGAAGAAACCAGGGCAAAAGACGCAGCGTGGAGGCCTGGGGAAAATTCGCAATCAGGGCCTCCCCGCTGGGCGAGCAGAGAAAGTGGTGCTGGCGCAGGTCGGCGGAGAAAATCGGTACGGGCGGTGCCGATCTCCGATTGATGCAAAACGGGCGCCGACGCGAAGCTGATCCGCAGACGTATCTCCAGGAAAATAGGTCGTGGCAAAACTCGTCCAAGAAGGGGGCGCGAGCTCTGCTACAAGTCGGGGCAGAAATCTGGAATCACGAACACGAACCGTCGAGGAAGAAGACGAGGATAAGAGGGAACCCCGGAGTCCACCGAGGGCTGAGGCGTCACACCTCGCCGTTCTCCCGTCGCAGGAGCAGAAAGAGAGAGAGAGAGGGGCGCAAAAAGCTTTTGCACAATACTCCACTTGTATTCAAATTCATGTGTAAACTGTAATCGGTACAAGGTGAGAACTACTTATAGGGGATGGGAAAACCCTAATCTAACTAGAAGGGGAGGGGTGCGCCCAGCTCCAAGGAGAGAAAGGCGGCCCATATTTCAGCAAGCTTAGAAAAATAAGAAAGGAATCTAAGTGGGAGAAGGAAGGGATGGAGTTGGGGAAAGGAGGAGAGGGGAAAAGGGGAAGGGAGAGGGGAGCGCCCCCCACCTTCCCTAGTAGAACTAGGAAGGGGTGGGCGGCTGCCTCCTCCTCCTCTAGATAGGGAGGGGGCCGCCCCCTAAACCCTAATGGGCTTCTTTTAAGTGGGCTTCAAGCCCCAATAAGCCCCTGACCCAATAACAAGATCCATTACCCCACAAAGCAACCCAACTGGCCACTATATGGCCCAATAAGTGCCCAAACAAGAAGATGTCCACGCAGGGACCAAAAGACAAGGCCCACAAGGCCTGAGCAAGTCCAGACTGAGGCCCAACATGGCCTAAATATGATGAAAAGATAACTAGAAGGTGCCGCCGTCGCCGAGCCACAAGGAGGTAGCGGTGTGCCGGGTGCTCCGTCGAGGATAGCGCCGTGTGTCCTCACCAATTCTCCCCGGGTGGGAAGAACTCGACCCCGTCGAGTAAGGGTCACGGTCGCTGAGGTACCGCTCCAGCAGGTCCTGATCGATCCGCTCCAGCTCTCCACGTGTAATCCAGGTGTTGTCCGACTCGGGGCGCCCTCTCCAACGCACTAAGAAGCGTTGGTAGGCTCCGCTCCTGGTAGTAGTCACCTGCTCATCCAGTATGCAATCTATATGCTCGCGTTTTTGTAATGGGGCTGGAGGAGGTGGACTCTCAGTAGGTGTATCACTCACAACAGGAGGGTCAGGCCCAAATAACTCACTGGGTATCACCGCGGGATCCCGATAAGCTACCAGATCAGAGACATTGAACGTCGAACTGATCCCGTAGTCGTCTGGTAGCTCGATCTCATACGCGTTCGACCCAATACGCCTCAACACTCTGAATGGTCCTGCACCGCGGTCTTGGAGCTTCTTTACGGCTCCCGAAGGAAACCGTTCCGGTCTAACCCGGACCATGACGTACTCTCCCTCGCGGAACTCACGTGTGCGTCTGTGCGCGTCAGCTAACTCCTTGTAACGTGCGTTGCTGGCCTCTATATGACGACGGACATGGTCATGCAACTGTCTAATATGCTCCGCAAAAGACTCAGCTGACTCAGAGACTCGGGACTGAATGGGGGAGGGAATCAAATCAATCGGCTTCCTAGGTCTTCGACCAGTGACAATCTCAAATGGACTCAACCCTGTAGACCTATTGACCGAATCATTATATGCAAACTCTGCTAATGGTAAGACAAGGTCCCAATCTCCAACTCTATCACGCACTAAACACCTCAGAAGATCCCCTAGACTTCTATTGACTACCTCCGTCTGACCGTCAGTCTGGGGGTGGTATGCGGTGGAGAACTTCAACTGGGTGCCCATCATCCGCCAAAGGGTTTTCCAAAAATAGCTCGTAAAACGCACATCCCTATCAGAAACAATGGTACGCGGCAACCCAAACCTGGACACACAGTGGGTGAAGAACAACCTGGCAACTCTAGAGGCATCCGATGTCTTGGAACAAGGAATAAACAAGGCCATCTTGGAGAAGCGGTCAACCACAACAAAAATAGAATCATGCCGCCGTGCAGTACGGGGCAAACCAAGCACAAAGTCCATGCTGATATCCTGCCAAGGACTATCAGCGACAGGCAGAGGGGTATAAAGGCCAGTGTTCTGTTTCCTCTGCTTCGCTAGGGCACAAATACGACACTGGGCAACTATGCGGGCCACATCCCTCTTCAAACTGGGCCAGCAGAAACGGTGCTCAACAGCCTCTATGGTCTTGTTTCGGCCGAAGTGGCCGGCAAGACCTCCTGCATGAAGCTCCCACGTAAGAAAATCACGAACTGAAGTCCGTGGGATGCACAACCTATCACCTCGAAATAAGTGACCATCCTGAAGGACATACTCGCTAAACTCACGGGACGGTCCTGACTGAAGGGCAGAATAGATGGGACCGAAGTCCGGGCAATCAATGTAGGCCTCCTTCAACTTCTCTAAACCAACCACCTGAACATTCATGGTGGATATCAACATCACCCGCCGACTAAGAGCATCGGCCACCTTGTTCTCAGCACCTGCCTTGTGCTTGAGAACGAATGTAAACTCCTGC
Source organism: Amorphophallus konjac (assembly GCA_022559845.1). Taxonomy (NCBI): domain Eukaryota; kingdom Viridiplantae; phylum Streptophyta; class Magnoliopsida; order Alismatales; family Araceae; genus Amorphophallus; species Amorphophallus konjac. The sequence goes on along the minus strand of CM040123.1, from coordinate 183,191,469 downwards.
AAATATTCCACCCATCTACTATGTCTGGCATTCAACTTCTTTTGGGTGTGGAGAAATCTCAATGCCTCGTGGTCAGAAAAGAGCACGAACTCCTGGTGGAGGAGATAGTGCCTCCAATAGCGCAAAGCCTGGACAACTGCGTAGAATTCCTTGTCATAAGTAGAGTAACGCAGTTTGGCATCATTGAGTTTCTCACTGAAAAAGGCTATAGGGTGGGACTCCTGGCTAAGCACTCCCCCTATGCCTACACCTGAGGCATCACATGTAACCTCAAACACCTTAGAAAAGTCAGGAAGTGTAAGAACGGGTGCCTGGGTCATGCGATCCTTGATAGTCTGGAAGGCTGTGGCAGCAGCCTTCGTCCAGGTAAACTCGCCCTTACGGATGCAATCCGTGATCGGGGCGGTGATAGAACTGAACCCCCTAATGAAACGGCGATAGAATGTCGCCAGACCATGAAAGCTCCTAACATCGTGGAGTGAGCGGGGCTCGGGCCACTCCACTATGGCACGGATCTTCTCCGGATCAGCGGAGACTCCGTCACGGGACACAATGAACCCTAAGAAAGAAACCTGGTCAGTCATGAAGCTACACTTCTTAGGGTTGGCAAACAAGCTCTCCCGTCTCAGAACAACACACACCTGCCTAAGGTGGTCTAGGTGTAACTCCCTAGTGCGGCTATAAATCAAGATGTCGTCGAAGTAGACGACCACAAACACTCCAATCATAGGACGCAACACCTGCGTCATCACCCGCATGAAGGTGCTAGGGGCGTTAGTCAGCCCGAAGGGCATGACCAACCACTCGTAAAGACCATCCTTGGTCTTAAATGCAGTCTTCCACTCATCACCTGGTCTGATCCTCACCTGGTGATAGCCACTCCTAAGATCGATCTTCGAGAAAATCGTGGCTCCCGACATCATATCAAGCAAGTCATCCAGCCGGGGAATGGGAAACCTATACTTAACCGTGATTTTATTGATCGCACGGCTATCGATGCACATACGCCATGTGCCATCCTTCTTCGGCGCTAGCAGGGCGGGAACAGCACAGGGACTCTTGCTATCCCGAAGGGAACCCCTACTCATCAACTCATCAACCTGCCTCTGTAGCTCAGCGTGGTCCGCGGGACTCATCCTATAATGTGGAAGATTGGGCAAGGACGAGCCCGGGACAAGATCAATCTCGTGCTGAATGTCACGCAATGGTGGAAGGCCTTCGGGAAGGTCCTCCGGGAAAATATCAGCAAACTCTCGCAACATCTCAGCTAACTGAGGGTCTGTCACTCCCTCGAGACTGGGGACCACCTCACCCGTCTCCCTGACAACCACAGCTAAGAGAGGGACACCACTAGCAACCTCTCTCTCCATCTCTCGGGGACTGATGATCATCAACCTCCTAGTCGGAGGGGCCTCTATGGTGAGGGTGGGAGAGGGGGTGGAAACTGACACCGGAGGTGGTGGTGGTGGTGGGCTGACCTTCCCCTGGTGAGGGGTGGTCGTGGCACTAGGGCCGGCTGGTCCCCTAACAGTAGGGTCCCTAGGTGGGGCTGGGTGGAGGGTGATCCTGTGGCCGTTGTGATCAAATGTGCAAGTGTTTGCACGGCCCTGTAGGGTGGCATCCATGTCAAACAACCACGGCCTCCCTAAAATAATGCTACCTACCTCCATAGGTAGAACATCGCACCAAATTTCATCCTGATAGGTCTGGAACTGAAGGGGCACCAGGCAACGGAGCCTAACAGGAATGGAGGTAGAATCGACCCACGAAACCCTATAGGGGGCAGGGTGGTCAACTGGGGTCAACCCAAGGCGGGTAACAGTGCCAGTAGATATGGCGTTGATGCAACTCCCGCTATCAATGACAATCTTGCAAGCTTTACCCCCAAGCCTGCAGAAGGTGTGAAAAATGGTGGTGCGACGCCAGTCGTCACTCACCTGGGGCTGGGCTAGGATGCACCTAACTACCCCTAACTGTGGGTCACCCTGAAAGTGACTACCCTGGGCACCATCCTGCTCTCCTTCGAGCAGATCATCGAAGAACTCCTCAACCAAGTCCTGGTCTACCTCATAACTAACAGGAATAGGCTCAGTGGGGGACTCAGTGGAAGTGGGGTCTGCCATGACAAGGGCCTTCCTCTCTCGAGTGGGGCATCTATCAGCAAAGTGGCCAAATCCGCCACACCGGTAACAAGTAGTACGTGCGCCCGCACTGGATGAGGCTCCCGCGGTCATAGGACTCTTGCCCTTGTCATCATGACGGGGCGCGGGGAGTAAAGGCTGAGAATGCGCAGGGTGCGCGGGAGGTGGAAGTGTAGGGCGTGTGGGGGGGTAGGGCGGCTGCTGGCGAGGTGGAGGAAACGGGTCCCTAGGAAGGGGTGGACGAGGCCTGGGACCAGTGGGGTCCTGGCGAAGAGGCTCCGCGGGCCGAGCCGCCGGATATCGACCATACTGGGTGGAAGTGGAGCGAGGGTCAAGACCCCGCTGACTAGGCATCCCCTGACGAAAGGTGGGGCCAAACTCCAACTCAAATTGCTCTAACTCTAGGGCAACCTGGTAAGCCAGCTCTAAAGTGTCTACCTGGCGACGGTAGAGCTCATACTGATACTCGGGCCTCAAACCACGGCGAAAACGCGAAACAGGCATGCCCTTCTCCTCATCAACTCCACATCGCAAATAATACTCGTCAAACTCGGCGATGTACTCGGTCACGGACCGATCGCCCTGACTAAGGGTCTGCCATCGGTCGATGAGCCTCTGGCGGTAAGAAGGAGGGACATACTTCTCGCGGAGCTTACGCCGCATGTCAATCCAGGTTTCTATGGGTGGATCCTGCCTCTGCAACATCAGGCTCTCGACATTCCTCCAGTAGGTCTGGGCTCTCCCCACGAGCTTCATCTTGGCAAATCGGACTTGCCGAAGCTCAGACATCTCAACCCATTCGAAATACCTATCCATGCTATTCTCCCAGTCTATGTAGACTTTTGGGTCAAGGGACCCCTCGAAAGTGGGTGGATCGGCACGGACGGTCCTAAGGATCCTATCATCCTCATCCTGATGTGGTCGACGACCACGGTACTGGCGCCCATTCCCCTCAAAATCATTCTCGGACCCATAGTCATCAAAGTCGGGGGCTCGGGGACGTCGCTCCTGAGCCCGAGGGGCTTGAGCGGCAGCAACTGGAGGGGCTCGATCGGCTCTAGGAGGGTCCTGGTGGGGCACTTCATCAACTCTCCCAATCCGTCCAACAAGGCCCTGGATGGTTAAGTCAGACACTCTGGCACGATCCTCAATGATCTTCAGACGGCCATCTAGATGCTCAGTCAACTCCTTGATGGACTGGTCGGACCTGTCCATACGGGTCATAAGTTGGGTAATCAGATCCTCTAGAGATGGGCGTCCCTGAGGTGGGTGTTGGTCACCCATGGCGTCCGGGCGATGGTAATCCGAACCACCCCGAGTGGGCATGCAAAGGAGACTAAGGGAAGGGTAGGCTGACACCCTAAGACCTAGAGGGACACGAATGCAATGAGATGCAAGACTCAAACAAGACACGTCCAAAACCTAGACACGACCCTAAGACCCAACCTGTAAGGACAAGTTGGTAACCATGCTCTGATACCAAATTTGACGCGGGACGGGGACCGACACGGACTAAGACTCACAAAAGACTCTAACTGAGGCCGGCAGTAGCACGCTCAAGGGTCGCCAAGTGGCTGACCACCGTGATATCCCACAGAATGAGGGACGTCTCTCAACAGAAACTCCGACCTCGGCCGTCCCAAGGAGGGAAGCGCACGTGTCTAGGCGTATAGTCGACCTCCAAAGACAAGGGGAGTCGAGTCCTAGCTCGGTGCTCGACTAGTGCTAGGGATGGATGCTCTCACTCATGATCCGCGGTGATGGCAATAAGTGGCTAGGCACCTACTCTCTCTCAAGCGGCATAATCGATCACATACTAAAAGAGCAAGCAAAAGGAGGGGAGTCGGAGCGCGTACCTCCACGCCTAGGCGTGGGGAAGGAACCCCGGCCGTGAACCAACAACCCCGATACACCAGAGGTCAATAAAATACAACCCAATAACGGCCCACTCCTCGCAGGGATGTAAAAGGCTACAACCAATACGTTCGGGGCTGCCGGACACGGGTTGACGGGCCGCACTCGGTGACGGGTCGGCCACGAGGAGGTTCGGGTGCAACGCTGCAGAAACCGGTGTCGCGCGCGCCTGGGCGGAGGGGGGGTCTCACGGGCTGATACGACGCCCGTTTGAGGCACTGTCAGAGAGGACGCGTCGCTGACTGTTGGAGGAACGCTCCGGCCAAAGGGGGCGTGCTGGATCCGCCGGTGGTGACCGTGGGCGCTGCTGAAAGTCAGATCAGGTTCTGTGGGCACAGAACTGCGCACGCCGACGGTAAAATCTGGAAATCGGCCTTCTGGTGCCCGAACAAGTCCGGGCCGGTTGGGGGTGAAAACTGACTGGCAGAGATCACCCTCGGCCAAATGGCGCGGGCAGACGACGCCGGTGCGAGCCGCAGGAGTCGCTGAAAGTCGGGGCTGGTTCGCTGGGCGGACTGGGCAGACACGCTGGCGCAACCCCACGAGATCGACCGCCACGGACGGTGACGATGTCGAAACGCGACGCCGTCGGCGGCGTTGGAAAGTTGACTCGGAGATCTACGAACCCTGAAGAAACCAGGGCAAAAGACGCAGTGTGGAGGCCTGGGGAAAATTCGCAATCAGGGCCTCCCCGCTGGGCGAGCAGAGAAAGTGGTGCTGGCGTAGGTCGGCGGAGAAAATCGGTACGGGCGGTGCCGATCTCCGATTGATGCAAAACGGGCGCCGACGCGAAGCTGATCCGTAGACGTATCTCCAGGAAAATAGGTCGTGGCAAAACTCGTCCAAGAAGGGGGCGCGAGCTCTGCTACAAGTCGGGGCAGAAATCTGGAATCACGAACACGAACCGTCGAGGAAGAAGACGAGGATAAGAGGGAACCCCGGAGTCCACCGAGGGCTGAGGCGTCACACCTCGCCGTTCTCCCGTCGCAGGAGCAGAAAGAGAGAGAGAGAGGGGCGCAAAAAGCTTTTGCACAATACTCCACTTGTATTCAAATTCATGTGTAAACTGTAATCGGTACAAGGTGAGAACTACTTATAGGGGATGGGAAAACCCTAATCTAACTAGAAGGGGAGGGGTGCGCCCAGCTCCAAGGAGAGAAAGGCGGCCCATATTTCAGCAAGCTTAGAAAAATAAGAAAGGAATCTAAGTGGGAGAAGGAAGGGATGGAGTTGGGGAAAGGAGGAGAGGGGAAAAGGGGAAGGGAGAGGGGAGCGCCCCCCACCTTCCCTAGTAGAACTAGGAAGGGGTGGGCGGCTGCCTCCTCCTCCTCTAGATAGGGAGGGGGCCGCCCCCTAAACCCTAATGGGCTTCTTTTAAGTGGGCTTCAAGCCCCAATAAGCCCCTGACCCAATAACAAGATCCATTACCCCACAAAGCAACCCAACTGGCCACTATATGGCCCAATAAGTGCCCAAACAAGAAGATGTCCACGCAGGGACCAAAAGACAAGGCCCACAAGGCCTGAGCAAGTCCAGACTGAGGCCCAACATGGCATAAATATGATGAAAAGATAACTAGAAGGTGCCGCCGTCGCCGAGCCACAAGGAGGTAGCGGTGTGCCGGGTGCTCCGTCGAGGATAGCGCCGTGTGTCCTCACCAGGACATGCCTCCGCCTAAGAACATTACGGAGCTTCGAGGACTGATTGGTCGATTGTAATTCATTAGAAAGTTTATATCCCAACATTCTCAAAGGTGCCATCCGTTTTATGAATTGCTTAAGGCGGGGGTCAAGTTTGAATGGAATCAAGACTGTCAGAAGGCCTACGAGGACTTAAAGGAATATCTATCCAATCCCCCAGTTTTGCAACCTCCTGTCCCTGGGAAACCCCTAATCCTATACATCTCGGTTATTGAGGACTCCCTAGGGGCGGTCTTAGCACAAGTAGATGATGAAGGGAAAGAGCAGGCTGTGTATTACCTCTCTCGGTTATTCAACCCAGCTGAGTCCAGATACACCGCTATGGAGAAGACTTGTGCCGCCTTAGTGTGGGTAGCTCAGAAGCTTAAACATTATTTCCTTGCCCACCCAGCTAGGTTGATCTCTAGAATGGACCCGATTCGCTATCTCTTAGAGAAACCTGTCCTTTCTAGTAGATTAGCTCACTGGCAGAGCTTCCTCTCCCAATTCGATATCACATTCGTCGTTCAGAAGGCGGTCAAAGGATACGCCATCGCTGAGCATCTTGCCCATCTTCCTATTCCTCACACTGACTCCATTCAGGACGACTTCCCTGATGAGCATCTCTCTGTACTCACCCATCATCCCTTTTGGTCTCTGCACTTCAATGGTGCGCTCAATTCTCAAGGCCGAGGGATCGGTGTTGTTCTACTCACTCTAGAGGGAGTGACAATTCCTTTTGCTTATCAACTTCGATTTCCTGCTACCAACAACATCGCTGAGTATGAGGCTCTCTTAGCTGGACTGAAGCATGCCTATCTCCTAGGTGCGTGCTATTTAAATATCATCGGAGACTCTCAGCTCGTCTTGCGGCAAGTTCTGTCCACTTACCGCACTCGTGACCCCAAACTCAAGCCTTATCAAGATTTGGTCACGCTCCTCGCGAGGTAATTCCGTAAGCTAATCTATATCCATACTCCCCGTTCTCAGAACATTCTAGCCGATGCCTTAGCATCGCTTGCTTCCTCCCTATCTTTTCCTCTCAGTTGGAACACTGAGACTATCGTCGTTCAGAGACTGGACGCACCCTCCCTTCAGGATCCTTGGTTCATCAACCTTAGGAATTGATGCGGGATGGGACCACGGACACGACAAGCTCGCGATCGTCCCTTAACGAGGGAAGCGTCGGATGTGCGCGGTTGAGAAACCGGCAATGAGCTAGGGTGGTCGGCTCTCTTTTGCGCCCGGATCGGGTCACGGGACGGCTTCGCTCTCTCTCGCAGCAGTGATATTATAAATTGAAGGCGAGCTAGGTATCCCTACACATGCTCTCTAGCAGCGGCATATAAAGCATATAAAGAATTAAGCTAATGCCAAGTGTAAGGGTGAAGGCGATACCTCCACGCTCTCGGCGTGGCGAAGATGGGACCCGGCCGGAACTCGTACCCCCGGGAACTTAATACATTATGGTTACAGCAATGCAACTAAGCCCACTCCACGCAGGGAGGTAAAGGGTGACACAAGCGGGCCCGGGAGGACCAGTTTCGGGTTGACGGGCGGTTCCGGGTGCTGCTTCGGCTTCACGCGTACTCGTGTTAGTGGGGGCCCACGTGCTGACCGGAGGGGTCGTGTGGGGCCTGATGACTCCTCTGTTGTGGAGACACTTGGGAAGCGTTCCCCTGGGATGGCGAGCTGCTGGAACGACCACCGGACGCCGGGCGGCCCTCGGACGACGCTCGCGGGGAACTCGGCCACAAACCTGAACTTCTGTTTGCAGGCGCGCGACTTGGAGGAAACTGCTGTTGCGATCAGCCCCGTCGTCGGAACGTGACGAAATTAGAGCCGTTGGAAAGAGGACTCAAAATACTTCGACGTAGGGGTCTTCAAAAAGAATAATCAGATCTGTATTTCTGATCATGTATTTTACAAGCTTGCTGGAATCTGGCCAGAACTGCAGGGGCAGGTTCTGACTTCTCTGAAGATCGACGTTGACCGGGGAGAAGACCTCCGAATCTAGAAATGATTTCTTTAGTAAAGTTGAAGGTCTATGAGAGAGGAATCCGGGACTATTTTTTTTTTTTTTGATTGGAGAAGAAATGGATTTTCTGGGAGTTTTTAACTAGACCTGGGTCGGATCTGGGAAACTATGGACAGACTGTTCTTGGGAATTTGGACGGTTTTTGTAAAATACTTGGAGGGTGAACCAAAAATTAAGAAAATTCATGGTGGTAGAGGGATGTGGACAGAACTCCCAATAAATTTGGGTGACCCAACAAAAATCAAAAGGTGGTTCGAATGGGGTAAACTCAGAGCTGATAACAGTAAACAGAACCAGGACAGATCTGGAACTTGGACTTGGACGAAAATCAAAAAATAGCTAAAGGATGAATTTTGACGTGATTTTTTTCGTGGCGATAAGGGTTCTAGAGGGGAACCAACCCTGAAATTTTGAGCTTCAGAAGATGAAGGGAGTGATAGCAGGAATTCGGAGAAGAAGGTTCTGTCCTGAGTGGACAGAACACCGAAACCGTTGGCAACGACGCGTCGGCGGCGAGTCGATGGCGGCGGCGATCACCGGAGTTGCTTCAGATGCTGGAGGGGATCAAGGGGGAAGGGATTACACTCTAGAAAGGGGAGAGGGGGTGGAGGAACCAGGGAGAGAGAGGGGAGGGGCGCAAGCTTCCTTGGGGGCAAATGCCTTTTTTTCCTTCATTAATTGCTTCAATATGAAAAATACAACCTTATATAGGATGTCAACCAAACTCAACCTCAACCCTTGGATCTAGGGGTTTGGATTGAAGGGCTGGGATACAATGTGAATCACACATTAAATACATTAGTTTAATCTAATTTGACCATGCTTATTCTACCTTGGACTAGATCCATTCAAACACCATCTAATACACACCAACCATGCCTAATAAGGCCAAAAGAGGGGGCGCCCCATTCATGGGCCTCTTCTTGGGCCAAGTGTGGTTAAAGGCCATGTAACCAGCCCACCACCCATGCTAGACTATTCCAACTTAGTTGGCCCATGAAGGAGTGTAGCCCAATTTGGGCCTTAAGTGCATTAATGACCCATTAACAACCTAATGACCCAATATGGCATAAGCTCCCTAATGGACTCTACTAATGGCAACCTAGCCTTGGACTTGACATAACAAATGGCCCATTGGCTTGATATAAGCCTTACAAGGAGCCCAAAAGAAAGAAAATACACAATTACAATCTCATACAAGCCATAACTCACAAATACACTTCACCCGTGTATGGAAATCGCCTTTGATGCCCCATCAATTCTCCCCGGGTGGGAGGAACTCGACCCCATCGAGTAGGGGTATGGCTGCTCCGGTCCTCCGGCGGATCCGTCACCGTGCTAAGTAGCGCGGGTATGCTCCACTCCAAGTGATCGGCACCTGCTCATTCCATATATACTCGATATGTGCACTGCTATGGCTAAAGGTGGTCACTCCGAAGGGGCACTCTCAAAGGAAGGAAATAGCTCGAAGACTCACTAGGAATCACCGCTGAGTCCCTATAGGTGACTGATCCGGATATAGAAGTAAAACCGATCCCATACTCATCAAGTGAGTCCACTCGCCTCTTACTCGTAAGCGACCGACAACGAGCTTGCACAAGACACATGCAGACTCACCATGCACAGACACACGAATGCAAACCACGCAAACAATCGACTCAAAATCACCACACAAACAAACCACACAAAGAAAACACACCGACTCATATATGACCCTAGACACACCTAATGTTAGTCCGACCCATACATGGGTGACGGCGGACCAGGACACCCGAATATGTGCCATGCATGCATTTGACGTAACTGGAGATAGGTGGCATGGGGTACACCTAAATGTCCAAGTATGACCCAGTCATGCATGGACGGCCCTTTGGATTTGGGAGACTTGGGAGGGCTAGGAAAGCCGGGTGTGGAAGAATCGGGTGTAGGTGTATCGTGGACGGGCTTGGTTGATGTAGAGGGCCCGACCGATGGGAAAGGGGTGTGAAAGTGGACTTCCCCGATAAGGTATGAAGGAAGTGATGAGTCATGGGGCCCACTAGAGTAGGGGTCGAATGGGTCAAAGAAAGCGTGACCCCTCGGTTCCACCGTTACATAGTCCCATGTTTAGAATTCATGAAGGTGAGGGTCACCTCCATCCATCGTGATAGATGAGACCGTGTATAGGAGATATGACTCCTCCCTCGGAAGACAAGTAATGAAGTCGGGCTCATCCGATAGCGGGAGAAGTAGAAGAACCTCCGTGGTAACATAACCCACGGTGCACTCGGAGGTAATGGACCCATAGGCCGGATGGGTGAAGCTAAGACTAGCGGGTTGGTCGAAGCCTCGGGCCAATAAATGTGTAAAGGTCAACTGCCGGTCTAACCCTTTAAGACGGTCGTCCAATGTGTCCACATGGTGACGAGACCGGAAGGTGGTATGAAATGAGTTGCTTGACACTAGTGGTAGTGTGGGGTCCATTGATGGGAAGGGATGTGGGACCAAGCCATCCTTGAGCCAACTAAGAAGTGGCTCGGCTATGAAAAGCGTACCCGTTAGAAATACGGGTGGCTCGGGCCTTGGTGGTTCCAAATGAGAGGATTCCGAATCAAATTCGGAAATAGAGATGGATGACATTGGAACTCTCTCGAGTGGTGAAGGCCATGGTGTAGGCGGCTGGGAGGTAGATGCTTGTCTAAAGCCACCATACCAAGAGAAGTGTGACTCAAATGGTTCGACCACTAGAGCGACCGTATAGGATTCCGCTAGAGAGAATGCATTGCGGATAAGACATTCTAACTGGAAGTGAAAGCGCAAACCTCTCCGAAACTGAAATGCGGCCGTGTTGCTCTCCTCTCCCAAGCCATGTTCCAACCAATACTTATGATATGCCCGAATGTACTCGGACACGGACCTATCACCTTGGACGGGTCGACATGGGTTGGCCATAGTTGCCAAAAGACGGGAATGGATCCCTAGGAATGGATATGCAAGGCCATTTGGACAAAACACTAGACACGACCCTAAGTAATGCAAAGTTGGAATGCATGCACACTAAGGACCCTAGACGTAAACCAAGACTCGGTACGTGGCGGAGATAACCGATCCGAAGATCACTCGCACAAGTGTGTGGCCTTCCCGATAGGCATGGCCTAACGTTCGGACAACACCTTTTGATATACCGAGTAAAGGGATGCAATGCGAAAAGACACTCTTTTTTGTGTTTTAAAACAATGATGATCCTAGACTCGACTTAAACCGACTAATGACTCGATGTAAATGACACTCTTTTTTTTTCTTTTTGACACCCTAGACTCAAACTCACTCTGATACCAAATTGATGCGGGACGGGACCCCGGACACGACAAGCTCGCGATCGTCCCTTAACGAGGGAAGCGTCGGATGTGCGCGGTTGAGAAACCGGCAATGAGCTAGGGTGGTCGGCTCTCTTTTGCGCCCGGATCGGGTCACGGGACGGCTTCGCTCTCTCTCGCAGCAGTGATATTATAAATTGAAGGCGAGCTAGGTATCCCTACACATGCTCTCTAGCAGCGGCATATAAAGCATATAAAGAATTAAGCTAATGCCAAGTGTAAGGGTGAAGGCGATACCTCCACGCTCTCGGCGTGGCGAAGATGGGACCCGGCCGGAACTCGTACCCCCGGGAACTTAATACATTATGGTTACAGCAATGCAACTAAGCCCACTCCACGCAGGGAGGTAAAGGGCGACACAAGCGGGCCCGGGAGGACCAGTTTCGGGTTGACGGGCGGTTCCGGGTGCTGCTTCGGCTTCACGCGTACTCGTGTTAGTGGGGGCCCACGTGCTGATCGGAGGGGTCGTGTGGGGCCTGATGACTCCTCTGTTGTGGAGACACTTGGGAAGCGTTCCCCTGGGATGGCGAGCTGCTGGAACGACCACTGGACGCCGGGCGGCCCTCGGACGACGCTCGCGGGGAACTCGGCCACAAACCTGAACTTCTGTTTGCAGGCGTGCGACTTGGAGGAAACTGCTGTTGCGATCAGCCCCGTCGTCGGAACGTGACGAAATTAGAGCCGTTGGAAAGAGGACTCAAAATACTTCGACGTAGGGGTCTTCAAAAAAAATAATCAGATCTGTATTTCTGATCATGTATTTTACAAGCTTGCTGGAATCTGGCCAGAACTACAGGGGCAGGTTCTGACTTCTCTGAAGATCGACGTTGACCGGGGAGAAGACCTCCGAATCTGGAAATGATTTCTTCAGTAAAGTTGAAGGTCTCTGAGAGAGGAATCCGGGACTATTTTTTTTTTTTTTTGATTGGAGAAGAAATGGATTTTCTGGGATTTTTTAACTAGACCTGGATCGGATCTGGGAAACTGTGGGCAGACTGTTCTTGGGAACTTGGACGGTTTTTGTAAAATACTTGGATGGTGAACCGAAAATTAAGAAAATTCATGGTGGTAGAGGGATGTGGACAGAACTCCCAATAAATTTGGGTGACCCAAAAAAAATCAAAAGGTGGTTCGAATGGGGTAAACTCAGAGCTGATAAATAGTAAATAGAACCAGGATAGATCTGGAACTTGGACTTGGACGAAAATCAAAAAATAGCTAAAGGATGAATTTTCACGTGATTTTTTTTGTGGAGATGAGGGTTCTAGAGGGGAACCAACCCTGAAATTTTGGGCTTCAGAAGACGAAGGGAGTGATAGCAGGAATTCAAAGAAGAAGGTTCTGTCCTGAGTGGACAGAACACCGAAACCGTTGGCAACGACGCGTCGGCGGCGAGTCGATGGCGGCGGCGATCACCGGAGTTGCTTCAGATGCTGGAGGGGATCAAGGGGGAAGGGATTACACTCTAGAAAGGGGAGAGGGGGTGGAGGAACCAGGGAGAGAGAGGGGAGGGGCGCAAGCTTCCTTGGGGGCAAATGTCTTTTTTTCCTTCATTAATTGCTTCAATATGAAAAATACAACCTTATATAGGATGCCAACCAAACTCAACCTCAACCCTTGGATCTAGGGGTTTGGATTGAAGGGCTGGTATACAATGTGAATCACACATTAAATACATTAGTTTAATCTAATTTGACCATGCTTATTCTACCTTGGACTAGATCCATTCAAACACCACCTAATACACACCAACCATGCCTAATAAGGCCAAAAGAGGGGGCGCCCCATTCATGGGCCTCTTCTTGGGCCAAGTGTGGTTAAAGGCCATGTAACCAGCCCACCACCCATGCTAGACTCTTCCAACTTAGTTGGCCCATGAAGGAGTGTAGCCCAATTTGGGCCTTAAGTGCATTAATGACCCATTAAAAACCTAATGACCCAATATGGCATAAGCTCCCTAATGGACTCTACTAATGGCAACCTAGCCTTGGACTTGACATAACAAATGGCCCATTGACTTGATATAAGCCTTACAAGGAGCCCAAAAGAAAGAAAATACACAATTATAATCTCATACAAGCCATAACTCACAAATACACTTCACCCGTGTATGGAAATCGCCTTTGATGCCCCATCAGGAAGGCTGTAGAGGCGAGGGCTGAGAAGGAAGATCTAAAGGAAGTATCTTTAATAGAGCTAGAAGAGATTCTGGATGAAGAAGAATTGCCTTGGTATCACGAAATCGAGTTGTTTTGCAAAGAAGGATCATTCCCAGAAGGGGCAAACGCCGAGCAGCGCAAGTCAATAAGAAGAGCCGCCTCAAGGTATACTATTATTGTAGGAGAACTATACAGGCATGCTACTAATGGATGCTCATGAGATGCTTGGATGATAATGAGGCTTGGAAGGTGGCTGAAGCAGCCCATTCTAGTGAGTGTGGAGGTCATGTCAATGGCCAAGCTCTAGCGAAGAAGATCCTTAGGCAGGGCTACTACTGGCCCACTCTAGAGGAAGATTGCTCCCTCTATGTCCGGAGGTGTCTTAAGTGCCAACTCCATGCTGATAAGATCCATGCTCTAGCTTCATCTCTCCATCCTCTCTCTGCTCCTTGGCCATTCTCTATGTGGGCTTTCGACGTTGTCGGCCCGCTCGGTGATCCTAATTCTCAGATCAAGCAGAAATCCTTTATCCTTACCGCTACTGAGTACTTCACCAAATGGGCCGAAGCCGAGGCGTACGCAGAGATCAAAGCTTCAACGGTGTGCCGCTTTATCATGAAGAATATCATCTCGCGGTTCGGAGTGCCAAGCAGTATCATCACAGACGACGGACCCCAGTTCGTCTCCCAAGAGCTCAAGGACCTATATAAGAAGTTCAATATTGCATTGCATCATTCATCTCCATATTATCCTCAGGGCAACGGTCAAGCCGAGGCCACTAATAAAACCCTTCTTAAAATCATCAAGAAAACATGCGAATCTCATAAGTTTTCCGATTGGCCAGAAAGATTAGTGGAAGCTCTGTGGGCTTACCGCACCTCCGTCCGTACTCCTACGGGACAAACTCCTTATGCTCTTACTTATGGGATGGAGGCGGTACTCCCATATGAGATCTTGATCCCTTCCCTTAGAGTGCAACTTGATAAGGAACTTAATCTCGATGAACGTCGAGAGGCGTTGCTGGTTCAGCTGGAGCTCTTAGATGAGAAGAATATGAACGCGGTCGATCATGTATCCATTTATCAAAAGAGAGTTTCGCGTTATTTTTAAAATAAGGTAATTGAACGTAAATTTCAAAAATGTGATATGGTTCTGAAACACAAATTCATTCGGTCTGCAGGACCTAGGTCTAAATTGCAACCTAACTGGGAAGGGCCATTTGTCATAAAAGAGGCTTATCCAGGGAATGCTTATCGCTTAGTAAACGCGGAAGGTGAGGAGCTCTCTCACCCGTGGAATGGGTTGTACCTTAAGCGGTTCTTTCCTTAAAGTCTAATCCGTGCCACCCCGGCAGCAAGATGTTCCTCCATTTCTCTAAAGAGGGCCCCGAGTAAGGCAACCACACACTACACAACATCCCTGGTCAAGTTTCCCGCTTTAAAAGACACCGTTTCTCCTTGGTCATGCTTTGGGGGAAAGTCGAAGTCCCTGTTCGTTCCTTCCATCGGCTGAATCCAGGGGCAAGAAGTGAATAAGGAGGCGACAACCAATCCAGGCACCCTGATGAGAGGAGGTCTCAAATAGGGGCAGTCCGTTATGACCTGATGCCACAAGCAAAGAAACAACAAAAAAAAAGAAGAAAGGAAAGGACAAAATCAAAAGCATCATCTCAAAGGTCTATTGAATATGATTCCAAAGCTCCAGAAAGGCAAGAAAAAGAATCTAGGCATGACAAGAGTGGCAGTACAGTTCCCCGCGGGACGAATGCGCCCGAACGCCCGCATGCCTAGAGTGGACTAAGGTTCGATGACGGACACAAAGTCCCGGCGCAACAGACCGAATTTCTAATGGGTTGTCTGGAGAGGAACCCGAGTCCTAAAAGCTTCTAAGTCTGGCCTAAGCTTACCCCCGTGTTCTATTTTCCTTTTTCAGGATCGAAACTAGTACCCTGGGTATGGCCCTGGTAGAAACACCGTCATGAGAATCTGGGCCTTGGTCAGGGTTTGTCACTTCATTGCACGCCCACCTCGGGACTCTCAATACGATACGGAGGGCTCATGTTGCTAGGGGAAAGCATTGGTTTTTCAAAATCAAAAAAACAACATATATTTCAAAATCCAAAAACAATGTATATTTCAAAATCCAAAAACATCATATATTTCAAAAATCCAAAAATATCATATATTTCAGAATCAAAAAACATCAAATATTTCCAAAATTCACAAAAAAAAAAATTCCAAAATCCAAAAATACCATCATATGCATCGCATTAGTTCTATTATGTTTTTTTTCGCCTTTTTAATAAGGCTCCACCCCTTGACCAAATATCAAGGAACGATCATTATCTAACTTGCTTCAAGGCAAGGGGTTGAGTCTAAGAACAGATCTAACTTGTTCCATGTTTAAGTGTGTTTAGGACGCAGGATCAAGAACAAAGCTGAAATCTCATAACTATGCAGGTTCAGGGCTGTAACGTGCCATCAGTGGACCGCCACACTCATATAACGGTCTTTGATTACACCGTTACTTTCCTTCAGAACGTTGGCTTTGATTCTCTCAGCAACTCTCTCTCTAACGCCCTGGGGCACGACCGTTATTCTTCCTAACGGTCCATCGTTAGACCGTTACTTCCTCCAGAGAATTTAGTTCTCAGAACATACATTATGACGGCCTATATCCCCACCGTTATATCCTTCTAACGGCCCTGATCCGATCCGTTACATTCTCCAGAAGCTTTGTTCTGCTGATCATTCTAGCCAAATCAAAACACAAAGTTCATGTCCATTCAACTAAGGCAATCCCATCTTATTCAAAATGAACTTAATGCAACACAAGATTGATAAAATTCCAACTCTGATTGTCAATTACATCGTTCAAAAAGAAAATCAAGCTACATTCAGTTTCTTATCCGCAAGAGGGCGGATCTTCCTCAACTCTTTCGCGTAGCCGCAGCGTGCTTCGTCGTTCTCTTCCACTTTTTCTTACCACGGACGCACCTTGCTGATCTCCCACATGGTCAGCGCGTTCCGTACTGCTCTCTCATCTTCCATCGGTCCCCATCTTCCTAGGTAGAAGGGGAGGGTAGTGTGATAGTGCAGGAACTTCAGTCCGAGGTAGCCCGATCTGAAGATGGCACCGGTGTGGGTTGTAGATCGCCATGGTAGTATTTCCCACTAGCTGGAGGTCCAGGCTTTGACGCCGCGGTATTCTAAGAAGAGTGCTCCGAAGGATTCTTGGTTGCATAATGAACTTGTCTATAGGAAAGGTGTTGAAGAAGAGGCGACATTCATCCCGAGTTTTCTTGTCCGCCGTCTTGCATTCAACCTGTGAAGAAAATCCATATGCCCCACCAATGAAGAAAAGAGGGTGGCTCCCGAAGATCTGGCTAGCAGAAGTTATGTCTTCCTTTGGTTGGAATTCGATTCTCACTCCCATCCGACACTCAAGGAGTATCATGGAACCGAATAAGGGTCCTCCTAGGCAAGCCGAGGTTAGTCCTTCATAGAGATATGAGAGGATCACTTGAGAGATGGACATTCCCCGCCACAACCCACTAATAATGCTGAGATTTTGGGTATCTAAGAGGTGGTCGGTCGTGGTGAAAAGGAAAACTCCGCATAAGCAAACCACCACCGCCTTGGCTATTGCTTCATATCTTTCCCACTTGTTTTTGCAATGAGACACTACCCACTGTGCCAAGGGTATCAAGTGTATGTGTTATGGGCTGATCATGGTCCTCACGTCCTTTAGATTATGGATGAAATCACTCAAGATCAAGGACGGGTCAATAGGCTCAACCGTGTAGCAAACTAGGTCTCCATCCCCCGCCTTAGTCTTGGGAAGGGCTAGGTAGGTTTCTACCTCCTCTAATAGGACTGTTGCTTCGAAGGAAGGGAAGATGAAGGTATGTGTTTGTGGATGCCACAATTCTACGAGGGCTGAAATACTAGGCCAATCTAATATCAATTTTGGAAGTTCTTGCCTAAAACCAAGAGAGGTTGAAGGTGCCATGCTTTAAGAATTGATGTAACCTCTAAAGGGAGCGCCTTTACCATGGGAGCCACCCACTTCAGATTGGAATAGCATCTTGAACCGGGGAGAGGCTTGAAGAGAAGAAGAAAAGAAGAAAATCATGAGGAAGAAGATGAAGTGCAGAAATTTCTGAACTTGGTTAAGTTATGGAAGCTTACCACTCTTTGAGCATTAGAGCTTAGGTGCTTGGGAATTGAGGTCAGCCTTTGTAGCCCTCCATACTCCTTTCTTGCAGCTTTGGGTCCAGTATAGATCTTCTCCTCCACAGCCATCACCTCGAAGCTTCTCTTCATCGTATTTCCTGCCCTTAGGAGGGGTTTTTCAGCCTTCTAGCAGAGAATTCAGCAAGATGCGATTTTGGCTAGGTTTTCAAGTTTTAAAGGTTTGGTTTTGGCTTTAAAGTGATAAGATTCAGATTGGAAGGCTTTATCTTAAGTCTGGGAGGAGTCTAGAATGGATTTGAGGCTTCTTATCTTGGGTTTTGCCCCTTGCGGCTCAATCCGTCTCGGAGTACAATTCATGCTATGACGGTCTGTCGCTAGACCGTCACTTTTCTATGACGCACCAGCTCTGGGCCATCACATTTCCTGTGGGTTTAAATTTAGTCCAACCTTGTTCTGTCAATCTTAACGGTCTAGAATCAGACCGTTATATTTTCTGACGCGTTCTCTCTAAGCCGTTACATTCTCTACTGATCAGTTTTGGTTTCTTCCTGGTCAATCATTCTCAACGGTCTTGCCCCGACGCGCTGTGCGTGGACCGTCACATTTCCTGCACATTTGGTGAAGTCTGTACATCCCATTCGTCATCCTAGTCTATACATTGTCCAAGTCCATACATTTGTTGAAGTCTATACACAGCCTCAAGTCCATACATTTGTTGAAGTCTATACATTGTCCAAGTCCATACATTTGTTGAAGTCTATACACAGCCTCAAGTCCATACATTTTTTTGAAGTCTATACAGTCCATACATTCCCCAAGTCTGTACATTCTTCATCCAAGTGTGTACATTCCCCAAGTCTGTACATTCTTCATTCAAGTGTATACACTCCCCAAGTCTGTACATTCTTCATCCAGGTGTGTACATTCCCCAAGTCTGTACATTCTTCATCCAAGTGTGTACATTCCCCAAGTCTGTACATTCTTCATCCAGGTGTGTACATTCCCCAAGTCTGTACATTCTTGACCCAAGTCTGTACGTTCTTCATCCAAGTGTGTACAACCAAGTCTGTACATTCCTTGCCCAAAGTCCATACACCCTTCAAGTCTGAGCATTCTTTGGCTAAAACGAAGTCTATACATCATCTATACATCACTTGGACGAAGTCTATACATTCATAGTTCGATCTTGTTTTGTCAAATCTAACGGTCTATCAATTAGCCGTTACATATTTCTAACGCACTGGCTATGGGCCGTTATATTCTCTGCTGCTCAGTTCTACAAAATTGGCCTCTGTCCCCTCTGACGGCCGTCACTTGATGCGTTACTCGATTCTGACGGTCTGGATCTAGACCGTTACATTGTCTGCTGCTGTGACTTGGGCTATTCCTATCTGCCTCTATTTAGACCTGGCGGTCTTACATGCTTTCAGTCTATTCATCCTGTCCATCCACACATCATCTCATCCACATCATGCACATTTCATTCACGCAATTTCACACAATCCTTTCACACAATCACTTGCATTCCAATCACACCTTCTCATATTCATTCCTGCATTCATTCATGCTCGTCTGTTTGCATTTCATTCACACCCATTCATTCATATAAAGAAGAAAAAAACAAGCAAAAGACCAAAAAAAAGAAAATTTTCATTTCATTCATTCATTTCATCCCCCATATAAGTCATGTACAAGTAAAAATAAAAAGAAAAACATGCATCACTCGGCCGGCTTATCCGCCGGGCCACCATCATCATCTTCTCCCTCGGGTCTCCTCGCAGGTGGCGCTATGGAGGCACTCTCCTCCTGTTGACCCCTCTCTGCCCTCTCATTCCTCCGCTGACCGGAGGAGATAACGAGGAAGTCGGCTACCGATCCGCTCGGGGCAGCGCTCCTCTGTGCCCCGCTCTAGGAGGCATTCCGCTCCGACCCCCGGCCTATCATTCTCACCGTCCGCTCCATCGTCCGCAGCTCGATCTTCAACTCAAAGATCTGACGCCGCGTATCCTGTGCCTCAGTCTGGTAGCGATCCAAGTCTGCGGTCTCGGCCCGAAGTCGCTCCACCTCTTCTCGGAGGACCTCTGCCTCAGCCTGGTTCCGCTTTGCCTCCGTTCGGACCAGCTTCACCTCGGCCACTGCTACTGCTAGCTCTCTCGCCTATAGTTTGCATTGCATATAGTTGGTCGCATAAACATGAGAATTTGCATAAAGCATAAGCATTTAATCTGCATAAGCATTTAGCATCTTACCCGTTCCGCGAGGGTGGCCTCCGCCTCCTCGGCCCGGGCAACTGCTCGGGCGAACTCGGCGTCCCGCTCAGCTCTGTCCCCGGCAGGTTGTGAGGACGATGATGGGGCATCCGGTCCGGCTCTTTGGGCTCCCTCAGCCCGCTGCATTTAGAGATCATTGGTCAGTCCATCGCATTCACGTCATAATCATAAACATAATCATTTTAGGTCCAAGGTCTTAGAGTCTTACCAAGAGCTCCAAAGCGGTCCGGTACTCGTCCCGCTGCTGGATGGTGGCGTGGAGTAGCCCCTCGAGCTCAGCTATCCTTCCCTCGGGGTCTAGCTGCATTTAGAAAGCGTATGAGTCAGTGCATATAGAATAAAATTTTCATAAAAGAGCATTTAGAGTATAGGGTTTTATTGCATACCGGTCGTCGGGTACCTCGGTACACCCGGTCCCCGTACAGTCGAGCAAAGGCTTTCAAGTACGTCTCACCGCTCTCGTCCCGCTCTTCACTGCTCTACCCCGCTTGTTCCAGTCGTGGACGTACTTTGCCTTCCGGGCGCACCAATCTATGTCACCGCTAATTCCCTTCGCTGACTTCCCCGGGCGGTCGTCGCTGTGGCGTGGAAAGGTCACCTCAGGCTGGTGTAGTCCCCGAGTCCTTAGAATCATCCGGTAATGAAGAGGCTCGATGATATGGATGCAGTGCAACCATATGTCTCGTCCCCGGTACGAAAGGGCTGCCTCCACTCATGGCTGTCCCTCGAAGCTCTCGCCTCTGTACGGAGTCCACCTCACTTGAAAGCATGAATCAAATCATCATATAGGAGCATATAGAAATATTCAAAATCATTTAGAAAGCATTTTTTTGAGTTCGGGCTTACCGCCGTATGCGGGAAAGAATCCAAATCGTCCTGGATTGCCCGAGTTAATCTGATGATCGACCCCGGGTCCCTTGCAAACACCCATCGCCTCGCGATCGGGATGCAGCCGGTGTGGAATAGAGTGCCCCGTCCTATGCCCGGGAGGTACATGTAGCTCCAGAACTGCATTTAGAAGTTAAGTCAGTCAAATGCATAATCACTTGCATGAACATTTGCATGAATCATAATAGAAGCATTTAAATTGCATTTACCTGTAGAAAAGGCGAGAAGCCGCCCAGCATAATCTGTCGGTCCGTCGTGCTGAGGGACTCGAATAGGAAGGCCAAGACTGCCGCTCCCCAAGCATACTTTCCAACTCTGCCCAAATCCTCGATCATCGGCAGTAGCCTGCAGCTAATCACATCTGCCCGAGTCGCGAACAGGAGCTTCCCGAACAGTAGCATCAGGAAGCGCCTCAGGGTGAGATCTCCCTCTGGTCCAGCCTCTACCGCCACTCGTGGGCGCACCTGGTCAATCACTCTACCCAGATGCTCCTCTGGTAACTCGCCCACGGCTATCGCCGCTCCTCTCAGTCCTAAGCTCTCCTGTAGTACTGATCGTGAGAGCTGGGATGACGTCTGCCCCGGTCTGATCAAATCTAGCCCCAGCAACTCCTCGGCCATCTCTCGGTAGTCTCGGTAGGTCCATCCTGTCACTGCGGCTCCGTGCACTCGCAGCCCGGCAATCCTCGCCATGTCTTCTAGCGTGGGGATCATGTGACCCCACGGGAAGATGAATGCCCTGCTGATCGGATCCCACCTCTCGTGCAAGGCGTACAGCAGAGGCGTGTCCATCCTGGTCACCTCGATGCTCGGCACCTCAGCAAACCCCATCCCGGTTAATCTCTCTCTCTCTGGTAATCGGGCAGTGCCTGGTACACCGCCCGGATCTGAAGCCAGAAGATCCTCGTCCGTCTTTTTCCCTGCATTCATTTAGATCATAAGTCAGTCAAATGCATCATAAAAATCATTGCATAACATTTATAAAATAGAAACAAAACAAAAAATTGAATAATTGAAAACCTAAAAATAGTTCTGGCCTCTGGTGGATGTAACGGCCCTGGTAATGGGCATCACATATATCTAACGCATCTAGGGTGGCGCGTTAGGTGTGTGACGGTCACTGGAAGGATCGTCACATTCTCTGCTAAAGGGCGTTTTCCCCTTTGCATTCCGTGGCTCTCCCACTTTGGCCAAAAGGCCTACAAATGATCCTAAAGGGCTCTGGGACCCATTTTCTACCCCCCATTCACACATGCATTCATACAAAAAACACAACAAAAAAAAATTAAAATTTTTGAAAATTAGGGCGGAGGCCTACCTCATGGTCTTGGCCTCTCTTTCTCTTCTTCTCCTGTTCCTTGGGTTCTCCCTCGTCCAGGAAGGTTTCCCCTTGGTCCTCCTCGGCCATTGGAGCCTCTTCTTCCACCCTTGGAGCTTTCTTCCTTGCTTTTTCTTCCTTCGGCCGACGTTCCACTTCCCGCTCTATCCGGTGGTGGAGGCGGCGCATCGCCTTCTTCTTCCCTCTCTCCCTCTTCTTCGGTGGCTGTGGAGCCTCGTCGTCGGCCATCTCTTTGGTGGTTGACGGTGGTCGCCGGTGGCTCTCGTTGGGGTTTTGGAGAGCATTTTGGCGTTTGGTTGCTTGAGTGTTGAATGAACAAAGCTGTGACCGTTCGGTTTGTTTTTTTTGAAGGCTCAGGAAATGTGACGGTCTGTCGTCCGACCGTTACACTCTCTGATGCGTACTCTTTTGACCGTTACATGGATTTGAATTGTTTCATTGGAGCATATGAACCGCCCAATCTCTAACAGCCTAGGTCTGGTCCGTTACTTCATATGACGCCCTCTCTGAAGACCGTTACAGCCTGCAGGTTTCTTGATGAATAAAATGGTCCATTTGATGATTGAATGACCACATTTTCTGCTATGGCACGTATTATTAATGCTTCTAACACGTATGAATGGTTATGCCTTATTTCATGTTCATATTTATTATTGGCTAACCTCTTTCTTATGAATGAAGTTATGAACAACATGCTTTGCCGTTCGTCAGGCAGGTAAGTCAGGTATTGTATCTCGTTCCCTCAAATCCCTTTAATGCATTACTATATGTTATCTATGATATATTATCTCGAGAACCGGCTGGTCATTCGTGTGTTCTGGGATCTGATGTTCCCCTTAAACAAAAATGATGATGATCTAAGTTCACATGTTTAATCGTTGGATAGGCCGTTAGGTTGGAAAAATTTGGGGATGGTGGTTCTGTCTTACACGTCGTGGTTGCAGATGGTGTCCTGACCCTGGTTTGTCCGGTTTAGCAATATTATTCTCGAGTATCTTGTTATTTTATCTTTCTTTGAATTTGTTTTAATGATTTCTTTCTCTTTAGCCCAGCATGCATCATACGCATCTTTTTGAGCATTCATGTGCTTCATCTGTTCAAGGTGTCTCAATGATGGTGAAAAACTGTGTTCTTACTCTCGAATAAGAAGAATCATTCCACTCTGAATTAGAAGGTTTCCTTCGATCTCTCGCTTGATTGGGTTGGCTGAAGATTCTTGTCTGGAGTTTAGTCAGTTCTCTTTCCTTTCCGTTGCCTCCGGCGGCTAGCCGTGTTTCCTTTCCTTAGTTGTTAGTTACTCCAGACTTGCATCCTTCGGTTGGCTCTTTCCTTGTGATCAGTTCAAAGTTTTTCAAAAAATTCCTATCGCTTGTTGGTAAAGAACGGGTGTCGTTTACCTTAACACCCACTTTTTGGTCCACTCCGCTCCACTTCCGCTTCATCTCCATGTTCCATTTCGCTTTCGTTTCACCTCCGCTCGCTCCCATGCAAAGAGGACGTTAAGGAGGGGCATCTGTTGACACCCATTTTATGACCGATAAGTTGGGTCATCTCCTTGTTCACTCTATGTGATGCTCCAAGTTGATTCACTCTTCATTGAGTTTCCTTCGTCAGTTTGAAGCTCATTTTATGGGTCTTCTCTCCTTGGTTGAGTGTGGTTCCTTGTGGCTTTTCGTTTGGATGAAGCTTAGCAAATCAATTTTGATCCTCATTGTTTCTAACGGTCCTCTGTATGGGCGTTATTTTCTTCTAACGCATGATCCCATGGCCGTTACTTCTTGAAGAGTCCTGAAGTTTGAGGTCTTTGTTTCAAAGATTATCCGTTGGCCTACATATTGATTCTAACGGTCTGTCGTGCAGCCGTTACTTTCTTCCAACGCATCTAGCCATAGCCGTTACATATCTTGCAGAGTCCAACTTGTTTGATCTTCTTCCCGTTGATCTTATCTCTTTTGAGATAAGGTTAAATGTAACGGTATCCCCCTGGCGCGTTATTTACATGTGGCGGTCTGTCGAGTAGTCGTTACATCTAACAGAGAGTCCTGGCAGTTCAGGCCTTTTCTCTGCTACTCCGTGGTCGAGATAAGAGTTTGAATTTGTGATTTCTCTTCCAAATCTGATCCTCAGAACCTTTTGTTTGATTCTATGGACTCTTGGTGATATTATCTTCAAGGATTTGCTAAGAGTTATCCTCTTTTCTTGCTGGATTATCCTCTGCTCAACCAGAGATTTTGAGGGCCTATAAATAGCACCCTTAACTTCATGGCCCGAGGGAGGAAGATCTGGAGTTCGCGTCGAAGTGCTGCCGCATTCTGGAGCCACATCTAACCAAGGAGATTTGTCTTTCACGTCCATCTGCTTCACGGTGAAGGGAGTATTCGTTCTATTGAGTTTTCAACGTTCATCATTGCATATTGTGTTCTTCCTCCTCCCTCTCATCATAGGCATTGTCCCTCTCCTTGTTTCCACATTCTGCATCTGGTTTTCATCATCTAAACATCCTTCCTATCTTTTAAAATGCCCAGATGGGTTAAAAAACCAAAACTTCCCCGGTACTTCCCTTTCCTTTTGCATGATCTTAAGTTCTTTGAGAATTGATACTACGCTTGTTTAAAGGGCTAATTTGGGATTGTTTTCTTGTGTTTCACGTTCTTTGGCAGGTTTACAGGTTCACTACATGAGGCCCAAGTCTTCTGGCCGACTGGAAGAGTTGGAGTTAAAAGGATTCATAAGCTATTTCTGCAGGTTTTCTGATGGTCTTGAGAAGGCGCGTCAGGTTCATATAACGGTGCATCGTGCGACCGTCACATTCCTGTGACGCACGGGGTCTGGACCGTTACATTCGGTTGATCTGCAGATTTCACTGGTTTTCTCTTGTTGGCACGCTAAAGGGTGATCTAGAGGGGGGTGAATAGATCAATCACCCGTTAAAAAATTACTGCAGCAAAATCAAATGCGGAATGAAAACTTCTACTGAACAGATAGTGGGCACAATGCGAATGCCACCCAGAACAGATGAAGAACCGTCCTAAGCATACATCTACTGTGCGAATATAGAAATATAGAAGCTAGGCAAACCACAAAACAATCACACAGTAGACAAAGGCTTTTACGTGGTTCGGTCCTCCAGACCTACATCCACCCCACACTCAACCCGAGTGTGGCTTACTGCTGACTCACAGCTTGAACAGCTGGGCATCACAGCTTGCCTTACAACCGCTGGGCTTCACAGCTTGCCGTCCAGTGGAATCCACCACTGCAACCGCTGGGGATTACAGCTTACCCGTCCAGTGGAAACCTCCACTGCCCGCTGAGCAACACAGCTTACTGTCCAGTGGAATCCTCCACTGCAAACCGCTAGGCAATACAGCTTAGCCGTCCAGAGGCAGCACCTCTGCAATCCGCTGACTAACAGCTTGAAGAAGATGTAAAATAGAAAATGAAAAATGGAAATAAACAGCAATCTGAAAGCTGTAAACAATGAAGCACAATGTGGCTCTTAAAGAGTTGAATGGCCTGGATTTGATCCACGGTCCATCAAGGACAGATCTCCCTCTATCTCACTCTCTTTCTTCACTCTCTCTCTTCTTCTTCTTTACACTCCTTTCACTCTCTACTCTTCTCTTCTTTTCTTCTGCTGGATCGTGGAAGCTCTCTCTCCTTTTTCTCTTATTCTTCTCTCAGCTTCTCCTCCCTGGCTTCGATCACGATCAGCCTCTATCTGAGGACGAAGGCTCCATTATATACCAGCAGCAGCAGCAGCAGGCACACTGGGCGCGTGTGGCTTCCACATTTCCTGCCCTAAAACTTCGGACCACGTGGCAGCATCCTGGTATCTCGTCCACCCTTGGATCACGAGCCAGGCACCTCGGATCACGTGCCCTTCTTTAGTACGCATTTGAATTTGTCCCACTGCGTCGACCCTGCTGTGGATAGCGTTGACGCGTTGAAGACAGCCAGAGATAAGTCGCCCCTTTCTTGAACTGCTGCGTCGATGCTGCCAGTTGGTGGCGTTGACGCACGAACATGTACATTTGTATATTGGTGTCTCTTGAGCCGCTGCGTCGACGCTCTCAGCATGCTGCGTTGAGGCATCGGCAATCCAGTGATCAAGGTCTTCGGCAGATAACCGTGCTGCGTCGACGCTGTCTTGCAATGGCATTGACGCACTGTAGTATTCCAGTGAGCTATGGACTCTGCCTTATTAACTACTGCGTCGACGTTGCTGTAGCATGGAGTTGACGCAGCCAGGTGAAGCTCTGAAATCCTCTTCAGCTGAAGCGTGGACGCATTGAACTCCCAGCGTCGACTCTGTTCTTCATTGTTGTCATCATCTGAAGACAGTGTATAGACTTTATCAGCAGCAGATGAGCAAGTGTGAGCACTGAGAGAGTGTATAGACTTTGTAAGCATTCAGCTCGTCTAATGTATATACTTCATGCAATGTACAGACTTCGTGAGACTTCAATGAAGACAGACGATGTATGGACTTCATGAGAATGCAGCAACCAGTGTATAGACTTCATGCAATGCAATGCAGATGAATGTATAGACTTCATGCAATGCAATGCAGACTAATGTACAGACTTTGGCGAAGCAAAAGCTGTACACACTTCAACCAATAGAAGCACGATGTACAGACTTGAATTCAAGTGATGCACAGTGTACAGACTTCATGAAATTCCATTGTGGATGAATCGACTTGCCAAGCGAAAGGGATGTACATACTTTAACTTCAACAGAGACGCTGCATGAGACGCTGAAGTCTGTATAGACTTTAGCAGTGAAACGATGTACAGACTTCAATAGTAAGACAATGACCAAGACGATGCAGACTCTGTATAGACTTCAACTCAATCATGCATAATCTAGTCTGATGTGTAGACTTTGAAACGTGAAAGCTACAGTGAAGGAGTGTACACACTTGACCAATTCAAAGGCGAGTCGAGTGTACAGACTTAATGCATTGACGCTGTACAGACTTTGCCTATGACGCTGTACACACTTAGCCTAAGACAATGCATGAACTGACGTTGTATATACTTAGCCAATGCAATGCACTATGAATGTATGGACTTTAGCCAATGTAATGTATAGGCTTGAATGAGAGTCCAATGTATAGACTTTACGAACAACACGCACCAGAGTGTATAGACTATATGAATTGACTCTGCATGAGACACTCAGATGGACAGTGTTTAGACTAATGCATGAAGCAAAGCAAGAGCTCTTTCAAAATAATTCCAATGCGTCAACGCATTGAGTCCACTGCGTCGACGCACCAGTTGACACATTTTATAGACTAGCTCTGGGACAGACCAGTGAGTTGACGCAATGATCCCATGCGTCAACGCATCATGCAATACTCATGCAAACTCATGCATTCAATGTTGTATATCAGACACAGTCCTATGCAATCATATCAGCAGCCATATTCAAAACATAATATCATAATGCACTGACTGTGTTGCAATCATCAAAACAAATCAGCATGCTATCATCAAAACACAATGCACATGCTTGTGCCTAAGAGGCAAAACATTCTCCCCCTTTTTGATGATGGCAACACAATGTGACAGTGAGTCACACACAAGATTTTCTCCCCCTTTGACATGATCAAAAAGAGAAAAACGGTAAAAGCAAGAGTGCAAAGTGCATTATGCATGCAAATTCCTCTAGAACATTCTCCCCCTGAATGTAAGACTCCCCTGAATTATTTCTCCCCCTAAATAATAGCTCCCCCTTTGAGAAGGAATATGAACAGATAAACAAGGAAGAGAAGGTAGGAGGGTCACTTGACAACAGCTGAATCATAGGTTCAGAAGGGAAGCATGATTATAAACAACTGTTAAAGTATAAGAATCAGCAACATACAATTTTGACAAAAATTCAGGTTTAACAGTGATAAATCTAGAGTAAAACATTTGACCCCTGAACAAGAGTTTATAGATTCCATTTATAGCAATGAATCTAGGGCACATGGTATTAATAGATAAGTCAGAAATAATACCCTTTTGTGATTAAACAAGGAAATTCAAGAGAGGCAACTTGAACATGTATTGATAAAAAACAATTTTCACTCATTGACTTTTGATTTTTCGAAAGGTTACAGCAGTTTGATTTTCACTTTTGAATTTTTCAGAACCTGAACTAAGTAAATAGATCAGTGGCATTTATGATGTTGACATTAGGTGTACACCTTGATCAGAGGTAGATACCCCCAGTTACTAGGCATAAACTACTAGACCTATTTCAGATCAGAACCCACAAAGGATAGTCTTCACTTTTGACATTAAGGGTACACCTTGATTAGAGGCCAGTACCCTCAGTTACTTGGTGAGGACTCCCCCTTTAGATTTGACCCTATGAACAGAGATATTCTGAAGCACCTCATGACATGTGAATTCTCCTGCTTCTTTGGGGGAGTTCACAGTTTCTCAGTGCAATCAGCCATTGCTCTGTCACTATGTTCAGCTCATAACATTTATGATCTTATTTACTGCTGCCTTTATCTCTTTTAGAGTGATTGTTTGAAAAATAGTACACGCTCTTATTCACCTTTTCTAGAAATTTCCAGATCAACACATTAGGCATTACAAAAACCTTTTCTATTTTAGCCATGAGACAAAGATTAAGAGCTATAAAAGTTTTCTTTTATCTCAAATTCTGAAGTGCAGACACTTAACTCTCCAATTTATAAAGGTTAAACCTTTAGTTCCTTTCAATTTGTAAGTGTGATTCTTATAAGTGAACAATTGCAATAATCACCATTCAATGTACTAAACCAGATGCAAAGCTGTTGTTTAGTGAAAATGATGGAGAAAAGATAGCAATTGGCAATATGGTTCAATGAGCAACTGATGTCAAAGAATATGAATCATTTGAATGAGAACACTGAGAGGTGAATAGGATTCAATGAATTGAATAGAACTCTCAGCTCCCCCTGACATCATGATGCAAGAGATATGCTATGCAATATACTGTCCTACATGCAGACTATGCACCATGGATACATGAGACAAGTATGCAATCAATTCAGGTTTATGCATCCAAGTTATAAACATTTTCATCCTTTTTCAGATTTTTCAACATATGATGCAGTGCACTGTTCTACATAAAGACAGGACCCATGGTACTTGGCGGAGAACCTGGTCTCAAAGACCATCTCACACATGGTATAAACCTCCGGGCAGATTTCCCTGCCTTTTAGTAACTTACCATTTATATACCAAAGTGGTCATGCAAAGAAATACAGTGCAAAACTGTCCTATATGCATTGAACAATTTCATTGACAGTCATGCAAATGATGTATGCATACATTAGACACATGCATTGACTGTATGTACTAACTGAACCATTCACAATTAGCAAGTTATGCATTTAATAACAAGCATGCAATGCATTGACACAAAACACATGCATCGACTCTATACATTAAAGAACCGTTTAGCCTAGTGCAAAATGCAGTGCATCTAGCATCTCATTCATTTAGTGCAAACAACAGCATGAGAAGAGCATCAAATATATTCAGAATTGAATTCAGTGAAGAGATCATCAAAATTCAGACAAGCAGATCAACATGAAATTCACAATTCAGTTCTGAAGGTAAATCATTTACCTGCTTTACCAGATTGATTTATTTTTACCCTTGGTGTTGCATCAGTTTGTTCCCGGCTACCAGACATACCTGCAAACACACTTAGGGAGTAAGTTTTGGAACCCAAGATATTTTGGGCCCCAAGACAGAACCAGATACTTGAGAGTGAAAACATGACAACAACTGTTTAGGGATCCACATTTGTGTAAAGATGGAAGGTTTGGTGGATTCTACAGCTTGAGAGTTCTTTTTGTTATTTTTCTTTTTCTCAGCACCAACAGGTTTAGTTTTCTTTTTCTGGTGCTTTGATGGTTGTTGTGAAGTCCTGGCATTCATTTTATTAAAAACGTTTTTATTTTTCTGCCAGTGCCTTGGCCAATGAATGTATTGGAAGTTGTGGCCCAAATTGGTCCTAGGCTGATCAAAAAACCTTTGGTGACTAGGACTCCATGTCCTAAACTGACTATCCCATCTCCTAGCTGGCTGAGGTCTATATGGCTGATACCAAGTGGGGAAATTTTGATACCCGAACCTCATGTGTACAGGGTTCCACTCAAACCTATTAAGTGGTTAAGGATGAAAGTTATGATAGACTTGGGCTCTAGGGAAATAGGGATGAGCAAATGGGTTCCTAGCTACACTTGGTCTCCCTGCCACCTTTGACCCTCTAGGTTTCTGAACTGACTTATATTGGGTCTTTTTCTGAGCAGTTGATGGTGATGGAGACTTAGCAGCCTTGGGCTGGGGTTTTGATGTGTTAGCTGGCTGACCCCTAGCCTTGGACTTATCCTTGGAAGAAGAGCATGCAGCTCTAGGCTCTACAACTTTCTGCTTTCCCTTGTCCTTAGCATTGGACCCTTTTGATTCAACATTATTGAAGGCAAATTTTTCATTGACCATTTTTATGAGTGGTCCTCTATTCTTTTCTCCCACACATGAAATGGTTTTCAATTCAAAGCTCTCTTTAGCTGAGGGATTAAAACCAAGACCCTCCTTTCTGAAATTAACTTTTGACCCTAGCAAGGCATTTAGATTTTCAGTTCCTTGGGTCATGCTTTCAATGATTTTCATTTTGTCAGAATTTTCATTTTCTAGATTTTCAATAGTTTTCTTTAATTCAGCATTCACTGACAAAACAGCTTCATATTTTTCATTTGAAGTCTTTATTTCATTTTCAGACTTCTGAATTTTCAATTTCAACTCATCAACAATATTTTTCAGCAAATTATTTTCTTTCCTACAATCAATCACAACATGCTTTAATTCATGAAAATCAGAACATGCATTTTTTAATTTGTCATTCTCTGATTGTAAGCATGCAACTATATCAGAGAGAGATTTATCATTAACCAGAGAGTTCATTTTCTTCTTTAAGAGTCTGTTTTCCTTCTTAATATCATTAGCTTTATCTAACAGGTCTCCATAAGCATCTGCCCAATCAGAAATAGTGTAATGTTCGAAAAGGGATGATACCTGATCAGACTCTTCTTCTTCATCTCCATTTCTAGCCATCAAGCAGATGTCCTTTTCTGATTTTCCACTATCTGAGGAAGTGCTCAGCGTGCCTTCTTCCTCATCACTCCATGTACTGACCATGGCCTTTCCCTTTGGCGCCTTCTTCCATGGTCTTCCTTTCATTTTCTGTAACTCTAGACAATCAGCCTTCATATGACCTGTCTTCCTGCAATGATAACAAGCATTAACATCAGATTTTTCAGCAGGGTTAAATTTATACATGTTTTGCTTCCTGCTGTGGTATTTTCTGTAGAGATTCTTCCCTTCTCTTCTAAGAAATCTACTAAACTCTTTTGTGATCATAGCTATTTCATCCTTTTCAAGATCTGATCCAGATGAATTCTGATCACTGGATGATCCAATGCTGCTGGACTGTTTTGAGCAGCCATGCTTGGCCTTCAGAGCAATAGGCTTCCTGTTTTCAAGCTCTTCAGCTTGTAGTAAATTCATCTCGTACGCCATCAAGGAACCGATCAGCTCATTGGGTTTCATCTTTTGTAGATCTTTTGACTCCTCAACCACAGTTGCTTTGGTATGCCATATAGGAGTCAACGATCGAAGGATCTTCCTTACAACTTCATGATCAGTATAACTCTTTCCCAGATTTCTTAGACCATTTGTGATGATGGTCAGACGAGCATACATTTCGGTCACTGTCTCACCAGGCTTCATCCGAAATGCTTCATACTTTGACACTAGCATATTTGC
Organism: Amorphophallus konjac; assembly: GCA_022559845.1. NCBI lineage: Eukaryota > Viridiplantae > Streptophyta > Magnoliopsida > Alismatales > Araceae > Amorphophallus > Amorphophallus konjac. The sequence continues at coordinate 183,159,669 of CM040123.1, read as the reverse complement.
CCTTGTCTCTCTCACTTCAGATGTTCCCTCATAGATAACTTCGAGGGTATCCCACATCTCCTTCGCTGTCTTGCAGGATGACACTCTGTCAAATTCAGTGGGATGGAGTGCACACTGAATGGCGTTGATAGCGCTCCAATTCAGAGTAGATTTTCGGACTTCTTCTCTTGTCCATAATTCCTCATTCTCATGTAGCTCATAAGGACCTTTGCTCACAATTTTCCATACCTCGTAATCTTTGGCTCTGAGGAAGACCTGCATCCGGTTCTTCCAATATGGGAAGTTGGAACCATCGAAGAATGGTGGCTTCGTAGTGGACTGACCCTCTGCTGTTAGCCCTCTAGCATCCATGGCCGATCCTCTTTAGGATGTTAGTCCTGCACAAAGAGTTAGTCTCTGATACCAATTGTTGGGACGCTAAAGGGTGATCTAGAGGGGGGTGAATAGATCAATCACCCGTTAAAAAATTACTGCAGCAGAATCAAATGCGGAATGAAAACTTCTACTGAACAGATAGTGGGCACAATGCGAATGCCACCCAGAACAGATGAAGAACCGTCCTAAGCATACATCTACTGTGCGAAGATAGAAATATAGAAGCTAAGCAAACCACAAAACAATCACACAGTAGACAAAGGCTTTTAGGTGGTTCGGTCCTCCAGACCTACATCCACCCCACACTCAACCCGAGTGTGGCTTACTGCTGACTCACAGCTTGAATAGCTGGGCATCACAGCTTGCCTTACAACCGCTGGGCTTCACAGCTTGTCGTCCAGTGGAATCCACCACTGCAACCGCTGGGGATTACAGCTTACCCGTCCAGTGGAAACCTCCACTGCCCGCTGAGCAACACAGCTTGTTGTCCAGTGGAATCCTCCACTGCAAACCGCTGGGCAATACAGCTTAGCCGTCCAGAGGCAGCACCTCTGCAATCCGCTGACTAACAGCTTGAAGAAGATGTAAAATAGAAAATGAAAAATGGAAATAAACAGCAATCTGAAAGCTGTAAACAATGAAGCACAATGTGGCTCTTAAAGAGTTGAATGGCCTGGATTTGATCCACGGTCCATCAAGGACAGATCTCCCTCTATCTCACTCTCTTTCTTCACTCTCTCTCTTCTTCTTCTTTACACTCCTTTCACTCTCTACTCTTCTCTTCTTTTCTTCTGCTGGATCGTGGAAGCTCTCTCTCCTTTTTCTCTTATTCTTCTCTCAGCTTCTCCTCCCTGGCTTCGATCACGATCAGCCTCTATCTGAGGACGAAGGCTCCATTATATACCAGCAGCAGCAGCAGCAGGCACACTGGGCGCGTGTGGCTTCCACATTTCCTGCCCTAAAACTTCGGACCACGTGGCAGCATCCTGGTATCTCGTCCACCCTTGGATCACGAGCCAGGCACCTCGGATCACGTGCCCTTCTTTAGTACGCATTTGAATTTGTCCCACTGCGTCGACCCTGCTGTGGATAGCGTTGACGCGTTGAAGACAGCCAGAGATAAGTCGCCCCTTTCTTGAACTGCTGCGTCGATGCTGCCAGTTGGTGGCGTTGACGCACGAACATGTACATTTGTATATTGGCGTCTCTTGAGCCGCTGCGTCGACGCTCTCAGCATGCTGCGTTGAGGCATCGGCAATCCAGTGATCAAGGTCTTCGGCAGATAACCGTGCTGCGTCGACGCTGTCTTGCAATGGCATTGACGCACTGCAGTATTCCAGTGAGCTATGGACTCTGCCTTATTAACTACTGCGTCGACGTTGCTGTAGCATGGAGTTGACGCAGCCAGGTGAAGCTCTGAAATCCTCTTCAGCTGAAGCGTGGACGCATTGAACTCCCAGCGTCGACTCTGTTCTTCATTGTTGTCATCATCTGAAGACAGTGTATAGACTTTATCAGCAGCAGATGAGCAAGTGTGAGCACTGAGAGAGTGTATAGACTTTGTAAGCATTCAGCTCGTGTAATGTATATATTTCATGCAATGTACAGACTTCGTGAGACTTCAATGAAGACAGACGATGTATGGACTTCATGAGAATGCAGCAACCAGTGTATAGACTTCATGCAATGCAATGCAGATGAATGTATAGACTTCATGCAATGCAATGCAGACTAATGTACAGACTTTGGCGAAGCAAAAGTTGTACACACTTCAACCAATAGAAGCACGATGTACAGACTTGAATTCAAGTGATGCACAGTGTACAGACTTCATGAAATTCCATTGTGGATGAATCGACTTGCCAAGCGAAAGGGCTGTACATACTTTAACTTCAACAGAGACGCTGAAGTCTATATAGACTTTAGCAGTGAAACGATGTACAGACTTCAATAGTAAGACAATGACCAAGATGATGCAGACTCTATATAGACTTCAACTCAATCATGCATAATGTAGTCTGATGTGTAGACTTTGAAACGTGAAAGCTACAGTGAAGGAGTGTACACACTTGACCAATTCAAAGGTGAGTCGAGTGTACAGACTTAATGCATTGACGCTGTACAGACTTTGCCTAAGATGCTGTACACACTTAGCCTAAGACAATGCATGAACTGACGTTGTATATACTTAGCCAATGCAATGCACTATGAATGTATGGACTTTAGCCAATGCAATGTATAGGCTTGAATGAGAGTCCAATGTATAGACTTTACGAACAACACGCACCAGAGTGTATAGACTATATGAATTGACTCTGCATGAGACACTCAGATGGACAGTGTTTAGACTAATGCATGAAGCAAAGCAAGAGCTCTTTCAAAACAATTCCAATGCGTCAACGCATTGAGTCCACTGCGTCGACGCACCAGTTGACACATTTTATAGACTAGCTCTGGGACAGACCAGTGAGTTGACGCAATGATCCCATGCGTCAACGCATCATGCAATACTCATGCAAACTCATGCATTCAATGTTGTATATCAGACACAGTCCTATGCAATCATATCAGCAGCCATATTCAAAATACAATATCATAATGCACTGACTGTGTTGCAATCATCAAAACAAATCAGCATGCTATCATCAAAACACAATGCACATGCTTGTGCCTAAGAGGCACAACATCTCTCTCCCGTGGGCGGGTACTTCATCCACCTATTTCCAAGGTATTTTCAAGTCTCTGGCTTGTGTTTACTTTGGTGGCGATCACGTTCTTTCTTAGTATTGGGCATTAGCTTTCTTTCCATCTCTTATCTCTGATCTCCTTTATTTGCTCCACCCTTGCGGTGTGTTTTTTATTTGCTCTTGTTCCACGCCCCGACGTATGTTTTTCTTTATTCCCTTAGTTTAGCTTGTTGATTGAGATAGCATGCCCATGCTAGAGCTTGTTCTGGTTGCCTAGGTTCATGGTTCACATGTTCATAGGTTGATTGAGATCTTTGATTTTTGCTTATCATCTTTATTACACATCAAAACAAAAAAGAAGAAGAGAGGCAAAACAAATCAACACTTCCGTAGAAGCAGATCTTCAGATTCACAGACAGCTCTCTCTCTCTCAGACTCTTCTCTCTGCTCTTGATGGAGTGGTTTTTCTCTGGATTTCTCTCTTGATCCACACACTTCTCTCTCTCTTCTCTCCTTTTTCACTATTCCATCATATCTTCTTGAACCTTTTCCTCAATATATATATATAACTATTCGAGAAACTTAGGTGTGTGGATACCATGTTTCCCACCTGAAAGGTTGGGGCACGTGTCAGAATGTTCTGGACCTCCATCTTCCTCTGATCACGTGCCATCCATCTGGTGAATGCACAACCAACAGTCAGAAAAGGAATAAATATTTTGTCACACACTTAGCACAAGTTGTACCGACGTAGCGAGTGAGTAAGCATAAACTGCATTGAGTAGGAGTTTCCAAGTCAAATAATGCACTGTCTTACTACAAGGTGAATAAGAGATTGCACCAAGTTGAAGTGAGTAAAGACGAGAGATGCACTTACTTGAGAAAACGCATGACGTCATAAGCACGGACCATAGAGTCCAATAGTGCAACAGATATGCACCGACAAGAAATATGCAGTCCAAGCAAGAGTTGCACCGAGATGGCAGAGAGAAATGTGCAGAATGAAGAGAGATGCAAGATAGACTTGCACCGAGTTGGATTTGCACTGAGAAAGGAATGAGCAGACTAAAGAATGCATTCTAGACAAAAATTGCACTGACCCAGATATTGCACCGCCCTCGAGAGGTGAGATGCACTGAGACAGAATATGAACGACAGAACTTGTGCATGAACAAGGACTTGCACTGAGGCAAGCTCTTTATGCGAGAAATGCAGAACTTGGAAAAACTTGCACCGAATAAGCTTATGAACGAGACAATGCATTCACTGACTTAATATTCATTAAGCAAAATGACGAGTGTCAAACAATGCACGGACCTAAATCATGCAACAAGCACAGACCTTCTTCATGCTTAGAAACAAAGAAATGCACCACGTCATACTATGCACGGACATTACGCGAGATGCACCAAGCTCTTCTGAGTCGAACACAAGTGTTGAGCTTATAGAAAGAAACTTGCACCGAGGCAAGGACATACTACGTCTAGAGAAAAGCATGCACTGATCTATTGAATGCATATGAACAGGAGAATGCACGGACCTTTATTGCAAGAGTGCGATAAAAAAAATTGATTTATAGTGTGAGACATCATCAAAACTGTAGGGATGCAACATGGTAGTGGTGGCCCTAGGAGGATCGCTACTTCCTAGAAACGGTCCCAGGAAGACCGTTATTTGATTAAGTTGGTTCCTAGTAGCGACCTTGCGACTGACCACCTTATGAAGTGACAATCAGGCAAAGGACCGCCACGATGTTGGCTTACCATGCTTATTCGAGAAGCTTTCGAGGTGGTTTGGAGATGGCAGTCGCGACAGGACCGCTACCTTCAAGAGACGGCCATAGGAGGACCGTCACTTCCAAGAGATGGCCCTGGGCAGACCGTTTCCTGCCTGTTCAATTCTATGAGTAGCGGCCAGGCTATGACCGCCATTTCCTGTTTTCGGCCATAGAGGTGACCGCGACTTGATTTGCCTGTTAAGTACCGGCCAGGCTATGACCGCCACTTCATGTTTGCGGCCATAGGGGTGACCGCCACTTGTTCTGGGTGTTTCTTTCGCCGGTTTGGCTTCTAGTTGTTGTGGCTTCGACCCCTTGGTTAGCCCATTGTTCCATGGATGTCTTGGACGTCATATGAGGGCTGTGACCATGTTATAGGGTGTTCGGGAGTGCCATTGTATCGAGCGATATTCTGTGTTATTTCGAGGGTCATTATGGTTTTCGGTCAACCCAGTTGTGACCCAGTAGTTGACATGTGACCTCGTGTGTGTCTCGACTATCCCGTGGAGATCGAGACTGTGTTTTGGATGCTTGGAGGTGTTGTCTTACCTCGGTTTACGTGTCCTCATGGTTTGAGGGCTTTGGTGATCCCTCATGTTCTGTGTTTTGCATTATGCGGAATTGTGAGTCCGTTGAGTGGCCTTAGAGGCCGAGGACTCATTATTGATGTGGATCCGGCTGTCTTGTGTCGATCACATGATATGTTTCCCGTGGTTTTTGACTTAGGGACTAGGCTGATTGGCGACGTGTTACCGCTTTGTGCGATGATCTTGACTTGAGTCTTGTGACTCAAGGATCGTTGTGTTAGTAGGTCTAGTTGGTTGTCCTGAGTCTGGCGACAGTTCTGTGTGCTGACTTGTGCTTCGTGGTACTTGTGACAGGTGCGTGTTTAGCTTGTTCGTATTTCCCTATTTTGGGTCTCTATGTCTAGTGAGCCTCCACTAGTCGTAGCCTAACGACACTTTCCGTGTGTCGGCCCACATGGGAGTAGTGGTGGGGCGAGTTCCCGATTGTGACGGTTTGTAGGCTGGTTGTCGTGGGCCCCTTTGTCTTGCTGTGAGAGTCCTACGGGAGGGGAAAATCAGCTAGAGGCCTGACTCAAGACATTGAGCTTGTGTGTGCACACGTGGTCAGGGGCGTTTAGACCAGCGCCGACGGGCGTGACCCTAACTAGTCACTCGTTACTATTGATCCTTGGTTCTTGTTCAGTGTCTCAGTTACCGTGTTCGAGGCGAGTGGGAGACACTTGAGGCGCAGAGTAAGACGTCAGTGGACGCATCTGGCTTTTCTTCTAGTGAGAAGGTGCTTCTGTCACATGACACATGACTTGTGGCTTTCGTGACCATTTTTCGTCACTGTTGACGTGACCTGCCGGGTAGTCTGTGTTCGGCTTCACCCATGGTCAGTGTAGCATACACGACGGTGAGATCGTGTATGTGTTGGTGCTTTTAGACCGTGTGGTCTTGAGTTGGGCTTTTGTCTGTGTAGACGAGCCTGCACGACTGAGGTGTCGTGATGTGTCCTGGCTGTGTAGCCAGAGTTCCATGCATCGATTTAGGGATTGCCGACTATGTGTCTGGGGATCCATGTCCTTGCCGACTAGGAGTAGTTTAGAGGGCCGAGGTTCGACCAGCTACCGTGTTTCTGTTCAGTACGGCTTTCCTCTTTACTTTTGCTGTTAATGCTTTAGTTTAGTTGTTTAGCACTACTGTTACTGTGTTCGTTTCATGGTGGGGATCTGTGGGACTCCTACTGAGCCAGTGAGATGATGCTCACCCCTGACTTTTCAGGTGTAGCTATTCTTCCTCGTGTTTGGAGGTGCAATGCGGTAGTTCTTAGTTCACAGTTTTGCCAGTGTCGGGCTTCCCCCGACTTGAGAGTACGTTCTCTTTCCTGTTATACTGTACTTTAGTTGGACTGGACTCTGCTAGCTCTATAGTTTAATTTGTTTAATTGAAAATATAATTTTATTTATGTTATTTTATCAATCCTGATCATAGTAAATAATTGTTTACTACTTTATTTGGAAGTTCAAAGTACTTCACACACTCCTTTTTATCCCTTCGGAACTTTACCGCTCTTGGGAGGCCTCTTAGAATCCAAGTGGTATCAGGTTTACCCGGTATCCGGAGTCTGGGTCATCACAATGCCAACTTGCATGAGCCAAGGTATGCTTCGCGACTGAGTACGTTTCCTTTTCTAGTTGACTGTACTTTGTGGACTGGACTCTGTAATACATGATACAAGAAATATGAAGTGATCTAGAAGGGGAGGGGATGAATAGATCACTGTTTTCAACCGATTAAAAAATTATTGAAGAATGATTCACTTAAAACAAGCAATCTCGGAGTTGAACCCACAAAAACGCAGTGCGGACAATAGCTCGAGTGGATAGAAGGCACACCACAAAATCACCACAGACAATCACACGAGTACCCAGAGGTTTTTAAGGTGGTTCGGTCAGACCTCCAGTCTGCCTACGTCCACCCCTCACTTCAAATCGAAGTGAGGCTTCACTAGCACCTGCTAGCAAAGCAGACTCAGTCTGCGACAACGGCTGATTCACAGCTTCACCAGGGGAACACCCTCCCCTCTTCCTCCACACCCGGAGGGAACCCTAAGGACGCCAAGTCCCTAGAAACCAGGAAACAATTTCCTCTTCCTCCAACCGGAGGGAACACTAGTGATCTGCAGTCACTAGAACCAGAGACCAAGGTCTCTCTTCCTCTGAATCCCAGAGGGAACACCTCTTCTACGAGAGGGAACAATACTGCAACCTCTGTTGCAAGTAAACCAGAGAGAACACGTCTCTCTCTTCCCCTGAACACCAGGAGGTAACACAGAGAACTTTCAATCAAGAAAGAAAAACAGATAAAAGCGAAAACAAGAAAGAAGGAATCCAAAACTCAGAAACTGGAAACAATGTAGCTCAAACTGAGCAGCAGACTTCGGATTTGATCCGTAAGTCAATACCCATCTTCTGATCACTCTTTTGCTCTCTCTTCTCTCTCAACTGGAACACTCTAGTTTCTCAGGGAGGCTCTTTCTCTTCTGCTCTCACTCAAATTTCTTCTCTATAATCTTGGAGCTCCTCGCCTTTCGTAGATGGTGAGGCAGTGCTTTTATAAGCGATCAGGAGGGTGCATGCAAGTCGTGTGCTTCCCGCGCTCCATCCAGAACCTTCTTGCCACGTGTCCTTAAAGCATTGGTTCCTTTAGTATCGGATCACGTGCAGCCCAGACACCGGTGAATGTTCTTCCTCGGACCACCTTCTTCTTTTTGTTTTTCTTCTTCTCCTACAAAGAATTAAAACGATTAAAACTCAGGGCCACAAAAACTAAAACTGCACGAGGTATGTGGTAGCAATACGAAATGCATAATTCTGAGAACGACACGAGATACACAAGATTACTACAGTACGAAATAAAGAGAGAATGACACGAGGTCAGATGAAAACAGCACAAGGTAAAAAGAGAACGACACGAGATACACAATAATAAAGCTAACACTACAAAGGGAACGACACGAGGTCAGATGAGAACAGCACGAAGTGAGAAGGAAATAGCACGGAATAAAAACGGTAGTAAGACACGCGATCAGAGGAAACCTGGACGAGGATAGAAAGAAGCAACACGAAGACATAAAAACAACATTAAGACACAAACACAGAAGATAACACGAAGACACAAACACAAAAGATAACACGAAGACATAAAACATAAAAGATAACACGAAGACATGAAACACAACTCGAATACAAGATTGCTCGAACTAACGAACGACTCGAAGACGAGGACGACACGAAAACAACATGGACTGAAACCAACTCGAAGACGAAAATGAAAATCGACATGAAGTGTGGTCACAAAGCAAGATAGACACTTCCAACGAACAGCCTTCATATGATATCAGGCGATGTGTAGACTTTGCATTCAAGTGGATGTATAGACTTGGAACAGTCTTCAAGGCAAAAATGTACAGACTTTGAAATAAAGAGTGTACAGACTGAGAGTTCAAGGCCACGATGTATAGACTTTGCCCAAAGAACCGAATGTGTAGACTTTGCATTCAAGTGGATGTATAGACTTGGAACGAAGGTAAAGATGAGGCTGTATAGACTTGGCCAGAACATAAGACTCGAAGACATAGGGGTGACACAGATGGAGCGACACGAGTTGGCACAGAAAGTAGCACGAGGTGCTGCAGTGTTCAGCACGCGATGGAACAAATAACGACGTTCAAAACGGACAACACGAAGTGTAGTAAACACAAACAACACGAAGTAAGAAAGCAACAGTACGGACATACAAGGTACTACCTCATAGCAGTTTTCCTGTTAATCATGGAAATTTCAAATGCATAACATTACGCAAGATATCTGATTAAAATGACAATATTTAACATAGTGTTGCTCATCATCAAAACACTAGGGAAGTCACAAAAATCTAACAATCTCCCCCTTTTTGATGATGGCAACACTATATTAAATAATCAAAGATGAAGTGCAGTGAGATTATGTGAAGATAAGCAAATGCAGACACACAACACACTCGCCTCCTCTGACGACTCCCAAGAGCTCCCCCTGAACACAACATCTACTTTCCTCTGACTAGATAACTCAGAGCACTTATCTTTCGCTCCCCCTCAGCAAAACACAACTCCCCCTCAGCAAAACACAAGCAAGATAAAGCAAGATACTCTCTCCCCCTTTGACATCATCAAAACTAGGGGCAGGTTGGAAGATATCATGAAAAGAAAATTGCTGACAGTGGAGAGAAAACAAGAGAGAGTATGGCTGATAAAGGAAAGTTATTGAGATGTTTAGGCAATTAAGAAAGCCACTAATTTAATGTGAGGAATTTGAAGATCAGTTAGTCAGACTGTGTCCAAAATGGTGAATGAAGATCCGCTTCATACACAAAACCAGATTCTAAGTAAGTAAGGTACAAGATACCAGTATGGTCAGAGTAAGTCTTTACTCAGAGAGTATAAAGCAAGGAAGTCAGGAAAACAAAGATCTGTGGTATTGAAAACAACCAAACCAAGACCTAAATGCCAAGTGAACAGGATCTGGATACCAAGAGGGAGAAAGTTTTTCAAAGATGGTCTAGATCAAAGATAAATCTATCAAGTACACCTTTGACATTAGGGAGACACCTTGTTTAGAGGCAGGAATCCCCAGTTACTTGGTGGCAAGACCACATTACCCCTTCTGACAAGAGGACAGAGATAGTATTCTAACTGGTGTTGACATTAAGGTGACACCTTTACCAGAGGCCAGACACCCCAGTTACTAACCAGATATGTACCATTGCTCTGTATGATCAAGATAGCTAATTAAGCCTGATTTATACTGCCATCTCATGACATGGGATTCTTTCACTTCATTGATGAAAGTCCCAGTTTCTCAATGAACAGTTAACAAGGTTGTTAAAAACTTCTTTCATAAATTTTTCATTAAACTGCACTTGAAACCTTGTAAATTAGTCTTGATTCAGTTTGAGAATAATACACCAGCTCCAAAGTTTTTCCAGACAAAACACTATATATCTCATTTCGGACTTAACCAGACTAAGTAGGTATGCTGTACTGGCTAGATCAGAAGTCAGTTACAGTGTAGGAAGATATTCTTGAATTCAGATTTTGATCTCAGTGGAACTAACAGCTGAAATTCCACCAAGAAATTAGATGAACAGTCTTATCAGATAAAAACATCCAAAGATTTCTTTTATACACCTACTCAACCTGATTCTCTTATAGGGTCAGCAAAAATCCGTTCAAAGTATGTTCAGATTTGGCCAAAAGAGCATGACTCCTATTATTAATCTAGCTCCCCCTGAGACCTTGACTCCAACTCAGACTTAACCGAGACAAACCTCAAAACACCTCAAAGAAAACAAAGTGATATCAATCAGTACGAGTGAATCAGCAAACACTCATAATGAGGTTATTTTCAGCAACAGACAATGAGTATAGATAAGCACAAGAGCACATGACAGATTATTCAGAGATCAATTATTCAATCATGAAATTCTGTAAATACCTAATTCTCTGCGCAATATGCTAAATTTTTCAGTATCCAATGATTTAGTGAAAATATCTGCAATTTGTGAGTTAGTGCCAACATGGATCAACTCAAAGGTCTTCCTAGCTACTTCATCTCGAATAAAATGATGCCTGATTTCGATGTGTTTAGTTCAAGAATGAAGTACAGGATTCTTTACAATGTTTATTGCACTAGTATTATTACAAAAGATGGAAGTGCAACCTAGCTCAACTGAGTAATCCAGAAGCTGGTGTTTTATCCATATAACCTGTGTGCCACAGCTCCCTGCTGCCACATACTCAGCTTCAACAGTAGAAAGAGCCACATAGTGTTGCTTCTTGGATCCCCAAGAGACTAGGCACCCTCCTAAAAATTCGCAGTGACCACTAGTACTTTTCCTGTCCAATTTACATCCTGCATAATCTGCATCTGTATATGCAATGAGATCTAAACTACATGATGCAGGATACCAAAGACCTAGATCATGGGTAGCAGATAAGTATCTAAAGATTCTTTTTACAGCTGCCAAATGCAATTCAGTAGGCCTAGACTGGTATCTGGCACACATCCCTACACTAAATTGAATGTCAGGCCTGGATGCTGTTAAGTAGAGGAGTGAACCGATCATACCTCTATATAATTTAGCATCCACCTCTTTACCTTTTTCGTCTGAATCCAGTGAGGAGTTGGTGCCCATGGGTGTTGAGATGGTCTTGAGATTGGTCATTCCAAACCTCTTCAGCATCTCCAAGGTATACTTGGTTTGATTTATGAAACAACCATCCTCCATCTGTTTGACCTGCAGCCCAAGAAAATACTTTAGTTCGCCAACTAAACTCATTTCAAATTCATGAGACATAGATTCAGAAAATTCTTTACACAATTTTGAATTGTTAGATCCGAAGATGATATCATCAACATATACCTGGACCACTGTTAAATCCTTTCCGAGATTTTTGGTGAAGAGGGTTTGGTCAACCTTACCTCGAGTGTAGCCCTTGCTCAAGAGGAATTCAGAGAGTCTCTCATACCAGGCTCGGGGAACCTGCTTCAATCCATAGAGGGCTTTATTCAACCTAAAAACCATGTTAGGCTGAACAGAGAAATTAAAACCTGGTGGTTGTTCAACATATACCTCTTCCTTCAATACCCCATTTAAGAATGCGCTTTTGACATCCATCTGTTGCAGCCGAATGTTCCTAGAGCATGCAAATGCAAGCAGAATTCGTATAGCTTCCATCCTAGCCACTGGGGCATAGGATTCATCAAAATCCACACCAAATTCCTGACTGTAGCCTTGAGCTACAAGTCTTGCTTTGTTTCTAGAAATCGCTCCATTCTCATCAACTTTATTCTTGAAAACCCATTTAGTGCCAATGACATGAGTGTTATCAGGTCTGGGAACTAGTTCCCATACAATATTTTTCTCAAATTGATTTAATTCCTCACACATGGCGGATAACCAAGAATCATGTCTTAAGGCTTCTTCCACAGATTTGGGTTCCACCTGAGATACCAATGCAGCTAAGTCCTGTTCTTGGACAATTCTAAAATGAGACCTTGTCCTAGGAGGATCATGCACATTGCCTATGACATTTTCACTAGGGTGGTCTTTGTGAAATATTATCTCACCTGAGGGTTCACCTACCTCAGCTGCTCCTTCTTGCTGTGAGTTTTCTGGTTGAGCAGCTGGCTGCATCTCTTCTTCTTCAATTCTCTCCAAGAAATCTCCCTCATTAGATGGCTCCCTGTCATCATTCATCACTTTGTTAGAGAAATCATTTTCATCAAACACTACATGCGGTGTTTCTTCAACAGTTTGATCATCTTTATTGAAAACTCTGTAGGCCCTTGAGGTTTCTGAATATCCGAGAAAAATTCCAGGAGAGCTTCTAGCTTCAAATTTGTCCAAACCATTCTTACCATTATTGTGAATAAATCATTTAGAGCCAAAAACTTTAAAGTAAGAAATGTTTGGCTGCTTACCCTTGAGAAGTTCATAAGGAGTTTTCCTATGAGTAGGTCTTACCAAGGCTCGGTTTAGAATGTAGCATGCAGTATTCGCAGCTTCAGCCCAAAATCTCCTTGGAAGTCCACTCTCAATCAGCATAGTCCTGGCCATTTCAATGATTGACATGTTTCTTCTCTCAACAATTCCGTTCTGCTCCGGTGTCCTGGGAGAAGAGAATTTGTGAGTCACTCCCTCTCTTGAGCAAAATTCAAAAAATGAAGAGTTCTCAAACTCTCCTCCATGGTCAGATTGAATTGTAATGATATTATGTTCACCTTACAGTTTGATTTTATTGAACAGTTCTTCAAAGTGACCAAAAGCATCATTTTTATTTGCTAAACAAAACAACCAAGAAAATCTAGTGAAGTCATCAACTATGACTAATCCATATCTCTTACCTGACAAACTTTGTATGCGAGTAGGACCAAAGAGATCCATGTGCAAATGCTGCAGTGGTTTACATGAAAGACTCTCAGTTCTCAACGTAAAAACTGCACGAGTCTGTTTACCTTGTGCACAAGCATCACATATAGCTTGGATCCTAACTGAAATCTTATTCTAGGCAAACCTCTAACTAGGTTATGCTTAGACAGTTTATTCATTGTAGACAAACTGGCATGGCCTAGACGCCTATGCCAGTCAAAAGCAACCTATTCAGAGTTAGCAGACATACACAAGTTAGTTTCAGGATTATCATCCAGGTCTACGATGTATACGTTGTTTACTCTATGACCTTTGAACATGACGCTATCAGAATTCAGCTCAAAAATAGTGCAGGAATTGTGGTCAAAGAGTACCTTGTGTCCTTTGTCGCAGAGTTGACTTATACTTATCAAGTTGTGCTGAAGTCCTTCTACAAGATACACATCTTCAATGGAGTTAGTAGAGGACTTACCAACTGTACCAATTCCAATTATTCTTCCTCTGTTATTTCCACCGAATTTGACCAGGCCCCCAAACTTCATTTTCAGTTTGCTAAATTTGGACCGGTCTCCTGTCATGTGCCTGCTACAGCCGCTGTCAAGATACCACTTGTTATGCTCGGCTGCCAGGCTAACCTGCGAGAGTTCAGACACAGTAATGTGGGACCCAATTCAAATTGGGTCCAAAGACAGTTTTCATTTTATCCAAATCACACTTAGGAATCCACATTTGTTTTACTGTTCTTTTCAGTGATTTCATGTAGATTGATTCTTCCTTCTTGGCATTTCTCAGTGGGTGTTGAATGAGCCTATTCCTATTAAAATTATGCTGTTTCTAAGCAGAGAAATTGTTGTTTGGCCTCTTAGAGGAAACACGTGTGTGCTGAGCATAATTCATGTAACCATCTTTGTTCAAATGAAAATTGTACTGAAGGTGGTGCATGTTTGCATGCTTTCCTTGATAACTAGTATGCTGAACTTTCTCAGCAAAGCTGTTCACCTTTCTAGTGACATCAATAGGAATGGTCCTGTGAAAACCTTTCCACAACTGTTGCACAGGAACAGTTCTAGTCTCAGGATTTCCTGACTTAGCCTGCTGACCAGTGGATTGAATAGATTTGCTGGTCGAAACCTTCAATGTAGAGATAGATTTGGAACTGGATGGGGTTTCCAGTTTTTCTTTGCCCTTGGCGGGGCAGAACGTGACAGTTTTAAATTCAAAGGGTTTTTTACTTGTGGGATTGTATCCTAATCCCTCCCTATTGAAGTTTACCCTCGACCCTAGAAGGGCATCCAGATTGTTTCTCCCCTCTGTAAATTTTTCTAGCATTTTTCCTTTGTCCTCAATCTCCTTCTGAAGTTTATTACATTGGTCCTGGAGTTCCTGATTAACTTTTGTAACCGCCTCATATTTTTCTGCAATCAGTCTATACTCCTTTTTACTCTCTTCAATTTTACTCTTCAGCTCATTCATCATAGCTAGATTTTCCTCTCTTTCCATTCTAAACTTCTCGATCTCACTTCTAGCCTGATCTAGCTCAATGGCCATCTCCTTGGTTTTCATGTTGTCCGTAACAGCAATAGAGTGTTCCTCAGAAATAGAGTGAAACTTTCGTTTAAGCATTCTGTGCTCCTTGGTTAGAAAATTATATTTAGCTAACAGGTCGCCATAGGCGTCCTCCCAATCATCCAAAGTAAAATTCTCAAATAAGTTCGTTACCTCTTCCTCATGGTTGGCCATGAGGCAAGTCTTCTCTTCACCTTCACTGGACGAGGTGGCTTCTGGATCCTCCTCCTCGTCGCTCCATGTGCACAGCATAGCTTTCTTCTTCTTGTGCACCATCTTCTTCTGGTATCCGGGAGTCTTAGCTTGCAGCTCTGGACATTCACTTTTCATGTGACCAGGTTTCTGACAATGGTAGCATGTAACTTTCTTAACAAACCGGTTCTTCTCAAGTTCTCGTTCAGGAGACTTCCTTGCAACATTAAATCTCTTTCCCTGGTAGAATTTCCCTTTAGTTCTCAAGAACTTTCTGAATTGCCTGGTGAGCATGGCCTGCTCGCCCTTGTCCAGGTCTGAGAATCCGTCAGAGTCTTCGCTGCTACCACCACTGCTGTTGCTGCTGCTGTTCTTCTTAGTATGTCGTGAGACTTTCAGAGCAACATTCTTTCCCTTTCTGTCATGTCCATCATTCCCTTGTCTGAAGTTCATTTCGTGGGTCATGAGAGACCCAATCAGCTGGGTTACTAACATGGTGGATAAATCTCTAGATTCCTCTATGACGGTCACCTTAGTATCCCAGATGGGAGTTAGGGACCTAAGGATCTTCCTGACAATGTCTTCTTGCTGAATCTCCCTTCCAAATCCTCTCAGACTATTGATGATCACAGACAATCTAGCATACATTTCTGTGATCGACTCCTCTGGCTTCATCTTAAACAACTCATACTGAGTTGTAAGCATATTGATCTTGGTAGCTTTCACTTGAGATGTGCCCTCATAAATTAACTGCAATTCATTCCACATTTTCTTTGCAGTCTTGCACGCTGAAATCCTCAAGTACTCTTCCGGGTGGACGGTGCACTGTATGATGCTAAGAGCTGTCCAATTCAGTGCGGAGAGTTTAACCTGTTCCTCTGTCCATATGTCTTCGTTTGGTGGAAGTTGGTACGGACCATCTGTAATTACTCTCCAGAGCTTGTGGCTTTGAGCCCTGATGAAGACTTCCATCCTGTTCTTCCAAAAGAAATAGTTATTACCATCGAAGAAAGGGGGACGGGTGATTGACTGCCCTTCAGCAATGTAGCTGCGAGGACCAGCGGATCCGTTTCCCTGGCCGTTGGACCACATATTGGGAAAACCTGTCTCTAATACCAATTGATACAAGAAATATGAAGTGATCTAGAAGGGGAGGGGATGAATAGATCACTGTTTTCAACCGATTAAAAAATTACTGAAGAATGATTCACTTAAAACAAGCAATCTCGGAGTTGAACCCACAAAAACGCACTGCGGACAATAGCTCGAGTGGATAGAAGGCACACCACAAAATCACCACAGACAATCACACGAGTACCCAGAGATTTTTAAGGTGGTTCGGTCAGACCTCCAGTCTGCCTACGTCCACCCCTCACTTCAAATCGAAGTGAGGCTTCCACTAGCACCTGCTAGCAAAGCAGACTCAGTCTGCGACAACGGCTGATTCACAGCTTCACCAGGGGAACACCCTCCCCTCTTCCTCCACACCCGGAGGGAACCCTAAGGACGCCAAGTCCCTAGAAATCAGGAAATAATTTTCTCTTCCTCCAACCGGAGGGAACACTAGTGATCTGCAGTCACTAGAACCAGAGACCAAGGTCTCTCTTCCTCTGAATCCCAGAGGGAACACCTCTTCTACGAGAGGGAACAATACTGCAACCTCTGTTGCAAGTAAACCAGAGAGAACACTTCTCTCTCTTCCCCTGAACACCAGGAGGTAACACAGAGAACTTTCAATCAAGAAAGAAAAATAGATAAAAGCGAAAACAAGAAAGAAGGAATCCAAAACTCAGAAACTGGAAACAATGTAGCTCAAACTGAGCAGCAGACTTCGGATTTGATCCGTAAGTCAATACCCATCTTCTGATCACTCTTCTGCTCTCTCTTCTCTCTCAACTGGAACACTCTAGTTTCTCAGGGAGGCTCTTTCTCTTCTGCTCTCACTCAAATTTCTTCTCTATAATCTTGGAGCTCCTCGCCTTTCGTAGATGGTGAGGCAGTGCTTTTATAAGCGATCAGGAGGGTGCATGCAAGGCGTGTGCTTCCCGCGCTCCATCCAGAACCTTCTTGCCACGTGTCCTTAAAGCATTGGTTCCTTTAGTATCGGATCACGTGCAGCCCAGACACCGGTGAATGTTCTTCCTCGGACCACCTTCTTCTTTTTGTTTTTCTTCTTCTCCTGCAAAGAATTAAAACGATTAAAACTCAGGGCCACAAAAACTAAAACTGCACGAGGTATGTGGTAGCAATATGAAATGCACAATTCTGAGAACGACACGAGATACACAAGATTACTACAGTACGAAATAAAGAGAGAATGACACGAGGTCAGATGAAAACAGCACGAGGTAAAAAGAGAACGACACGAGATACACAATAATAAAGCTAACACTACAAAGGGAACGACACGAGGTCAGATGAGAACAGCACGAAGTGAGAAGGAAATAGCACGGAATAAAAACGGTAGTAAGACACGCGATCAGAGAAAACCTGGACGAGGATAGAAAGAAGCAACACGAAGACATAAAAACAACATTAAGACATAAACACAGAAGATAACACGAAGACACAAACACAAGAGATAACATGAAGACATAAAACACAAAAGATAACACGAAGACATGAAACACAACTCTAATACAAGATTGCTCGAACTAACGAACGACTCGAAGATGAGGACGACACGAAAACAACATGGACTGAAACCAACTCGAAGATGAAAACGAAAACCGACATGAAGTGTAGTCACAAAGCAAGACAGACACTTCCAACGAACAGCCTTCATATGATATCAGGCGATGTGTAGACTTTGCATTCAAGTGGATGTATAGACTTGGAATGGTCTTCAAGGCAAAAATGTACAGACTTTGAAATAAAGAGTGTACAGACTGAGAGTTCAAGGCCACAATGTATAGACTTTGCCCAAAGAACCGAATGTGTAGACTTTGCATTCAAGTGGATGTATAGACTTGGAACGAAGGTAAAGATGAGGCTGTATAGACTTGGCCAGAACATAAGACTCGAAGACATAGGGGTGACACAGATGGAGCGACACGAGTTGGCACAGAAAGCAGCACAAGGTGCTGCAGTGTTCAGCACGCGATGGAACAAATAACGACGTTCAAAACGGACAACACGAAGTGTAGTAAACACAAACAACACGAAGTAAGAAAGCAACAGTACGGACATACAAGGTACTACCTCATAGCAGTTTTCCTGTTAATTATGGAAATTTCAAATGCATAACATTACGCAAGATATCTGATTAAAATGACAATATTTAACATCGTGTTGCTCATCATCAAAACACTAGGGAAGTCACAAAAATCCAACAATACATTTATTTAATTGTAAAATATAAATTTTATTTCTGACATTTAATTAATTAATTATGTAGTTGATTCCTTTAGTTATTTTAAATTTCGATGCACTCCCACGATGTTAATCTAACCCTTCCGAGCTCCGTGACTCATGAGTGATGGGTCAAATTCGAGTCGCGTCGATTCCTTTCCGATACTCAGGTCTTGGGTCATTACAAGTTTTTTGCGTGATGTCATGAGACCGAGGGAAGAGAAGAAGGAGAGAAGTCTCACTAAGTGTAGAGGCCAAGTAGTAGGGAAGTACGAATACTGGTGCCGGAGAGGGAAAGTACAAGGGATGTCTCTGGAGCCTCCCCTCGTCCCTCTTATAAGGCCTGGCTAGGAGCGACACGTCTATCTCATCCTAATAGACGAATGGTCGAAGGCTAAACTGCCACCGCCAATGATACTCGGTGGGAAACCTGAACGCCGCTCCGATGCCTACTGCGTCCCGTTTCTCCAGATGCGAAACGATACCACCATGATGACAGTAATGCCATCCAACGCAAAGGAGGACCGCCTTGCGCACCATGAAAAGCTGCGTGCGGCGAGATGCCCCGTGTCAGAGGTTGGGAAGCTTCGTGAAAGCTCCATTGAGTTTTTCCTTCATTGGACCTCATACACTTCTACTCGAGCATCGAGCACCGAGCACACTCGATGCCCCGAGTGGGGGGCTAGTGAGGAGGGAAAAATGTGTCAAACTCAGCACGACCCAACAACGCCAAGTCCATTGCTGCCCAAAGTAGCCCGACCTGTAATGGCTCTCTCCAACCGACCAACGCCCCCAAAGCACAGCTTAGGTGAGGCCCATCAAGGCCTGGCCAGCCCATGGAAATGATCCTCACGTCATGCTCTCTAGGCGCCGTAAGACTCGCCAACGGACGAACGTGAAAGCTGCCATTATGAGACTTATCCCGACAGGTTTTATATCGTGCCCACGTCACCGAGATGCCTGCCACATTGCCCCTCCTATAAGAGCAGGCGAGTGAATGATGGAAGATCCTCACGATCGAGCAGGACACCACTCCACTAACTACGTTGTCACTACTAAGCTAAAGAGGATATAACCCCACCGTGATTAGTATAAATAGGTCCCTGGACGGACGTACATGGGGACACGGGCAAAGAATCACCCTCGCACATAGAAAGGATCACCCGCAGAATAATATGCGGAGAGAGAGACAACCCCAGATAGAAACTCCACGACAAAGTTGGCAGGCGATACAGAGAAGGTTGATTGAGGGTCCTTCACCCCATTCTCTCAACTCATTCTCTATCTCGAGGGCTCCATCTGACAATCTGTCTATTGTTTGCAGGTTCTCTCGAGATGATCGACAATTCTTTCTCAATAAATAAATCTTAAAGATAGTAAAAGACGAAGGAGATATTTCACAACCTTTAATATATATATATATATATATATCTTCCTCTTATCTGCCTCCACTCTCCTTGGTCGAGGAAGAATCGGAGAAATGAGCAGAAGAAACATAAGAAAGGATGAACGGTGGGCAAAACCTGGCCTGGCCAGAGAGAATCGCCGGATCGGTCACCCACCACCATGTCACCACCACCGCTGCAAACACATAACACAACGAGATGCATCTGATCAAGAGTTGCCCAAGACGCTAAATAGGAAATTACACACGTGCGACCCCACGTATGGGACAGTAAATGCACACGTTCATATCGGAACAGCTTTTAGCCAAATTGGGGGTCGAAAAACAGGCAAGGAAAGACAGATCAGAAGAGCACACGGTAGCAACATGGCATGGTGACCACCACCCAACGGCACCCTTGAACTGCTGCTGTCCACGGGATCTGTGTTGCGCCCTCCTCTGTCCCAAGTCTGATTCCATAAAAAGCACATGGTTGTGAACAAGAGAGAGAGAGAGAGAGAGAGAGAGAGAGAGAGAGTATCACTCGATTTCGGTTTCTTTCATCACCGGATCTTGGCACACAAGTGCACGAATGAATCCATCTACTTCGCAGCCAGGAGGAGGAGGGAGGCAAAATTAAATGCTGCTTGACATACGTAATGTGAAAAAAGGGTTGAAAAAAAAGCCCCCTTGAAATAATGTTTTTTTAAGAGAGAAAACTTCGGGAACTCTCCATTTCAAATCCCACGCCCTTTTGGTCTTCTATCTATCCATCGGCGAGGGGGCACGGCACGCAATCTATTTTTTCTTTAAAAAAGAAGAAAAAAAATGGCGGGGAAAGCTCACAATTGCGTAACAACATGGATATATATATATATATATATATATATATAACCAAGGTCCCCGATTTCTAACATAGCGTGTTAGCATTCATCAGTCTCACATGCCCCGCTGACCAAGTGTATGTCGGCATACAATTGAAGCCATCGAATGGTACCGGACATGCTGCTACTTCGGACAAAAACCAACACATATAGATTACTGATCAGTGGAGGCGAACACTCTACGGTCTGTGTTAGATATATTTTCATACATCATCACTACAGCCAGATTCATCGTAGAGATTTTAAACTGAATGTGAAGAGAAACACACCATAGCAACATCAAAATAATAGCTGCAGTACTGTGATGCAGCAGCAGATACATAGATGCATTGGTTTAATGACAGACCGACCGACCGACGTCCACAACCAGAAAAATTGAAGATTGCCTGCCCACCTGCAGACGATGTCGTGATGACTGGAAAGGACGCGCTTAGACGCATCAAATGCTCCAGTCACCTCATCTGTGGACAAGCACAGATCAAGAAATCGCGCGTGTTAACAAGAAAAGGGGAAAAAGAATACTCATGGAATTACATGTTCCATGACAACCATAAGAAGCCGATCGAGTAATGAGATATTCTTTCCCCTTTCCCGTTGTGTCAGCTATCAACATGTACACAGATCAGCCGCCATGTTTTGTCCCGGTCAAACTGCTTCCTTCATGGGTTTCACTACGCTGTTCGTAAATCGAAGCAGAGAAGATCGAGTTGGGAACCAAGTATAAGCTTCAGTCAGTCTGTCAGTGCAAGAAGAGAAAAATGGGGATAAATGAGAACCAATAGGGTATCAGGACGGCAAGTCTAGTGGGAACGAATTAAGCTTTTAACCCATAATTGCAGGAACGAAGAGGCGATGTTAAGGACAAGATCACCATTCATTGCTTTTGTCCTCCTTCTTCTTCTTCCTTTTTTTTTTTTTTCTGCATAGGAAGCACAAATGCATCTCAGAATGATTTCTACGGCAAGCAGATTCCAATTTGACACACGTTCATTAAAGAGAAGGTAAAAGGAATAACTGGCCCCTGCAAGTAGACGGCTGACACGACTTGGGGCGGGGGGGGAGAAAGAATGAAAAGCCCATACATTAATATTGCTGCTTACTTCCATTTTGGCAACCATCTTAAGCACTTTTCCGAGAAGATGATGTGGTTGTGGACCTTGGGGCGGCTTGCTTAAATGCAACGGTGGGAGCAATTCTGCAGTTCCTCCTCTGGTGCTCCAGCACAAGCTCCCCTGCAAACCAATCCAGCTTCTCTGAGTTTGTCTGCTCGCTGATCCTCCTGCCTCCGAACATCATAGACTCCACATTCTTCTGTTTCAGCATCTCCTCCGCGACTCCCAGTAGCATCTTCACGTTCCCAGGACTTGGGTCGGAGTCTACATCGAGACCAAAGGGACCCAAACTGGACGTATTTACCTGTAGTTGAAGAAAGGAAGCACCACAAGCGGGTGGGAAACATCCATCTTGTTTCAATAAATTTCTTTGCTAGGTGGTTCATATATTAAAAACAAAAAACAAAAACAAAACAGACTACCATCTCGCCAACTACATTTCATTTGTGTGTTAAGGTAAGATGCATTGTGTATTCGTGGTGGTTTGGCAGTTCTTTCTCCTTCTAATTCTTTCGCTCAAGTAGTATTCATCAAACTGCCTCTGAAATAAATGTTGTGAATAATCAATCAGCCAAAAGATTGAACTTTGCAATCGTTTATTAGAAATGTCATTCAATAAAAAAGATTCCTAAGAAGATGATGAACTGGGCCGGGGAAGCTGGCGCGTTTGGCAGTCAAGAACCCTTCATTGACAGAGACAGAGAGCTGGCCAGCTAGTTACACCCGAATTGACAGCTCCACATGTCCATCTCAGACTACCAGCCATCCCTGGGTCTTCTCTACCTTCCATCCTTCCTTACCCAACTATTCTATCGATCTCACGGTAAACTTGCATCAGCACCCAGAATTCCCGCCAAATTAAGGCCCCGCTTGGTTGGGATGATCAGGTTGAGAGATTATGAAAAATCCAGTGGGCCGCATGTTCTGAGCCACAGTACAGATTTAATGAGGGAGGCCAATCGCTTTTGGAAACATGGTCGGGGCAAAACCAGACTGATTGGACGGAAGGGAAGAACCGCCGCCATCGCCTGATCCGGTGATGCTCTTGTTGGGTGCCAATTGGAATGGTAATTGTGCTGTGAGAAGCAACTCCGACCAACCCTGGTCTGGTCCCCTGTTGCTATCTGTATGTATATACCTATTACCTAGGTTAGGAGTTTCGAAAAGATGATCTTTAAAGATTACTTGGTGATCATACGAACAGTCAAGGACCAAGGATTATCCTGTTCATTCTGTTTCTTGTCGGAACACACTCGTCTATCTTCCGGTGTCAAATTTTTGTCCAGCAGGGATGGGGGAAAGAAAAAGAGAGACAATTGAACCCACAAGGCCTACTTATACATGTATGTATATAAATATATATATACAAAAGAGAACACAAATTGTTAGCATATGATAATGCGTATTAGCCAACTGACAGAGGCAGTCAGGCGCCGCCGGCCAATTAACCTACCTGGATGCGGACGTAGTTACTGCTCCGGCACTGCCCGAAGGCCAACGCCACCGCGTGGTCCACGAGGTCCGCCGCCCCGTCCGACGTGATCCGGGCGATGGGCCGTGCCCACTCCCTCGCCCTCCACCGCCTCACCTGCTCATACCCATTCCACTGCCGTTGCCTCCCACTGGCACTGTGCGCCGCCGCCGATGAGGGGGAAGCAGCCGTCGCCGAGGACACGCAGCATGGCCCTCTCCCCCCGCCGCAGCCGGCGCGCCCTTCCCCTGCTGACGCCCCCGACGGCGTCTCCACCGACACCGCGCCCCCGCACCCCAGGGACAGCACTAGCAGGTCCTCCACACCCCGCACGAAGGGGAACTCCTGCTTGTTGTGGAGAACGTGGGTGATGGCGGCCGTCGCCGGGTTGCTCATGGTCAGCCCCCCGTCCACACCGACGCACCTGGTGGTGCCGTCGACGGACCGCACGTCCACGGGCTCGAACCTCCCCGGTTCCGCCCACGTCGCCCGGCACACCTCCCATAGCCGGAAGTCAAAGCCGTCGGCCTCGAGGGCGTCCGCCCGCGAGAAGAGAAAGGGTGCGCCACTGCGCAGGTCGTAGCAGGGTATGAGCACCGGCTTCACCGTGTCCCGCAGCGTCAGCACCTCCCCGAACGCCTCCTTCATTGCCCACTCGACTCCCGCCGTCGCCGCCGCGATCCTGCCCTCCATGGTCACGTCGCCGCCAGAGCAGAACATGCGTCCGAGCAGCCGATGTCGGCCGTCGCCCCGTCCGCCTTTCTTGTGGACGAAGAAGCGATGCCCTTTGTCGACGAGGAGGCGCCAGGTCTTATCGGCGGGGAAGATGGGGCGACGCCCGTCCCGAGTAGCGAAGAGCATGGCCGTGAAGATGCCCCCCACGCCGGTGCCCGCGGCGACGTCGAAGTAGTCAGAGATGCGGGCATCGGGGTCTCCGGACTTGCTCCTGAGGGCCTGCTCCAGGTAGGCGAGGGCCCGGCCGGGGAGAATGCCACGCATGCCGGCGCCGCCATCGATGCTGAGGATGCAGACCTTGCCCCTTTGGCTCTTGATGTAGCCGGCGAGGGGCGGAGATGCCGTCGCTGCTCCGGCCGTGGACTCGGGAAGGCCGGGAGGAAGGGGCCGGGGAACCCAGACCTGCTTGTTGTCGTCGTCGTAGCCAAAGAGGAACTTGGACTCGAGAATGGAGAAGATCTCGTAGCTGAGCTTGTCAGTGTCAATGCTAGGTTCGAGCACGCTCTGATGCTGCTCGGCCGCCGTCGCCGCTGCACCAGCTGCGTCCATCGTCTGCTCTTTGGGCGACGGACGCGGCGCCGGCGATCGAGGAGGAACGGCGGAAAAGGTGTCTAATGTGGGGAATAAAGGATGGATCGGCTTCTTCTTCTACTCCGGCTGGGGGACCTGACGGGCATGGGCGGGGGGTGTGAATCCTCTTTCCTCGTCTCTGGACTCTCGATGGGGAGTGGGGTGGGAGGTAAATCCCTATGTATATCTATGTATATGTATATGTATTTGTAAAATGACACAGACGAGGAGGAACTTGGAAGAGGGGATTGTTCTTGGTATCTGTTGATATAACTAATGTTATTTTATTTTTTATTTATTTAGGCCTCTCCAACTATATTATTATCGGTATATATATATATATATGGGGGATGTTACCATGGGGCTGGCACCACCTGGTGTCGGCACCCCCCCCCCATGCATTTACGAGGGGGGGGGGGGGTGGGCCCGGCACCAGGTGGTGCCGGTCCCATGGGATCACCCCCCTTATATATATATATATATATATATATATATATATAAGCTGATGTGTCCCCTGTGGTTCTGGAGTTTTGATGATGACAGATATTATGTCTCATTATGTTTACATCCTTGATGATATAATCCTGTTGCATTATGAGAAACTGTCAGAACATGTTTAAGGATGACTCACAGGTCATAAAGTTAACGCAAGTCAAAGTCAAGTCATGACAGGTAAGGTTAATGCTAAGATCAGGTAATGCTCTGTTAGTTCTCCTGCATATATTCAGTTCATATCTGCTATATGCATTCACTTCATCGGTTCATGTTCATTGTGCCTGAAAGTCTATACATTCTCCGGTGTTTCATTGCATCAGTCATACAGTCTGCACTCTACATTCATGCCATAGTCTATACATTGCCTTGCCTCTCCATGCATATGCAAGTCTATACATCAGTCAGCATAGTCTAGACAGAAGTGGGTCGACCCCCCTTCCAGATGGGTCGACCCCCCAGATTCGTAAGTGTCACGCCCCGATGCGGAAACTCGGGACGTACAGTTAGGGACAAGCGAGCAAGAATATAAATAATTCCGAACCATTGCAACCATTGCACAAAAGGTTGGAAAAGATAATCATCAGAGTTTTATTGATAATAAAGTTGAGTACAACTGGGTAGAACAACTATATCCAAATAATATTCAAAATACTAGAACAACCTCTCACTAATACTAAGGGTACAAACTGACTCAATCAACTAAAACTAACACTCGAGTCACTCCAGTCCATCCCCGATATGATCATCACCTGGAAAGGGGGAAACAACAGTAGGAGTGAGCTAACGCGCTCAGTAGATAACCATAAGCAGATATAAGTGATTAACCAATTATTACAGTTTATATGAATGCAGTAAATAAAGAATGACGATACGATAAATGAAACAATGTAAAGAAATATCTTACAAGGTCAAGAAATATGACAATTACCACAAGTAATGAACAAGTAGAGCAAGTAATAATAGAGAATTGGCCAGTATTCAAGTATGTTACACATGTAACCAAATAACCACGCACGATTCAAGTATCAAGAATTTGTTCTAGACGTAACATGTCAAGTCAAGTATTCGGGTGCAATGCCTCACCCTGTCACAAACATCCCATTGGGCTCACTGTCTTTTCGGGCGCTCTCCCCAGGACCAGACCGGGCCCTTATGATGCGTTGGCATTTATTTCGTTTGGATCTACGATCCCCCGTCTAGACATAGTCATTTATGGCCAATATAATCAGTAGAATTTCTGTCAAGTACAAGATCTAAAGGACGACACTTGTCTCCTTTGATTCAAGAGTATAAACACGACGAGAAACCCAAAACTGAGGGTAGTCGTACGGCAAAACACCGGGCCGTACTCACGCAAGTAACGAGTCACGGAGTCAAGAATGAACGGTTGACAGTAAGCCGTTCGAGAGAAGAGAAGTAAGTTCCGAAGAACGAATATACGGACCGTACGAGGCCGTATTCCAGATATACGGTTCTAGAGAATCCGTATTAAGTATAAGTGATATTAATTCTAATCATAAGTTAAATTGTGCAAAAGGGCTACCGGGTCACCAATGACAATTAAACCAATCAGATTATGGTTCAATGTCCAATGGTCGATTCCGGGCTCAAATATGACCGAAGATTAACCAAGGATAATCGGTCTTTTATCGAGTTAAAACGATAACGATCGGGCCATTTAAAAGACATACAGTATACAATATACCATATAAGCCAAAAATTTGCCCATTTATACTCAAGTAGTGAAACCAGCGATTAAATCATGTAATCCACTGTTTAACCATGGATAAAATTATCTCACGGTAAAAATTCATCCCACGGTAAAAATGGGAATTTACCGGATAGAGTGTCCGGTTC
This sequence comes from Amorphophallus konjac, assembly GCA_022559845.1. NCBI lineage: Eukaryota > Viridiplantae > Streptophyta > Magnoliopsida > Alismatales > Araceae > Amorphophallus > Amorphophallus konjac. The sequence goes on along the minus strand of CM040123.1, from coordinate 183,132,733 downwards.
AAATTATAATTTAATCGGCCAAGACTTGCCATAAGTCAGCCATAGGTTAATGGTCTACGGTGATTTTACAAAATTTTACTACGGTAAATTTTTAACCAAATTACATGCGATTTACTAAGATTAATCATCATGATTTAACAATTAACAAAAGTAAATATTGCATATAATTGAAATTTAATCATCTATTTACTCTATATATATATATATATTGTTAAATGGGTTAATCATCTTACTGATTAACACTGATTAACGTTGCTTATATCTACTTCTGATGCTAATTTCATGCTAAATTGAATTATAATCTTCTTACTGATTAACACTTAACACTGATTAACGTTGCTTACACTAATTTAACACGTGATTGTATCTGATTCTGATGCTAATTACATGCTAAATCGAATCACTTATGCTAATTACATGCTAAATCGAATCATAATCTTCAATAATTTGATGTCAAACTAATTTAACAACGTGCTCTCTCATTCTATGTATTTAAACTTGAAGTTCGGCCTTGGTTACCTACCTTAAATCGAAGAATAAGGAAGATACGGAAGAAGAAGAACAGTACTCCTCCTAAGCCTTAGCTTCCTGCGATTTCCTTCCAGCAGCAACTTAACAGAGATAGGAAATAGGAAGAGGCAAAGCCTCCCTATTTATAGATGACAGAAGGTTATAGATGACAGAAGGAGAAACGTGAGGCTCCTTCCAAGCAAGGTGGACACGGCGCTGCGGGTGGCCAGAAATGTTGACGACGCGTTTAAGCCGACTAAACACGTTTCCACGTGTTTTTGTTTAGATAAAGATTAAGCTTAATTAGCTTAATAATATTTAGCTTAGCTTAAATAGGTTTAAACTAGAACCTCCAATTAGTCTTACCTAATGATTTTTAATGAGTTAGTCGAAGAAGACAAAAATGTTACATAACTAATCAGAAACCTATTTATTATTTTTATGAATTTTTTTTTATCATGAGGTTGATTTTTTAATCGTACTAATCTTAGGATGAAAATATTAATTAATGTAATTTCATCGGTGTGGTAGATAGATCGAGTTACGGATTTTTACTAAGAATACTCAAGATGACAAAGTTGCTAATAACAATATGCTCTATCAAATATGATTTTTATAGATTTTTCTAAGGTAGTCATATTTTCGTGTGAATAGTATTTTCCGCATTTTTAAGTCAGGCTTAAATCACTGATTAAGCCATGTAAATGATTTTATTAGGGTCAGGCACAGAAGACCAAAGCGTTTACCATGGTGTTTACTAATTAACTACTATTTTTTTGGAATTTTTATATGATAGTCAAAATCTTTACTATTTACTATTTGCCACAACACTATTCAAAATTTACTATTCACGAAATTTAATATTTTGTACAGAAAATCGGGGTCTTACACCCTCCCCCACTTAAAGAATTTGGTCCTCCAAATTCACTGAACCAAAAAAAAACAGTAAGGGAATAAATAGCTCACCTTAGAACAAATCGGGATACCGCTTCCGCATAGCGTCCTCGGATTCTCAGGTGGCTTCCTCGGTTCCACGCCGACTCCACTGAATCTTGACCATTGGTATGGAACGATTCCGAAGTTGTTGTTCCTTCCGATCCAGAATCTTCACTGGTATTTCTTCATAAGTAAGATCCTTCTTTAATTCAAAATCCACATGTTGAATAATATGACTAGGGTCGTACACGTACTTCCGTAGCATAGAAACATGGAATACGTTATGTACGCCAGACAATTGAGGAGGTAAAGCCAATCTATAAGCGACTTCACCCACTCGATCAAGGATCTCGAATGGACCAATATACCTCGGGCTTAGCTTGCTATGAATACCAAATCGCCGAATACCTCTCGACGGAGAAACCTTCAAAAATACATGCTCACCAATCTGGAATTCCAAATCTCTTCTTCTATTATCAACATAGTTCTTTTGCCTTGATTGAGCCACAAGTAACCGGTCTCGGATAATACGAATATTCTGTGATGATTCTGAGATAAGATCCGGTCCAAGCCATTGTTTCTCACCAACCTCATCCCAACATAAAGGAGAACGACAGCTCCTTCCATACAAAGCCTCGAAAGGTGCCATCTGTATGCTGGATTGGTAACTATTGTTGTAGGCGAATTCTATCAATGCTAAATGATCGCTCCAACTACCACCGAAGTCGATCATACAAGCTCTCAACATATCTTCCACTATTTGATTAGTTCTCTCGGTCTGTCCATCTGTCTGTGGATGAAATGCAGTGCTAAAATTCAGACGGGTACCAAGAGATTCTTGCAATCCTTTCCAGAAATGAGATGTAAATCTCGGGTCTCCGTCAGACACAATGCTGACGGGAATACCATGAAGTCTAACCACTTCCTTTAGATATAATGCTGCTAGAACATCGACTGTCCACTTGGACTTAATAGATAGGAAATGAGCAGACTTAGTTAGTCGATCAACAATCACCCATATTGCGTCAAAACCACCTCGAGTCTTAGGAAGACCCATGATGAAATCCATGCCAATACTCTCCCACTTCCATTGTGGTATATCAAGTGGTTTCAATTTACCTGCCGGTCTGAAATGCTCGGCCTTTACTTGTTGACAAACCAGGCATCTACTCACGAAATCTGCAATTTCTCTTTTCATATTCGGCCACCAAAAAGATCTTTTCAAATCTTTGAACATCTTAGTGCCTCCCGGATGGATAGTATATCGGGATCTATGAGCTTCTTCAAGAACCCGATTCTTTATGTTTGCCTCATCCGGTACACAAGTTCTTCCTTGAAATAATAATCTTCCATCGTCGGCTATTGAGAAATCAGGTCTGCTACTCAAGCTTTCCTTAATCTTGACTAGCTCGGGATCAATATCTTGCAATAACTTGATTTCCACCAAAAGTTCGGGCTTAAGTTGCATCTGGGAAATCAAAATCCGATCATTATCGATATTGATATCCAGACTAGCCATCTGCTCCAGTAACTTCCATTCTTGTAACATAAGACTGGATAACTTAGCCACAGGCTTCCGACTTAAAGCATCAGCCACCACATTGCCTTTGCCCGGGTGATACTCAATGGAGAAGTCGAAATCCTTTATATACTCCAACCATCTTCTCTGCCTCATGTTCAATTCCCTTTGAGAAAATAAATATTTCAGACTCTTGTGATCCGAAAATACCGTGAAAGATTCACCATACAAGTAATGCCTCCAAATCTTTAATGCAAATACCACTGCTGCCAATTCCAAATCATGAACTGGATAATTAACTTCATGCTTCCTTAACTGCCTAGAAGAATAGGCAATTACCTTGCCATGCTGCATAAGCACACAGCCTAAACCAATACCAGAAGCATCCGTGTATACCACGAAACCACCCTCACCAGAAGGTAAGGTTAAAATAGGTGCAGTAGTCAAACGATCCTTTAGAGTTTAAAAACTCCGTTGACAATCAATTGACCACACAAACTTAATCTCTTTGCAGGTTAACTTTGTCAGAGGTACCGCAATCTTAGAGAAATCTTGAATAAACCTTCGATAATAACCAGCTAGGCCAAGAAAACTCCTCACTTCAGTAACACTGGTTGGTTGTTCCCAATTCTTTACTACTTCCACCTTAGAGGGATCAACAGAAATTCCATCTTTGGTAATAATATGTCCTAAAAAGGACACCTCTTGTAGCCAGAAATCACACTTGCTAAACTTAGCATATAACTGGTGATCTCTCAATACTTGCAAAGCTATCCTCAGATGCTCGGCATGTTCTTCTTCACTCTTAGAGTATATTAAAATATCATCGATGAATACCACAACCCACCGATCAAGATAGGGTCGGAACACACTGTTCATTAACTGCATGAAGGCTGCTGGTGCATTCGTTAACCCAAAAGACATAACGACGAATTCAAAATGACCATACCGGCTACGGAAAGCAGATTTATAAATATCCTCTTCCTTAATCCTCAACTGATGATATCCAGATCGAAGATCGATCTTAGAAAAATAAGAAGCACCCGCTATCTGGTCAAATAACTCATCAATCCTCGGCAGTGGATATTTGTTCTTGACAGTTAACTGATTAAGTTGCCTATAATCGATGCACAATCTCATCGAACCATCTTTCTTCCGAACAAACAATACAGGAGCTCCCCAAGGGGAAACACTCGGACGAATAAAACCCTTCTCGAGCAATTCCAATAATTGCTGCTTTAATTCCCGCAATTCCGCAGGAGACATACGATAAGGGGCCTTAGAAACAGGAGACGATCCAGGAATAAGATCAATAGAGAATGTCACTTCACGCTGAGGCGGAAGTCCTGGTAACTCCTCTGGAAAAACATCCGGAAAATCTCGGACAATAGAAATGTCCTTAATCTCACTCTGCTGCTCAAGGGACGTATGAACAAAAGCCAGAAAAGCTTTACATCCACGCCTCAATAATTTATCAGCACGAAGAGTTGAGATAAGAGATATAGAACTCGGGTGTTTAACTCCCTTGAAAGATAATCCGGGGTGTCTAGAAAAAGACACGGAACAAGAACTACAATGAACATTGGCCTCATACCGAGCCAACCAATCAGCTCCTAGGATTACATCATAATCCTTCATGTCCATGCAAATCAAATCAGCCGGGAAATTCTGATCACTCACCATAACCTTACTAGAAGGATAGTAATGCTGAATAGCTGAACTAGAACCAATGGGGGTTGATATTTCTAACGGAGATCTCAACAAAACAGGTTCCACAGATAAAGTCTTAGCAAATCTCCGTGAAATAAAAGAATGTGTTGCACCAGTATCAAATAGAACGAAAGTTGGCAAGTCGAATATAACAAGAGTACCTTCGACGAGTCCACCATCTTTGGCGATATCTGCTTCCTTAGCATGGAGAGCTTGGAGCCTGCCCTGAGGCTTCTTGAAATTCAGAGGTTTTGCTGGGATAGCTTGCTCTGATAATAAAGGACAGTTTGGGATACGGTGCTCTTTACTTCCACATCGCAGACATGCGCCTAGTTTGCGCCAACAATCTTCCATCTTGTGACCAGGACGATCACAATACTTGCAAATACCCTTGAAAGGTACCGAAGAAATAAGCTTCTTGTCTTCTTGTCTCGGCATCTTGCCTTTCCACGAACTAGATCCAGAACTAGAACCAGAACCAGTAAAGGATCTTTTCTTGCTAATGTCAGTGCCAGGCTTAACATTCTTGAGTGCCTTCGGTTGCTCTTTCTTGTTACCACCACGAATTCTTTCGGTCATTTCCAAGGTATCTTCCAATACTTGTGCTTTCCTCACCATCTCGGAATATGTAGTTATTTCCAATGGTGCCAATTGATTAATATAGTGAAGCCGAAGACCATTGAGAAAACGCTTCGCCTTCATTCTCTCAGTCGAAATGAGATGTCTCGCATATCGAGAAAGCCGTGAAAACTGAGCTTCATATTCTGATACTGATAGACTTCGCTGCTTCAGGACTGCGAATTCTGCGGCCTTCTTTTCTTGCACGCGATCAGAAAAATATTTGTCATTGAAATATTCCTCAAATTCCTCCCACGAGACTTGTTGATCACCGAGAGTCGGTTTAATAGACTCCCACCAAGCACGCGCATCACGCTCCAGTTGGAATATGGACAAAAGAACACGCTCTTGGTCGGTGCATTGCATGACCTCAAAAATCCTTGCCATCTCGTCGAGCCAATTCTCGGCTTCATCGGGATCAGTCGAACCAACGAATCTAGGCGGGTTCATTCCTCGGAAATTCCGGTACAAATCACCGGTGCCATGAGCTGCGCCATGAGGTGCCGCTCCAGCTCCTGCCTGAGCCAGTGCATTCAAGGCTTGCGTAAGTCCTTGAACTGTACGCTGCAAGTTCCTCATCTCAGCACGATTGGCTGCCATTATCAGTTAAGTACCTATAAAATAATTACTCGGATTATTTATGAGAGAAGAATTTATGAGGGCAGAACTTCTTGAAGAGAAGAGAAGAACTAGAGAAAAGATTACGATTACGGCTAATGACTTAACCCAGATTTCTACCCATTCTCACAAGGTCAGGTTTTCTTAAACTTAGCCCTAGAACTTATAGAACCTATACCTTAGAGAGAAGAGAAGAGACTAGACTCTAGGTCTATGCGACTTGGCTCTGATACCAACTAAACTGTCACGTCCCGATGCGGAAACTCGGGACGTACAGTTAGGGACAAGCGAGCAAGAATATAAATAATTTCGAACCATTGCAACCATTGCACAAAAGGTTGGAAAAGATAATCATCAGAGTTTTATTGATAATAAAGTTGAGTACAACTGGGTAGAACAACTATATCCAAATAATATTCAAAATACTAGAACAACCTCTCACTAATACTAAGGGTACAAACTGACTCAATCAACTAAAACTAACACTCGAGTCACTCCAGTCCATCCCGATATGATCATCACCTGGAAAGGGGGAAACAACAGTAGGAGTGAGCTAACACGCTCAGTAGATAACCATAAGCAGATATAAGTGATTAACCAATTATTACAGTTTATATGAATGCAGTAAATAAAGAATGATGATACGATAAATGAAACAATGTAAAGAAATATCTTACAAGGTCAAGAAATATGACAATTACCACAAGTAATGAACAAGTAGAGCAAGTAATAATAGAGAATTGGCCAGTATTCAAGTATGTTACACATGTAACCAAATAACCACGCACGATTCAAGTATCAAGAATTTGTTCTAGACGTAACATGTCAAGTCAAGTATTCGGGTGCAATGCCTCACCCTGTCACAAACATCCCATTGGGCTCACTATCTTTTCGGGCGCTCTCCCCAGGACCAGACCGGGCCCTTATGATGCGTTGGCATTTATTTCGTTTGGATCTACGATCCCCCGTCTAGACATAGTCATTTATGGCCAATATAATCAGTAGAATTTCTGTCAAGTACAAGATGTAAAGGACGACACTTGTCTCCTTTGATTCAAGAGTATAAACACGACGAGAAACCCAAAACTGAGGGTAGTCGTACGGCAAAACACCGGGCCGTACTCACGCAAGTAACGAGTCACGGAGTCAAGAATGAACGGTTGATAGTAAGCCGTTCGAGAGAAGAGAAGTAAGTTCCGAAGAACGAATATACGGACCGTACGAGGCCGTATTCCAGATATACGGTTCTAGAGAATCCGTATTAAGTATAAGTGATAGTAATTCTAATCATAAGCTAAATTGTGCAAAATGGCTACCGGGTCACCAATGACAATTAAACCAATCAGATTATGGTTCAATGTCCAATGGTCGATTCCGGGCTCAAATATGACCGAAGATTAACCAAGGATAATCGGTCTTTTATCGAGTTAAAACGATAACGATCGGGCCATTTAAAAGACATACGGTATACAATATACCATATAAGCCAAAAATTTGCCCATTTATACTCAAGTAGTGAAACCAGCGATTAAATCATGTAATCCACTGTTTAACCATGGATAAAATTATCTCACGGTAAAAATTCATCCCACGGTAAAAATGGGAATTTACCGGATAGAGTGTCCGGTTCAAATTATAATTTAATCGGCCAAGACTTGCCATAAGTCAGCCATAGGTTAATGGTCTACGGTGATTTTACAAAATTTTACTACGGTAAATTTTTAACCAAATTACATGCGATTTACTAAGATTAATCATCATGATTTAACAATTAACAAAAGTAAATATTGCATATAATTGAAATTTAATCATCTATTTACTATATATATATATATATATTTTGTTAAATGGGTTAATCATCTTACTGATTAACACTGATTAACGTTGCTTATATCTACTTCTGATGCTAATTTCATGCTAAATTGAATTATAATCTTCTTACTGATTAACACTTAACACTGATTAACGTTGCTTACATTAATTTAACACGTGATTGTATCTGATTCTGATGCTAATTACATGCTAAATCGAATCACTTATGCTAATTACATGCTAAATCGAATCATAATCTTCAATAATTTGATGTCAAACTAATTTAACAACGTGCTCTCTCATTCTATGTATTTAAACTTGAAGTTCGGCCTTGGTTACCTACCTTAAATCGAAGAATAAGGAAGATACGGAAGAAGAAGAACAGTACTCCTCCTAAGCCTTAGCTTCCTGCGATTTCCTTCCAGCAGCAACTTAACAGAGATAGGAAATAGGAAGAGGCAAAGCCTCCCTATTTATAGATGACAGAAGGTTATAGATGACAGAAGGAGAAACGTGAGGCTCCTTCCAAGCAAGGTGGACACGGCGCTGCGGGTGGCCAGAAATGTTGACGACGCGTTTAAGCCAACTAAACACGTTTCCACGTGTTTTTGTTTAGATAAAGATTAAGCTTAATTAGCTTAATAATATTTAGCTTAGCTTAAATAGGTTTAAACTAGAACCTCCAATTAGTCTTACCTAATGATTTTTAATGAGTTAGTCGAAGAAGACAAAAATGTTACATAACTAATCAGAAACCTATTTACTATTTTTATGAATTTTTTTTATCATGAGGTTGATTTTTTAATCGTACTAATCTTAGGATGAAAATATTAATTAATGTAATTTCATCGGTGTGGTAGATAGATCGAGTTACGGATTTTTACTAAGAATACTCAAGATGACAAAGTTGCTAATAACAATATGCTCTATCAAATATGATTTTTATAGATTTTTCTAAGGTAGTCATATTTTCGTGTGAATAGTATTTTCCGCATTTTTAAGTCAGGCTTAAATCACTGATTAAGCCATGTAAATGATTTTATTAGGGTCAGGCACAGAAGACCAAAGCGTTTACCATGGTGTTTACTAATTAACTACTATTTTATTGGAATTTTTATATGATAGTCAAAATCTTTACTATTTACTATTTGCCACAACACTATTCAAAATTTACTATTCACGAAATTTAATATTTTGTACAGAAAATCGGGGTCTTACAGTAAGTCTGGACATTGCCCTCATGCATACACAAGCATCCTGTTTGCATTTTAGTCTGTACAGCACACACACACCCAAGTCTATACATCATTGTTGTATGCATGCTTAGTCCATACACTTGTTGACAGCAAGTATATACATTGTCACTTGCATCATCCTATTTGCACTAAGTCTGTACACTGTCTGTGCTTTCACGTGTCTGGTTGCATGAGTCATTGAAGTTTGTACATCGCTTGGCGCTCACCAAGTCTGCACATCGCCCAGTTGTGTGAACATTGCACTACAAGTCTATACATCGGCCTGGGGCTTGCCATGTCTGTACATCGCATTTGACGAAGGCATTGGAAGTCTATACATTGATTCACTGTTCATGCATTCATCGAACAGGTCTATACATTCATGGCATATGTGCAACGTTTGTCTAAAGTCTATACATTGTCTCAACGTCTCATGCAAGTCTATGCTAGCCAGAGTCTATACATTGTCTAGCACACACACGCTCAAGTCTGTACATCCGATCGTCTCATTTAGCGTCTCACGCTATCAGAGTCTGTACAGCGTTAGGCTACAGTGCATCGTCTCTCAGAGTCTGTACAGAGTTAGCCAACAGTGCATTCTCTCTCAAAGTCTGTATATCCAGCTCTGTCTCACTTAGCATTTCACAAAGTCTGTACATCGCCTGGGGCTTGCTAAGTCTGTACATCGGTGAAGTCCATACATCCACCGCTGAACCTTCCAAGTCTATACACTGTCCTGTTGCTTTCAAGCCATTCATCAAGTCTATACATTCCCAGTCTTTACCTACGTTCAGAACCCCAAGTCTATACATTGGTAAAGTCTGCACATTGTAGTTTGAAGCTGCATCAAGTCTAGACATTGTCCTGTAGATAGCACGAAGCCAAGTCTATACATTATCTCGTTCACATGCTTCAAACTCTATACATCGTGGGCTTCGAGTCATCAAAGTCTATACATTGGCAGTTGAACTGTACAAGTCTATATATTGCCTTTGGGCATCAAAGTCTTTTGTTGTGTAGTGGACATGGGATCTAGAGGGGAGGGGTGAATAGATCTGCCCCTCTTTTCGCAATGGAACCCTCTAAATAGCTAGATAGAACAAATCGCAGCGGAATATAACTAGCTAAATAAAGGACACAACGATTTGCTTAGCAAGATGATTACTATTATATCAATTAGAACTTAAGCATGCATCTAGAACGAAACAATCACACAAACAAACCATAACACACAAGATTTTAAGATGGTTTGGACTGAATCCCCAGTCCTACGTCCACCCCTCACCAAATCCAGTGAGGCTCCACTAGTGCCACGCACTGAACCGTAAATCGGAAAGACCACCGATTACCTTCCTACTAACCACCGGTAGGGACGTCAACACCGCAGATCGGACAACTTCTGATTACCTTCCTACTAACCACCGGTAGGGACGATCTTCAATTTCAAATGTTTGAATGAAATGGAAAAGAACAAGTATGAAAATACTCAAACAAGATATGAAATATGTTCAAAGAGAAAAGATCTTGTCTGAGTTTGCTGGAGCTTGAATCTGATGCTTCACTTGGCTTGGAGTTGATCTCCTCTTGAAGTAGCTTGAATCACTTGGAGATATGATGAAGAACTTCTTCCCGGAGTACTGTTCACAGCTACAGTACTCGAACTCTTCTCCCTTGAACACACCCTTGTAGTCTCCTTTGATCTCCCTTATTAGCCTTTCTTACTTCTACTATTCTTTGGAGGTTGTTGGATTGAGATATGAACTTGAATCACCTTGAGTTGATGGAGAGAGTGTTGGATGTAGCTTTGATCTTCCTTTTGATCCTTTTAAGTTGATGAAGAGGAAGAAGGATGCAGTTTAGGTCACCTTTGAACCCCTTGATTGCTTCTTCTTCCTTAGAGGTTGAGATGGCTTCAGATCTGGACTTGAATGCCTTGGAATGGATGAAGAACTCTTTCCCGAAACACTGTTCACGGAGGTGCTACAGTACCTCGAAAATGGCCTCCCTTGATCTCTCTTGAAGCCTTGAAGCATTAGGGTTTCTAACCCCTCAAGTGTTAGTTTTATAGACCTTGAATGGTCCATAGACACCCTCCAGACCAGATCCATAAATCAAGGAAGATTAGGTAAGGTTTGATTAAACAAATCCATGGAAAGGGGCTGGCCACGAGGTGGAATTCGAAGTCAAACAAGGCTGCATCGGGGCTGGCGGTCGACCTGCAGCTCCTGGTGGTCGACCGCTACTGAGAAATGCTGTAGACGAATGGCCCCTGGGATTTCCGGTCGACCGCTATTGGCTGGCGGTCGACCGGCAGCTGAACCAACTTCGAGCTGGGATTCCCTGGCTGGGGCGGTCGACTGCCCCTGTGCTAGCAGTCGACCGCCAGCTGGGCAGTCCCCGGTCCAACCCGGGTCGGTCCGTTAGCCGCTTCAGCTCCGCCGTTCAACTCCATTAGCAGCCCGTGCATGTTTGTGGCATCGCCCTTGACAGTTTAGAAGGTATCAACTGAGTCTTTAACCTTGGATTCTCTTGGCTATACTTCTTTGTGCATTGACCTTGAATGAGTGACGAGCCGAATATGAAATGTCGACTTTTGCTTGTAAGAGAGATGAGATTTGCATCCTTGCTTGGGCGCGATCAATGAGCTTTCACTTTGGCCATTGTCACTTGATTCCTTGTCCATTCATTGGCATATCTGTCATGAATAAAAACATCACGTATGTCAATCACATGATAGTGGAAGATATCAATGACTAATAGTGTTTAGCCATTATCAAAACCAAGAAACTCATATGACTATGGAATGATGTTGAATGACCCAAGTGACCACAGAATGACTCAAATGACCTCATGGACACAAAATTCTCCCCCTTTTTGATGATGGCAACACTGTGAGTCATTATGTGATAGAAATGTCTAAAATGGCACAAGTTATAACAAATGCAACATATGCAGCTCAAGATCCATGATAGTAATAGCATGTGAAGGCAATTATGATATGAATGCTATGCAATTATGCAAACCTCATCACATACACATATGAGATGCAAAGTGAATAATGGATTCTCCCCTTGGACTCTCCCCGTACACCATTCACACATCCCCCATGACAACTCACAAAGCAAATAGGCTCTCCCCTTTGACAACGCGATAACGTATAGCTTACAAAGGACTCACACAAAGAATTCTTCCCCTTTGCCAACAGCAAAAAAAGGAGTGATAAAGGAAAATGTTTGTGAGACCATAGCTGAAAGGAGTGGAGAGCAAGCCATTATATGCAAAACTGAAGCATGCCGTGAGCAACATATATGGTTCAAAGCTAATGAAATCCGAGATCATCAACAGAGTTCGAAAAGCAGCTACATCCAAGATTTAATAGAAATGAACCAAAGGTGCATATCATGGCAGTGTTTAACCTTCCCTTGTCTTATATATATCCATAGTCAATAACGACAAAGGTAATAACGTAAAAGCATGTATTGAGGCTAAACAATCATGACTAAAGCATGGAATTTTAGGAATTCAACAAACTTGATTATCAATATCATTTGCATTTGAAGGCACAAGACTCATATTTTACGAGCAATCAAGTCTAGTACATACCTTCAAGCCGTAAGAATACACGTTGTTTAGACGCCAGTATTCCTAAGAATTTGGTAAGACTGACTGTCATGCTTCAAGATGAACAGAGATAGCAAAGTCACGTCATGACATATCCTGTCTCAATTCTTTGATGAGGGGATATATTTCTTAGCAATTATGCCATTACTTTGCCTAGAGTCCAAAAGTTTTAAGACAAAGATAACAGGGGCACATCATGACATATGCATTTGTCACTTGATTTGATGACATGACATGTTTCTCTGTGCAACAATATCATTGCTCTGTCAAATTGATTTTCAAGAATTCCAGCTCATCAAGATGTTTAAAAACAATACTAAGCCTGAGTGTATCACCAAGATGGTCATGAACTTTGAATTTTCAGATATCAGGATAGTCATTCAAAGCACAATATTCAATCTCTAGTTAAGGTCTATTAAAACCACAGAACATAGATGATTTCATAACAGATATTTCAGAACGTCAAGGAAATCATTAAATCTGAACCATTTTCATTGGATGGACAATCATTAGGGTATATAATAGAAAGTTCTTACGCCGTAGTTCTGTTGATCTCATGATCGCAAATCAGACTATAAGCCATGAAAGAACAAGAAATTAAGAGAAGCATCAAGACTCCCCCTAAGGATATGCAATGAATGCATTCAAGGAGTTATGTGTGCAAGCAAGTGTAATGATAACTGTCAAGAGGAGAATGACCTGAACATGCAGGGGTTGACATGTATTTGACAGACATGAGATGCATGACCCAACACATGGTTGTTCACTTATTAAATGTAACAGAATGAAGATGAGACATATGCATGAATGCTGCACAAGGATAACTCCCCCTTACTATATGGCCTATATGCGACATTGACACATGGTACTTGGCGGAGGTGAAACCTCACGCATATTGAGTGCTTCTAGGCAAACATAACCTGCCTTTCCATACATCAACATTTGATATACCATGGCCATACAAGGATGATGCGACACAAACCGTACAATGCATTATGAACATAAATTCAACTTTATTATGCAACTACATGCAATGCGACACCATATGCAAAAAGACATATTGACATATAAACAATGCATGAATACCAACGTGCAAAACACACAACTAATTGAATATGATCATCATTTCAAATTCTTATTGGCCTGAGGTCGGCAAAGACCAAGCTCCCTTCTGAGCGTTGAAAACCTGTCATTACACAAGGGCTTGGTGAAAATATCAGCAATTTGATTTTGAGTATCAACAAAATGCAGTTCAAAATTTTTCTTACTGACCTCGTCTCTAATGAAGTGATGCCTAATCTCAATATGCTTAGTCCTAGAGTACTGGACTGGATTTTTTGCAAGGTTGATAGCACTAGTGTTATCACACATAATCGGGACACAACCAAGATCCACCAAGTAGTCTTAGAGTTGGTGTTTAATCCACAACACTTGGGTGCCACAGCTCCCCGCAGCAACATATTCTGCCTCCGTGGTTGAGAGGACAACCGAGTGTTGTTTCTTGGAGGCCCAAGAAACTAAACATCGCCTAGAAACTAGCAGTAGCCACTAGTACTCTTGCAATCCAGCTTGCATCCAGCGTAATCCGCATCAGAATAAGATATAAGAGATAAATCACATGATGTCGGATACCACAATCCCAAATCTTGAGTGTCGGCAAGATATCGAAGGATACGTTTGACGGTAGTCAAATGGGATTATCTAAGACTAGCTTGAAATCTAGCACAAAGACATACACTAAACTGGATATCTGGTCGGGATGTAGTCAAATAAAGCAAAGAGCCAATCATACCTCTATAGATCTTTGCATCCACTAATTTACCATTTTCATCCGAATCCAGTGATGTTATGGTGCTCATAGGAGTTGCAATAATTTTACTGTTAGCCATGTCAAATCTTTTCAGCAGCTCCTTGATGTATTTGGCTTGACTTATGAAGCAACCATCTTGTCCTTGGTTGACCTGCAAACCGAGAAAGAATTGGAGTTCTCCCATTAGACTCATCTCAAATTCGCTAGTCATGAGGTTAGCAAATTCCTCACACATTTCAGATTTAGTAGAACCAAACACAATATCATCAACATAAATTTGAACAATCAAGACGTTCTTACCTTGCTTCTTGGTGAAAAGTGTTTGATCTACCTTACCTCGTGTGTACCCTTTTCTAATGAGGAACGAGCTTAGTCTCTCATACCAAACTCTTGGTGCTTGCTTAAGTCCATAGAGTGCCCTGTCTAGCTTGTATACAAAATCTGCATTGTTAGAATTCTCAAAGCCAGGGGGCTGCTCAACGTAGACTTCTTCTTTGATCAAGCCATTCAAGAAAGTACTTTTGACATCCATTTGATAAAGCTTTATTCTAAGGGAGCATGCAAAGGCAAGTAAAATTCTAATGGCTTCGAGTCTAGCAACTGGGGCATAAGATTCATCAAAGTCTACCCCAAACTCTTGATTATACCATTGAGCCACCAATCTAGCCTTATTTCTTATTATCTGGTCATCCTCACTTAGTTTGTTCCTAAAGACCCATTTAGTGCCTATGACAGATTGTGATGAAGGTCTAGGAACAAGATGCCAAACTTTGTTTCTCTCAAACTGGTTTAGCTCTTTTTGCATAGAATTTATCCAGTTTTCATCTTTTAAAGCATCATCAATATTTTTGGGTTCATGCTGCGAGACAAGAGCAAGTTGATCTAATTCTTCCACAATTTTAAAATGTGACCTTGTTCTAGGTGGGTCATTCAAGCTGCCAATGACATTTTCCAAGGGATGATCCTTAAGAATTCTAATGTTTGTGGAATCGTTACCTTCTCCTGGAGCTTGATCCCTTGCATTGCTTGATTCAGCTAGGTCACCATCTTCTTTTATTTCTTCTTGTGGAGGATCACTCTTGTCCTTTATGCTTAGGAATTCCCCATCTTCATCGTTTTTCCTGCAAGAGTTATCATTGTTAGAATCATGATATTCATCAAAGGAAACATGGGGTGATTCTTCCACAGTTTAATTTTTGATATTGTAAATTCTATAAGCCCTGGATCTATCAGAATATCCAAGGAATATACCTTCATCGCTCTTGGGCTCGAATTTATCTAAGTCTCTTTTGTCATTGTTGTGAATGAAGCATTTCGATCCAAACACTTTCATATGTGAGAGAGAGGGCTTTTACCTTTTAGCAACTCATAAGGAGTCTTTTTGGTGTGTGGCCTTACCATAGAGCGGTTGATAATGTAACATGCCAAGTTTACCGCTTCAGCCCAAAACCTCCTTGGAAGTTACCGTTCTGCAAGCATGGTTCTTGCCATCTCTACAAGTGTCTGGTTTCTCCTTTCAACCACAACGTTTTGCTCCGGCGTTCTTGGTGAAGAAAATCGGTGTGAAATCCCTTCGGCCCTGCAAACGTTATAGAAGTTAGCATTTTTCAAATTCACCACCGTGATAAGATTGAATCTTGGAAATTTTAAACTCACCGTCCTGCTTTATCTTCATGTAGAGTGCCTGAAACTCATCAAAAGCATCATTTTTGTGTGTGAGAAAGAAAACCCATGTGAACCTAAAAAAATCATCCACCAAGATATATCCATATTTTCTACCACTTAAGCTAGCAGTTCTGGTTGGGCCAAATAGGTCCATATGAATTAGCTCGAGTGGTTTGGATGATGTATTTTCAGATCTTCCTTTGAATGATTTTCTAGTTTGTTTACCTAGGGCACATGCATCACACAATTTATTTTCTTGTTTAAAGGATAGTTCAGGCAAACCTTTCACCATTGAATGCTTCAAGAGTTTATGCAAGACATTGTAGCTAGCATGTCCTAGTCTACGATGCCATATCCATGCAAGTTCAGATTTTGGTGCAGGAAGACAAAGATTTAAATGAGCAGGATCATCTAAGTCAATCATGTAAACATTGTTAACTCTCTTACCAGAAAATTTTATTTTGTCAGATTTTGGTTGAAGAATTCTGCATTCATGAGAGTCAAACAACACTTTGTGACCCTTATCACACAATTGACTTATACTAAGCAGGTTATATTTCAATCCTTCAACTAACAACACGTTACAAATGGAGTTGGAGAGGTTCTTACCTACATTACCTATTCCAATGATTTTTCCTTTATTGTTTCCTCCAAATGTGACATAGCCTCCTTCCGTTTCCTCCAAGAGACAAAATTTTGATTTATCTCCAGTCATGTGTCTTGAACAGTCGCTATCAAGGTACCACTTGTTATGCATGGCTGCAAGATATTCCTGCACAAGCAATTAAGCAATGGTGTTTGGAACCCAACCAAATTTGGGTCCCTTCAAACTTTTCAGAATTTCAAAACATGAAACCATTTCTTTTGGAATCCAAACCTTCTTAACATTCATGCTTTGTTTGCTTAGAGCAAGGATTTGATTTTTCTTTTCCATCTTGACATTCATTTTTTGTTTAGAAGCTCTTTGTTGGATTTTGTGAAAGTTTGAGGAGGTTTGCTTCTTAAACCATTGAGGCTGTTGGTTGGTTTTGGGTTGAAACTGATTGTTTTACCACCTATGGGATTGATGAACACAGAAATCACAATTTTCCCAAAGATATGGTGATGCTGGCCTATATGAGTGTGCAATCCAATTGTGGTGAAATCTGGAAGGTTGAGCATGCAATGGCCAAGGAAGTGTTGACCTATGCTACGGGGAAGGTCGACCTTTCTTAGGTTTTTGGACAGGTTTTTTGAGAATGTTGGTGACTGCCTCTTCAATCTTTTCTTTCCCTTTCTCCTTTTATTTTTGCTGGTTTTGTGTGGGAGTTGTGTTTGAGGTGGAAGCTTCGGAAGATGAAACAAATGTGACAGTTTTTAGCCCAATTGGCCTTTTGTTTATTGGTTCAAAACCCAACCCTTCATTGTTGAAATTCATTCTAGTACCTAGCAATGCATCTAGGTTTTCTCTTCCATCCACAAACTTTTCTAAAGATTGTTGTTTATTCTTCAACTCTTTTTGTAGATTTTCAATATTTTGAAGAAGTTGAATGTTGACTTGTTTGACAGCTTCATACTTTTCATTGCTCAAATTACTATCTTTTTCATAACTTTGCATTTTGAGCTTCATGCTATCAATCTCATTTCTCAAATCCTCATTTTCAGTTTCCAAGTCAGCCATTTCTTTTCTTCCTTCCTCCAAATCCTCAATCATTTTCTTAAGATCTTCAATTTCAGTCTCAAGTAGAGCATTCTTATCATTCATATTATGATCATGCACAAATGACTTAATTTTCTTTTTCAATGATTTATTCTCCTTTTTGTACATTTCATATTTTTCCATGAGTTGTATATATGCATCCTCCCAATCATCAATTGTATAATCTTCAAATGGAGAATTTACCTCAGTTTCTTCATCACCTTTGGCCATAAGGCAGAAATCTTCTTTTTCTTTGTCCGAGGAGCTAGTTCCGTCATCACTTTCCTCTTCATCGCTCCATGTGGACACCATGGCCTTGTTCTTCTTGTTGCCCTTCCATTTGTCAGATTTTCTGAGTCTGTCGGGATAATCATTCTTGAAATGCCCTGGTTTGTTGCAAGAATAGCAAATGATTTTATCAGATTTCTTAGAATTTCTAGAATTAGATCTGAAACCATTTCTTACCTTTGACCTTCCTCTCATGAAGCTCTTACCTTCCTTTCTCAAGAATTTCTTGAACTTACGTATGAGCATGGCTACGTCATCCTCATCTCGCTCACTTGCTGAATCCTCACCTTCATCAGAAGATCCTTGACCGCTATGTCCTACTTTAAGAGCTAGGGACTTCTTCTTAGGTGCCTCAGCCTCTTTGTTCTTGAGGTTGATCTCATAGGTCATCAATGACCCAATGAGTTCATCTACCTTGGTAGTTGCGAGATCTCTCGATTCTTCAACCACGGTAGCCTTTATGTGCCATGCTGGAGTTAACGATCTGAGAATTTTCCTTACAATTTCTTGCTCTAAATATTTCTTTCCCAAATCAGTTAAACTATTAGTAAGCACAGTCAATCGAGCATACATATCTTGAATTGATTCATCAGGCTTCATGCGGAACATTTCATATTCAGAAACTAAAATGTTGGCTTTTGTTTCTCGTACTTGAGAGGTTCCTTCGTAGATTACCTCTAGCTTGTCCCACATTAGTTTTACAGATGCGCAGGTAGCCACTCTTGAGAATTCAACTGGATGGAGTGAGACTTGCATGATGTGTTTGGCACTCCAGTTGACAGTGGATTGCCTTATCTATTCTTTGGTCCACAAGTCCTCATTATCCGTAAGCTCATACGGACCTTTGCTGATCACTCGCCAAAGTTCGTAGTCTTGGGCGCGAATGAACACCTACATACGATGTTTCCAATAGGGATAATTAGATCCAGTGAAATAAGGAGGCCTATTCACAGAATGTCCTTCAAGTAAATAACCCTGAGACGCTGATCTACCATTTCCCTCAAGGTCATTGGACCCCATAATGAGAGATTAGGCTCTGATACCACTTGTTGTGTAGTGGACAGCAGATCTAGAGGGGAGGGGTGAATAGATCTGCACCATTTTTCGCAATGGAACCCTCTAAATAGCTAGATAGAACAAATCGCAGCGGAATATAACTAGCTAAATAAAGGACACAACGATTTACTTAGCAAGATGATTACTATTATATCGATTAGAACTTAAGCATGCATCTAGAACGAAATAATCACACAAACAAACCACAACACACGAGATTTTAAGGTGGTTCAGACTGAATCCCCAGTCCTACGTCCACCCCTCACCAAATCCGGTGAGGCTCCACTAGTGCCACGCACTGAACCGCAAATCGAAAAGACCACTGATTGCCTTCCTACTAACCACCGGTAGGGACGTCAACACCGCAGATCGGACAACTTCCGATTGCCTTCCTACTAACCACCGGTAGGGACGATCTTCAATTCTAAATGTTTGAATGAAATGGAAAAGAACAAGTATGAAAATACTCAAACAAGATATGAAATATGTTCAAAGAGAAAAGATCTTGTCTGAGTTTGCTGGAGCTTGAATCTGATGCTTCACTTGGCTTGGAGTTGATCTCCTCTTGAAGTAGCTTGAATCACTTGGAGATATGATGAAGAACTTCTTCCCGGAGTACTGTTCACAACTACAGTACTCGAACTCTTCTCCCTTGAACACACCCTTGCAGCCTCCTTTGATCTCCCTTATTAGCCATTCTTGCTTCTACTCTTCTTTGGAGGTTGCTGGATTGAGATATGAACTTGAATCACCTTGATTTGATGGAGAGAGTGTTGGATGTAGCTTTGATCTTCCTTTTGATCCTTTTGAGTGGATGAAGAGGCAGAAGGATGCAGTTTAGATCACCTTTGAACCCCTTGATTGCTTCTTCTTCTTTGGAGGTTGAGATGGCTTCAGATTTAGACTTGAATGCCTAGAAATAGATGAAGAACTCCTTCCCGAAACACTCTTCACGGAGGTGCTACAGTACCTCGAAAATGGCCTCCCTTGATCTCTCTTAAAGCCTTGAAGCACTAGGGTTTCTAACCCCTCAAGTGTTGGTTTTATAGACCTTGAATGGTCCATAGACACCTTCCAGACCAGATCCATAAATCAAGGAAGATTAGGTAAGGTTTGATTAAACAAATCCATGGAAAGGGGCTGGCCACGAGGTGGAATTCGAAGTCAAACAAGGCTGCATCGGGGTTGACGGTCGACCTGCAGCTCCTGGCGGTCGACCGCTACTGAGAAATGCTGTAGACGAATGGCCCCTGAGATTTCGATCGACCGCTATTGGCTGGCAGTCGACCGGCAGCTGAACCAACTTCGAGCTGGGATTCCCTGGCTGGGGCGATCGACCGCCCCTGTGCTGGCGGTCGACCGCCAGCTGGGCAGTCCTCGGTCTAGCCCGGGTCGGTCCGTTAGCCGCTTCAGCTCCGCCGTTCAACTCCATTAGCAGCCCGTGCATGTTTGTGGCATCGCCCTTGACAATCTAGAAGGTATCAACTGAGTCTTTAACCTTAGATTCTCTTGGCTATACTTCTTTGTGCATTGACCTTGGATGAGTGACGAGCCGAATATGAAATGTCGACTTTTGCTTGTAAGAGAGATGAGATTTGCATCTTTGCTTGGGCGCGATCAATGAGCTTTCACTTTGGCCAATGCCACTTGATTCCTTGTCCATTCATTGGCATATCTGTCATGAATAAAAACATCATGTATGTCAATCACATGAGAGTGGAAGATATCAATGACTAATAGTGTTTAGCCATTATCAAAACCAAGAAACTCATATGACTATGGAATGATGTCGAATGACCCAAGTGACCACAGAATGACTCAAATGACCTCATCGACACAACATCTTTACATCGCTTGTGTCATCAAGTCTATACACTCGTGAGTGTGTCATCAATTCTATACACTCGTGAGTGTTTCATCAAGTCTATACACTCGCTTGTGTCATCAAGTCTATACACTCGTGAGTGTTTCATCAAGTCTATACACTCGCTCGTCTCTCCAAGTCTATGCATCGGCGCACTGTTCATGCATCAGTTCTCCAAGTTTACATATTCTCATAGTGTACATACTTGCCTATATGCTACATCCAAAGTCTATACATCGTTGGCCTGTGCATGCTTCATCTTCTAAAGTCTATACATTCGTCACACTCCAGCCTTTGCATTGAAGTCTATACATGGGTGTCTCATGCATTCTAAGTCCATACACCATGCTGTTGGGCATCGTTCATTACAGCAAGTTTGCACACTGTCTGCACGCTCTCAAAGTCTATACAGCATGTGTCTGCATCGGTTCATAAATCTACACATTGTAGCATGCACGAACAAACAGAGTCTGTACACACTTCATCACTTAAAGTCTGAACATCCATCAGTGAAGACTGTACACACTTCAGTGCACATGTGCATCTCCTTCAAGACAAAGTCTATACACTCGTTTCCAAGGCTTCAAGTCTATACACTCGTTTTCAAGGCTTCAAGTCTATACACTCGCTATCAAGCCTTCAAAGTCTATACATTCTATCCTTCACACTAAGTCTGTACACGGTGGTCTTCAGTTACCCAGCAAGTCTGTACATCCTTCTGATTATTTTCTTATGACTATGTGACATGTACTATTCGTGAAGCCTATGAAGGGCACGTGATCCGAGGTTGGCACCTGGCACGTGATCCGAGGACAACACCCTAATTACTGCTGCTATAAATACGAAGTCTCCTCCATCTGGAGAAGACTGATCAAGAGAATGAGAGACTGATCGAGAACAGAAAAAGAAAGAGTGATCGAAGTAGAGGCAGAGAGCAGAAAAAGGCCGAAGAAGAAAAAGGAGAGAGAGCAGCAGTAGAGAGGCTGAAAGTAGAAGAAGAAAAAGAAAAAGAGATTGAGATCGAGAGTGAAGAAGAAGAAGAATAGTGTGAGCCTGATACTGAGAAGAAGAAGAGAGAGAGAGAGAGTTCGTGGAGAAGAAGAAAGAAGCCTTCATTGAAGATTCGTCTGTCTGGCATTGGATTAAATCCAAACCAGTTTTGCTCCTGCGAGAGTTACTTTGTGTGTCTCATTTCCAGCTTTACGTTGCTGTGTTTTTTCCTTGTGTTTGTTTTTATTTTGTTCCTTCCATCTATTCACCTTGTTCTTCCGATTCCCTTGTTTGGGATCGGGGTTCCTCCTGTGGACTCAGGAGAAGGGGGGCATTGGGTCTCCGGTTGCAAGTGGCTGGGAGTCACTTGTGGGTTTCCCTCCGGGTTGGAGGAAGGGAGATTCGTCTCCGGTTCTGGTCTTGTGGGTTGCAAGTCCAGGTGTTCCCTCCTGGTCTGGAGGAAGAGAGACTTCATCTCTGGTTGCAAGTTGCTGGGAGTCACTTGTGTTTTCCCTCTAGTTTGGAGGAAGAGGGGAGGTTGTTCCCCTGGTCAAGCTGTTTGGCAGCACTTGTTGCAGACTGAGTCTGCGGTTCTAGCTTTGGCTAGTGGAAGCCTCACTCCGTTTGGAGTGAGGGGTGGACGTAGGTCTGTGGACCGAATCACCTAAAAAACCCTGCTGTTCTGTGATTTATTTGTAGTGTGCTCTTCCATATGTTCTACCTCTTTCACAGGTTGTCTGAGCATTAAATGTTTTACTAAGTGAGCTTGGTTTGCATTGTTCTGTCCTTGGAATTAGTCTTCATCAGGTTCCACTAGTATAATTAGCAGTTCATCTGGTCGATCAAATGTTTAATTGATCTCTATAGTTCTTATTCCGCAATTGTATCTAGCAGCAGGTTTATTATTTTTAATTTGGGCAATATTTTTGGAAGGGGATACATTAACCCCCCCTTTGTATCCATCGCACCATCCCAACAATTGGTATCAGAGCGGGTTGTCTGCATAGAAGGTCCAGCGACCTGTAGATTCGATCGTGCTGTCTTGGTGCTTTCTAGCTTTTGGTGCTTCATTATTCCTGTTGCATTTATCTGATCAGTTTTCATGGGTGATCCACCGGTTTTCAACGGTTCTAATTTTAATGTGTGGTTTGTCAGTTTGTGCAATTATGTTGATGCAGTTAATCCTGATCTGTGGAAGTTAATTTCACAAGGTCCTCACACATTACCAAAGAAAGTGTCCAAATGGACCAACAGCCACAGATCAAAGGATGGAGAAAATCAGAAAGCCTTCAATCTGATGAAAGCAGCCACTGACAGAGCCTTACACTTCTGTCTTTATGATTGCAGGTCTGCTAAGGACATTCTGGATGTGCTGAAGCGAGTTCACAGGCTAAATGAAGACAGCTGCATGATGGCTAACAGAAGTAATCAAAGTGGCAGCCAAAATGAAGAAGAGGATGATGATGAGGTAAACATCTTCAAGAATTTTTCTTTAGATGATTGGCAGGGTGCATATGGTGAGTTACTTGAGTCACATGAGATGCTAAGAAAACAATATAAAAAATTGAAAAAGAAAATTGATCTGAATAGCTCAGAGTCCTCATGTGAAAATTGCTTAAAACAGAAACAGTCCTATGATGCATGCTTGTCTGAAGTCCAAGTGCTTAAGAAACAAATTGGCTTAGTTAAAGAAGAAAATCAAGAACTTGTATGTGAAATTTCTGAAGTAAAAGGAAAACTTAGCTTGATTGAGGATGATCAGGTTCATGTTAATAATTTAGTTCAAAATGAAAAACTGTTGAAAGAAATTGATTCTGTTAGCGCTGAATTGGATGTTCTAAAATCTGAAAATGAATGTCTTAGGAAACAATGTGAAAAACTCCAGGTTCAAACAATATGTTCTGGTAAATCTGTATGCAATGAGTGTCCATTTCTCAAGGAAATAAATGAAAATCTTCACTCAAATTTAAAATGGCAGAAGGAGTTTATTGTTTCCCTAAAGGAAGAAAACAAAGATCTGTTAAACAAGATTCTGGAGCTTGAACAGATAGAGGAAGAGCTGAATGATAAAATGAGCTCAATGAAAATTGATAAAGGCTCTGTTGAAGAAATTGAAAATCTGAAATCAAAAAATGACAAACTAACCAAAGAGGTTGAAGGATTGAAGCAGTTGAACACTGCTATGTCAGAGAAACTTCTTCTCTTAGAAAAAGGAAAATCTGTTTACATTGAAGAATCTGAAAAATTGAGAAATCTGGAACAAGAAATTGAGGAATGTAAAATTGCAAACAAGGTGCTAAGCGAATGTGTAAATTGCAATGAACAAGAGATTGCCAGTTATGAAATACACATCGTTTCTTTGGAAAATGAAATTGAAGATTTGAATAATTCCTTGTCAAAATTTGTGGACGGAAAAGATAATCTGGACAAGATTCTAGGAACTAAGGTTAATTTTCAGAAGGAAGGGTTGGGCTATAACCCCTCAAACAAGAAGAGTTTTCGAAACAAAGTTCAAACTTCCTTTGCGTCCAGCTCAACTTCTCACAGCCCTTAGAACCTTCCTAGTTATCAGTCATCTGCTCAAAAGAAAACAATAGAAAAATAGAAAGAAAAGAATCAACATGTTTCTCTTCCCACTCTGCATGATTCACCCACACACTCACATGCATCTAAAAAGAAAATGATTTTTCATTACTGTCACAAGTTTGGCCATCTGATGCATGAGTGTAGATTAATGGAACTAGATGATTTGAATGCCAGGAAATCTCATGATAAAAATTCCTCATCTCAGAAAAAGAAAATAGAATGTTCTCACTGTGGCAAATTAGGACACACGATTGCACAATGCTGGTTTGCAAGTGGTAAGAAAATATTTCATTCATATCATGCTAAATTCCCTGCAAGCCAGTATGGTTTTAATAAGAACAAATTTGTTCCTGTAAACCAGTACATCACTTGCTATAACTGTAACAAATTTGGTCACAAGGCCACCGAATGCTGGTCAAGCTCTTTCAGAAGAAATCCAATTAGCTGCTCTCAATGTGGAAAGCATGGCCATACAGTCAAGGACTGTTGGCATCTTCAAGATAGGCGAGCAAATTTCAAATATGCTAGACATCCTTCTAAGGAAAACATGTTTGGTAAGATTAACAGGAACAACTTCCATAATAAAAATAGAAACCAGTATGCACCTGCACAAAAATTCCATGCTAATAATTGTGTGCATAACAATAAATCAAAGCATGTTGCTTCATGTTATTATTGTGGGCAGTTTGGGCACTCCATGAGTGACTGTCGTTTAATGAAATCTGATGACTTACATGCCCAAAGATTATGGAAAGCACCTATCAGAGGTGTTACTAATAATGTAGGACCCAAGAAGTCTTGGGTACCTAGAAACACAAAATGAGATCTGTGCTTTGCAGGTATGCCTTGGGGATGAGGAATAAAAGGGGGTCAAATAAACCAAGGCATCCAAAGTTTGGTAAAACACCAACTCTGCTGTTTAAATGCTTGTACACCTGAATTTTCTTTTAGCTGAACATCATGCTTAATATGTCAATTAAGATCTCATGCATACATGTCCATAACTGCATCTGCCATTTGCATTCTTTTCTGATCATGCACTTGCTAGGTGATCTGTGCATACATGAGATTAAAAGGTTGTCTGCATTTGATGCATACATATGCCAATTGCAGTTGGTTGATATTTGTTAAATTGCATTTTGAAAAATCTGAAAAGCTGAATTGAATAAATCTGTTGCTTGGACGATCTCTCATGCTTAAAAATGTTCACCTGCACATTTGACATGCACATGCATTCATAATTGCATATAAGTGACATATTGTTAGCTTAAGATGCATATAGAACTGCATCTGCATTGGATTGTCATGCATGACTCTTAGTATATGAATAGTGAGTTACTAAAGAGCAGATGAATTCTGTCTGGAAGTGCTTGCTATGTGTGAGGTGGTCTTTAGACCAAGTCCTCCACCTTGGTACCATAGGTCAGAGTTGCATACATTTAGGAATGCTAGATCATGCATACATTTAGGGGGAGCATTATTCATATTCTATCAACTGAACTTCCCATCTTCAGATTGAACTGCTATCTTGCTTAAATCCCTATGATGAATGTGTAATGCAACACATTGCTTAAAATGTTTCGGCCTTCCCTGAAAATTCAGAAAGATTTCTCTGTGCATATCCTGATCATAAATCTGAAAATAACTTAAAGAGAAATCTTCTATTATATAGGACTATGAATGTCTGACTCTTTCAGCCGGTTGATGTTTCATGTATGTCTTGTGTTTGCTTATGAACATATCTTGAAAATATCTGAGTTAGTCTTAATAAACTTTAACCAACATTTTCATGTTGTGTCTTTTAAACTCTTCTGAATTCTGAAAATTCTGAGATCATGATACTCCTTGTTTGATATGTATGAAATTAGTATTATTTTAAACATCTGAGAATATGGAACATGTCCAAGGGTAAATCCTGTCAGAGCAATGACTTTGGTCACTGAGAAACCATGTCCAAAGGGCTGTGTCATGAGGTGCCATAGTTAACTCTGCTTAAGAATGATTGATAATCTGGCAGAGCAAAGGCATGCACACTGAGAAATACATCTCACTCATCAAAGAAATGATTTGTAGTGTGTCATGAAGTGTAAATGCAATCTCTGTTCCTATGAAGCATGATAGTTAGTCCTTCCAAGTGCTTTGGGATACTGGCGTATAAACAACGTGTATCCTCTAGTTACAAGGGTGTACTAAACTCAAGTGCTCATGAAGAATGTTATAAAAAATTGTTGCTGATCTAGTATATCATTTGAAAATGTGTGCAAAAGAAATATTCTATTGGAACCCTTGACAGAAACAAATATTTTCTTATGTTTTTAACTTCATTACTATTGATTGTATTTCTTAAAGGAATCTTTGAAATTGAGTGAGTAAGAAAGAAGAAGATTAAACAAGACTTTCAATATGAAAGCTAGGTTCACTTTTATTAAAACTGATTTCAGATATGAGAACATAATGCTAATGAACAAGCCTTGCATACATCATATTCTGATCTGACTTGTAAATGAAGATCATTCATAAATCTCTATAATAGAAGAGTCTAAAATACCTATTTAATCAGATTTATGAAATTGATATCCCATTGAAAACCTTTCTCATTCATTCTGAGTGTTTTCTTTCTCACAGTGGACTCCATTACTTCAGACATGACTGTTGACTTCTTTATGTCTTGAGCTTCATTCCAATCACTGTCCATCTAAGGGGGAGAATTCTTGCATGTCCCTGTGGTTCAATGTTCATTCAGGAGAGTATCTTGTCAGGGGGAGTTTTTGATGACTGTAACTCATAGTATTGCATAATAGCTCCTTCAACAGTCAATGAACATTCCATTCTTTTTGATGTTGTCAAAGGGGGAGAACTTTTGTGAGTCATCATTTGCATCAATCAACACTTGCATCACATGGTGTTTTACAATGCTCACTTCTGACTGAGCTTTTCTGTGGTGCATGTTCATGAACTCTGTCATATCTATGGTGCATGTTATATGGTATTTCATAATCATCATGATGAATCTATTGCAATGACTCATAATATTGCCATCATCAAAAAAGGGGAGATTGATGTGTCCCCTGTAGTTCTGGAGTTTTGATGATGACAGATATTATGCCTCATTATGTTTACATCCTTGATGATATAATCCTGTTGCATTATGAGAAACTGTCAGAACAGGTTTAAGGATGACTCACAGGTCATAAATTTAACCCAAGTCAAAGTCAAGTCATGACAGGTAAGGTTAATGCTCAGATCAGGTAATGCTCTGTTAGTTCTCCTGCATACATTCAGTTCATATCTGCTATATGCATTCACTTCATCGGTCCATGTTCATTGTGCCTGAAAGTCTATACATTCTCCGGTGTTTCATTGCATCAGTCATACAGTCTGCACTCTACATTCATGCCATAGTCTATACATTGCCTTGCCTCTCCATGCATATGCAAGTCTATACATCAGTCAGCATAGTCTAGACAGAAGTGGGTCGACCCCCCTTCCAGATGGGTCGACCCCCCAGATTCGCAAGTCTGGACATTGCCCTCATGCATGCACAAGCATCCTGTTTGCATTTAAGTCTGTACAACACACATACACCCAAGTCTACACATCATTGTTGTATGCTTGCTTAGTCCATACACTTGTTGACAGCAAGTATATACATTGTCACTTGCATCATCCTATTTGCACTAAGTCTGTACATTGTCTGTGCTTTCACGTGTCTGGTTACATGAGTCATTGAAGTCTGTACATCGCTTGGCGCTCACCAAGTCTGCACATCACCCAGTCGTGTGAACATTGCACTGTAAGTCTATACATTGGCCTGGGGCTTGCCATGTCTGTACATCGCATTTGACGAAGGCATTGGAAGTCTATACATTGATTCACTGTTCATGCATTCATCGAATAGGTCTATACATTCATGGCATATGTGCAATGTTTGTCTAAAGTCTATACATTGTCTCAGCGTCTCATGCAAGTCTATGCTAGCCAGAGTCTATACATTATCTAGCACACACACGCTCAAGTCTGTACATCCGATCGTCTCATTTAGCGTCTCACGCTATCAGAGTATGTACAGCGTTAGGCTACAGTGCATCGTCTCTCAGAGTCTGTACAGAGTTAGCCATCAGTGCATTCTCTTTCAAAGTCTGTACATCCAGCTCTGTCTCACTTAGCGTTTCACAAAGTATGTACATCACCTGGGGCTTGCTAAGTCTGTACATCGGTGAAGTCCATACATCCACTGCTGAACCTTCCAAGTCTAT
Organism: Amorphophallus konjac; assembly: GCA_022559845.1. NCBI lineage: Eukaryota > Viridiplantae > Streptophyta > Magnoliopsida > Alismatales > Araceae > Amorphophallus > Amorphophallus konjac. The sequence continues at coordinate 183,103,961 of CM040123.1, read as the reverse complement.
ACACTGTCCTGTTGCTTTCAAGCCATTCATCAACTCTATACATTCCCAGTCTTTACCTACGTTCAGAACCCCAAGTCTATACATTGGTAAAGTCTGCACATTGTGGTTTGAAGCTGCATCAAGTCTAGACATTGTCCTGTAGCTAGCACGAAGCCAAGTCTATACATTGTCTCGTTCACATGCTTCAAACTCTATACATCGTGGGCTTCGAGTCAACAAAGTCTATACATTGGCAGCTGAACTGTACAAGTCTATACATTACCTTTGGGCATCAAAGTCTTTACATCGCTTGTGTCATCAAGTCTATACACTCGTGAGTGTGTCATCAAGTCTATACACTCGTGAGTGTTTCATCAAGTCTATACACTCGCTTGTGTCATCAAGTCTATACACTCGTGAGTGTTTCATCAAGTCTATACACTCGCTCGTCTCTCCAAGTCTATGCATCGGCGCACTGTTCATGCATCAGTTCTCCAAGTTTACACATTCTCATAGTGTACATACTTGCCTATATGCTGCATCCAAAGTCTATACATCGTTGGCCTGTGCATGCTTCGTCTTCTAAAGTCTATACATTCGTCACACTCCAGCCCTTGTATTGAAGTCTATACATGGGTGTCTCATGCATTCTAAGTCCATACACCATGCTGTTGGGCATCGTTCATTACAGCAAGTTTGCACACTGTCTGCACGCTCTCAAAGTCTATACAGCATGTGTCTGCATCGGTTCATAAGTCTACACATTGTAGCATGCACGAACAAACAGAGTCTATACACACTTCATCACTTAAAGTCTAAACATCCATCAGTGAAGACTGTACACACTTCAGTGCACATGTGCATCTCCTTCAAGATGAAGTCTATACACTCGTTTCCAAGGCTTCAAGTCTATACACTCGTTTCCAAGGCTTCAAGTCTATACACTCGCTATCAAGTCCTCAAAGTCTATACATTCTATCCTTCACACTAAGTCTGTACACGGTGGTCTTCAGTTACCCAGCAAGTATGTACATCCTTCTGATTATTTTCTTATGACTATGTGACAGGTACTGTTCGTGAAGCCTATGAAGGGCACGTGATCCGAGGTTGGCACCTGGCACGTGATCCGAGGATAACGCCCTAATTGCTGCTGCTATAAATACGAAGCCTCCTCCATCTGGAGAAGACTGATCAAGAGAATGAGAGACTGATCGAGAATAGAAAAAGAAAGAGTGATCGAAGTAGAGGCAGAGAGCAGAAAAAGACAGAAGAAGAAAAAGGAGAGAGAGCAGCAGCAGAGAGGCTGAAAGTAGAAGAAGAAAAAGAAAAAGAGATTGAGATCGAGAGTGAAGAAGAAGAAGAATAGTGTGAGCCTGATACTGAGAAGAAGAAGAGAGAGAGAGAGAGTTCGTGGAGAAGAAGAAAGAAGCCTTCATTGAAGATTCGTCTATCTGGCATTAGATCAAATCCAAACCAGTTTTGCTCATGTGAGAGTTACTTTGTGTGTCTCATTTCCAGCTTTACGTTGTTGTGTTTTTTCCTTGTGTTTGTTTTTATTTTGTTCCTTCCATCTATTCACCTTGTTCTTCCGATTCCCTTGTTTGGGATCGGGGTTCCTCCTGTGGACTCAGGAGAAGGGGGACATTGGGTGTCCGGTTGCAAGTGGTTGGGAGTCACTTGTGGGTTTCCCTCCGGGTTGGAGGAAGGGAGATTCGTCTCCGGTTCTGGTCTTATGGGTTGCAAGTCCAGGTGTTCCCTCCTGGTCTGGAGGAAGAGAGACTTCGTCTCTGGTTGCAAGTGGCTGGGAGTCACTTGTGTTTTCCCTCCAGTTTTGGAGGAAGAGGGGAGGTTGTTCCCCTGGTCAAGCTATTTGGTAGCACTTGTTGCAGACTAAGTCTGCGGTTCTAGCTTTGGCTAGTGGAAGCCTCACTCCGTTTGGAGTGAGGGGTGGACGTAGGTCTGTGGACCGAACCACCTAAAAAACCCTGTTGTTCTGTGGTTTGTTTGTGGTGTGCTCTTCCATATCTTCTACCTCTTTCACAGGATGTCTGAGCATTAAATGTTTTGCTAAGTGAGCTTGTTTGCATTGTTCTGTCCTTGGCATTAGTCTTCATCAGGTTCCACTAGTATAATTAGCAGTTCATCTGGTCGATCAAATGTTTAATTGATCTCTATAGTTCTTATTTCGCAATTGTATCTAGCAGCAGGTTTATTGTTTTTAATTTGGGCAATATTTTTTGGAAGGGGATACATTCACCCCCCCTCTGTATCCATCGCACCGTCCCAACATAAGCCACCTCGACGGCGCAGGTCAGGCCGCCTTCTTGCCGTTGCTTGTCTTTGACTCCGACAAGAAGAGAAGAGAGATCTTGGTCTGATTTCTTTTGTGCCGCCGCTCCCGCCCTGCCTGTGCTTGGTCTGCCTCTCCTCCTCTTCTCATGCCTGATCCCTTCTCTCTCTCTCTCTACATACATATACATAAATATGTCAGAAATCTTTCTTTCTTTGGTCGCTTCCCTCGGTGTGTAGTCAGCAGCAGGAAGAGGTCAGCAGCGGCTGGTGCTGCATTAGCCTCGCTTCCACCCATGCCGTCCGGGCCCGCGGTTGTTCCTCGGTGTTTACTTCGCTGTGTTAGGATATAAAATAGAGAAAATTACCCACGCATCTCTCTAAAATATTATGAAATTATCTCTATACCTCTAATTTTATTATATTTAATGTAATACTATTTAAATTTTTTAATCAGAAACCTCGTGTCCCTAGGGTTAAAATCGGGCCAAGCGGAGATAACAGACCATACGAATGGAATGTTTTACCCCCGGTGCAGAGACAAAGAGAGAGAGAGAGTCATAGAGAGATAGAGATGAGAGAGAAAGTGTAGAGGAGGGGGGCACCGAAGGGGGTCTCCCCCTCCGGCGCCACCGGTGTATATAGAAAAGAGGGTGAGAGAGAGAGAGAGCGAGCGGCAAGGGGGAGGGTGCCAAAGGGGGTCCCTCTAGTGCCGACATCCCACTAGGGATGCAGATAGAGAGAGACATGAGAGACCCTCTAGTGCTGGCATCCTACTAGGGATGCAGACAGAGAGAGACGGGAGAGATAGAGAGGAGAGCGAGAGCAGTGGGGAGGGGGAGGACATCAAGATGAGAGAGAGCGAGAGAGCGCATGAGAGAGCACAGGGCCAGGAGAGGGGGGATGTCAGAGGGGGTCTCCCCCTCTGACACCAGTGCAGACAGAAAGAGACTGGGGGAGAGAGTGAGAGAGAGATAGAGAGAGATGACGAGGTGAGAGAGAGAGTGTAGGTGAGGAGGGCACCTCGGTGAAGACAAAAAGAGAGAGGACAAGAGAGAGAGAGAGAGAGGACGAGGTGAGAGGTGTTGTGTGTGTGATTTTGATGATCACAAAACTTTATATTTCAGTTCTCCTTCTAATGTTATGTGTTAGATAAAATCAACATGAATGATGAATGACTGAGTTCCCATGCTATTGTATATGTCTTGGATGTTTCGAAGATACAAGGTTCATCAAAAGTAAAAGTTTGTGAATTAAGTCTTTATGGTAATATCTCTCGGTGAAATGTGCTTTTTGATGGTTGTGAAGTTGTGGACTTTTATGAGGAAGAATCAAGTTTAAATGTTAGGAGTCTTTAATTTTGATATCTATACTAACTTGATAGTTTTGTCATCATCAAAAAGGGAGAGATTATTGTGTGTGTGATTTTGATGATCACAAAACTTTATACTTGAGTTCTTCTTCTAATGTTATGTGTTAGATAAAATCAACATGAATGATGAATGACTGAGTTCCCATGCTATTATATATGCCTTGGATGCTTGGAAGATACAAGGTTCATCAAAAGTAAAAGCTTGTGAATTAAGTCTTTATGGTAACATCTCTAGGTGAAATGTGTTTTTTGATGGTTGTGAAGTTGTGGACTTTTATGAGGAAGAATCAAGTTTAAATGTTAGGAGACTTTAATTTTGATACCTATACTAACTTGATGTTCTTGTGCTTTTGTAGCTACAAATCTATAGGTTAAAACCCCTTAGAATCAAGGGTCAATGATATCTTCATACCACCTTAAGTTCAGTGGAGCATTGGGGCTGAAATGGTGTTTTTGCAAAGTGGGTAGGGAAGAGTTGACTCTGGGAGTCGACTCTCTCTAGGCACCACACTGTCTGGGGGACAGATAGGCCAGGAGTCGACTCTCAGAGTCGACTCCCTCTAGGCCAAGAGTCGACTCCCGACTCTGGGAGTCAACTCTCTCTAGGCACCACACTCTCTGGGGGACAGATAGGCCAGGAGTCCACTCTTAGAGTCGACTCCCTGATGGGAATCGACGCCGAGCATATACATTTTATTTTGCATTTATGTCCTTTAGTTTATTTGTATATCCATGGGAAAGTATATGCGCAATTGTACGGCTTTGTAAGCCAATGCGTCATTCTCACGGATTGTATGGGTTTCTATGTAATTTACCAGTAGGACCAGCAAGGGGGCCCTCAGCCCTTTCCCATTGGTCCATGTCATTCATGTGGGGCTGGTCAACCATCCTAGGTGGCCATCTAGAAGGGTTGAATGCCAATTGACCACATGGGAGACAAAGGGGGTAAATTTTCCAAGGTAGGCTACCTACCCTTCCAACTTGTCCCCTCTTGGTCAAGGGGGCGCCCCTCCCCTTATTAATTTATTATTTTTGTGTGTGTTATTCACACTTCATCCCAGCCCTCCATTCCCCATCCCTAGATCCAAGGGTCTACATTTGATTAGATACATAGCATGTAAAAGGTTGTATTTTCCATTTGTTGGAATTAATGAAGAAAAAATTGTTGATTGCCTAGAAGGCTTCTTGCGCCCCCAACTCCCTCCCCCTGGTTTCATCTCCTCCAACCCACAATTCTAGAGTGGTTTCATCTCTATCCCCTCCTCTCAATCTCTGGTTGTGATCTGTGTCACCGCCGCCGCCGTTCGTGCCGCCATCGGACCGCCATCGAGTCACCGTCGAAGTTCTATCTTTAGCCAACAGTAGCCCCTTCCACGAAATTCTGCAGTCTGCCGCAAGTTCTTCTTGATTTGATAATTTTATGGTGTGTTCCTATCTTCAATCCCCACCACCACAAAAAAACTCCCGTCCAAATTCCATCATTTACTATTTTTCAAATTCTGTGTGTTTCTATTTCCCAGTTCTGTCCAGTCTCAGATCTGTGTGACAGCACCCCTATAATCCCCCCTCCGACCATCTTGTTAATTTTTCCAAACCCTCCCAATTTTACTGGGAGTTCTGTCCACCGTCCCCTCACTCCATGAATTTTTTTGATTTTTGATCAGCCTTCCACCTATTTTATCAAAATCATTTCCAGAGCCATATACAGTGTTGTCTACCTGTTTCCAGATCCGACCTCTGGCCAGTACAAAAATCATATCAATTCGTAGCCACCTCAATTAGTCCACAAAAAATATTTTCATCTTGCTTGTTCAAAATCCTATAACTTTTGTGAAGATATCAGGAGCTGGATCGGACATCTACCTCACGGTCAATGGCAGTTCTCAGACAAGTTCCCTGCTAATATGAGAGTTCAGCTACTGTACAATAGGAACTCAAAAATTCAATAAAGCATAGATCCGTGCAGATCCAGGTCCGATCTCTAGGCCTAGGTTGAAGTACTTCCAGAGAGCTTTCCAACGGCGCCAGTTTCGTGTCAATCCGACATCGGGGCTGATCGCAGCGTCTATTCTCGCCGGAGCGCGCGCCTGAAAACAGGACCTGCAGATCCGTGGCCGGTTATTCCGACCGGTGCCGATCAGAGCCACCCGGCCTCCAGCCGGTGAACCAGCGTGCCGCCATCCCGGGGAGCGCTTCCCCAAGTGTCCTCACTACAGCGGTGCCACCGGGTCCCACACGGCCCCTCCGGACAGCACGTGGGCCCCACGGTCACGAGTACGGGTGCGGCCGAAGCTACGCGTGAAGCCGCCCGTCAACTCGGAATCGGTCCTCCCGAGCCCATTTGTGTAGCCCTTTACCTCCCTGCGTGGAGTGGGCAGTGAGTTATTGCTGTCATTATTGTGTATTAATTGTTCCGGGAGCACGGTTTTCGGCCGGGTCCGTCTTCCCCACACCGGGAGCGTGGAGGTATCGTATTCGCTCCTTGCTTGGCATTTCGCTTATTTCCATATATGCTTTATATGCCGCTGCTAGAGAGCATATTTTAGGACCTAGCTTGCTATATATTTTCATATCACCGCTGCTGCGAGAGAGAGCGAAGCCGTCCCGTGACCCGATCCGGGCATGAAAGTGCGAATTGACCACCCTAGCTCTTGTCGGTTTCTCAACCGTGCACGTCCGATGCTTCCCTCGTTAAGGGACAATCACGAGCTCACCTAGAGTCCGAGGACTGCATTCCTCATTCGAGTCGTGTCTGTGGTCCGTCCCGCATCAATTTGGTATCAGAGCGAGTTTGAGTCTAGGGTGTCTAAAAATAAAAAAAAGAGTGTCATTTACGTATAGTCATTAGCCATTGTCTAAGTCGTGTTTCGGGTCATCATTGTTTTAAAACAGAAAACAAAAGTGTCTTTTGGGTCGCATACATCCCTTGACTCGGTATATCAAAAGGTGTTGTCCGAACGTTAGGCTACGCCTATCGGGAAGGCCGCACACTTGTGCGAGTGATCTTCGGATCAGTTAGCTCGCCACGTACTGAGTCTTGGTCGTCATGTCTAGGGTTGTAGTCCATTGTCTAGTTGGTTTATCTACTAGTGTCGACATGGCCATCCACTAGCTTCTCCGTGTCCTATGGATTACCGACCACCCGGATCTTATCCATGGTGGCGATACTATCTCAAATGGAAGGACCACCCGAATCACCCCACTAGGCCCGAAACCCGGGACTTCTACGGGTCCGATGACCCAGATGACTACCTAGAGTGGGAAGCCATTATGCACGACTACTTCGAGGTGTACAATATGTACGGGCCCATGCAAGTCGATGTTGCCAAAAGGTGACTTTTTGGTGAAGCCGCCGAAACTTGGAGGGACATCAAATATTGGAGGGAGGATAGGAATCTAAGGCCCATCGAGTCATGGTGGGAAATGAAGAGAGCGCTTAGGAGGGTCTACTTTCCCCGCCCACCTACCTCCAACCACGGAGGTCATACCACTCACCAACCCCACCAACTCACCCACAATCAAGTGGGCCACACCTCTACCCAATCCCACCCCTTCACCGCCGTCCAAGCCCACCAAGGCGACCCCAATCTAGTGGCCCGCCCAGTCACCTCCAACCAACCTCCCCTTGGCACCCTATCCCAACCCACTCAAGTACCTCCAACCGAGTGGAAGCCCCACTTATAGCCGAGCCTAGGACCACACCTAGGCCGAGGGACGAGGAGCGAGTCCACCCCAAGGTTGTTGGATTTTTGTGACTTCCCTAGTGTTTTGATGATGAGCATCACTATGTTAAATATTGTCATTTTAATCAGATATCTTACGTAATGTTATGCATTTGAAATTTCCATGATTAACAGGAAATCTGCTGAGGTAGTACCTTGTATGTCCGTACTGTTACTTTCTTACTTCGTGTTGTTTGTGTTTACTACACTTCGTGTTGTCCGTTTTGAACGTCGTTATTTGTTCCATCGCGTGCTGAACACTGCAGCACCTCGTGCTGCTTTCTATGCCAACTCGTGTCGCTCCATCTGTGTCACCCATATGTCTTCGAGTCTTATGTTCTGGCCAAGTCTATACAGCCTCATCTTTACCTTCGTTCCAAGCCAAAGTCTACACATTCGTTTCCTTGGGCAAAGTCTATACATCGTGGCCTTGAACTCTCAGTCTGTACACTCTTTATTTCAAAGTCTGTACATTGTTGCCTTGAAGACCGTTCAAAGTCTATACATCCACTTGAATGCAAAGTCTACACTTCGCCTGATATCATATGAAGGCTGTTCGTTGGAAGTGTATGTCTTGCTTTGTGACCACACTTCGTGTCGGTTTCTGTGTTCGTCTTCAAGTTGGTTTCAGTCCGTGTCGTTTCGTGTCGTCCTCGTCTTCGAGTCGTTCGTAAGTTCGAGCTATTTTGTATTCGAGTCGTTTTGTTTTATGTCTTCGTGTTGCCTCTTTCTATCTTCGTCCAGGTTTCCTCTGATCGCGTGTTTTACTACCGTTTTACTCCGTGTTATTTCCTTCTCACCTCGTGCTGTTCTCATCTGACTTCGTGTCATTCTCTTTGTAGTGTTAGCTTTATTATTGTGTATCTCGTGTCGTTCTCTTCGTAGTGTTTGTTTTGTTACAGTGATACTTCGTGTCGTTCTCTTTGTAGTGTTAGCTTTATTACTGTGTATCTCGTGTCGTTCTCTCTTTACCTCGTGCTGTTTTCATCTGACCTCGTGTCATTCTCTCTTTATTTCGTACTGTAGTAATCTTGTGTCTCTCGTGTCGTTCTCAGAATAGTGCATCTCGTATTGCTACCACATACCTCGTGCAGTTTTAGTTTTTGTGGCCCTGAGTTTTAATCGTTTTAATTCTTTACAGGAGAAGAAGAAAAATAAAAAGAAGAAGGTGGTCCGAGGAAGAATATTCACCAGTGACTGGGCTGCACGTGATCCAATACTAAAGGAACCAATGCTATAAGGGCACGTGGCAAGAAGGTTCTGGATCAAGCGCGGGAAGCACACGCCTTACATGAACCCTCCTGATCGCTTATAAAAGCACTGCCTCACCATCTACGAAAAGGGTGGAGCTCCAAGATTACAGTAAAGAAATTTGAGTGAGAGCAGAAGAGAAAGAGCCTCCCTGAGAAACTAGAGTGTTCCAGTTGAGAGAGAAGAGAGAGCAGAAGAGTGATCAGAAGATGGGTATTGACTTACGGATCAAATCCGAAGTCTGCTGGTCGAGGTAGTGATGCAGTGGCCGAGGCCGAGGTCCGTGACGGAGATTCGGAGTTTCTTGGGGCTTGCATGCTATTATAGGAGGTTTATTCAAGATTTTGCTCGCATTGTAGCCATGATGACCAGGCTTACGTGGAAGGATGTGTCGTTTATCTGGACTAGTGAGTGTGAGCAGAGCTTTATGGAGCTGAAGAGGTTGCTCACCTCGGCACCGGTGTTGGTGTTGCCTTCTGGATCGGGAGATTTTGTAGTGTATACAGATGCTTCCGGGGTCGGGTTGGGTGCTGTGCTGATGAAGCACAATAGAGTTGTGGCATATGCATCGCGGCAGTTGAAGCCACATGAAGAGAACTACCCTACCCATGACCTTGAGTTGGCGGTTGTGATCTTTGCATTGAAGATTTGGAGGCATTATCTGTATAGCGAGAAGTTTGAGGTGTTCACTGACCATCAGAGTTTGAAGTATGTGTTCACCCAGAAGGACCTTAACCTCAGGCAGAGGCGATGGATGGAGTATATGAAGGATTATGACTTCACCCTGTCTTATCAATGGGGCAGGATGAATGTCGTTGCCGATGCCTTGAGTAGGAAGGTTGTGGTCAGTGCCATGATGGTAAGGAAGTGGAGGCTCTGGAAATAGGTGCCAGCCATGACATTTAGGCTTAAGGTTCCCCAAGAGCCGGGGTCAGCTGTTCTTGCGAGCTTGACTGTTACTCCTGCGATTCGTCGTCAAGTGACAGATGCTCAGCGTGCAGACCCTGAGTTGCCCCAGATTTTGGCTGTGGCTGATGTGGAGTTCGGTGAGGACGGAACCGTGAGATTCTATGGTAGGCTATATGTCCTGCCCTGGGGCAGGTGAGGCGTGCGGTGTTACTAGAGGCTCATGGGAGTCGGTACACTGTGCACCCGGGAGCGAGAAAGATGTATCGGAACTTGAAGAGACAGTTCTGGTGGCCTGGCATGAAGAGAGATATTGCCGAGTTTGTGGCCAGGTGCCTGACCTATCAGCAGGTGAAGGTGGAGCATCAACGACCAGGTGGTATGCTTCAGCCCTTGGAGGTTCCCGCATGGAAATGGGACCACGTGACCACTGATTTTATGGTGGATTTGCCAAGGACTCCGAGTGGGCATGATAGTATTTGGTTGCTGGTGGATAGGCTGATGAAGATGGCTCGGTTGTTACCGGTCAGAGTTAGCTGGAGTATGCCCAAGTTGGCTTGTCTTTATGTGGAACGGATCGTACCTTTACATGGGATTCCTATTTCCATTGTGTCAGATCGAGATCCGCATTTCACTTCTGGATTCTGGAGGAGTTTCCAGCGAGCTATTGGCACTGAGCTAACTTTTAGCTCAGCGTATCATCTTCAGTCAGATGGTCAGTTGGAGAGGACCATTCAGACGCTAGAGGATATGTTGAGATCATGTTGCCTGGAATGGCAGGGGAGTTGGTTTCACCATCTACCATTGGTGGAGTTTACCTATAACAACACCTATCATTCGAGCATTGGGATGGCTCCTTATGAGGCGTTGTACGGGCGACTGTGTCGAACTTCGCTCGATTGGTTTGAGGTTGGTGAGCGTGTTATGACGGGACCAGAGCTGGTGCAGTAGTGTGTGAATGTGGTGTATTTGGTCCGTCAGAACATGTTGGCGGCTCAGAGTCGGCAAAAGTGCTATGCCGATCGGAGAAGACAACCCCTCAATTTCGAGGTCGGTGATCGAGTATTTTTGAGGGTTTCTCCCATGAAGGGAGTGATGCATTTTGGGCGACGTGGGAAGTTGAGTCCCCACTATGTTGGCCCTTTCCTCATTGTTGAGCGCATTGGCGAGGTTGCTTATCGGTTGCAGCTTCCTCAGGAGCTATCATCTGTGCATGATGTGTTTCATGTCTCGATGCTGAGGAAGTATAAGCCCGATGATTCTCATGTGTTGGAGGATTCTGTTTGGCCCGAGGTGACTCCCGATCTGTCTCTACCGGAGTTCCCCATCCGTGTTGAGGATCGGCGAGATCAGTACCTACGGAACAAGGTTATTCCCCTGGTTAAGGTGGTGTGGCAGCGGCACTATGGCGGCGAAGCGTCTTGGGAGTATGAGGACGAGATGCGTCAGCAGTTTCGTTATCTGTTCGAGTAAGTCTCCTTTTATTTCTCCTGTGCTTTATTTTAAATTTCGGGGATGAAATTTATTTAAGGGGGGAGGGCTGAAATATCCTGGACCCTTCGAATCCTTCTTCTTGGGTCAAATATTTATTTTCTCGGAGAATTTGTTCTCATTATGCTCGGAATTATTTTTCAGACATCTTTCGGGTTCAGATCTGTGCGTTTCGGAGGTCCCGGAACGTGTTCCGCGGTTTCCGCGTGTTTTTCTCCGGCAAACCTACGGAACCCCGTAGCGGGTGAACCGAGTCGTTCACCTACTCTGGGATGGTACCACGGCGATCAGTGTGTTCCGAGGATCACGGGGATATATTTTTCTATTTTTTCATATTTTTCAAAAAATCTGGATTTTCTATATAATCCCAATTTCATTTTCTTTTTCTATTCTTCTTTTCTTCTTCTTCCTCCTTCCTTCTCTCCCGTGAGTGCCCGCAGCCGGCTCTCTCTCCCCCTCTCCCGTGGATGTGGCGGCGTGCTCCCCTTTGGCTGTAGACGGCGGTGGGCGACGACGTGGCGGCAAGGGTAGCGGCGTGGCGATCCCGGCGGCGTTCGGTGCTCGGTGAGATCGTGGTAGCTCGTGAAAGTTCAAACGGGTTTTTAAAGATCGGCGGTGATCCACTGCGTTTTGGGTGACCCTGAGGTAGGGTGACGATCCTTAGCTCGGCATTTACCTTCCCCGTGATTTCTAGGCCGAGGCGAGGTCTAGAGAGGGCTATTTTGAGCCGGGAAGGGAAAATCATGTTTTGGAGATCGAGTGCCCGATCTAGCATTTTAACGCATTTAATTATGGTTTAAGGCATCAAACAATGCTCAGGGGCCAGGGGAAAGGTTTCCCCTTTGTTTCCCCTTCACCTGGGGGTGAATGGGGCGTGGAATGGTGATTTTAGGTGTTTTCACCATTTTCGGGTTTTTGGAAGGCTGGCGGTCCTTCCAGTGACCGCTACATCCCTTTAGCGGTCGCCATACGACCGTTTTTGGCGCCCCGGATGTGGGTTGGGCCTGGCGGTCACCCGATAGACCGCTAGCGCCCCATTGGCGGCCTATAGGCCGATCGCTAGCCGAGTTGGCCGACGTGGCCTTCGAGGCATTTTGACCGTTGGTTTTTGACCGTTGGGATTTGGCGGTCGCAGGGACGACCGTTTTATTCCCTTTGGCGGCCCAAGGTAGGACCGTTTTCGCCTCCATAACCTGTGATGTGGCGGCCCATTAGGGGACCGCCAACTTCTTGTGGCAGTTCAGCGATAGACCGCTAGCCACTGTGGCGGTCCAAAGGTGGACCGCCAGCGGTTTATGTCCGACCGGAGTTGTTCTTTGCCGATTCGAGTCCCAGGTGAGTGGACCTCGATCTACGTGTTGACCCGTGGTCTGACTGATGCTGGGCATCATGTGGGGGCCACATGTTAGGCTGCCGTGAGATCTCGGGAGGTGGTGTTTTCAGCTTGTGTCACCGTGAGTCGGTGTCGGTACGAGGAGCAGTCCGTGTACTTTGCCCGGTTTAGACGTTGTCTTCCGTTGACTAGAGAGTCTACTCCTTTAGTGACCCTCCACTAGTCGTAGCCTTCTGACATGTGAGTGGTCCCACCAGGGAGTGGTGGTGAGGCTATCCCGAGAGACGATTTTAGACTGGTTTCCGTAGGGCCCCACATCTTGCAGCCAGAGTCCGACTGAGGGGAAAACCAGTCAGAGGGCCAGACCTGGGACGCATGGTCTGTGTGTGCACACGTGATTGGGGGCGGTTGGACCCGCACTGATGAGCGCGACCCCAGCTAGTCACTTGTTTTATGGTTACTAGTACGGTGTCCCCGTTCCACCAGGGGTCGAGGGGGACACCCGAGGCGCGGTCTAAGCCGTCAGTGGACGCATCCGGCCAGGCTTCTAGTGGTTGGTACTCCTGTCTTTGTGTGGTAGTGACACTTGGGTTTTTTTTGACGAGTTGTCTCGATTTTCATGCCGTACGTTCGGTACTAGACGTAGCAGAGCTTTCCCATTTATTTATTCCTACAGCTTCCCGTTCTACGTCTTGCTAGTGGTAGCTTGTAGCTGCTTTCCGCGCGGTTTCTCGGTTTACGAGGTGGGGACCGGATGATCCCTACTGAGCCTTTTGTTTTGAGGCTCATTCCCTACGTATTTTCACCGTGTTTCAGGGGAGCGCTTCCGAGGCTCCACGTGGTTCAGGTGCCCAGGGTTAGTTGCCAGTTGCCAGGCCGGGGTATGCCCCGTTGTAGGGACGGATTTTATTCATCTTATTATTTTTATTTTTTTATTTATTAATTTGGTTTATTAGGCGTGCCAGTCACATATGTGACGATTTCATTGTGCGCTCGACTTGACTTGGTCAGTCGATTGTGAAGTCCGAGTCGGGACCAAAAGTCCGCCATACCATAAAGGCTATGACGTTAATTACACCCTTCATAAGAAGGACAACCCTTGATTAAATGCCAAAATAGAAGGCCACTCGGGGCGGTAATAAAAGAAAAATAACAGTGCGTGATATTGAAGATATTATTATTCTGAGAAGGTAATTGAGCGAACGATAGGTTATTAAATCAGCATGACCCCCCCTGTGTAGGTCGTGCCGGGTAGAGATAGGACACCGTCCACGCAGTGGCGGGGCGGAGCCTGACAGTCATCGGGGACATATCCCCTTTCATGTTCCTCATCCAGCCAAAGGCCTCGCAATATTCATATTCCCCGAAAAATCGAGCCAGACGGGAGGTGTATGATGTGCACTTCCCGGGACTTATCGGGGTTAAAACATCTATCGACATTTCGGCAGCATCTCCCCATAATCTGGATTATGCCCAGGGGAGAATAGGCTATCACCCACGGAGTGCCGGGATGAAAGCCGAGAAAAAAAGGGGGGAGCGAACCCCCCCACACTGTACATGTATGCCCTGGGGCAATGTTCGATTCTTCCCTTACAGAAGCCGGTGACACTCGTGCAGTGGCAGAGCTCACCTTAGCTAAAGGGGTTGCTCATAAACCCGGTACGGATCAGTGGAAAATAAGGGAGTCTGACTCCCTTTGATTTTATCCTCGGGACAGTTCTGGTGACTCATGGACATCACCAGGTGGGTTTGATAGAGATGTCGGAGGCTCATTGGGTGACAGGGCAGCCTCTCGGCATGGATTTGAATGGGTATATGAGTTCCCGGCGTGAAGACCACTGCGCCGAGAAGGGTTCTTTGCAAGGCGCTATTTGGGGCGCCGGGAAGCTGGCGTTAGTGGAGTTCTCGGCGCAGGGAAGTAGGAAAGCAAAGGGGTCTTACGGCGCCAAGGCAGAAGGGTGAAGGGGTTAGGCTCCCGGCGCAGGCAAGGAGGCCAAGTAATTAGGGCTCTCGGCGCTAGAAGGATGCCAGAGGGTGAGGGTTCTCGGAGGGTTCAACATGGAGGGTTCCCGGCGCGACGGGGAAGAGGCTAGGAAGTAGGCTCTCGGCGCAAGGGCCAAATGGCCAAAGGAGGTTGTCGGCGCCAGGGCCAAAGGGTGAAGGGGTTAGGCTCCCGGCACAGGCAAGGAGGCCAAGTAATTAGGGCTCTCGGCGCTAGAAGGATGCCAGAGGGTGAGGGTTCTCGGCGGGTTCAACATGGAGGGTTCCCGGCGCGACGGGGAAGAGGCCAGGAAGTAGGCTCTCGGCGCAAGGGCCAAATGGCCAAAGGAGGTTGTCGGCGCCAGGGCCAAATGACCAAGGTGTGGGCTTCTCGGCGCGAAGAGGAATTGCTCAAGGGGGGGTTCCCGGCGCGCAGGGGAGAAGGCCAGAGGATGGGCTTCCCGGCGCGACGGCAAAGCAGCCAGGGGGGTTTCCCGGCGCGGCCAAGATGAAAAGGTTCCCGACGCGAAGGTCAGAAGGCCAGGGGTGGTTCTCGGCGCCTGAAGGATAGCACCGAGAACTGTTCATCTATTTTACTGTGTACGGGGCCGAGATGTGTGAGGGCGCCGGGATGAGAAACAGAGTTTTACGGTACCCTGTTCTTGGATTTGTTGAGGATTCAGGGGTTTCCTGGTGCTTCAGGCCAAGATAGACGGGCCTTGGGAAATCAAAAGAGATCAATTCATCAGACCTGAACTGATTTTGGCTTGGGTTTCAAAGGGGAAGGCCAGAAGCGGAGAGTGATTTGGGGGAAACGTGGTTTAGGGTATCTCTGTCACCAGCGTTCATAATAATCCCTGAGGATGATTTTGATATACTCTTCATCATCTGGGGGCCAAGAGATGGCTGTCTCTGGCCCCGGGGATGACTTCAGCAGAGCCGATGAGCATGCATATGACATCTAAAATCGAGCAGCGGTTGCTATACATCTGTGCTTTGCTTCAGAGGCCAAGGGATGGTCTGTCTCTGGCTCGGAAGTAAGCACGAGCGGCGTTCGAGAACTAGGCGAATAAGCAGGCGATCAATCGAACTGGGGAGGGGGATAGCATGCTACTGAGTCTGAGAAGAGACAGAAACATGGGGAGATAGCGATAGGGTTTCGGATAGATAGACAGCATGCATCAAATGCAGCCTGTAGTGTTCATTCATTTAATATCACGATTACATTCGCACATCAGAGGCAATACATAAAAGAAGGTACAGGGAGACTATGCTTTGCCCTAGCGGAGTAAAATCGGTTGTGATATCACAACATACATCAGAAGGGGGAAGAAGTAAAGGCAATCGAAAATTAAAAGAATGAACTACGGAAAATGGGGAGGGGTGGGTGGAGCATTAACTCCTCTCCCTCCCCGTTGCCCACCTTCGATCAGCCTTCGAACTCCTTTCTTCTTTTTCCCTTCCGCCTCTTCCTCTCTCGGATCAGATTGCAGGCTACACTCTCTTCTCCTTTTTTTTGTGGCTATCTATTCTTCTTCTCCGCCCTTTTTGCTATCTATGTTGCCCTCTTCTGATGGCTTTCTAATGCCTCTCCTTTTTTTTTCTCTTCGAATGAGGGGGTTTTATATCCCTCCTTGGTATCCTATCGGCCGGCCTGTCCCGGCGCGCCTCAATCGTAGGCAGACCTCCCTGCGCGTGGGACTTCAGCTTCTCGGCGCCGCTTTTGGGCTTCGATAAGGGGATCCCGGCGCCACTTTTATAGGCCCATTTAGGGCTTTTAAGACCTCACATAGACTTCGGCCTTTATTGGTCCTTCAAATGTATCAGAACCCGAGAAGGCCCTCCACTGGTGACACAGTTTCTATTGAGATCATTCATAGATTTTCATCAGTCGGTAGACTGGGGTTTCATCGGCATTGCCATCTGAATGATGACAAAGTCGGACATCATCTCATCGGTATCGTCACCTGAACGGTGACAAGACCGGACATCAGCTTTAGCCTGAAAAGACCTCAGCCAGGTGACTGCTATTTCATAAGTGACATCGTCTGACTGGCAATGGCATCGGACATCAGCTTGGCCGGGAAAAGGCTTCGGCCGGGTAGATGGTTGACGAGTTTCATCATTGATCTTTTACTGTTGGTCTGATCTTCTTTTCAATTCTGTTTCTGCCCATGCTCATTTTCCAGGCGTCAACAAATGCCCCCCACCTGCGGATGGCGTAAGTGCAGAATAAGCGGCAAGGTGTCCGCAGGTGCCCTTCATCATTTGAGGGTATCCTCATCAATCTCTCCTTGACATTGTCCTTCGGCTTAATCATGTTGCTGTAGCAATATTATGCACATGTATCTTTCATTTTCATGTTTTTCATCTCCATATTTTCTGATTTTATTGTCAGCACTTTGGAGCCTTCTTGGCCCTGCCTTGGGCTTCTCGGCGCGAGGTAGGACCCTTCTCGGCGCGGCCTGTTGTCGGTGCGGGCATCTTCGGCGCGACCCTCTCGGCGCGCCCTTTTCTTTCGGCCAACGGGGGGGGGGGGGGGGGTTCTCGGTGCGCTTTTCTTCGCGCCGAGAAGCCTTCCCCTTTCTTTCTCTTTAACCTCGTAAGAGGCTTTTTACCCTCATTTTCATCGGCCCTCTCTCTCTCTTCATCTCCTCGGCGGCGAGTTTTTTCCCCCGAGAGCCTTACTTCATTCCCCCCCCTTTTTGACCGATTCGTTCTCGGGTAGGTTCATTATGTGGGATTGAGTCCCATTTTATGTTCGGGATCACTCCCTCTTGGTGGGTGACTCCCTATCTTTCTTGGGCAGGCCCCGGACAAGAGGAGATGCTGCCGAAATTTAACTGGAATTATTTATTTAATCATCACATGCCCATTCATCTTCCCGATGCTTATTTTTTATCTTTTCTTGATTGCAGGCACTGACATGGATTCCAACTCTTCTGCTCCGGCTTCCATGACCGTGGGGGCGAGCTCATCGGCCCAGCCGGACATATCTCGCGCTTCAGTCAACTGGCTGAATGTGAATAGTTTGAGCTTTGGCTACGACCGGATTGCTACTGTCGACGAGTCCTCTGATTCCGAGACTGACACTGTGCCATCTTCCGGAGTCTATTCTTCCACAGAAGGTATTGACTTCAGGAGAGCTACTGACTACCGTCCGGACCTGCCGAAGGATCGTCATCTGTTGCCGTTTATCCGAACCTTCACCATAGGCGGAATGAGGGATCTTCTGCTTGCTCGGTCTGTGGAAGCGGCAATACTTACCGACAGAGACAGTATGAAGGGTTCTGTTTATCGAGCCCGAGCTATATATCTCCCGGGTGAGCAGCGGGACTGGAATGTCGTACTGGGTATTTCTGAATTAGAGCCGGAAAAGAAAATGCTGATCTGGGCTCCAGAGTTCACCCCGGCGAGGTGGGACCATGCAGCCGGTCGCGTCCACCGGGAAAAGACCAACTTCGGACTTTTTCTAGCTCCTATGAAGTGGGGTTACAGGGACGAGCCATTTATTCTGAACTGTCTGGCCATTCAATTTAAATATCAGCTAGCTGCCGGCTAGTTTGGAGATGCTAAAGTGACAGATGCTCATCTCTTCAGGGTAGGCGCAGTGGAATTCACAGAATTTGTTCTGAAAGAGTATGCCCCTCTACTGATTAGAGCTGGGGTCTACCATAGTGTATTTGCCTCCAGATTCCGCTATCCCATCTCTCGGGGAGTATGGTGCGGCATGCTTGAAGTATTCTGCCCACAGTTCGACACGTTCTACACAGCAGAAGGCGAGACATCCCTCGACCTCTGGAGTCTGTCGCAGCTTTCCGGTCTGCCCATAGATGGGGAGCCATATGAGGAGGTCTGTCTAGACGACTCTGTAAAGGACGCCTCTGATGGAGAGGGCAGATATTCTTTCGGCTATGCATATCGGTTTCTGATGAAAGCTTATCGAACCATTTGTCTAGCCTATAGCAGGGGATCTTCCAAAGGATATCAACCCCGGGAAAAGAGCAGCAGATTGAGAGTCCGTGTAGGACAGTGGATACAGTACTTCTTCGGGGGTCCCTTGAAGTATATAGACTTTTCTTCCATGGGACCGACTCCCGGTAAGCAGATCAGGGCCCCTCGTTACAAATCAGCATTGCCAGCTTCACTGCGCTGAGTAGGTGTAGACGGCCCGAACCCAGCAGGGGTTGACCCCGTCACTCATTATGCGGCTTATCTGACCTTCTGGCTGTGCACTTTCGCTCTCCCCCAAGGGGATGAGATGACTATCAGACCGGAGGCTATATATCCGGCCTGTCAGATGGCCTGGGGGATGAGACTGTCTCTGTGCCCGGTGGCTTTGTGTTTAGTTTACAAATCATTGGGAGATTTGCATAGACATCGGGTTCCCCGTTCCTTAAGGACTGTAGGTCCATTTCATTTCTTCAATGCTTGGGTTTGCAGCATTTTCCCCGAGCTGGCCCCGAGAACTTTGCAGTCAGACACATTGCTCCCTCGGATGATTGAGTTTGCTAGCGCCGAACTCGGTCTTTTCTCAGAGCAGCTGTTTAAGATAAGGGGCAGGTTGACAAAAGTGCCTGTAGATGCTCCTGGCAACATTCATTTCTGGAGCTTGGCAGCAGGTTCGGCTCCTTTAGTAGACCCTCAGAGGGAATGCAAAATGGAGGAGGTAGAAGCCTATGTCCATCCTGTTTCGGGGGCCAATGCCACCCGGCCCATATTAGAACCAGAACTGGTAAGGTGGGCTATGGCTATCCGACCCAGTGTATTGGTCTTCAGGAAGGGAGGCTTGCTCATTTTGGAGCCCTATTACCCATTCCATTTCAGTAGAAACTTTGGCTATGATCAGCATACTCCTCCATCGGTTGCCCAGTTTCCTTTGGACAGCCGTGCCAAGCATGGGTCCGCCATTGCCAGCGACGGTCGAACATGGTGGGATTTCTTCCATCACCGGGAGGGCGTAACTTTCAGGGTCCCGACCATTTCTAATCGTATTCCCCGTGTCACATCAGAGTACATTAAGTGGTGGAATACCTGCACCAATTTCTATAAAGATGGTAGAGGCGCCTTTTGGGATGTGGCCGAGCGCTCTTTCTTAAAGCGGCAATCAGGGCCTGTGTTTGAAATTGATGAGATTCATCTGAGAAGGCTCTATTCATAGCACCAGAAGGAGGCATAAACATATATTGCCAGGCGTCGGTCCTTGAAAGAGGAAGGTTCTGAAATACCCATTCCTGTCTTTTCTAAGATCAATGAAGATGCTTTTACAAAGGACCTGAGGCAGTTGGGCCACATAGGGAGTATTCATGTGGAGGTGCAGTATCCGTTTCCCCCGGAGGAGCCTCTCCCGACAGCAGCCCCCTGGAGGGGTCCAGTGGACAGGTTTCACCCTTATAGGACGTTTGTGCGGAGGGAAGACCGCACCCAAACATATTATCAGCACACTTCTTGGCTTTTTGTACTGCTGAACATTCACGGGCTATCAGTAGAGAACCCGATCGCTGGCATTCTGAATAAGCCGCTTTTTGTTTCTTTTCATTATGTCGACGGATGGTGCATGGATTATCTCGGCCTGTTTCATTACCTCGACTTCCACGGACATAAAGATTTGGCTGCCTTGACAGAGAAGTGCCAGACCATTGGCGACGTATGCTGGGTCGTGAAGGAGGCTGCTTCCCGCTCGAAGGAGGTGGCTTATCTGTATTGGCCGCTTTCCACCTTCTATGACGGCCCGGCAGGTATGACCCTTCCTGTGCGCTCATGGCGTCTTTCTTTTATTGTTATGTTCTGCATCTGTCGACTATGACTGCCCTTCTTGTGTTTTACACAGATAGACCAGACATAAAATGGCAGGGACTTTACAGGAAGATTATTGCTCAAGCTAAGAAGCCTACTTACTTTGAAATTCCTGCAGTGGCACCTACGACCACTCCCTTGCCTCCGGGCAAGAAGAGGAAGCCTTTTGTGGTGAAAGCTGCAGTTGTCAAGGCCAAGAGGGCCAAGGTTGTTCGGGTCCAGCAGTCAGCTCCAGTTGTGACGGATGCCGGAACCCCTCTTCCAGACATCCCCTCTTTTGACGAGTTCAGGTCTCAGAGGAGGCCGCTCAGGAACCTGCCGAGAGTGGCGGTAAATAGCTTGCAGATGCAATCCTCATTGTCTTCTTGACTAATCTTTTAAGGCGTCCTTCGAGACTGAGCTTCTCTTTATCTGATACAGCCCCGGAGCAGGTTGCAGTGCCTGTGGAAAGGGACACGAGGCTGCCTTCTCCTACCCCGGCTGGCGAGGAGGAGGGTAAATGTGCTTTCTCATCTTTTTTCTTTATACTTTCGTTGTTGTTCTTTTCCCATTATATCCCTCAGAGTTCCCCTTTTGTTGAGGTGACAGTCAGGGAGCAGACTGAGGCCATGATAGCAGCGGGAGAGTCGCCTCAGCCATAGGAAAGTGAAAGGACTCAAACAAAACGGAGCCCTATTCCGGCCAGATGCATAATCACCAGGTCTGCATCCCGGCATGCTCTAGAGGCGACCTCGCAGCATATAGCTAGAGTGGAGATATCCTCGGGTAGCTCCGAGACCGTCCCTGATAATGAGGAGGAAGTGACTTTCAGCGGTAGTGAGGAGGAAATCCTAAAATCAGAAGCCTTGCCCGTATTTGCAAAAGGCCTTCCGCCTTTTCAGCCTCCTAAGCTGCTGATGCTATCTTCTGAGGAGGAATTGCAAGAGGAGTTTGCCGGGCTCGACACTGAGGTTGACATAACCCCTCCATTTGTTGCTTCAACTACAGAGCTTTCTCCCCTTCTGTCTCATTTTGAGGATATAGACCCCACTTTAAAGGTAAGCTTCTCTTTTTGTTCGCTGTTCTATTTATTTTCTTTCATTCACTGATGAGGATCATTCTGCTTTGTCCTCAGGACCCTGTCATTACCAGCTCAGACGCGGCCGCAGTCTCTATGGATGTCTCATCTGCAGACTTGGTCATCATCCCTGCTTTACCTTCAACTTGCTTGGGGATTTCTGAGGTTATTCGCCCTGTGCCAGTAAGAATACAATCTTCAACTGACTTAACATCACTGGACTTGGGATCATCAGGAGAGATTTCCATCCCTGTCAGGGCCTCAGAGTTTAGAGCCGAAGCAGACCCAGCCAGAAGCTCCACTTTTATACCGGCCGCCGTAATGTCAATTGCGCCCGAGTCAGCAGTCCCCGCCACAGTGGCTATAGAGACTGGATTACTGCCTTTACAGACTAGGGACCTTTCATCCCCATTATCGAAAAGAGTAGCTGAAGATGAAGCCCTTATTCAGGAGACTCATGAAGAGATAGCTCCATCATTTATTGGTTCTCCCTCCACGGATGTTCAAGCCATGGCTCCCGAGACAGCGGTAGAGGAGGAGTCTTCAGCTCAACAGGAGAGCACAGAGAGGGACCGGCCAGTTCTTCCAGTGGATTTGCCGTCTTCGTCCTCTCAGCCGGATGTTGCACTGTGGGCAGACATTGATAGTGAAGTGACCTTTGAAGTGATCCCTGTAGATATAAGTTTCCACTCTTCTCTCTCTATCTCTCTTCACTAAAGGGGGTCAAAAGCACGCCAAGTGCATGAACAAATGAGAGACGGAAGAGAAAACAGAGAATGAAGCAAAGTACCGTGATCGCCACCAAGATGCCGTACGCGACAGGCACGCCGTACCTTGGACAATGGGGAGACACTCGCCTTGGTGCAGCGCTGGGGATGAACGGCTCGGTTAGGACCGCTCTGCGATGAGCGATCTTACGATAGACCGCCCTGGGACGCTGCGAGGGACGCGGGAGGAACTGCTGCGGTGAGATGGACGGCGCTTTAAGGACCGCACTCCAGTGAAGGATGGTTGTTTATACACCGCGCGTTACGTTGAACGGCTGTAAGAGGACCGCTCAAGACCTTCACTCAGCAAGTTGAGAAGGGTTCGACCTCCACCCTCTCTGGCCGGCCAGAGGGGATGGGCCTCGTGCTGCTTAGATGCTGACCTGCGAAACAACGTAGAGACACAAAACAAGACACCCAAATTAGACCTTAATGATGCGGTACATGTTCAAACGAGAAGAATTAAGCATGAACAAATGAAAAGAGGAATACCTGGGGGTTTTAAACCCCTAGGGTGACAAAAAACGGGATGGTTGTATGCATGTTATGAGAAGGAGGGGGGGGTACGCGGGTGAGAAACAAAGTATGCAATGAAAGAACACGACGACACTTATGAACGAAAAACCACAAAGACTGGGCTACTCCCTTGACCGGAGGCTCATGCGGACGTAGAGAGCCTCCCTCCTTGGTGCTGGGTCGCTCAAGAGTGCGGCAGGGCTTCGCCGTCGATCAGAAATCTTCCCCCCTTTGACGTCCGGCCAATAGGGTCTATTTATAGAGCCTAGAAAGCCAGCCCCGAAACTAGGGTTTAGAGCTATTTTCGGGAAGAAATCATTGAAGATAAATCGTAGATAATAGAATTATCTCTCATCCAGTCGAAACGGCATCGAAAATGGTTGATTATCCACGGAGAAATCACCAAAATAAGTTAAGGATAAAACCATGAAATAAACGGGCTAAAATCGGTTGAAAATCAACAACCGACGTCTTGAACGGTCTTACGATAGACCGCACAAAGATTGGGCGGTCTAATTCGGACCGTCCATTCTGTCGGTGGAAATTCGAATAATCAGACTATTATCCCAACTATCTCTCCAACTGGCCGAAACGCCCGCCGTGGGACCCTGAACATATGAACGGTTGAAAGTAGACCGTTTTAATGTAGGGCGGCCCAAGAACGGCCGTTTTTCCCTGTCGGTGATAATTCAAACATTCGGATAATTATCTGAGGAAACGGGCGCGCGTAGGACTCTGAAATATAGGCGGTCGTATTAGGCCCGTCCATTAACTTGAGCGGTCTTAATAACACCGCCTAAGGCCCTGTCGGTGCAAATTCAGAAAATACTCGAAAAATCCGCCAAAATATATGAACGGTCTAGATTTAACCGCCCATATCATGCCGTTCATGCTCTTAGGCATTTGATAATCACAGCCGAAGGCCCATTAAGCCCCGAATCACCGCAAATTGCACTAAGGAGGGAGACGACCCATAAAATGAGCCCGAGTCATGCCACAAAAAATGGCCCGACAGATAAAGGATAACTTAGGGCATCAATCAACGGAAGTAAGAGAAACTGCTCAGCTTATCGGTAGAAAACGGGTGTCAACAGATGCCCCTCCTTAACGTCCTCTTTGCAGGGGAGCGAGCGGAGGTGAAGCGGCGGTGACACGGAACATGGAGACGAAGCAAAAATGTAGCGGAGTGGACCGAAAAAGCGGGCGTTAAGGTAAACGACACCCGTTCCTGTCAATAAGTGATGAGAATCTTTCGAAAAACCTTGAACCGAGCGTTAGGAATAACTGACCAAAAGGTGACGCCAATCTGGAGGGACTAAACTAAAGGAAACCAACCGACAAAACCAACCTCATGGGGGACACAATCCCGCGGTCCAATGAGGGGGCCATAAAAGAAAAAGATGCTAAAGCTCCAGACGGGGATCTTTCAGTCAATCGACTCCAACGAACCGACCAAAGAAAACCTTCGAATTCAGAATGGAATTAGTTCATCTTACTCGAGCATTGGGACACACAGCTAGCCATTACTTTGACGGGACATTTCTTAAGCAGACAATGGGGCATGAAAGCTCAAAAGGATGCGCATGATGCATGCTGGGCTAAAAGTAAAAGAAATCGTTAAAACAAATGCGAAGAAAGATTAAAATATAAAATATTCGAGAGTAGTAGTGTTAAGCTGGGAATATCAGAGTCAAGATACCGTCCGCGACCACAGCGTGCGGATAGAACCGTCCTCCTCGTGACATCCCAACTTAACGGCCTATCCGAAGGTTAGGTACATGAATCCTGGATCATCATTGTTTTTGTTGAAGGGGAACGTCAGATCCTGGAATACGTAAGAAACCTGCCGGCTCTCGAAATAGTATATATATAATATCATATAGTAATGCAATAAACGATCTAGGGACAGAAGGCCATACCTGACTTACCTGTGCAAGCGAAGCAGCGAGACAAGCTGAAGTGATGCTGCAAAAGTGGTTAATAGATGCATTTCCCAAGAAGATATTCAATATTCATGATTTAAAACATATCAACAAAAAAATATACGGCTATACTGAAACCGTTCTACCTTCCAAACGGCTCCATGTTAACCGTACGCGTCTGACATTCAAACAATTCTTTGAGGGCCGGTTGCCAGTGAGGAACGGTTGGTTAGACACCGTTTTAGTAAGAACGGCCCTGTGAGAACCGCTCTTCCCCAGAATATCAACCGACTCCGAGGTAACGGTCAGGAAAGAAATGCGGTTATGAACAAACCGTTCATAAAGTGAACGGTCTAACGATAGACCGTTCTTCTCTGGAGGTTCGAAAAAAGAAGAACCCCTTCGTCTCCCTCCACCGTAACCGGCGGTGGAAGGGACGAAGGGGCAAAACAACGCCCACAATCTCCCTCTCTCACTCTCTCTTCTCAACTCCCCCCCTCTCCCTCTCTCAATCTTCACTACGCCCCCCCCAGCTCATTAGATGACCCGGACGAAGCATCAAGCGGCCCGGCCGTCCGCCGCCGGTGAGGGTTCGCCGCCGCCGTCGGAGCAACCGCCACCGCCGTCGGAGGAGGACGCACCCGAGGTGACGATGGAGGAGCTTGCCGTTGTCGTCGCCGACAAAGAAGTCTCTACCGGCGAGGAGGAAGTGGCCGGAGGGCCACCGCCCGCCGGGGCGGCCAAGAAACCACGGGACCCCGAGGTAGGTCCCCCTTCACTTTTCTTTCATTTCCAACCTTTACATTCCATGCATGTTAGCTTTAGGGGGTTTAGAGGGACCTAGGGGCTGTTTTAGGGACCACGGAGGTCTCCCAGCCGGCTGGGAGGCCTCCACCGTCGTCGGGGACGACGACGGAAAAATGGTTTAACAGAAATCGTCCTGTCAAAACAATGCGGTCCCCAAAGGACCGCCTCAAACGAACACGGTGCAGGGAGCGCCGTTCATACTCACATAGCCAACGGGTTCTTAAAAACCACAATACGGTGAGACTATCACCGTTCAAACACAAAGACAGATCATATAGGTCCGTTCAAACCTGCAGCCAAGCAAAACAATACGGTCCTCAAAGGGCCGTCAAGAAATCAATACGGCCAACGGTGGGCCGTTATACCTTAGAAAGCTGGACACCAGACGGTTCAAGGGGATCCGTCCCCTTTATTAAAACGGCTAGGGATAGCCCGTTCAAATAGGGAGACCTGAGAAACAGAGCGGTTTGAACTAAGCCGTTCATATGTGGAGCGGTTTGGGAGTAACCGTTCTTCAAATCAATAATTGGACTTTGAACGTTTGTTGAAGTGAAACTAAAGGTGAAACTAGATGACTAATGCAAATTAAAATGGATGAATGCAGGGGAAACGTAGGACTCGCACCTCCTGGCTCCAGGTTCGGGCAGTGTACCTCGCACTGCCGGACTTCCAGAGGGAGCGACTGGCTGCCATGGGGTTTGCCCCCTTCCTGAGCATCGAGGTGTGTCGCTTTGACGCAGCTCTGCTCTATGCTCTGCACGACCGCTGGGACCCAGTGAGTCGGACATTCTTATTCCCGTGGGGGCACATGGTTCCCACGTTGGAGGACGTGGCCAGGCTCACTGGCCTACGAGTGCACGGGTCGCCGGTCAGCGGGACCACTTTTCCGGACTACCGGGGGCTGGCTCGAGAGCTACTCGGGCTTCAGTTACGGCGCCCCGAGAGGCAGTCTACTCTCCTTCCCCGGGCTGCTCTCCAGGACAGCCTGGGTCTTCGACGAGCCGGCGTTGCGGTGGGCGAGCGACCAGAGGAGCACTTGGAGCGGCTGGTCGGGTTGGCGAGACCGAGGGTCGCAGCGGCACCAGGACCAGAGGCAGACCGAGTACTTCGACGATTTCTGATGCTGATGTTCGGGCGGCTTCTCTTCTCCACACGGGCGGACGTGATGAGCTGTCGCTTCCTCCCCTTCCTTCAGGAGCTCGAGCATGTAGGTGACTATGCTTGGGGAGCGGCGGTCCTCGCCTTCTTGTTTGACACCCTTAGTTCGACGGCGCGTCGGACGATGCTGGGGGGCTTCTCTCCCTTACTCCAGGTGTGACTCTCTTCCTTAGCCTTAATTATGCAACTCTATATGCTGACTGAATACTGACATGACCTTGTGACACAGGTGTGGGCCTACGTGCGCCTACGTGGGTTGGGGAGAGGCGAGGAGACCCGCCCGGGGCTTTTGCCGATAGCGCGGAGGTGGACAGCACCCCGGGAGATGATGGCCCTGAGGAGGCAGGTTCGGGAGCTGCAGGACGACCTGGACTCGCTACCGTACACCTCGGTACGCTTCTAAACTCAGACTCTATAAATACATGCTATTCTGATGATACTGATGCAGTTTCCTATTCCTTGCAGGTACGGTGGACTCCTTACACAGAGGAGAGCCCGGAGGGACAGCCGTGGGTGACCGAGGCCTTGGCCTTCTCTGGCCGGGATGTGTGGCTTCACTGCATGAATGTGGTGGAGCCACTACACTTTAGGTTGGTGATGCGGACCATCGGGGTCCACCAGCCGGCTGTGGAGTTCCCTGCGCCTGAGAAGGCGGGGGAGCGAGTGACGAGGACGACCCGGGGACTCCGCGAGGCGTTCGACTGGACAGCGAGGAACACCGAGCAGGTCGCCGACTGGGCTGCACGAGGGCGAGCGGTGACCGCCCGGGCAGAGAGCGACAGCGCGTACTACACCGCGTACGCACGGCATTACCGAGATCAAGTGTTTCGAGGCGCCCACCGACCGGTACGACTTCTAAACTTAAACCTTGTCTATTATGCTTATGAATGATGCACTAACAAAGGACTTTTTAAAATGTAGGTTGACCCCGCAGGACGGGTGGCGGAGTTGCAGGGACTCCTGCACTCCACCATCCGAGAGAGAGACGAGGCTCGGCAGGCCCTGGCCCTACTGGTGAGTTTTCTAGACCCTAGACTCTTTAAATTATGCAGTCCTATATGATTATGATTATGCTTGTGACTGATCTGGAGTATTTGGATGCAGCGCGCCGAGGGCGTTCAGAGGGCGGGACCAGACGCTCCTTCTTCCTCCTCTGTCCAGACCCCAGCAGATCGAGCCGATCGGGACGCGGATTTTACACGGATGGTAGAGCGGGCCAAAGCGGCCGAGGTGGCACTCGTGGAGAGGGTACGCACTCTAAACTTCCTCTTGTTTATTTATGCTTATGAAATATATGAAATGTGACTAACTAACAACGGTGTGTGGATGCAGACGTCCGAGCTGACTCGCCTTCAGGCGGAGCTGGAGCGGAGCCGAGTAGCGGCCAGGGAGGAGGCAGTCCGGGTGGCGGAGCTGGAGCGGAGCCGGGTGGCGGCTCTGGAGGAGATAGCCCGGGTGCGAGAGGAGGCTGCACAGAGCCGACCGGTGGACACCGTGGAGACGGCACTCCTTCGGCATGAGCTAGAGCGACTCCGAGCGGATGCGGCGGAGTTGGTGCGAGTTCGAGCGGAGCGGGATCGTGCTCTGATCGAGATGGCCGGGCTAAACGGAGAGTTGCGGGTTTTTAGAGAGATGAGCCGGCGATCGCGCAGCGGGACTCCGAGTGGCAGTCACGGCACCCACGGCTCCGTGAGGAGTTACTTCACTAGTTCTTCTGGCCATCGGAGGAACGAGGAGGAGGAGCGGCGCCGGCGACGGCGTGATGAGGCGACCTCAGCGATGCCTCCTCCAAAGAGGCATGAGGGTGAGGGGGACAGTGACGGGAGCCAGGGAGAGGGAGCTGCTTGACTTGTTGTACTGGGCCCGTCTTTTGTACATGATATGATATGATAGTGATATGCATATCTTTGTTTTTCATTTGTTTTGTGGATGAATGTATGTATGAGTGGACGAAATGAGTTTGAGGAGCGCGCTTAGCCTGAGAGAGATGAGCGACGCACACGCTGACCTGAGTGAGACGAGTGACGCACACGTCGACTTGAGTGAGATGAGTGACGCACACGCCGACTTGAGTGAGATGAGAGACGCACACGCCGACTTGAGTGAGATGAGAGCGCTAAATGATTGAGGCATGAGTGCAGCAGGTTAATTGGGGAGCAGAGAGTATGGGCGGTTCTTCCAAAGCCGTTCATAGATAAGAGCGGTTCTCTAAGGGCCGCTTGAATGCGTTGGAACGGTTCCACA
Organism: Amorphophallus konjac; assembly: GCA_022559845.1. Classification (NCBI taxonomy): domain Eukaryota; kingdom Viridiplantae; phylum Streptophyta; class Magnoliopsida; order Alismatales; family Araceae; genus Amorphophallus; species Amorphophallus konjac. Next base: position 183,075,371 of record CM040123.1, on the reverse strand, counting down.
TAAACCGTATGAGTGGTCGAACGGCAGAGTTCGGGCCGCACAAGTCATTGGGCCCGAGCTTCCTTTGGAGAGAAGAACGGTTGATGATAGGCCGTAAAATGTATGAACGGTCTATCGTAAGACCGTCCAATCCCACGTCCGATTTGCTCGAGGGGGGACTCTCTTGAGAGTCCCCAGCCCGAGGGCAAGGTGCTTTGAACTTATCACAACCCTATCTTAGCCCGCCCTAGGCTCATCTGAGCCTAATCCCAAGAGGTTTAGGCTTCCTAATGGACCCTATAAATAGTAGGGAGGTCTGAACCTTCAACTCATCCATCTTCTTTCTCACAAAGCCTAAAAACCTTTGATTCTCGTCACCTCATCATGAAGAGGGCTTATGATGGAAGTCCTGCGGAGGGAGTGCCCTTTGAAGGGCCAAGACCAGCTAGAAAGGAGCGGGAGGCGATCCAACGGCTAAACTTGATTCCTCGTCATCTCAGCGCCTCCCCTACGAGAGAGGTAAGTTAGATCAGAATATATGTAATTTCTCTCAATTTCCCTTGTATTTCCTTACATCGTTAGCCTTTTCCTCTTCTCAGCTTCTCCCTGGCCCGAGACGCTTTTCTAATTTAAAGTGGGTGGCTCCCATGGTCCGTGCATTGCCCCTCGGGGTGACTCACCTTCTCAAATCCTGGCATCTACACTCCCTCCTAGTTTTAGGTCAGAATTACCCCAAGCTTTCTTTAGACTGGCATAGTATCTCTGCTCTGATGGAGATTTGGCACCCTCAGACTCACACTTTCTTCTTCCCATCTTTTGAGGCCACCATCCTGTTAGAGGAGGTAGAGACATACTTCGGACTCCCTAGGTCCAAGGTGGGGGAGGAAGACTTGATATGCCATACCGTTGCCCCTATCGACCCAAAACTCATCCTAGGGGAATTTATACCTGATAGCGGGGATGTTCGCACCTTCGTAGACCCTCGCCACATCCACCTCCTTCCTCTGAGCCAGTGGGTAGTAGAGCATTGCCGGAATAAGTGCGGGTGGGTTGAAGCCATAGCCAAAGCTGCGTCCATCTGCCTATGCGGGGTCATCCTTTTCCCTTCAGCCGACCATGTCCTAGAGATTCCTTTACTCAGCACCATCAGCGGCCTTTGGCAGGGGTTTTCCATTTCTCAGGCTGTCTTAGCTTATTTGTATGAGGGCCTTACTTCAGCAGCCTTAGGAGGTCCCCTCTTTGGTTCGATGATCCTATTGGAGTGCTGGATGGGAGTTAGGATGAAGTTCACCCTGAGGGAGGATATTACTTCAGTTAGCAGGATCTTTGGGAGCCACCCCCTTTACTTCATAGGGGGCGCCTTCAGGTTTTCTCCACAGGTTGAGTGCAGGACGGCTGAGTTGAAGACCAGGGACGAGTGGCGCCCGTATATCCACAGGCTGCCCCTGGATAGGTTCGTGATGCGCCCGAGTTTCCTCCATGATACCACCATCAGGCTACCGAGGAGAGCCGGCTTGGACTTAAGGCTTGTGAGCGACACCACTTTGGCGATGTACAGCCCACACAGATGCTACCTGCAGATTGGGCTTCCCCGGACGGTGCTACCCACGCTACCCCACCTTCCCATGCTACAGATGCGGAGGATCGGGACAGAGGAGGACGAGCAGGCGGTCAGGAGCGCGCTGATCATGTGGGAGGTGAGCAGGGTGCGTACCCTACCAGCAGAGGTCGAGGAGGCTTCAGAGACTAGACAGGCTTATCTTCGGGAGTTGAGAGAGATACGTCCTCGCGGGGATGCCCAGCGGCGGACTGAGTGATTTTCTTCTGTTTTTATGATGATATGGGATAGGATTCTTATATTCGGACAGCTTGATATATGATAAGATTTGATGAGATTGAGTTTGAGCTTTGCAATATGATTATGATGTGATGTGATTGCATAGGCTAATGCGAGGATTGAATATTCATGTAGTCCCGAGTCAACTGTCCTTCCGACCTGCCCCTGCACACATGCAAACATGAAACAGATTAAATCTATTTTAGGCTCAGCCCCTTGCCCACAGCAAGTTAGGAGACGACCCATTCTTGACTTTTGGTCAAGGGGGTGAGCCTTATTAAATAGGCAAATATCAAAGTGCGAGAAAATGCAGATGAATGCAAGAAGAAAACATGTAAACGCAATTTTTGTTGGATTTTGAAATATTTGATTTTTGTTGGATTTGGAATATTTGATTTTTTTTCGGGTTTTGAAATATTTGATTTGCTTTTTTTTTTTAGATTTTGAAATATTTGATTTTTCTGGGTTTTGAAATATTTGATTTTGTTTGGGTTTTGAAATATTTGAATTTTTTTTGGGTTTTGAAATATTTGAATTTTTTTGGGTTTTGAAACCAGCTCGGGTCTCAATAGCAGGGACCTTCTCGTCTTACTACGGAATTCCAAGGTTCAGCGCGTGCAGGAAGGGGGACCGCCCGTGATCGGCGTCAACTTTGCTCGACGGTGCTTCTGCTGAGGCCATATCCGGGGTGGGATTCATTCCTTGGGAAAGTAAAAAAAGATTGAGTAGGGAAGCCGACGATAGGTGTAGAGGTTTTTAGGGCTTGAGTTCTTTCCCGGGACCCCCCCTTTCTCAAGAAATCTGGTCTGTTGCGCCGGGGCTTTGTATCCGTCATCGAACCTTCACCCGCTCTAGGCACGCATGCGACCGGGCTCATAACGTCCCGCGGGGAAACTGTACTGCCACTCTTGCCATGCCTAGCCGCATCCTTCGGGGATTCAGAGAGCTTCGAGCTTTGTGCTTTCGGCTTTTGCCCCTGTTCTTTTCTTTTTTCTTTTTTTGTTTGCTTTCCTTTTCTTTCTCTTCTTTCTTTTTTTCTTCTTTTGCGGAGTGAGGTCTTGACGGATTGCCCCTATTTGAGACCCTTCTTAACGGGGAGCCTGGGTCAGTCCTCGCCCCCTTATTCACCACTTGCCCCTATCTCCAACCGAGAGAGAGGAAATACAAGGATTTCCACCATCCCCGAGCATGGCCAAAGGAGAAACGGTGTCGGGTAGCATGAGAATACCGCACCACGGGGTCGTGTAGTGTGTGAGATGCTGGACCTGGGTCCTCCTTTCGCAATTTGGTGGGGTATGCCCTGCCATCGAGCCGTTCGCTGATTTTATTTTTATGGATGAAAACGCTTTAAATACAGCCCATTCCACGGGTTCGGCAATTCTTCCCCCTCCGAGTTGATTAGACGATATGCATTGCCAGGATAAGCTTCTTTGATTACGAAGGGCCCTTCCCAGTTGGGTTGCAACTTAGACCTGGGACCTGCAGACCTGATGAATTTGCGTTTTAAAACCATATTCCCCACTTGAAATTTTCTTTCGATGACCTTCTTTTGAAAATATCGCGAGACCCGCTTTTGATATGCTGAAACATGATTGGCCGCATTTAACCTCTTCTCGTCTAAAAGTTCCAGTTGGACCAACAACGCCTCTCGACGGTCGTCGAGATTAAGTTCCTTGTCCAACTGCACCCTTAGGGAAGGGATTAGAATTTCATACGGGAGCACCGCTTCCATTCCATAAGTGAGGGCAAAGGGGGTCTGCCCCGTGGGAGTGTGGACGGAGGTGCGGTAGGCCCATAGAGCCTCTATCAATTTGTCGGCCCAATCAGCAAATTTATGTGATTCACACGTCTTCTTGATAATTTTGAGAAGGGTCTTATTCGTGGCCTCAGCCTGGCCATTACCTTGGGGGTAGTATGGTGATGAATGATGCAAAACTATATTGAATTTCTTACAGAGGTCCTGGAGTTCTTGTGAGATGAATTGAGGCCCGTTGTCGGTGACGATGCTGCTTGGCACTCCAAATCGTGAGATAATGTTCTTCATGATGAAGCGGCATACTGTGGTGGCTTTGATTTCTGCGTAAGCTTCAGCCTCGGCCCACTTGGTGAAGTATTCTGTAGCCGTCAGAATGAAGGATTTCTGTTTAACCGCAGAGTTCGGATCACCGAGGGGCCCGATGATGTCAAAGGCCCACATAGAAAATGGCCAGGGGGCCGTAATGGGATGAAGAGAAGAGGCCGAGGCGTGGATTTTGTCGGCATGGATTTGGTACTGAAGGCACCTACGGACATAGGTAGAGCAATCTTCTTCTAGGGTTGGCCAGTAATAGCCCTGCCTGAGAATCTTCTTTGCTAAGGCCTGTCCGTTTACATGCCCTCCACATTCGCTAGAGTGGGCTGCTTCCACAACCTTCCAAGCTTCTTCGTCATCTAGACACCTCATGAGAATTCCATTCAGGGCCCGCCTATACAATTCACCGGCGATGATCGTGTACCTGGTGGCGACTCTTCTAATGGCTCTTCGCTGCTCAGCGTTGGCCGTTTCCGGAAATGTACCATCCTTGCAGTATTGTTCGATCTCATAGAACCACGGCAATTCTTCCTCTTCAATAATCTCCTCGAGCTCAGTTAACGAAACCTCTTTTATTTCCTCCCTTTCTGCTTTCTTCTCTACGGACATCCTAAGGTTGTTGAACCAGGGATCCTGCAGGGAAGGAACGTCTAGCCTTTGGACCACAATGGTCTCAGTGGCGCGACTTAGGGGGAGTGATAGAGAAGAGGCGAGAGACGCGAGGGCGTCGGCCAAGATATTCTGAGAGCGAGGAGTATGAATATAGACGAGTTTCCTAAATTGCCGGGCCAAGAGCGTGACCAGATCTTGGTAGGGCTTGAGCTTAGGATCACGGGTGCGGTAGGTTGACAAAACTTGACGCAGCACCAGCTGGGAATCTCCTATGATGTTTAGGTATCGCGCACCCAAGATGTAGGCGTGCTTCAGACCGGCAAGGAGAGCCTCATACTCGGCTATATTGTTGGTGGCGGGAAATGAGAGTTGATATGCCACGGGGATGGTCACCCCTTCTGGAGTAAGGAGAACGGCGCCGACTCCGCTGCCCTGGGAATTAAGGGCACCATCGAAGTGGAGGGACCAAAAAGGAAGATGAGTGATCACCGCCAGGTGTTCATCGGGGAATTCATCCTGAATGGAATCAGTGCGAGGGATAGGAGAGTGAGCTAGGTGTTCGGCAATAGCATATCCTTTGATTGCTTTCTGCACGATGAAGGTGATGTCGAACTGGGAAAGAAAACTTTGCCAGCGAGCTAGCCGGTTAGAAAGGACCGGCTTTTCCAATAGGTAACGAATGGGGTCCATTCTAGAAATGAGCCTAACCTCGTGGGCGAGAAAGTAGTGTTTAAGCTTCTGTGCTACCCACACTAGCGCCGCACAGGTTTTCTCCATAGCAGTGTACTTGGATTCAGCAGGATTAAATAACCTTGAGAGATAGTACGCCGCTCTTTCTCTTCCTTCATCATCTACCTGTGCCAAAACAGCTCCTAGGGAGTCCTCAATTACAGAAATGTACAGGATCAGGGGTTTCCCTGGGACGGGTGGTTGTAGAACCGGGGGATTAGAGAGGTACACCTTGAGTTCCTCATAGGCCTTTTGACATTGTTCATTCCATTCGAATTTCGCGCCGGCTCTTAACAGGTCATAAAACGGGCGGCATCTTTGCGAATGCTGAGATATAAATCTCCTGATAAATTGCAAACGCCCGATCAAACCTCGAAGCTCAGTGATGTTCTTCGGCGGTGGCATTTCCATGACGGCCTTTGCCTTGTTTGGATCGATCTGAATCCCCCGCTTACTAACTATAAACCCAAGTAATTTCCCTGATGCAACTCCGAACACACATTTCTTTGGATTCATCTTTAACTTGTATTCCCTAGCCCTTTGCAGTACCTTGGCTAGAATGGCGGGGTGCTCCTCTTGTGACCTCGATTTGACCAAGATATCATCCACATAGGCTTCTAAATAAACGTGCATCATATCATGGAAGATAGCCATCATCGCCCTTTGGTAGGTGGCACCTGCATTTTTCAACCCAAATGGCATGACAACGTAGCAGTATGTGCCCCATGGCGTTGTGAACGAGGTCTTTTCTTGATCTTCCGGAGCCAAAAGGATTTGGTTATACCCCGAGTAGCCGTCCATGAAGGAGAGGGCTTCGTACCCAGCTGTATTATCGACCAAGACATCGATGTGAGGAAGTGGAAAATCATCTTTCGGACATGCCTTGTTTAAGTCCCTGAAGTCAATACATATTCGAATTTTACCATCCTTCTTCATTACTGGGACTATGTTTGCCACCCATTGTGGGTACAGCACCACTCTAATGAACCGGGCCTTATGTAATTTATCGACTTCTTCCTTAATCCTCAAGGCCATTTGCGGGTGAAATCTCCTTGCCTTCTATTTAACGGGCGTTGCCCCTGGTTTGAGAATCAGCCTGTGTTCAACCAAGGCGGGGTCAAGGCCTGGCATGTCCTCGTAGGACCAGGCGAAAGAATCGCTGTACTCCCTCAAGACTTCAACCAGTTCCTTCTCGACTTGAGGAGGGAGATTGGCGGAAATAAGTATGGGCCTGGGGTCCTCTATTGTTCCAAGGTTAATCTCCTTAGTGGATTCATCCACTGCTACGGAGGGTTCATCGAACTTTTTCAGTCCTTGGGCATAGAGGTCGGCAGTGTCGTCCACTTCATCTTCCTCATCATCAGCTGGGTCTTTCTCATTCACAATTTCATATACCCCTAATCCATCCTTGCTCCATACCTCCTCAGCTCCCTCATCATCTTCCAAGACAATCGCGGTCTCTACAAATTCCGGGCACTTTAATAGAGCATGGCATCTTCCAGCCAAATCTTGTAGAAACCTATCAGGAATGGTTTTGAAGGGGTGCGACACGGCAGGTGCCGCAGACGTGGGTGGGCTGACAGAACTTGAACTAGACTCTACCCTGATTGACTCGACCATTCTAGAAGACTCGATACACTGTACATCTAGCCTAGGGGAGCAGAAATCTACCGGAAAAGAAACAGGGGTCTCGTGCCCCTGGGAATCTGGGTAGAACATGGCGTAATCTTCCATGGAGACCTCCGTTTTGAGATTGGCGTTTTTTTTTTTGAAGGTCGGAGGTGATCACACAACAGGAGGGAGAAGGCGGAGGGGGAGGCAGTTGCATGGGAAACAATTCCGGGAAAATGCAGTCAAAGAAAGGGTCAGAAGACTTAAACCACATTTCGTGGAGCTGAGCTCCTGGAGGAGGAGGAGTGAATAGGGTTGATAAATCAATGGGCGGGCAGCGCCCGCAAGCACATGGAACGAATAACACTTCGGGTCTCTCCGCAAAGTACGGGTCGACCAGGAGTGGAGGGGAACGGGGAACAAAATCCCGTTGTTGAAACCAGGAAGCGAGACGGGATGGGGACATAGAATAAGTAGTGATGGAGCTCCCCGTCTTCCGGGGCCCCTGGCGGGCCAATGGCATCGGGGGGCGCCTTACCAGCTGCGTCTCCCTCTTCTTCGGGTCACCCTCTTCTTCATAAAACATCTTTGCGAAGCAATTGGCAAAGTCTTCCAAGTCGCCGGCTAACCCCGGCGGTGGTGGTGGAGGATCGGCAACAGCACAAGCTTCATCTATCTTTTCTTCAAGGCGGGATGGTGAGGTTTTCAAGGTGCCTGGCTGCAACGGACCCTTCACGAAATGTTGCCGGTAATCCCAGGTCAACGGCCCAGAGTCCCCAAGCATTGACATGGAGGATTCATGGTAACCGAGGCCCCGACGGCCCATCTTCCTTCCCCTGGGAACGGGGTTGGTTCAGCCTTGCAGCTGTGCGCCGAGCCCTCGGCCTGGCTGATAGCCCAATTTCAGAATTATGTGCCACCCTTTGGAGTCTCTCATCTTGGGTTTTACTTTCACATTGACTGGTGCAGTGGTGGGTTTGCGCGATGCATACGCCCATGAATAGTCCAAGTCCATGACAGATAAAACAGGTCTGTTGCTCGGCCACAGTGTGGGCAGAATCTTGGCTGCTATAGCGTCAACGTTTTGAATTGTGGAAACACTCTTCACCTTGACCACTCGCCCTTGGAATGGGAACTTCAGACACTGGTGGGCGGTCGAGGGGACGGCGTTCAAACTATTCAACCATGGACGACCCAGAATGGCTTTGAACATTGGGTCTATGTCCAACACATAAAATTCTACATCCATCACCAAGGGCCCTAGCTCGGCCTGCACAGTTACTACCCCGTGACAAGCACGTCTGGAATTGTCATATGCAGCTATCGTGGTTGGCGTCGGCTTGAGCATGTCCTCCGATATGTTACAAGCACGAAGAGTACTCAATGGGCAGACATTTATTGACGCCCCTATATCCACAAGGGCGGATTCCACGGTCGTCTTGTTTAAAGAGATCGTAATACATAATGGCATCTGCCGCGCCTCAGGAGGAGCTAATTCTGACTCAGCGAATGCAATAGATGGACCCGTTGTGATTGTGGCCAAAACCGCAGGCAGGCTATCCACTGCCACATCCTCGCTCACCATAACCTTCTGTAGGAAGATTTTCAGGGCATCTTGGTGGAGCGGCGACCTCTTGATCAACTCTAATACTGAGATTTTGGCCGGCAGCCGGTCTAAATGCTGTAACAAGTCATATCTTGTACCCGGCACCGGATCTATCTCCTCTGGTTCAACTGTAGGGGAGGAAGCTGCAGGGTTCGGTGCAGATGCGCCTGAGGAAGGAAACATCCTCTGGAAAGGACGCCCGCTCCGAAGGGCGCATTGTGACGCTTGCGCGGCCTGGACTGGACCCCCGCTTGGCCTGGTGGGGTAGGCGGATGGCGTGGAGATGGGGGTGAGGATGACGGGAGTAGGCTTAATGGGCCCTGGTGGAGGGGAAATGGGCGAAGGGTTAAGCTTAGGGGAGATGATGGGAGGCATGGCGGGTGATGATGGGAGGACGGATGGAGTGGAGGGGAATGTAGGGGGCCTAAGAGGCGACGCGGGAGAAGTGACGGGCGGTGTAGCGGCGGGTCTAAGGATGGAGGGGATGGTAGGTGCGGGAGAGTAGTGGTGGTGTAAGGCCAAGAGATGGGCGGGGGTCTCATCATCGAACGTCCATCCAGCGTTGGGGGCTGGGCGTTGGACTGCATTCACTTGCGCTGGGGCCGGTGCCGGCGGTTGCTGTTGTTGCTGTTGAGCGGGCTGATGCATTGGCATGGGATTCTGATGGATCCCAAGGTCTTGCTGGTGCGGTGAGGGCTGCGGTTGCTGTTGGTGCTGTTGCTGCTGCTGCTGCTGGGGCGCCGCCTGTTGCGGCCTGGCCTGTCTCTACCTTTGCTTGATATCTTCAATTAGTTGATGCATCTGGGCCCAATCAATTCTCTGGCCCTCATGCAAATCATACACCAGGTCCCTGAATTGATAACATCGCTCTATTGTGTGCCCCGGCTGCCGATGGAATATACAATATCGGGACTGGTCGGCAGCCGGATTCCAGTTCGGGCGCTCAGGCGGCAACTGAAGGTCGCCAGTATACATTAGAGCAGAGAAAACATCTGACAAGGTCTCTGGGAGAGGGGGGTAATGAGCTCTCTTTGAAGCTGGTCGGGCAGAGCCGTAGGCGGGAGGCGGAGGAACATTGTTGTATTGCGGGGGCCGCTGAGGCTGTTGGGGTGGCGGAGGCGCCTGTGGAGGGTATTGCGGGACTTGGAAGGCAGGTTGGGGAGCTTGCGGGGCAGCGAACTGGGGGTTACGCTGAGATGGCGGGAAGCGGGGTGGAGCGGCGTGTTGGGGGAACTGAACGGCCTGGACCTGCTCGTTAATTTGTACCCCCTCAGTGATGGGGCCCTGGGATTTCTTAGTGGCCTTGGGCTTCTGGGCCTCGAACAGAGAATGGATGGGGGAATCTTTAAATTGGGTTTGAATAAACCTAGCACTGCTGTATAGTTGGTGCATGCTTGAAATGTCATTCATTGCTAGAATGTTTCTGAAAGTTGGCGTAGCGTTGGAAATCAACAACTTTACTTTTTCCTCTTCCGGAATCTGCCCGGGCACCCGCGAGGCCATCTGTCTCCAGCGATCTGCATAAGTTGCGAAGTCTTCCTCCTGCTTCATCTTCTCCGCCACCAGGTCAGTGAAAGAGTACTCGGGTCCGACCCGATCCTGAAACCTCTGTATGAACCTCTCCTTGACGGTCTTAAAATTCTCAGCCTCCTCCAGAGGCAGGGTATAAAACCATTCCAGCGCGACCCCCTCCAGGGACCGACGGAACAAATACGCCATCAAGCGATCATCCTGTTGGAACTGCGCAGACTCGTACAAGAACTCCCGGACATGGATGAACGGGTTGCCATTCCCATCATATTTGCGGTACACGGGGAGCTCCGACTGGGAAGGAAAACGTAGGTCCCTGAAGTTAGGGATAGGGACATCGGCAAGAGATTGCGGGCCGACCCGCTTGTGGAGGAGATCAATTTGTTGCTGCATAGCAGCCCACTTGTCAAGGATTTCTCGTTCCCGGGAAGAAGGGGGAGGAGCAAGAGGAGTGGCACCTGGATAAGCGACCAAAGGATAAACTGACGAAGGAGGCGGCCCATAAGAGGGGTAATGGGCCGAGGAAGGACCCATATCTGCATGAGTGACCTAAGCCGCCCCCGACTGCGACCTAACGAAGTCGGCCGGGGCTATGAGGGCCTGGGGCGATGGAGAAATTGTCGGGTATGGCTCAGGATAAGGAACAGAGGGGATAGGGGATTTCCCTTTATCCAGCTGCTAATGGACGGATGTGGATGCCTGGCCCATTTTCATATTGGGATAGCGAAAGTTCTGAGGGCGCACTGGAGTAAGGTCAATGGGAGCCGTAGAGGTGGTCCCGACCACAGGAGCTGAAGTGGTGACCTGGGCCGTGGCATGAGCCAGAGCTGAGGCCGGGGCATCGCCTCCCTGCAAAGCTTGCCTGATGAGATGGAGTTGGGTGGGGTCCAACTGGGCCATCATGTCAAGGATCGTACTGGCTGAATTCTGATTGGACAAGTTTGGAAAAGAGGGTCGGGGACCCTCGCCGAGAGAGGTCGGGAGCGAAGGGGCCGTCCCCTCCCCCCTTGCAAATGGGTGACCCTAGGTGGGTCCTCAAGGAGGCCACGAGGAAGGGAGTCCTCATGGGCCGCAGAGAAATCGTAAGACGACATGGAAGAAGAAGCAGAATCGAACAAGGGGTTGGAGTAGGAATGGAAATGAGAATCAACCCTAGGAAGAGATCGTGGGGGCAGAAGGCAGTCCCACATACACCAAGACACTTGATCCTAGAACAAGCAACACGAAATCAATCAAATCTACCAAACAAATAACAAGCACACAATGGAGCGAGATGAGAGTAGAATCACTCAGTAATGCAACCAAGTTCTTAAAATGATGCTCGTCAGTTCCTTATATCTTCAAGTTTGAACTTTAGTGGATTCATAAAAATGTCAATTCTCTCGACCACTAGGTACCTGACTGGGATGAGAACGAGGAACTGTGTGACGCTATTGGGATCTCTCACTAGCGGATGCAACCCTAGACGGGGGTGGATACGGTACAACCTGCCCGGCATCCGTGTGGGAATCCACGGCTCACGGGGGCTTACGGAGGTCCTCAGCAAGGTTCCTAGTCGGCTCCAAGGAATATGGAGACGAGAGGAAACCCTACCTCGGTAGGAATGCAACTAATATGAGAAAATATCGATGCTCCTATGCGCACCGGAGTGCATGCACAAACTAACCTAGCAGCTATCAATCAATGAGCAAATATACACATGAATACCAAAAGCATGGTGATGCAATAACAATAAGATGGCAGGGGGGACCAACGAACAGCACCAGGGGCAATATATGTATCAGCCAAAACACTAAGCAAGAAGACAGAAGCGTACTGTGACAGAAGATGTGCGGTCCTCCTATGACCGCTCTAAGAACTCAGGCGGTCAATTTACAGCCGTAATGTATGGGCAAAAGGTACAGGACGTACCAGACAGACGGCCAATAATCCACCGCCTGCGCACTTGAACCGCCGCCTAACAGCCGTGTATCTGCCACCAGAAAGTGCAGCGTACCTATGATTGGAAGTTGGACGGCTATATGGAAGCCGCCCACAGAGATGAACGGCGGAAACAGAGCCGTCTGAGACGGAAATGCCGAACCAGACAAACCGGAAGGCAGAGTATATGAACGGTGTAGAGTCACCCGTTCTAATAATTATGCGGCTCTGAAAGAACGGCGTGTGCTCCAGGAGACCGCAAACCGCGTCCGACCTGCAAATCACTTCAACAATAGAAGCTTGACAACCGCTACGACAGGTCAGCAACTTAAAAGCACGATGGGCATTAGGCGTCCCACCGTGATCGCCACAAAAGGGATGTAGATATAAGTTTCCACTCTTCTCTCTCTATCTCTCTTCACTAAAGGGGGTCAAAAGCACGCCAAGTGCATGAACAAATGAGAGACGGAAGAGAAAACAGAGAATGAAGCAAAGTACCGTGATCGCCACCAAGATGCCGTACGCGACAGGCACGCCGTACCTTGGACAATGGGGAGACACTCGCCTTGGTGCAGCGCTGGGGATGAACGGCTCGGTTAGGACCGCTCTGCGATGAGCGGTCTTACGATAGACCGCCCTGGGACGCTGCGAGGGACGCGGGAGGAACTGCTGCGGTGAGATGGACGGCGCTTTAAGGACCGCACTCCAGTGAAGGACGGTTGTTTATACACCGCGCGTTACGTTGAACGGCTATAAGAGGACCGCTCAAGACCTTCACTCAGCAAGTTGAGAAGGGTTCGACCTCCACCCTCTCTGGCCGGCCAGAGGGGATGGGCCTCGTGCTGCTTAGATGCTGACCTGCGAAACAACGTAGAGACACAAAACAAGACACCCAAATTAGACCTTAATGATGCGGTACATGTTCAAACGAGAAGAATTAAGCATGAACAAATGAAAAGAGGAATACCTGGGGGTTTTAAACCCCTAGGGTGACAAAAAACGGGATGGTTGTATGCATGTTATGAGAAGGAGGGGGGGTACGCGGGTGAGAAACAAAGTATGCAATGAAAGAACACGACGACACTTATGAACGAAAAACCACAAAGACTGGGCTACTCCCTTGACCGGAGGCTCATGCGGACGTAGAGAGCCTCCCTCCTTGGTGCTGGGTCGCTCAAGAGTGCGGCAGGGTTTCACCGTCGATCAGAAATCTTCCCCCCTTTGACGTCCGGCCAATAGGGTCTATTTATAGAGCCTGGAAAGCCAGCCCCGAAACTAGGGTTTAGAGCTATTTTCGGGAAGAAATCATTGAAGATAAATCGTAGATAATAGAATTATCTCTCATCCAGTCGAAACGGCATCGAAAATGGTTGATTATCCACGGAGAAATCACCAAAATAAGTTAAGGATAAAACCATGAAATAAACGGGCTAAAATCGGTTGAAAATCAACAACCGACGTCTTGAACGGTCTTACGATAGACCGCACAAAGATTGGGCGGTCTAATTCGGACCGTCCATTCTGTCGGTGGAAATTCGAATAATCAGACTATTATCCCAACTATCTCTCCAACTGGCCGAAACGCCCGCCGTGGGACCCTGAACATATGAACGGTTGAAAGTAGACCGTTTTAATGTAGGGCGGCCCAAGAACGGCCGTTTTTCCCTGTCGGTGATAATTCAAACATTTGGATAATTATCTGAGGAAACGGGCGCGCGTAGGACTCTGAAATATAGGCGGTCGTATTAGGCCCGTCCATTAACTTGAGCGGTCTTAATAACACCGCCTAAGGCCCTGTCGGTGCAAATTCAAAAAATACTTGAAAAATCCGCCAAAATATATGAACGGTCTAGATTTAACCGCCCATATCATGCCGTTCATGCTCTTAGGCATTTGATAATCACAGCCGAAGGCCCATTAAGCCCCGAATCACTGCAAATTGCACTAAGGAGGGAGACGACCCATAAAATGAGCCCGAGTCATGCCACAAAAAATGGCCCGACAGATAAAGGATAACTTAGGGCATCAATCAACGGAAGTAAGAGAAACTGCTCAGCTTATCGGTAGAAAACGGGTGTCAACAATCCCCTCTACTTCTTTAGGCTTCGCATCGTCTGAGAGCTTTGTCTGGCAGAATCTGGATATGCTGCGCCAGCTGGTAGAATCTCAGCCTGGCTTGACACATTTGCAGCTGAAGGAAATTGCTGATCGCTTCACTGCCGGCCTGCAGGCCATGGGCTGCCCTTTGGACATATGGGCTCAGCGGGTCTTGCTTTTGCTGAAATTCGTGCATCGGAGGGATTTCCTAGCACGGACCATGACCGACAAGCTGACGGCATTGAAGTTGCAGAGGTTAGAGTGCAAATCTGAGCTGGAAAAGCTGACGCTTGCCCTTGACAAACGCCAAGCTGAGCTACAGAGCGTTGTCCAGCGGGAGGAAGCCGTCCAGGACCGGATAGCCATTCTGGAAGCGGAACTCGCTGGACTTCAAGCCGAGCTGCAACAATTATCCTCTATTCGGCCACGGTCCACCGAGGAGGTGGCCTTGTTGGAGGGACGGGTGATGTTTCTCTGGGATATGTCCGTGAAGCTTCAGGAAGAGGAGGCGAGCCTTCATGAGCTAAGAGCCGCTCCCGATGTGGGTCTTTTGGCCTTTGAATATATCTTCCGACGGCCTTGAATTATTTCTTCTTTGTTTTCTTCTGCCCTCTTTTGTGATATAGTGTCCCCTCTGGGCTCTTTATGTACTCCTCTTTTAATGAAAAGGAATCTTCGGCTTCATGTGTGTCCATTGTCTTTTCCATGTGGTTTCATCACTTTGGGAAGTGGGGCAGTGGTTCGAGCAGTCCCTCATGCGAATGGCTCGTACCTGGCAGCAGAGCGTCCACCCTTTCAAAGAAAGGATGGGGAACTCGCTCCACCGCGTGACGGCCTCCGGGGGGGTGCTTAAACCGAATTCTGTTGGTGGTAGCAAACGTCCAACTTGGCCATATGTGCCGCAAGGGATACGGTTTGCAGGAATGTGAATGAAGAGGCTCAGAGCTTTATCCGGAACGGGCGAATGACCCATCCCGGGTAGGTTTCAAAGCTAGTCGGGGCAATGTGCCAATCGACCAGTATATGGCTTCATCATCGATGTTGGGTTTATATCGATGCAAAGGAGTTTTATAGGTTTCATCAGAGTAGACGTAAGGTCTAGACTGGGTAGAGGTTATCGCAGGTGGGACATTGAAGTGTGCGTGGTTTTCATCAGGACAGACGTTGGGTCTGCACTGGGTAGGATCTCATCATTGATTGGGCGAGGTGCCGGTCGATCAATAGCTAGTTTCATCATCGATATTGGGTTCATATCGATGCAAAGATAGTGTTATAAGTTTCATCAGAATAGACAAAAGGTCTAAACTGGCAGGGTTTTAATTGGACATGGTTTCATCACCGATCGGGCGAGGTGCCAGTCGATCAGTGGTTGGTTTCATCGTCGATATGGGGCTTATATCGACGCAAAGAGTTTCATAGGTTTCATCAGTATAGACGTAAGGTCTAAACCGGACAGAGGATTTCATCATTGATCGGGCGAGGTGCCGGTCGATCAACGGTGGGACGTATGTAGAGGTGTAGGTCTCGTCAGGACAGACGTAAGGTCTATTCCAGCAGGTTTTATCGCGGGTGGGACTTTGCCAAGAAATACGTAGGTTTCATTAGGATAGGCGTAGCGTCTACCGTGGTAGGGTTTCATCGTTGACCGGACAAGGAGCCGATCGATCGCAGGAAGGTTTAGGAGTTTGATCAGGACAGACGTAAGGTCTGAACTGGCTAGGCTTTATCAGAATGGTGACGGGTTTTATTGTTGGTGGGACATGTGAAAAGAGGGTATGTAGATTTCATCATGGTAGACGTAATATCTATCCCGGAAAGGCTTTATCATCGGTGGGGCATAGAGCCAGATGACCGACGGAAGGCTTCATCAGTAAAAGGGGAGGTGAAGGCAACGTGCCGGTTGGCATGGAACTTCTGAATTACCACATTACTGACCCAAGTACCCTTTTAGGTTTTCACCAGAGCCAGCCCCCTCTTGCTTTTGCCCACGCGTCCTTTCGGATTTTCACATGGCGGGGTACCCGATTTTGCCTGTAGTGCCCTTTCGGGTTTTCACCACAGCTGGGTTTTAGCCATTTTTACCCTTGTCTAGAATGCCTGAACAAGTCTGGCGGGGTATCTCTATTTTCAACCCCACTTTTTTACATATATACTTTTTTGTTGTTTTCTTTCTCTTTTCCTTTTTCATTGTCTTTTCTGGGACCCGAACTTTCATCCTATGGACCATGGCGCCATATGTTTATTGTGGACACACGATCATTGATGTGGGTGTCAACATCAATGCAAAGGGAAATAGGGTTTCATGATCTATCCAGACGAAAGGTCCGAATTGATTTAGAGGATATAGATAGCAGCTCGGGCACGAGGCCGTTTGCTGAAAATATGAGTTTCATCGTTAATGTGGGGTTTAACATTAACGCAAAGGAATAGAGTTTCATGATCTATCCAGACGGAGGGTCTGAATCGATTCAAAGAGCAGTGTTGTGCTATGTCAGAGCGGACGGAAGGTCCACCCTGGATGGATTTTAGCGTCGATCAGGCAGCGTGCCAATCGATCGATAGCAGGTTTCATCATTGGTATTGGCTCATCCCAATGCAAGGATTTTATATGTTTCATCAGGATAGACGTAGGGTCTAAACTGGATAGGATTTTATCATTGATACTGGGCGAGATGCCGATCGATCAATGGCGGGTTTCATCATCGGTATTGGATTTATACCAATGCAAGGAGTTCATGGATTTCATCAGGATAGACGGAAGGTCTAAACTGGATAGGTTTCATCATAGATCGGGCAGTGTGCCAATCGATCAACAACAGGTTTCATCACGGCGGGACGTAAAGAGACCTGTAGATCTAGTCGGAATAGACGTAAGGTCTAAATCGGACAAGGTTTTATTGCTGATCGGACAGTGCGCCGGTCGATCAGTATCAGGTTTCATCATCAGTATTGGGTTTATACCAATGCAAGGATTTCATAGGTTTCATCGGGATAGACATAAGGTCTAAACCGGACAGGTTTCATTGTTGATCGGGCAATGTGCCAGTCGATCAATGGCAGGTTTCATCATGGTGAGACGTAGGATAGGTTTCATCGGGATAGACGTAAGGTCTAAACCGGGCCGGTTCTACCGTGGCGGGTCTCAGACAAAAACAAGTGGAAGTGTTTTATCAGAACAGACGGAAGGTCTATCCCGAGGTGGGCTTATTATCGAGGGAATTTTTCTTGAGCAATGCATGAAGGCTTCAACAGAATAGACGTAAGGTCCATTCCGGATGGGTTTAATCGTTGATCGGGCAAGGCACCGGTCGATCGACGAGGAGTTTTATGGGGGGAGGTAAGGCTTTCTTTGGAATCACCACATTACCGACCCAAGCGCCCTTTCGGATTTTCGCCGGAGCCAGCCCCCTCTTGCTTTTGCCCACGCGCCCTTTCGGGTTTTCACGTGGCGGGGTACCCGATTTTGCCTGCAGTGCCCTTTCGGGTTTTCACCACAGCTGGGTTTGGGGCCATTTTTGCACTTGTCCCTAATATAGGAGCAGGTCTGGCGGGGTATCTCTATTTTTAACCCCATTTTTTTTAACTTTCTTTTTGTTCTTTCTTCTTCCTTCCTCTCTTTTTTAGAGGGTGACCGGTCGGAATGCCACCAGCTCAAGATGAAGGTAGCTTGGTTAGGACGGAGTGCCACTAGACCAGGAAAGGGGTAGCTTGGCTAGGGCGGAGTGCCACTAGACCAAGGAAGGGTAGCTCGGCTGGGGCGGAGTGCCGCTAGATCAAGGAAAGGGTAGCTTGGTTAGGGCGGAGTGCCGCTAAACCAAGAAAGGGTAGCTCGGCTAGGGCGGAGTGCCGCTAAACCAAGAAAGGGTAGCTCGGCTAGGGCGGAGTGCCGCTAGACCAAGAAAGGGGTAGCTTGGTTAGGGCGGAGTGCCGCTAGACCAAGAAAGGGCAGCTTGGCTAGGGCTGAGTGCTGCTAGACCAAGAAAAGGGTAGCTTGGTTAGGGCGGAGTGCCGCTAGACCAAGAAAAGGGTAGCTCGGCTAGGGCGGAGTGCCGCTAGACCGGGAAAAGGGTGTAGCTTGGCTAGGGCGGAGTGCCGCTATACCAAGAAAAGGGTGTAGCTTGGCTAGGGCGGAGTGCCGCTATACCAAGAAAAGGGTAGCTCGGTTAGGGCGGAGTGCCGCTAGACCAAGGAAAGGGTAGCTCGATTAGGGCGGAGTGTCGCTAGACCAAGAAAAGGGTAGCTCGGCTAGGGCGGAGTGCCGCTAGACCGGGAAAAGGGTGTAGCTTGGCTAGGGCGGAGTGCCGCTATACCAAGAAAAGGGTGTAGCTTGGCTAGGGCGGAGTGCTGCTATACCAAGAAAAGGGTAGCTCGGTTAGGGCGGAGCGCCGCTAGACCAAGGAAAGGGTAGCTCGGTTAGGGCGGAGTGTCGCTAGACCAAGAAAAGGGTAGCTCGGCTAGGGCGGAGTGCCGCTAGACCGGGAAAAGGGTGTAGCTTGGCTAGGGCGGAGTGCCGCTATACCAAGAAAAGGGTAGATTTTGCCCGATTACTCGGGGAATGTTGGTTGTGATGTATGATACAGCTTTAGATGTCTTCCGTTGAGTGGCGAGAATTGGATTTCCCCTCGATGGTTAACAACCACGTAGGCCCCTCCTTCGTAGACCCTCTGTATCACATAAGGACCTTCCCAATTAGCATTCAGCTTTCCTTTTGGGTTGGACGCCATGACTTCTTTTTTCTTGACCATGACGAGGTCATCTTTCTTGAATTCTCATCCTCTTACGAGTTTGTTGAATGCAGTGGCCATGCGGGCCTGATACATTTGGATACTCTTCTGAGCTCGGAGGCGCTTCCCTTCCAATTCAGCCAGTTCTTCTAGTCTTCTTTCTGCATTGGTCTGTTCGCCACGGGCCAGGCCACATTGGACTGCCACTCTGAGTGACGGGACTTCCAGCTCTAGCGGAACCACTGCCTCTGAGCCGTATACCAGCGAGTATGGTGAGCACCCTGTAGGTGTCTTGAAGACAGTGCGGTATGCCCACAGAGCTTCATACATTTTCTCTTCCCAGTCCTTCTTATTAGAATTGACGACCTTGGCCAGCAAGGTGTAGAGAGTCTTGTTAAAAGCTTCTGCCAATCCGTTTGCCTGTGGATTGTAAGGAATGGAGGTCCTCCATTCGATCTTATATTTTTCAGCAAGCCGATAGACCTTCTGATTTCTGAAATGACTTCCATTGTCGGATATTATTCGGCTGGGGATCCCGAACCGGAAGATAATGTTCTGCTTGATGAATCTGGCGACCAGTTCACCAGTCACTTCTCTTAATGCTACAGCCTCCGCCCATCGGGAGAAGTAATCTGTTATGGCCAGTATGTACTTATGTCCGGCCGAGGAAGTCGACAGTGGCCCGACTACATCAGTTCCCCATTGTACAAATGGCCAGCTGGGAACTGTACGGTGCAGAGTCATAGGAGGCCTTCTAGGCACAGTGGCATGCTCCTGGCATTTCTGGCATGATTTTGTAAATTTACAGCAGTCTTCAAACATGGTGGGCCAATAGTAGCCCAGCTTCTTGATTTCTATCTTCATCTTGGGACCAGCCTGGTGGGCACCTGCTGTCCCAGCATGTGTTTCTTTCATCGCTTGCCAGGCTTCCTCAGTGGACAGACAGCGGAGTAGAATCTTCTTACGTGCATCTGCCATTATTCGGAATAAAATTCCATTCCTGAGTTCATAAGAATTTTTGATTCTTAGGAGTTTCATCTTTTCTTCTCTTTTCTGCGGCAGTTGTTGGTGTAGAAACCACTGTAGCAAGTGCTGTCTCCAATCAGACGCTTGTTTTGTGCTGATGGTGGCAACCTCGTCTTCTTCGGGGCACTCTTCTAGCATACTGGGGACTTGCCGCCGGTTCATAACGACAATGTTCAGTGTCTTATTTGGTGGGACTGCTAGTGAGCTGGCCAGCTTCGCCAGTGCATCAGCCTGGGCATTGTGTCCACGGCCCACATGCTTGAGCTCAATATGGTAGAATTTCGCCATGAGGCGCACAGCTTTTTGGTGGTAGGGATTCAATTCTGGCTTTCGCACTTCGAACTCCCCTTGGATCTGTTTTATTATCAACATCGAATCCCCGAATACTTGAAGCATTTGGATACCCATGTTGAGGCTGATATATAGCTCGATTATCAGAGCTTCATACTCGGCCTCATTATTGGTGCAGGGCTTGTTTATAGAATAGGAAGTATGCATGACCTCCCCTTCTGGTGATTTCAGCACAATACCGGCTCCAGCCCGTATTCTGGTCTTTCCATCGGAGTCTGTCTCTGTTCTAGATGCCCCATCAAAGAATAGTAGCCACATAACTGGCTGAGCCTGGCAGGCCTCGAGTGTCTCATCATCGGGTAACTCAGTCCCTAGCATATCATTTTCCGGCACAGGATGCTCTGCGAAGAAATCAGCCACGGCCTGTCCTTTTATCGCCCTCTGGGGTGTATAGGTAATATCGAATTCCATCAGGATCACTGCCCATTTGCCCAATCGGCCCTTCAGTACTGGCTGAGTCAATATGTATTTGAGCGGATCTGCTGCAGATATCAATCTGACTTCATGTGACAACATATTGTGTCGGAGCTTTTTGATAGCAAAGACTAGTGCCAAGCAGGTCTTTTCTATGTAGTTGTAGCTTTCTTCAGTTCTAATCAGCCTCCTACTTAGGTAGTACAAGGCTTGTTCTTTGCCTTCTTCATTTATCTGTGCCAGCATTGCCCCCAGGGAACAGTAGGTGGCCACGATATACAGTATCAAGGGCCTGCCCTTAATTGGTGCCCCCAGCACCGGAGGGGTCTTGAGATATTCTTTCAGCTTATCAAAGGCTTCCTAACATCCATCGTCCCAGAGGAACGGTACATCTTTCATCATGAGCTTGTGAAAGGGGTGGCATCTTCCCGACAGATTTGATATAAATCATCGGATATAGGCCAGACGCCCTTGCAGAGATCTCAGCTCGGACAGATTCCTTGGTGGAGGGAGCTCCTGGATAGCCTTAATCTTGGATGGGTCAATTTCAATGCCCCTATGACGGACAATAAACCCGAGGAATTTTCCACTGGACACGCCGAAGGCGCACTTCATAGGATTCATCTTGAGTTCATATTTGCGCAGCCTCTGGAATACTACCCTCAGGTCTTGCAAATGGTCTTCTCTTCTTTTAGTTTTTACTACCAAATCATCAATGTAGCACTCTACTTTCTTGAAGAGCAAATCATCAAAGATCTTGGTCATAGCTCTTTGGTAGGTAGCGCCGGCATTCTTGAGGCCAAACGGCATCCTTTTATAGTGGAATATCCCCTTCGGAGTGCGGAACGCAGTGTGCACTCTATCTTCTTCAGCAATCTAGATCTGGTTATATCCGGATGACCCATCCATCAATGACAGGGCTTCATGACCAGTAGTCGCATCGATCATCACTTCAGTGATTGGCACTGGGAAATCATCTTTCGGGCAGGCCTTATTAAGGTCCCGGAAATCAACACATTTTCTGATCTGCCCATTTTTCTCCTTTACGGGCACTATGTTTGCCAGCCATGTGGTGTACTGATTTTCTTCAACAAAGCCTACATCAATCAGCTTGTCAACCTCTTTGTTAATCTGATTTATTAATTCAGGGCGCATCCTCCTGGAAGGCTGCTTTACAGGGCTAGCCTGTGGGTTTATTGCCAATCGGTGCTGTGCCACATCAGAACTCAGTCCCGGCATTTCATCATATGTCCATGCAAAGCAGTCTCGGAATTCTTTCAAGAACTGTATATACTGTTCCCTGGTAGCTGGCTCTAGCAGTGCACTGAGGAATGTCGGCCTTGGCTCATCTGCGGTCCCCAGATTTATTTCCACAAGCTCATCGACGGTGGCCTGACCTCCATCTTCGACCTCGGGCGGGGCTTATTGCAAGTCAATGAAGCCTCCCGGGATATAATCTTCTTCAGTTTCATGACCCTCTGTTTCATCATACTGGTCATCAGCGGGTGCTGGCTCATCATATACGGCCAATATTGTTGGATTCTGTTCAGTCTGCCCCGAGGACGTGACTGGCTCAGCAGGAAACTCAAAAATGGAGTCTTCCGCCCTTAGAGGCTCTTCTGATGTAGACTCCCTTGAGAGATCATCATTCTGTAGAGCCCGGGCTTCTTCCAGGATGCACTCAAACTCCAGGCATTCCCTCAGCTCTTTGGCTACTTGGTCTTCATCTGGGGTTCCCGTGTCAAACTTTGCTTCAGCATGGAAAAGATCCTCTTTGCAAGGTAGGTCTTCCCAGCACCAATCTTTCTTTGCTTCATCAGACAGAGATGACATCCACCTCAGCTTCATAGTATTCTTGAAGGGTATAACCCAATCCCGGGTGCTGAGTGATCTTCCTCAGTTCTTTATTATCCCGAGGCGGATCCCATAGCTCCTTGAACGCCTTCTTCTGGGCAGCAGGCTGCAATGACGGCATTTGCATCTTAGAGAACATCTGCGAAACCCGTTGGGTAGTATAATCCAAGCCTGTAATCGGCACCATCTGGTTTGCAGTTTCTTCAGGGACCATGCAGTCTTGATCATCTTCCTCGACTGACTCCCCGGTGTAGAATATGATAGGAGGCTCGCAGAAGCGAGGGACTTCCATGGTCTTTAATGGTAGCACCGTCTGGTATTCTATGCTGGCAATGGGTTGACTAAACCCTGCGAAACCCCCACTTGTATGTACTTTTCTTTCATTTCTTCGTCAGTATCATCTGGGTGGATGCTAGGAGGGGTGATCCGAGCAAAGTCACCAACATAAGAAATGTGAGATACTTCATGTTTCTTAATATAGCCCCTTGGTGGCGGTGGAGACCAATTTCTTGGCTCTGTCACCGGCTTCTTGTAGTTGACCCCAGCCTCTTTCTCTTCACCCTTTTGCGACACCTCCGTGTAGTAGGATGCATCGAGCATATGGCACTCGAATACTTCGAAGGGATGCAGATCCGCAAACACCCTTTCTTCTTTTCCTTTGTGGCAGTATTTAATGCATTGATGTAGCGTGGACGGCACGATCTGATATTCATGCAGCCACGATCTCCCCAGCAGGACCTTATACGTGGTGTTGGAGTCGATTACATAAAATCGCACCACGGTAGTGAGGTCCCCCAATGTGAGGTTGAAATCAGCCACCCCAAGGGGCGTCTCACATTTCTGGTTGAATCCCGTAATTTTCATGTCTCTGACCTTGGTAAGCTGAAGATCAAAGTAATATTTTTGGTAGATGCGGTATGGGAGAATGTTCACGGCAGCCCCGGGATCTATCAGTATCCTGCTCAGTGGCTGACAATTCAGGGAGCCCCTCATATACAGCGGTCTGTTATGGCCGGAATTCGAAATTAGCATGTCGTCTTCTGTGAATGTGACTGACGGCCCAGAATTCACTTCTGTCAAGAGTGCTTCATATTGTGCCGGCGACTGCAAGGCATCAACAATTGCTTGGCGAGCCTCTTCACTCAGAGAGAGAATCTCCCAGATGGGGAATCTGGTAGGGAGCTTCTTTAGCATTTTCATGATCCGGCTGCCCACCCTGACATTAGACAGTCTCATTTCTTCCGCCCATCGGGGTTTTGGAGGTTCATGTGGTGCCCGTGGCCTCTGCTGTCCAGTGCTGGTTTCATCCTCTGGACTGATTTCTTGGGGGGCTTCTTCTATAGCAGCGGCCCCTAGTGCCGTCAGAGAGTTATCCCCTTCTTTCTCATTCTGCTTGTAGGCTACAGACGCCGATTGCTGAGGTCTCTTACCTTTATCTGGCCCAGCCTGTATCGATTGCCCATTTTCCAGACTAGACAGAAATTCTAGAAATGTTGGAGTTTGACCTCCTTTCTTCTTTTCTTGGTACAAGCTGGCAGGGGGAGGAACCTGGACACCTCGTACCTCCGATTCGGGAATTTGGTAGGGCTGTTCCCCTCTGAACATAATGTTATGATTAGCTGGTGGTGGGCGCCCCCACCTTCTTCCGGAGCGTGTTGCATGTGCTGAGGTTGAGGCCTCGGCATGGTTGGCTTCTAGCGGGGCATTTGATGTTTCATCCTCATCATTCTCCCCGGGCGAGGTAAAGAGTGCCGACAGGGTGTTACATTGTACTATCACGACCCTCTTTCCCTTCTTGGACTTGGGCCGTCTCTTCTTTTTCTGGGAATTTGGCTTTATTGGCCCCTGCCCCCAGAAGGGTTCAGTCTCAGCTTTTTCTTGTTCTGCCTCTGACTGCTCTTTAATTTTCAATTCTTCGAGCTGTTCCCAGAGTATACAGTCTTTCACCAGCAGGTGCCCGGGCTTTTTCTGTTCATATTCATCGAGCCCATTAATATACTGTTGTAAACGCCTGGTTGCAGGACTTACTTCCTTATGTGCAGGTAGGGGGACTTGTCTTCCCCGGTTATGAGTGGGGATCCAGATGACTGGCCCTGTCTCAGCTGTGCGCCATACTGGCTTTACTGGAGGCGGTTCAGGTCTTGGTGTGACACCACGGATAACTGCTCCATTGGTATTGGCTGCGGGAGTCTTCTTTCTGTTCTTTATGGGTTTCATCTGCCATCCTTCCTGATCCTTCAGTGGGGTGAGGAAGCAAGCTTCATAAGTATGCCTGGTACATTCTTCAACGGCCTCCTTAGGCAGCTGCTGGTAGATTGAAATCATATTGGCGGCCATTTTTAATGCCGGAGGCTCATGTGGACGAGGTGGCTCTACCTGGTAATCTCCCAGCTATAGCTCGCCCTTTTTGACCATGCCTTCCATAATATCTTTGAAGACGTAGCAATCTTCAATTGCGTGCCCCAGCGCACGGTGATATGGACAGAACAGTGGATCACCTTTCTTTGCCGCGTCATCGGGTCTCTTTGGCTCAGGCAATGTTACCTTGTTGAACTTGTATGCCCAGTTGAATAGTGTGGATGTCTTATCTTTCGGGAAAGAGTACGGCTTTCTCATTTTGTTTCTCAGAGAGACCTTATCTTTTCTTTCTGCTGTGTCTGCTGGCGGGGGAGCTTCATCTGCCCCCTTCTTCCCTTTCTGTTGTTCGAAGGTTCTGAAATCGACGGTGTTAGCCTCAGAGTGCGATGGTCGTCGATCATTAGATTTCCCTTTCGACACAGTTAGAGCATTGGCTGTCGGACGCTTGGAGAGAAACGTTTCGACCTCCGCGACTATATTGTTCAGCCGGTCAAATGTTCTGACATCTGCACCAATCATCTTTTCCAGTACTCTCTCCTGAGGCTCTGCTTACATATTTGCACTGCATCTTCTTGATGAGGGGGTCTTCTGCACCTCATAGCTAAGTTCCTCCACCTTTTGATGTAGTCCAGTGCTGTTTCATCTTGCTTTTGCCTGGTTGCATATAGTTCTGCTATTGTAATCTCTCTTTCCGTGACGTGAAATCTTTCGCGGAACTTTCTTTGCATATCAGGCCAATCGGCCAATGACCCAGCCGGCAGGCTTGAATACCATTCAAAAGCTACCCCGGTGAGGGATGAGCCGAAGAATTTGAGCAGATAAGCTTCATCAGCTGCCAAGTCACCCATAATGGTGGTGTAGTAAGCTATGTGCTCCCTGGGAGAGCCCTGGCCATTAAATTTTTCAAGCTTCGGCGGCTTACTGACGCCTGGAGGTAGTCTCTTAGCAGCATACTGGGGAGGATACGGTACCCTGTACACATCGTAGGTACCAGCATCATCACCAGTCTTTTTAGACAGCTTCATCTCCATAATCTTTTCAATCATCAGCTTGTGGGCTATGGCTGGATCTATGTTCTCCGGGAAGAAGTGAGCTTGTTGCTGACTGTAAGGAGTTGTCATCATAGTTGCGCGCAAGGCCGGTGTGGCAGGCTGCGTCTGAGATACAGAGGGCTGAGCTATTGTCCGCTGCAGAACGGGTTGGCTCGGCGCTTTGCCCTTATCAGCCGGGAGAGGATTAACTGGGATAGCCATTTTTGTTGAGCTGGCAGTTTGCCCCACAGGCTCGGCTTGCTTGGAGACCGGTGTAACTTCATGCCTCTCATTTAGCTGTCTTCTGAGAGCATTGATCTCTTGTTGATATCTTCTAAACATCATCTGGATCATGGGATCCAGGGTTGACGGGATCTGTAGATCTTCTGAAGTCCCTTCAGCATCATCGACGAAGGGATTATCTTCATCTTCCGCTGTCACCACATTAACTGTCATAGTGGTGATCTTGCAGGCTTTATCATTAGTCTTCATCTTATGTTTTGCCGCCTGGCCTCTTCTTGTGACGGGGCCTGGTCTGGTTTCTAGTCTGAGTAGTTCATCTGGCTGTGTCGGTAACATATCCTGCCCTTTGACGAGCCCGGCCATATTGCAGGCAAAGATCTGCATCTTTTCCCTCTGCATGTAGACTTTCCTTCTCACCTGATCGGGGTATTTGAGCCGGTCAAAGACCGATATTCTTTCTCTAGCTTCTTCCCTGTGCAGGTCTTATTTCCCATACCCGGCTCTGTGGCCTTCTTCATAATCATTGGAATCGGAGGAGGAGACTCCGAGCATCACTTCTTGAAGGGTTTCTTCTTCTTCTTCATCCATGGTGCCCAAGGCACGGGATAATCTTTGCTGCCCGAGGGCGGAGTTCCCCAGGTAGTGAAAGTAGTCTTGAGCCACTTGTCTCATCTCCTCTTGATTGTGCCTTCGTGGCTCTGGTTGGAGCATCAATCTTTCCTAGCTCTTCTGCTGATAAGCCAGTCTCTCCACCTGAGCAGTCAAGTGCTCGGCTCTGCAGTATTTGAATATATCGGCCTGTCTGGCACAGGCTCTTGATCTTCTTAGAGTGGCAGCAGCGACTGGTTTGCTTATTCTCATTTCCTCTTCCTCCCTGAACCTTCTACTCCCATCTTGGCAGCGGTTGGCAGCAGCAGCATAATTCTTCCTTTCCCATCTTTTGCCCCAAGCCATGGGGTGGGTGTCCATGAGATCTTCCTTCTGCTCATATCTTCTGCCCCTCATCCTAGGGTGAATAGTAGTCAGATTTCTTCCTACATTCTCTTTCTCATCTCTCCTACCCCGAGCCCTGGGGTGAACAGCAACAGCATTTCTTATGTCTTTTCCTTCTCCTCTTCTGCTTCCTGTCCTGAAGCGGGCAACAGTGGTATCAGCAATGTTCTCTTTCTCTTGAGCTGGGATCTAGCTCTGGGTTTTCTTCGGCCGCCAGATCTGCCTGAACTTGGGCGGCTTTGGTGCTAGTGGCTTTCTATCCTCCTCTTTCATGTCGACCCTCCTGGCAGCTAGTACCCGGAACCTGTTGGTAGTAGGTGTAGACACGCCATTCCTGACGTCTCCTGAGAAAGTCTCATATTACTATACGACGCCCCGCGACGGCTTATGCATTTCGAATCTCTTAAGTGCTTCCTTTTCTTGGGTCTTCTTCTACCTTTTTCGGCATCCAGAATCGTCTCGTCACGGCATTCGGACGGCAAAATATAAAATGCCAGCTTTGGCATAAAAACAAAACAAAAAATAAAAATAATATATTTATGGAGGCGTCCAGGCCCCAGACGCCTCCATCAACTCCCTCACGGGCGCCGCCCACCGAACGACAGTTTGTCATGTATGAAAAAATCCAAATTATGGAGACGTCCAGCCAGCTGGACGCGCCCATTTCTGAATCACGAGACGCCACTCACAAAACCACGCGTTGTGCCAAACTGCGTGCGGTCGTCGATGGTGTTCGGTGGACCTGTTGGGGGCGTCCGGGGCCCTGGACGCCTCCACAAAATTATTCCAAAAAAATAAATAAAAATAGAATAAAATATCTTTTTTACCCTGATGGAGGTGTCCAGGGTCCTGGACGCCTCCACCCTCCGGAGCCCTATAAATAGAGGCCCACCCCCTCAATTCTGGAGGAGCTTCTAAGAGATCCGATAGGCTGCCGGAGCCCAGAGGCTACGGAGTCATTTCTAACCCGTGGGGTCTTTTGTAGGTGGAGGTTCTGCCGGCTTCTCGGGTGCCCACGCTCGCGAGAGGAAGGTCGTCTTCATCCACCGCGCTTCCACGTCATCCCCACGCTGCCGGAGCTCCGCCGGATCTCACCCTCAGCTCATCCAATAAGCATTTTCTTCCCCTTTTTCTCCATAGTTCTTTACATTCATCATACTGCATCCTCTATCTTCCTACATAAGGGCGCCGTCTCTTGCATACTTCTTGCATTCATCATCGCATTTTCCTCCTACTCGAGTCCGAGAGGGGTTTAAAACCACACCAACCAGGTGTGTGTCAGGTCACGATCTCGTTACTTTTATTGCAAGGAATTGTTACTACACTGTCATTTTCTAATTCCGTTCGTTTATTGTCTACTGTTTTGCAAGGGTAACCAAGGAAAGCCCTCTCCGTCGGCCGGCCGAAGGGGGAGGAAGGAGCAACCCGCCATCTCCCGCTCTTGAGGTAGGCGCGATCACTTTCTTTATTTTGGGGTCTTTTGGCCCCTGGCGATCACATCTTGTTCTCGAGGCCACGGCGAGTCACTTCCCCAATGGCCGTTTAAATTTCCGTTCTTATATTCTCTTTATATTCTGTTATATTCTACTCATATTCTCGAGGCCGCGGCGAGTCACTTTCCCAATGGCCGTTTAAATTTCCGTTCTTATATGTTATATTCTTATCTATTCATATTCTCGAGGCCGCGGCGAGTCACTTCCCCAATGGCCGTTTAAATTCCCGTTCTTATATGTTATATTCTTATCTATTCATATTCTCAAGGCCGCGGCGAGTCACTTCCCCAATGGCCGTTTCAATTCTTGCTATTTAATTTCTGCACCATTCCCGTCCCCCCGAGGCCGCGGCGAGTCACTTCCCGCTATGGCCGTTTAACCCCCATATCTTGCTATATTACATTTGTCCCGCTCGCCCCGCTGGAGCAATCTCCCGTGGTGGCCCCTTCTCTTTTCTCTTATTTCTGTGCTGCAGCAAACAAAAGAGGAGCCCGCGTGCTCCGCGTCTTCTTCGCTCCCCGAACCGCGTGATGTCGCTCACAGATTGGCGATCACGATGGGACCACTACTGCTTCCTTTTGGCTACCCTTGCAAGTTCGGCACCGTCCGTGCCTCTCCACCTTGGCACCCTCGCGCGCCCCCGTTGTGGTCACGCCAGCACTGTCAGTTGTGATTGGTTGGGTGTTTATTATATGTTTGTTATTTCTGTTATTTTCTTACTCTATATCTCTGTCAGCATTCCATTGCATACATCCATCCCTCTTTTATATCCTTTTTCATTTTTTCTAAGGATCCCCCTTTCCCGGTGAAGGAAGGACTCTCCGTTTGAGAATTCCTCTCAACGGACTAGAATCTCCTCCACTGGGACCTCCGTAAGTCCCCGACATCGAAGAATCTCCTCTTCGTTCACTGGGCTAGTTGTACCATTGAAGTTCCCCGGAGTTAGTCATCCCATTCGTGGTGAGACGAGAGACCCTAGCTGACACGGCGGTGAAATAAAAATAAACTAGGGTCCCTATTTTGTGTGAACTTCGGATCTCGCTAAAAACATAAAAAATCATCAAAATCAAAACACAAAAAAGGCGTAAAGGCATCCACTTATTTGATAATCTCTGCTACCTGCTTGCTAGTGTATGTTTTTGCGTTCTGGGAAAACTGTGAGCATGGCTCACGAGTCTTTTGAGGAGAACCACCCTAGTCGTGGTTTGTCAGCCGACCCGCGAGTCTATGCTATGGACTCGGGTCCTTCTCATGAGCCCTCGCATGAGGTGCAGGTTATTGCCGGGGACACGTCCCCACCACAGGATATCTCTTCCTTACTGGGCGTCCTCGCCAACACGGAGCTTACCTCTGAACAGCTCCGGGCCTTCCAGGCCATTCTGAAGGGAAAATCTGTTTCCCCCACGCCCCAGGAATCAACTCCGGCCATTGCACCTCTCCAAGAGTCCGTGCAGGCCATTCCATCTCCTTCATTGGCGCAAGCCATCCAGTCTCCCTCGCTTCAAGGATAAGCGAGCCAACAACCACCCTCATTCCAGTTCCCGTCACAATCTCAAACTCCCGTTGTTCCCAACATACCGCTTCAGCCGGGGCCAACTGTCGGCGGTCCGACAGCTCCCTCTCATTCGGGGTT
Source organism: Amorphophallus konjac (assembly GCA_022559845.1). Classification (NCBI taxonomy): domain Eukaryota; kingdom Viridiplantae; phylum Streptophyta; class Magnoliopsida; order Alismatales; family Araceae; genus Amorphophallus; species Amorphophallus konjac. The sequence continues at coordinate 183,045,259 of CM040123.1, read as the reverse complement.
CCCCCCTCAAGTCTCCGGGAGATGATTTCTCCCCTAGTGGCAAGTGCCACCTTCACCTCCAGAGGAGCTCGCCCAATCGCTCCTCAATAGGTTCAATCGCATGGACGAGCAGTTTCAAAATCTGAGAAGAATGGTGGACGTGAAAGCCACCGCGGAGGTTGCTTTGCCAATCCTTCCCGTCATTCATCTTCCTCCCTCCGAAATGCCCACGTACCGCAGATACAATGGTACCGGCAACCCCTTCATTCACCTCAAGGATTTCATGTATGAATCCTCCTATTGGCAAAACGATCAGAGGTCCCTGGCATACCTCTTTCGGAGATCATTGGATGGTCCCGCGCTAGAGTGGTTCTATTCTTTGGAGCCCCGCGAGGCCGAGAATTTTGAAATAGTCCAGAGATGGTTCTTGTAGAAATATAGGGATAGGGTCGGTCCCTCACTCTCCATTACTGACCTAGTGGCCGAAAAGATGAAACCCGACGAGGATTTTGTCCGCTATGCTGATAGATGGAGGTCTCTGGCAGAAAGAATAAGGGATACTGATGTGACACTAAATGCAGCAAGATGAAATGAGACCCTTGGACCTAATTCGCAAGAACACACAAGTAAGAGATCAAGCACAAAACGCCGAACACCGCGCGCACCCGATTCCCTAGGTGACTCGGTGATGCCGAGTAAGATAGTGGGTCTAGCCCCTAGCTGGTTAGAGGACCAGCACTTGCTAAGTCGTCCCTCCCAAAGGTTGAAGGCCCACAGTCACGGGCGGCCGGGGTGCCTTGGGGCACTAGGACACTCACTCACTAACCACGGTGACCACACGGCAAAGGTGGATCCGAGATCGAGCTCTCCTCCTCACCGACCAGCGGACTAATGAAACGGATATGAAATGAACAGAAATGACGGAGCAAAGTTTTAGAGGCTTACCTAGCCGGCTTGGGGAAGCCGACTTCGCTCGGAGACGAGGGCGAGCGGGGAAGTGTGTTCCCCGCACACTGCGCCGGTGTAGCTTCACGCCTGCGAGAATATCATTACAACACTACTCCTCACGCAAGAGGGGTGGCCTCGGGGTGGGGAATTAATAGCTTTACACCCAAACACTACCACCTCACAGGGTGGGGCTTTCAGCCAGCCAAGCGGGGAGGGGAGGATGGGCCGAAATGGGTAGAAGAGAACTAAGGAAGTTGATGCAGCCGGCTGGAATTCTGGACGGGAAGCCGCTGTTGCCGCCGTCCCGAGCTAGTCCGAACTCCGATTTCGAAGATTCCACCTCCTGGAGTTTCCTGACTTGATGCTGGTGATGTCTGAATTTTTGGACGGCCTCTGGAGTCGGAGACTGGCGACACCGGCGACTGAACCGAGGCAGCAAATGTGGTCTCTGGCCGGACCTGTTCTGTAGCAGTAGGTTGCAGACACTTGTGGTGAACTCTCCCGAACTCCGAATGGCACGAAACCAGCGGCGTTGTCTTCGTGGTTGAAGTAGCTAACAGCAGGAAGTAGTGGGGCGATGATCCCAGGTCGGTGGTGATGTGGGTCCTGGGAAGAGTGAACTCTGGTCGATGCAGCCTGAGAAAACTGACCTGGATAGTGCGAGGGAGAAAATTCGTAACTCTGTCCCACGGTGTCCAAATGGTGATCTGTTTCCTGACCCTGAAAGGGGACAGAGAGGAGCAGAACTTTGATGAAGAAACCCGAGCCTGGTTCAGCCTTGGGTGATCGTGGCACCCTGTTCTTGTCGGTTCTGGTGTTGGATGGAGTCCTCTCTGCGCGATTGTGGGAGAATCGCCCTAGCCAGCAGCTCCGATCTCAGAATGAGGTGGAACCACCTCGCCTTCGAAGCTGACGTGGAGCTCTTTCCAGGGATGTAGGATACGCCCTCAGCAGCACAAGGATGGAGCTGTGGCCGTCGCTGCAACTGGAGGTTGATCTGCAGGTCGGCCTGCACACGAAGCTGAAACTAGGATGACGGGGAAGAAGGCTTCTTGGGTGAGTGAAGGTGGGTGTGGTGCGGCCAAGTGGAGTTGTGGGGCTCTTGTGTGGTGTGTAGGGGGATGAGGAGGGGAGGAATGGTCGAAGTCTGCAGAGGGAGGGGGTGGTGGAGAGGGTGGACGCAGCAATGGGGAAGGAAGGTGGGGGTTCGGCCTTAGCAAGAGGGGAGGAGGAATGGGGTGGCTAGGGGCGAACTTGGGAGGAGGGGGGGGTGGTATGGTCGACCTAGGGAGATGAAGAGACTCCTTGGGGAGGGGAAAGGGCCCTTGGGAGGTGGAAGGTTGCTTGGGGAAGGGGGAGGGAAGCCTTGGGAAGGGGAAAGGGTGCTTGGGGAGATGGAGTGATTAATGGTGTGAAGTAATGGGACCTTGGGAGGTGAAGAGACTTGCCTAGGTGGCAAGTGATGTGGCAAGGGGTGAGGAGAGAGAGGAAATTTTGAACTAGAGAGAGAGAATTAGAGTGAGAGAGAGAATTAGACTCAAGTGGATGCAAGCTTTCAATAATTCTTCATTAACCACAAGAGGAGGGGTTGGGGCCCTATTTATAGGGAAATCCCTTTTACAAATAGGTCCTCGACACTTCACACACTAACACAAAAGCCAAGGGGAAGGGGGGTGCGCCCATGGGCCTAGCCCAGAGGCAAGGGCCCATTAACAAGCACAAAGACTCATGTGACTCAACTAAGGACAATTAATTAAAAAAAAACCTAGGTACAAGACTCAAATAAAAGACAAAAGTACATGATAATGATAGGGAAAAATCACACAGTGACCTAGGTAAAGATACTGAGATCCACTCCGGAACAGGGACGGCCTCCTAGCTGCTCCCGGGTGGGAGGGAAGTGCCAAGCCATAGGGAATCGCGAGTGATGTCCTCATCAATTTCCCCGGGCTGGAAAAAGCTCGACTCTGTCGAGTAGAGGCCCTCCCTGCTGTGGTACCGCTCCAACAGGTCAGGATCTAGCTGCTGGAGATCTTCCCTGCTTACCCAGGCGTCGTCCGAGGGTGGTCGTCCCTTCCACCGGACTAGATAGCGCTCATAAGCCTTGCTCCTTGTGTTGGTGACCTGTTCATCTAATATCCGCTCCACTTTATCACGCTGGTTCCTCAAGTCGGGTGGAGCTCTCTGTGGTGTGGGGGTACTCTCAAAGGATGGGTCTGGCCGGATATCCTCACTAGGTGTCACCGCGGGGCCCCTGTAGGGCACCAGGTCCGCCACATTGAATGTGGGGCTTACTCCATATTCTTCGGGAAGGTCCAATACATAAGCATTGGTGCCAAGTCATCTCAGCACCTGGAAGGGGCCAGCCCCACGTGGTCTCAACTTTGAGGCATTCCCAGGGAACAACCTCTCCGTTCTCACCATCACAAAATCACCTATCTGGAACTCCTGGTGGCGACGGTGGGAATCTGCTGATCTTTTGTAGATCTCATTGCTCTTGTTGATGTTCGTGCGAATTTCCTCATGCAACTCTCTAAGGTGTTGGGCAAATGACTCAGCAGTGATAGACACCCTAGCGTGAGGGGGTAGGGGAATGAGATCAGTAGGCTTCCTAGGTTTGTAACCATGCACAGCTTCAAAGGGACTCATGCCTATGGACCTACTGGTGGAATTATTGTATGCAAACTCGGCTTGGGGCAGAATGAGATCCCAATTTCCAGGACGGTCCTTAACAAGACATCTAAGAAGATTCCCCAGACTCCGATTGACGACCTCCGTTTGGCCATCAGTTTGGGGGTGATAGGCTGTGGAAAATTTAAGCAAGGTCCCCATTAGGTGCCAAAGGGTTTTCCAGAAATAGCTAGTGAATTTGACGTCCCTGTCAGAGATGATGGTCTTAGGTAGGCCATGGAGACGAACCACCTCATCAAAGAAAAGACGGGCCACGTGGGAAGCATCAGAGGTTTTTGAACAGGGGATGAAATGGGCCATTTTTGAGAATCTATCTACGACCACAAAGATGGAGTCATGCTTCCTCTGGGTTCGGGGTAGCCCTAACACGAAGTCCATACTTAGGTCCTGCCATGGCCGATCGGGAACGGGTAGAGGGGTGTATAGGCCAGTGTTTTGTTTGACTTGTTTGGCAGTCGCACATGTGCGGCATTGCCCCACAATCTTGGCCACATCCCTCTTGAGGCTGGGCCAATAGAACTGCCCCTCAACCAGGCCAATAGTCTTGTGTACCCCAAAATGTCCAGCTAGGCCCCCAGCATGTAACTCCCAAACCAATAAATCCCTTAGCGAAGTCCTAGGGATGCAAAGCCGATGCCCTTTGAAGAGGAACCCATCCTCTATGATAAAGCCATGGTGTTCTTGGGAGGAGTGGGTGGTTAGGTGGGTGTGAATGGGCCCAAATTCGGGACAAGTCGGGTATTCTTCCCTCATCCGATCGAAGCCTATGACTTCTACTCGGACGGTGGCCAATAGGGAGACCCTCCTGCTAAGAGCATCCGTAGCGCGGTTCTCACTCCCGGCCTTATGTTTGATCACAAATGTGTAGGCCTGGATGTACTCAACCCATCTAGCATGTCGAGCATTCAATTTCTGTTGAGAGTTGAGGTATTTTAGAGCCTCATGGTCGGAGAATATGACAAATTCTTTGGGTAGGAGGTAGTGCCTCCAATGGCGGAGGGATTGCACCACCGCATAGAATTCTTTGTCATAGGTTGTATACTTGAGCCTGGCATCACACAACTTCTCGCTAAAGTAAGCCACGGGATGTCCCTCTTGGCTGAGGATCCCACCAATTCCTACCCCAGAAGCATCACAAGTTACTTCAAAGACTTTGGAGAAGTCCGGGAGGCATAAAATCGGGGCTTGGGTCATTCTATCTTTGAGTTCCTGGAAGGCCTTAGTAGCTGACTTAGTCCACACAAAGGTTCCCTTTTTGAGGCAATATGTGATTGGGGCTGTGATGGTGCTAAACCCATGGATGAACCTTCGGTAGAAAGTGGCTAAGCCATGGAAGCTCCAGACTTCATGGAGAGTGCGGGGCTCCGGCCAGTCAATGATGGCTTGGACCTTTTCGGGGTCCATAGATACACCTTTGGTGGAGACAACATACCCAAGGAAGGTAATGGAATCTGTCATGAAATGACATTTTCTTAGATTGGCAAAGAGGCTTTCCTTCCTAAGGGTGGTGCAGACCTGCCTGATGTGGTTGAGGTGGTCTTCCTTGGACTGGCTGTAGATGAGGATGTCATCGAAATAGACTACAAGGAAAACCCCAATGTAGGGCCTGAGGGCCTCGGTCATGAGGCGCATAAATGTGCTTGGGGCATTGGAAAGCCCAAAAGGCATCACTAGCCATTCATAGAGTCCATCTTTGGTCTTAAAGGCTATTTTCCATTCATCCCCGGGCCTTATCCTCACTTGGTGGTAGCCACTTTTGAGATCTATCTTGGAAAAAATGGTGGCTCCCGCAAGCATGTCAAGCATATCGTCAAGTCTAGGTATAGGGAACCTATATTTGACGGTGATCTTGTTGATGGCCCTACTATCCACACACATTCGCCATGTCCCATCTTTCTTTGGTGTGAGAAGAGCGGGGATGGCGCAGGGGCTTTTGCTAAGCCTGAGAAAGCCTTTTCTAACAAGCTCTTCTACTTGCCTCCTTAACTCAGCATGTTCGGTGGGGTTGAGGCGATAGTGTGGTAGATTTGGAAGGGAGGCTCCCGGGACAAAATCTATGGCATGCTGAACATCCCTCATGGGAGGTAGTTGGTCCGGTAGTTCATCGGGAAACACATCCTTGAACTCTTCAAGGAGTGGGTATACTTCCACGGGATGGGGGTTGGAGGGTGTTGACTCTCCTAGACAAAGGACAACAGTGCACACGGGGGTTCCTTGGGCAACTTCCTCTTCTAACTCCTTTCTAGTGATGAGGTGGAGGCCTTTGATTGGCCCGGTGGGAACTTCGGGGATGGGGTTTTGGGAGGTTGATTGTGTTGGTGAAGGCGGGCCCTTGGAGCTTGGTGAGGGAATGGGAGGAATCCCCTTAGTGGGTGGTTCCTTTCGGGGTGGGGATGGGTTGAGGCGGATGACCTTCCCCTCGTGCACAAAGGTGCATGTGTTCGTCTTCCCATAGATAGTAGCATCTACATCGTATATCCAAGGTCTCCCAAGTAGGATGCTTCCTACGGCCATAGGTATGATATCACACCAAATTTGCCCTTGGTAGGATGAGAAGGTGATGGGGATAAGACAACATGTGCTGACGGGGAGGGAGTGGTTGTTGATCCATGACACACGGTAGGGTTTGGGGTGGGGTGTTGGGGTAAGCCCAAGGAGTTTGACGGTGTCCGGGGACACGGCATTTACACAACTCCCATTGTCTAAGATGATCTTCCTAACATGATTCCCAATTTTGATGAAAGTATGGAAGATGGAGGTCCTACGCCAATCCTCCTCTTGGGGTTGGGTAAGAGTGCATCTTATCACCCCAAGGTGGGCTGATTGGTGGTCATCTTCTACACCCTCTTCAATGAATTGCTCCTCGTACTCATCTTCCCACCCTATGGAAGCCTCGTACTCCTCCACATTCTCATGAGATTCTTGGGAGGTGGTGGGTACGCTCTCCATGACAAGATTGGACATCCCCTTGGAGGGGCATTAGGTGGCTATATGGCCATAACCATGACACCGGAAACACTTAATCGAACTATTCTCTAGGGCCTTCCCTTTGGAGATTTCCTCTCTTCGGGGATAGGGATTGGGTGGAGTGGTTTTGGTAGGAGGAGGGTTGGTTGACTGTGGGTAGGTCCGGGTGGGGGTACCCCCACTAGGAGTAGGGGTTTTCAACAAGGGCGGAAGGTTGGGTCGTGGACCCATGTTCCTAGGCTCAACCGGACGGGCAGGGGTGACCCTTGAATTCCTAAAGAACCTCTCCGTATCCCGAGCTATTTGATAAGCCATTTCAAGGGAATCCACATCCCTCATAATTAACTCCCTTTTGATGTATGGATGGAGACCATTCCTAAATCGTGATAGGGTGACGGCTAACTCCTCATGTACTCCACATTTTAGAAGATAGGAGTCAAACAATTCTATGTACTCTACCACGGATTTTCCCTCTTGGGTGAGGCATTGCCATTCATCTAAGAGTGTTTGGGTGTAGGAGTGGGGAAGGTATTTGAACCTTAATTGGGCTTTCATGCCTTCCCATGTTTGAATGGGTTCTTCCCTCCTAATTCTCTTCCTAGTTTCAACACTCATCCAATAGGTCTTGGCCAATTTAGTAAGGTGCATTTTGGCTAGCCTAACCTTCCTCTCTTCGGTCATTGGGTACCAATTGAAGTATTGGTCCATAGCACTCTCCCATTCTAGGTACACATGTGGGTTATGTGACCCATCAAAGTTAGGAGCGTCAACTTTGATCATCCTAAGTAGGTAGTCATCCGGGTCATCCCTTGGTCGCCTCTCCAAAGCTCTATGTGGGCGGGGCCTCTCATTCTCGGGGTAATAGTCATTCTCTAAGTCCTCCCTTTCATGCTCAACCCGGAGTGGTGGGGCCCTTTGGGGAGTGTTCCTAGGGGGGGTCCTAGCTTCCTCAATCCTATCCAATCGAGTGACCACACCATTCATTCGCTCCGTGAGGGCTAGAATGGCAGCCTCTATCCGTTCTATAGGAGTTGGGGGAGTTCCCCTAGGGTCGTTTTGGTTGCCTTGGAAATTGGGATCCATGGGTGGATCGGAGGTAGTGGGATCGGGTCGGTATGGGGTGCCCCTACGGGTGGACATGCACAAGGTATTGATGAGGAAAATGCAATTGTCCTGGGACCTAGGCTTGTAGAGACAAGTCTAAAACTTGCTTTGATACCACTTGATGTGACACTAAATGCAGCAAGATGAAATGAGACCCTTGGACCTAATTCGCAAGAACACACAAGTAAGAGATCAAGCACAAAACACCGAACACCGCGCGCACCCGATTCCCTAGGTGACTCGGTGATGCCGAGTCAGATAGTGGGTCTAGCCCCTAGCTGGTTAGAGGACCAGCACTTGCTAAGTCGTCCCTCCCAAAGGTTGAAGGCCCACAATCACGGGCGGCCGGGGTGCCTTGGGGCACTAGGACACTCACTCACTAACCACGGTGACCACACGGCAAAGGTGGATCCGGGATCGAGCTCTCCTCCTCACCGACCAGCGGACTAATGAACGGATATGAAATGAACAGAAATGACGGAGCAAAGTTTTAGAGGCTTACCTAGCCGGATTGGGGAAGCCGACTTCGCTCGGAGACGAGGGCGAGCGGGGAAGTGTGTTCCCCGCACACTGCGCCGGTGTAGCTTCACGCCTGCGAGAATATCATTACAACACTACTCCTCACGCAGGAGGGGTGGCCTCGGGGTGGGGAATTAATAGCTTTACACCCAAACACTACCACCTCATAGGGTGGGGCTTTCAGCCAGCCAAGCGGGGAGGGGAGGATGGGCCGAAATGGGTAGAAGAGAACTAAGGAAGTTGATGCAGCCAGCTGGAATTCTGGACGGGAAGCCGCTGTTGCCGCCGTCCCTAGCTAGTCCGAACTCCGATTTCAAAGATTCCACCTCCTGGAGTTTCCTGACTTGATGCTGGTGATGTCTGAATTTTTGGACGGCCTCTGGAGTCGGAGACTGGCGACACCGGCGACTGAACCGAGGCAGCAAATGTGGTCTCTGGCCGGACCTGTTCTGTAGCAGTAGGTTGCAGACACTTGTGGTGAACTCTCCCGAACTCCGAATGGCACGAAACCAGCGGCGTTGTCTTCGTGGTTGAAGTAGCTAACAGCAGGAAGTGGTGGGGCGATGATCCCAGGTCGGTGGTGATGTGGGTCCTGGGAAGAGTGAACTCTGGTCGATGCAGCCTGAGAAAACTGACCTGGATAGTGCGAGGGAGAAAATTCGTAACTCTGTCCCACGGTGTCCAAATGGTGATCCGTTTCCTGACCCTGAAAGGGGACAGAGAGGAGCAGAACTTTGATGAAGAAACCCGAGCCTGGTTCAGCCTTGGTTGATCGTGGCACCCTGTTCTTGTCGGTTCTGGTGTTGGATGGAGTCCTCTCTGCGCGATTGTGGGAGAATCGCCCTAGCCAGCAGCTCCGATCTCAGAATGAGGTGGAACCACCTCGCCTTCGAAGCTGACGTGGAGCTCTTTCCAGGGATGTAGGATACGCCCTCAGCAGCACAAGGATGGAGCTGTGGCCGTCGCTGCAACTGGAGGTTGATCTGCAGGTCGGCCTGCACACGAAGCTGAAACTAGGATGACGGGGAAGAAGGCTTCTTGGGTGAGTGAAGGTGGGTGTGGTGCGGCCAAGTGGAGTTGTGGGGCTCTTGTGTGGTGTGTAGGGGGATGAGGAGGGGAGGAATGGTCGAAGTCTGCAGAGGGAGGGGGTGGTGGAGAGGGTGGACGCAGCAATGGGGAAGGAAGGTGGGGGTTTGGCCTTAGCAAGAGGGGAGGAGGAATGGGGTGGCTAGGGGCGAACTTGGGAGGAGGGGGGGTGGTATGGTCGACCTAGGGAGATGAAGAGACTCCTTGGGGAGGGGAAAGGGCCCTTGGGAGGTCGAAGGTTGCTTGGGGAAGGGGGAGGGAAGCCTTGGGAAGGGGAAAGGGTGCTTGGGGAGATGGAGTGATTAATGGTGTGACGTAATGGGACCTTGGGAGGTGAAGAGACTTGCCTAGGTGGCAAGTGATGTGGCAAGGGGTGAGGAGAGAGAGGAAATTTCGAACTAGAGAGAGAGAATTAGAGTGAGAGAGAGAATTAGACTCAAGTGGATGCAAGCTTTCAATAATTCTTCATTAACCACAAGAGGAGGGGTTGGGGCCCTATTTATAGGGAAATCCCTTTTACAAATAGGTCCTCGACACTTCACACACTAACACAAAAGGCAAGGGGAAGGGGGGTGCGCCCATGGGCCTAGCCCAGAGGCAAGGGCCCATTAACAAGCACAAAGACTCATGTGACTCAACTAAGGACAATTAATTAAAAAAACCTAGGTACAAGACTCAAATCAAAGACAAAAGTACATGATAATGATAGGGAAAAATCACACAGTGACCTAGGTAAGGATACTGAGATCCACTCCGGAACAGGGACGGCCTCCTAGCTACTCCCGGGTGGGAGGGAAGTGCCAAGCCATAGGGAATCGTGAGTGATGTCATCAGATACCCTCTCCGAGCCCGAACAAGTGAAGATGATTGTGTCTAATGCAACCCCACAGTTCAGACACGTCCTGGCCATGAATAAACTTACTACAATGGAGGAACTCTATGAAAGGGCCCGGTACATCCAAACCCAGTTAAAAGACTCCCCCATTATGAACATGTTTGAGTCGCCGAAGCCCAAAGTGGTCAGAAAGACAGGCGCTGGTGTCCCGGGCGGAGCCACAGAAGGGGTCGTGACAAATGAGCAAGTGGGTGCGGTCAACAATGCCAACTATGCAGTCAACCCAAGGCCTCCACAAATGCCCCGACTTCCCCTCCAACCAGGTCCTTTCCCTCTTCGTCCTCCACCCCAAGATAATCCACCCCAGGATAATATGCCTCCATTACGTCAACCCCAGCAACAACAACCACAACCTCAGCAACAACAACCACCGCTTCAGTACAACCAAGTTCCACCCCCGGGGAACTATGGTCCCCAACAGCAACAAAGGAGGCCGGTCGGTCCCAAGAGAGCCTACTATCCACCATTGCCAGAAACTTTAGCAGATATTTTTAATGCCCTCATGGCATCAAACCAACTCGCCCTACCCAGAGAAAGGCCCGTGTGGCCCCCGAATGTTGATACCTCCAAATACTGCGTCTACCACAGGCAGCCAGGACACACAGTAGATTATTGCTTCCATTTCAAAGATTACATCCACGATATGAATGATGAACATCAAATAGATTGGGATGAAATGAGACGATACGTCGTGGCTCTCAAGGCTAGGAGACCTCCTCATAGGCCACAGCAGCAGTTACAACAGCAGCAGCAGCAGCAACCACAACAACAACAACAGCCTCAGCAGGCCCCACAACAACAGCCCGACATGGGCATAATCCAGAATCCATTACCGGAGCACCAACAGCCCAATCATCAGGTTAACCCCATCTCCTCCTTCCCGGAAGTCGGGAGAGAGCAGGTGTGGCACCCGAAAAGTACCTCCATTCTTTCTACCGCCCATCCTATCATCACGCAACACCCTTGCCTTGCCCGGGTAGCACCTCTCTCTTATCAACCCGCATCAGTATCACCTTCACCATTTCCACTACCATTACGCCCTCTCATCCGTACCCCGATCCCCTATCAACCGACACTCTCCACTACGCCTTCACACCCTCTCATCTTCTCCCACTCCCCCACTTTACCATCCACCTCTACCATATTTACCCCTACACCTTCTAAACCCCTTATCATCCGTCAACCATACATAACCCCGTCTTTCTCCACCGTATCACCACTAATGCCTTCAAAACCACTCATTAACCATCACCCACCTCAAAATCATTGCTCGCTTCAAGCCCTACCCACTTCTACTTCGTCTCCACCTCCACCTTCCAGACCCCTTATCCTTCATAATCCGCGCGATATCCCCTCTACCTCCACCATGCCTCCACCTAACAAACCCCTCATCAGAATCCCTGCTCCCGTCATCACCCCTGCTTCATCGACCATTCCTCCACCACTACCCCTCAAACCTCTGTTAAAACCCACTGCTACCCCCACAGAGGTACAAAAGCCGCAGGCAATGGTGCTCCGGAGTGGAAGGATTTTCCACAGGGTTTTCCCCCACAACAGTCAGAATCTTGAGCAATCTCAGCCAGAGAAGGATGATGGAGAACAACCAGAAAGAGCTATCCCTAGAACACAGTATGATCTATTGAAACACTTGGACAAGACGCCTGCTCGGATCTCCATCCTAGAGCTACTTCAAAGATCCACATCCCACCAGGCGGCCTTGATGGAATATCTTCAAAAAGTCATGGTTAATGAAGACCTCCCCGTGGAGAAGATTTCGACCGTCCTGACCCCTACAGACACACAACCGGCCATCATGTTCCACAACTACGAGCCCGCTCCCAAGGAGGCTCGAAAATATGCACTGTGCATTTCAATAAAAATTAATGGGGTATCCATAAACCCGTGTCTTGTGGACACGGGTGCGTCCATAAATGTGATCTCCATGAGCACTCTTCAGCTGTGTGGGGTCGACGAGGAACAAATAAGACCTTCCTCGATCACGGTCACGGCTTATGACAATAGCAAAAGGCCACCGCAGGGGATGATTATTCTGAAGGCAGAACTAGGCCCCATGTCAATTCCCACAGAATTCCATGTCCTCGACATGGACCCCACATTCAAGGCTATACTGGGTCGCCCTTACATCGAAGCCATGACGCTGTGCCTTCCACCAATCATCAGTGCCTGAAGTTTCCTTACAATGGGAGAATTATTAAAGTGGTCAGTACACCTGTCCTTCACATAGTGGATGCTATCAACACCTCTCTACCCTCTGTTTGGCCGTCTCATCGACCCATATTGTCACTACTGGACGTACGTGATTCATCTCACGTTCCACTAGCACCAAAGGAGCCGGTCAGGACAACCGCAACATCATATCTCCCTTTTCACTCCAAAGGGTGGGAGATTATGAGGAACATCAGCTACCAACAGGGTAAAGGTCTGGGCGCACAGTTACAGGGTAGGCTCAAACCGCCAAAGGAAATTAGGCCGAACCGCAGGTTTGGCCTAGGCTTCAAAGGACCGTTCAAGGCGGATTGGAAGCCCCTCACATGGACTCTATCAAACCACTTCAACAGAGGGCCCGTTGTTCAGATGGGAGATTACCCACGAGAAGTATATGGGAGATCACATGCTGTATATTTGGCTGAAAAATGTCTGAGGATCACCAAAAGAGGCAAGATCAAAGATCCGGAATGCGAGTGGAACAAATGGTTTGACATACGGGACATTTCCGTTGCACTGGAAAGGATGTTCTCGTCTCCGCAGCTTGAAGGACCACCATTGATCTCCGAAATACCAGAGAATATTACCACTCTTGCCAAGGTTCCAAACTATCCTCGTCCTCACCAGAAGGACCCTGTCATCGACGGATCTTCATCCGTCCTCAACATTGCCGTCAACGGCTCATTAGCCGCCATCTTCTCCATCCACTCGTCTCAGCCTTTGCTGATATCGTCTTCCTGGGCCAGACAATTGTCTGATGATGTTCCCAGATCCCCTTCTTTGTTTACATACCTACACGGGCTTTTCAACCCGCGCCAGGTCTTCAACCATGATCTGCTCTATGAGCCTCACAATCCTCTAGCCATAACCACTTTCCTCTCTCCTCCAATCTCTTTTCACTGCTTTGTCATTAAAAATGAAAACGAAAAAAAACGTCAATTTTCAAACTCCCCAACAACACATCTTCGTTGAGGAAACCTCCTACATCTCCCACGAGTGCGTACCGCCCTACGGACCACCTGTCCAAGGTCCGATGAGCGACCTTTTCTACCCCTCCTCTGAGGGGTCTTCTCCTGTACATTCTACACCATCCTCTTCGTCTTCCTCTTCTTCTATAAATATTGTCAGTCAATCTAGGAATGATAGGTCAAGGGTAGTACCTAGGAAGAAATCCAAGGGTAGGCAGATCCCTCGTCGATTCCTTCTGGATTTGGCCGCCAGATGTCAGGCCCTTCTTGCCATCCCCCAGTTGTTAGAAAATCCCATCCGGCTACCGGAAATAGAATGTGAGGGCGACTGTGCATTTGATGAAGGGTATGGAGTCTACGAGATCACGGATGAAGAATGCCCCACTGAAGATGAGGGTGAAGAATATGAGGATGCGGCGGGCGCATACGCAAGTGGAATGAGGAGATTCGACGAGCTCTCAACCGCCGTAGAAGAATCCACCAAAGAAGTCAACTTGGGAACTGAGGAAGACCCTAGGATCATCCTCATAAGTGACAATCTACCACCCTCTGAAGAAAAGGCATTAATTGAAGTTCTCAATGAATATAAGGACACGTTTGCATGGAGCTACGAGGATATGCCGGGTCTAGATTCAACCTTGGTCGAACACCGTTTAACCCTAAAACCAGGGTCCGTCTCGGTAAAACAAAGGTTAAGGCGTTTCCACCCTCAGATGGCTTTGAAAATGAAAGAAGAGGTCGATAAGCTCCACAAAGCCAGGTTCATTAGAGTCGTCCTTTATCCTCAATGGGTGGCGAACATTGTCCCGATCATGAAGAAAGATGGGAAAGTCAGGATTTGTATCAACTTCCGAGACCTTAACCGCGCGTGTCCAAAGGATGATTTTCCCTTGCCTCACATTGATGTGTTGATCGATAACACAGCAGGATATGAGACCCTCTCATTCATGGATGGATTCTTAGGATATAATCAAATTCGTTTGGCAGAAGAGGATTAGGAAAAGACGTCATTCACTACCCCTTGGGGAACATATTGTTACGTGGTCATGCCGTTCGGATTAAAGAATGCTGGAGCTACTAACCAAAGAGTGATGATGGCCATATTTCATAACATGATGCACATATATCTGGAAGTATATGTGGATGACTTATTGGTGAAATCAAGGACCAGGATGGAACATCCAGAAGTTTTGGCTAAGGTCTTGCAGAGGTCAAGGGAGTTCCAATTGAAAATGAACCCGAAGAAGTGTGTGTTTGGTGTGTCGTCGGGTAAATTGCTGGGTTTCATTGTGAGTAAAAGAGGGATCGAGATAGATCCCGACAAAGCCAAGGCTATCAGAGATATGCCGCCTCCCAAGAATTTGAGGGAAGTCCGAGGTTTAATTGGGAGGTTACAGTTTATTCGTCGGTTTGTGTCCCAACATTCACAAAGGTGTAGACCTCTCTACGAGTTGACCAAGCCAGGAGTAGAATTCCACTGGAATTCTAAATGTCAGAAAGCTTTTGAAGGGTTGAAGGAATATCTGGCTAGTCCACCCGTTCTCATTCCACCCAAACCAGAAAAACCTCTGATCCTTTACGTCTCAGTCTTGGATGACTCCGTGGGAGCCGTCCTCACACAAGCTGATGAAGAAGGCAAGAAACGGGCAACCTATTACTTGTCCAAACTTCTCAATCCCTGTGAGCAGAAGTACACCGTCATGGAGAAAACCTGTGCTGCCTTCGTTTGGGTGGTGCAGAAATTGAAGCACTACTTCTTGGCTCATGAGGTCCACTTGATTGCTCGAATGAATCCTATCAAATTCCTTCTGGAGAAAGCTGTCCTTACGGATAGGCTAGCACGCTGGCAAAGTTTTCTCTCTCAGTTCGACATCACCTACATCTAGCAAAAGGTGATTAAAGGTTATGCCATAGCCGAGCATCTCGCTCACCATCCTCTTCCCAAGTTCGATCCCGTCCAATCATAGTTTCCAGATGAAGAACTAATGTCCGTCAACCAATCAGATGAGCCAATGTGGACGCTATATTTTGATGGAGCTCTGAATTCTCAAGGAAGAGGAATCGGCGTCGCCCTCCTGTCGTCTGAAGGCCTCACATTCCCATTGGCATACCAGCTCAAATTTCCAGTTACCAATAATATAGCCGAATATGAAGCTCTTCTAGCTGGCCTAGAACTCGCCCATTCTTTTCGTATCACTGAGTTGCGAGTCGTAGGTGATAGTCAACTCATCCTTCGCCAGGTGCTCACTAAATATCGCACTCGCGATCCCAAACTCAAGCCATACCAAGAACTCACTGCTGCCTTTGCCAAACTGTTCACCAAACTGATCTTTGTTCATGTCCCTCGTCATCAGAATATTCTCGCCGATGCCCTCGCCTCATTGGCATCATCCATAAGGTTCCCTCTAGGAAGATGGTTTGAGTCCATTTCCATCTACAAACTTCACGCCCCTGCAATCGATGATGCTTCCTACGTAAACATCAAAGACAGGATAGCAAGGAAGATCCTGCAGGAAGATATCCTTGAGAAGAGGGAAATCATGTTGGCAGAGGTTGAAGAAGAACTGGCTGATGAAGAGAAACCATGGTTCTATGAAATCATCAAATACTGCCAAGATCAGTCTTATCCTGAAGGGGCCCCCACGGAGGATAAGAAAGCCATAAGAAGGGTGGCTCAGAAATACACATTGGTTGGAGGTCTACTCTATAGAAGGAGCCTTACTGGTATTCTGTTAAGATGTCTTGGTGACGATGAGGTTTGAAATGCGTAGAGGAGACGCACTCGGGTGTGTGCGGTGGCCACGTGAATAGTCAGATGCTCGCCAAGAAGATCATTCGCCAAGGCTTTTATTGGCCCACTATGGAAGAGGATTGTGCTATCTATGTCCGTAGGTGTGTCAAGTGTCAACTTCACGCCGATAAAATCTATTCACCATCTTCCTCACTTCATCCAATATCCTCCCCGTGGCCTTTCTCCATGTGGGCATTCGACATCATTGGTCCCCTAGGTGATCCCAATTCCCTCACCAAGCAGAAATCTTTCATCCTTACTGCGATGGAATACTTCACCAAATGGGCCGAAGCCGAAGCTTACGCGGAAATCAAGGCATCAACAGTCTGCAAGTTCATCATGAAGAACATCCTCGCCAGATTCGACGTCCCAAGTACAATCGTCACCGATAATGGGCCACAGTTCATTTCTCAGGACCTATACGACCTCTGCAAAAGGTACGCAATTGCATTGCATCATTCATCGCCTTATTACCCACAAGGTAACGGCCAAGCGGAGGCCACCAATAAAACATTGCTCAAAATCATCAAAAAAACCTGCGAGTCTAGTAAGTTTTCAGACTGGCCAGAAAAGCTTATCGAAGCTCTATGGGCCTATCGCACTTCAATCCGTACCCCCACCGGGCAGACTCCATTTGCCCTTACTCATGGTATGGAAGCGGTAGTCCCGTACGAGACTCTGATCCCTTCTCTCAGGGTACAATTGGACGAAGAATTTCCCCTTGACGATTGTCGTAATTCACTCCTCGCCCAGTTGGAACTCTTGGATGAGAAGCGGCTGGCCGCTGCCGAACACGCGCGTGTGTATCAAAATAGACTCGCTCGCTTTTACCAAAAGAAAGTCGTTGAGAGAAAATTCAAAGTCGGTGAGATGGTCGTAAAAAGAATTTTTGTCAAACCTGGAGGGCCGCGTTCTAAGCTCCAACCCAATTGGGAAGGACCATTTGTAATTCAAGCCGTGTACCTTGGGAACGCCTACAAGCTAATCAATGCCGAAGGGACCGAGTTATCCCACCCTTGGAATGGGCTTTATCTTAAGAAATACTACCCTTAGCATAAAACAAACAAAAAAATGATGAAAAGATAAAAAATATCAAAAACAAAGAAATACCGAAAACCACTAAAAATATGAAAATTCAAAATGCCGATGTCTGGCAGTCACCATGTAGTTAAGTCCCTGCATCTAACCTTCATGTTAGGATAGGGCCCATTAAGGCTTGGTAGGCACCGGGTCTTGGTTTGCCAGAACCGTGGAGATCTCTGTCCGGCCACGTCGGCCTATGCTCGCTCGAAGGAAGCTAACATGTGCTCACTTATGTATTTTATTCAAAAAAAGTCGGTAGCATCACCTACAGTAGGGCCCCACCCAGAAGATCTCCGGAAGCTGTAATCTTTATTCTTTTCTCTTCGACCAAATGAGACAGTCGGCGCCCTTAAAACGCTGAGCATGAGAAACCGAAACTCAAACCCCAAGGGCAAGAGTAGGATCCATTTCCTCGAGCATCGATCAGAGCACGAGAAGAGGGCAGTGTCCCCGCAGGCATATGAAAAGGGAGCCCACAAACGTCAAACGACTATATCTCCCTCACAAAAAGAAATACAAAGTCAAAATCAAGAGAAAAGCCTGGTCGTGACCGTGCCTGCTGCGATAAATGGAACCCCTCAAAGCAAAAGTTTGAATCCACAAAAGGGGGGGGGCTATGGAATGTAAATACTCGAGATTTGGTCCGAAGTTGCCCGAAAGGAAAGAGTTAATGGGCCCTTATTCGCTCGTCGGGTTAACGGCTTTGCCGGTCCTCTCAGGAGGTTTATCCTCTACACTCTTCCTTCTCCCTCTAAAGATGAAGGTTCGATGGAGTTTCTGAAAGGTGAAAACTGCCCAGGGTCTGTGACCTTATTTTAATATACACATTTGGTTGCCTACTTTGAAAAGCAAAAGCTATCGCTGCGAAGGAGTCTCCGTGTTTCTGGCTGGTCAAGACCCATGTTTACCGCCTTGATGTTTTCTTGTTTAACCTCGGGCTTAGGCCAATGCAAGCGCGTCACCTATGGGTGTGACGGTGTCTGATTCCGGGTCAGCGTCGCGCGGTTGGTCGTTAGGGTTCCAGGGTGGTCCATCATATACCATCTAGAGTTGTGAGGAAACAGACCCGGGTCGGGCAAATCATTTACCTCAGACATCTTTTGGGTGAATCCCTGTGGTCGGAAGCGACTGGGAGCCTAAGCATGGCATGACGGTATTGTCATCAGGGTAAGTCTTAGCTGGCGGGATCATCATTCGAGGGGTTTAGAGGCCCAAATCAACCTAGATGTGCACTTAGGATACCTGGGAGGTTAGTAAGAAACCCCTGTCTCACGTAGGTTAGGTGCCATTTGGGTGCTTGCCAGGCGTTAGCAAGAAAAAAAATTGAAATGATAAAAGCAACAAAAAAATGGAAAAAAGAAAATGTACATATTTGCAATTTTTTTTTATTTATGATAAAACAAAAAAATTACCAAATATAAAAAAGAAAAATAAATCAATTTTGCATGATTGTATTTGCGTGCATCATCTCACTTTTAATACCGCTTGCATTCGTGTGCTTGCCTGTCGCATTTATCATCACCGCATCTTTCCCTTGCCTTCGTTAAATAAAGGCTTGGCCCCTTGACCAATTATCAAGGACAGTCACAGTGACCATTTACTTATTGAGCAAGGGGCCAAGTCAGAACAGAAATTCTGATTTGTTTGTTTCAGTGATATGTGCAGGGATTCAGGCAACTGAAGCAAAGGTGAAAACCAAACAAACCGAACTTTGTATTTTATTCTAAAAACCAAAAAAAATTACATCAAGTTCCGCCCTCTCTCTCTGCATTACTCGTCCCACTACTCTCCGGGTAAAATGCTCTCAAAGGTGCTACCCAACTACGAAAAGCGGTACTCCTACCACTCTGTACTGCCCTTCCTATTCCCACACCCCGGCATTGATCCACGGAAGCAGCAGAGAAGCTACCAACACGAAAGCCACGCTCTCGTGCTCTTCGGTAGCGCTCCTCACCATCTCTCAGCCACTGTTCAGCAAGACCAAGGCTGATTTGGAGTTCGAATAGTTGGGCCTCCATGGCCCTTCGTTCCTCCCTTTCAGTCAATATGTTGGCTCTTTCTCTCTCTGCGTCTCTTTCTCTCTCTGCACGTTCTCTCTCACGGTCTTCCCTCTCCAACTGGAGAGTGATCCTCAGTTCCACAGCATCCCTAGAGGAGTCGTCATCAGGATGACGCCACAGTTCCCTCTCCAGTTCTGCTATCCTAGCCTCCTTCTGCGTAGCTTGGGCAAGCGCTTCTTCCGTCTCCTTTTCCTGCCAGATGTACCATCTCAGATACGCGATAAGGCGTAAAATAAAGAGAACTCAACACTGAAACTTTTACCTATATACAGAGCATCCCTTCTGCCTCCGCAGTACGCTGCGTGGCGTGAGCAAGTTGCTCATGAAGCAAGTCAAGTTCTGAGGTGGGAATCCACAAGCTGGAAGAGGCACCACCTACTCCCATCGCCGGGGAAGCCGCGCCAATCTTAGCATGCTACGACCACGTGAATTAGTAGCCAACATCTGGAATCTACGGTTCTAATTAGGAACGCACTGTACACCTACCAAGGCGCTCGTAGCTCCGCCGGCATCGCCCAACCGTTGCTCCATCTCTGCCAAGCGAGTTCGTAAAGTCGCTATCATCGTATCACGGATATCCTGCAGCCATACGAGTCAGCATTTCCACCAGAAAACTAAAAAAAAGGAGAAAGAAGAAAAGAGAAAAGGGGAGACCTACCTCCGCAAGTCCCCGGGGTTGGAACCGCTCTGCGTACCTTGTCTTGTATAGACGCAGGTAATCCTCGCTATCCCGTGCCTGCGATTCCATGATTATGCCACCCCGTTGCCAATCTTCGTACTGTTCGGGGAATCGCACACGCCAGTCAATGCAGGTCGCCGGTCCTCGCGTCTTTCTCTCGACACGAGGTGGCACAGCCGTATCCACCCATTCTTGAGCCAGTCCTAAAGTCCTCATAACCAATCGTAGCCGAAGCGGCTTGATTTCATTCAGGCAGTGCATCCACAATTCCCGTCCAAATCGGGCACGACTTGCTAGAACCCACGGCTGGTCGGCATCGACCACGTCTGAGTAGGGTCTCCAGTTTACCATCGCTGTAGGGAACTCCTGTAGTTGACGCCTTAGCACCATCAGTTGGTAGGTTAGGGGTGCCGCACTCATGATGGGTTCCCACCGCCTGGCTAGCGGCACCATCGCGGGTCGCCAATGCCGAGCTCTCCCCATGGGGAGGTAATAATAGCTCCACAGCTGCTCGGCGCAGGTCATCAGTACCTTGCAAAAACACAAAAAAAATACAAAACAAGCAAAACCAAAAATACCTGGATGAATGGTGTGAAACCACTCACAGTCATCTCACGGTCCGCTTCTTGGAACAGACCTGCAAACAAGTGCGCCAGCATGGCAGCTCCCCAGACATAGTATCCTACTCTTTCAAGGTCTGACAGTAGCTCCAGGAAGCGACATTGGATACCATCCCCTTTCGAGCTCAATACCAATCTCCCCAAAAGGAAGAGGAGAAATCTCCTCAAATCTATGTTGCATCTTTCCCAGTTGCCGAAATCTGTGCAGTACACGGCACGGCATCCTATTTCATCCTTTCCATGAACTCTTCTGAGGATTCATCGTCCCGCCGACGAGTGTCGGTAAGCCCTAATGCATCCATGAGGGACGCCCTAGCTACCGACCTGTTTTTTCGACCATCTAGGTCCAAACCCAGTAGCTTCTGAGCACCCTCTTGGTAGTCCGCGTAAGTAACTCCGGTCATTGCCTCGCCATCCACCTTGAGGCTCGTAATTCGGACCACATCCTCCAAGCTGGGCACCATGTGCCCCCAGGGCATCAAGAATGCCCGACTGACTGGGTCCCATCTCTCACACAAGGCTTGGATCAGGACCAGGTCGAGCTGGATCGGCTTGATCCGAAGAAAGGCACCAAATCCTATCACGTCTAGCCTGGCCTTATGAAAATCCGGGAGACCCCAGTATGCGGCCACTGCTAACTCCCATGAAATGTGTGATTTCATCACGCTCTGTGCGTGCATAAGAAATGGAGAAGGGTGTTGTCAAGAGGAAGGAAGAAAGAATGAGAAAAGGGCAGGAAAGCTCAGCTTATGAGTTGTGATTGGGCCCTTTCGTTAAAGTGCCCTTCGAGGTCTGAAAGCCTCCTGGAACTACTACCACTGGACCTGCTTTTCTTCGAGGAGTGGGAAGATTCGCCCTCCATCCAACTCTCGGAATTTTGAACTCCTCCTCTCCCGTGAGAACTTGTGCTCCTCGAGTTAGCTCTCGATATACCTGGAAGGATAAAAGGGACACGAATTTATAGAAATGGAAGGAGTGCAGGCCAAGATTGCCTCCATCACCTGTTAATGATAGACCACGCGATGAGGCACCTACCATGCGGTCCCGTGTGTCACTTCACCGCTCGCACAGGGTGATTGATTGGACGAAGAATATGACGACTAGCCCCCCTATGTTGTCTAAGGATACCCTATCATGTTTTGGAGCACGTCCGCAAAATTTGACACAACATCCGGGAAAAGGGACTAGGGCCGTCATTATTGACTTCGACGGGAGATTCCCGTGGAAAATGGTCACAACAAGATGTGATTCTCCGCTCGGGGTGGAGTCTCGACAGACCCATCACATGGGAACAGTGCTGGAGAGGGGGATTTCCGCAGCCCACCATAAAGGCAGCCCAATAAGACCCACAAGGTCCAACCAGGTGAGCCCGCCCGAGTGATAGCCCACAGGGCCCACTTAGGGAAGAAAAGCCCAATAAATAAGACTCGAGGAACTAACTCTCCCCGGCGGCCTTCTAGGCTCGGAGGGCCCGAGACAACGGTCAGGTCCCAAGGAAGGTCCGGCCTAAAGCCCTCTCCCCGTCCGAGAGAGATAGGCTCCAGCCGACCTATCCGACCCCACCCTCGCCGGGCCATGCCTATCGCTCGGACATGAGCTAGCATCCCTGAGGCTCGGTAAGGCTGGTTGATTATCCACATGTGCAGCCATTCAGAGTCCCCCGCCAGCGGGAGAGTCAGGGGAGCCGCCGGACTCCGAGGGGATAACGTTCCCACGATCAGGCCATGAAAGCCCCCGTTAAAGACGTAACTCCCGCCGGAAACCCTTCAGCTTACAGGACTCCTGAGGCGGCGCACTATTTAAGCAAGGGATACCCTCCGGAAGAAGGTAAGAGAAACAAGGCATTCACACACCCTTAGCTCCTGAGCACGATTCGCTTCACCCTCTGGTGGAGAGGATTCTCACGCATCAGCTCTCTCCTCCCCCCATTATTGCTTCCGTCATAGCTCTACTGACTTAGCCATCGGAGGGTTTTCCCCCAGGGAGATCCCCTGGGCCCTCTGATACGTTTCCCTCTCTTGCAGATTCATCTTCTGGGGATCCATAGCCCGCTCAGGACTCAGCGCGAGATCTCGCCTCTTCATCTGGCGCCGTCTGTGGGAAACGCACGAAGAGCCAAGATGGTGAGAAAAAGCTCAAGGAGGAGATCCGCCGGTGGGACGGGTAAGGCTGTGGCGGCGGCGGGAGGCGCCCCCTCTAGGGTCTCACAGAGCCCCCCCTCCAACGCCAGCATCCCCACCAACAGGCCACCACCCCCCCCGGCGGAGATAGGGGCACCCCTCGACGGTGGCGCCAACGCCTTCCAGGCCCTCAACGAAAAGATGGACGTCCTCGTGGAGCTCATGAGGGCCCAGGCGGCCAGGGACGCAAGGTCACGCGCCCCGTCAGGAAGTCCCCCTCGAAGGAGTGCGACGCAGCACACCGCCGGAGGCCGCTTCACCCTCCGCGGCCGACAGCTCCTCCGCAACGACGTCAGAGGACCCTCGCAAGCTCCGCCTGCGGAGCAAGAGGCTTCCTCCATGCCGAGGAGAGGGAAGCAGGGGGCGAGGCCACCGCGCCCGGGCACTAGTGCACCGGGAGATCGCCAAGACGCCCCCCCAGCCCCACGGTGCGACTGCAGCCAGAGCTGTCCCTCCGGCTGCGGGATTTCGAGAGACGGTTCGCACAGCAAGAGCGCACCCTCCGCGCCCTGCAGAAGACCTCTCTCCCGGAGGACGAGGAGAAATCCCCTTTCTCCGAGTACATCTTGAAAGCAGAGATCTCTCCCAGAGCCTCCATTCCAACCTTCAAACTCTACGACGGCCAGGGCGACCCAGCCGACCACTACGATAGCTTCGACGCCCTGGTGACCCTTCATGGAACGCCGGATCCCATCAAATGCCGAGCCTTTGCGGCCACCCTGGTCCAAGGTGCTCAGGCATGGTTCCGGGCCCTCGCCCCTGGGTCCATTCGAGACTTCAGGCAATTTGGGCAAATTTTCAAGGAGAGTTTCGCCGGTAGCGCCCCCCCAAGGTCAGTAGCGGGGCTCCTGGCTCTCAAACAGGCGTAAGGGGAGAGGCTCCGGACTTACGTCCACTGATTTAAATCGGAAGCCCTCAGGATCCCCCGCCTGGATGTGGCCTCAGCCACAACCGCACTGACCGGGGGCACCCAGGACGAGAATCTCCGCCGCGAGCTTATCCTCCACCCTCCCTCGACCCTTGCCGAGCTAGTGACTCTGGCACTGCGCCACGCCGAGTGCGAAGAAGTACTCAGCGCCTGCCGAGACGCAACCGGCTCGGGTCGGGAGGGGGACAAAAGGCGGATCTCCGAGCCAAACCCTGGCTCGTGTAAGAAGCGCGATCGAGAAGGAGAGCGCAAGAGAAAGTACGAGCGGTACACCCCCTTGACCACGCCAGTCTACGAGATCTATGAAGACATCAAAGACTCGGGACTTCTCCGCCAGCCCGAGCCAATGAGGTCGAAGAACCGCAAGCGGGACAAGCATTGCCTGTTCCACGGTGACCACGGGCACCACACCGGAGATTGCCATCAGCTCCAGGATGAGATCGAGCGCCTCATCCGTCTGGGGCATCTAGCCCGGTTCACGACCGGGCACAAAGAAGATCGAGACGCCGCAGAGGAGATCGACAACGCCCCCCGAGGGGTCCACATCAACGTCATCTCCGGAGGAGCGGCATCGGGCGGGGACACCAGCCGAGGAAGGAAATGTCATGCTGAGCGAGCCTCAGAGCCCCCAAGAGGCCCGCCGATGGAGCCCCAGGTCATAGTCTTCTCCGACCAAGACCTGGAAGGGCTGAGCACCCCGCATGACGATGCCCTCGTTATCTCGGCCACGATAAATCACTGTAATGTAGACAGGATTTTGGTTGATAATGGGAGCGCCCCCGATGTATTATCTTATGACTATTTTCTCAAGATGGGGGAAGACCCGTCCAAGCTCCGCCCGATCCGAACGCCCCTTTGCGGGTTTAATGGCCTGGCCACCTACCCCGAGGGAGCCCTAAGCCTGCCGGTCACTATCGGCACCCCACCCAAAACCGTTACGGTCATAGTGGACTTCATAGTGATTAAAGGTATGATAGCGTACAACGCCATTTTCGGCTGAAAATTTCTCAGCCGAATAAAGGCCGTACCATCTACCTATCACCAAAAAATGAAGTTTCCCACCAAAAATGGGTTGGGGGAAGTCCGAGGTAACCAGGCCACGGCTAGAAGGTGCTACAACATCTCGATGGAAGCCTCAAGGCCGGACGGGAAGGATAAGGGCCCCAGGGGAGTCGAAGGAAGAGCCGTGACCACCGAGCCCGGTGGCGAGTTATTAACAGTATTCCTAAACGATGACCCGGCCCTAGGAGTAAGGATCGGCGCCGACCTACCACCAGAGGAACAACAGCAATACAAGGAGTTTCTTTCTGAGTATGTTCGGGTCTTCGCTTGGTCCGATGATCAACTCCCTGGCATACCAGAGGAAACTGTGATGCACAAGCTCAACCTCGATACCACCGTGAGACCCGTACAGCAACGGAGGAGGAAGTATGCGCCCGAGAAACAGGCGATCATCAAGGCGCAGGTCACCAAGGGACAAGAGACTGGTCTTTTCAGACCGGTCCTGTACCCAACGTGGCTAGCCAACGTCGTCCTGGTGCCGAAGACCACAGGCAAGTGGCGAATGTGCGTAGACTTCACCGATCTGAACAAGGCCACCCCCAAGGACTGCTATCCGCTACCGAGCATCGACCAACTGGTTGACTCAACCTCGGGCAACGAGATACTCAGTTTCCTGGATGCCTATTCAGGTTATCATTAGATCCGAATGAGCCCTGAAGATGTCGAGAGGACCGCCTTCATCACCGACTACGGCGTGTACTGCTACACCCGGATGCCCTTCGGATTGAAGAATGCTGGAGCCACATACCAGCGACTGGTCAACCATATGTTCGAGGGACAGTTAGTTCGGAACGTCGAGGCCTACATCGACGACATGCTCGTCAAGACCCCGAGGGCCCAAGACCACTTCACCGACCTCGCCGAGACTTTCGGCACCCTCCTGAAGTACAGCATGAAGCTCAACCCCGCCAAGTGCGCCTTTGGAGTAAGATCCGGGAAGTTCCTGGGTTTCCTGGTCACTCAGTGAGGGATCGAAGCCAACCCCGACAAGGTCCAGGCCATCCTGGACATGCGCCCGCCCACGTGTATTAAAGACGTCTAGCGTCTGACAGGGCGTGTCGCTACTCTCAGTCGTTTCCTATCCCGTGCGGCCGAACGATGCTTGCCCTTCTTCAAGCTGATGAGGGGGCCCAAGGTAGCATCTGCTACGTTCGCATGGGATGAGGAATGCCAGACAGCGTTCGCCGAGCTCAAAGAGTTCCTGGCTTCGCCCCCGGTGCTTTCCAAGCCCGTCCCGGGCGAGGTCTTGTTGCTCTATCTCTCGGCGACGCCATCAACGGTCAGCTTGGTCCTAGTCAGAAATGACTCGGGAGTCGAGAGGCCGGTCTACTACACCAGCAAGGTGCTCAACGAGGCCGAGCGGAGGTACCCCGCAACCGAGAAACTCGTGCTAGCGTTGGTTACCTCCGCAAAGCACATCCGACCCTACTTCCAGGGGCATCCCATCACCGTGCTAACCGGCGAGCCACTGAAGAGGATTCTGGCCCATCCCGAAGCCTCGGGGTGACTCGTTAAATGGGCCATCATGCTCGGGGCCTACGACATCTCGTATCGGCCGCGATCAGCTATCAAAGGACAAGCACTCACCGACTTCATCACCGAGAGCACCGTTCCGGTCGAGGACAGGCCTCCGAAGGCAACGGGGCCAACCTGGGAGCTGTTCGTCGATGGATCATCCAACTCGGTCGGTAGCGGCGCAGGGATCCTCCTAAAGTCCCCCGAAGGAATAGAGCTGCAATACGCCCTAAAGTTCAACTTTCTGGCGTCCAACAATGCTTCCGAGTACGAGGCCCTTATCTCGGGAGCCCGCATGGCCCGACGGTTGGGGGCCGAGCGAGTCAGGATCCACACCGACTCCCAGCTAGTTGCAAGCCAGGTCAGTGGCGAGTACGAGGCTCGGGAGGCACCTATGATCAAATACCTCCAGTTGGTCCGGAGCTTGGCCCAGCAGTTCGAGGAATTCGAGGTAGTCCGAATAGCTCGAGAGTAAAACTCTCGGGCGGACGCTCTCTCCCGACTGGCCTCCTCCCTAGACCCGGAAGGTACACGATCGGTCCTCCTAGAAGAGCTCGAGCGCCCGAGCATAGACTTGGAGCTCCTCGCCATTGACTCGGCCACTCCCGGTGACTGGCGCTCCCCCTACCTGTCCTGGCTACGGGACTCCCAGGAGCCCTCCGACCCTCGGGAAGCCCACCGAATGAAGTACCAAGTTCGGCGCTTCGTCATCCTTGACAACGCTCTCTACCGAAGATCATTCTCCGGGCCTCTTCTGAAGTGTCTCGGTCCCGACGAAGCAAGCTAAGCTGTTGAAGAGATTCATCAAGGCCTGTGCGGAGCACATTCAGGAGGTCGGTCGCTGGCCAGAATCCTGCTAAGGCAAGGGTACTGGTGGCCGACCCTGCAGCGCGACTGCACGGCTTACGTACAACATTGCGACCGTTGCCAGCGGTTCAACCATTTGGTCCATCAGCTGGCCACGAAACTTATCACCCTGACCGAGCCCTACCCTTTCGCTCGGTGGGGGATCGACATCCTCGGGCCATTCCCAACGGCTCAATCCCAGAAGAAGTTTATCATCGTCGCCATCGACTACTTCACCAAGTGGATCGAGGCTGAAGCTACAGCAAGGATCACCGAGACAGTCGTCTGGGGCTTCGTTTGGAAATCGATCATCTGTCGCTTTGGCATCCCCCGAGTGATAGTGAGCGATAACGGGCGGCAATTCGACTCTCGGTACTTCCGAGACAGATGCGCCGACCTAAATATCTGCAACCACTTCACTTCGGTCGCCCACCCTCAGGCCAACGGGCTGGTTGAAAATGCCAACAAGACCATCTTGAAGGGCATAAAAACCAGACTCGGCAAGGCTAAGGGTAGCTGGCTCGAGGAACTGCCTAGCATAGTATGGTCGCACCGAATGACCCCCAGGATGGCAACCGGTGAGACCCCTTTTCAGCTGGTATATGGCACCGAAGCCGTCGTTCCGTTAGAGATCGCCAATCCATCTCTCCGAGTGATCAGCTTTTCGCCCGAGGCAAACGAGCAGAAGTTGCTCGAGAACCTCGAGCTGGCAGACGAACTCCGAGAGATCGCGAACGTCCGAGCTACGGAATACCAGCGCCGCCTCACTCGGTACTATAACGCCAAGGTCCGGGGCAGACAATTCCGACCAGGGGACTTCGTCCTCAGGAAGACCGAAGCCTCTCGACCACTGGAGGCGACGGGCAAGCTATCCCCCAACTGGGAAGGTCCCTACCGAGTGATCGAGACGCTCGGGAAAGGCGAGTACAGGTTGGCCACAATGGAAGGGGAACCCATTCCCCGGACATGGAACACAACCACACTACGCAGATTTTATTTCTGAAAACTGTATCGACAAATCGGGTAAAATAAAACCCCCCTTTTTTGCATTCATAAAAGATAACTGTTGGTACATCAGAAAGGCAACTGCCAGTACATTACATAGTGAAAAGCAAAAATCCATCTAGCACCGCGGCAAACGGCCATCGCCCGGTCGACCCGGTCTTGACCTTCTCACATCCAGCCACTGACTCTGCCTGGCGTAGAAACTGGCTCGGACAAGAGATGGTCGACCCAGTTGGCTCGGGTGGACCGTGACAAAGGTGACAGAGGGACAGCAAGGAGAAGGCCACCTTTCACGCGAGGAAGGCTACCTTCCAAGTTGGCAACAACCTGGAAAAAGGAGCGCCGTGAAGGTCTCCTCTCTGCCAATCTACCAACTCTTTGGAGGCGAACAGAAACAAGCAGCCCCCGAAGAGTGAAAGAAATGAAGAACAAAAGAGAGAGAAAGAGGCTGCGGACAGAGGTAAGGAAGGAACTGGAGCAGCCTCCTCCCCTCCCACGGAGGGGAATGGCGGCCGGCATCCCCAACTCCCCCGTCCGCCCTCCATCTCGGCGTCCGCCCGAAAGCCTCGCCGGAGCCAAGAGGAGGCAAACGGCGTACCCCCGCACGTCGAAGCCCTCTCCAGATCCGCGCGGCGACCGTCGGACCCGTCTCATGCACGCGCGGCGACCGTGGGACCCGACTGATATTCCAGGACAGCTGGAACCAGCCGCTCCCCGTCGTCTGCGGCGTCATCTTCTGAAGGGTCCTCCATGCTCCGATCGCGGCGGTGCAACGCAGAGCGAAAACGAGGGAACAAGAGCAGACCACCGGCGAGAGTCCTAAGTGTTAAAAGGGAAGGAGCACCCTTCGGTCCTTTTTATAGGCCAAGGGAGGCCACGCGCCTTAAATGACTCCCCCCTCGAAAACACGCTACAGGACCTCCCCTGGAAGGTCATCTCCAATTCCTCGGCCCCCGCCCTAGCGGGATTCGCAAAGCGCCTCGACTTTCAAAGCATGGTGGAATGAAAGGACGCCCCGCCAGAAGTCTCCCGAATCGGCATGCGAAAATGGTGCAGAAAATATCTGCACCTTCCAACTGCCCCCGATACGCCAGCCAAATCACGGCAAAGATAACGATCAAACGAAGTAAGTCCTTTATTGCCTCCCATAAAGAAATCCTCTTACAGAAGGAAAAATAGACAAAAATGGGAAGGGGCAAAATAAAGCATAATACATCAGGCCTCGGGCCCACTTTGAAGCTCGGGAACAGCAGTAGGGGACGCGTCACCCCCGGTACCTTCGGTGACGGCCGGCCCAGACACTGACCTCGCCTGTGCGAGAACTGTCCCGGTCGTGAGCCCTCCTGGAGCCTCCGAGTTGGTGACCCCACTGGAGGTGACTCCTCCGGTTCTTCCTCGGCCGAGGATGAGGAGCTGAAAACTGACTCATCCGAGTCATAACTCTGGCCGTAAGGAAAATCGCCCCCGGCAAGGTGCTCATTGGCATAGCTCATCGCCCGACGATAGCCCTGCCTGAATCCCTTTCGAGCACCCCGGCGGAGCGCTACCTCGTAGTAGGGGAGGGCAGCTTTAATCAAGTCGGCCGAGTAAGCCTCCGAGCCTTTGTACCGCTCGATCGCCTCCGCCTCGACCTACCCTACCCTTGCGGCAAGCTCAACCCGAGCCCGCTCCGCCTCGGCCGCACGCTCTTCCGCCCTCGCCAGACGCTCCTCTAGCTCGGTCATCCTCCGCTCGGCTTCGATCGTCCGGCCCTCCGCCCGGGCTCGGTCCGCCTCGGCCTCAGCACGAAGGTGCTCCGCGTCCTCCGCCCGATCCTGCAGCTCGCCGCGCTCAAGCTCCCAGAGGCCATCCAGCTCGATGTGACGCTGACGCTCATCTTCCAGACGTTTGCTCTTCCTCTCGAGCGATTCTTGGGCCCTTGCTAGCTGCTCGGCCAGCGCCTCGGCTTCCCGTCGGCTCGACCGTGCCAAATCCCTGAATGCGAGGAACTCCCGCCGGAGCCCCTCATGCTCCCCCTCGAGCCGGGCTAGTTTCCCCTCGCATCCACCAAGGGTCCAGGTGAGCCTCGACCGTTCCGCCTCCGTCCGGGCGTGCGCCTCCGCCATCACGGCCGCTGTCCGAGCTATGACCAGGCCGCCCTCCATCAAGACATCAAGGACCCCGGCGGGAGTGTTGCGCCTTTCTCCCCCCCTCTCGGCGATCGACCGGCAGAACCGGTACAAGTCGTCCGAGATACCGAGCCTGTCCAGAGGTTCCAGCAAAGGGGACCGCTCCACCCTGGGCACCCCGCCAGAAGACCCTGTTCGGGCAGCGAAGCTGACCGCCCCGCGCGCCACGGTCGGTTGGGGTTGCGGCGCCTCCCCAGGTGAACCCCCACCCTCGACCGGCGCCGCGGGATCAACCGCACCAGAAACTGCCGGCCCTTGGGGTTGCGACTCCCCCGCGGGCGGACCCCCATCCGCGCCGACTGATCCCTCGGTCCCGGCGCCGGCCACACTGGCATCGGCCCCCTCTGCCCCCACAGGGGGGAGAGCCGACCCATCACCTCCCTCTGAGGGGCCCCTGGTCTCCTCGGCCCCCTCTCGCCCGGCGGATGGGAGAGCCAGCCCAGAGAGGTCGGCCCCATCCTGCCCCCGAGGGGGGAGCGCCGTCGAGCCAGAATCGCCCCCGACGGTGGTAGGAAAACCGGCTTTCTTGGCCCTTTTCCTGGCCTTCGCGGCCTCCCGCAGTTTCCCCGCCAGGGGATCCTTACGCTTCAGGCCGGTCGATCGAGAAGACCCCTCGGGGGCCGCCCCCTTGCCCTTATCTCGGGCATGGACGCCACCCACCGGGGCATCAAGCTCATCGGCTGCCGAGTCATCGCCCAGATCGATGACCTCGGCCGCCTCCTCCAGAGGCTCCCGCCTCACGTCTGCAACAAGGAGAAGCCCCAATCAGGAGGTCCCCAGTCAGGAGGAGGAAAGAAGCTACCTCTCCAAAAAAAAAAAGAGGAAAAAAGCCGCAAGGGCTGTACCTGTCGACGTCAACTGCGAGAGAAGACACCGTTCGATGTTCTCCGGCGTCACCAGCTCCTCGGTCGATCGACGGTCCTCCAGTAGACGAGCCACCTGCTGCTCCACGTGGGGAGGGAACTCCTCCTGGCGAGGGGGCAGATTCGGATGAAAGTTGGGCGAGGTCTGACATCTCCAGATCTCGTCCGTCGCCACCGCCTTCACCCAGAAGAAGTGGGTCTTCCACCCCTTGTGCGAGGAGTCCTTCGCCGCAAGCGAGATGCAGCTCCTATTCCTCCACGCCTGGATGAAGTAGAAGCCTTTTCCCGCCGACGGGTGCACTTTCAACTCAAAAAAGAAATGGAAGAGGTCCAAGGAAGGAAAAATGTCGTGCTGACGACAAAGAATCCGGAAGGCCGAGAGCAGCAGATATGAATTGGCCACCAACTGAATAGGTGCCAACCGAAAAAAATTAAGAAGCTGCAGCACGAAGGGATCGAAAGGGAGACGAAATCCACTCTTCCAAGCCAGAAGGAAGGTGCAAATGTGCTCATCACGATCATCCAGACTCGTCTCATGCGGAGTGGCGGCAACAAAGCTGTATCTGAGAGGCAGGCGGAAACGATGCTCCAGCCTCCGCACCTCCGCTTCCCCCAACTCACTACAGTTGGGGACGGGTTCCCGCCTCACCGGCACAAGCTCCGGACTCTGATCCGCCATCGAGTCGGGAGGAGATCTCTCGTACGAGCTCGAAGACTCTGGGGGAGAAGGAAGTTGCTGGACCGCCTCTGCGGTTATCCTCGCCAACTCCTCGAACGCCGTCGCAAGGCTCCGCGTCTCCGCTGTGCTCTCACGGCGCATCAAGAAGCAAGGAAAGCCTAAAACCTTGGAAGCATAGAATGATGAACAGCGCCCCCTAAAAACCCCTGAGGGTGGCGCCGCGCCATTCCGTGCTCCGAGAAAAAGGGGGGGGCCCTTCGTTTCGAATCCGTCAGGATCATCATTACGGGCCTCGGCGACCGCTATAAGCGGCTCCATAACGCCAACGGAATTCCACCCATCTGAGCCACGCCGGTCCAAAGTCTCGAAAAACTACTCATCCGAGCCTCCTTGGCTCGGGAGTAGGAGGGGGACAAGTGGAGAGGGGGATTTCCGCAGCCCACCACAAAGGCAGCCCAATAAGACCCACAAGGTCCAACCAGGCGAGCCAGCCCGAGTGATAGCCCACAGGGCCCACTTAGGGAAAAAAAGCCCAATAAATAAGACTCGAGGAACTAACTCTCCCCGGCGGCCTTCTAGGCTCGGAGGGCCCGAGACAACGGTCAGGTCCCAAGGAAGGTCCGGCCTAAAGCCCTCTCCCCGTCCGAGAGAGATAGGCACCAGCCGACCTATCCGACCCCACTCTCGCCGGGCCATGCCTATCGCTCGGACATGAGCTAGCATCCCCGAGACTCGGTAAGGCCGGTTGATTATCCACATGTGCAGCCGTTCAGAGTCCCCCGCCAGCGGGAGAGTCAGGGGAGCCGCCGGACTCCGAGGGGATAACGTTCCCACGATCAGGCCATGAAAGCCCCCGTTAAAGACGTAACTCCCGCCGGAAACCCCTCAGCTTACAGGACTCCTGAAGGCGGCGCACTATTTAAGCAAGGGATACCCTCCGGAAGAAGGTAAGAGAAACAAGGCATTCACACACCCTTAGCTCCTGAGCACGATTCGCTTCACCCTCTGGTGGAGAGGATTCTCGCGCATCAGCTCTCTCCTCCCCCCATTATTGCTTCCACCATAGCTCTACTGACTTAGCCATCGGAGGGCTTTCCCCTAGGGAGATCCCCTGGGCCCTCTGATACGTTTCCCTCTCTTGCAGATTCATCTTCTGGTGATCCATAGCCCGCTCAGGACTCAGCGCGAGATCTCGCCTCTTCAAGTGCAAAGGAGAAGAAGTGTAGGGAAGAAGGAACGCGCAAGAGAACAAACAAGCAGCAGAAAATTAAATCACTCCATTCATAATTCTACATAAGCTGTCATAAACACTACAACCATAGAGAGCTGGCGGGTCCACTAGCTCGCAACTCTTGCCATTATTTTCATGCTCGTCCCTCTAGGCGTCCCTCTCCTCTCCCCTGAGGTAAGGGTCCCTCAGAAGCCTCTGGGATCCACGTGCAGTAGCA
The DNA here is from genome assembly GCA_022559845.1 of Amorphophallus konjac. Taxonomy (NCBI): domain Eukaryota; kingdom Viridiplantae; phylum Streptophyta; class Magnoliopsida; order Alismatales; family Araceae; genus Amorphophallus; species Amorphophallus konjac. Next base: position 183,011,949 of record CM040123.1, on the reverse strand, counting down.
CCCGCCTCGCCTCGTGGCGCCGGCTCCACAGCAATGACTCGCTGCTCCTCCCCTAGCGTGGCAAAGAAGCCACTAGCGGCAAAATGACCAGACTGGCGCAGTCGCTCCCCGAACTCTCGCGCTCTCTCGTAGCGCGTCTCCATCCCTCCTAGCCTCTGCACGACGGCCTGAAGGCCCAGCTGGAGCTCCCTCACTTGGGCCTCCAAGGCCCTCCTCTCGGTCTGATCCCGCTGTCGCTCGGACCTTCTCTCGGCTTTCTCTCTCTCTGCCTCTCTCCTCATCATCTGCAGAAGAACCCTTAACTCCAGGATGTCTGGAGAAGGTCTCTCCTCACCGCGATGTCGCAGCTCTGCTACAGTCACCACCCAGGCATCACGCTCCTCTTTCGCCCGGGCAGCCCGAGCCACCGCACCAGCAAGTTGCTCCCGAAGGGAGGCAATCTCGAGAAAAGGGGCCGAGGAACTGGAAGATGCGTCGCCAGTCACTCCCACCATCGCTGTCTACTAGGCACGCTGGAACGAACAAACAACAGCCATCAGCTAAGCTCCACATTTAAAAATAGAAAATGCAGCACTTAGCTTACCAAGAGCGACAGTTCCTGTTGAGTGGCGGCCGCTGCCGCCTGACCTCGGCTAATTGGGCACGCGACCCGTCGACGTCGGGCGTATCCTTCACCCCGGCTTGGGGAAGCCCCGCATAACTCTCTCTCTGCCACCGCAGGAAGTCGACACTATCCTTCACCACTACGCTCCCTTGCTGCCCAGGGAGACGTATGCGCCAATCTTCAAGCTTCGCCTTGCCGCGACTCTCCTTCTTGACGCGGCTCGGCTCGTCTGCACTCGCCCACTCATCGGCCAGGCCCAGGGTCCTCGCCATGTCCTGCACCAAGAAAGAAGGACCTCGCATCATAACAAAGAACACGTCCCCTATCTAGGACGCGTCCATCATTTGAGTGCAACACTCACCGAACCCTTTCCCCCTCGCGCGGCTTGCTTCAAAACTCAAAATGGATCAAAGAGGGGGAAAACCAAGCACTCACCGAGCCGTGTTCACCTCCTTCCACGCCATTGGGCCCCTCGGGTCCCTCGGGGGCTCGAAGCGGCCCTTCCTCCTCCATGGACGCCGTTTCGTGCTCTTGCGCGTCCCTCCTCAGACGAGGGGTCCCGCGTCCCTCTCCACCTTCACCATAGTCTAGACCACCGAACTCCATCGATCAAGAGAGGAAGGAGACGAAAAGGGGGACGAGCGAGTTTCGGCGGAAGGCGGGCTCGTTTGCGGGTAAGGCACGCGAGAAGAAAGGCCACGCGGCGCTTTAAATTTGAATTCGAGGATTAAGACGCGTCCTCGCACCTGGACACGCCCAAAAAGGGGGAGAAAATAGAATCCCCCCGTACAAAGCGTAGTTCCCCGCTGTTCAGGGCAAGGTCTCGTGGAGCATACCTTGAAGGATAACTCAGTGCAAAGAAGAAAGTGTGGGAGAGAGAAAAGTACACACAACACAAGAAAGCCATTTTCATTTCATATAATAGCCGAAAGTACATCATGCAGTAAGGAGGGTGGAGTGTACAAGCAACTCTCTAACTCTCACCATCACCCTCCTGGTCATCTCTCTCCTCCCTCCTCTGACGGGAATCCCTAGGGGGCCTCTGCGAACCCTGAGAAGCCGTGCTCGCCTCTCCAGGTGGCACCATGCCGGCCTCCAAGGTGCGACGACGCTCCTCGGCCGAAGAAACTAGAAAGCTGCCCATAGAAAAGGAACCAGACTGATGGAGTCGCGCCCCGCGCTCGTTCGCCCTCTGATACCGCTCCTCACTCTCCCGAGGTCTCCCCTCCGTCGTGCCAAGACTCAGCCGGAGCTCCGACACCAGGGCCACCAGAGCTCTCCTCTCGTCCCAATCTCGATGTCGCTCTGCCATCCTGTACTCCCTCTCTTTCTCTATGGTCTCCCTATCCCTCTCCCTCTCCCTCTCCTCTCTCTCCTTCATCGCCTCTCTCCTCGACAGCTCGAGGGCGATCCGCAGATCCACTACGTCGCGAGGAAGCTCCTCAGCCTCCCGTCGCCGCTCCTCCTCTAGCTCCACAATCCGAGCGTCACGCTCTGCCACCCAGGCATCACGCTCCTGCTCAGCACGAACAGCACGGGCCAGGGCCTCCCGAATCTCTGCCACCTGTCAAAGCACGCATGCACCGTAAGAGAACAGTGATAGAAGGAGAGTAGCCAGAAGGAGAGTCGAGGTCAGGCAGACACTCACTCGAGCCTCGCGGTCACGCTCGGCCTCCTCAGCGCGAGCCACCGCATACGCCAGCTGCTCCTGGAGGGCAGAAACCTCTGGAGGAGGGCCCCGCGAACTGGAACCCGCTCCACCAGCCATCCCGGCTGCCGCTGTCTGGTGGGCCCGCTGAAACACGGGGCAAACGTCGGTCAAAGGCTAAGCATCAAAAATCCAGGTCACAAAAAAATGCATTGCATAGACTCACCAGGATCTCCAACTCCTGTCGGATGGCCACTAACTGCCGCCTGGCGTCTGCCAGCTGGGCCCGCAGGTCAGCAATCATGTTGTCACGAGCATCCTACATTGCACATAAGTTAGTGCCACATGCATATACATATAGAAGGGTGAAGCATTTTCATTTCACTTACCCCTGCCATACCACCAAGGAAGAGGCGGTCCCCGTACGTAGCCCGGTACCGTCTCAGGTAATCAGTACTATCCTGTACATGGGACACCACTGGGACCCCGCCCTGCTGCCAGTCCTGGTACTGTGCCAGGAAGCGCGTACGCCAGTCTACAATCTTCGCCTTCCCCTTGGTCTTCCGCCCGATGCGGGCCGGCTCATCTACATCAACCCACTCCTGGGCTAGCCCCAACGTCCTCATAACCAGCCTCAGCCGAAGCGGCTCGATCTCGTTCAGGCAATGGACCCACACGTCCTGCCCGAAATGAGGAAGACCCGCTGCAACCCAAGGCTGGCCAGCGTCGCCCATGCCCAGGTAGGGTCTCCACACCACCTACATCATCATACATGCATCATATTAGTTGCCATTTAGTCACATAAGAAAACACAAAAAATCATACGCATCATACCATGAACTCAGGATACTCGCTCAGCTCCCGACGAAGTGACGCTAGCTGGTAGCTGTGTGGTGCCGCTACCACGACCGGCCTCCACCGCCGCGCTAGAGGCACGGCCCTCCTGTTCCCATGCCTAGCCCTCCCCATCGGGAAATAGTAATAGCTCCACACCTGCATCCATCATACATCATTAGTACAATAATTGCATATTTAACTGTGGGAATGCATAAATAAAATGTTTACCTGGAGAAAAGGTGCGAAGCCACTGACTGTCGTCTCCTTCTCCGAAGTCTGGGAGAGATCGGCAATCAGATGGGCAAGCAGAGCCGCTCCCCACGCGTAGTGCCCCACTCTGTCAAGGTCCGCCAGGATCCCGAGGAAGCAGCAGTGGATGCCATCCCCCTTCGTCCCCAGCAGAAGGCGGCCTAGGAAGAAGAAAAGAAACCTCCGGAGGTCTAGATCCACCAGCTCCCGCTCGCTCGGGTCCTGGGTGAATGCTGCATGAGCATCTCCCTCGAGTCGTGCCAGAAACTCCGCTCCAGTCTCGCTAACCCGCTGGTGCGGGTCGACGAATCTGAGCGCCTCCATGATCTCCACTCGGCCAACTACCCTGCTGTCCCTGTCAGTCACGCTCGTCTCTAACCACAGCAGGTCCAGGGCACTCTCTCGGTAGTCGGGGTAGGTGACCCCGCTCACCGCCTCTCTGTCAACTTGTAGCCCGGTGATCCGAGCCACGTCCTCTAGTGTCGGCACCATGTGCCCCCAGGGCATCAGAAACGCCCGGCTCGGTGCGTGCCACCGCTCCCTCAATGCCTGGATAAGAGGAAGGTCGAGCCGAAAGGGCACGATCCTAAGGAAAGCTCCGAAGCCCATGGCGTCCACACGCGCCCTCTGAAAGTCTGGCAGCCCACGGTATGCTGCCACCACTAGGGACCAGCTGATCCGGCCCTTCATCACGCCCTGCACACCACAAAACCAACAAAGAACACATCAGCATCATGAATAGTAATAAACAATAACACTATATATACTACTTATTTATTTTATTTTATTTTTAAAAAAATATTTATGTTTTTTTGGGGGCGTCCAACACCTTGGACGCCTCCTTTACATTTTCTTTATTTTATTTTTAGAAAAAACCCAAATAATCAAAACAAAAATAAACAAAAAATATATATATTATCATGGAGGCGTCCCAGGCTCTGGGCGCCTCCTTATTTTTAATTCTATTTTTATTATTTACGTAAATAAATAAATAAATAAAAGAAAAAAAAGAAAATGTGGAGGCGTCCAGGCCCCTGGACGCCTCCTTCCCTCACTCACCGGCCCCCACCACACGGCCTCTCGTTTGCCTATCCAGCTTATTAAACCAACAGATTGAAGTTCCGAGGGGCTTACCGGGTCGTGATCGTCATCTCCCACGTCGCCAGCACCCGCAGCAGCCTCCACGGCCAAAGGAGGAGCCTCCTCCTCCACGGCAATCTCCTCCACCGCAGCAGCCTCCTCGGCATCATCCCTCAGCCTCCTCGGACGATGAGCCCATCGTTCCCGCTTCTCTCCACCCTGGCTCGGGCCTCCTTGCTCCATTGGGACTAAGAATGGGTCGTCTGGTTTGACTGGGTCGTCTGAATGAATAGTAAATGAGCAAAGGGGGGGAGGCCCACCATATATATAGAATCCACCTTCTTTGGGGCGTCCAGGCGCCTAGACGCCCCCACGTTTTTAATTTATTTCAAAATTCAAAAAAACTTAGGGGCGTCCAGGCGCCTGGACGCCCCCAAAACAAAACTAAAAAAATTAAAATAAAAAATTAGGGGCGTCCAAGACCACGGACACTCCCAAAATAATACTAATAATAATTTTAAAAAAAATGTAGGGGCGTCCAGGCCCCTGGACGCCCCCATAATAAAAATTTCAAAAAAAAATAATAAAAGACAAGAGTATGTATATAATCCAAACAAAAGCACAAAATAAAAACACAAAGAAAAAGAAAAATCACCAAAAAAAATATAATTAAGGGAACTGGTCCAAAACATCAAAATGCCAGATTTTATTCCATCCGAAAAGCAGAATGAGCTACATCAGGGGCTTAGGCGCCTTAGGCCTTAACTTCCCCAGTTCAGTTACATAAGCCCTCCACAGCTCGCATTCTTCCCCCACATGCGCTAAGGCCTTTCCCGCAACACTTGTCTTCCAGGGTGCATTGACGGCCTTCGCTTCCTTCGCGTCCGCTTCAGTACCCAACTCCCTCTTCTTCAAAGGAACAATGCCAGTCGGTAGCGGGAACGAATGGCGTGGGATGCCAATCTGGAGGCAGCACCGATGCGCATTATAAAGGACGAACTCGGTCGCGCCGATCAGTTGAAGATCAACTTCGGGAGAAGGCCTCATGAGGAGATCAAGCGAAAGCAAACATGCCGGTGCACAAGTGAAGAAGCCTTGTGTCACGGTGCGGAAGTGAGACTGCCAGTCTTCACGTTTCTTCAGCCACGGAACGCGGTTTGCCACGGTGCCACCGAAGCCTAACACGTCGGCTATATGATAAAGGGGGCTTTGTTGGAAGAGCTTCGAAGCGGTTGGCATTCCCTCACGGTGATCAAACTTGAAATGCAAATCCAGCCAGCAATTCAGGACAAGTGCGCAACCAAAAGGAGGCTTACCCATGCTCGAGGCAGTAAGGCCACTATATAGGTAGGCAAGGACAGCGGGTCCCACCCTCTTTCACGCCAGATCCCGCAGATAGCACTCAGTTGGTCTTCCTCGACCATGTTGTCGGTATAAGGAAACAAGAGAGCACCCGCCAGACAAATGGTGAACCCTTTCATGATTCCCTCCAAATAGTCATCGTCTGGTAACCCTCTCAAGGCCTCCATGACCCATTCCACGAGCTTTTGCAAATCAATTCCCTTTTGAGTACGAACCTTTCGGGCTGCGTCGGGCGGCATGAAGCTTATGTCAGCATCCGCATAGCCTTCACCTTCCCGTCACTCTTGAATTTCTTCAATCCGAGCAGAAGTTCCACCTCCTCGAGGAGGATGGTCACCTCGAAGGTCGGGAAGATAAAAGTGTGGGTCTGGGGATGCCAGATATCCACTAGTGCGCCCATAGCCGTCCAGTCCATACGAATCTTCTCGTAGTGTTTGGTGTGAATAAGGAGCCCCTGCAGATGCCACTTCGAGAGTATGGCCCTCATGCCGATGGAGATGTTGGAAGTTAGCTTTGAAAGCCATGGCAGTTTGGAAAACTTCCTCGGGCCTGGGAAGAGTGGATATGGCTGGAAGAGAAAAGAAAGAAGAAGAAATGAAGGAAGTAAGAAGAAGGTTCACGTGGAGAAATTTGAAATGAATCAGCTTACCATATGCGACATGATCGTCCCACTCAGATGACCCTCGAGGTCGGAGAGTCGCCTGATCTCGCTCCTAGGCCTGCTCCTCTTCATAACGCGGGAAGACTCTCCTTCCATCCTAAAATCTCTAGATTCTCCTCTCCTTCATCTCCTGAGCTTCCAAAACCCACCTTGGTGCATTGAATGAACTAGCCTAAGGGGAGTTCTTATAGGAAGGGTAGGGCGCTACAGGACGGAACATGTCACATCAGCGGTCAATGTCAGGATTTTGGCTAGATCTCCTTTCCATTGTGGTGCAATTCTTTTACGATTCTGTTACTTTCTGATGTTATTAATCCATGCTGGCCTGTGCAGGTTTTACTAACGGACGTCTTTGTCCTATCTCCTATCCCACCTTTCAATGGTTGGTCCCACCATGTCATGCATCATAGTATATGATACCTACGCTACTAGAACATGTCAAGGACCTTACGGCCCGATCGAATCTGGGATTTAAGTTCCCCTTCAACAAAAACAGTGATGATCCCAGAAGAATTTGGGTTGTACGGATAGGCCGTTAACTTGTGGTAGCATGGGGACGACGGTTCCATTCAGTGAGTTGGTGCGCGGATAAACGGGCCCCAGCCCAGTGTCGGCTCACCGGATCGGTATCCTGACCCATTCTTAACAAGTTGACAATATTATCCTTGGCTATTTTCTATTTTAGTTTGTTTTAAATTTTTCTTTAAGCCCAGCATGCATTCATATAGGACTTTGATTTATTGCGGAAGATCATTCAAGTGGTTCGATTGCGAAAGCCGCTGTGCTTCAATTCTTACAAATATGAGATATTCCACTCCGAATGAAATACTAAATTTCCTTGAAACGGCCCTACGCTGCTCTTCCAAAGGAGACCCTTGTTTGGACAGACCCTCAGATATTCCTTTACTTTTTACCTTGTTTGACGCACCTTGGCCGCAGCACTTCCACATCGGCTGGTAACCGCTCACCAAAGGTGAAACCTGCGGGTTTATGACCTAGGTACTTCCACACCGAGAAGTCGGTCTCCTTTATTTTTCGTGCCTGAGTGCACATCTCACCCTCCCTTATTTGATCTCCGTCCAAGCAATCGTCAAGATTTGAAAGACCTTCTTCAAGGTCGCCTCATTGAAACTCCAGGAAAAATTTCAGACAGTAACGTCAAAAGCGTGTCTCATCACACCTTGGCATCAACTTATCAGTCCGCTCCCACTTCATTTCACTCCACTGCGATACCATTCCACTACGTGTCACTCCCTTGCAAAGCAGACGCCAAGGCGGGGCAGCTGTAGACACGCCATTCCTGACGTCTCCTGAGAAAGTCTCATATTACTATACGACGCCCCGCGACGGCTTACGCATTTCGAATCTCTTAAGTGCTTCCTTTTCTTGGGTCTTCTTCTACCTTTTTCGGCATCCAGAATCGTCTCGTCACGGCATTCGGACGGCATCAACACCAGTCGGACGCATCAGAGGTTCCAAAACCAGAAAGGGCGTCTGTCGGGCGGCCGCCAACGCCTGAACTGAGGACCCGGGTGGGTCTTTATGGGGGCGTCCAGGCCCCTGGACGCCCCCATTCTTTTAATTTATTTTTCGCAGCCCAAAATCAAATAAAAATAATATATTAATGGAGGCGTCCAGGCCCCTGGACGCCTCCATAAAAATAAGTAAAAAAATATAAAATGCCAGCTTTGGCATAAAAACAAAACAAAAAATAAAAATAATATATTTATGGAGGCGTCCAGGCCCCTGGACGCCTCCATCAACTCCCTCACGGGCGCCGCCCACCGAACGATAGTTTGTCGTGTGTGAAAAAATCCAAATTATGGAGACGTCCAGCCAGCTGGATGCGCCCATTTCTGAATCACGAGGCGCCGCTCACAAAACCACGCGTTGTGCCAAACCGCGTGCGGCCGTCGGTGGTGTTCGGTGGACCTGTTGGGGGCGTCCGGGGCCCTGGACGCCTCCACAAAATTATTTCAAAAAAAAAATAAAAATATAATAAAATATTTTTTTGCCCTAATAGAGGTGTCCAGGGTCCTGGACGCCTCCACCCTCCGGAGCCCTATAAATAGAGGCCCACCCCCTCAATTCTGGAGGAGCTTCTAAGAGATCCGATAGGCTGCCGGAGCCCAGAGGCTACGGAGTCATTTCTAACCCGTGGGGTCTTTTGTAGGTGGGGGTTCTGCCGGCTTCTCGGGTGCCCACGCTCGCGAGAGGAAGGTCGTCTTCATCCACCGCGCTTCCACGTCATCCCCACGCTGCCGGAGCTCCGCCGGATCTCACCCTCGGCTCATCCAATAAGCATTTTATTCCCCTTTTTCTCCATAGTTCTTTACATTCATCATACTGCATCCTCTATCTTCCTACATAAGGGCGCCGTCTCTTGCATACTTCTTGCATTCATCATCGCATTTTCCTCCTACTCGAGTCCGAGAGGGGTTTAAAACCACACCAACCAGGTGTGTGTCAGGTCACGATCTCGTTACTTTTATTGCAAGGAATTGTTACTACACTGCCATTTTCTAATTCCGTTCATTTATTGTCTACTGTTTTGCAAGGGTAACCAAGGGAAACCCTCTCCGTCGGCCGGCCGAAGGGGGAGGAAGGAGCAACCCGCCATCTCCCGCTCTTGAGGTAGGCGCGATCACTTTCTTTATTTTGGGGTCTTTTGACCCCTAGCGATCACATCTTGTTCTCGAGGCCGCGGCGAGTCACTTCCCTAATGGCCGTTTAAATTTCTGTTCTTATATTCTCTTTATATTCTGTTATATTCTGCTCATATTCTCGAGGCCGCGGCGAGTCACTTCCCCAATGGCCGTTTAAATTCCCGTTCTTTTTTGTTATATTCTTATCTATTCATATTCTCGAGGCCGCGGCGAGTCACTTCCCCAATGCCCGTTTAAATTTTCGTTCTTATATTCTCTTTATATTCTGTTATATTCTGCTCATATTCTCGAGGCAGAGGCGAGTCACTTCCCCAATGATCGTTTAAATTCCCGTTCTTATATGTTATATTCTTATCTATTCATATTCTCGAGGCCGCGGCGAGTCACTTCCCCAATGGCCGTTTCAATTCTTGCTATTTAATTTCTGCACCATTCCCGTCCCCCCGAGGCCGCGGCGAGTCACTTCCCGCTATGGCCATTTAACCTCCATATCTTGCTATATTACATTTGTCCCGCTCGCCCCGCCGGAGCAATCTCCCGTGGTGGCCCCTTCTCTTTTCTCTTATTTCTGTGCTGCAGCAAATAAAAGAGGAGCCCGCGCGCTCCACGTCTTCTTCGCTCCCCGAACCGCGTGATGTCGCTCACAGTAGGCACCATCGGGACGATCATGTCCGGCTTGACCGCCCTTGGGCAACCACTGAGGTTTACCCGGACATCTCCAATCAGCATTGTCTTTCCTGAGTTGGATATCCGACGACCCGCAGCAGTGGGTCGGGCTCTCCTGTCGGATCTCCTCCTTCTTCCAACAGTAGAGGATGTGCCCCTTTTCGCCTCGTGATGGACGAAGCAGGCCACGACCTCAGGAGTATCCTGCATCACCTTGCTCATCTTGGGGCTGGTAGCTTGCGTCAATGTCTCGACAACAGTCTTTTGCTCCTGCTTGTCAATCTCGAGCAAGTCAGTGAAGATGAGGCCCAGGCAGTTGGGCATCCCGACAGCAGGCGGCATCGATCCGAACAAAAGAGGTACCGCCAGGTAGCCTTCTCGAACATGGGCATCGACCACTTGTTGATCAAAGCAAACGGACATGATTCCCGCCGTCATCGTAGCTTCCTGAAAATAGAGAAAGCACACAAAATCAGAAATTTGAGGGGGGGCCCACTGGGCCTCCTATTTTGGCGTAGAGATGAAGGGGGACTAGGTCCCACCGGGCGTGCCAGACTTGTGGGGATGGATTTTATTCCTCTTATTATTTTTATTTTTTTATTTATTAATTTGGTTTATTTGGCGTGCCAGTCACATGTGTGACGATTTCATTGTGCGCTCGACTTGACTTGGTAAGTCGATTGTGAAGTCCGAGTCGGGACCAAAAGTCCGCCATACCATAAAGGCTATGACGTTAATTACGCCCTTCCTAAGAAGGACAACCCTTGATTAAACGCCAAAATAGAAGGCCACTCGGGGCGGTAATAAAAGAAAAATAACAGTGCGTGATATTGAAGATATTATTATTCTGAGAAGGTAATTGAGCGAACGATAGGTTATTAAATCAGCATGACCCCCCCCTGTGTAGGTCATGCCGGGTAGAGATAGGACACCGTCCACGCAGTGGCGGGGCGGAGCCTGGACAGTCATCGGGGACATATCCCCTTTCATGTTCCTCATCCAGCCAAAGGCCTCGCAATATTCATATTCCCCGAAAAATCGAGCCAGACGGGAGGTGTATGATGTGCACTTCCCGGGACTTATCGGGGTTAAAACATCTATCGACATTTCGGCAGCATCTCCCCATAATCTGGATTATGCCCAGGGGAGAATAGGCTATCACCCACGGAGTGTCGGGATGAAAGTCGAGAAAAAAAGGGGGGAGCGAACCCCCCCACACTGTACATGTATGCCCTGGGGCAATGTTCGATTCTTCCCTTACAGATGCCGGTGACACTCGTGCAGTGGCAGAGCTCACCTTAGCTAAAGGGGTTGCTCATAAACCCGGTACGGATCAGTGGAAAATAAGGGAGTCTGACTCCCTTTGATTTTATCCTCGGGACAGTTCTGGTGACTCATGGACATCCCCAGGTGGGTTTGATAGAGATGTCGGAGGCTCATTGGGTGACAGGGCAGCCTCTCGGCATGGATTTGAATGGGTATATGAGTTCCCGGTGCGAAGACCACTGCGCCGAGAAGGGTTCTTTGCAAGGCTCTATTTGGGGCGCCGGGAAGCTGGCGTTAGTGGAGTTCTCGGCGCAGGCAAGCAGGAAAGCAAAGGGGTCTTACGGCGCCAAGGTAGAAGGGTGAAGGGGTTAGGCTCCCGGCGCAGGCAAGGAGGCCAAGTAATTAGGGCTCTCGGCGCCAGAAGAATGCCAGAGGGTGAGGGTTCTCGGTGGGTTCAACATGGAGGGTTCCCGGCGCGACGGGGAAGAGGCCAGGAAGTAGGCTCTCGGCGCAAGGGCCAAATAGCCAAAGGAGGTTATTGGCGCCAGGGCCAAAGGGTGAAGGGGTTAGGCTCCCGGCACAGGCAAGGAGGCCAAGTAATTAGGGCTCTCGACGCCAGAAGGATGCCAGAGGGTGAGGTTCACGGCGGGTTCAACATGGAGGGTTCCCGGCGCGACGGGGAAGAGGCCATGAAGTAGGCTCTCGGCGCAAGGGCCAAATGGCCAAAGGAGGTTGTCGGCGCCAGGGCCAAATGACCAAGGTGTAGGCTTCTCGGCGCGAAGAGGAATTGCTCAAGGGGGGGTTCCCGGCGCGCAGGGGAGAAGGCCAGAGGATGGACTTCCCGGCCCGACGGCAAAGCAGCCAGGGGGGTTTCCCGGCGCGGCCAAGATGAAAAGGTTCCCGGCATGAAGGTCAGAAGGCCAGGGGTGGTTCTCGACGCCTGAAGGATAGCGCCGAGAACTGTTCATCTGTTTTACTATGTACGGGGCCGAGATGTGTGAGGGCGCCGGGATGAGAAACAGAGTTTTACGGTACCCTGTTCTTGGATTTGTTGAGGAGTCAGGGGTTTCTTGGTGCTTTAGGCCAAGATAGACGGGCCTTGGGAAATCAAAAGAGATCAATTCATCAGACCTGAACTGATTTTGGCTTGGGTTTCAAAGGGGAAGGCCAGAAGCGGAGAGTGATTTGGGGGAAACGTGGTTTAGGGTATCTCTATCACCAGCGTTCATAATAATCCCTGAGGATGATTTTGATATACTCTTCATCATCTGGGGGCCAAGAGATGGCTGTCTCTGGCCCCGGTGATGACTTCAGCAGATCCGATGAGCATGCATATGACATCTAAAATCGAGCAGCGGTTGCTATACATCTGTGCTTTGCTTCAGAGGCCAAGGGATGGTCTGTCTCTGGCTCGGAAGTAAGCACGAGCGGCGTTCGAGAACTAGGCGAATAAGCAGGCGATCAATCGAACTGGGGAGGGGGATAGCATGCTACTGAGTCTGAGAAGAGACAGAAACATGGGGAGATAGCGATAGGGTTTCGGATAGATAGACAGCATGCATCAAATGCAGCCTGTAGTGTTCATTCATTTAAATATCACGATTACATTCGCACATCAGAGGCAATACATAAAAGAAGGTACAGGGAGACTATGCTTTGCCCTAGCGGAGTAAAATCGGTTGTGATATCACAACATACATCAGAAGGGGGAAGAAGTAAAGGCAATCAAAAATTAAAAGAATGAACTACAGAAAATGGGGAGGGGAGGGTGGAGCATTGACTCCTCTCCCTCCCCGTTGCCCACCTTCGATCATCCTTCGAACTCCTTTCTTCTTTTTCCCTTCCGCCTCTTCCTCTCTCGGATCAGATTGCAGGCTACACTCTCTTCTCCTTTTTTTTGTGGCTATCTATTCTTCTTCTCCGCCCTTTTTGCTATCTATGTTGCCCTCTTCTGATGGCTTTCTGATGCCTCTCCTTTTTTTTTCTCTTCGAATGAGGGGGTTTTATATCCCTCCTTGGTATCTTATCGACCGGCCTGTCCCGGCGCGCCTCAATCGTAGGCAGAGCTCCCGGCGCGTGGGACTTCAGCTTCTCGGTGCCGCTTTTGGGCTTCGATAAGGGGATCCCGGCGCCACTTTTATAGGCCCATTTAGGGCTTTTAAGACCTCACATAGACTTCGGCCTTTATTGGTCCTTCAAATGTATCAGAACCCGAGAAGGCCCTCCACTGGTGACACAGTTTCTATTGAGATCATTCATAGATTTTCATCAGTCGGTAGACTGGGGTTTCATCGGCATTGCCATCTGAATGATGACAAAGTCGGACATCATCTCATCGGTATCGTCACCTGAACGGTGACAAGACCGGACATCAGCTTTAGCCTGAAAAGACCTCAGCCAGGTGACTGCTATTTCATCAGTGCCGTCGTCTGACTGACAATGGCATCAGACATCAGCTTGGCCGGGAAAAGGCTTCGGCCGGGTAGATGGTTGACGAGTTTCATCATTGATCTTTTACTGTTGGTCTGATCTTCTTTTCAATTCTGTTTCCGCCCATGCTCATTTTCCATGTGTCAACACCCGTGTAGTTGTACCTTCTTTTCTGTGCTGTACTAGTTGTGGACTAGTGTTATATTTTAGACTGATGTTATCTTGTGGACCATGTAATTTGATTAATGTTAATTATTAATTTTCTGTTTATTCATATTAATCATGTAATTCTACAATTATTTTAGATTCTTGTGTATTTCCACACCATCTCTTTTAACCCTTCTAAGTCTTTGGGCTCGTGGGTGGCGGTTCGGGATTCGGGTTATCGGGCCTCTCCCGGTATTCGGATCTTGGGGCGTTACACTTGTTCCCCAACACGTTGATGGTGTCCATCATCCTCGCCATCACCGACAAAGGTGGCACCACTGACAATTGGCCATCAACCTGGCAATTCACCTTCAACTTGCCAGTCCCCTCTGTCGTCGTCATCCCAACCTCCACTCACTATTCTACTTGCCACTATCTATGCTCTTTACACTACTCATCGTGTAGTCCATCGTGCTTGGCCAACCAGAAGGGGCACCCAAGCGGCTCACTCCACCCAGCACCGCCAACTTCAGCCTAGTTGTCTCTACCTCTGACGAGCTCTTTGCCATCGCCACCTATAGCTTTGGCCCCTGGAAGGTCGACTTCCACGAGCTGGAGGCGGAGGTGGTGCTCTTCCGCATGTCGGATTCCGCCATCCACCATCCAAAGAGACAGGGAAAGAGATGACCAGGGGTAGATTAATCATTTGCCCCTGCTAGCTCACCTGGAGTTAACCATCGCGAGAGAGTGCTAATGGTAGGGGAACGATACAATCATCATAAAGTTTTGAGGGGTATTGTGATAAATTCTATAAAGATATAAATATAGAGATAATATTTGAAGAGGCGAAATCTCGCGCTGGTTCCTGAGCGGGCTGGTAATCACCAAGTTAATGAACTGCAAGATAGGGAAACGGGTCAGAGGGCCCAGGGGGATTCCCTGGGGCAAAACCCTCCGACGCTCAAGTCAGTAGAGCAGCGGTGGGAGCAGCGATAGGGAGGAGAAGGTGAAGGCGCGAGATCCCTCTCCACCAATGGGGTGAAGTGATCCTTGCTCAGGAATTGGGGTTGGATCAATGCCCTTTTTGGACTTCCCTTTCGCCGGAGGGTATCCCAGGTTTAAATAGTGCGCCGCCCTCTGGAATCCTGCAAGCTGAGAGGCCTCCGGTGGAGGTTACGTCCTCGTCGTGGGCTTTTATGGCCTCATCGTGGGGGCGTTATCCTCGCGGAGAAGCCGGAACTCCTGGACTTCTTAGCGTCTGGCCTACTGTGGACTCTAACGGCTGTAGTGATGAACATTTTATCGGTCGTACCGAGCTTAGGGGGGCCGGCCCTATCGGGCGATAGGCCTAGATCGGTGAGGAGATGGGTCGGACAGACCGGCTAGCGCTTCCCCCCTTCGTGCGGAGGGATAGCTCGTGCGCGGGTCTTCCTGTGACCTGACCGAGGCTCGGGCTCTCCAAGCCTTGGGGCCGCCTAGGAGAGTTGTTTCCTCGAGCATTATTTTATTGGGCTTTTCTGAGTGGGCCCTGTGGGCTATCACTTGGACGAGCTTGCCTCGTTGGGCCTTGTTGGGCCTAGTTGGGTCTGCTCTTTGAGTGGGCTGTAGGAATCCCCCTCTCCACTTGTCCCCCTCCTACTCCCGAGCCAAGGAGGCTCGATTGAGTAGTTTTTCGAGGCTTTGGACCGGCGTGGCTCGGGTGGGTGGAATCCTATTGGCGTGATGAAGCCACGTGTAGTGGTCGCCTGGGCCTGTAGTAATAATGATCCTGACGGATTTGAAATGAAGGGGCCCCCTTTTTCTCGGAGGTTGAAACGGCGCGCCGCCTCCCGCGAGGGTTTATAGGCATAGGGCGCTGCTCGTTCCTCCCAGTCTTTTTAGGGTTTTTGGCCTTTCCTCCATTTCTCTGCTTCTGGGGCTCCTTGATGCGGCGTGAAGATACATCGGGGGAGCAAGCTCTTGCGGCGGCATTTGAGGAGCTGGCGCGTGTAACCGCGGAGGCGATCCGGCAGCTTCCTTCTCCCCCGGAGTCTTCAGGCTCTAGTGAAGGTTCTTCTTCCAGCTCAATGGCGGATCTGCGGTCGAAAATCGAGCAGGTGAGGCGGGAGCCCGTCCCCAATCGCAGCGAGTTGGGGGAGGCTGATGTGAAGAAACTGGAGCATCGGTTTCGCCTGCCTCTCCGATATAGCTTTGTAGCTGTTGCCCCATACGAGACGAGCTTGGACAGCCGCACGAGCCATATCTGTACTTTTCTCCTGGCGTGGAAGAGCGGATTCTGCCTCCCCTTCGAGCCTTTCGTCTTGAAGCTTCTCAATTTTTTCGTGTTGGCGCCTGTTCAGCTGGTGGCCAACTCGTATCTCTTGCTTTCTGCCTTTCGGATCCTCTGCTGCCTGCAGGGGGTTCCCCCGTCGCTGGATCTTTTTCATTATTTCTTCGAGCTGAAGGCACATCCGTCGGTGGGGAAAGGCTTCTATTTTATCCAGGCACGTAGGAATCGGAGTTGTATTCCGCTGGCGGCGAAGGATTCTTCGCACAAAGGGTGGAAGAGGCAATTTTTCTGGGTGAAGGCGGAAGTAGTGGATGAGTCCTGGAGGTGCCAGGTTATGCCCAACTTCCATCCGAATCTTCCCCCGCGCCAGGAGGAGTTCCCCGCCGACGTGGAAGAGCACGCCGCTCGCTTGTTGACAAATCACCGGTCGACTGAGGAGCTGGTGACGCTGGAGAACGAGGAGCGGTATCTGCTTACACAGCTCAAGCCATCAGGTACCATTCTTCGGATTCTTCTGCGGGGTCGAAGGGTCGCCTTTTCGCTTCCTAACCGAACCTTCTTCTTCATTGCAAACATCTGGCAGGAGCCCTTGGAAGAGGTCACCGAGGTCGTCGATCTTGGGGATGACTCGGCGGCCGATGAGCCTGTTGCTCTCGCGGGTCGTTCCCAAGCCCGGGATAAGGGCAAGGGGGCGGCCTCCGAGGGATCTTCGCGGCCAAGCGGGGCGAAGCGCAAGGATCCCCTGGAGAGAAAATTGCGGGAAGCCGCGAAGGCCAAGAAACGGGCCAAGAAGGCCGGCCATCCTACCGCTGCCGGGGGCGATTCTGGCTCGGCGGCGCTCCCCTCTCGGGGGTAAGGTGGGGCCGACCCTTCCAGGCTAGCTCCCCCACCTACCAGGCGAGAGGGGGCTGAAGAGACCAGGGACCCCTCAGAGGGCGGAGATGGGTCGGTTCTCCCCTCCCCGGGGATGGAGGGGGCCGGCGCTGTAGCAGCCGGCGTCGAGACCGGGAGACCGGTCGAGGTCGGCGCTATCTCGGGTGGCGAGGCGCGGGCCGAGACAGATAGGGATGGGGGTTCAGCCGCGAGGGCGTCGCAGCCCCAAGTGCCCGAAGTTCCTAGTGCGGTCGATCCTGTGGCGTCGGTCGAGGTTGGGGGTTCGCCCGGGGAGGCGTCACAGCCCCAATCGACCGCGGCGCACGGGGTGGTCGGCCCCGTCGCTCGGGTCAAACCTTCTGGCGGGGCGTCCGGTGGGGAGCGTATCTCCATGCCGGAGGCTTTGGAAAGGCTCGGCGTTTCGGGCGACCTGTACCGGATCTGCCGAGAGGTTGCCGCAAAGACGAGGGGGGGAGACAAGCGCCACTCCCCCTTCGGCATCCTCGACGTCCTCATGGACGGCGGCCTAGTCATGGCTCGATCGGTGGCCTTGATGGCGGAGACGTATGCTCGGACGGAGGCGGAGCGATCGAATCTCGCCTGGGCCCTCGGGGGGTGCGAGAGGAAACTGGCCCGCCTCAGTGAGGAGCATGAGGGGCTCCGACGGGAGTTCTCCGCGATCAGGGACTGGGCACGGGCGAGCCGGCTAGAAACCGAGGCGCTGACTGAGCAGTTGGCTAAGGCCCGGGAGTTGCTCGAGAGGATGGGCAAACTCTTGGAAGAGGAGCGTCTGCATCACCTCGAGCTGGACGGTCGCTGGGAGCTCGAACGTGCCGAGCTACTGGACCGGGCGGAGGTAGCGGAGCGCCTTCGTTCCATGGCTGAGGCGGACCGAGTCTGGCCGGAGAGGCGGTCGAGCGAGGCCGAGCGAAGGATGGTCGCGGTAGAGGAACGCCTGGCGGGAGCAGAGGAGCATGCGGCCGAGACGGAGCGGGCTCAGGTCGAGCTCGTTGGAAGGACGGAGCATATCGAGGCAGAGGCGATCGAGCGATATAGAAGCTCGGACGCTTACTCAGCCGACCTGGAGAGAGCCGCCCTACCATATTACGAGGTAGCGCTTCGTCGTGGCGCCCGAAAGGGGTTTAAGCAGGGTTATCGTCGGGCGGTGGACTACGCCTTCGATCAAGACTCCGGGATCGAGTTCCCTTTGGGCCAGATCTATGACTCGGATGAGTCGGTTTCTAGCTCCTCTGCGTCGAGCGGGGAAGATCCAGAGGGGTCTCCTACGGCGGGGTCACCAACTCCGGACGCCTCGGGAGGGCTCGCGACCGAGACAGTTCTCGCACAGGCGAGGTCAGTGCCCGGGTCGGCCGTCACCGAGGGTGCTGGGGGTGACGCCCCTACTTCCATCGCTCCCGAGCTTCAAAGTGGGCCCGAGGCCTGATGTATTTTACCTTATTTTGCCCCTTTCTCTTGTTTGTCTCTCTTTCCTCCTTTAAAGAGTTTCCTCTTTATGAGATAATAAATGACTTACTTGTTTGATCGCCATCCTTGCCGTGATTTGGCTGGCGTATCTGAAGTAGTTGAAAAGTGTCGATATGTCCTGCGTGGTTTTCGCATGCTGATTCGGTAGGCTTCTGACGGGACGCCTTTCCGTTCCCTCACGCTTTGAATGCCAGGCCGCTTCGTGAATCCCGCTAGGGCGGGAAACGAGGAGTTGGGGGTGACTGTTCAGGGGAGAAATCCTTTGGCGTGTTTTAGAGGGGGGAGTCATTTAAGGCGCGTAGCCTCCTTTGGCCTATAAGAAGGACCGAAAGGCGCCCTTTCCTCTTTACCGCTTGGGATTTTCTCTAACAGTCTTCCCTCACTCCTTCTTCTTCACTCTGCGTTGTGCCGTTGCATTCGGAGCATGGAGGATCCTTCGGAGGGTGACGCCACCGACGACGGGGAGCAGAGAGCTTTTTCCGTCCCGGCTTATTTTACGGGTCCCACGGTCGCCGCCCGGGTTTGAGACGGGTCCGACGGTCGCCGCGCGGATCTGGGGAGGGCTTCGACGTGCGAGGGCACGACTCTTGCCCTTTCTCAGTTCTGGCGTGGCTTCCGGGCGGGCACCGAGGCGGAGGACGGATGGGGGTATCAGGGATGCCTGCCGCCACTCCCCCTCTGCATGGGGGGGGGAGGCGCATCAAGTTCCCTCCTCACCGAAGCCTTCCTCCTTCTGCAGCCTCTTTCTCCCTCTTCTGCTCTTCATTTCTTTCACTCTTCGGAGGCTGCTTGCTCTCTGTTCCCTTCCAAGGAGTTGGCAGGTTGGGAAAGAAGGGGTCTTCACGGCGCTCCTTCTCCCTGGCCTCCATCAACTTGGAAGGTAGCCTTCTCCGACTTTGGAAGGTGGCTACCTTCTCTGTAGTCCCTCTGTCACCTTTGTCGGGGGTAATTTGAGCCAACTGGATCGGCCCCCTCTTGTCCGAGCCAGTTTCTACACGAGGCAGAGTCAGTGGCTGGGCGCGAGGAGATCGAGATCGAGTCAACCGAGTGATGACTCCTTGCAGCGGTGTTAGATGGATTTTCTTACTTTTTGTCATGCAATGTACTGGCCTTTGCCTTTCTGATGTATCAATAGTTTTGAATGGAAAGGAATTTATTTCATCCTTCTTGTTGTACAATTTCAAAAATAGAATTTGCGTAGTGCGGCTGCTTTCCATGTCCGAGGAATGGGATCCCCTTCCATTGTGGCTAACCTGTACGCACCTTTCCCGAGTGTCTCGACCACTCGGTAGGGGCCTTCCCAGTTAGGGGACAGCTTGCCCGCCGCCTCTAGTGGTCGAGAGCCTTCGGCTTTTCTGAGGACGAAGTCTCCCGGTTGGAAGTGTCTGCTTCGGACTCTGGCGTTGTAGTATCAAGTGAGGCGTCGCTGGTATTCCGTCGCTCGGATGCTAGCAATATCCCGGAGTTCATCGGCTAGGTCGAGGTTCTCGAGTAACTTTTGGTTATTTTCCTCGAGCGAGTAGCGGATGACTCGGAGAGACGGGTTGGCGATCTCTAATGGAATGACGGCCTCAGTGCCGTACACCAACTGAAAAGGACTTTCACCGATTGCCGTCCTGGGAGTCGTTCGGTGCGACCATAGTACGCTAGGCAATTCCTCGAGCCAACTACCCTTGGCTTTGCCGAGTCTGGTCTTTATGCCTTTCAAGATAGTCTTATTGGCATTTTCGACCAGCCCGTTGGCCTGAGGGTGGGCGACCGAAGTGAAGTGGTTACGGATGTTTAGGTCGGCTCATCTGTCTCAGAAATATCGAGAATCGAATTGCCGACCGTTATCGCTCACTATCACTCGGGGGATGCCGAAGCGACAAATGATCGATTTCCAGACGAAACTCTAGACGACTGTCTCGGTGATCCTTGCAGTGGCTTCGGCCTCGATCCATTTAGTGAAGTAGTCGATGGCAACGACGATGAACTTTTTCTGGGACTGAGCCGTGGGGAATGGTCCAAGAATGTCGATCCCCCACCGAGCGAAGGGATAAGGCTCGATGAGGGTGACGAGTTCTGTAGCCGACTGATGGACCAAGTGGTCGAACCGCTGGCATCGGTCGCACTGTTGAGCATAGGCCGAGCAGTCGCGCTGCAGGGTGGGCCACCAGTACCCCTGTCATAACAGGATTCTGGCTAGTGACCTTGCCCCGGAGTGCGCTCCGCACAGGCCTTCATGAACCTCTCGAATGGCTCGGCTGGCTTCATCGGGGCCGAGGCACTTCAGGAGAGGGCCGGCGAAAGACCTTCGGTAGAGTGCGTCGTCCAGGACGACGAAGCGCCGGGCTAGGTACTTCATTCAACGTGCTTCCCGAGGGTCGGAGGGCTCTTGGGAGTCTCGAAGCCAAGACAGGTAGGGGGTGCGCCAGTCGCTCGGGACGGCCGAGTCAACAGTGAGGAGCTCCGAGTCAATGCTCGGGCGTTCTAGCTCTTTGAGGAGGACCGATCGGGTACCTTCTGGGTCTAGGGAGGAGGCCAATCAAGAGAGGGCGTCCGCTCGGGAGTTTTCTTCCCGGGCTATTCGGACTACCTCGAATCCCTCTAATTGTTGGGCCAGGCTCCTGACCAGCTGGAGGTATTTGATCATGGGTGCCTCTCGAGCTTCGTACTCGCCGTTGACCTAGCTTGCGACCAGCTGGGAGTCGGTGTGGATCCTGACTCGCTCAGCCCCCAACCGTCGGGCCATGCGTGCTCCCGATATAAGGGCCTCGTACTCGGAAGCCAGATAAAGAGACAAAATCTCGCGCTGGTTCCTGAGCGGGCTGGTAATCACCAAGTTAATGAACTGCAAGATAGGGAAATGGGTCAGAGGGCCCAGGGGGATTCCCTGGGGCAAAACCCTCCGACGCTCAAGTCAGTAGAGCAGCGGTGGGAGCAGCGATAGGGAGGAGAAGGTGAAGGCGCGAGATCCCTCTCCACCAATGGGGTGAAGTGATCCTTGCTCAGGAATTGGGGGTGGATCAATGCCCTTTTTGGACTTCCCTTTCGCCGGAGGGTATCCCAGGTTTAAATAGTGCGCCGCCCTCTGGAATCCTGCAAGCTGAGAGGTCTTCGGTGGAGGTTACGTCCTCGTCGTGGGCTTTTATGGCCTCATCGTGGGGGCGTTATCCTCGTGGAGAAGCCGGAGCTCTTGGACTTCTTAGCGTCCGGCCCGCTGTGGACTCTAACGGCTGCAGTGATGAACATTTTATCGGTCGTACCGAGCTTAGGGGGGCCGGCCCTATAGGGCGATAGGCCTAGCTCGGTGAGGAGATGGGTCGGACAGACCGGCTAGCGCTTCCCCCCTTCGTGCGGAGGGATAGCTCGTGCGCGGGTCTTCCTGTGACCTGATCGAGGCTCGGGCTCTCCGAGCCTTGGGGCCGCCTAGGAGAGTTGTTTCCTCGAGCATTGTTTTATTGGGCTTTTTAGAGTGGGCCCTGTGGGCTGTCACTTGGACGAGCTTGCCTCGTTGAGCCTTGTTGGGCCTAGTTGGGTCTGCTCTTTGAGTGGGCTGTAGGAATCCCCCTCTCCAATATTATTTTTGTAGAGATATAGAATTATTTTTTCTTTTTTCTTAGAAGGTGATTCCCTCTCACATGTATACAATAGTGTAGGTGCCTATGTTAATCCCCTCATTCTCACACATAAGTTCTAGGAAGTGTATATAATCTCATTATAATGTAGATTCAGCGTGCAAATAACTTGAGTTAAGTTTAATGTTCTTTCCCTACTTGACCGAAGATAAACTGCAGATTTTTGCCATGAAATGGCACTTATGTAGATCTTGGGAATTTATATGGAGAATTTTATGAGATTTTTTACATGTAAATCATTGTCAAAAAAATGGTAGAAGTTATAACACCCCAAATTTTTCTAAGATTTTTCGGGGATTAAATCAAATTATTAAGCATTTAAAAAGGGCTTAATGGGCTATTAAATGAATTATGGGTTAATTAAATCAATTTAAAGGCCCTATATTAACCAAGGGGCTAAGCCCACTTTAAAGAGGCCCAAAACCCTAATTCTAAGGCCTTTAGGCCGAAGTCCACTTTTAGAAACGTAATTAAGGTAATTTATGAATTTAAAATGGGATAAATAGACTAATTAAAGGGATAAATTGGAGATAATTAGAAAATCTAAAAATTTCAGATTTAAGCGCAAGAACGCGGTCTATGGCGCAACCATGTTCTCACAGAGGTGGTCGCGACATAACCGCTACTAGGTTCCGTGAACGGAAGTGTTAGAAATGTGAAAAAATAGGATTTTTCCCATCCCAATCCCCTAGGTTCGATGCTATCTGGCATGGCAACGTAGTCTAGGACTCTTGGAAATCGATCCTACTCCCAATTAGGACTCCTAATCGATCTAATCTCTCAAATCCTAGACCAACTCTATAAATTGAACCCAGAATCGACCTGCGCGAACCTTGCTTTGGCTCACGTGGTTCGAAGGTAAGACATCGTCATTTAAGGTTAACTCTTTAGAAATTTTTATTCCCTTTAGTATTAACTAACTTCCTTCCAAATTTTATGATAGGAGGTCAAGCAACCAGAGAGTTAGAGCGTCCAGAAGTTGCTATTTCTCGGCAGAACGCACAGGAATAGGCGTATCCGTCCAGTAAAGATTTGAAGTTTAGGAACCCTAACCGGGGCAATTTTAGGTTGATCCTTTAGAATTATTTGCTCCTCTTTATTGTTATGTTAGATGGACGCAGTCTATTACCACGGAGAGTGGATCTAGAGGGGGGTGAATAGATCTAATGTCTAATTTTAGAACACAGTTGACTCTAATGCGGAATTAAAACAATCAACTGTATAGCAGTAGAAGGAACACATTGAAATCACACAACCACAGGCAATCACACAGTAGACACCGATCTTTAAGGTGGTTCGATCTCAATCCAGAGATCTACGTCCACCCCACACTCCAACTGGAATGTGGATCCTGCTGACTAACAGCTTGAACAACTGGGCTTCACAGCTTGCCAACAACCGCTGATACACAGCTTCGCTGGGCTTAACAGCTTGCCTACCAGAGGAACAGATCCTCTGCAACCGCTGGGCAATACAGCTTAGCCGTCCGAGACCAAGTCTCACCCGCTGAGGATTACAGCTTCACCTGTCCAGTGGAAACCTCCACTGCAATTGCTGCCTCACAGCTTGATAACAAAAGAGTATCGAAAGCAAGAAAGATAGAAACAAAGGAAATGTAAAAACAAGACGAATGTAGCTCAAGTATGAGCAGAATCAGCTCTGGTATTTGAACCAAGAGTCTGACTTACAAGATCTCTCAAAGGCTCTCTCAACTCAACTATCTCAATCTTCTCTTCTCTTTTTCTCTTCTTCTCTCTGAATCTTCTTCTCTCTTTTTCTTCTTCTCTCTGGATCGTGCAGGCGCTCACTCTCTGTTCTTTTCTCTTAGCTCTGGCTGCTTCTATTCGATCTGCTTCGATCAATCTTCTTCAGAGGAAGAAGGCTTCCTTTTATAGCAGCAGCAGATTGGATAGGGCGTGTGGCTTCCACATTTCCGCCCAGAGAATTCGCCAGATCCGAGGAATTTCGACCACATGGCAGCATCCTGGCTGGGCTGCTTCCACGTGTCATAATCTGGGCACCTCGTCCTTCCTTGGATCACGAGCCCAGCCATCAGTCTCTATAAAGAATCCTTGTCAGACATTCGAAAGGATTTTTTAGTTTAAGGGTTAACTGATGTACAGACTATACATAGACAGAGCTAAAGCAATGTATAGACTTCATGAAGCAGGACAATTGTGTTGTAATGACTATGTGAAGACAAAGCTGAAGCAATGTATAGACTTCATGAAGTAGAACAATTGCGTTGTACAGACTATGTGAAGACAAAGCTGAAGCAATGTATAGACTTCATGAAGCAGAGCTGAAGCAGTATAGACTCAGTGAATGCGAAGCAATGTAGTGTTCAGACTCTATGAATGCGAGGCTATGCGTTGTACAGACTATGTGAATACAGTGCTATGGCCTGTACAGACTCTACTCATGCAGGGCTTATGCCATGTTCAGACTTTGTGAATACAATGCTGTGCAATGTATAGACTCTGTATATGCAGAGCTAAGGCATGTGCAGACTTCATATATGCAAGGCTGAGGTGTGTACAAGTTTAGTGAATGCAACACTGAAGCATGTACAGACTTCACATTCACTATGCAGACGTTGTATAGACATGCTAATGTGTAACGTAGAATGCATTAAGCAAAGTGTGTACATTGAAGATATGCTCAAGAGTGTATAGACTTGATCAGACGTCAGAAGCACAAGTGCTCAAGAGAGACGATGGATGTACATACTTCAACTCTCAACTGAGACGGTGGATGTACAGACTTCAACTCTCAACTGAGACGGTGAATGTACAGACTTCAACTCTCAACTGAGATGGTGAATGTACAGACTTTAGCGTGCAGACACTAGACGCTATACAAACTTGGAGACAATGCATGCTGTAGTGTATAGACTTAGCATTACGCAAGGTAATGTATGGACTTCAAGTCATGAGACGCAAGTTGAGACGATGGATGATGTACAGACTTCAAGTCGTGCTTGCAACACGATGTATAGACTTGTGTTCTGAACAAAGTATAGGCTGTACAGACTTGATGCAAAGCAAGAAGAAGCAATGTGTAGACTTAGACAGACTTCAGCTCGTGCAATGTATAGACTTAGACAAACAACTGAACGATGTATGGACTTGCCAATTCAAGGGCTGTACAGACTTGAGCAATGATGCATGCACAAGACAAAGATGTATATACTTAGCCAAGACAACTGGACGATGTACAGACTTGAGCAAAGCAAGGTCTGTACAGACTTGACAGTTCACAATGTATAGACTTATGAGTGCAACGTCAGTAAAGCTACAAATGTATAGACTTGCGAGTGCAACGTCGGTAAAGCTACCAATGTATAGACTTCCAATCCCTTCGTCAAAAGTGATGTACAGACTTGCTATATCTGCTACATATGCAATGTACAGACTTGAAGAATGATGCATGACGCTGTACAGACTTGGAAGGTTCAACTGGTGGATGTACAGACTTGGTTTCGTGCATGCTACAGGCCAATGTATGGACTTTGAATGGATGTGCATGCAATGTATAGACTTGCTAGTTATGCCTGCACATACAAATATATGGACTTGCATATGCATGAAGGCGAGTGTATAGACTTCATCTATTAAGGTTCAGGCATGCTGCAATGCAATGTGTAGACCTGTGTGTGTGTGCATGACGATGTATAGACTCTGACTGCATGGAACACATAGACAATCTGATAAAGACAGTTTCATCAAAACATAAACAGTTGCCAATCAATCAAAACAAGCTGTTGCCAATGGAGTAATACTTATTGTCAACATCATCAACATAGAGGAGTCACAACAACCCTTTTTGATGATGGCAACACCCTATCATATAGAATAGCAACATCCTGTCATACAGATGTATTTTTGATGAAAGACATGATTTGTTAGTCAGATTTGTCATGCAGATGCTATGAATGCATGCTGAGAAATGAAATCCAACTCCCTGCTAACAAGATCTCCCCCTTTTCCATAACATGATGTACACTCCCCCTGGAATTCAACAAACAGATAATATTCTCCCCCTTTGACATCAACAAAGAGGAGGGAAAGTGATTACAAGGGAAGGAACAAGAGAGATCATCTGACTGGCATTCTGAACAAGTAGTTCAGCAATAAGCATTCTAAAGCACAGAGTCTTCAGTCATATGAATTTAGAAACTGCTTTGAGATAGAATTCTGATTTAAAGGTTATAAATTTTGAGTTCATGCACTACAATCAATGGATAAGTTTTCTGTGCATGATAAAACAATAAACCAGAATCACATTTGCATGAGAGATTCAGTTTCAAAATGTCTTACTTTCATAGACTCAGTAAAAAATGGTTAAGAGATACCAGGTCATGTATTGAAATTAAACAAAGTGACATCCCTGAAATTTCTTGTGAAGGAACAACATTTTCACTATTATTTCATTAAGGGCATTCAGGTACCATTTGTCTTTTTGCGTAAAGGTATACGTTTATCAGACGCCAATACCCCTAGATACTCAACATGATGGACCATTCTGCCTATGATCAAACACAATAAAACTGATTTACACCTTTTTGTGTGAGGGTACACATTTATCAGACGCCAGTTACCCCCAAGTACTCAGTGAAACCATCCCATTGTTTTGATCATTTATACAGAGATAACTGATACACTTCATGACTTAAGTATAGTCCATTTCTTTGATGGATCACTTAGTTTCTCAGTAATTTACCAGTCATTGCTCTGCCAATTATATTTTTCAATTAATTTTTAATGTTTGCCAATATTTTTCTTAGCAGTCATTTAATTGTTTCTGAATGACTTGTTTAAGGACAATACACAAACTTAGCATTCTCTAACAGGATTTTAGATGAGTTTTTAGATTTCAGATATAATTGGCTTTGTCTGACATGAAATAAAATAAGGGTTGAGAGCTTTATCAATTTTCAGCTTTCTTATTTACTGATTGCAATCTTTAAACTTTAAAGTTTATAAAATTTAAACCATTTAGTCAGTCTTTAAGCAATTAAAGTTCTTATAAGTGAAGAAGTCTGTTTTCTATTGCTTAGGAATCAGAACTGACTAACAGATTGCCATATGTCAGATTCAACTCATTCAGGGTCAACGAATTGAATTTCAATAAATTTGATGACCATTCTGAATTTCTAAGAATACTCCCCCTGTCTATATGCATGTGACTTTAGATGAGAGAGAGACTTTAGACACAGTCATGGCTAAATGATATGCAATGATGATTATGAGTGTGATGCCACAAAAAAAATATGAATGTTATGCATGATAAGGAGTCTGGTGCAACAATCAACATTCACAAAGTTTATTCAAGCAATCCAGAGAGTTTATTCATCATGCTGAAATTTACACAAGCCAAGTTCTCTTCTAAGAAATTTAAACCTTTCATTCCCTAGTGGCTTAGTAAAGATATCAGCAAGTTATTTTTCTGTTTCAATGAAGTTCATTTCAATTTCCTTTTTATTTACAACATCTCTAAGAAAATGGTGTTTTATCTCTATATGCTTAGTCCTAGAATGATGAACAGGATTTTTAGCAAGGCATATAGCACTAGTATTATCACATAACATTGGAATACATCCTAATTTTATCTGATAATCATCCAGTTGGTGCTTGATCCATAGTACTTGGGCAGCACAATTACCAGCTGCAACATATTCAGCTTCAGCTGTAGACAAAGCTACAGTGTGTTGCTTCTTAGATGCCCAAGATACTAGACAGCCACCTAGGAATTGACAATATCCACTAGTGCTTTTTCTCTCTACTCGACACCCAGCATAATCTGCATCAGTGTAAGCTCGAAGTTCTAACTCACACTTGGCAGGATACCAAAGACCTAGCTCTTGGGTGCCTAGTAAATACCTAAAAATCATTTTCACTGATTTAAGATGTGATTCTTTGGGACTAGCCTGAAATCTAGAGCATAAACACACTGAAAATTGAATGTCAGGCCTAGATGTTGTAAGATATAGAAGGGATCCGATCATACCTCTATATAGCCTTTGGTCCACTGGTTTACCTTGAGGATCTTCATCCAAACTGGTTGAGGTACCCATTGGAGCAGCTATTTCATTGAGGTTGTCCATTTTGTACTTCTTCAATAGATCCCTTATGTACTTGGACTGAGAGATGATGGTACCATCCTTTGATTGTGTAACCTGCAGTCCAAGAAATAGTTTGAGCTCACCCATTGAGCTCATTTCAAACTCATTAGTCATAATTTGAGAGAATTCCTCACACAATTTGGGGTTAGTTGACCCAAACACAATGTCATCCACATAAATTTGAATGATAAGAATATCTGAATGACTCACCTTGGTGAACAATGTTTGATCAACTACACCTCTTGTGAAGGTCTTATCAGTGAGGGATTTGCTCAACCTGTCATACCAAGCTCTAGGAGTTTACTTTAAACCATAGAGAGTTTTCTGAGTTTATACACATGATTAGGAAAGTCTAAGCATTCAAATCTAGGAGGCTGCCTCACATAGACATCCTCACTGATTTCCCCATTCAGAAAAGCAGATTTTATATCCATATGCTGAAGATTTATTCCTAGGGAACATGCATAAGCCAATAAGATTCTGATTGCTTCTAACCTGGCTACAGGAGCAAAAGACTCTTCAAAGTCTATTCCAAATTCCTGATTATACCCCTGAGCTACAAGTCTGGCCTTATTTTTAATTACATTCCCTGATTCATCAGTTTTATTTCTGAACACCCATTTAGTCCCTATGACTGTTTCATGATCAGGAGGTGGAACCAAGTGCCACACCTTATTCCTATCAAATTGATTGAGCTCTTCATGCATGGCATTAATCCAATGCACATCCTTAAGAGCACAGTCAATGGATTTGGGTTCTACATTTGAAACAAACGCATATGCATTCAATTCATTTTGAATCCTTAAGTGGCCTCTGGTCCTAGGGGGGTCATGCAGATTTCCAATCACATTATCTACAGGATGATCTTTAAGATATCTAATGTTAACAATTGGATTGTCATGATTTTGATTTACCTCCCCCTGAACTGTAGGCTCTTCTTCATTAGACTCTTCATTTCCTTCCTCATCTTCGGATTGGTATGCAGAATTTCCTTCTTTCAGAATATCACCACTGTCTTCATTCCTGCATTGACCAATATTAATCTTTAATAAGGATTCATCAAAAACTATATGTGGAGATTCTTTAACAGTTTTGGAATTCAGATTATACACTCTATATGCTCGGGTGCTTTCAGAATAACCAAGAAAAATTCCTGGTTCACCTTTAGGTTCAAATTTATCAAGGTCTCTTTTATCATTTATATGTACAAAGCATTTACACCCAAAAACCTTGAAATGAGCAATAGAAGGTTTCTTACCCTTTATGATCTCATAGGATGTTTTCTGGGTAGAAGGTCTTACCATGGCTCTGTTAATTACATAACATGCAATATTTACTACTTCAGCCCAGAACTTCCTTGGTAGACCACCTTCAACCAAGAGTGTACGACCCATCTCCACTAGGGTTCTGCTCCTTCTCTCCACAACTCCATTCTGCTCAGGTGTCCTTGGTGAGGAGAACCTATGATTAATTCCATTTGTCCTGCAGAATTCATCAAACTGTGAGTTTTCAAACTCACCTCCATGATCAGATAAAATATTTTCAATTTTCTAGTTTTTCTTAAGACAACTCCTGAAATTCTGTGAATGCATCACTTTTATGTGATAAGAAGTATACCCAAGTGTACCTAGAAAAGTCATCTACCATGACAAATCCATACCTCCTCCCTGATAAGCTGACAGACCTGGTTGGCCCAAAAAGGTCCATGTGTATCAGCTCATAAGGTTTAGAAGACATATTTTCTGTCCTAGATTTAAATGACTTTCTAGTTAACTTGGACTGAGTGCATGCATCACAGATTTTATTTTCTTTCTTAAAGGAAACTTCAGGAAGTCCTCTAACCATGCTATGCTTATTCAATTTATGCAAAACAGTGTAACTAGCATGACCTAACCTACGATGCCATAAAAATGCTAAGTCTTCTCTACTAGCAGTAAGGCATAGGTTAGAATGTTGAATATCATCTAAATCTATCATGTAAGTGTTATTTAGTCTCTTACCAGAAAATTTAACAGTTTCGGAATCAGGTTCAAAAACTTTGCAACATTGAGAGTCAAAAAGCACTTTGCATCCTTTATCACATAGCTGGCTGATGCTAAGTAAGTTATAAGCTAATCCTTCAACCAGCATGACATCCTCAATGCAACAAGTAGTACACTTACCTACTTTACCTATTCCAACAATCTTACCCTTTGTGTTGCTACCAAAGGTGACAAGGCCTCCTTGTTTCTCTGTCAGCATACAGAACTTGGCCTTATCCCCTGTCATATGCCTGGAGCAGCCACTATCCAAGTACCACATGTTGTTCTTGGCTGCCAGACATACCTGCACACACAATCAGGTAGAGAAGTTTGGAACCCAAGACTGATTGGGCTCCAGAGAAGATGAAAAGTAATTAAAACAAGAAAGCAGACTTTTAGGAATCCACATTTGTTTGAAACAGTTCTGTTCAGTGGATTTTCCAGATTTCTTTTTGTTTTGCTTTTTCTTGTTGACACTAGCATGATTATTTACAGATTGATTATTTCTGTGCCAGTGCCTTGGCCAGGATGTATTCACGAAATTTTGGCCATAGTAATCATTGGGCTGGCTGTGGAAATATTGGTTCTTAGGTGTCCAAGAGCTATACCCATTAACCCAATTTCTAGTGTAAGGTTTATAGGACTGTGTAGCCTGATGTCCATAACATGTAAACCTTCCTTGAGTCCTAGTCCATCCTGACCTATTTGGATAGGTTGACTGTGCAAAGAAGTGGGACTGGGCTCTAGGTTGGTAGAAATGTTTGGGTTGAGCTCTAGGTTGGTAGAAATATTTGGGTTGAGCTCTAAAAGCATTCTGCCTCCCCTGCACCTTGGACCCTGTTGACCTATTCATAGGTGTGTATTGGGTCTTCTTCATAGGTGGTGGTGATGGTGGAGACTTGGTGACATTAACATGGGATTTATAAGACTGTGTAGGTTGACCCCTAACCTCAGACTGAGCTTTGGGATTTTGCTTGGATGTGCTAGCTCTACTAATCTCATTCAATTTTTGTTTGCCCTTCTCCTCAGCACTGGGCTTTTTCAGATTAGCAGTTTTGTTCATTGAAATGTTTGAATTCATACTAATTAGAGGTCCTTTCTCTTTTTGTGCAACAAATGAAATAGTTTTCATTCCAAAGGTTTTTGTTGCACTAGAATTAAATCCAAGGCCCTCTTTTCTGAAGTTGACCTTTGACCCTAACAAAGCATTTAGGTTATCTGAACCTTGGGTCATTTTCTCAATAGTCTTAAGCTTGTCCTCATTATCCTTTTGAATATCTTCAATGGATTTCTTAAGTTCTGTATTCACACTTAGGACAGCTTGATATTTTTCATTCACTATTTTTATCTCACTCTCACATTTCTGAATTTTCAATTTCAGTTCATCAGTTTCTTTTTCTAACATCTCATTTTCTTCTTTAGAGGCTTTTGACTCATTCTTGATTTCTTCTAATTCAGAACATGTGAGTTTCAATTTTTTATTCTCAGATTCTAGACATGCAATTTTATCAGTTAGAGTTGTATCATTTTGCATGGAGTTAATCTTTCTTCTTAGATGCCTGTTTTCCTTTCTAATATCATCAGCTCTATCAGCTATGTCATGGTAGGCATCTACCCAATCAGCAATAGTGAAATTTTTGAATCTAGTGATTACCTCATCTGAGTCCTCCTCTCTGTCTTCAGAGCTTGTTGCCATAAGGCAAATGGGCTTCTCAGATTCGGCTTCACTGTCTGAGCTGCTACTGAAGGAACCTTCATCTTCATCACTCCAGGTACTCACCATTGCTTTCCCTTTCGCGTTCCTTCTCTTTGACTTGTCCTTGTATTTCTGATTCTCTGGACAGTCAACTTTCAGATGGCCTATTTTCCTGCATTGATAACAAGTATTAGTTTCAATTTTCTTAGCAGGGTTATGTTTACACCTTTTATCCCTTCGGCCGCCACTATATTTCTTTTGGCTGAATCATCCTGCTCCTTTCCTGAGGAACCGCCTGAACTCTTTGGTCATCATTGCCATCTCAGTACGAGTTATATCTTCTTCATTCAGGCTCTCCTCGGATGATGAACTGTTAGAGCTAGATTTGCTGGATTTGCTGGCACTAGCTTTCAGAGCGATTGGCTTCTTCTTCCTCTCAGCTTCTTCTATCTTTGGCATATTAATCTCATATGCCATCAGCGAGCCAATTAGCTCATCAGCCCTTGTGGTTCGTAAATCCCTTGACTCCTCCATCACTGTAGCCTTAGTATGCCAAGCATGAGTCAGGTAACGCAATATCTTCCTTACTACATCGTATTCTGTCTGAGGTTTCCCAAGACCTCTAAGACCATTTGTGATAATAGTTAATCGAGCGTACATCTCCATGATGGTCTCGTTTGGCTTCATCTTGAATGCCTCATATTCAGACACTAGGAAATTAGCCTTCGTCTCTCTAACTTGAGAGGTCCCTTCATGGATCACTACAAGTGCATCCCACATCTCCTTAGCTGAACTGCAGGCTGATACGCGGAAGAATTCTGTAGGGTGCAGAGAGCACTGAATGGCGTTTATGGCACTCCAATTTAGTGTAGACCTCCGGATCTCCTCCTTGGTCCAGACTTCCTCATTAGGGGACAGCTCATAAGGTCCCTTGCTTACTACCTTCCAGATCTCATAATCCTTCACCCTCAAAAATACTTGCATACGGTTCTTCCAGTATGCATAGTTAGATCCATCGAAGAATGGGGGCTTTGTGGTTGAGTGTCCTTCAGCTATCATCCCTCGAGCATCCATCTATACCATTCTCTTCGGGCTATGAGTCCCTGTAGAAGAGTTAGGCTCTGATACCAACTGTTATGTTAGATGGACGCAGTCTATTACCAAGGAGAGTGGATCTAGAGGGGGGTGAATAGATCTAATGTCTAATTTTAGAACACAGTTGACTCTAATGCGGAATTAAAACAATCAGCTGTATAGCAGTAGAAGGAACACATTGAAATCACACAACCACAGGCAATCACACAGTAGACACCGATCTTTAAGGTGGTTCGATCTCAATCCAGAGATCTACGTCCACCCCACACTCCAACTGGAATGTGGATCCTGCTGACTAACAGCTTGAACAGCTGGGCTTCACAGCTTGCCAACAACCGCTGATACACAGCTTCGCTGGGCTTAACAGCTTGCCTACCAGAGGAACAGATCCTCTGCAACCGCTGGGCAATACAGCTTAGCCGTCCGAGACCAAGTCTCACCCACTGAGGATTACAGCTTCACCTGTCCAGTGGAAACCTCCACTGCAATTGCTGCCTCACAGCTTGATAACAAAAGAGTATCGAAAGCAAGAAAGACAGAAACAAACGAAATGTAAAAATAAGACGAATGTAGCTTAAGTATGAGCAGAATCAGCTCTGGTATCTGAACCAAGAGTCTGACTTACAAGATCTCTCAAAGGCTCTCTCAACTCAACTATCTCAATCTTCTCTTCTCTCTTTCTCTTCTTCTCTCTGAATCTTCTTCTCTCTTTTTCTTCTTCTCTGTGGATCGTGCATGCGCTCACTCTCTGTTCTTTTCTCTTAGCTCTGGCTGCTTCTATTCGATCTGCTTCGATCAATCTTCTTCAGAGGAAGAAGGCTTCCTTTTATAGCAGCAGCAGATTGGATAGGGCGTGTGGCTTCCACATTTCCCGCCCAGAGAATTTGCCAGATCCGAGGAATTTCGACCACATGGCAGCATCCTGGCTGGGTTGCTTCCACGTGTCATAATCTGGGCACCTCGTCCTTCCTTGGATCACGAGCCCAGCCATCAGTCTCTATAAAGAATCCTTGTCAGACATTCGAAAGGAATTTTCAGTTTAAGGGTTAACTGATGTACAGACTATACATAGACAGAGCTGAAGCAATGTATAGACTTCATGAAGTAGGACAATTGCGTTGTACAGACTATGTGAAGACAAAGCTGAAGCAATGTATAGACTTCATGAATTAGAACAATTGCATTGTACAGACTATGTGAAGACAAAGCTGAAGCAATGTATAGACTTCATGAAGCAGAGCTGAAGTAGTATAGACTCAGTGAATGCGAAGCAATGCAGTGTTCAGACTCTATGAATGCGAGGCTATGCGTTGTACAGACTATGTGAATACAGTGCTATGGCCTGTACAGACTCTACTCATGCAGGGCTTATGCCATGTTCAGACTTTGTGAATACAATGCTGTGCAATGTATAGACTCTGTATATGCAGAGCTAAGGCATGTGCAGACTTCATATATGTAAGGCTGAGGTGTGTACAAGTTTAGTGAATGCAACACTGAAGCATGTACAGACTTCACATTCACTATGCAGACGTTGTACAGACATGCTAATGTGTAACGTAGAATGCATCAAGCAAAGTGTGTACATTGATGATATGCTCAAGAGTGTATAGACTTGATCAGACATTAGAAGCACTAGTGCTCAAGAGAGACGATGGATGTACATACTTCAACTCTCAACTGAGACGGTGGATGTACAGACTTCAACTCTCAACTGAGACGGTGAATGTACAGACTTCAACTCTCAACTGAGACGGTGAATGTACAGACTTTAGCGTGCACACAAAAGACGCTGTACAGACTTGGAGACAATGCATGCTGCAGTGTATAGACTTAGCATTAAGCAAGGCAATGTATGGACTTCAAGTCATGAGACGCAAGTTGAGACGATGGATGATGTACAGACTTCAAGTCGTGCTTGCAACATGATGTATAGACTTGTGTTCTGAACAAAGTATAGGCTGTACAGACTTGATGCAAAGCAAGAACAAGCAATGTGTAGACTTAGATAGACTTCAGCTCGTGCAATGTATAGACTTGACAAATAACTGAATGATGTATGGACTTGCCAATTCAAGGGCTGTACAGACTTGAGCAATGATGCATGCACAAGATAAAGATGTATAGACTTAGCCAAGACAACTGGATAATGTACAGACTTGAGCAAAGCAAGGTCTGTACAGACTTGACAGTTCACAATGTATAGACTTATGAGTGCAACATCGGTAAAGCTACCAATGTATAGACTTGCGAGTGCAACGTCGGTAAAGCTACCAATGTATAGACTTCCAATGCCTTCGTCAAAAGCGATGTACAGACTTGCTATATCTGCTACATATGCAATGTACAGACTTGAAGAATGATGCATGACGCTGTACAGACTTGGAAGGTTCAACTGGTGGATGTACAGACTTGGTTTCGTGCATGCTACAGGCCAATGTATGGACTTTGAATGGATGTGCATGCACTGTATAGACTTGCTAGTTATGCCTGCACAGACGAATGTATGGACTTGCATATGCATGAAGGCAAGTGTATAGACTTCATCTATTAAGGTTCAGGCATGCTGTAATGCAATGTGTAGACCTGTGTGTGTGTGCATGACGATGTATAGACTCTGAATGCATGGAACACACATACAATGTGATAAAGACAGTTTCATCAAAACATAAACAGTTGTCAATCAATCAAAACAAGCTGTTGCCAATGGAGTAATACTTATTGTCAACATTATCAACACAGAGGAGTCACAACATTTATATCTTCTAATCACCCTCCAAATCTTGTGAATTTAGGTCAAGAGGTTCAGGAGATAGAAGTGCGAGAAGTTGCTGTTTCTACGCAGGACGCGCAGGAACCAACACCGTCTTCCAGTCAGAAATTCAAAGTCTAGGGAACAAATTAAAGGTAAGTCATCTCATGATGGCTTAAACAACGTGTTAGGAGTAAAATTCCTCAATTTTCTCATGATTTCATGCTTTGTACATGGAGTATTTAATGTTTTCCTATGATCGCGCATGCATGTTCCTTTTTACAACTATCCCTGCACCCTTTGATTAAAAGATACGAATTCTATTTTAATTCATGTCTTTCCATGCACCTTGTTCGTTCTAAACATGTTCTTACATGTTATCCTTCTATCCTTCATAGTTTTCATGCATTATTTGCCTTAGAATAGGTCTTGCATGAACTATTGATCTTCTACCTGTTGCAGACAGAAGGCGGTTCATCAGGAACCACTACTGTCAAGAAGCGGTTCGAGACCGACCGCCATTACCAAGATGCGGTTCTTTCTTGACCACGTTCATCTTTCTATTTTCTTCTTCCTGTTAACTCTAAGCAGAACGTAGATCAACCTTTATAAACATATGATAAGCTTAAGTAATTAGGTTTGAAGGGCACTCGCCAAGAATATAGGCCTCGGCTGCCCAACACATCAGGTTTCAATAATTCAGTTTTTGATTATAATAAATTCTCGTCACTAACTCATTTAGTTGATATTTTGGACTCAGAAGAAATAAATAAACAAGACAAATTGAACACTGGAAAGAATAAAGCAGACGATTGCTGCCAGCAAATTTCTAAACCTTCTGATCATCTGGAAATGCAAGGGAAGGTTGGTCCCTCACCTTCTGTTTGTGGAAATGATAAAACAGAGAGCACTACTTCAGATCCGCTTCGAAGAGAGAAGAATTTAGCTTTGCCTGAGCTTCCTTCAATCCACAAGAGCAATGATATAACACTGAACAGGATTTTTAATCAACCTCTTGCTCCAAGAGACTTGCCTCAAAATGACAACTTTACTGTTAGTTCAGCAGCAGTGTCAAAACAGTCAGCCTTGGAGAACTCCAGGATGATATGCCAGGATAATGGAAGAAAAGTCCCAGTCCAAGATTCTAAGCCAACTAAGATTTCTGTTTTACCAGGAGTTTTATTCAGTGATGCCCGATTAATTAGGGCAAAAGCTATGGTATTGGCTGCTCATTCTCAAATAGCATTTGATCATGATTGATTCTGTTTTGATTTGGAATGTGAGAGGAATAGGAAATAAAGCTTTTGTCAGAAGTCTGGCTCATCATATAAAAGAGCATAATATTTGTATTGCTGCGATCTCTGAACCTAGAATAAGCTTCACCCGTGCCAAAAGTGTGGCTCGGCGTATCAAACTATCTTTTTTTATTGGTAATAATGGTGATTCCTCCAAGATCTAGCTTCTCTTCAAGTAAGAATCTTGCCTTGATACTATTGAATTTCACCCACAATATGTAATTGTGGCTTTAAAGGAGAATAACACAGTTTCTGTATATCTCACTATGGTTTATGCCTCTTGCAATGTGAACTGTCGAAGGGCTTTATTTGATTCTCTTATGGCTTTTAGTCAAGGAGTTAATATTCCTTGGATTATAGGAGGAGATTTCAATTGCATTGTATCTCCTGAGGAGAAAATTGGTGGGTCTTTATCTTCCATGACAGCAATGTCTGACTTTCAAGGTTTTCAATCTGCTATGGGATTAGCTGATGCTGGTTATATTGGATCCAAATATACATGGACTAATAATCAAATTGGATCCTCACACATTCGAGCAAGACTGGACAGGGTTTTAGTCAACTCTCATCGGTTACAATCCAATCAAAATATGGCTGTAAAACATTTAATCAGAGGCCCTTCAGATCATGCTCCTATGCTCATACAAATTAATTCTACACTTGCTACTGCTCCGGGGAGATTTATATATCAACATATGTGGCATTTGCATGAGGGTTTTCTGGATTTTGTCAAAAGCAAATGGTGCAACTGTCCCTACACTGAAAGCCATCCATTCTTTCTTCTTCAGAGAAAGCTAAAGGACCTGAAGGCAGCGTTAAGAGTTTGGAACAAAGAAATATTTGGCAATATTAGTCAGGCCAGGGATGAAGCTGTAGCTCAGGCTGAGTTTGCTCAATCTTCTTTTGATGCCAACCCTACAGTAGATAACCGCATTAACCTTCAGAAGGCTAATGCTCACATGCGTCTTATTTTAGCCCGAGAAGAAGTATTCTGGTATCAAAAATCCAGAGTTCAGTGGCTAGCTTGTGGGGACCGAAATACCCAGTACTTTCATCAGTATACCAAGGTTAAAAGGTAGAGAAATCATATTCACAAATTGAAAATCAATGATGAATGGGTGGAGGACCATGACTCATTACTCAATGGTGCTGTTGATTACTTCAATAGACTATTAACCACTTAAAGCCATAATATTGATGAACACATTTTCTCAGTTATCCCTCGGCTGATAAATGAAGACCAAAATAGTATGCTATGTGCAATTCCCCTGGCCGAGGAAATTAAGACTTCTGTCTTTTTGTTATCTAGGAATAGTTGTCCGGGACCTGATGGGTTCACCGGGGGTTTCTTTACTTACTGCTGGGATATAATAGGAGAGGATGTTATAAGGGCTGTCCAGAGCTTTTTCCAAGGATGGGGTTTACCTTAAGGGGTTACATCTACTATTCTATGTCTCATCCCGAAGGTAAACAGCCCCTCTTCTTTTGCAGATTTTCGTCCAATTAGTCTATGCAATTTCATATACAAGGTTGTATCCAAAGTTATGTGTGACAGACTCAGACAAATACTGCCTCTCATTATATCTAACGAGCAAAGTGGCTTCATCAAGGGCAGACAAATTACTGATAACTTTCTGTTGGCCAAGGAAATGTTTATGGAGATTGATAGACCCATCAGAGGTCACAATATGTTTTTAAAACTTGATATGGCTAAAGCCTATGATCGGATAGAATGGGATTATCTTTTTAAGGTGCTGAAAAGCTTTGGATTTTCAAATAGGTTTGTTTCCTTGGTTGCTCAAATGTTGGTAAACTGCTGGTTCTCAATCTCCCTTAACGGACATACACGTGGCTATTTCAAATCTTCCAGAGGGGTCCGACAGGGGGACCCTATTGCACCTGCATTATTCATTATTGCTGAAGAAGTTCTGAGCAGAGGCTTGAGTAATTTGTTCTCTACTGGTCAGTGTTCATTCTATCATCTTCCTCGAGGAGTCCAACACATTTCTCACATTCTCTATGCAGATGACTCTATTATTTTTATGATTGGTGGCAGATCTTCTCTTAATCAGCTTCTGAAATTTCTTAAAAGATATGAGCTTTCCTCTGGTCAAAAAATCAATGCTCAAAAAAGCTGTTTCATGGTAGCTAAGCAGATGCCCCGAAGGTCCATTGATCGAATATGTCATTTAACCGGTTATCAGCACAAGACTGGCATCATAAAATAGTTGGGCATTCCTCTCTTTAAAGGAAGAGTTAAGAGTCTCCATTTCAAATATCTGTTAGACAAGTTAAATGCTAAGCTTGCTGGCTGGCAATGCAAACTGCTATCTCAAGCTGGAAGACTGACTTTAATTCGTTCAGTATTAGTATCCATTCCCATGTATTGTGCCAGTGTTGCTTCAATCCCTTACACCATACTTAGACAGATTGGGAAAATGTGTTCCAATTTCTTTTGGCAGGGATATGAAGATGTCCACAAGAAACACTGGATATCTTGGGAAAAAATGTATTGCCCCCTCTCTGAAGGTGGCTTAGGCATTCGAAGCCAATTAGACTCTCAACTATGTTTTTATGTCAAACAATTATGGTCAGCAGCACATAGTAATTCTCTCTGGGCAAAGTTTGTAAGAAGCAAATATCTATAAGGTTCTCATATAGTGTTGGAGTTGGATGGACGCAGTCTATCTCCAAGAAGTGTGGATCTAGAGGGGGGTGAATAGATCTACAGCCTAATTTAAAACCAGTTGTAGGTTCAAATGCGGAATAAAGGCAGATCTACTAAAATACTAAGTCGAGTGTCTAAACATAGCAAAAACATACGTGATCTGTGAAGATAATCAAGAGATTCAGTAAGAGCAAACTCACAAACACAATGCACACAAGATTTTAGGTGGTTTGGTCAATGACATACATCCACCCCACACTCAACCGAGTATGGCTTACTGCTGCGCAACACAGCTTGCGTCCGCTGGGCAATACAGCTTGGCCTACAAACCGCTGAGCAACACAGCTTGCTGTCCAGTGGAATCCTCCACTGCCCGCTGAGCAACACAGCTTGCTGTCCAGTGGAATCCTCCACTGCCCGCTGAGCAACACAGCTTGCTGTCCAGAGGATACACCTCTGCAAACCGCTGGGGAAGTACAGCTTAACCCGTCCGAGACCAAGTCTCGCCAGCTGAGGATTACAGCTTTACCTGTCCAGTGGAAACCTCCACTGCATCCGCTGACATACAGCTTGAATAAGGGATAAAGTGGAAAACAAAAATAGAATGAAACAGCAATCGGAAAGCTGTAAATGAAGAACACAATATAGCTCTCAACAGAGCAGACTGGCCTGGATTTGATCCACGGTCCAGTGAACAAATCTTCAGACTTCACTCTTCATCTCTCGATCTCACTGTCTCTCTTTCTTTCTCTCTTTCTTTCTCTCTGTATCTTCTTCTCTTCTTCTTTCTCTTTTCTTTTTCTATCTGGATCGTGGCTACTTTTCAGACTGGACGTATATTCTTCGCCAACTCGATCATCTTCTTCAGAAGATGAAGACTGATATTTATAACAGCAGCAGCTGGATAAGGGCGCGTGGCTTCCACGTTTTCCCGCCCAAGGAATTCTCCAGATTCGAGATGCTTCCATCCACATGGCAGCATCTGGTCACCTTGTCCTCCTGGGATCACGAGCCATGTCAGCAATCTCAGTAGAGAGTCCCTGTCAAACAGAGTATCGGATGATCAGGTTGAAGAACAACTCTGTATAGACTTATCAAAAGAACTTAGTTGTATAGACTTGACCAAAAACCTGAGACACTAACGAAGACACTGGACTGACACTAACTCGAAGACGAAAGATAAAACTGACACGAAGTGTGGTCACAAGGCGAGACAGACACGGAGTCTAGGAAAGACAACACGAGGACACAATACGGAAACGACACGAAGACAACTCGATGATACAAACACAGAAACAACAGAAACCGACACGAAGTGTGGTTTCAACATACGAAAGAAACGAAGTCTAGGAAAATGACACGAAGTCATGAGAGGAAAAACGACACGAAGTCATGAGAGGGAAAACGACACGAAGTCATGAGAACAGCACGAGGTGAAAACGACACGGGCTGACCACGACACGAAGACAGAAACAAAAATTGACACGGGTTGAAAACAACACGAAGACGAAAATCGAAATTGACACGGGTTGAAAACAACACGAAGACGAAAATAGAAGTTGACACGAGTTGAAAACAACACGAAGACGAAGAACAGAAATTGACACGGAGTGTGGTCAAGGCGAGAAGGACACGAAGTCTAAAAAGAAAAACAGCACGAAGACATTGAATGCAACAGTGCAATGTATAGACTTTAAATCCAATGCAAAAGGCTGTACCGACTTCATGAACAGTGCATGATTGTACTGGACGATGTATACACTTAGCCTATGCAGACCAGTCTGATGTATAGACTTTAAAGAAACACATGCTACAGTGCAATGTCTAGACTTGCTATGCCTTCGCCAAATGCATGCTACAGTCCACTGTATGGACTTAGAAGAATGATGCATGAGACGCTCAATGTATCGACCTTGAGCTTGCTATGCAGTGTAAAGACTTAGAGCATAAACGCCACGATGCAATGTATAGACATGCTATAAGATGCAGAATGAGACGCTGAAGTCTGTATAGACTTCACCCAGACACTGCATAACACTATGATGCACAATGTATAGACTATGCATATAACAGAAGTCTAACACAAACAATATATCAGTCATACACGTGCATTCTCCATCTGATATACCAGTCACAGTCATGTTGCTATCATCAAAACACAATGTCATCAAAACACTCATGTGTTGCTATCATCAAAACACAACAGCATTGCTATCATCAGATCAACATAGCACATGCTTGTGCCTAGGGGGTACAACATTCTCCCCCTTTTTGATGATGGCAACACACTGTGACAGTGAGTCACACACAAAATTTTCTCCCCCTTTGACATGATCAAAAAGAGAAAGACAGTAAAAACACGAGTGCAACATGGTAATATGAATGCAAATACCCGTAGAACAAGAAACTCCCCTGAAGATAGGACTCCCCTTGAATGAATTCTCCCCCTTTTAAGTGGGATATTGTGTTCAAGAAATCAGATATACAAAGGGAAAGATCAAGAACTCATCTGACTGGCATTCTGAACAAGTAGTTCAGGAATAAGCATTCTAAAGCACAGAGTCTTCATTCATATGAATTTAGAAACTACTTTCAGATAGAAGTCTGGTTTAAAGGTGATAAATTTTGAGTTCATGCACTACAATCAATGGATAAGTTGGCTGTGCATGATAAAACAATAAACCATAATCATATTTGCATG
Organism: Amorphophallus konjac; assembly: GCA_022559845.1. NCBI lineage: Eukaryota > Viridiplantae > Streptophyta > Magnoliopsida > Alismatales > Araceae > Amorphophallus > Amorphophallus konjac. The sequence continues at coordinate 182,969,734 of CM040123.1, read as the reverse complement.
AAAGATGCAGTTTCAAAATATCCTACTTTCGTATACTCATTTAAAAGTTGTTAAGAGATGCTAGGTCATGTATTGAAAATAAACAAATTGACATCCATGAATTTTCTTTTGAAGGAACAGCATTTTTTTAGTAATGTTTCATTTAGGGCATTCAGGTACCAAAAGTCTTTTTGCATAAGGGTATACGTTTATCAGACGCCAATACCCCTAGATACTCAACATGATGGACCATCTGGCCTATGATCAACCTCAATAGAATTGATTGACACCTTTTTGTGTGAGGGTACACGTTTATTGGACGCCAGTTACCCCCAGGTACTCAGTGAAAACAACCTACTGTTTTGATCATTTTATACAGAGATAGCTGATACACTTCATGACATGAGTGTTGTCCACTTCTTTGATGGATCACTCAGTTTCTCAGTGATTTACCAGTCATTGCTCTGCCAATGTTAATTTTCAATGATTTTCAATATTTTTTAATATCTTTCTTAGCTGTCCTTTATATGTTTCAGAATGACTTGTTTAAGGACAATACACATACTTAGCTTCTCTAACATGATTTCAGATGAGTTTTCAGATTTCAGATATGATTAGCTTTGTCTGACATGAAATAAGAAAGGGGTTGAGAGTTTTATCAATTTTCAGCTTTCTTATTTACAGATTGTAATCTTTAAACTTCAATGATTATAAAATTTAAACCATTAAGTCAGTCTTTAAGCAATTTAAAATTCTTATAAGAGAAGAAGTCTGTTTTCTATTGCTTAGAAATCAGAACTTACTAACAGATTGCCATAATTCAGACTCAATCATTTAGAGTCAAGGATGAAATGATTCAATAGAATTGATGACCACTCTGAATTTCTAACAGTACTCCCCCTGTCTATATGCGTGTAATTTTGCTAATGAATGACAAGAATTAAATGAGAGAGAGCTTATACATAGATCATGAATGAATGATATGCAAAGGCATGCAAAGACTCAACAAGCTCCCCCTGAATATATGCAATGTCTTCTCTGAAAATTGAACAAGGGATTTTGAAATTCATGCTCATTCAGACTGCCCTATCAATCAATATAACCCATGGTACTAGGCGGAGAACATGATCTCAATGACCATCTCACACATAGCAAGAGCCTCCAGACAAATTTCCCTGCCCTTTAGTAGCTTACCATTAATATACCACGGTTATGCAGAGAAAAGCAGTTCAAAGCAGTTTTAATATGCATGTGATTTTAGACACATTTATGACTAAATGATATGTAATGATGATCATGAAAAGTATGAGTGTCATGCATGATCATGAGTCTGTTGCAACATCGAGCATTCACAAAACCAGCAGAGAGTTTATTCATTAGAGAGCATCATTCGGGAGCAATCAACTTTTCACGATAATTCAATTTCTAGCATTCAGTGTACACAGTGCAATAACATGCAAAGAGAAAAGAATCATAAGCTTTTGTGCAAAATTTAAATTCAGTAGCTGAGTCTGGAATGCAGACTGATCAGCTAGACAAGAAGAGAAAGTCAGGAGTTAACTAATCAGATTGACATTACTTTCTCAATTCAATTCTGAAGAAAAGTCACTTACCTGCTTTACCTGACTGATTTATTTTTACCCTTAGTGTTCCATCAGATTGTTGACAAGGCCTCCAATCTCTTTTAGCTTTTGAATTTATGGCCTTATCTCCTGTCATATGCCTGAAGCAGCCACTATCCAAGTACCACAGATTTGTCCTTGGCTGCCAGACATACTTGCACACACAATCAGGTAGATGAGTTTGGAACCCAAGTCTGATTGGGCTCCAGAGAATATGGAATAGAAGTAAAGCAAGACAGCAGACCTTTTGGTATCCACATTTGTTTGAAAGGATTTTGTTCAGTGGATCTTACATATTTCTTTCTATTGTTGTTCCTTTTCTTTTTGTTAATTTTCTTCTTATTTACACCAGCATGATTATTGACAGTATTGTTTCTTTGCCAGTGCCTTGGCCAGGGTGTGTTCACAAAGTTTTTGCCATAGTAGTTCCTGGGCTGACTGAAATAATGCATATTTCTAGGTGACCAGTTTCCATACCCACTCACCCAGTTTCTAGTGTAAGGTCTATGATATTGTGTAGCCTGATATGCAAGACCTGCAAACCTTCCCGGAGTTCTAGTCCAACCTGATCTATTGAAATAGGTTGGCTGTGCATTGTAGTAAGTCTGAGCTCTGGGTTGATAGAAATAATTTGGTTGACTCCTGGCAGCATTCTGTCTCCCCTGTACTTTGGACCCTGCTGACCTATTCATGGGTGTGTATTAGGTCTTCTTCAGATGTGATGGTGATGGTGGAGACTTTGTGGCCTTGTCATGGGGTTTATATGACTGTTTAGGTTGACCCCTAACCTGTGATTGAACCTTGGGATTTTGCTTGGATGTGCTGGCTCTACTTGGCTCATTAACCTTTTGTTTGCCCTTTTCCTCAGCACTGGGCCTTTTCAGATTAGCAGTTTTGTTCATTGAAATGGTTGAGTTCATGCTAATTAGAGGTCCCTTTTCTTTTTGAGCAACAAATGAAATCGTTTTCATCCCAAATGTTTTTGTTGCACTAGAATTAAATCCTAGGCCCTCTTTTCTGAAATTAACCTTTGACCCTAACAAAGCATTTAGATTCTCTGTACCTTGGGTCATTTTCTCAATGGTCTTAAGCTTGTCCTCATTGTCCTTTTGAATATCTTCAACAGAATTCTTAAGTTCAGTATTTACAATTTGGACAGCTTCATATTTCTCATTCACCAACTTCATCTCACTCTCATATTTTTGAATTTTCATTTTCCATTCATCAATTTCCTTTTCTAACCTCACATTCTCTTCCCTAGAAATTTTTAACTCATTCTTGATTTCTTCTGATTCAGAACATGTGAGTTTGAGTTTATTATTTTCAGCTTCAATACATGCAATTTTATCAGACAATGAGGTATCATTTTGCATGGAATTGATTTTTCTTTTTAAATGCCTATTTTCCCTTCTAATATCATCTGCTTGATCAGCTAGTTTATGATAGGCATCTATCCATTCAACGATAGTAAGATTATTAAATGGAGAAGTTACCTCATCTAAATCTTCCTCTGTGTCTTCAGAGCTAGTTGCCATGAGACAGATGGGTTTTTCAGCTTCAACTTCACTGTCCGAAGTATTGCTGAGACAACCTTCATCCTCATCGCTCCATGTGCTGATCATGGCTCTTCCTTTCGTGTTCTTTCTGTTTGATTTGTCCTTGTGCTTCTGGTTCTCCGGACAGTCAGCTTTCTGATGGCCAGAGTTCCTGCATTGGTAACACACGTAAGTTCCATATTGATTTGCAGGTTTAGATTTATACCTTGTGTCCTGCCGGCCGCCACTATGGTTCCTTCGGTTGAATTGTCCTTCTTCTCTCCTGAGGAACCGCCTGAACTCTTTAGTCATCATAGCCATCTCAGTATGAGTTATGTCTTGTTCATTCAAGCTCTCCTCGGATGATGATCTGCTAGAGTTGGATCGGTTTGATTTGTTGGATTTGCTAGCACCAGCCTTCAGTGCGATCGGCTTCCTCTTCTCTTCAGCTTCATCTACCTTCGGCAGATTCATCTCATATGCCATTAGAGATCCAATTAGCTCATCTGCCCTTGTATTATGCAGATCTCTTGACTCTTCCATGACTGTGGCCTTGGTGTGCCAAATTGGAGTCAAGGATCGCAAGATCTTCCTGACTACTTCATACTCAGAATATTTTTTCCCGAAGCCTCTGAGACCATTTGTGATAATAGTCAGCCGAGCATACATTTCCTTGATGGTCTCATTAGGCTTCATCTTGAAGGCTTCGTATTCTGAAACCAGTAGATTGGTCTTAGTCTCTCTGACTTGTGAAGTCCCCTCATAGATGACTTCAAGTGCATCCCACATTTCCTTCGCTGAGGAGCAGGCAGATATTCGTGAGAACTCGGTGCGATGCAGAGAGCACTGGATTGCATTGATTGCACTCCATTTGAGCGTGGACCTTCTGATTTCTTCCTTAGTCCATACATCTTCATTTGGAGACAGCTCGAAAGGTCCCTTGCTAACTACCTTCCAAATTTCATAATCTTTAGCCCTCAAAAATACCTGCATACGATGCTTCCAGTATGCGTAGTTGGTTCCATCGAAGTACGGGGGCTTGGATGTAGAGTGTCCTTCAGCTACCATCCCTCTTCCGTCCATCTGTGCTTATCCTCTTCGGGCGGTAAGTCCCTGTAGAAGAGTCTAGGCTCTGATACCAAGTGTTGGAGTTGGATGGACGCAGTCTATCTCCAAGAAGTGTGGATCTAGAGGGGGGTGAATAGATCTACAGCCTAATTTAAAACCAGTTGTAGGTTCAAATGCGGAATAAAGGCAGATCTACTAAAACACTAAGTCGAGTGTCTAAACTTAGCAAAAACATACGTGATCTGTGAAGATAATCAAGAGATTCAGTAAGAGCAAACTCACAAACACAATGCACACAAGATTTTAGGTGGTTCGGTCAATGACCTACATCCACCCCACACTCAACCGAGTATGGCTTACTGCTGCGCAACACAGCTTGCGTCCGCTGGGCAATACAGCTTGGCCTACAAACCGCTGAGCAACACAGCTTGCTGTCCAGTGGAATCCTCCACTGCCCGCTGAGCAACACAGCTTGCTGTCCAGTGGAATCCTCCACTGCCCGCTGAGCAACACAGCTTGCTGTCCAGAGGATACACCTCTGCAAACCGCTGGGGAAGTACAGCTTAACCCGTCCGAGACCAAGTCTCGCCAGCTGAGGATTACAGCTTTACCTGTCCAGTGGAAACCTCCACTGCATCCGCTGACATACAGCTTGAATAAGGGATAAAGTGGAAAATGAAAATAGTATGAAACAGCAATCGGAAAGCTGTAAATGAAGAACACAATAAAGCTCTCAACAGAGCAGACTGGCCTGGATTTGATCCACAGTCCAGTGAACAAATCTTCAAACTTCACTCTTCTTCTCTCGATCTCACTGTCTCTCTTTCTTTCTCTCTTTCTTTCTCTCTGTATCTTCTTCTCTTCTTCTTTCTCTTTTCTTTTTCTATCTGGATCGTGGCTCTCTGTATGGACTTTTCTTCTCGCCAACTCGATCATCTTCTTCAGAAGATGAAGACTGATATTTATAACAGCAGTAGCTGGATAAGGGCGCGTGGCTTCCACGTTTTCCCGCCCAAGGAATTCTCCAGATTCGAGATGCTTCCATCCACGTGGCAGCATCTGGTCACCTTGTCCTCCTGGGATCACGAGCCATGTCAGCAATCTCAGTAGAGAGTCCCTGTCAAACAGAGTATCGATGATCAGGTTGAAAAACAACTCTGTATAGACTTATCAAAATAACTTCGTTGTATAGACTTGACCAAAAACGTGAGACACTAACGAAGACACTGGACTGACACTAACTCGAAGACGAAAGATAAAACTGACACGAAGTGTGGTCACAAGGCGAGACAGACACGGAGTCTAGGAAAGACAACACGAGGACACAATACGGAAACGACACGAAGACAACTTGATGATACAAACACAGAAACAACAGAAACCGACACGAAGTGTGGTTTCAACATACGAAAGACACGAAGTCTAGGAAACACGACACGAAGACATGAGAGGGAAAATGACACGAAGTCATGAGAGGAAAAACGACACGAAGTCATGAGAGGGAAAACGACACGAAGTCATGAGAACAGCACGAGGTGAAAATGACACGGGCTGACCACGACACGAAGATAGAAATAGAAATTGACACGGGTTGAAAACAACACGAAGACGAAAATCGAAATTGACACGGGTTGAAAACAACACGAAGATGAAAACAGAAGTTGACACGAGTTGAAAACAACACGAAGATGAAGAACAGAAATTGATACGGAGTGTGGTCAAGGCGAGAAGGACACGAAGTCTAAAAAGAAAAACAGCACGAAGACATTGAATGCAACAGTGCAATGTATAGACTTTAAGTCCAATGCAAAAGGCTGTACAGACTTCATGAACAGTGCATGATTGTACTGGACGATGTATACACTTAGCCTATGCAGACCAGTCCGATGTATAGACTTTAAAGAAACACATGCTACAGTGCAATGTCTAGACTTGCTGTGCCTTCGCCAAATGCATGCTACAGTCCACTGTATGGACTTAGAAGAATGATGCATGAGACGCTCAATGTATCGACCTTGAGCTTGCTATGCAGTGTAAAGACTTAGAGCATAAACGCCATGATGCATTGTATAGACATGCTATAAGATGCAGAATGAGACGCTGAAGTCTGTATAGACTTCACCAAGACACTGCATAACACTATGATGCACAATGTATAGACTATGCATATAACAGAAGTCTAACACAAACAATATATCAGTCATACACGTGCATTCTCCATCTGATATACCAGTCACAGTCATGTTGCTATCATCAAAACACAATGTCATCAAAACACTCATGTGTTGCTATCATCAAAACACAACAGCATTGCTATCATCAGATCATCATAGCACATGCTTGTGCCTAGGGGGCACAACATATAGCAGAGAGTAAAACTCCATTCCCGGCTGGCATTAAAACTGCTGATTTTGAAAAAGCCCGGTCTCTTCTCTTGGCCAATTCCAGAATGATAGTTTTTGATGGTGCCTCCACTAGATTTCTGAAAGATAATTGGTACAAGAATAAGTCATTGATAGATACTCTCAATATTCACTCCTCTTCTATTGAAGATTGTTCTGTTCAAGAAGCAATATCAAATTTTCACCATCCTGCTTGGCTACTATTGGAGAATCATCCTCTGAGAGATGAACTACAGAGTTTTACTATTCAAAATGGATCATTGATAGATACTCTCAATATTCACTCCTCTTCTATTGAAGATTGTTCTGTTCAAGAAGCAATATCAAATTTTCACCATCCTGCTTGGCTACTATTGGAGAATCATCCTCTGAGAGATGAACTACAGAGTTTTACTATTCAAAATGGAGAGGATACACCTGTTTGGTCCCTTACTAATTCAGGTACATTTAGTATCAAATCTACATACAACTTCATCAAAAGACAAATATCAGTATCAACTCAAGGAAATATGTTCAGTAAAATTTGGAATCCAAGATTCCCTCTCCGAGCTTCTTTGTTTTGCTGGAAATTACTGAAAAATGCAGTCCTTGTGGATAGAGAATACAAAGCTGCGGTATCTCTATTGCATCAAGCTATGTATGCTGCCTTAGCTCTCATGAAACAGAGGATGAAAATCATTTATTTGTTGACAGTGATGTGGCCAAATTTTTATGGAGTAAATTTGCTCCTTTACTTATCAATTCCTGCTTGGAAGCTTCCAATATCAGAAATAGATTAAGACTAGCCATTAATGAGGTAACCCTGAGCAAACCGAAAGGCTTCATATCTTTGCTGCTGTCAATCATGATAACTTGGGTGATCTGGAAATTCAGATGCCAAGTCAAAAACGAAGGCAATGGAACCAGTTTTGGAATAATCTCGGAACAGATCCTTGTTGACATAAAGTTCATTATTAACCAGATCAGATTTAAATATGGTCCTAGCAATGAATATCGGATCATTCTACAAGAATTTGGCATCTCAGTAAATAGTTGCCATCCATCATATGTTACTGTTATTTGGAAAGCTCCGGTCTCTGACTTTTCTTTAAATGTAGATGGGGCTAGCAAAGGTAACCCCGGTCCATCTGGGGGTGGTGGATGCTTCAAAAATCAGCATGGACAGCTAAAATTGGGTTTCTCAGACTACTATGGTGTTGGATCCAACATGGTGGCAGAGGGTCGGGCATTGCTAGATGGTCTTTGTCTAGCACAGCATCATAACATTACCATTTCAGATATCTTTACTGATTCTCAAGCTTTGATCGCCTTGCTACAAAAGAACAAGGAGCCTCCTTGGTCTCTTCTCCCCTGGTGGCAGCCCCTGCAACAATTTTTTTTCTCTTGTCATTGCCCCATTATACACACATATAGAGAAGGGAATCAGCTAGCTGATGCACTCGCCAATCATGCTGTGCAAGCAAGAAGCAATTCAGAATTTTTCTCGATTAGAGAGCTACCACCAATAGCTAAAGGCTATGCTATTGCGGATGTCAATGGCATCCCTAACTTTCACAGGAGGATTGTATAGCTTTCTTTTTTCATTTCCCATCTCTTTGTATTTTAGAGGCTTGGCCTCCTGTGAACATGTACACATCATTTGGTAAATCAATAAAATAAAGCATCAAGTAGTGATTTGGTGGAGTGAGAACATTCCCTTCCTCTGGAATGGGGGTGCACTCTCCCTTCTTCCTACTCGATGACTTGGCTTTACATAAAAAAAATTAGGTCATATTCCTAGTTATGTCCTTACATTCATGATAATGGTTATATTGTGCATCAAACATGGTAGATTTCATGTCTTACATGTTTTAGTAACTATTTTAAATCTTATGCTAATTTCATGCCAAAACACTATAGTTTTGTACTTAAAAGAATTTCCATGAATTTGATTGCACTTGAACTATGATTTGGCACGTTCCCTTCTCACCTTATTTTTGTTTTATAAGTCACATATAGCGCGTATTCCGGTACGTTGCTATTAGTTACACTTGCACATGATAGGAACACTCTTTTAGACTTGTGATCCTCTCCGTTGGATATTCTTTCCACCAGACTAGGTGATCATGTTTCAAGACATCCGTAAGTCTCCGCGAGCCTAGGATTTCCACTAGGACGCCGAGCTGGTTGTACCTTAAAAGCCCAATGGATTAGGAAGCACTTGAGTTTCTCGCATTTTTCTTGCACTCTGGACTAGCCGCGGCTCTCAGGCAACTGCCTACTCATAGTAGCTGTTGATCTGTGACCGTGTCTTGCCTGCAGTTTCACTGCATCGACTCTTTTTTTCTCTCTAGCGTCGACTCTACTTAAAAGTGGTTCTTGCATGACCGCTATCTTCAAGAAACGGTCTCTTCTTGACCGCATTCTCCCAGTTCATGTCTAACCCGTGGTTTGACCTAAGGGGTTAAGTCTACTCTATTCCTAGGTGGTCTTTTAATTATCTGGAACCCAAAACCTTATTCAATAAGTTATTAATAATCTATGAAAATTTATCAATGTACCGTTATGCTACCGGATTGCTTCCGTAGCATGACATTGTCTTTAATTTATCCTTGAATTCTCATGGTTCATATTTGGTACGTTCTTACCTTGGTATTTGCTATCATGAACTTATTATTGAACTTTACATTATCGACGAAACTTTATTATTTACTCGTGGAAGTAGCTTGATTTATAACTTGAAGATGTAAGAGCGGGCACGGACAGTGTCCAAGGGCTCGACACTAGCCCCCTCGGCAGATGGCCGAAAACATACAGTAAATCATGGGGTATGATGAACACTGGCGTCGCATTACGCTGGGAGTACTTTTTTTATAAACGGGTGAAATCCACGAGGCTATCTTATGAAATTACATGCTTGCTAATAAATTCTTGTTACATGACTTTCTAGTACATAGCCTATATGGCTGTGAAAAGTACATTCTCGTTACATTCTAGTATATTCTCATTACATGAAAGGCCACATTATATTCTTAATTTATCATGCTCTCATTCTACATGAATTCTCATATCTCTATAGTCTATACCTTGTTACTTGTATTATTATATTAGTTTTATCGCGTGTTTCATCGTATTTCTTCTATCTTACCTTCTAGAGCTAAATTGCTAATTACTTAAATATTACCTTCATGTTGATACGAAGATACCTACTAGGCAAGTGTGCTCATTCCCTATTTTTCTAATCTTTTTAGGAAACTCTAGTGGATCGGATTCTGACTACTCGAATGACGGATCCGAGGGCGAGAGCGAATGAAGAACAAGAGAAACCCTAGAATGCTAGAGTGTTTTGAGTCGATTATGTAATTTTCTTTTTATTGAGTCTAGTGCGACGTTATGTCAAGAAGTCAAGTGTCTTTGTAAACTTATGATCATTATTCAATAAGATTGGATTTTGATTAAATATTGTGCATTCCTCTTTTATGTGTGGATGTTATAGCGCTCTGATTATCAGGCTAGCGTGAGGCTTACCATGCCGACTGTTCACGTTCCCGACTTGTTTTCGATGCATATCTCGCGACGTGTTAGTTAAGTTGGTATCAGAGCCTAGGCATAAGTAAGTTCTAGGAAAATATCATTTCATTGGCTAAGTCTAAGGTTTAAGGACCCATACCTATGAACTAGGAAAGAAATTTTTGAACGCATGTGAGAATTGGGTAGAGCCTGGGATGAGATAGTTATTTAGAAATTTATCTTTAGGTAAATCCTCCCAAATTCCAAGGAAATAGCTAAGTGTTTATTTTATCAGGCACCTCATTTCACTACAGGAAAAGGCGCTAATAGCGACGGAAATTTCAGACGGGAATTTGACCGTCGGAATATCAGTCGGTATTTGCAACGGATAAGACGGTCAAAGGGCAAGTCAGAATATCCGTCGGAACTTCCACCCCCATTTACAACAAACATATATCCGTCGAAAATTTCATTTGAGTTTCAGATGGAAATATAAGTGGTTGGAATTTCCGTCTGACGTTTGTGATGGAATTCTCCCCGTCTGAAATCCATCGGACATAATTTCATTTCCCTACCCTCGAGCCTCTCACCGTGCCTCTCACTATGCTCTCCCTCTCTCCGATGGTGTCTCTCTCCGGTGGTTTCTCCCTTTGGCGATCGGCGACGGCGGCAGCTGTGACGACGTCGGCGACCTCTGCGCCTAGGTATCCCTCCGGTGGCCCTCTCCCTCTCCCACTCTCCCTCTCTCATCGTCGATCCCTCTCCGGCCTCTCCCTCTCTGAAACTCTCCCTCTCTCGCCATCCCTCTCTCACCGGCCCTCTCCCTCCCTCTCTCATCGTCGATCCCTCTCCGGCCTCTCCCTCTCTAAAACTCTCCCTCTCTCATCGTCCCTCTCTCACCGGCCCTCTCCCTCTTTCACATCCCTCTCCCACTCTCCCTCTCCAGCCCTCTTCTCCCTCTCTAGCCCTCTCCCTCTCTCACCATCCCTCTCTCACCGGCCCTCTCCCTCTCACCGGCCCTTTCCCTCTCTCACCGACCCTCTCCCACTCTCCCTCTCCGGCCCTCTCCCTCTCTCACCATCTCCCTCTCCCACTTTCCCTCTCTCATCGTCTCCCTCTCTCACTCTCAGTGTCTCCCTCTCCCTTTCCCACTCTCACCGTCTCCCTCCATTCTCACCCTCTCCTTGTCTCGGTCTCCCTCCCTCCCTTTCCCTTTCCCTCTCCCTCTCCATCTATCTCTAAGACATGGTGGCAGTCACATAGGGGGATGAATGATCCCCCCGTCTCCCTCTCCCTCACTCTATCTCCCCTCTCTATCTGTGTCTGCAGTCACAGAGATGAAGGGGCCGAGCCCCTCTGTCTCCTTCTCCCTCTCCGTCTCTCTCTAACACATGCACACCCTATTTCTCTGTCTCTAACAGTAATAAAATTTTCATGCAGGCCTATTAGCATCGGGGACAGCAACGAACTTTGTTCTATTTTTTCGACAACTTTTTGCCAATAAATGGTCAATAAAATATCATTTTGAAAAAAATTATTATTTGATTTTAATTTATTCCATATGATTTAAACTTATTATTATTTATTATTATTATGTGGGTGTGTGTGTAAATTTATCCTTTGAATTTACTATTTATTATAATGTGGGTGTATGTTCGGGAAAGGGAGGGGGATCGAGCCGGTGGGGAGGGGAGGGGGTATAGTGTGGAGGGCGGGGGGTTCGGGAGAGGGAGGGGGGCACATTGGGGAGGGGACGGTGGCGGTCGGTAGGGGACGGGAGGGTGGGCAAAGGAGGGGGGGCACAGAGGGGAGGGGAGGGGAGGTCGGTGGGGGCGTTCAGGGAGGGGGCACAAGGCTCCGAGAGGGTGGGGGAGTTCCAGTGGGGGGGAGGGGGGGTCAGGGAGGGAGCATAGGGCTCCCGAAGGTGGGGGTTCAGGGAGGGGGCACAGGGCTCCGGGAGGGTGGGGGGTTCCAGTGGGGGGGGAGGGGGAGGTTTGTGTGGGGGGGGGGGAGTTCAGGGAGGGGGCTCCGGGAGGGTGGGGGGGTTCCGGTGGGGGGGGGGAGGTCGGTGGGGGGGGTCAGGGAGGAGGCATAGGGCTCCGGGAGTGTGCGGGGGTTCCGGTGGGGGGGGGGAAGGGGGAGGTCGGTGGGGGGGTTCAGGGAGGTTAAAATGGGTGTTTAGAACTGAGACTTGCCTCATTTGAATTGGCATAACATTGGGTTTGAATCGACAGATTACTTATTCATGGACCTTTTATTTTTCTGAATTGAAACAGAGATTGTTTAGGTTTTACAAATCTTGGCCTAAAATTCAGATTTCATTCTACAATTTTGAGATAGACCCAATCTACCACTTGGTATTCAATCTCAGTGCGATGTTTATTAGCATTTCGTAACATCCGCTGCAGAGCTTTCTCCAAATTAAGTCTAAGCTCCCTGAGAATATCATTTCTGGAACATAGATCAGTGTCGACTTCTGGACAATCAGCCAAGTCAGGGACATAAGAAAGAACAGTGGGAGGAGGTATGCCATAGACAGCCTCAAATGGAGTCATTCAGATGGTTGAATGATAGGATGTGTTGTAGAAGTACTCTGCCCAAGATAACAATAAAGCCCATTGTTGAGGTTGCTGGGAACAGAAACAGCGTAGGTAAGTCTCGAGGCATCTGTTCACCACCTCGGACTGGCCATCAGTCTGGGGGTGGTATGATGTACTCATGTGCAATTGAACCCCTTGCAGAGTGAATAGTTGTTGCCAAAAGTTGCTGCAGAAAATTGAGTCTCTATCTGAGATAATGACAGTAGGCAAGCCATGTAGACGTACAATTTCTTTAGCAAATAGAAGTGCTACAGTATTGTCAGTGTATGGATGCTTTAATGGCAGGAAATGAGCATATTTTTATAGCCGGTCGACCACAACAAATATAGATGTCCATACATGTGATTTGAGCAATCCATCAATAAAATCCATAGACATGGAAGACCAAGTAGTAGTTGGAATAGGTAAAGGCTGTAATAGTCTAGCTGGCGGTTGGGTGGAGTACTTACACGTTTGACAAATGTCACAGTTTCTGATGAAAATTTTAATGTCAGTGGTCATGTGAGGCCAATAAAAACTCTGACGAATGGTGTGTAATATTTTATGAAAACTAGCATGACCCCCAATGGGAGATAAATGGTAGGTGTGCAGAATTTTTGGTATATTTGAATGAGCTGAGTGGAGGAGAATTTTTCCTCTGTAATACAGCAATCCACCCTTGTAACTATAAACCATTCTGTCCAACTGTCCTGATTCCCATTCCTGGAGTTTTTGTGTCAGGATATCATCTGAAGAATATGTAGCCTTCAGGCCCTCCAACCAATTGAGAATAATAACTGATATGCCACAAACAGTGACCACATCACATTGTCTAGACAAAGCATCAGCCATAATATTGGAGGAGCCCTATTTGTATTCCAAAGTGAAATCCAGCCCCATGAGTTTTACTAACCATCATTGTTGTTGAGGTGTAGTGAGCTTCTGAGTGCGTAAATATTTGAGGCTCTGATGATCAGTGCGAATAATAAAACTATTTCCCAAAAGGTAATGTCTCCATTTCTGTATAGCAAAGATGACTGCCGAGAGTTCTCTGTCTCCAAAAAAAAAACTAACTTGGAGTAAGTCAAATGCAAAAGGCCAATGATGCACTTTGAAGCCCCTTGTTTCAAGAACCATTATCCAGTTTGGACTGTTATGCAAAAAAAGGGAGAATGAATGAAGCCCCATGTCTATTAACATATCAATGGCTCTCATGAGTACTCATCCAAATATCCCACCCAAGAAAAAGGAAATATAGAATTAATTTTTGTAGCCAAATGTTTTCTGCAATCACTCTTTTAATTGCATTTCCCATCCGACTATTGAAAACTGAGCTGGAAAGAATATGTGAATGTTCTAAAGTTCCAAATAGTCATTGAGTAACTAGGCGCGTGAAGTAGAAATATATGCTGGGGTTGAACATATCACTACACACAGCTAATGTTTACAAAGTATGGCGAAGTTGAATGGGATTCATATTTTCTTCGATTCATTGGGTGATAGACATGTTTATCACTTTTTAAACTTCAGTTATATGTTCGTGTTGTGTTCATTGGCTGCTAGGATCCGTGATGGCGCAAAGGGGGGAGGCGTGGTCCCAGCCAGAGCTGGCCATAGGGGCCCTGGAAGTGCGGTGTGGAGCACTGCCCCCTCCAGTAGATGCGGTCCCCGGTGCATCGAGAGTAGCAGATAATTTTGATTTGTCCACCCAGTTTCTGACATTGGCTCAGGGAGCACTGTTGCCAGTTTCCCTGTATTGAGCAAGGTTCAAGGATTTGAGCCATTATGCACCTACGGCCATGGCGGATCCGTGATTTTTGACTCAATAGTTCATTGCTGGACTGAGGCCAGAGATTCGTCGGACCCTCATGGCGTCGGGGGTCACCGACGTGGAGGTAGCGTTCCGGACGGTGACAATTTTGGAGGTAGAGCTGCTGCGCGCCCAGGAGCGTGGTCGGGCATTATAATTCCAGCAGGGTCTCCCTCATATGGTTCAGGAGGATCCAGTGGCATCCTCTTCCCCTGTCCGTGGTCCTTGTCGACGGAACAGGAGAAGGCGTCGGCAGGCGGCTCGGGGTGGTGTAGGGCGTAGGCTTCAGCGACAGGAGAGCATGTTAAGGGAGGCCTCGGAGGAGTCTGTGCAGCAGCCAGCCACGAGGCGACCACGACATCAGTGAGGCGGGTGATTGTAATTTGGCCATGGCAGAGGCGCTCTTGTATAGAAGTTATGGCTTCAATTTTTGTCTAGCTTCTGCCAGTTGGAGTATGTCCCAAGACTTTGTACTTTTCTTTTTGTTAAAGTGTAGCTTTGGAACTTGTATATATCTGGACATGGCTACCACACTCTTGTATAAAACCCCTTGCACTATACGTATATGTGAAAACCCCCCTAATCATTCAAGAGTTTTTCCAAGCAACCCCTTAGAATATGGTGTATATGTAAAAAACCCCTTGCACTATTTGTATATGTGAAAAACCCCCTAATCTTTCAAACACTTTAAAATTATCACCTGTAATACCATTGAGTTAACATACGTTAACTACAAATGTCTTTCATGCTAAATTTCTACTGTGATCATCTAATGAAGATGTGGTGGCCTATATGTGTGCATGTTCTGTTGTTAGGGGGTGAGGTGGCCTTTCTGTGATTTCAAACTTTATGGATTTTAATTGCATATAAATGTGTTTTTAAATCTGATTTTAACAGAAAATTGATGTTGATTTGACTGAAAAATGTGGATTATTTAGCTTTGATGTTCTTCATTTGAATATTTTTGTAAATTAGATGTTATTTAATTTGATGTATGCATAATGATAAGTGCGATGTTATTTACTTTTATGTTATATAAATACATGGGGTATTCACTGTGAGCTGAGGTGCGTGGGTGCCACCTAACATTTTACGCACCTCAGGAGAGCGTGTTAAAACCGTGTCAATGAACCTTCCCGTTCAAGACTTTGGGATTGATGTGTATGTTCTCATTTTTTTACGAGAATGTATATATCTACCTCAAACTCTTGAATTGTCATGTTTAGACAGTCTGTGAATTTTTGATCGCACATAGGCAATCATTTACTATATGTGTTTGTATGGTTTGTTGAGAATTTCGGTTGCATCTCCTCACTCTTCTCTGATATACCATTATTGATTTTGAAGTGGTTTCTTAACCACTTACTTGTAAGTGTTTAAGAAAATTTTAAAATCAATAAATATTTTTGGTATATCGAAGAAGTGTGGGGGAGATGCTGCCGAAATTTTCAGCAAATCGTGCAACACATATAGTAAGTGATTGTGCGATCAAACCTTCATGGATGTGTTAATAAGTGATAATCTAATTAATAGTACTCTTCCAACTGCAAATGGTCTATGGCGAACAATTTGAGGAAAGGGTCGGGTTTATTTTCAGAAGTAATGATTCCAAAGTTAGGATGTGTATTAACATTTATTGGGTGTAGATAAAATATTGACAGATCGTTCATGGATGTATCGTAGAATAGTAGACTGGGTGGTGTCAGATGACTTTAAGCATGGAGTTGAGAGTCTCATTCAATTTGCATTGGGGAATCCCAATGCAACAAGGGACCGCGACTGTAATGACTCGGAAATTTTATAAAATATTTCTGAATTATTAAATATTCTCTAAGAATTTTTAAAGATCAAAATGGATTAATAAATGAATATTGGGTTAAATAAGTCATTATTAAGGCCCAAGTATGATTGAACAATTAACCTAGCCTATTTAAATAAAGCCCAAAGGATTTAAGGACCAAGCCCATGAAGTTTGACCCATATTCTACAAGGTTAATTAAATTATTCACGGAATATAAAGATAAATACCTATTAATTGGATAATGGGGTGGATAATAGAATAAAAGAGTTTGAAGAAATTCAAATTCGGTGCCTAGGATCTGTGGCGGTCTATCGTGCAACCACTACATCCAAGAAAATGGCCCATTATTCGACCGCTATATTCTATCAATTCCGTGAATTGAAGAAAGAGCAAAAAGAATGGATTTTTAAGGCTCTATCACCTAGGGATCGAGATGGGAAGGCTAGTAAACATGCTAAGGGCTCTAAGAAGTTGATCTAAGGTTTAATAAGGATTCTAGGATCGTTCTAATCCTCAAACCCTAGTCAAACCCTATAAATAGGATATAGTTTTGATCTGTACGACCCTTACATTTGGCTCGCGTGGAATCAAGGTAAGAAGGTATTATTTTGGGTAAGTTATTTATAAGTTTTTATTCCCAATACACAGGACTAACATCCCTCAAAATTTCGTGCTAGGAGATCAAGCACACAAGGAGATAGAAGCCTGCAAAGTTGCTGGTTCCACATTAGCGACCCAGGAAACTGTGCGAAAGTCTGGTGAAGATCAAGGAATTAGGAAATCAAATCGAGGTAATTAGCATTAGTACCTTTAGAACTTTTTGTTCCCATTAGTATCTACTTCTTACCCTCCAAGTTTCACGTCATTAGGTCAAGTGGATCAAGAGATATTAGAACGTGAAGTTACTGATTTACAACAGGAAGTGCAGTCTTAAGGGTCGACTTCCAACATCAAATTCCAAGCCTAAAAGCGTTAGCAAAGGTAGGTCATCTCATGAACGATTAAATTATCATGTTGGGATTAAAAGCCCTCTTATTGCCCTTTATTTCATGAATTGTGTACGGAGAATTTCATGTTTTAATAGGATCTATATATCCATGCATCTTTCTTAGCCCTAATGAACTAAGATAATTCTCTTTGTCATAATACATGAATCCCATGCATATTGTTAGCTTAACCTTCGTTCTATCATGATAGAAAAGTTTATACATGTTGATTTCCAGACATGATATGTTTTAAACATAGTTCTTCTTCTTTTAGTTTTACTGTCAGACGTTCTCTAGCGGCCTAGTCTTTGACCACAAAACCTTGTGTAGCGGCCCTACGATAAACCGCTAGACACTCTGTAAATGTAATTTTTATGAAATTTCTGGCGGACCAGACATAGACCGTTAAAGTCCCTCTGGCAGCCTTACGATAAACTGCCAAGCTGTCTGTAACGGCTCTATATTAGACCGCCAATGTTCTATTTTCTGTCAACCCGAGATAGATTTAAGAACAACCCATTAACTTATAAGTAAGCCTAGTTAACTATGTTCTAACCTATTTTAATGGTATTTCATTACTCTGAGTTTTAAATTACTGCTTCATGACAGTGATCGCATGTTCTTTATCATACTTGAGATTATTTTAAAGCTTATGCTAATTTCATGCCAAAACTTATACTTTGTATTAAATACATCTTTCAAGGGTGATAATAAACGTGGTTCACTGATTGGTTTATCACTATTACAAATTCCCTTCTCATCTTAGAGTCATTTCTATAAGTACATGGCATATATTCCGGTATATGACCATTAGTTACACTTTTGCACTATAGGGACATAATCTTGAACTTGATAACCTCTCCTTTGGATATTCCTTCCAATGGACTAGAAAATCTTGTTTCAAGGCCTCCGTAATTCTCCGCGAGCCTGGGACTCCCACTAGGACGCCGAGTTGGTTGTACCATTAAAGCCCAAATTGTCTAGAAAGCACTACCGATGTTTTCTGAATTTTGTCCTCTAACAGTTCAATAGTCGACCGCTAAGTCCCATTAATGGTCCAGTATCTGACCGCCACGTTCTCTGAGTCCAATTGATTTCTTTCTGGATTCAGCCCACTCTAGCGGCCCAATATCAGACCGCCATATCAATATAGCGGCCCAGTTATAGACCGCCAAGTTTTCTGAATAGTTGACCCAAGGTTTCACCCAAGGGTTAATAGTCCTATAATCCTAGACTGACTAATGATAGTCTGGGACTTGTAACCTTATTCAAAGACATCTAAGATAAAGTATGAAAGATAAAGAATGTACCGTTATGCTGTCGAATTTTCTCCAAAGGCATAACTTAGTTATTAATGCATTTCTTGAACTCATAAATCTATATTTGGTGCATTCTTATTATTGACATTGAGTCTTGAACACTTATGAACTTATTACATGTGTGGCCAACTTTATTGCTATATACGTGGAAGTAGCTTGATTTATACTTGAAGATGCGGTTCGAGCACTGATTGTGTTCTAGAGCTCTATGCTAGTCCCCTCAGTTGATTGTCGAAAAGATACTATTATAAACCATGGGGTATGAT
This sequence comes from Amorphophallus konjac, assembly GCA_022559845.1. NCBI lineage: Eukaryota > Viridiplantae > Streptophyta > Magnoliopsida > Alismatales > Araceae > Amorphophallus > Amorphophallus konjac. The sequence continues at coordinate 182,950,878 of CM040123.1, read as the reverse complement.
GCTACTGGCGTCGCATTACACTGGGAGTACTTTCTTTATAAATAAGTGAAATTATCCACGGCTCGTGAAGTGAAAATATCCACAGAAATTCATGAAGTACTTGTTACTAAGTGAAGATTACATTCTTGGTTACATTCTCGTTACATTCTTGTTCATGAAAGGCCATAATTACTTTCTTTCTTGATCATGCTTGCTTAATCATATCTTAACTTGATCATGTCTTGTTACTTTGGTTTATTCACGTGATTTTTCGCATTCACATGATTTTACTTTATTCTCTAGAGCCCAAAATGTTAATCACTTTAATATTGCCTTCATGTTGATGTGAAGATACCTACTGGACAAGTGTGCTTATTACATATTTTCCAATCTTTCCAAGAAATGCAAGTAGTTCGGATTCGGATTCGAGTTATTCAAGTGATGGGTCCGAGAGCGAATGAAGGTCACATAAGATTGAGAGAAGACTTTAGAAGTCAATGATGTCTAGATCGAGTTCATGTAATTTTCTCTTTATTGAGTCACATAGTTGAATAATTGATGTACTTGAATCATTCTGATTATTAATAAAAGTGAAGGTTTGAATAAATTATTGTGCAATTGCATATTATGTGTGATTGTTATTACGCTATGATTATTCTTGCTTGCAAGAGGCTTACCATGCCGACTGTTTACGTTTCCCAAGATTATCTTCCGCTGTATTAAAGGCTCGAGACGTGACAGTTAAGTTGGTATCAGAGCCTAAGTCCAAGGACTTAAGGAGAAAAGTCATGTCATAGGATAAGTCTAAAGTTTTAGGACCCATACCTATGAACTAAGGAAGAAATTCCCCACCTATGTGAGACATTGGGTAGAGCCCGGGGATAAGATAGTAAATTAGCTCTAGCTTAAACCCACTCATTCCATGGGAATTAACAAATTCATTATTTTTCTCAGGTACCTTATTCTTATTGTAATGGCCCATCGCGTAGACTGGAATGGCATGCAAGAGACCGTTGCGGGTTGACACAAGCGTTGCAAACCATGGCACAAGCAGGCGTAGGAGCAAGAGCTGGGGACTTACATCTCAATTTTCGTAGCTTAAATCCTCCACGTTTCTATGGTTCTTCTAATCTGGACGAGGCCGAGAACTGGATCGATGAAATGAACCAGATATTTGACGTCATACAATGTACAGACCAGGAAAAAGTGCACCTTGCTACTTTTCACCTCAATAAGGATGCATGTACATGGTGGAAGTCAGTACCGACACCTCCAGCTGACGCACCACACACGTGGGAAGGTTTTCTTACCTTATTTCGTGCCAAGTACTTTTTCGAGCATATTAAGGAGCGGAAGGCTATGAAGTTCGCATCTCTACGCCAGGGCATGTTGTCAGCGGCAGAATATGAACTTCAATTTTCCCGACTAGCACCCTATGCTCCTCATCTGATTAGCACTGACTTGCTGAAGGCTAATCAATTTTTGGATGGATTAAGGCCCAGATATATTCAACAACTGGGGACCCAGAATATCCGTACATACGCAGAAATGGTCCAGTGGGCACACCTATGTGAAATGACCTTAGAGAAGGTCGAGAAATTAAAAGGTAAGGGTGAATAATCAAGGTGAAGATCAGATCAACGTGATAAGAAAAGCAAGTTCAGCATCACGAAACCCTACAAATCCCGTGATAGTAAGAAAAGATCCCGAAATGGGAGTGGTAGTGGCTACCACAAGAACAAGAAAGTCAAGGAAGAAGATAAGCAGGTCGCCACGGCCTGTACCTTTTGTGAGAAGTTCGGTCATTCGGCCGAAGAATGCTGGAAGCGCCTTGGCGCTTGTCTACATTGTGGCAGCAGGGAGCACCGCATGCCGGATTGCCCTCTTATGAAGGAGCTATCTTCTGGAGGTGGACGTAAGAGACATGCTCGTCTCAATGCTATTTTGGATGATGAAGCGCCCAGGGATGATGGGCTTATGGAAGGTACCATTCACATCTGTTCACATCCTGCATTCGTATTTTTTGATACTGGTGCTTCTCATTCTTTTATATCTACTTCCTTCGCAAGAACTTTACCTCTTTCATCAGTTCCTTTACCTACGGACCTGGCTATTACTACACCTTTAAGTCCCGGAACCAAACTCACAAACTATTATCCTGATAGTGAGATAATAGTAGAAGGACACAATCTTCCTGCAAATCTCGTATGCTTTGATATGGAGGGCTACAATGCTATTTTATGGGTAGATTGGCTTGTAGATCATGATGCCTATATCAATTGCCGTAACTAGATTATTTCTTTTCGGAAACCTGGTCTTCCAAGATTTTCCTTCCTTGGTATCAAGTCTAGGAAACATCCTACCATCATTTCTTCTCTTCACGCTTGCAAACTGATTTCGCAAGTATGTGAAGCTTTCCTTGCTTCTGTGATTGTTACCGAGTCTAAGGAAATAATCTTAGCAGACGTCCCCATCGTAAATGAGTTTCCTAATGTATTCTTATCAGATTTACCCAGTTTACCACCCGAAAGGGAAGTAAATTTCTCCATTGAACTCATCCTAGGAGCAGCACCTGTTTCAATAGCCCCCTACAGGATGTACCCCACAGAACTTAAGGAATTGAAGAGGCAACTTCAGGAGTTATTAGACAAGGGTTTCATTCAACCTAGCACATCCCTTTGGGGTGCGCCAGTTCTTTTTGTCAAGCAGAACGATGGATCGCTCAAGCTCTGTATTGATTACCGGCGACTGAATCAACTCACAATTAAGAACAAATATCCGTTACCGCGTATTAATGAGCTCTTTGATCAACTCTCAAGAGCAGAATACTTCTCCATGATAGACCTCAGGTCAGGATATCACCAGCTCGGGATTAAGGATGAAAACATATTCAAAACTGCTTTTCAAAGCCGTTACGGTCATTATGAATTTATTGTAATGCCGTTCGCGTTAACCAATGCCCCATCATCATTTATGCAACTTATGAACAAAGTTTTCCAGCCTTATCTGGACCAATTTGTGGTCGTCTTTATTGATGACATTCTTATTTACTCCAAGACAAAGGAGGAATATGAAGAACATTTGAAAATAGCCTTGCAGACTTTAAGAGAACACAAACTTTATGCCAAACTTAATAAATGTGAGTTCTGGCTCAAGGAAGTTTCATTCCTTGGTCACATTATTTCAATGGAAGGTATCGTTGTTGATCCTTCTAAAGTGGAAGCACTCCAGAACTGGAGCCGGCCAACGACCATGTCAGAAGTAAGAAGCTTTCTAGGTCTGGCTAGGTATTACAAGAGGTTTATTAAGGATTTTTCTAAGATAGCTGTTCCTTTGACAAGGCTTACAAGAAAAGAAAATCCTTTTATATGGTCGAAGGAATGTGGAGAGAGTTTCTTAACTCTTAAGGATCATCTCACTACAGCCCCTATATTATCATTTCCCGTTGAGGGCGGTGGATTTGAAGTTTATACGGATGCATCTAGCATTGACCTAGGGTGCGTTCTTATGCAAAACGGGAAAGTAATTTGCTATTCTTCAAAGACAGTTGAAGCGGCACGAGGAGAATTATCCTGTACATGATTTAGAATTGGCGGCTGTTATATTTGCCTTAAAAATTTGGCGTCACTACCTTTACGGAGAAAAATTCACGGTCTACTTAGACCACAAAAGCTTGAAATATTTGTTCTCCCAAAAGGAACTGAATATGAGGCAAAGAAGATGGTTGGAATACTTAAAGGACTTTGATTTTGCTATCCAATATCATCATGGCAAGGCTAATGCTATGGCAGATGCACTCAGTAGAAAACCAATGGGAAAACTATCAACTCTCATGATTAGTATGACTAATCTCATCTCTCAATTTGCTTAATTGAACTTAGATATTGACAAGAGAAGGAAGATTATTTTATAGCCAATATTCGAACTCAACCCGCATTAATAGAAGATCTGGTCAAGCTACAAGACAATGACCCAGTATTACTGGAGATTAAAGCTAATATTGAGCAAATGCCAGATTTCTCTATTGCCAATGATGGAAGGTTGCTATTCAAGGGCCGAGTTTGTATACCGGATCATGTTGATACTAAGAAACTGATCCGGGAAGAAGCTCATAGTTCCAAGTACACCATTCACCCTGGTGGTACTAAAATGTATCAAGATCTTAAAAGGAATTTCTGGTTGCCTAATATGAAAAGAGAAATAGCAGATTTCGTATCCCACTGTCTCACTTGTCAACAAGTAAAGGCAGAATGTTTAAGACCCGCAAGTAAGTTACACCCCTTGAATATTCCCGAATGGAAATGGGAATGTATAGGGATGGATTTCATTATGGGTTTACCTAAAACAAGAGGTGGACACGATGGTATATGGGTAATCATAGATCGATTGACCAAGTCTGCACATTTTCTGCCAATTAAAAGTCGATGGTCTGTGGATATCCTAGCGGCATTATACATAAGGAAAATCATCAAATTACATGGTGTCCCTATCACTATCATATCTGTTCGAGATCCTCGATTCACATCACAGTTCTGGAAGGGTCTACAACATTCTTTAGGTACCCAACTGAACTTTAGCATGGCATTCCATCCACAAACCGATGGTCAAACAGAAAGGATAAATCAAGTGGTGGAAGATATGCTCAGGACTTGTGCTATTGACTTTGGAGGAAGTTGGCATGATCACTTGCCTCTAGTAAAATTTGCATACAATAATAGCTACCAAGCCAATATACAGATGGCACCATTGGAAGCTCTGTATGGAAGAAGCTGTCGATCACCGATATGCTGGAATGAAGTAGGGGAGAGACAATTTTTAGGCCCCGATATTATCAGGGATACTACTGAAAAGATAAAGCTTATTCGAGAAAGACTCCAGATGGCACAAGACTGGCAGAAATTTTATGCTGATAATCGAAGACGCAACTTGAAATTTCAAGTGGGAGATCATGTGTATCTTAAAGTTTCTCCGGATCATGGTATTTGAATATTTGGCATTAAAGGCAAGCTTACCCCAAGATTCATTGGCCCATTTGAAATTCTTGAAAGGGTCGGTGAAGTGGCTTATCGACTGGCTTTGCCTCCACAACTGTCAGGAGTTCATGACGTATTCCATGTCTCAATGTTGAAGAAATATGTTTATGATCCTTTCCATGTCATCACCTACGACAATCTGGAGATTAAGAAGGATTTGACATATGAGCAAAAGCCAATCAGGATCCTTGAACGAGAGGTACGTCAACTTTGGAATAAAAGTATTCCTGTGGTCAAGATCCAGTGGACAAAGTCAGGAGAAACATGGGAAACAGAGGGAGCTATGCGCAAGAAATATCCGGAGTTATTTTGTAAGTACACTCTCCATATAATCCATGTATTGAATTTGGGGACCAAATTCTCTTAAGTGGGGGAGGGTGTAATGACTCGAAAATTTTATAAAATATTTCTGAAATATTAAATATTATCCGAGAATTTTTAAAGATCAAAATGGATTAATAAATGAATATTGGGTTAAATAAGTCATTATTAAGGCCCAAGTATGATTGAACAATTAACCTAGCCTATTTAAATAAAGCCCAAAGGATTTAAGAACCAAGACCATGAAGTTTTACCCATATTCTAGAAGGTGAATTAAATTATTCACAGAATATAAAGATAAATACCCATTAATTGGATAATGGGGTGGATAATAGAATAAAAGAGTTTGATGCAAATTCGACGCCTAGGATATGTGGCGGTCTATCGTGCAACCGCTACATCCAAGAAAACGGCCCATTATTCGACCGCTACATTTTGTCAGTTCCGTGAATTGAAGAAAGAGCAAAAAGTTTGGATTTTTAAGGCTCTATCACCTAGGGATAGAGATGGGAAGGCTAGTAAACATGCTAAGGACTCTCATGAGTTGATCTAAGGTTTAATAAGGATTATAGGATCGTGCTAATCCTCAAACCCTAGCCAAACTCTATAATTAGGACCTAGTTTTGACCTGCATGACCATTACATTTGGCTCGCGTGGAATCAAGGTAAGAAGGTATTATTTTGGGTAAGTTATTTAGAAGTTTTTATTCCCAATAAATAGCACTAACATCCCTCAAAAGTTCATGCTAGGAGATCAAGCACACAAGGAGATAGAAGCCTGCAAAGTTGCTGGTTCCACATTAGCGACGCAGGAAACTGTACGAAAGTCCGGTGAAGATCAAGGAATTAGGAAACTAAATCGAGGTAATTAGCATTAGTACCTTTCGAACTTTTTGTTCCCCTTAGTATCTACTTCTTACCCTCCAAGTTTCACGTCATTAGGTCAAGTGGATCAAGAGATATTAGGACGTGAAGTTACTTATTTACAACAGAAAGTGCAGTCTTAAGGGTCGACTTCCAACATCAAATTTCAAGCCTAAAAGCCTTAGCAGAGGTAGGTCATCTCATGAACGGCTAAATTATCATGTTAGGATTAAAAGTCCTCTTATTGCACTTGATTTCATGAATTGTGTACGGAGAATTTCATGTTTTAATAGGATCTATACATCCATGCATCTTTCTTAGCCCTAATGAACTAAGATAATTCTCTTTGTCATAATATATGAATCCTATGCATATTGTTAGCTTAACCTTCGTTCTATCATGATAGGGAAGTTTATACATGTTGATTTGCAGACATGATTTGTTTTAGACATAGTTCTTCTTATTTTAGTTTTACTGTTAGACGCTCTCTAGCGGCCTAGTCTTTGACCCCAAAACCTTGTGTAGCGGCCCTATGATAAACCGCTAGACACTCTGTAAACGTGATTTTTATGAAATTCCTGGCGGACCAGACATAGACCGTTAAAGTCCCTCTGGGTTAATAGTCCTATAATCCTATAATAGTAGGTTTGACCCAAGGGTTAATAGTCCTATAATCCTAGACTGACTAATGATAGTCCGGGACTTGTAACCTTATTCAAAGACATCTAAGATAAAGTATGAAAGATAAAGAATGTACCGTTATGCTGTCGAATTTCTCCAAAGGCATAACTTAGTTATTAATGCATTTCTTGAACTCATAAATCTATATTTGGTGCATTCTTATTATTGACATTGAGTCTTGAACACTTATTGAACTTATTACATGTGTGGCCAACTTTATTGCTATATATGTGGAAGTAGCTCCATTTATACTGGAAGATGCGGTTCAAGTACTGATTGTGTTCAAGGGCTCTATGCTAGTCCCCTCGGTTGATTGTCGGAAACATACTATTATAAACCATGGGGTATGATGCTACTGGCATCGCATTGCGCTGGGAGTACTTTCTTTATAAATAAGTGAAATTATCCACGGCTCGTGAAGTGAAAATATCCACAGAAATTCATGAAGTACTTGTTACTAAGTGAAGAGTACATTCTTGCTTACATTCTCATTACATTCTTGTTCATGAAAGGCCACAATTACATTCTTGCTTGATCATGTTTGCTCAATCATATGTTAACTTGATCATGTCTTGTTACTTTGGTTTATTCACGTGATTTTTCGCATTCGCATGATTTTACTTTATTCTCTAGAGCCCAAAATGCTAATCACTTTAATATTACCTGCATGTTGATGCGAAGATACCTACTGGGCAAGTGTGCTCATTACCTATTTTCCAATCTTTCCAGGAAATGCAAGTAGTTCGGATTCGGATTCGAGTTATTCAAGTGATGGGTCCGAGAGCGAATGAAGGTCACATAAGATTGAGAGAAGACTTAGGAAGTCAATGATGTCTAGATCGAGTTCATGTAATTTTCTCTTTATTGAGTCACGTAGTTGAATAATTGATGTACTTGAATCATTCTGATTATTAATAAAAGTGAAGGTTTGAATAAATTATTGTGCAATTGCATCTTATGTGTGATTGTTATTGCGCTCTGATTATTCTTGCTTGCAAGAGGCTTACCATGTCGGCTGTTCACGTTTTCTGAGATTGTCTTCCGCTGTATTAAAGGCTCAGGGCGTGACAGTGACGGTCACATTCGATGCCCTTGTTCAGGTTGTAGAAACTTGAGGTGGCGTTCACCATGGGATGTGCAACATCATTTGTACATGAAAGGGTTCGTGGATGGTTATACGAATTGGACGTGTCATGGTGAGGAATTCTTGAGGTATGAGCCCGACAATATTACAGGCACAAGTGGGTACGTGGATATGGTTGTAGATGCTTCTGGTCCTACCTTTAATGTTCATGAGGAACATGCATACATGAAAGAAGCGCTGAATAAGATAGCCGGAAGATTTTATCAACTACTTAGGGATGCTGATGAGCCGCTGTGGGATGGTTGTGAAAAGCACACTCGGTTGTCTGCAGTGTCACAGTTGTTGAATTTGAAATCTGAATTTCACATCAGTGGGACTTGTTTTGACCGTCTCCTCCTCTTGATCAAGAGTATGTTACCTCGAGATGAGAAGTTGCCAAAAAAATTTTACCGTGCAAAAAAGATAGTCAATGAGCTAGGGCTTGGATATGTGAAAATAGATGCATGCCCGAATCACTATATGTTATATTACAAAGATGATGCAGATAAGATATCATGTTCTATTTGTCACCATGATAGATTCAAACCTAAGAGAGGAGACAATTCAAAGCAAAAAGATGTACCTTACAAGGCATTGCGATACTTTCTTCTTGTGCCTAGGCTGCGGCGGCTGTATATGTCCTCAAAGACGGCTCGACATATGACATGGCACACTGAAAGAGTACGCCGTGTCGATGATATAATCAGTCATCCTGTTGATAGTGAAGCTTGGACTCACTTCAGTCGTACTCATCTTACTTTCTCAAAGGAGCCACGTAATGTTCGATTGGGTTTATGCACAGATGGTTTTAATCCATTCGGTGGTTCAGTGGCTTCTTATTCTTGTTGGTCAGTGTTCATGACACCGTACAACCTTCCGCCGCACATGTGCATGAAGCAAGAAAATCTATTTTTATCCTTAGTAATTTCTGGTCCAAAAAGTCCCAAAAAAATTTGGACATATATCTTAGGCCATTGATTGATGAGCTCAATTTTTTATGGACAGATGGAGTTGTTACTTATGATGCATGTAGGAAGCAAAATTTTATTATGAAGGCTGCACTGATGTGGACAATAGGTGACTTCTCTGCATATGGAATGCTATCTGGTTGGAGCACACATGGGAGGTTAGCATGTCTTTACTGTATGGAAGATACCAAATCATTTGTATTGAAACATGGTGGGAAAGCATGCTGGTTTGATTGCCATCGGCGGTTGCTACCAAGTGACCATCCTTTTCGAAGGCAAAAAGACTCTTTTAAAAAAATACTGTTGAAATGGCTGAAGCAGACTTACAACGGGTGTCGGGTCAACATATAGTGACACGGGTGCAAAATTTACCAGATGTAGTACAATGTCTGGTAGCACACGACAACTATCTAGCTTTGGAAAGAATCACAACTGGAATAAGAAAAGTATTTTTTGGGAATTACCTTATTGGTCATCTCTTCTAGTATGACACAATCTGGATGTCATGCATACCGAGAAGAATTTTTTTTATAATGTGTTCAACACGGTCATGAATGTTAAAGGCAAAACAAAGGACAACGCCAAAGTGCAAAGATGCTTTGTAAATGTCCAGAACTGGAACTACAGAACGTAAATGGAAAAACTGTGCAGCCTAAAGTAACTTACATGCTTAATGATACACAGATCAAGGAAGTGTGCCAGTGGTTGAAACAGTTGAGATTCCCAGATGGATATGCATCCAACATAGCCCGTTGTGTGAATGTTAATGAGGGGAATATATGGTCTAAAAAGTCACGACTGTCGTGTGTTCATGTAGAGGCTAGTGCCCATTGTATTTCATGATTTGTTGCCAAAGCCTATATGGGGAGCACTGACCGAGTTGAGTCAGTTTTTCAAGATTTTATGTGCATCAGAACTCAGACTTCGGGATGTGCAAACTATCGAAGAAAATGTTGTCACAACCGTTTGCAAGCTAGAGAAGATATTTCCTCCGGCATTCTTTGATTCGATGGAGCACCTGGTTGTCCATTTGTCATATGAGGCTATTGTCAGTGGGCCAGTACAATTTCATTGGATGTATCCATTTGAGAGGTATGTGAGAATGCTGATTAAGTTACAAGTCATCCATGGCCGGTACATGTCATTGCTATCTGACTTGTTGTTGTAGGTGCATGCATGAATTAAAAATGAAAGTTTGCAACAAGGCGAAGGTGGAGGGTTCGATTGCTGAGACATATATTCTTGAAGAAATTTTGAACTTCTGTTCCATGTACTTTGAGCCAGAGATTCTAACTCGTCGTACTCGACATCCACGTAATGATGATAGGGGAGTTGATGAATTGTCCGATCGGCTCTCTATATTTAAGCATCCTGGACGTGCGTTCGGACGTTGCTCGACTCGCACGCTCGAGGATAGAGAGTTATACGCCATTGAGATATATATTCTTCTGAATTGTCTCGAGATTGAACCTTATGTTGAGTAAGTTCTTAACTCACATTTCCAGCAAGTCCATAAGTTGTTCATCCTTCTTATGCAGTTCATTTAAAGTAGTACTGTATTTATATTGCAGACAATTTGATTCAGAATTAGCACAAAAATGTCCAAATATATAGGACGTGGAGATTGAAAAAGAACGCGGGAAGTTATTTGCCAAATGGCTGAGATATCGGGTTAGTGTCAATCGTTGAATATATATGTTTGCATTTATGTATGTTAAGGAGATTGAACCTTATTATAACTACTCAAATTTACATATAGGTCGAACAAGGTCTTATTACTGATCAAAGAGTACAACAGATAAGTTATGGCCCCTCGAAAGTTACACGTGCCTATCCAGGATATATTGTGAATGGATACAGATTTCATACGAGGGATTATGGACGAAGTAAGTCTACGATGAATAGCGGCGTATCTGTTAAGGGAAGTTTATACAATGAAGTAGAATTGGACTACTATGGTATTCTTGATGAAGTCTTAGAACTTCAGTATTTGGGAGGAGACAATCATGTATACATATTTATGTGTCATTGGTTTGATCATAATTATGTTCGACATGACACAACTTATGGGATTATCGATGTCAAACATAGGTCTAAACTTAATACCTATGAACCGTTCATTTTACCTGCACAAGCCCAGCAAGTGTATTATTCAAACTATCCATCATCCAAGAATAAAGATTGGTGAGCAGTTTGCAGGGTTAAAGCAAAACTCTTTCCCACTTATGAGTTAAATATGAGTGAAAATCCCTCAGAAGTTGTCAGTGCTGAATATTTTCAATCAGATGAAGTTGGCGTTGTCGGTTGCACGCAGATTAATCTGGACGAATCTGATGAGCCACTGTCATTATGTAAGGGAGACTGTAACGCCCCGAATTTTTTGGATCGTTTATCGGGTCAGGATCCGTGGGTTTTGGACCGATTTCGGGAGTCCTAGAGCGCGTTTTATGGTTTACGTGTGTTTTTGTCAGTTGGACCTATGGAACACCGTGCAGAGTGAACTGTTCCGTTCTCTGACTCTCGGATGGTACCAGTGCATTGTGCATTTTCCAAGGATCGCAGAGGCAATTTTTCCTAATTTTTGGAATTTTCCAGAATTTCTGGATTTTCCTATATAAACCCTCCCACCCCTCTCTCTCCTCTTATTTCTCACTCTCTCCCTCTCTCTCTTCTCCCACGCTCTCCTCTCACTCTCTCCTCTCCGGCGGCCGATGGACCGAGGCGGGGGCGAGGCAGGGTGACGCGAGCGAGGAGGACGGTGAGGATGGGTCGAGGATCAAGGGACGAGGGCCCGGTGAAGCCGGTTCACGAGCGTGGGGCACCGGTGGGGTTTCGTGAGGCGTTTCTTCGTGGATCGGCGTCCACGGCACGTCGAATCTTCGGTGGAGGTAGGGGGATGGTTCCCTAGCTCGTGTACTTCATTTCCTGCAAGTTTTGTAGGCCGTGGTGAGCCGAGCGGGCTTACTTGGGCGTTTTGGGAAAATTGCATGTTTTTGGGGTGTGAGCCCGATCTAATATTTTGACCGTGTTTTTGGGGTTTAAATGGGTCCTCTCGGTGCTAGAGAGGTAGGGGACTACTTTCCCCTTCTTTTCCCCCTCACGTGGGCGTGAACGGGGCGTGGAATGGAGTTTTCTGTGTGATTCGTCGTTTTCAGGTTAGAGACGGCCTAGCGGTCCTTCCAGTGACCGCTAGGGCACCAGGCGGTCTTGTAGGGGACCGCTAGGGTCTCCCGTATGTCGGTTCGAGCCTTGCGGTCGTGCGATGGACCGCTAGGCTCTACCTTGCGGTCCGAGGGGTGACCGCTAGGTGTTTGCGAGTTCCTGGAGCTTAGCGGTCCAGGGGTAGACCGCTAGGCTCCCTAACGGTCCAGGGGTAGACCGCTAGGCGGTTTTTCGTGTTCGCCGTGTCCGTTTCGCATTGTGTTAGTCTCTGGTCGACCCGGTGGTGACCCAGTGGTCGACCTTCGGTCTCGTGAGTGTCCCGGACACCGTGGGACCTGTGTTCATGTTTCTGGGGGTGTCTAGAGGTGCCGTGTTGTCTCGATTAGCATGCCCATGTGTTTGGAGGGTCCGGGTGACCCCATGTGTTCCGGGCCTTCGTGTTCTCGTTAGATCGAGTCACCGCGTATCAGTATGAGTGCGGTGGGGTCTTCCCGCACGTCGTGGGTTTCTCCATAAGGTGGTTTCCGTGTGGGCCGTGCGTATGGCCTTGGACTATGTTCCAATCAACCAGCCTGGGGCTGGAGGTTTCCCGTGTGTCCCTTGGATGAGGGAGTAACCCGGCGGCTTGTGGGCTACCTTGGGAACCGTGTTATCGTCATTTTTAGACCTAGGGATAGGCTAGATTAACGGCGTGGTGCCGTTGTGTACGATGGTCTTGACCCTAGTCTTGTGTCTCAAGGACCATTGGATTTAGTAGGTCTAGTGGGCTGTCCAGAGTCTGGTGGCATCGTGCCACCTGTTACTCGCGACGGGTGCGTGAGTGGCTTTCCGTGTTCACATTTAGTGACCTCCCACTGGTCGTAGCCTTCTTACGGCACGCGCGTGCTGACCCACCCGGGAGTGGTGGAGTGGCTTACCCGAGAGATACGGTTTTTAGGCTGGTTACCGTAGGGCCCCTCGCCTTTGCAGCCTGAGTCCGGCTGGGGGGAAATACCAACTAGAGGACCCGACCTAGAGCGGATGGTCTATGTGTGCACACTTAGTTGGGGGCTGTTGGACCCGCGCTAACGAGCGCGACCCCAGTTAGTCCTTGTTCTATGTTCCTGGTTACTGTACGGTGTCTTTGTCTCCGCCTGGGGTGTCGCAGCGAGACACCTAAGGCTGTGGACTAAGTTGTCAGTGGATGCATCTGGCCTTGCTTCTGGTGGACAGTGCTCCCGTCACGTGACGTGAGTTTTTCATGAGTCGAGTTCCGCTTCACGTCTGCGAGATGTGGTTTTACGTGGAGTTTCGGGGGTTTTCCTGATGCCGAGGTCTAGGGGTTCCGGTGAGCGCCACCAAGGGCTTTCCCTTAGACAGGGTTGAGTTCCAGACAGTGCGGTCGTTTTCCCCCGTAGCGTGGCTAGGGTGGTTCATAGTCTGGTGTTTCCCCGACTCGAGATCGGGGTGCATTTTTTCATGTACAGTAGGAGTAGCTGTAGCGTCGAGTTTTTACCGGCCACCGGGTTTGCTATTCCTGCTATAGTTGTAGCTGCTTTCCTTTCCGCTACCGCCATTGTTCTCGGTTGGGGTTCCGCAGGATCCCTACTGAGCCAGTGACAGGAGGCTCACCCCTGCGTTTCAGGTGCGGCGGTTCTTCCTCGAGGTTCGAGGGTGCTGTTCAGAGGTTCTTAGTTGCCAACTTACCGGGCCGAGTGTTCCCTCGGTGTTGGGTACGTTTCCTGCGTTAGACTGTGCTTTCTGTTGGACTGGACTCTGTTGTAGTTATTTATTTATTTCTGTTAATTGTTGAATTGTCCTGCCTTATTTCTTATTTCTTTATACCTTCACACTCCTTTTAGCCCTTCCGAGCCCCGGCTCCTAGGCAGCGGACCAGGATCTGAATGGTATCGAGTTCCTTTCACGGTATCTGGATCTTGGGTTGCTACAGAGATGAAGTGGAAGAAGTCGATCCGACGGAGCTAAATGTTGATGTTAGAGGGGAGGAGGAATCGGATGAAGAGGAAGAGTTCGAATCTGATGAGGCTACTATGGATGACTAAGATGATGATGAGTTAGATATATCATCAGAATGAGGGAGGCACATTTTGATAATTTAGTAAGATAATCGTTCATTTTTGAATAATTTTTAATAACATTGGTCTAGCCTTATCTAATTGAGGATTAATATGTATTAATTCTTTGGTTAGTAATAAAGAAATGGTCCGAGGAGGTCGTACTGGGAGTGGGAGGAGATAGGGCAGTGATAGGGGCTCTACTCCCTCCTCTTTGGTGTCTTCTTCGGGTACAGGTATATCTATTAAAATAGTTAGCTATATAAATATTTTGATCATTTACTAGCTTAAAAGAATGTCCTTATAGGTCCAAGTGTCCGCTCACGACCACTTGTACATGGGCCATCCCCACCACCTCCCGCTGCAGGTATGTATGTTTTAATTTTCAGTAAAATATTCATTTTACTTATGAAAATTAATTCTTACAGGTCCCAGTGCCCTCCCACCTGTTGTACAGACGCCACCCCCACCATATGGTGCCCCTATGATTTTAATGATAGCAAACACTATGAGTCATTAGATGTCTGCATGAAATAAGTGATTGATTGATATTGATTGATTGTGTATCTTTCATATCCACTGTTCAGTCTGAATACATGTTAGGCCAGTGCAATTGTTCAGTGTCAATGCATCTTGGTATAGTTTGTTGGATACACTTTAGCTCATAAGCATTGTAGGAACCAAGGTCCGTGCATTTCATGCTAGTGAGCTAAGTAAAGGTGTAATGCCCCGGGTTTTTCGGATATTAATTGGATCAGGATCCGTGAGTTTCGGATCGTCTTTTCGCGGGTTGCGGATCGTGTCGGAGCGAGTTTCGGACTTTTTATACCGGATTATCGGACCCATTGGTGGTGTGCCCGTGAATCTTCTTGGGTCCGTGGCATTGTGAGGAGCACGCCGGTAATTTTCTGGAATTTTCGGAGCGCCGTTGTGGGTCCCGGGTTGCGTTTTTGGTTTTACGCGTGTTTTCCATCCGTCGGACCTTCGGAACCCCGTACAGGGTGAACCATTGTGTTCTCCGACGCCGGGAGGTTACCACAGCGATCAACATGTTCCGAGGATCGCGGGGATATAATTTTCTATTTTTTGGTATTTTTGGGAATTTCTGGATTTTATATATATTAACCTCCTTTTTCTCTCTCCCCATCTCTCATTTCTCTCTTCCCTCCCTCTCTCTTATCTCACGTTCTCTCCTCTCCCCCTCTCACTCCGGGTGGCCGACGGAGGTGGCGAGGGCGGGGCGGCATGGCTCGTGGGACGTGGAGCGACGGGCATGGGACGAGGATCGCGATGGTGGAGGCGATTCGTGGGATCGTGAACCGGTGAGGGTTTAAACGGCGTTTCTTCGTGGATCGGCATCCACGGCGCGTCGAATCTTCGGAGCAGGTAGGGAGATGGACCCTCAACTCGCGTACTTCATTTCCCGTGAGTTTTGTATGCCGTGGTGAGCCGAGCGGGCTTATTCGAGGGATTTGGGGAAAATGCACGTTTTTGGGGTGTGAGCCAAATCTTGCGTTTTGTACGTGTTTTTGGGGTTTAAATGGGTCCGATCGGTGCTAGAGAGGTTGGGGAATGTTTTCCACTTTGTTTTTCCTTCACCTGGGGGTGGATGGGGCGTGGAATGGATTTCTCGCCATTTTCCCGTTCTTCCGGTTTCGGACTGAGAACGCGCTAGTCTCAGGTAGCGCGTTCTTGAAGGTCGCGCCGCTCCGATAGGGCGCGTTCATCGGGAGAGATGAACAGTAAGGCAGTTCTTAACGCGCTATAGGCGGCTAGCACGTTCTGAAGAACACGCTATAGGAAGCTAGCGCGTTCTAATCTGTCTGAACGTGCTATAGGTGTATAGCACGTTCTGTTATGAACGCGCTATAGGAAGCTAGCGCGTTCCGAAGAACGCGCTATAGGAGGCTAGCGCGTTCATGAGGGTGACCAGCCGGGTAGCCCAGGGCGGGCAGTCTACGGCTGATCATGCTCCCCTTGGGCCGTGTGTGTCCCGGACACCCCGTGGAGTTCCGTGACCGTGTCTTTGGGTGTCCGGAGATTTTATTTACCTCGATTAGCGTGCCCATGGGTTTAAGGTCCGGGTGACCCCCTAGCATTCCGATTGTGTTGCGTTGGTCTCCGGTCGACCCGGTTGTGACCCAATGGTCAACTTTTGACCTCGTGAGTGTCCCGGACACCCCGTGGGTTTTGTGACCGTGTTTTTGGGGTGTTTGGAGGTACCGTGTTACCTCGATAAGCATGCCCGTGGGCTTGGCGGGTTCGGGCGACCCCAGGTGTTCCAGGCTTCCGTGTTCTTGCTAGATCGAGTCACCGTGCATCGGTGTGAGTGCGGTGAGATTTCCCCGCAAGTCGTTGCTTCTCTGGATGGTGGCTTCTGAGTGGGCGAAGTGTGTGGTCTTGGACGGTGAGTCCAGTCTCCCAGCCTGGGGCTAGAGGTTTCTTAAGTTCCCTCCTCGAGGGATGGGTCTCGGTAGTTGTGAACTGCCTCGTGAGTTATCGCATTGTGGTTTTGGACCTAGGGATTAGGCTAGATTGACGGCTCAGTGCTGTCGTGTGCAACGGTCTTGACCCCGAGTCTTGTGACTCAAAGGCCGTTGGGTTTAGTAGGTCTAGTGGGCTGTCCAGAGTCGGGTGACTTTGAGCCACCTGTTACTTCGCGTTACTCACAATGGGTGCGTGCGTGGTTTCCAGTGTCCACGTTCTGTGACACGTCCACTAGTCGTAGCCTTCTTACGGCACCCGTGTGCTGACCCACCTGGGAGTGGTGGAGCGGCTAACCCGAGAGAGACGGTGAGTAGGCTGGTTACCGTAGGGCCCCCACGTACAGCCGAGTCTGGGCTTAGGGAGTATTACCAGCTAGAGGACCGGCCTAGGGCGTATGGTCTGAGTGTGCACACGAGGTTGGGGGCATCGGACGGCGCTGGCAGGCGTGACCCCAACTAGTCCTTGTTCTGTGGTACTGGTTACTGGGTGTGTCTGAGTCTCCCCCTGGGGCGTTGTAGCTAGACACTTGTTGATGCGGGATGAGACCACAGACATGACTCGAATGAGGAATATAGTCCTTCGACTCTAGGTGAGCTCGTGATTGTCCCTTAACGAGGGAAGCGTCGGACGTGCACGGTTCAGAAACCGGCAAGAGCTAGGGTGGTCAATTCGCACTTTCGTGCCCGGATCGGCTCACGGGACGGCTTCGCTCTCTCTCGCAGCAGCGGTGATATGAAAATATATAGCAAGCTAGGTCCTAAAACATGCTCTCTAGCAGCGGCATATAAAGCATATATGGAAATAAGCGAAATGCCAAGCAAGAAGCGAATACGATACCTCCACGCTCCCGGCGTGGGGAAGACGGACCCGGCCGAAAACCGTGCTCTTGGAACAGTTAATACATGAAGATTACAGCAATGAGTTACTGCCCACTCCACGCAGGGAGGTAAAGGGCTACACAAATGGGCCCGGGAGGACCGAATTCGGGTTGACGGGCGGCTTCTCGCGTCTCTTCGGCCGCACCCGAACTTGTGACTGTGGGGCCCACGTGTTGTCCGGAGGGGCCGTGTGGGGCCCGGTGGCACCACTGTGGTGGGGACACTTGGGAAGCGTTCCCTGGGCTGGCGGCACGCTGGAACGTCGACTGGAGGCCGGGCGGCTCCGTTCGGCACCGGTCGGAATAACCGGCCACGGATATGCCGGTTCTGTTTTCGGCGCGCGCTCCGGCGAGAACGGACGCTGCCATCAGCCCCGATGTCGGATCGACACGAAACTAGCGCCATTGGAAAGCTATCTGGAAGTACTTCAACCTAGGCCTGGAGATCGGACCTGGATCTGCACGGATCTGGGCTTTATTGAATGTTTGAGTTCTTGTTATACAGTGGCCGAACTCTTAGATTAGCAGGGAACTTGTCTGAGAACTGCCATTGACCGTGAGGTAGATGTCTGATCCTGCTCCTGAGCTCTTCACAAAAGTTATAGGAATGTGAACAAGGAAGATGGCAATTTTTTTGGGGACTTATTGGAGGTGGCTACGAATTGATATGATTTTTGCACTGGACAGAGGTCGGATCTGAAACAGGTGGACATCACTGTAGCTTGCTCTGAGAACGAATTTTGAAAAATGGATGGAAGGCTGATCAAAAATCAGGAAAATTCATGGAGTGAGGGGATGGTGGACAGAAATCCCAGTAAAGTTGGGAGGGTTTGGAAAACTCAACAAGATGGTCGGAGGGGGGATTACAGGGGTGCTATCACACAGATCTGAAACTGGATAGAACTGGGAAACAGAAACACACGAAATTTGAAAAATAGTGAACAATGGAATTTGGACGGGAGTTTTTTTGTGGTGGTGGGGATTGAAGATAGGAACACACCATAAAATTTTTAGATCAAGAAGAACTCGGGGAAGACTGCAGAATTTCGTGGAAGGGGCTGCTGTTGGCTGAAGATAGAACTTCGACGGTGGCTCGATGGCGGCAGGAACGGCGGCGGCGGCGGCACTGATCACAACCAGAGATTGAGGGGAGGGGATAGATATGAAACCACTCTAGAATTGGGGGTTGGAGGAGATGAACACCAGGGTGAGGGAGCTGGGGGCGCAAGAAGCCTTCTTGGCAATCAACAATTTTTCTAACTTTCATTAATTTCCACATGAAAATACAACATTTTATATGCTAGGTATCAAATCTAATGTAGACCCTTGGATCTAGGGATGGTGAATGAAGGGCTGGGATGAAGTGTGAACAACACATAAAAAATACAATTAAATAAAAGGGAAGGGGGCGGCCTATTGACCAAGGGAGGGGGTTGGTGGCCAACCTTTGGAATGTTGACCCCTTTGTCTCCCATGTGTCCATATGACTAGTCCAACCTTCTAGATGTCCACCTAGGATGGTTGACCATCCCCACAAGGTGACATGGACCAATGGGAAAGGGCTAAGGGCCCCCTAGCTGGACCTACTACACAATTGCACAAAAACCCACACAATCCAAGGGAATGACGCATTGGCTTACAAAGCCGTACAATTGCGCATATACTTTCCCAAGGATATGAACACAAATTAAAAGGACATAAATGCAAAAGAAAAGGTACATGCTCGGCGTCGATTCCCATCACTTGTGACGCGGTGTAAGACGTCAGGGGACACATCCGGTCGTTCTTCTAGTGGGTGGTGCTCCTATCACGTGACGTGATTTGTCGTGTACCGGGTTCTGTTTCCGTCCGCGAGACGGGACTTCATGAGTGGTTTCGGTAGTGTTCCTGGAGTCGAGGTCTGGGGTTTCCGGTGAGCGTCACCGAGGGCCTTTCCCCAGACAGCATTGTGTTCACGACGGTGAGGACGTGACCGTGTTCCCTGACCATGTGGTTTTGGCTCGGGCCCTTTTTGTGAGGGCAGGCCTCCGCTACGGAGGTATCGTGGCGTTTTCCTAGTAGCGTGGCTAGGGTGGTTCGTGTCTGGTGGTCCCCGATCTTGGAATCGGGTGGTCGGGTGCGTGGCTTGGTTGTCCCCCAACTGGAGACTAGGTCATGTTTTCTGGTACAGTAGGAGTAGCTGTAGAGCCGAGGTTTTCCTGGCCACCGTAGTTACTTTCCTACTTTCGTAGTTACTACTTTCCGTGCCGCCGTTGTCTCTCAGTTGGGGTTCCGCGGGATCCCTACTGGGCCAGTGACAGGAGGGTCACCCCTGCGTTTCAGGTGCGACGGTTCTTCGTCGAGGTTCGAGGGTGCAGTACGGAGGTTCTTAGTTGCCAGCTTGCCGGGCTGAGTGTTCACTTGGCATGTGGTACGTTTTACTACTTTAGACTGTACTTTCTATTGGACTGGACTCTGTTGTAGTTGTTTATTTACTTCTGTTAATTGTTGAATTATCCTACTTTATTTCCTATTTCTTTGTACCTCCACACTCATTTTTAGCCCTTCCGAGCCCTCCCGGCTCGTGGGCGGCGGTTCGAGTCTCGGGTTATCGGGCCTTTCTGGTAATCGGATTCTCGGGTCGCCACAGTTGGTATCAGAGCGTGGTTGTGGACGTACATGGGAATTCGAGATATTGCAGTGATCAGAGTCCGTAAGGTTCAGTACAGTCGGCAGCTGGCATAAGGTTTCATGCTTGCTTTCCGCTTGATTTCTCGTGTGAGAGCTTGAGTGCGCGGCGATGGCGCTGTGAAGGTGGTTGCTGTTTCGTTGGACTGCCATCGTGGGGTCTGAGGATCGAGGTTGAGAGCTTTCTCCCTCATCGATGGTGGCCCCGGTCCTGCTGGGTTGGGTAGAGTTTGCCGGCATGCGTGTTGCGGTGGTGCTGCGTTCGAGGAATTAGCAGCTAGGTCACGTGGCTAGTGAGGATTGTTCATCGTTAAGTGGCCGTGAGCATGCTCTGAGGGAGTTGTCATAGAGTTGGCCACTCCAGCATGAGGTTTACCCAGCCCCTGCGGTGTTGAGGTTGTGGTTTGAGGTGTTGGAGCGGGTGCTCTGGTCGAGAATTTTGCTCTGGCGAGCGGAGGATCTTGTGTTGAGCTGCTGATTTGTCGAGCCTGATGTCCTTGTCATGCTCTGTGGCATCAGAAGTGAAGTGTCGGTCCTGGTTATTCTTGCGAGTTTCGAGGCAGGGTTGGGCTATGGTGTCCCAGTAAGTTCTTGCTCCTGCGTCTCTGCGTGTGGATGGGTTGTGTTCACCCTGGAGTTGGCTCGAAATGAAAAGGTTCCACAGTGAGTTTCGGGACTCGAGGATGAGCGTTGGCGGTTGTCGATTATGGCTCGTGTTGCGACTCTTGGCGTGGCGTGTTACAAATCGAGAAATTGCAGCGGTGGTGCATCGAGAGATGTTGTGATCGTGGTCCGACGGGACACTTGGCGAGTGTTGTCGGAGGAGCTGACCTGACGGAAGTGATGGTTTTCTTGGTGCTGGATGGTGCTGTTCCCAGCATGCGCGAGGCTCGAGGTCAGGTCGATTGTGGAGTTTTCCTTCCGTTGGTCGAAAGTGTATTAATTTTTTCCCTTGGTTGGAGGAGATCGCGGTTGGTTAAGGTGGTTGCCTATGAGAAGCTTTGCCCGTTCCCTGATGTGTAAGGGTGTTGGCGCTGTTCCAGAAGGACGAGTGCCGGCTGGGCGATGTTCGCGAGAATTGTGATTGGCGTTGTGGTTCCCGATGTGCAGAGGATCGGAGTCGGCGAGGTTGCATATGGTTGTCGGGATGGTGGATCCTGAGTTGTCGATGTAGTGGATGTGTGTGTGTATCAGAGTGCGCGGATCGTAGCATTGGTTACTGCGGGTGGATTTTTGAGGAAGTGCAGAGCAGCGGAGGATTGGTTCATCGATATGCGTTGTCTCCGGTTGTGTGAGATGTGTTGTTGCCGTGCCGTTGCTTGAGATCTTGTGGTTCATGGCACTGGCAGGTGAAGAGTTGGGGAAAGGTGCTGGCGAGGTTGCCGCATGAGTACCCTGTTCTTGCGTTGGATGTTGCGTTCGAGGATGAGATTGTGTTTTGGAGAAGTGTGCTGTGGATTGTAAGAGGTTGTGTGTCCCGTGGCTCTATGATAAGAGCAGAATCAGGATTGGCAGGCATCCATTTGAAGCAATTGAGATGAGATAGGATTTGATGAGACAGGATGATGGTTGATGCCTGTGTGTGGAGGTCCTTGATGGGACGTTGACGTGGGATGGTGGTCCATGGTCTGCGACCAGTAAGGAGAGATTCCTCGTAAGTCTGAGTCATGTGACGTGAGGACCGAGGGGAGATGGTGTCATTGGGTCCCGTCGTGCTCCCCTGAAGGGTAGAGTTGGCGTGGGGATCCGTCTGGATGTGATATCCGAGTGAGGCTCGGTTGTGATGTGGTGTTGGTCTATGCGAGAGTCAACGGATGGCTTGTCGAGGTTTGGCATGTTCCCTTTGGATCTGGTGGAGGACCAGGAAAGAAGGAGGAACATGAGCAAGCGGAGGTTTCCATTGAGGAATGTCTAGTGACAGGTGGATGGTCTTTCACAGACAGAAGATGCTGGTGGTTGTGGTTCGAGAATGGTGAGAGCCACGTGCATGTGAGGCCTTTGGTGGCCGTTTTCTGTGATGTGTTTTTTTGGATGGGATCTAGGCTTTGTCGAAGTTTGAGTTCTGACAGAGTTGGTCCCGTGCTGTCGTTGGCCTTTGGCTTGCCTGGAGTGAGCTGGTGGAAGCTTAGTGATTGGTTGCCCCTGGTGCAGGGTGTGAGATCGGTCAGCGGGTTGTGAAGCTGGCGTTTGGGTGGTCTGCCAAGCATGGCGTTGACCGGTGGATTGGTTCTTGTGGCGAGGATTGCGTTCCCTCGGTGAGCGAGGGGGTGGCAGCGATGCCGTGAGTGGTTTCCGTTGTGTCTGAGGTGATACCAGACATGTGCCTTTGTATTGTACTTGCTCTGGTGGCTGATGTGTGTGCGGTGTGCGGAGCGAGGTATTATCCATGATTGAGGTCTGGAGGTATCCCTCGTGATTGGTACTTCCACGTGAATCGAGGTTTTTCTGTGCTGGGGCCCTGACAGTGTTGTCAGTTGGTCGAGGCATTCTTCCCCTGTGGCTTGGTGCTACTCCTGAATTTCGAGGATGAAATTTCTTTAAGGGGGGGGGGGGCTGTAATGCCCCGGGTTTTTCGGATATTAATCGGATCAGGATCCGTGAGTTTCGGATCGTCTTTTCGCGGGTTGCGGATCATGTCCGAGCGAGTTTCAGACTTTTTATACCAGATTATCAGACCCATTGGTGGTGTGCCCGTGAATCTCCTTGGGTCCGTGGCATTGTGAGGAGCACACCAGTAATTTTCTGGAATTTTCATAGCGCCGTTGTGGGTCCCGGGTTGCGTTTTGGGTTTTACACGTGTTTTCCATCTCTCGGACCTTCGGAACCCCGTACAGGGTGAACCGTTGCGTTCTCCGACATCGGGACGTTACCACAGCGATCAGCGTGTTCCGAGCATCATGGGAGTATATTTTTCTATTTTTTGATATTTTTGGGAATTTCCGGATTTTCTATATATTAACCTCCTTTTTCTATCTCCCCATCTCTCATTTCTCTCTTCCCTCCCTCTCTCTTCTCTCACGTTCTCTCCTCTCCCCCTCTCACTCCGGGCGGCTGACGGAGGTGGCGAGGGCGGGGCGACGTGGCTCGTGGGACGTGGAGCGACGGGCTCGGGACGAGGATCGCGATGGTGGAGGCGGTTCGTGGGATCGTGAACTGGCGAGGGTTTAAACGGCGTTTCTTCGCGGATCAGCATCCACGGCGCGTCGAATCTTCGGAGGAGGTTGGGAGATGGACCCTCAACTCGCGTACTTCATTTTCCGTGAGTTTTGTAGGCTGTGGTGAGCTGAGCAGGCTTATTCGAGGGATTTGGGGAAAATGCATGTTTTTGGGGTGTGAGCCAAATCTTGCGTTTTGATCATGTTTTTGGGGTTTAAATGGGTCCTATCGGTGCTAGAGAGGTTTGGGAACGGTTTCTCCTTTATTTCCCCTTCACCGGGGGGTGGATGGGACGTGGAATGGATTTCCTGCTGTTTTCCTGTTCTTTCGGTTTCGGACTGAGAACGCGCTAGTCTCAGGTAGCGCGTACTTGAAGGTCGTGCCGCCCCGATAGGGCGCATTCATCGGGGGGAGATGAACAGTAAGGCGGTTCCTAACGCGCTATAGGTGGCTAGCACGTTCTGAAGAACGCGCTATAGGAAGCTAGCGCGTTCTGATCTGTCTGAACGTGCTATAGGTGTATAGCACGTTCTGTTATGAACGCGCTATAGGAAGCTAGCGCGTTCTGAAGAACGCGTTATAGGAGGCTAGCGTGTTCATGAGGGTGACCAGTCGGGCAGCCCAGGGCGGCCAGTCTACGGCTGATCGTGCTCCCCTTGGGTTGTGTGTGTCCCGGACACCCTGTGGAGTTCCGTGACCGTGTCTTTGGGTGTCCGGAGGTTTTATTTACCTCGATTAGCATGCCCGTGGGTTTAAGGTCCGGGTGACCCCCTAGCATTCTGATTGTGATGCGTTGGTCTCCGGTCGACCCGGTTGTGACCCAGTGGTCGACTTTTGACCTCGTGAGTGTCCCGGACACCCTGTGGCTTTCGTGACCGTGTTTTTGGGGTGTCTGGAGATACCGTGTTACCTCGATAAGCGTGCACGTGGGCTTGGCGGGTCCGGGTGACCCCTGGTGTTCCGGGATTTCGTGTTCTTGCTAGATCGAGTCACCGTGTATCGGTGTGAGTGCTGTGAGGTTTCCCCGCAAGTCGTTGCTTCTTTGGAAGGTGGCTTCCGAGTGGACCAAGTGTGTGGCCTTGGACGGTGAGTCCAGTCTCCCAGCCTGGGGCTGGAGGTTTCTTAAGTTCCCTCCTCAAGGGATGGGTCTCGGCAGTTGTGAACTACCTCATGAGTTATCGCATTATGGTTTTGGACCTAGGGATTAGGCCAGATTGACGGCTCAGTGCTGTCGTGTGCAACGGTCTTGACCCCGAGTCTTGTGACTCAAAGGCCGTTGGGTTTAGTAGGTCTAGTGGGCTGTCCAGAGTCGGGTGGCTTTGAGCCACCTGTTACTTCGCGTTACTTGCAATGGGTGCGTGCGTGGTTTCCAGTGTCCACGTTCTGTGACACGTCCACTAGTCGTAGCCTTCTTACGGCACCCGTGTGATGACCCACCTGGGAGTGGTGGAACGGCTGACCCGAGAGAGACGGTGAGTAGGCTGGTTACCGTAGGGCCCCCTACCTACAGCCGAGTCCGGGCTTAGGGAGAATTACCAGCTAGAGGATGGGCCTAGGGCGTATGGTCTGAGTGTGAACATGAGGTTGGGGGCATCGGACGGCGCCGGCAGGCGCGACCCCAACTAGTCCTTGTTCTGCGGTACTGGTTACTGAGTGTGTCTGAGTCTCCGCCTGGGGCGTTGTAGCTAGACACTTGTGACGTGGTGTAAGACGTCAGGGGATGCATCCAGTCGTTCTTCTAGTGGGTGGTGCTCCTGTCACGTGACGTGAGTTGTCATGTACCGGGTTCTGTTTCCGTCCGTGAGACGGGACTTCGTGAGTGGTTTCGATAGTGTTCCCGGTGTCGAGGTCTGGGGTTTCCGATGAGCATCACCGAGGGCCTTTCCCCAGATAGCATTGTGTTCACTACGGTGAGGTCGTGACCGTGTTCCCTGACCGTGTGGTTTTGGCTCGGGTCCTTTTTGTGAGGGCAGGCCTCTGCTACGGAGGCATCATGGCATTTTCCTAGTAGCGTGGCTAGGGCGGTTCGTGTCTGGTGGTCCCCGATCATGGAATCGGGTGGTCGGGTGCGTGGCTTGGTTGTCCCCCGATGGGAGACTAGGTCATGTTTTCTGGTACAGTAGGAGTAGCTATAGAGCCGAGGTTTTTCGGCCACCGTAGTTACTTTCCTACTTTCGTAGTTACTGCTTTCCGTGCCGCCGTTGTCTCTCGGTTGGGGTTCCGCGGGATCCCTACTGGGCCAGTGACAGGAGGCTCACCCCTGCGTTTCAGGTGCGACGGTTCTTCCTCGAGCTTCGAGGGTGCAGTATGGAGGTTCTTAGTTACCAGCTTGCCGGGCTGAGTGTTCACTTGGCATGTGGTACGTTTTACTACTTTAGACTGTACTTTCTGTTGGACTGGACTCTATTGTAGTTGTTTATTTACTTCTGTTAATTATTGAATTGTCCTACTTTGTTTCCTATTTATTTGTACCTCCACACTCCTTTTTAGCCCTTCCGAGCCCTCCCGACTCGTGGGCGGCGGTTCGAGTCTCGGGTTATCGGGCCTTCCCGGTAATCAGATTCTCGAGTCGCCACAAAAGGTCTGTGCATACACAAGACAGGTTCGTGCATACCATTGTCCACTATGCATGTTATAAGGTCTGTGCACACTAGCAAGTCGGTGCTATTTTATGGTCTTGCGTCTCTTATTACGTCTCATGCAATTGTGTCTTTTGTTGCATCTCATATTGCGTCTCATGCAATTGTGTCTTTTGTTGCGTCTCATATTGCGTCTTATGCATATGAGGGCTGTGATGCTTGCGTCTCATATTGCGTCTTATGCATGTGAGGGCTGTGGTGCTTGCGTCACATATTGCGTCTTATGCATATGAGGGTTGTGGTGCTTGCGTCTTTTGTTGCGTCTTATGCACATCTGTGTCTTAGTGCAAGTGTGCGTCTCATATTATGTCTAAGGCATATACATAGTAGCACAGTCGGTGCAAGGTCTGGTTTCAAAAGATCAACGTCGGTGCATTCCTATCTTTACCTACGTTTGAGCTATACAACATATGTGCTAAGGAATATAAGGTCGGTGCAAGTTTCTTTTTTTCGTTAATACATACACTCGGTGCATACTTTGCTTATATGCATTACAAGTCTGTGCACTCACAGTTCAACTCGATGCATATGTGTGTTGCTTCTTAATAAACCTCGGTGCATACTTGGTTTATATGTATTGCTAAGCTCGGTGCATACTTTGTGTAAATATACATGGTCAGTGCTAGTCTTGCATGAGGTCTGTGTTGCCTTGCATTGTCCCGTGCACTATGTCGATGCTAGTTAGCCTTGCCTCGCATGTAAAGTCTGTGCTAGCTGGATTTACTTCATGATTGAAAGGTGTTTGATGAAATTCCTCTTACTTTATTGACATGGACTTAACAGAGAAAAGGCCCAGGCAACCAGGATCGAACGTCTGCTCAAGAGACTTAAGTGAAGCACGTGTTCCTAGAATTCTGGAAGTTGGCACGTGATCCAAGGCATACACCTCCTGGAGATTCTGACACGTGGCTCCTTGCTCTCATCTGATCGTGGCACGTGGACTCCAAAGGAACACTGCTTTGGGTGGGAAACGTGGTTTCCACGCGCCTATCTCTCGGAAGCCTCTATATATAGTGCCTGATCGCTCAGAGAACAAGTAAGCGAGAATAGAAGAGAGAGGAGAAGGTTTTCATAGTGGCTTGAAGAGGCTATGTTGTTAAAGAAGATCTGATGTAGCAGAGAGAGAAATCTGAGAAAGGAAAAGACACAGAGAGAGTTGCAGATGTGAAGAAGAGAATTCAGAGAGCAGAGAAGAGAGAAAGAGAGAGCTCGAGAGAGAAGAGAGAAGTGATAGTGAAGGGGCTGAAGCAAATTGAAGATCTGCTATCTATTGGCTCCTGGATCAGATCCAGACCAACTTGCTCCTGTGAGAGCTATATTCATGTGCTTTATTTCCAAGCTTTCCATAGCTGAATTTTCTTATACTTGTTTTCCCTTTTACATACCTTTTTAGAAGCTATGAATCAGCGTTGCAGAGGATCGGTTCCTCTAGACAACAAGCTGTGTTGCTCAGCGTTGCAAAGGATCGATTCCTCTGGACTGTAAGCTGTGTTACTCAGCGTTGCAGAGGATTGGTTCCTCTGGACAGCAAGCTGTGTTGCTCAACGGTTGTAGGCAAGCTGTAATGCCCAGCAATTTAAGCTGTGTATCAGCGGGAAGCCTCACTCTGTTTGAGTGGGGGATGGACGTAGGTCTGCGGGCAGTAGACTGAACCATCTAAAAATCCCTTGTCCATCGTGGTTTGATTGCCTATTCTGTTCTGCTAGATGTATGCTTAGGCTCGATCTGAATCTTCTATCTAGCGAGGAATTTGGTTGCATATCAATCATTTTTTTTGGACTTGAGAAAGTCACTTTGAATACTTAATCACTGCGCAGGAGTGCGTCTAATTTGCTCAAGCCATCTAGGTGTCTATGTTGCATTTGATCGCTTGAATGGGTTCGGTCAACAGCAGTGTTTGTTCTTGTGTTAAACGATAGATGTATGCTAGACTCGTTTTCAACCTACAGTCATGAACGTGTTTAATTCCGCATCAATTTAAGTTCATCTAGTTGAGTTTTTAAATCGGGTAAATTTTTGAAGAGGGATTCATTCACCCCCCCTCTAATCCGGGCCTAGCACCCCAACAATTGATATCAGAGCGGTCTCTGACTTCCAGATCCAACGATCTACAGAGGATCTTGCCATCGTTTGGTGCTATTTTTGGCTGCGGTTTAACGGTCTTAGTTAATTGCTTTGAATTGCTTAGAATTTGTTTTGATGGCTCATCCTCCAGTGTTCTCTGGTTCACATATGAAATTCTGGCTGTGTCTCATGCATAAGCATGTTAACTCTGTGAATTCTCAACTGTGGAAGGTTATCTCTCACGGTCCACATGAAATTCCTAAGGATAAGTCCAAGTGGACTTATGTTCACAAGTTGGAAAATGATGATAATGTGAGAGCTCTAAATCTAATGAAGGCTGCAATTGATTCTGATGATTTTCCTTTTATCTCAGGTTGTAGCACGACAAAGGAAATATTGGATGAACTGCTTCGCATCCACAACGGAGAGGAAGAAGAATGTCTCATGACAAGAAGGAGTGATCAATGAGATAGGTCTCAATCCCAGGTAAACTCTGAGACCGAGGATATTAGCTATGATAATTTAGTTGCCATGTATGACCATCTACTGGATAAATATGAAAGAGTTAAATCAGAAAAGAGAAAATTAAGAAAAGAGAAAAATGTTGAAATCACAAGTCTAAAGGCTGAAAATGAAAATCTAAAATCAGAATTGAAAAATAAAGAAGGATCATGTGAAGATTGTTCATCTTTGAAAAAATTGTGTGACAGCATGGAATCTGATTTGAGGCTAAAAGAAACCTTGATTGATTCATTAAAAGAAGAAATGTTGCTCAATGAAAAAGGAAAATCAGTGTTAAAGGAGAAGGAAATGGATAATCAATAAAGCTCCAACAAGAAATTGAATCATTAAAAAATTTGAATGATGCTTTGCAGCAACAAGTCATCTCGTGTGAATCAGATCTATCTAAGTATGAAGCTAATGTTGTTTCCTTGATATCAGAGATCGATGAATTGAAAGCTTCTTTATCTAAGAATGTTGATGGACATGCTAATTTGAATAAATTGCTTGGCTCTAATGTGAATTTCCAGAAAGAGGGACTTGGGTATGTGCCTGTTAATAAGAAAGCTAATGAAAAGAAGAAGTCAATTGTGTTTGTAAAAAGTTCGGAACATGCCAATTCCTCTAGTTCTTCTATTTTTCAGTTCACTACCAAGAAAATAGAAAAACAGAATAAAAATCAGAAAAAGATTGTAAAATAGAAAAGAATAAAAATGCTCCATTCATGAATGATTTTGCTAATTCTGTGCATGATGATCATAGTTCTCACACACACTCACACGCACATGTCTTGAATAAGTTGCATGCCCATGGTAGATTAGTATCATGCCATTATTATGATAAAAAGGGCCATGTCATGGATGATTGTAGAATTTTGAGGAAAGATGAATTGAGTGCTGGTAATCATGTGAAAGTGGTTAAAAATAATCATGTGAAGAATTCTGTTAGAAGAGTTTCTAATACATGTTTCTATTGTGGGAAGTTAGGTCATGAGATAGATGATTGCTTTATCATGAAGAGGGGTGAATTGAAATCTGATAGAATTCATGCTAGGAATCATAATATGAAGAAACCTTCTCATGTTCAAAACAAGAGAATTAAATACTGTTACTGTCATAGAGTAGGTCATCTCATGCATGAATACGAATTAATGGAACATGATGACCTCAATGCTAGAAAAATGCATGATAGGAATGTTCATGTTAAAAATCATGCAAACTATAAGAAAAATATTCAATGTTTTCATTGCGGCAAATTGGGCCACATTGCTACTCAATGTTGACATAATCAGGGAAATAAATTTCATTCTGAATTTGTTAATTTCCCTGTTAACAAAAATATTTTTGAAAGAAATAATTTTGTTCTAAGGGAAAGCACATTAGGTGCTTTGAATGTGGAAAGCATGGCCATATAGTCAAGGACTGCTGGCATGCTTAGTGAAATAGATTGAATTCTAAATCTGTAAAATTCCCTGCTTTCTATGCTTCTGCTAGAAATAATTTGATTGATAAAAGAAAAAATCTTTCATGCTTTGAATGTGGGAAATCAGGCCACATGGCTGCTGACTGTTGGCTAGTTAATCAAAAAGGATCAAACTTGCATGTGAAAAATAGAAGCAATCATGTTCATGCACATAAATTCAATTCTCATGTGAACATGAAAAATAGTCAGAATTCCTGTAATCACTGTGGTCAGTTTGGACATTCTATGTCTAACTGTTTCATGATGAAATTTGATGACTCTTATGCTCAAAAACTGTGGAGAGCACCATTCAGAGGTGCTACTGACCATGGAGGACCCAAGAATTCTTGGGTACCTCAACTTGCAAAATGAGGTTCCATGTTTGCAGGAGTGCCTTGAAGCTGAAAAATAAAGAGGGGTAAATAAACCAAGGCACCCAAAATGGTAAAACCCCATTCTTGCATTGTTCAGGTAACATTTGCATCTTTCTTGTTGTTCAGTTGAAACTGCATATCATGTTAAATCTGTTTAGTCAAAGGTTTCATGCATACATGTTCTTTCATTTGTTTTTGACATTTGATTGTGTACATAGAGAAGACTATAAACTCATTAGCATAATCTGCAATTTTATGCATATATGTGATTTGCATATGTTTAGCATATTGTCAATTCAAGATGCACATAGGACTGCATTGTGTATTGCATTGTTTTGCATGACCATTATGGTGTATCAAATGGTAAGTTACCAAAAGGTAGATTGTTAGCGCAGCAAGATTGTTATAGAAGGGGGGGGGATGAATAGATCACTCCCAATTTGCAGAAACTCAGGCGGAAAATAGATTCTGCTGCTAACGCACCTCCTTAACCCGTACACAGAGAAAAGTAGATGAGAGTGAAGAACTGATCACTTGAAGGCAAAGAGACAAGCAGATGAAGAGCACAGAAATCAATAGCATACCACAGAGGAGGCACTCGGTTTTTTAGGTGGTTCGATTGCAGTCTGCAATCTACATCCACCCCTCACTCCAACTAGAATGAGGATTCCACTAGACGATGCTAGATCAATGCAGACTCAGTCTGCGAACAACATGCTGCCACACAGCTTGAACACCAAGGGAAACAAATCCCTCAACCAAGTTCTGCCACCCACAGAACTTGAAACCTGTTCTAGCTCCCAGCTAGAACACAACAGGAGAATCCTCTCCCTTCCTCCACACACGGAGGAAAACTGTTAATGACAACCTGTCACTAACAACACCAGAGATCACCGATCTCTCTTCCTCTGCAACTTAGAGGGAAACTGGAGTAGTACTTCCTTCCTCCACACACCGGAGGGAGACCAATTCAAATCAGAATGGAAGAACGAAAATAAACGAAAGCAAAGTAGAAACAAAAACAATGAAGAAGAAATTGGTTCTGAAACCCAATACACATGTAGCTTCAAATGAAGCAATTCCTCAATCCACACACACTCTCTCTCTCGAACAATCTCCTCTCAGATATGGAACTCTCTGCTCTTTTTCTTTTCTGGATCGTGCAGACTCTCACCAATGGCTTCTGCCTTTTCTTTTCACGATCGAGCTTCTACTGAAGGATGAAGCTCTATATTTATAGCAGATAATGGCGTGTGGCTGCCAGGTTCCCGCCTTAAGAATTCGGACCACGTGGCAGCATCCAGCAGGCTGTCAGAACACGTGTCCTCATCTGGGCACTCTCCTTATCCTCGGATCACGTGCCCAGCACCAGTACGCTCAGCAACTGGAGTTAGATGGCGTCAACTCACTTGCTCCAAAGGGTTGACGCAGCCATCATAGATCTTCAACCTTTTTAACCGCTGCATCGACTCCATCAGCCTGCTGCGTTGACGCAACGGTATTGGCAGTCCAGTGATCAAGCCTTCAACATATGGGCATGCTGCGTCGACGTTATCAGCATGTTGCGTTGACGCATTGAAGACATGTACATTAGTATACTGGCGTCTCTTAAGCCGCTGCGTCGACGCTGCTTGTTGAAGGCGTTGACGCAGTGGAAGATATCATGAAACCTTCGTCGCTTGTAAGAGTCTCTGCTTTTTCTAACTGCTGCATCGACACTGCTTGCTTGTGGCATTAACGCAATAGAAGACATCGTGAAAGCTTCGTCTACTGATGTGTGGACGCTTTAAGCTTCAGGCGTCGACCCTGTTCCCTTCAGCAACAATAATGAAGTGTATAGACTTAGTGTTAACGTGAAGCATTGTATAGACTTTAGAGATCAATATAGCAAGTGTGTACATAGTGAGGGAGTGCATAGACTTAGCAGTCTAGGCCTCTAACAACGAGTGTATAGACTTGCAACTCTTCATGAGATCTCAGTATATAGACTCAACCAATGTATATATTTGAAGATCTAACAATCGAGTGTATAGAGTTAGTTATGTGAGCATGCATTGTATAGACTTCACACATAAAGATAAACAAGCTGTACAGACTTGGAGAGTTGAACCCAGTGTACAGACTTGCCTATGCGAAGCCACTGTACAGACATTGAAAACGTGAAGCCAAAGTGTAGACTTCACGCTATACAGACTTGAGGCTTTGATGAACGAAGGTTCAATGTAGAGTTGGAATGTTAGGCCCAATGTATAGACTTTATGCGTGAAGCTAGACCAGTGGCTGTACAGACTTTGAAGGAGGACAAATGTATGGACTTGGTGACGTGAAAGCGATGTACACACTTATAGCGTTGACGCTAAAGTCTTGAGAATGCTCACAGCGTTGACGCTGCATGAGACGTAGGTTGTACAGACTTAGCATGTGAAGACTGATGTGCATACTTGCTGAGTTGACGCTGCAGCCCAATGAGTTGACGCTGCAACGTATATTCTTGATGATCAACTGATGATGTATAGACTTCATCAAATGAAGAACCTGAACTGAAGCATCTACGCATCAGCACACTGAGTTGACACACTGGTGTGAGAACAGAGACATACAATGACTGGAGGGTCGACGCATCAGCACACTGAGTTGACGCACTAGTGTGAAGACTGTGCAGACAGAGTGTAGGCAGAATTAAGGTAAAGCATGATATCTGACAGCCATTGAACTGTACTCACTCACATGATGAAACAGCATTAATCTAGAGATAGAAGATTGATTTATAGTGTGGGACATCATCAAAACCATAGGGATGCAACAATCTCCCCCTTTTTGATGATGACAACACTATGAATCAAGCAATATCAAGTTTCAACAAAAAGTTAATACCAGCTGCAACAAGCAGAATAAATTCAACATGCTCATGCAAATGAATTAAACATTCCCTACAGCATTCCTTACAGCACACTCTCATCTCCCCCACAACTCATAACTATTTCTTCCACGAAGCAACATGACTCCCCTCAAAGCTCAAGACAAAACCAATACTCACTGATTTTGCAAACTTCTCACTGAAATTGCAGACATTGTAAGCTTCTCTTCCCCTTTAACATCAGCAAAAAGAACTACAGAATGTGTGACAGTGCTGGAAACATGAGGACTAAGGGTAATTACTTCTTAGTGTAGAAAGTCACGAGTAGGTCTTAAGAGAATAAGTGAGTTTCTAATCTCAAGAGAGGATTCTTTAGACTTCAGTACACAATAGAGAAGTAGAATGATAGACAAGTTTATCAGCATACATAGTGGATGATTGAGAGCAGGAGTTCACAAGTATGGCCAGATATAGCTGATCATTCAACTATTCCACAAGACAGCAAGAGACTAAATCAGAGAGGTGTTCTCAAGGTATTGAAGACAAGCAATCCATTAGTTGTATAACAACAAGGAATTTTTGTTGGAGATGATTTTCAAGAAGATCAATGAGTAAGTTGGTAGTTCACTTCCTTTGACATTAGGGAGACACCTTGATTAGAGGCCTGAATCCCCAGTTACTCAGAGTGAGTACCTCATTACTTCCTTCCTTTTTTTTTTATATTAAGGAACAGAGTTAGTAACTATGGCTTTTGACATGAGGAAACACCTTGATTAGAGGCCAGAGTCCCCAGCTACTCACCAGCAAGCCACCATTGCTCTGTCATGACTTTTCATTCATTTTAAGCATTTGACACCTCATGACTTGGGAGAACTATTCATTTCATTGATGAAGCTCCCAGTTTCTCAGTGATCAAAACAGAACATGTTTGTTCAGTTAAGCCCTTGAGTTAAAAAGATAGAATGATTGAAGACAATACCAAAAAGAACTTTTCTTGAATTGAGTCTTGAAGTCTAGATTTCAAGTTGATTGGGTCAGATATCAAGACATACAAGTTTTTGGCCTGAACCATAATCAATGACAATGTAGGAAGATATACTTTATGCAATTAGTCCAGATCTCTGAAGGAGTACCAAAGGAAAGATTCTAATTTGGAGATTAGAGTCACTGACTTATAGACTTAAGAGATAAGTGACACTCTACTTTCTGAGAGAACCACACTAAATCAGTCATGCAAGACCAGCAAAGGTACACATCTGGACAGCCCTTTTGAATCTGTCAAAGAACTTCTCTTCTCTCATTACAACTCAGCTCCCCCTAAGACATAGCATTCCTCAATGAAAAATTCCAGCAAAAACTCAAGGCTTCCCCTTTATTTAGAGCATTCCTGATAGCTAACCAGTAAGCATTCTGAACTCCCCCTTAAACCAGCATGCAAGAAGACTAAACATCAGATAGACACAACTCCCCCTCACACCAAGAACAGGCTTCATAATTAAGACAATTTGTATAAGCCTAATTCTCTTCTCAATGTGGAAAACTTTTCATTATCCAGAGGTTTTGTGAATATGTCAGCAATCTGATTATCTGTGCCTACATGAATCAGTTCAAAATTATTCTTAGACACCTCATCTCTTATAAAATGATGTCTTATCTCTATGTGTTTGGTTCGTGAATGCAAAACATGATTTTTAGCAAGATTGATGGCACTAGTATTATCACAGTAAATAGGTGTGCACCCTAGGTCTACTTGGTAGTCCTGAAGCTGGTGTTTAATCCATATGACTTGTGTTCCACAACTCCCTGCAGCCACATATTCAACTTCTGCAGTGGAGAGGGCCACAGAATGTTGTTTCTTGGAGCCCCAAGACACTAAACACCCACCCAAGAATTCACAATGGCCACTTGTGCTTTTCCTGTCTAGTTTACACCCTGCATAGTCAGCATCTGTGTATGCTACTAGGTTAAGTGTGTGAGATGCAGGAAACCATAAACCAAGAGAGTGACTAGCTGACAAATATCTGAAGATTTATTTAACTGCAGCTAAGTGTAGTTCAGTAGGTCTAGACTGATACCTTGCACACATTCCTACACTGAATTGTATATCAGGTCTAGAGGCTGTCAAGTAAAGTAGTGATCCAATCATACCTCTATAAAGTTTGGCATTTACTTCTTTACCTGTCTCATCTGCATCCAATGAAGTATTGGTGCCCATGGGTGTAGTAATGTGCTTTAAGTTTTCCATGCCAAACCTTTTGAACAGTTCCATTGTGTATTTGGTTTGGTTGATGAAGCACCCATCTTCTAGCTGCTGTACCTGCAATCCAAGAAAATATTTTAGTTCACCAACCAAGCTCATTTCAAATTCAGCAGACATCATGGTAGAAAATTCATCACATAGTTCATGCTTAGTTGATCCAAATACAATGTCATCTACATATACCTGAACTATGATGAGATCTTTATTCATGCCCTTGGTAAATAAACTCTGATCAACTTTACCTCTTTTGTAGCCCTTGCTGATCAGAAATTCAGATAATCTTTCATACCAAGCTCTTGGAGCCTGCTTTAGACCATACAAGGCTTTGTTTAACCTGAAAACTTGGTTAGGTTGAGGAGAATATTGAAATCCAGGAGGTTGTTCAACAAAAACTTCTTCTTTAATGACTCCATTTAAAAAGACACTTTTAACATCCATTTGTTGGAGTTTTATGTTCTTTGAGCATGCAAAGGCAAGCAACAGTCTTATAGCTTCCATCCTAGCAACAGGTGCATAGGATTCATCAAAGTCTACACCGAATTCCTGACAGTAGCCTTTGGCTACTAGTCTGGCTTTATTCCTCGAGATAATTCCATCTTCATTCATCTTATTTTTGAACACCCACTTGGTTCCTATGACATTAATACCATCTGGTCTTGGGACAAGCTCCCAGACATTATTCCTTTCAAACTGACCTAATTCCTCACTCATAGCATTGACCCAAGCTTGATCAGCTAAGGCCTCTTCTACTGTTTTGGGTTCAATTTGTGAGACTAAAGCAATTAAGTCATCATTATTCACATTTATAAAATGAGACCTAGTCCGAAGAGGATCTTCAGGATTGCCTATGACTTTATCTAAAGGATGGTCTTTAAGAAATCTGATATTTGTTGAAGACTCACCTGTTTCTCTTGGCCCTTCCTGATTGGGGGAATTTGTTTCTCCATTTGGCTGAGTCTTCTCTTCTTCCTGTTGGTCTTCTAGAAAGTCTCCACTATGATTGGAATCCCTGTCAAGATTTTTAACATTAGAGACATCTTTCTTTTAACTAAAAAGGATGTGTGGAGATTCTTCCACTTTCTGATCTGATATGTTAAATACCCTATATGCCCTTGACACTTCAGAGTAACCCAAGAATATTCTAGGTGAACTCTTGGCTTCAAACTTGTCTAAATCTTTCTTATCATTGTTATGAATAAAACATTTTGATCCAAAAATTCTGAAATGAAACAAGTTTGGCTTCTTACCTTTTAGAAGCTCATAGGGTGTTTTCTTGTGTATGGGTCTTACCATGGCCCTGTTGATTATGTAGGTTGTTGTATTGGCCGCTTCTGCCCAAAACCTTCTAGGTAATTTGCTTTCAATCAACATGGTTCGGGCCATCTCCACCACTGTTCAATTTCTTCTCTCCACAATCCCATTTTGTTCAGGTGTCCTGGGAGAAGAAAACCTGTGAGTTAGTCCTTCTTTGTCACAAAGTTCAGTAAACATGGAGTTTTCAAACTCACCTCCATGGTCAGATTGAATAGAACTAACCTTGTACTTCCCTTCTTGTTTGACCTTATTGAAAAACAGATTAAACTTTTGAAATGCATCACTCTTATTTGCTAAGAAAAATATCCATGAATATCTGGAGAAGTCATCTATGATGACATAGCCAAACCTGTTTCCATTAAGACTCTGAGTTCTAGTTGGACCGAAAAGGTCCATATGAAGAAGTTCCATTGGTCTAGAAGACAATGGCTCAGATCTTAATTTAAAAGAATTTCTGGTCTATTTGCCTAGAGCACATGCATCACATGCTTTTGATATTGAGTTGAATTTAATTCTAGGCATGCCTCTAACTAAATCATGCTTGACCAATTTATTTAAAGTTGAAAAACTAGCATGACCTAGACGTCTATGCCATTCAAAGGCATCATTTTCAGAATTGGCAGATAAGCAAATAGTAGATTCAGAATTCTCATCTAAGTCTACAATGTAGACATTATTAATCCTGTTGGCTACAAATTTAACCATGTCAGAATTTGTTTCAAGGATTTTACATGAACTATCATCAAATACAACCCTGTGACCCCCGTCACATAATTGGCTAATGCTAATCAGGTTGTGTTGAAGCCCTTCCACAAGTAATACTTTTTCAATGGAATTTGTGGAAGACTTACCTACTGTGCCAACTCCAATTATTTTACCTTTGTTCTTTCCTCCAAACTTGACCAGACCCCCTGGCCTCATCTCTATCTTGCTGAACTTGGATCGGTCTCCTGTCATATGCCTGGAGCAGCCACTGTCGAGGTACCACTTGTTGTCTTCAGCTGCCAGGCCGACCTACACAAATATATCAAGCAGATTGATTTGGAACCCAGGATGAGTTGGGTCCAAGGACATTGTTCAAATCTCTGACCAAGTGTTTAGGTATCCAGATTTGTTTCAGCATGGTTTTCTCTGGCACCTTCCTTTCTGATTTATTAAAGTTGAATCCAGCTGAACTGGAGAAGTGAGTTCTATTCCATTCATTAGTCTTCCTATTCCTAGGAAATTTCCTGTAGGCTTGTTGATTAGCATATCTTTGACCATGAAAGTTATTCCTCCAGTAGGTCTTGTTTGGACCCATCTGATTATTATAATTCCAGATCTTATTCTGATTTATTTTCTTGGTCCAGCTACCATTTGTGTTCTGGTGAGTGGACTTAATGTTATTCTTCATAAAGTTCATTCCAATCTTAAATGGTTGTCCAGTACTGACTTTTGTGTTTTCTTTGGGACTTTGAGTTCCCTTAGAGCTATTTGAGCTGGATGGTGTGTCCAGCTTTTCTTTTCCCTTCTCTGGACAGAAGGTGATGGTCTTGAATTGCAAGGGTCTCTTGTTGGTTGGGTCATAGCCTAGACCTTCCTTATTGAAATTGACCCTAGTCCCTAGTATAGCATCTAGGCTAGTCTTTCATTGGACAAACTTTTCTAAGATTTTCTGTTTATCTTCCAGCTCCTTTTGAAGAGACTCAGAATTCTTTAGGAGTTCAGCATTTACTTTCTTCACAGCTTCATATTTCTCTGAATTCACTCTAATTTCATTCATGCTTTCTTCAATTTTAGTTTTGAATTCATTGAGCTGTTTTTGACTTTCTTGAATTTCTCCCTTAAGCTTATCATTCTCTTTCCTTAGTGAGGTCATTTCTTCTAGTTGTTCTTTTAGCTTTTCATTTTCTTCACAGACCAGAGTTTGTTCTTCAATATTTGTGTTAAATTTTCTTTTCAGAACTCTGTGCTCTTTGCTAAGAGAATTAAATTTATCTAGCAAATCACCATAAGCATCCTCCCAGTCATCAATTGAGAAATTTTCAAAGACGTTTATTACCTCCTCTTCACTGTTTGCCATAAGGCAAATTCCATCTTCATATTCTTCTGAGGAAGCATCTTCGGGGTCTTCTTCTTCTTCGCTCCATGTGCAGACCATTGCCTGTGGCTTCTTCTTCCTCTGCACCTTTATGTTTTTCTTCTGAAGATAGGGACCCTTCTTCTGGAGGTCTGGGCATTCGCCTCTCATGTGTCCCTGTTTGTTACAATTAAAACGTGTCAGTTTCTTAGGATTTCTATCCCTGTAACGGGTAAATTCAGCATTCTTGTTAAAGGGTTGTGGCTTCTTCTTCCTAAAGGTCTTTCCCTTTTTCTTCAAAAATTTTCTGAACTGTCTAGTGAGCATTGCCTGCTCCTCCTGGTCGAGATTTGATAAACCTTCAAGCTCGGACTCAGACTCGGGGCTACTGCTGCTGCTCCCACTGTTACTACCCTTGTTGCGGGAAGCTCTTAGAGCTACATTTTCACCCTTCCTCTCACTTCCTTCTCCACCTCCTTGGAAATTCATCTCATAGGTCATCAGGGATCCTATGAGTTCATTCACAGTTAAGACAGTCAAATCTTTTGACTCCTCAATCACAATGGCCTTAGTGTGCCATGCCGGGATAAAGATCTAAGGATTTTCCTGACTATATCTGCCTCAGCAAGATCCTTCCCTAGCCCTTTAAGAGTGTTAGTGATCAAGGATAACCTGGCATATATTTCGGTTATATTCTCATCTGCATTCATCTTAAACATTTCATACTTAGAAGTGTAGAGGTTTACCTTCGAGGCTTTCACTTGAGCTGTACCTTCATAGATCAATTGCAGCTCATCCCACATTCGCTTGGCAGTTCTGTATGCAGATATGCGAGCATATTCCTCTGGATGAACAGCACACTGGATTATGTTCAGCGCCGTCCAGTTGAGTGACGAGAGCTTCACATGGTCATCTGTCCAAGCATCCTCGTTTGGTGGCAGCTCATATGGCCCCACCGTGATTACTCTCCACAATTTATGACTCTGAGCTCTGATGAACACTTCCATCCTGTTCTTCCAAAACAGATAGTTACTACCATCGAAATAAGGAGGGCGACTAATGGATTGACCTTCGGCCATGAAGGTTCTAGGACCACCA
Organism: Amorphophallus konjac; assembly: GCA_022559845.1. Taxonomy (NCBI): domain Eukaryota; kingdom Viridiplantae; phylum Streptophyta; class Magnoliopsida; order Alismatales; family Araceae; genus Amorphophallus; species Amorphophallus konjac. The sequence goes on along the minus strand of CM040123.1, from coordinate 182,910,879 downwards.
GCATTTCCTTGACTGTTCGTCCACATGGCGTAAACCTACTCTGATACCAATTGTTAGCGCAGTAAGAGTGATATAGAAGGGGGGGGATGAATAGATCACTCCCAATTTGCAGAAACTCAGGCGGAAAATAGATTCTGCTGCTAACGCACCTCCTTAACCCGTACATAGAGAAAAGTAGATGAGAGTGAAGAACTGATCACTTGAAGGCAAAGAGACAAGCAGATGAAGAGCACAGAAATCAATAGCAAACCACAGAGGAGGCACTCGGTTTTTTAGGTGGTTCGATTGCAGTCCGCAATCTACATCCACCCCTCACTCCAACTAGAATGAGGATTCCACTAGACTATGCTAGATCAATGCAGACTCAGTCTGTGAACAACATGCTGCCACACAGCTTGAACACCAAGGGAAACAAATCCCTCAACCAAGTTCTGCCACCCACAGAACTTGAAACCTGTTCTAGCTCCCAGCTAGAACACAACAGGAGAATCCTCTCCCTTCCTCCACACACGGACGAAAACTGTTAATGACAACCTGTCACTAACAACACCAGAGATCACCGATCTCTCTTCCTCTGCAACTCAGAGGGAAACTGGAGTAGTACTCCCCTCCTCCACACACCGGAGGGAGACCAATTCAAATCAGAATGGAAGAACGAAAATAAACGAAAGCAAAGTAGAAACAAAAACAATGAAGAAGAAATTGGTTCTGAAACCCAATACACATGTAGCTTCAAATGAAGCAATTCATCAATCCACACACACTCTCTCTCTCGAACAATCTCCTCTCAGATATGGAACTCTCTGCTCTTTTTCTTTTCTGGATCGTGCAGACTCTCACCAATGGCTTCTGCTTTTTCTTTTCACGATCGAGCTTCTACTGAAGGATGAAGCTCTGTATTTATAGCAGATAATGGCGTGTGGCTGCCAGGTTCCCGCCTTAAGAATTCGGACCACGTGGCAGCATCCAGCAGGCTGTCAGAACACGTGTCCTCATCTGGGCACTCTCCTTATCCTCGGATCACGTGCCCAGCACCAGTACGCTCAGTAACTGGAGTTAGATGGCATCAACTCACTTGCTCCAAAGGGTTGACACAGCCATCATAGATCTTCAACCTTTTTAACCGCTGCGTCGACTCCATCAGCCTGCTGCGTTGACGCAACGGTATTGGCAGTCCAGTGATCAAGCCTTCAACATATGGGCGTGCTGCGTCGACGTTATCAGCATGTTGCGTTGACGCATTGAAGACATGTACATTAGTATACTGGCGTCTCTTAAGCCGCTGCGTCGACGCTGCTTGTTGAAGGCGTTGACGCAGTGGAAGATATCGTGAAACCTTCGTCGCTTGTAAGAGTCTCTACTTTTTCTAACTGCTGCGTCGACGCTGCTTGCTTGTGGCGTTAACGCAATAGAAGACATCGTGAAAGCTTCGTCTACTGATGCGTGGATGCTTTAAGCTTCAGGCGTCGACCCTGTTCCCTTCAGCAACAATAATGAAGTGTATAGATTTAGTGTTAACGTGAAGCATTGTATAGACTTCAGAGATCAATATAGCAAGTGTGTACATAGTGAGGGAGTGTATAGACTTAGCAGTCTAGGCCTCTAACAACGAGTGTATAGACTTGCAACTCTTCATGAGATCTCAGTGTATAGACTCAACCAATGTATATAGTTGAAGATCTAACAATCGAGTGTATAGAGTTAGTTATGTGAGCATGCATTGTATAGACTTCACACATGAAGACAAACAGGCTGTATAGACTTGGAGAGTTGAACCCAGTGTACAGACTTGCCTATGCGAAGCCACTGTACAGACATTGAAAACGTGAAGCCAAAGTGTAGACTTCACTCTGTACAGACTTGAGGCTTTGATGAACGAAGGTTCAGTGTAGAGTTGGAATGTTAGGCCTAATGTATAGACTTTATGCGTGAAGCTAGACCAGCGGCTGTACAGACTTTGAAGGAGGACAAATGTATGGACTTGGTGACGTGAAAGCGATGTACACACTTATAGTGTTGACGCTAAAGTCTTGAGAATGCTCACAGCGTTGATGCTGCATGAGACGTTGGCTGTACAGACTTAGCATGTGAAGACTGATGTGCATACTTGCTGAGTTGACGCTGCAGCCCAATGAGTTGACGCTGCAACGTATATTCTTGATGATCAACTGATGATGTATAGACTTCATCAAATGAAGAACCTGAACTGAAGCGTCTACGCATCAGCACACTGAGTTGACGCACTGGTGTGAGAACAGAGACATACAATGACTGAAGGGTCGACGCATCAGCACACTGAGTTGACGCACTGGTGTGAAGACTGTGCAGACAGAGTGTAGGCAGAATTAAGGTAAAGCATGATATCTGACAGCCATTGAACTCTACTCACTCACATGATGAAACAGCATTAATCTAGAGATAGAAGATTGATTTATAGTGTGGGACATCATCAAAACCATAGGGATGTAACATAGATGTCATCTATCTGGAAGTTCTTACTATGTGTGAGGTGGTCCTTTGGACTAAGTCCTCCGCCAAACACCATGGGTCAAACTGCATATAGAGCAGTCATTGTATATGCTGCATTTAGAGTTGTCACATATGGCATACAGATAGGGGGAGTTTCTACATTTGTTATCATGCATATGGTGATTTCAAATAGATTGCATTTCATTACAATTGAAAATGCCAAAAAATATTGATTGATGGCATACTGTCAGAGGGAGCATATTTCATATACTTCTGTTTTTCTATGTCTTCTTTGTCATATCTTTGAGCTTAACAATTTCTGAAAATCTTGTTCATCTGCTATTCCTTGATTATCAGCTCAAACTGAATGACTACAAGATTATCTTATACACGCTGTATGCTTATTGCTGCTCATGTTTTTACTGAGGGGGAGCTGGTTGTTTCAAAATCAATCTGTCTGATGGAACTCTGGATATCTCTGATTTTCTTTGACACATTCTTTGCTGCACCCATTAATTTTCTTGATTGGAAGTGTCGTCATAGTGAATCGACATCATCTTGGAAATGCTTTGTCAAATGTCGACACCTTCATTGTTGTGCTCATCTTTGTTACATGCTTGAAACTCTTGTGCAGTTCACAACTTGACTGCTGCTGAATCTCATTGAAAATTCAAAAAATTGAGAAGATTTCAATTCGTATACCTCCTTGACCATAAATCTGAAAATCAATTCATCAAAGAATCTTCAATTATACAGATTTATGAATGTCTAAAAGATCATATTGGTTTAAGTCTAATGTATTCATTGAGCTTGGCTATGAATATCTTGAAAATATTTGAGTCAACTTTAATAAACTTTAACCAACTATTTCATATTGAATCTTGTAAAATCCTCTGAAATCTAAAAATTTTAAAATCATGGCTTTATTTGGTTGAATTATATGAAATCAGTATTATTTTTAAACATCTGATGAATCTGAAATGTTCCTAAGGGTAAATTCTGTCAGAGTAATGATTTTGGTCACTGAGAAACCATGTCCATTGACCATGAAGTCTAGAGGACTTTGTCATGAAGTGCCATAATTAACTCTGCTAAATAAAATTCTTTGAAAATCCAGGCAGAGCGATGGCATGAATACTGAGAAATATACCTCACTTATCAATGAAATAAAGTGAAGTATGTCATGAGATGTCAATACTATCTCTGAAGCATGACAGTTAGTCATACTAAGTGTTTAGGGATATGTTGACGCCTAAAATAAAGATAATAATAATAGCAGCAATAATAATAACCCTAAAATACCTTTATTTCTGATAAAATGTCTTATTTCTGTTATCTTGTTTTCAGGAATAGAAGAAGAAAAGAAGAAAAGAAGAGACGGCCGGCTCTAATAGAGAACCACTGAAATGAGACACAAGACCTCAGAAGATACTCGGGACCATCCCCGAACGAGCAAGAAAGAAGCCCAACCGACAAGATATGTCAGCCGATGAGTCAGCCCTCACAACTGAAGAAATGAACACAAGAAGCCCAAAAGCCCTAAATGGGCCAATATCGGTGGCACCGAGAAGCTGCTGAGGAGGCCCACTGCCACCAAAAGGTGCACCGATAGTGGCCACACCGAGAAGCCAATGGAATGGGCTTATAAAAGCCATTCCCTCCATCAAAAAAGAGAGAGAGAATAGAACAGGGAGGGACGAACAAAAAAAAAGGAGAACAGAAGAGAAGATAGCCACAAAAGAAACCAAAGAAAGGAAGAGAGAAGTCCATACCCAGCTCCAGGAAACCGGCGGCTGCTGAGAGATCGTGAGAAGAAGAAGGTCGGCTGAAGGGGGAGGGAGAGGAGTCAATGCTCCGCCCTCCCCCGTCTTCTATTTCTCTTTCTTGTTTTTTCATTTCTCCGATGTGCATCTTTGTATTTCTTCATCTTTCTTTCCTTAGAGGAATGCCGTTGCTCCCTCTGCTTCTTATGATCAGACACAGGTGGGTGATGTAATCAAATGTGTATGTATCTATGAATGAGCAGGGTCTTCCCCTTGTCTTCAATGTCGAATGCATTCGATCTTTGCTCTCTGTGCATCGCTTCTATGTATGCTTGTTTGGAGGTGTGAGTTTTGGGTGTGTGCATCGACCGTTCTGCTCCGTTCCCCATTGCTTTTGCTCCTAAAGAGAAATTTCTGGGTCCCCCATTCTAACCCATGAATGATTGGGGCCTAGAGTTCTCGAAGGGTTCCAGTGCCGAGGGTTTTGTTACCCCTCCATCTCCGGTTTGTTTCCTCTATGCCATTAGGTTCGTCCAGGGGATCAGAGACAGTCATCTCTTGATCTTCCCAGACGACCGGCAGTAAATAAAGATGTCTTGGCAGGGAGTTTTAAATGGCCGATGACCTCAATCCCTCCATAAACTTTGCCTTCCAGTGATTCCCTCGCACCGTCCCAGCAAAGGCCTTGATCCAGTCCCCTTTTGCATCCCAAATCCTATTTCAATCGAATCTGGACCCAAAATTCCATAGAACAGAGCACCGTAAAGCCCCATAAGTCCTCACGGCGCTCAAGCCCAGCACCTTCTCGGCGTGAATAGTTCCCGGCGCGGCGCGCGCCGGGAACTCTCGCGCCGAGATCCTCCTCTCCCCCCTTTAACACATGCCGAGAGCCCCCCTTTGTGGCGCGCCGGGAACTCCCTTCGGCCCGCGCCGAGAAGCCATGCCATATTTCTAAACCCCCTGCGCTAGGAACCATTCTTTCCGGCTACAACTGTGCCGAGAACCCCCCATCAACACTTCATTTCATTTCTGATCATTCCATGCATCTATTTGAGGGATGTCCAAAGACCATCGTGCATACCCTGAAGAAACACAACAATGGGGAATAACCTCCCCTACATTATCTCAGATCAGATTCATCCGTAACCCCATAAACCCAAGGGGCCATACCATTGTATAAGCCCTGACGGTTCCTGAGGGGATAGTAAGCATCGACATGGACACCCACATCACCAGGGAGCCTAGGGCCTTCTTTTTTCGGCTATCATCCCGGCACCCGTGGATGACGGCCTATTTTCTTTGGCATGACCCGAAAGAGGGGGAGACGCTGCCGGAATTCTATCCGACAGAGCTGACCCTGGAAGGCCAAGGGAGTGTGATCGATACACACCCCGCTTGACTCTATCCATCGGGAGAGTGAATATCATGGAGCCTCCAACCGAGCAGGGAGTTCAAAGGGGAAGATTCCCCGTTGTTTACCCGGATTCCATCCCGCCACTGCGTGGATGGTCTCCTATCCCTACTTGGCATGTCTGCAAGCCCAAGGGATATGCTGTCAGATTCGACTCATCCAGGCTCGACATGTTAATCGTCTGCTGGCTTCCCGTTATATGCATTCCTGTGTAGGATGGGACGGAGCCAACAACGCCCCAATCCTCACTGTGGATTTTTGGGCTTTGTTCTCCCCCTTCTCCCTCAATGTCATCGATGATTTAAACGTCGCGGAGTCCGTGGTTCTCTTCAAATTTCTCATGCCACTAGGGCCATTGCAGGGATCAGAGACCGTTATCTCTCGATTTCCCGGATGGTTGGCAATATGAATGGCATGAAGCCTGTTTCTGAGAGTTCGAAGGCCCTGTGACTCTGATCTCTCGGACCCCTTTCATCCGTAATTCCTTGCTGTCAACTTGGTAGACCCCTGGCTCTTTCTTTACTTGCCTCCTGAATCCATCCCCCAGCCACTGTCTGAATCCTGAGAAAAATCCCTAGAACAGAGCACCGAAAAAACCCATAAGTCTTCCCGGCGGGGCCCTCGGCGCGCCGGGAACCCTCACGCCGAGAGCCTCATCCTCCTCCCTTCACCTCATGCCGAGAGCTCCCTTCTCCTTCTTTAAAGTCATGCCGAGAGCTCCCTTCTCCTTCTTTAAAGTCATGCCGAGAACCCTCTTTAAAGCCATGCCGGGAACCTCATGCCGAGAGCTCCCTTCTCCTTCTTTAAAGCCATGCCGAGAACCCTCTTTAAAGCCATGCCGGGAACCTCATGCCGAGAGCTCCCTTCTCCTTCTTTAAAGCCATGCCGGGAACCTCATGCCGAGAGCTCCCTTCTTCTTTAAAGCCATGCCGAGAACCCTCTTTAAAGCCATGCCGGGAACCTCATGCCGAGAGCTCCCTTCTCCTTCTTTAAAGCCATGCCGGGAACCTCATGCCGAGAGCTCCCTTCTCCTTCTTTAAAGCCATGCCGAGAACCCTATCTAAAGCCATGCCGGGAACCTCATGCCGAGAGCTCCCTTCTCCTTCTTTAAAGCCATGCCGAGAGCTCTCTTCATCTTCTTCTTAGCGCGCCGGGAACCTCGTGCCGGGAACCTCGTGCCGGGAAGCTTTCTTTATCATCTTCTTAGCGTGCCGAGAACCCTCCTTAAAGCCATGCCGAGAGCTCTCTTCATCTTCTTCTTAGCGCGCCGGGAACCTCGTGCCGGGAACCTCTCTTCATCTTCTTCTTAGCGCGCCGGGAACCTCGTGCCGGGAAGCTCTCTTCATCGTCTTCTTAGCGCCGGGAACCTCGTGCCGGAAGCTTTCTTTATCTTCTTCTTAGCGTGCCGAGAAGGTCCCACCGGAGCCCTGCACCAAGAATTTGCATTTCCACCTCAGTCCAACTCTTGGTCACTCCACTATACCTGTCTGAGGGATATCCAGAGGTCACGAGGTATGCCTCAGGAGATAAATTAACGGGGAATGGCCTCCCCTACATTATCAGTCCCGATCCGGATTCCTCTGTAACCCTATGAACCTAGGGAGCTCTGCCACTGCATACGCTCCGATGGTGTCCAAGGGGATATCAACCGGTGCTATGAATGCAGACAGTGTTCCCGGGCCTAGTGCCCTTCTCTTTCGGCCTTCGTCCCGGCATCCCGTGGATGAGGGTCTATCTCTCCTTGGCATGATCCAAGATATGGGGATATGCTGCCGGATTTGCTCCGCACCTGATATACCCTCGCTTTATCCAGTCTCCTCAATGTCTTGCAGATAAATTAGCATGCTCTCATTTAGGTTTTTGCCGCCGGTCTCCTCTTATTTTGGCGTTTAATCAAGGGTTGTCCTTCTTAGGGAGGACGTAATTAACGTCATAACCTTTATGGTATGACGGACTGTTGGTCCAGACACGATCACTCACAATCGACTGATTAGAAGTCAGATCGAGCGCACAATGAAATCGTCACACATGTGACTGGCACGCCAATAAATAAACAACAGAAATAAAAGAATAAAAATCCAACGGAAAAATCCGCGTCCACAAGTCTGGCACGCCCGGTGGGACCTAGTCTCCCTTCATCTCTACGCCAAAAATAGGAGGCCCAGCGGGCCCCCCTCAAATTTCTGATTCTGTGCGCTTTCTCTATTTCCAGGAAGCTACAATGACGGCTGGAATCACGTCTGTATGCTTTGACCAGCAACCGGTCGATGCGCATGTTCAAGAAAGCTACCTGGCGGTACCTCTGTCGTTCGGATCGATGTCGCCTGCTGTCGGGATGCCTAACTGCCTGGGCCTCAGCTTCACTGACCTGCTCGAGATCGACAACCAGGAGCCGAAAACTGTTGTCGAGACTTCGCCGCAAGCTACCGGCCCCAAGATAAGCCAGGTGATGAAGGATGCTCCGGAGGTCGTGTCCTACTTCGTCCATCACGAGGCGAAAAGAAGTGCACCCTCTGCTTCGTCCACCACTTTCGGTGACTTTCCTCCGGTCGTTGGCCACCCCAACTTCTTGGGAGTTGTGTCCGTGGATATTCTGAGCAAAGAAAGTCCGAAGCCTGTAGAGCTGAAGGATGATAAAGCTGCTTCTTGTCAGAGTGAGGATAAGATCAAGAAATCCCTACTCAAGAATCTAGTGACCGTGAGCTGTTATGTTCACCATGCTACCAACCCGATTGAAGCACATGAGAAGGGGCCCACTGGGGGCAACAAAAAGAACTTCAGAAGAGTAAGAGCCTCTGCCGCTTCCCAATGTCAACTTTCTGCATCTGGGAAGTCCATGATGATTGGGGGCGTTCGGATCTTCTTCAACGGCCGCAATGCCAGAGCTCTGCCAGATCGGGTCATCCCGACCATTCCTACCCGCAATGCTTTCCAAGTGCTGGCTAGCCGGAGGGGAACAGTGATGATAGCAAGCAAGGGAAGCCAACCTCAAAATTGCCAAGACGCAAGCAAATGTGGGTTCCCAAGAAGACCCGGAGTGTCATGTCAACCCTACAAAATTATAACAGTTTTGTTGATGCCCCCAAGAGAAGGGATAATAAAGTCATGAATGAGGAAGAAGTCATAGTCACAACTCCTCCACTCGCTGCCAGGGTCTGTGCAAGACAGGCTGATATTTCCAAGAACTCAAAGAATCTCAACCAAGTTGCCAAGCTGACACGATTAGCATACATGCCACCCGCCCAAGACTGGACGCTGCCTCCTGCTATCTCTTCAGAGTACAGTCAAGAGGGGATGGTTAAGAGGGTATGGGAATACTTCCATGGCCTTGGAAGTCCTGTCATAGGCCGACAAAGGTCACTCCATGCTGTCAAGGCTGAAGGAGAAGGAAAAAATAAGATATCACCTGTTGGGATAGATAAAGAGAAAAAGCAAGCTGAGTTCAGAAGTTTTGAAAGTCTTTCACAGAGGGAAGAAATGAAAAGAGTTCTGACAAATGAAGGGCCAACTTTCCCTCGCCAGTCCCGAAGGAGAGTTAAAAAGCATGAAAGAGAATGCAAGTCCTCGCGTGTAATATGACAGGAGTGATGGCAGGCATGACGCCCTGCTAAATGGGCAAGAAGAACTAGCCAAGGTTACCGAAAGAGAAGACCCTGTGACAGGACAAAGCAAAAATGAAGCTGGGTTACTGCAGACCGCTAAGGGCAAGCAGGCTACCGATGAAAACAACACTACTCTCAGCACCAAAATAATGGCATCTGAAGAAGAAAGGGTGCCCCTGTCCGGATGTGGCTTTGGTGAAACACTTGAGACCATTACCAGCAAAATAGCTATGGACCCTGCCATCCTAATAGCCATGCAAAGATATCAGCGGGAGATAGAACTGCTGAAGAAGCAACTAAAAGAGAAGACTGAACATGATGTGGTACCCAAGCAACCGGGGGCACGAACTGACCTATCACTGGGAGGGTTTAACCCCTCGACTGCTCTTTCACAGACTGTTCTGCAAACTGACGGTCAGAGTTGGGTTGTTCCCCAGGATCATTTCCAGTCGCTCCAGCCAGCACAACTGAAGCTTCTTCAAATGCAACGGCAGGTTCCCTTGTCAAAACCTCCGCCATCTCATGTTGCAACTCCAGCCACACAAGAAATGCAGCCCACCCACCTCTGTCCTGAATCAGCACTGCCAGTCGTGGTGAATAAATCAATGGTGGAAAAGATGGTTGAAGAGAGGCTAGCCAAAAGGGGTAGTGCTAATTACGCCCCCTTTGACATGTATAAAGTGCCATATCCGGCCTACCATGTTACTAAGAGATTGCCGCCTAGCATCAATAAAATTCCTAAGTTTGACAAATTCAATGGGCAGGGCTCCCCGAAGGAACACATTGCACACTATGTAACAGTCCTGGGTGACTTGGCGACAGATGAGTCATACCTATTGAAGTTCTTTGGGTGTTCTCTAACGGGACATGCTTTGAATGGTATGATAGCTTGCCGGCTGGATCTGTCAACAACTGGCCGGATATGCAGCGAAATTCATAGAAAGATTCCATGTCACAGAGGCAAGGGTGACCGTGGCTGAGCTGTTGGCAACCAAGCAAGAAGATAATGAAGCTGCTGCAGAATATATCAAAAGATGGAGGGATCTTAGTATGAGATGCCGGCACTCTCCACATCTAGAAGATGCAGTACAGATGTGTAAACAAAATCTGAAGAAAGAAGTCCTGGAAAAATTAATTGGAGTAGAAGTCTGGTCTTTTGACCGATTGATTAATATTGCAACAGAGATTGAAGACTTCTGTGCAAGATATCCATTAGTTTCTATCAACTCAAACCATCAGGCTAAGCAAATTAATAAGAGGCCGATGTTGAAAGCTGTACACGCTATTAGCGTCGGGGCAAAAAGGCAGAAATGGGTACACCATTCTCCTCTCAATGGGCCTGCTGAATGTCAAGAAATGCCTCCACACCGGAATAAAGAAAAGAAGTCCTATGCCTTCCCAAGAGACAAGACTCGAACATTGTTCGAGTGGGCTGTCAAACATGACAAGGTCATCCCGCCAAAGCCAAAGAGGCCTGATGATGCTAGGAGAAGAGATGACCCGAATTTCTGCCCTTACCAGCAGATCCTCGGACATCCTATTGAAGACTGTCAAATATTCGAGAACATCGTCCAAGGCTTAATAAAAAGGGGTAAGCTACAAATATGGGGATACAAAGTTGAGCCCCCACACCCGCATGAAATGTCTATGCCAAGGGCGTCAGTCAATATGATATCTATATGTCAACAATTGCTTGAAGAAATGCCAGAGGCTTGTAGCCGGCACGCCTATGAAGACAATATTCCTAAGCATGAAAAAGAACAAAGAAATTGGCAAGCCGTGTCAACGGGAAGGAAAATAAGACTGGTACCTCACTTACCTCCAAAAGCCCAGGTTTACGGAGTTATGGCCCATCCCACTCTACCAGCAATCATTAAAAGGCCAATGGACAGCAAGAAGAGACAAACCCCATTGTAGGCACATGAAGAAGTTAACCCACAGCTACAAGCCATTACAAATGAGCCTAGTAACCATGAGCAGCCAAAGAATCAGCCTATGCTGCTCAAGAAGCCTGCCCCTCAAATAGGCAGCGAGTCTCACCAATTAACAGAAAGAGCTGAAGAAAAGGCAGAAAAGCTGAATGCATCAAATAACCCACTATGGGGGCAGGGGCCAACCATGAAGGGAAAGAGAAATAAGAATACAAATACTGAAAGGAGGAATCTTATTTTCTCCTGCAACACATTGTCAGCATCCTCTAGTGAGGCCCAAACCGTTGATGAAAAAGATGAAGAAATTTGCTTTGTGCCGAAAGAAGTAGTTCCAGCCAATGCTTCTGCTTCTCTTCAGTCTATCAGGTCTGGGAGGATACCAAAGCAACACTCACCAGCTAATAAGGAGGCTCAGTGCCATATTCCTCCTCCGCCCAGAGGCATAGAACAGAGGGGGTTTGTCCCAAAAAAGCTACCTATCGCCAGCAATGATGGCGAGATGAAATCCATTCTGCACAAATCAGAGGCAGGGGGAAGTAGAACTCCCAGTCCCTTCCTACAAGACCCTACAATAATGGCACTACTCCACCAGAAGCAACAGGAGATTGAAATGCTACAAGGGCAACTGAATGAAATGAACATAAAGCCACATACGTCACGATTGCCGAGGCATCAATGCGAGGCATCCCAAGACAGCTCTATTTCATCTGAAGCTTCAGTGCGGTCAACAATGCCCCGAACAACACATGATCATTCAGGGGGCATCCTCCCTCAATCATCCCAACACACACTCCCTTGGGCAAGTCAGGGGGCAACTAAAGTGTATCCGACAAAGACATCGACGAGGCCTCATATGCAGCCGACTACCCTACATTCAAGATCAATGGGTCCAGCCACAAGGGATAGGACCAAAGCAGAGCAAACAATGGATACAAAGATGGCCAAAGAAGAAGTCACTGAGGCCGAGCTGCAAATGACCAAACAAAATGATAATGAGTCCGTCAGGGACTACATAAGCAGATGGAGGAGCCTGCGTGAAAGGTGTAGGCACCCACCAAGCTACAGTGAATCTGTCCAAATCTGTAAAGAGAATATGAAATTAGAGATTCTACGATGGGTCATTGACTTCGAAGTCACGACCTTTGAAAGTCTAAATGACTTCGCAACTGAAGCTGAAGCAGCCATTGCAAGGATTTACCCATCCTCCATGAACTTGGGTCAAAACTATAAACCAGCCGATAAGCAGCCGGCACAAGAAGTTTGCATTCCAAGCTTTGAAGCCTTCGAGCGACGGAAGAAGGAAAAAGTAGAGACTACTTGTATCACTTCTACCAAGCCGGAGACACAAGGGTCCTCGTTAAGGGGTAAAATGATGAAGCCCTATTCATTTACAAAAGATATGACCTCAGCTCTCTTTGAGTGGGCCCTAGAATGCGGTAAAGTGGTGCTTCCAGAGCCAAAGAGATCAAGCAACTCCGCAAGAAAAGATAACTCGTGCTTTTGTCCGTATCACCAAGTAGCAGGACATCCTATCGAGGATTGCTACGTGTTCAAGGACATCATCGAAGGCACGATCAAGAAAGGTGAGCTACAAGTGGGCGAATATAAGGTGGATCCGCCACGCCCTCACCAAAAACCCGTCTTCAGGCAAGCAGTCTCGTGTGGCGTCACTGGCCTTGCTATCCCCCGCAAACTCGGCTAAAAGCCAGTATTTGAGCGTTATCTCACAGCTCGAAATGTTGTAAAAAAAAAGAGAGAAGAAAAAAAATAGAGAGAAAAAAAAAGAAAAAAGAGAAGAAGAGAAAAAGAGAGAGCATGTTCTGGGGGCAGGCACACACAAAAAAGGAGAGAGAAATGAAAAGATCATGATGGCCGTATCTATTGAGGGAACCGACACTCCCTCTATATCCTAATTTGTACTAGATACAGCTACCATTGTGGGGCTTATGTGGTGGAGCGAACTACTCATCCCCTCCCTGAGGAGGTGAGCGCTCTCCTACATCCCCGCCTTGGTCAATAAAAAAAAGAGAAGGGGGACGAGCCCCGAGGTAACAAGGGAGAACAAAATGTCCGTCCCGTTTATGGAGACTGGGATGATTTTATTATTATTAACATAAAATGGCCCACTGGGATGCATGGCGCATCGCCATCTTCCCATCCTATAGGGATATCTCCCATTTGTCCCACCGGGATTGACCATCTACCCTTGATACGGGTCCTAGGCCCCGGCCAACACATCTTCATTAGCTTCCGGCTTTCAGCCAACAATTACACCAAATATATCAACACCCGCTGCATTGGCCCAACGGGGCTTTCCACTACTGTTGTCTCAGTCCCCCTGCCAACTTGGGCTCATACAAACCTGTCCCTTGACACGAGGTACTCCGCCCTTGTCGAGCTCTGAAAATAATCCCACCAGTCTCACCAGACTATCCCCATAAAGCCCTTTTCATTGGCTTGAGACACTCCGTCCTAGCCAAGCTAGTTTATCCCACCCGTCTGGGTCTATAAAACCCTTTTGTCCCACTGGGCCAAGTTAAAAAATTAAATAAATAAAAAAAATTAAAAAATAATAAAAAATAATAAAATAATAAAATAATAAAATAATAAAATAATAATAATCAATCCAATGAGCTCAACAAACATCATCAAACCAAATAAATCCTGATAAATTCAGTCAATTAATGAGCTCAATAAACCAAACAAACCTAATAAAAAAAAGGAAATAAACCTAATGAACTCAACAAAAAAATCTCTAACAAACCTCAGTAAACTCAACGAAATAAACCTCAATGAACTCAACAAGCCCAAGAGGCCCAATAAAAATGATGAATAAACAAACATCTCAACAAACTCAATAAACTTAATAAACTCAAATAAATAAACCAACAAAAGATTCCTTCACTTGGCATTAGACCTTCTGTCTGAACAAGGTTTGTTGACCCCGATACCTCCATGGGTCAAAATCCATATTCTATCCCAGCTTGGACCTTACGTCTATGTTAGGTTGGTCAACTTCGACATGACGTCAGGCTGACATCTTTATCTGCACATTCTACCCCTGTTGTAGACCTTCCGTCTGAGCAAGGTTCATTGAATCTGACTTTTCGTCAGATCAACATCAATACTTAGCCCTGGGTCTGGGCCTCTCATGCGTTCATCATCTGATCTACCCTTACCTTAAACCTTCTATCAGGGTAAGGGCTCGTTGACCTTGACAGGACGTCGAGTCATCACCTATCCTATATTCTGCCCTTGGCTTTGGCCTCCCGCCCTCGCCAAGTTGGTTGACTTCGACAAGACGTCGAGTCAACACCTGTCCTATAGTCTGCCCTTGGCTTAGGCCTCACGCCTCTGCCAAGTTCGTTGGTTTCGACAGGATTTCGAGTCAACACCTATCCTATATTCCTCTCTTGGCTTATGGCCTCACGCCATTGCCAAGCTGGTTGACTTCGACAAGGCGTTGAGTCAACACCTATCCTATATTCTACCCTTGGCTTAGGCCTCACGCCTCTGCCAAGTCCGTTGGTTTCGACAGGCGTCAAGTCAACACCTGTCCTATAGTCTGCCCTTGGCTTAGGCCTCACGCCTCTGCCAAGTTCGTTGGTTTCGACAGGATGTCGAGTCAACACCTATCCTATATTCCTCCCTTGGCTTATGGCCTCACGCCCTTGCTAAGTTGGTTGACTTTGACAAGTCTGTCAAGTCAACAGCTACCTCTGCCCTGGCCCAGACCCTTTGTCTCTTCCAAGTTAGCCATTTTGACATGGCATCAATACGACAATGATGTTTTACGTCTGCCCTTGTTCTGGACATACCGTCCAAGCAAGGTTTGTTGACTCTGATGTCCCGTCGGGTCGACATTAATATTTTATCTGCGGCACGGGCCTTTCGTCCAGTCGATGAATGAAGAGACCCTTCTACCTCTGGCTCGGACCTTTCATCCAGTCAGTCAATAAAAAAAAAAGAGAAACCCTTCTGCCTCTGGCTCGGACCTTTCGTCCAGTCAGTCGACAAGAAACTTTCACCTTTGACCCAGACCATCCGTCTGGACTGACATGAAACCTATCTGGAATAGACCTTACGTCTATCCTGACAAAACCCGCATATTTCTATATGTGCCACCGACGATGAAACCCTCCCGTTGATTGACCGGGGCATTGCCTGTTCAACTATGAAACCTGTCCAGGATAAACCTTACATCTTTTCTGATGAAACTCATATGTTTCCTTAAGTCCCATTGACGATGAAACCCATATATATCCGCATGTCCCACCTGTGATAAAAATGATGAAACTTACCCAGATTAGACCTTACGTCTATTCTGATGAAACTTATGGACTTCTTTACATCAGTATAAATCCAGTAGCGATGATGAAACCTACTGTTCTGTCTTGGCGTCATGGCCTTCCGCCTAAGCCAAGCTATACGGCATCACGACCATACATCTAAGCCGTTAAATATCCTACCTTGGCATCATGACCTTCCGCCTAAGCCAAGCTGTACGGCATCATGACCATACATCTAAGCCGTTAAATATCCTACCTTGGCGTCATGGCCTTCCGCCTAAGCCAAGATGTACGGCGTCATGACCATACGTCTAAGCCGTTAAATATCCTACCTTGGCGTCATGGCCTTCCGCCTAAGCCAAGATGTACGGCGTCACGACCATACGTCTAAGCCGTTAAATATCCTACATTGGCGTCATCTGCCTAAGCCAAGATGTACGGCGTCATGACCATACGTCTAAGCCGTTAAATATCCTATCTTGGCGTCATGGCCTTCCGCCTAAGCCAAGATGTACGGCGTCACGACCATACGTCTAAGCCGTTTAAATATCCTACCTTGGCGTCATGGCCTTCCGCCTAAGCCAAGCTGTATAGCGTCATGGCAATTTACCTATGCCGTTTAAAAATTCTGCCTTGGTGTCACGACCATATGTCTAAGCCGTTTAAATATCCTACCTTGGCGTCATAGCCTTCCGCCTAAGCCAAGCTGTATAGCGTCATGGCAATTTGCCTATGCCGTTTAAAAATTCTGCCTTGGTGTCACGACCATATGTCTAAGCCAAGTCACCCAACAAATATCCTACCATTGGCTTGGAATTGTTATCCTAACCAATGAACAAAAAGACCCCTTGGTTCCACGCCAGCCCTTGGTCCCTCCAGGGATTCGTCACAACATGTGACAACTTCTCCCTATCACCATGGCATCGGTCGTCCACTTATAAGAGAGTCGACCTAAGGATGTATTCACTGAGTTCTAAAGATAACAAAAAAAGAAAAAGAGGAAAAAGAAGAAGAAGATGAGAAAAGAAGAAAAAAAGAGATGAGAAAAGAAAAAGAAAAAGAAAAAGAAAAAGAAAAAGAAGAAGAAGATGAGAGAAAAAAAAGGGGGGAAAAAGATGAGAGAAGAAAAAAAAGAAAGGAGATAAAAAAAGAGAAGAAAAAAGGGGAGGTGAGAAAACAAGAAAAAAGAAGAAGAAGAGGAAGAAGAGAAAAGAAGAATAGAAAGAAAAAAAAGAGAGAAAGAAAAAGAAAAAAAAGGAAAGAAAGAAAGAAGAAGAAGAAACAAAAAAGAAAAGAAAGAAAACAAAACACAAAAAAGATAAACAAAAAAATAAAAAGAAAATAAAAGAGAAAAAATAATAATAATAATAATAACATGGCTTGCTTGCTTGCATGTTTCGCGTGTGTGTCTACCTGAAGTATAGTATTAATACACCTTCCTTTAAATTTCTATGACCGCATTCCCTTGCTAAAATAACGCTATCCAGATTCTACGACTGTGTGCGCCACGTCACATACTAAGAGATGAAAAGCCAATTTCCGGTGAGTGCATGCGACCAGGGGAAAGAGTCGTGGTTACGTTGCGTGCGCAATTCACAGAATACACCATAGACGAAACTCCCACACTTCACACACGGTATGAGCTATGGTCCTTAGTCATAGGGACATCTTAAATTCTTCTTAACACTTCTTGGATGCTTAAATCTCTACACTCGCATAAAGGGCGACCGTGAGGGAAAAGCCACCTACCCACCCTAAAAAAAAAGGGAACGAAAGAAGAAGAAGAAGAAAAAAAGAAAAAATATATGAACAAAAGGGCAAATCCTAGTAGCCGGGAATCCCCATTGAGACACATGAGGAGACTCGCGTCGAATGGCGAAGTCCATGATAATACTCTGAATAATACTAGGATGAATCCAAGTAGCCGGGAATCCCCATTGAGACATATGAGGAGACTCGCGCCGAACGGTGAAATCCATTATGTCACTGTGAATAATACTAGGACGAATCCTAGTAGCTGGGAATCCCCGTTGAGACATATGAGGAGACTCGCGTTGAACGGTGAAATCCATTATGCCACTATGAACAAAAGGACTAATCCTAGTAGCCGGGAATCCCCATTGAGACACATGAGGAGACTCGTGCCGAATGGTGAAGTCTATAAAAAACACTGCCAATAAAGGGATGAATCTTAGTAGCCGGGAATCCCCATTGAGACACATGAGGAAACTCGCGCCGAACAGTGAAATCTCAAATTAAGAATAAACAAGGGGGGGTGTGCAAAACTACCAAAAATCGAGATCCCTGAATGTGTGCGTAGGTGATAAACCAATCCTCTAGTGTTACTTAGAGCGTCTGCACGTCCCTATGACTAGGGTTCACTACCTATATGATTGCACTTTCACGCTATGGAGGAATAGTCATGGGTGTGGATTGTGATTTATGCTATGCATACGTTCTACGCGGCGTCCCCTTTACGTATGCACATCTCCCTTAGTTGTGCTTCATGAGCTGCACTCCGTCCATGAATCATGGATGCCATCCTTATCCTATCCCTAAAACAAGGGAGCTATCCTATATACATCTAGATATGCGTGCGATCAATAAGTGCCTGCATGCTCGCATGAATGAAGAATAAAAAGACGCGTTCTCAGATGGGGGTTGCACCCGCAGGTCCCGCTCACTTGTCCCTCATTCGCGCCACCTACGGGTGGGGGGCATTTGTTGACGCCTAAAATAAAGATAATAATAATAGCAGCAATAATAATAACCTTAAAATACCTTTATTTCTGATAAAATGTCTTATTTCTATTATCTTGTTTTCGGGAATAGAAGAAGAAAAGAAGAAAAGAAGAGACGGCCGGCTCTAATAGAGAACCACTGAAACGAGACACAAGACCTCGGAAGATACTCGGGACCATCCCCGAACGAGCAAGAAAGAAGCCCAGCCGACAAGATATGTTAGCCGATGAGTCAGCCCTCACAACTGAAGAAATGAACACAAGAAGCCCAAAAGCCCTAAATGGGCCAATATCGGTGGCACCGAGAAGCTGCTGAGGAGGCCCACTGCCACCAAAAGGCGCACCGATAGTGGCCACGCCGAGAAGCCAATGGAATGGGCTTATAAAAGCCATTCCCTCCGTCAAAAAAGAGAGAGAGAATAGAACAGGGAGGGACGAACAAAAAAAAAGGAGAACAGAAGAGAAGATAGCCACAAAAGAAACCAAAGAAAGGAAGAGAGAAGTCCATACCCAGCTCCAGGAAATCGGCGGCTACTGAGAGATCGTGAGAAGAAGAAGGTCGGCTGAAGGGGGAGGGAGAGGAGTCAATGCTCCGCCCTCCCCCATCTTCTATTTCTCTTTCTTGTTTTTTCATTTCTCCGATGTGCATCTTTGTATTTCTTCATCTTTCTTTCCTTAGAGGATTGCCGTTGCTCCCTCTGCTTCTTATGATCAGACATAGGTGGGTGATGCAATCAAATGTGTATGTATCTATGAATGAGCAGGGTCTTCCCCTTGTCTTCAATGTCGAATGCATTCGATCTTTGCTCTCTGTGCATCGCTTCTATGTATGCTTGTTTGGAGGTGTGAGTTTTGGGTGTGTGCATCGACAGTTCTGCTCCGTTCCCCATTGCTTTTGCTCCTAAAGAGAAATTCCTGGGTCCCCCATTCTAACCCATGAATGATTGGGGCCTAGAGTTCTCGAAGGGTTCCAGTGCCGAGGGTTTTGTTACCCCTCCATCTCCGGTTTGTTTCCTCTATGCCATTAGGTTCGTCCAGGGGATCAGAGACAGTCATCTCTTGATCTTCCCAGACGACCGGCAGTAAATAAAGATGTCTTGGCAGGGAGTTTTAAATGGCCGATGACCTCAATCCCTCCATAAACTTTGCCTTCCAGTGATTCCCTCGCACCGTCCCAGCAAAGGCCTTGATCCAGTCCCCTTTTGCATCCCAAATCCTATTTCAATCAGAATCTGGACCCAAAATTCCATAGAACAGAGCACCGCAAAGCCCCATAAGTCCTCACGGCGCTCAAGCCCAGCACCTTCTCGGTGTGAATAGTTCCCGGCGCGGCGCGCGCCGGGAACTCTCGCGCCGAGATCCTCCTCTCCCCCCTTTAACACATGCCGAGAGCCCCCCTTTGTGGCGCGCCGGGAACTCCCTTCGGCCCGCGCCGAGAAGCCATGCCATATTTCTAAACCCCCTGCGCTGGGAACCATTCTTTCCGGCTACAACTGTGCCGAGAACCCCCCCATCAACACTTCATTTCATTTCTAATCATTCCATGCATCTGTTTGAGGGATGTCCAAAGACCATCGTGCATACCCTGAAGAAACACAGCAATGGGGAATAACCTCCCCTACATTATCTCAGATCAGATTCATCCGTAACCCCATAAACCCAAGGGGCCATACCATTGTATAAGCCCTGACGGTTCCTGAGGGGATAGTAAGCATCGACATGGACACCCACATCACCAGGGAGCCTAGGGCCTTCTTTTTTCGGCTATCATCCCGGCACCCGTGGATGACGGCCTATTTTCTTTGGCATGACCCGAAAGAGGGGGAGACGTTGCTGGAATTCTATCCGACAGAGCCGACCCTGGAAGGCCAAGGGAGTGTGATCGATACACACCCCGCTTGACTCTATCCATCGGGAGAGTGAATATCATGGAGCCTCCAACCGAGCAGGGAGTTCAAAGGGGAAGATTCCCCGTTGTTTACCCGGATTCCATCCCGCCACTGCGTGGATGGTCTCCTATCCATACTTGGCATGTCTGCAAGCCCAAGGGATATGCTGTCAGATTCGATTCATCCAGGCTCGACATGTTAATCGTCTGCTGGCTTCCCATTATATGCATTCCTGTGTAGGATGGGACGGAGCCAACAACGCCCCAATCCTCACTGTGGATTTTTGGGCTTTGTTCTCCCCCTTCTCCCTCAATGTCATCGATGATTTAAACGTCGCGGAGTCCGTGGTTCTCTCCAAATTTCTCATGCCACTAGGGCCATTGCAGGGATCAGAGACCGTTATCTCTCGATTTCCCGGATGGTTGGCAATATGAATGGCATGAAGCCTGTTCCTGAGAGTTCGAAGGCCCTGTGACTCTGATCTCTCGGACCCCTTTCATCCGTAATTCCTTGCTGTCAACTTGGTAGACCCCTGGCTCTTTCCTTACTTGCCTCCTGAATCCATCCCCCAGCCACTGTCTGAATCCTGAGAAAAATCCCTAGAACAGAGCACCGAAAAAACCCATAAGTCTTCCCGGCGTGGCCATCGGCGCGCCGGAAACCGTCACGCCGAGAGCCTCATCCTCCTCCCTTCACCTCATGCCGAGAGCTCCCTTCTCCTTCTTTAAAGTCATGCCGAGAGCTCCCTTCTCCTTCTTTAAAGTCATGCCGAGAACCCTCTTTAAAGCCATGCCGGGAACCTCATGCCGAGAGCTCCCTTCTCCTTCTTTAAAGCCATGTCGGGAACCTCATGTCGAGAGCTCCCTTCTCCTTCTTTAAAGCCATGCCGAGAACCCTTTTTAAAGCCATGCCGGGAACCTCATGTCGAGAGCTCCCTTCTCCTTCTTTAAAGCCATGCCGGGAACGTCATGCCGAGAGCTCCCTTCTCCTTCTTTAAAGCCATGCCGAGAGCTCTCTTCATCTTCTTCTTAGCGCGCCAGGAACCTCGTGTCGGGAACCTCGTGCCGGGAAGCTTTCTTTATCATCTTCTTAGCTTGCTGAGAACCCTCCTTAAAGCCATGCCGAGAGCTCTCTTCATCTTCTTCTTAGCGCGCCGGGAACCTCGTGCCGGGAACCTCGTGCCGGGAAGCTCTCTTCATCTTCTTCTTAGCGTGCCGGGAACCTCGTGCCGGGAAGCTCTCTTCATCTTCTTCTTACCACGCCGGGCACCTCGTGTCGGGAACCTCATGCCGGGAAGCTCTCTTCATCGTCTTCTTAGCGCGCCGGGAACCTCGTGCCGGGAAGCTTTCTTTATCTTCTTCTTAGCGTGCCAAGAAGGTCCCACCGGAGCCCTGCACCAAGAATTTGCATTTCCACCTCAGTCCAACTCTTGGTCACTCCACTATACCTGTCTGAGGGATATCCAGAGGTCACGAGGTATGCCTCAGGAGATAAATTAACGGGGAATGGCCTCCCCTACATTATCCGGTCCCGATCCGGATTCCTCTGTAACCCTATGAACCTAGGGAGCTCTGCCACTGCATATGCTCCGATGGTGTCCAAGGGGATATCAACCGGTGCTATGAATGCAGACAGTGTTCCCGGGCCTAGTGCCCTTCTCTTTCAGCCTTCGTCCCGGCATCCCGTGGATGAGGGTCTATCTCTCCTTGGCATGATCCAAGATATGGGGATATGCTGCCGGATTTGCTCCGCACCTGATATACCCTCGCTTTATCCAGTCTCCTCAATGTCTTGCAGATAAATCAGCATGCTCTCATTTAGGTTTTTGCCGCCGGTCTCCTCTTACTTTGGCGTTTAATCAAGGGTTGTCCTTCTTAGGGAGGACGTAATTAACGTCATAACCTTTATGGTATGACGGACTGTTGGTCCAGACACGATCACTCACAATCGACTGATTAGAAGTCAGATCGAGCACACAATGAAATCGTCACACATGTGACTGGCACGCCAATAAATAAACAACAGAAATAAAAGAATAAAAATCCAACGGAAAAATCCGCGTCCACAGGATACTGGCATCCAAATAACGTGTATCCTCTAGTTACAAGGTGTGTACTGAACTTAATTGCACCTGGTAAACTTGCTATAAAAACTTGTACTGTGCAAAAAGAAAAATATGAAATTATTTGAAGAAGTATGGCTGATCCTCAGGAACCAAATCTGAATTCCTTCATGTTGTTTAACCTCAATACTAATGAGTGTAATTTCTAAAGAAGTCATTGAAATTGATTGAGTAAGATGAAGGGAGGTTAATCAAGATATAAATATGAGGGCTTGGTTCACTTTTATTAAACATTGATGTTCAGATATGAGTACAGAACTTTATTGACAAACTGTGTATACATCATATTTAAACCATTATGTTCAAATAAAAATTCATAAGCCCCTATAATGGAAGAGTCTGAACCATCCATTTATTCAGATTTATGAAATAAGTATCTTATTGAAAATCTTCTATTCTTTGAAAATCCAGCCTAAATTTCTGTGCTTAATGCTCTTTGGTCATGACATGAACTGATTCTTGATTGCACATGTGACCTATTTCACCTGACTTTCTTAATTTGAATTGTCTAAACGTCTACTTCACTTTGAATGTCCATGTGGTTCGCTGCTCATTCTTATCATTCCACTCCTTCTGCTTACTCAAAGGGGAGACTCTATTCCGGCGGAGTATAATGGACAGTAAATCATTTTGCATCCTATGTTGAAATTCATCATGATCAGAACTTATTCTTGATTGCATCTGTGTTTTTCTTGATATATGCTGATCACTTCTTCCACTCTAATCCCTCTATTCTATCAAAGAGGGAGACTGTTCATCTACTCATTTGGAAAGGGGGAGATTTGGTCATGACTCAACCATATCATGCATTTCATCTACCCATTTTATCAAACTATCATTTCTTTTTGATGAAGTCAAAGGGGGAGAATAGTTTGACATGTGTCGTATTGGTGTAACTCATGTCATAGTGTTGCCATCATCAAAAAGGGGGAGATTGTTGTGCCCTTGTGGTTTTGATGATAGCAAACACTATGAGTCATTAGATGTCTGCATGAAATAAGTGATTGATTGATATTGATTGATTGTGTATCTTGCATATCCACTGTTCAGTCTGAATGTATGTTAGGCCAGTGCAATTGTTCAGTGTCAATGCATTCGGTATAGTTTGTTGGCTGCACTTTAGCTCATAAGCATTGTAGGGACCAAGGTCCGTGCATTTCATGCTAGCGAGCTAAGTAAAGGTCTATGCATACACAAGACAAGTTCGTGCATACCACTGTCCACTATGCATGTTATAAGGTTTGTGCACACTAGCAAGTCGGTGCTATTTTATGGTCTTGCGTCTCTTATTGCGTCTCATGCAATTGTGTCTTTTGTTGCGTCTCATATTACGTCTTACGCATATGAGGGCTGTGATGCTTGCGTCTCATATTGCGTCTTATGCATATGAGGGCTATGGTGCTTGCGTCTCATATTACGTCTTATGCATATGAGGGTTGTGGTGCTTGCGTCTTTTGTTGCGTCTTATGCACATCTGTGTCTTAGTGCAAGTGTGCGTCTCATATTACGTCTAAGGCATATACATAGTAGCACGGTCGGTGCAAGGTCTGGTTTTAAAAGATCAACATCGGTGCATTCCTATCTTTACCTACGTTTGAGCTGTACAACATCTGTGCTAAGGAATATAAGGTCGGTGCAAGTTTCTTTGTTTCGTTCATACATACACTCGGTGCATACTTTGCTTATACGCATTACAAGTCCGTGCACTCACTGTTCAACTCGATGCATATGTGTGTTGCTTCTTAATAAACCTCGGTGCATACTTGGTTTATATGTATTGCTAAGCTCGGTGCATACTTTGTGTAAACATACATGGTCAGTGCTAGTCTTGCATGAGGTCTGTGTTGCCTTGCATTGTCCCGTGCACTATGTCGATGCTAGTTAGCCTTGCCTCGCATGTAAGGTCTGTGCTAGCTGGATTTACTTCATGACTGAAAGGTGTTTGATGAAATTCCTCTTCCTTTATTGACAGGGACTTAACTGAGAAAAGGCCCAGGCAATCGGGATCGAACGTCTGCTCAAGAGACTTAAGTGAAGCACGTGTTCCTAGAATTCTGGAAGTTGGCACGTGATCCAAGGCATACACCTCCTGGAGATTCTGACACGTGGCTCCTTGCTCTCATCTGATCGTGACACGTGGACTCCAAAGGAACGCTACTTTGGGCGGGAAACGTGGTTTCCACGCACCTATCTCTCGAAAGCCTCTATATATAGTGCCTGGTCGCTCAGAGAACAAGTAAGCGAGAATAGAAGAGAGAGGAGAAGGTTTTCGGAGTGGCTTGAAGAGGCTATGCTGTAAAAGAAGATCTGATGTAGTAGAGAGAGAGATCTCAGAAAGGAAAAGACAGAGAGAGAGTTGCAGATGTGAATAAGAGAATTCAGAGAGCAGAGAAGAGAGAAAGAGAGAGCTCGAGCGAGAAGAGAGAAGTGATAGTGAAGCGGCTGAAGCAAATTGAAGATCTGCTATCTGTTGGCTCCTGGATCAGATCCAGACCAACTTGCTCCTGCGAGAGCTACATTCGTGTGCTTTATTTCCAAGCTTTCCGTAGCTGAATTTTCTCATACTTGTTTTCCCTTTTACATACCTTTTCAGAAGCTGTGAATCAGCGTTACAGAGGATCAATTCCTCTGGACAGCAAGCTGTGTTGCTCAGCGTTGCAGAGGATTGGTTCCTATGGAGAGCAAGATGTGTTACTCAGCAGTTGTAGGCAAGCTGTAATGCCCAACAGTTTAAGCTGTGTATCAGCGGGAAGCCTCACTCTGGTTTGAGTGGGGGATGGACGTAGGTCTGCGGGTAGCAGACTGAACCATCTAAAAATCCCTTGTCCATCGTGGTTTGATTGTCTATTCTGTTCCGCTAGATGTATGCTTAGGCTCGATCTGAATCTTCTGTCTAGCGAGGAATTTGGTTGCATATCAATCATTTGTTTTTGGTCTTGAGAAAGCCACTTTGAATACTTAATCACTGCTCTAGAGTGCGTCTAATTTGCTCAAGCCATCTGGGTGTCTATGTTGCATTTGATCGCTTGAATGGGTTCGGTCAACAGTAGTGTTTGTTCTTGTGTTAAACGATAGATGTATGCTAGACTCGTTTTCAACCTATAGTCATGAACGTGTTTAATTCTGCATCAGTTTAAGTTCATCAGGTTGAGTTTTTAAATCGGGTAAATTTTTGAAGAGGGATTCATTCACCCCCCCTCTGAATCCGGGCCTAGCACCCCAACACACCACCTCCCGCTGCAGGTATGTATATTTTAATTTTCAGCAACATATTTATTTTACTTATGAAAATTAATTCTTACAGGTCCCAGTGCCCTCCTACCACTTGTACAGACGCCACCCCCACAACCTCCCGCTGCATGTATGTATATTTTAATTTTAAGTTCGTAATATTCATTTTACTAATGAAAATTAATTATTACAGGTCCGAGTGCCCTCCTACCACTTGTACAGACGCCACCCCCACCACCTCCCGCTGCAGGTATGTATATTTTAATTTTCACCAAAATATTCATTTTACTTATGAAATTTAATTCTTACAGGTCCCAGTATTTTCCCAATTATGTATATTTTAATTTTCAACAAAATATCCATTTTACTGATGATATTTAATTCTTATAGTTCACAGTCCCTTCCCAGCACGACCACATGCGCCACCCCTACCACCTCCCGCTGCAGGTATGCATATTTTAATTTTCAGCAAAATATTCGTTTTACTTGTGAAAATTAATTCTTACAGGTTCTAGTGCCCTCCCACCACCTCCCGCTTGTACAGGGCACACCCCCACCACTCTGTCACTTGACGATGCCGGCAGTCGTCAAGAGGAAGGCACGGCCCATGATGGACGTCGCCCGTGCTGGATCTCCAGGTAAATTTATAAGGTTATTACATTCATTATTTTGCCTTCAACTATCTAATATGAATATTTTGACATTTGCAATTGCAGTTCTAAATTCGAACCTTACGATGTTGTCCATCAGTCTATGGAACTAGTAATGGCACATGTGCCTGGGCCAGCATCATCTTTCAAAGAATTTTTTATGGCCGTCCGCGATTCATTGTTCGACATGTTCTTAGTAAGTAATTACGTCATTTAATTCAAGTATTTTCCAAACTCAATTCTCAACGGAATACTAAGTGTGAAACTTAATTGATTTACAGCGGACTTATCAATTCACGAGTGGACATGACACGGTGAGATGTCGTTCTGCCTGGGAGTCTAGTATGAAGTCAAATTACAGAAGGAAAGTACACGAGGCCCGAGAACACGCTAAAAAAAAGGCTCGTGGGAGTGAAGACCGACAGCTGTGGAAGGAGCACCACCCTCTATGGATGAGAAATGAGGATTAGGACATAGTATGTGACAAATTTGCCCACCCCAAGTGGATAGAAAAGTCCTGAAAAGCCAAAGCAAATAGGGTGTCACAACCAGACGCAAATTTGCAAATGAGTGGGTCCGTCTCTTTCGCGGCTCATAAACAAAAAATGGTAAGTAATGTTTCAATTTATATTCTTACATTTTATTAATATACATGACATTTTTTTACTATGAATTGTATAACAGGCTGTGGAGCTTAATCGAGCTCTGTCGTTCCTCGAGGTGTTCAACAAAACACACAAAAAGAAGGGGACAGATCAATTTGTGAGTGAGAGAGCTCACTCAGTAGCGGTAAGTTTATCTATATATGTAACTTCTACCGTTCATTTAAATCGGATTGATTCATATGAAATTGACTAGTTATTTTATTCAATTTGTAGGAAACATATAGTAGAGCTGTGATAGAGAAGTACGGGGAGGGAGACGCGCAACAGCCGGAGTTCGATCCGGCGGAATGGGTGGCAGCATCTGGCGTACCGAAGAAAGGCCGGCTATATGGTTTTGGGGAGAGCCTGGACTCTAGCGCAGTGATATCATCGTGTGCGAGTTTAGGCTCTGCCCAAATCAGTAGCAGTGCGCTTAGTATACCTCCACCTGCCCCCAATACTTCTGCTAGCAACATCAGAGACATCGTCCGATCGAAAATTTCTGATTTGCAGCGGCAGATGCAGCGACAGATCCGAGAGGAGATGTCTAGCCAGCAGGCAACCATGTTGCAGGCAATCAGTGGCCTCCTCTCCCAGGCGGGAATTCCCCCTCATGGATCCACCACCACGGCATAGGCCCATCAGGTGAGTGTTTATTATGTTTTTATTTTGACAGAATTACTCAATTATATTCATAATTAATTTTAAAACTAAGTTAGCTTTCAAAAGTAACTTAGTTTAGAAGAATTGGGAAAGTTCGGGGTTCGGGGTTCGGCGTGCCGATCGTTCCAACACGACATGCGAGGTAGACGTGAGTTGTGGGAGCTGACGGATTCTAATTCGGATATCCGGTTTGAGCCCAACGCTCAAATAACTCAATTCAAAACTAAGTGTGTTTTCAAAACTAACTTAGTTTATAAGAATTCAAAACTAAGTGTGTTTTCAAAACTAACTTAGTTTATAAGAATTCAAAACTAAGTGTGTTTTCAAAACTAACTTAGTTTAGAAGAATTCACACAATTCGGGGTTCGAAGGTCTAAAATCTTAAATATCTGTCTGATCAGCGTGCCGTTCCTCCCAACAGGATCTGGAAGATGAAAGTGACTTGTGAGAACTGACGGAATCCAAATCGGATATCCGGTTTGAGCCCGACGCTCAAATAACTCAATTCAAAACTAAGTTAGTTTTAAAAAGTAACTTAGTTTAGAAGAATTGAGAAAATTCGGGGTTCGGGAGTCCAAAATGTAAAATACTGGCCTGATCATCGTGTCGATTGTTCCAACACGACCTGCGAGGTAGACGTGAGTTGTGAGAGCTGACGAATTCCAATTCAGATATTCAGTTTGAGCTGGACACTCAAATAACTCAATTCAAAACTGAGTGTGTTTTCAAAACTAACTTAGTTTAGAAGAATTCATACAATTCGGGGTTCGGGGGTCTAAAATCTGAAATATCGATCTGATTGGTGTGCCGATCCTTCCAACAGGATCTGGGAGATGAAAGTGACTTGTGAGAACTTACGGAATCCAAATCGGATATCCAGTTTGAGCCCGACGCTCAAATAACTCAATTCAAAACTAAGTTAGTTTTCAAAGGTAACTTAGTTTAGAAGAATTGAGAAAATTCGGGGTTCGGGGGTCTAAAATGTAAAATACTGGCTTGATCGGCATGCCGATCGTTCCAACATGACTTACGAGGTAGACGTGAGTGGTGAGAGCTGACGGATTCCAAATCGGATATCCGATTTATGCCCGACGCTCAAATAACTCAATTCAAAACTAAGTGTGTTTTCAAAACTAACTTTGTTTAGTAAGAATTTATACAATTCAGGGTTCGGGGGTCTAAAATCTGAAATATCGATCGGATCGGCCTGTCGATCGTTCCAACACAACCTGAGAGATGAACGTGACTTGTCAGAACTGACGGAATCTAAATCGGATATCTGGTTTGGGCACGATGCTCAAAAGTGCGTTTTGTAAATACACTTAGTTTAAAATTAAAGAAGTCGAGTCCGGGGGTCTAAAATCTAAAATACCAGTCTGATCGACGTGCCGATCGTTCCAACAGGACATGGGAGATAAAACTGACTTGTGAGAACTGGCGGAATCCAAATCGGATATCCGGTTTGGGCCCAACGCTCAAAAGTGTAGTCTCTAAATGTAATTAATTTAAAAGACAGATAACTAGGGGTTGGGGGGTCTAAAATCTGAAATACCGATCTGATTGGCGTGCCGATTATTCTAACAGGACCTGGGAGATAAAAGTGACTTGTGAGAACTGGCGGAATCCAAATCGTATACCCGGTTTGGGCCCAGCGCTCAAAAGTGCAATCTCTAAATGTAATTAATTTAAAAGATAGATAACTAGGGGTTGGGGAGTCTAAAATCTGAAATACCGGTCTGATCAACATGTCGATTATTCCAATAGGACCTGGGAGATAAAAGTGACTTGTCAGAACTGACGGAATCCAAATCGGATATCTGGTTTGGACCCGACGCTCAAAAGTGCATTTTGTAAATACACTTAGTTTAAAATTAAAGAAGTCGGGTCCGGGGGTCTAAAATCTGAAATACCGATCTGATTAGAGTGCCGATCATTCCAACAGGACATGAGAGATAAAACGGACTTGTGAGAATTGGCGGAATCCAAATCGGATATCCGATTTGGGCCCAGCGCTCAAAAGTACAGTCTCTAGATGTAATTAATTTAAAAGACAGATAACTAGGGGTTGGGGGGTCTAAAATCTGAAATACCGATTTGATCGACATGCCGATCATTACAACAGGACCTGGGAGATAAAAGTGACTTGTGAGAACTGGTCGAATCCAAATCGGATATCCGGTTTGGGCCCAACGCTCAAAAGTGCAGTCTCTAAATGTAATTAATTTAAAAGACATATAACTAGGGGTTGGGGGTTATAAAATCTGAAATACTGGTCTGATTCGCATGCCGATCGTTCCAACAAGACATGGGAGATAAAAGTGACTTGTCAGAACTGACGGAATCCAAATCGGATATCTGGTTTGGGCCCGACACTCAAAAGTGTATTTTGTAATTACACTTAGTTTAAAATTAAAGAAGTCGGGTCCGGGGGTCTAAAATCTGAAATATCGATCTGATCGGCATGCCGATCATTCCAACAGGACCTATAAGATAAAAGTGACTTGTAAGAACTGGCAGAATCTAAATTGGATACCCAGTTTGGACCCAGCACTCAAAAGTGTATTTTGTAAATGCACTTAGTTTAATTTTAAAGAAGTCGGGTCCGGGGCTCTAAAATCTGAAATACCGGTTTGATCGGCGTGTCGATCGTTCCAACACGACCTCGAAGATGAAAGTGACTTGTCAGAACTGACGGAATCCAAATCGGATATATGGTTTGGGCCCGACGCTCAAAAGTGCATTTTGTAAATACACTTAGTTTAAAATTAAAGAAGTCGGGTCTGGGGGTCTAAAATCTGAAATACCGGTCTGATCGGCGTACCGATCGTTCCAACATGACCTGGGAGATGAAAGTAACTTGTTAGAACTGACGGAATCCAAATCGGATATCTGGTTTGGGCCCGATGCTTAAAAGTGCATTTTGTAAATACACTTAGTTTAAAATTAAAGAAGTCGGGTCCGGGGGTCTAAAATCTGAAATACCGGTCTAATCGGCGTGTCGATCATTCCAACAGAACCTGGGAGATAAAAGTGACTTGTGAGAGCTGGCGGAATCCAAATCGGATACCCGGTTTCGGCCCAGCGCTTAAAAGTGCAGTCTCTAAATGTAATTAATTTAAAACACAGATAACTAGGGGTTGGGGGGTTTAAAATTTGAAATACCGGTCTGATCCGCGTGCCGATCATTCCAATAGGACTTGGGAGATAAAAGTGACTTGTCAGAACTGACGGAATCTAAATCGGATATCTGGTTTGGGCCCGACGCTCAAAAGTGTATTTTGTAAATGGACTTAGTTTAAAATTAAAGAAGTCGAGTCCGGGGGTCTAAAATCTGAAATATCTGTCTGATCGGTGTGCCGATCATTCCAACAAGACATGAAAGATAAAAGTGACTTGTGAGAACTGGCAGAATCCAAATCGGATACCTGATTTGGGGCCTAGCGCTCAAAAGTGCATTTTCTAAATACACTTAGTTTAAAATTAAAGAAGTCGGGTACGGGGGTCTAAAATCTGAAATACCGGTCTGATCGGCATGCCGATCGTTCCAACAGGACCTGGGAGATAAAAGTGACTTGTGAGAACTGGCGGAATCCAAATCGAATATCCGGTTTGGGCCCAGCGCTCAAAAGTGCATTTTGTAAATACACTTAGTTTAAATTTAAATAAGTCAGGTTCGGGGGTCTAAAATCTGAAATATCGGTCTGATCAGCGTGCCGATCGTTCCAACACGACTTGGGAGATGAAAGTGACTTGTCAAAACTGACGGAATCCAAATCAGATATCTGGTTTGGGCCCGACGCTCAAATGTGCATTCTCTAAATGTAATTAATTTAAATGACAGATAAGTAGGGGTTGGGGGGTCTAAAATCTGAAATACATGTCTGATCGGCGTGTCGATCATTCCAACATGACCTGGGAGGTAAAAGTGAAATGTGAGAACTGGTGGAATCTAAATCGGATACTCGATTTGGGCCCAGCTCTAAAAGTGTATTTTTTAAATGCACTTAGTTAAAAATTAAAGAAGTTGGGTTCTGGGATCTAAAATCTGAAATACCGGTCGGATCGGCGTGCCGATCGTTCCAACATGACCTAGGAGATGAAAGTGACTTGTCAAAACTGACGGATTTCAATTCAGATCGGTTTGAGCTCGACGCTCAGAATTACATTCTCCAAATGTAATTAATTTAAAATATTCATGACAGCTAGGTTAGTTGGGGTCTATAAAATCTATGCAGTTATCGATTTGATATTATGTTTGATTTCAATTTATGCAATCTAATAAACTATTTAATTTATCTTTGCACTAATTTTTTTATCTATGAATGAATGTTATTATTTTTTTAATGTAGGAGGATCCTTCTGCGGGTGGCGACAGAGGAGATGAGCAGGGCAGGGAGGAGGATATGGATGATGTGGAGGATATTTCTTGAGTTTATTATGTGTTTTATTTTATGTACGTTGGTTTGATGATATTTGATCAGCAGGGGATTCGTGTTGAGTTTCTTCTTATGTGGTTTGTTTTCGGTATGTTAGTTTGATTATATTTGATGTATTTTTAACAGTTTTTTAAAATAATTTTATATTTTTTAAAAAAATTAATGGAAGTATTTCAGACGGATTTTCAGACGGATCCGTCAAAAATGTCAGATGGAATTAGAGACGAAAATTTATCCGTCTGAAATTTCAGACGGAATGTAAGACTACAGACATAGTCCGTCTGAAATTTCTGAAGGATTTATGACGGATACGTCTGAATTTTGAAATGGAAATAGTGACGATAATTGGCCATCTGAAATTGTACATCTGAATTTTGCAATGGAAATAGAGACAAAATAATATGTCTAAAATTTTAGGCGGATATTAGAACGATATTTGGGATGTATAATTTCAGACGGTATTTCACACGGAAAGTTTTCCGTGTGAAATTTCAGACGGCATTTGTGACTGATATTAAATCTATCCAAAATTTATAATTTCAGACGATATTTCACACTGAAAGTTTTACGTGTGAAATTTCAGACGAAATTTGTGACTGAAATTAAATCTGTCTGAAATTTGTAACCAAGAATATGAGACGACCGATTTTCGTTTGAAATTCGTCTGAAATCTGTTACAAAATTGTCTTCCCACGAAATTTCAGACGGATTTGAGATGAAAACTGGCTGTCTGAAATCCCGCATTTTCTGGTAGTGTTCATAATGATCGCAAATCGTGCGAATTGGGAGGCGATGCAACAGATTGTTGCGGGTCTCACCGAGGCTTTACAAACTGTTGCTCAAGCTAGCGCGCGGGCAGGCGTTGATGACTTACATCGCAATTTTCGGAGTATGAATCCTCCGCGGTTCTCGGGTTCCTCTAACCCGGATGAAGCTGAAAATTGGATCAACGAGATGGACCGAATCTTCAACGTGATGTAATGCTCCGACCAAGGGAAGGTCTTTCTCGCCGTATTCCAACTAAACAAGGATGCACATACTTGGTGGAAGGCCACCTCTGCTCATCTTCAAAATGCTCAACTCACTTGGGAGGAGTTTCTTGAACTCTTCCGAGAAAAATATTTCTCCGAGCATGTCAAAGAGAGGAAGGCTGCGGAGTTCACCTCGCTGCAACAGGGTATGATGTCTGTGGTGGAGTATGAATTACAATTTTCTCACCTGGCACCTTATGCTCCACACCTAGTGGCGACGGAGATATTAAAGGCCAACAGGTTTATGGATGGGTTACGTCCCGTCTTTGTTCAACACTTTGGCCCACAAAACATCCAAACTTATACCGAGATGGTTCACCGAGCCTATTTATGCGAAAAGACCTTGGAGAAGGTCGAGAAGTTTAGGGGTAAAGGAGAGGAGTCGAGCCGAAGGTTTGACAAACGAGGAAAGAAAGAAGATAAATTCATTATCACGGGCACCTACAAGTCTCGTGATAACAAGAATCGGTCCCGCAATGGCAACGGGAATGACCAGAACAAGAAGATCAAGGAGGAAGAAAAGCAAGTCATGACGGCTTGCTCATTTTGTGATAAATTCGGTCATTCGACTGAAGAATGCTGGAAGCGTCTCGGTGCTTGTTTACGTTATGGAAGATGGGAGCACCGCATGTCGGATTGCCCCCTTATGAAAGAATAAACTTCCAATGGCAGACGTAGGCGGCAAGCACGTCTTAATGCCGTACTGGACTAAGAAGCACCCAAGGATGATGGGTTGATGGAAGGCACCGTTCAAATTTATTCCCATCCTGCTTTTGTACTATTTGATACTGGTTCTTCTCATTCTTTTATATCTACTACTTTTGTAAAAATTTTGCCAATTTCACCTGTTCCTCTACCATCGGACCTAGCAATCACAACACCTTTAGGTCCTAGAACTAAACTCACAACCCACTACCCAAATAGTGAGGTAACAATAGAAGGTCACAATCTTCCCGCAAACCTCGTATGCCTAGATATGGAAGGCTACAATGCTATTTTAAGTGTAGATTGGTTATGTGACTACTATGCCAATATCAATTGTCGAAATAGGAGAATTTCTTTTCATAAACCGGATCTTCCACGATTTTCTTTCCTTGGCATCAAGTATAGGAAGCATCCTATTCTCATTCTTTCTCTTCACGCATGCAAACTCATTTCTCATGGTTGTAAAGCTTTCCTTGCTTCCGTAATCATCACTGAGTCAAAGGAAATCATCCTTGAAGAAATCCCTATAGTAAGAGAGTTCCTCGATGTCTTTCCATCTGACTTACCTGGTTTGCTGCCCGAAAGAGAACTAAACTTTTCTATTGAACTCATTCCTGGAGCAGCACCTGTTTCAATAGCTCCCTACAGAATATCCCCTACGGAAGTCAAGGAATTGAAGAAGCAACTTCAAGAGTTATTAGACAAGGGCTTCATTCGACCTAGCACATCCCCTTGGGGTGCACCGATCTTGTTTGTTAGGAAGAAGGATGGATCCCTCAGGCTATGCATTGATTACCGGTAGTTAAATCAACTTACCATCAAGAATAAATATCCACTACCACATATAGATGACCTGTTCGACCAGATCTCTGGTGCGGAATATTTAATGAAGATTGATCTCAGATCTGGTTACCATCAACTCAAGATTAAGGATGAAGACATTTACAAGACTATTTTCCGGAGCAGATATGGACATTATGAGTTTGTTGTGATGCCGTTCGGGTTGACCAATGCCCCTGCGACATTTATGCAACTCATGAATAATGTGTTCAAGCCCTATCTCGATCGATTTGTGGTCGTTTTCATTGATGATATTCTCATATACTCCAAGACTAAAGAGGAACATGAAGAGCATCTAAATATAGCTTTGCAAACACTAAGAGAACACCAACTCTATGGAAAGCTCAGCAAATGTGAATGCTGGCTAAAGGAGGTCTCTTTCCTTGGCCATATTATTTCAAAGGAAGGTATCGCTATGGATCCTTATAAAGTAGAAGCTCTCAGGAACTGGAGCCAACCAACCACCGTATCCGAAGTCAGAAGTTTTATTGGTATAGCTGATTATTATCGACGATTCATCAAGGATTTCTCTAAAATCGCTATCCCTTTGACTAGGCTTACAAGAAAGGAGAATCCCTTCATATGGTCGAAGGACTGCGAAGAGAGTTTCCTAATTCTTATGGATCATCTCACTAGTGCTCCTATCTTAGCACTACCTGTTGAAGGTGGTGGATTTGAAGTCTACACAGATGCATCTGGCATTAGCCTTGGTTGCGTCCTTATACAACATGGTAAGGTGATCTGTTATGCCTCGAGGTAGTTGAAGCATCACGAAGAGAACTACCCCGTACATGATCTGGAATTGGCTGCGGTTATCTTCGCCTTAAAGATCTGGCGACATTACCTCTATGGGGAGAAGTTCACTATATTTTCGGATCACAGAAAGTCTGAAGTATCTCTTCACCCAAAAGGAGTTAAACATAAGGCAACGAAGATGGTTGGAGTATCTCAAGGACTTCGACTTTTCTATGCAATATCATCCTGGCAAAGAAAATGCCGTAGCAGATGCTCTTAGCAGGTGACCATTGGCAACTCTAGCAAGCCTCAGGAAAGATATGACCTATCTTTTAGAAGATTTTTCACATTTAAATCTAGATATTGATGCAGAAGAAGAAGGGTGTATGATTGCTAATATCCGATCACAACCGACATTAATTGAAGACCTAGTCAAGTTACAAGAAAATGACCCCACATTGATGGAGATCAAGACTAATATTGATCAACGGCCAAAATTTTCTATCTCAACCGATGGACGGCTATTATTCAAAGATCGGATCTGTGTGCCGGATCATGCCGACACCAAGAATCTCATCATGGAAGAAGCTCATAAGGCAAAATATGCTATTCACCCTAGTGCTACCAAGATGTACCAAGACTTAAAAAGAAATTTTTGGTGGCCCAACATGAAGAGAGAGATAGCAGACTTTGTATCTCGCTCTCACTTGTCAGCAAGTCAAGGCGGAACATCTAAAGTCCACTGGAAAACTACATCCCTTGGAAATTCTCGAGTGGAAATGAGAGAGTATAGAGATCGATTTCATCATGGGTCTGCCAAAGACAAGAGGTGGACATGATGGTATATGGGTGATCATAGACCGATTGACTAAATCTGCACACTTTTTACCTATCAAAAGTCGATGGTCTGTGGATATATTAGCATCTTATATATGAGAAAAATTTTCAAACTACATGATGTTCCTGTTATTATTATTTTAGATCGAGACCCTCGGTTCACATCACAATTCTGGAAGGGTTTACAACACTCTTTGGAGACTCGACTCAATTTTAGCACTGCTTTCCATCCACAAACTGATGGTCAAACTGAAAGGATAAATCAGGTGGTAGAAGATATGCTCAGGACTTGTGTTATTGATTTCGGTGGGAGTTGGCACGACCATTTACCTCTAGTGGAATTCGTCTACAACAATAACTATCAAGCTAGCATTCAAATGGCACCATTCAAGGCATTATATGGAAGAAGTTGCCGCTCACCTATATGTTGGAATGAAGTTGGGGAAAGATAACTTCTAGGCCCTGAAATCATCAGAGATACTACCGAGAAGGTAAAGCTTATTCGAGAAAGACTCCATATGGCTCAAGATAGGCAAAAATCATATGCTGATAATAGAAGGCGAGACCTAGAATTTCAAGTGGGAGACCATGTGTTTCTCAATGTTTCTCCAGGTCGAGGTATTCGAAGATTCGACATTAAAGATAAGCTCACTCTGAGATTTATTTGCTCATTTGAAATTCTTGAAAGGGTTGGCGATGTCGCATATCGGATAGCTCTGTCTCCTCAATTAGCTGGAGTCTATGATGTATTCCATATCTCGATGCTAAAAAGGTACGTCTATGACCCTTTCCAAATTATAAGTCATGATGACCTAGTGATTCAAAAAGATATGACGTACGAGCAAAATCCAATCATAATAATTGATTGAGAAGTGCGTCAACTTTGGAATAAAACCATTCCCATGGTAAAAGTTCGATGGAATAAGAATATTGATCAAGAGGCGACATGGGAAACTGAAGAAGCTATGCGCAAGAGATTCCCGGAACTGTTTGATTGTAAGTATACTCTCCATAAAACCCATGCAATGAATTTGGGGACCAAATTCTTTTTAAGTGAGGAAGTGTGTAACACTCCAAATTTTTCTAAGATTTTTTGGGGATTAAATGAAATTATTAAGCATTTAAAAAGGGCTTAATGGGCTATTAAACGAATTATGGGTTAATTAAATCAATTTAAAGGCCCTATATTAACCAAAGGGCTAAGCCCACTTTAAAGAGGCCCAAAACCATAATTTCAAGGCCTTTAGGCCCATGTCCACTTTTAGAAACATAATTAGGGTAATGTACGGATTTAAAATGGGATAAATAGACTAATTAAAGGGATAAATAGGAGATAATTAAAAAATCTGAAAATTTTAGATTTAATCGCAAGAATGCGGTCTATCGCGCAAACGCGTTCTCACATAGGCGGTCGCGACATAACTGCTACTAGGTTCCGTGAACGGAAGTGTTAGAAACGTGGAAAAATGGAATTTTTTCCATCCCAATCCCCTAGGTTCGATGCTATCTGACATGGCAACGTAGTCTAGGACTCTTGGGGATCGATCCTACTCTAAATTAGGACTCCTAATCGATCTAATCTCTCAAACCCAAGACCAACTATATAAATTGAACCCAGAATCGACCTGCACGAACCCTTGCTTTGGCTCGCGTGGTTCGAAGGTAAGACATCGTCATTTAAGGTTAACTCTTTAGAACTTTTTAATCCCTTTAGTATTAACTAACTTCCTTCCAAATTTCATGATAGGAGGTAAAACAACCAGAGAGTTAGAGGGTCAAGAAGTTGCTGTTTCTTTGTAGAACGCACAGGAAGAGGCATATCCATCCAATAAAAGATTCGAAGTTTAGGAACCCTAACAGAGGTAATTTCAGGTTGACCCTTTAGAATTATTTGCTCCTCTTTATATCTTCTAATTACCCTCCAAATCTTGTGAATTTAGGCCAAGAGGTTAAGGAGATAGAAGGGTGAGAAGTTGTTGTTTCTACACAGGACGCGTAGGAACCAGCACCGTCTTCCAGTCAGAAATTCGAAGTCTAGAGAAAAAATTAAAGGTAGGTTATCTCATGATGACTTAAACAACGTGTTAGGAGTAAAAGTCCTCAATTTTCTCATGATTTCATATTTTGTACATGGAGTATTTAATGTTTTCCTATGACCGCGCATGCGTGTTCCTTTTTACAACTATCCCTACACCCTTTGATTAAAATATAAGAATTCTATTTTAATTCATGTCTATCCATGCACCTTGTTCGTTCTAAACATGTTCTTACATGTTATCCTTCTATCCTTCATAGTTTTCATGCATTATTTGCCTTAGAATAGGCCTTGCATGCACTATTGATCTTCTACCTGTACAATATTGCAGGCAGAAGGTGGTTCATCAGGAACCGCTACTGTCAAGAAGCGGTTCAAGACCGACCGCTATTACCAAGAAGCGATTCTTTCTAGACCGCATTTGTCTTTCTATTTATCGCTTCCTGTTAACTCTAAACAGAACGCAAATCAACCTTTATAAACATATGATAAGCTTAAGTAATTAGGTCATATTCCTAGTTATGTCCTTACATTCATGATATTGGTTATATTGTGCATCAAACATGATAGATTTCACGTCTTACATGTTTATTAACTATTTTAAATCTTATGCTAATTTCATGTCAAAACACTATAGTTTTGTACTTAAAGGAATTTCCACGAACTTGATTGCACTTGAACTATGATTTGACACGTTCCCTTCTCACCTTATTTCTATTTTATAAGTCACATATAGTGCGTATTCTGGTACGTTGCTATTAGTTACACTTGCACATGATAGGAACACTCTCTTGGACTTGTGATCCTCTCCGTTGGATATTCCTTCCACTGGACTAGGTGATCATGTTTCAAGGCCTCCGTAAGTCTCCGCGAGCCTGGGATTCCCACTAGGATGTCGAGCTGGTTATACCCTAAAGGCCAATGGATTAGGAAGCACTTGAGTTTCTCGCATATTTCCTACACTCTGGACTAGCCGCAGCTCTCAGGCGACTGCCTACTCATAGTAGCGGTTGATCCGTGACCGCGTCGTGCCTGCAGTTTCACTGCATCGACTCTTTTTTTTCTCTCTAGAGTCGACTCTACTTAAAAGCGGTTCTTGCTTGATCGCTATCTTCAAGAAACGGTCTCTTCTTGACCGCGTTCTCCCAGTTCATGTCTAACCCGTGGTTTTACCTAAGGGGTTAAGTCTATTCTATTTCTAGGTGGTCTTTTAATTATCTGGAACCCAAAACCTTATTCAATAAGTTATTAATAATCTATAAAAATTTATGAATGTACCGTTATGCTGCCGGATTCCTTCCGTAGCATGACCTTGTGTTTAAGTCATCATTGAATTCTCATGGTTCGTATTTGGTACGTTCTTACCTTGGTATTTGCTATCATGAACTTATGATTGAATTTTACATTATTGACCAAACTTTATTATTTACTCTTGGAAGTAGCTTGATTTATAACTTGAAGATGTAAGAGTGGGCACGGATAGTGTCCAAGTGCTCGACACTAGCCCCCTCGACGGATGGCCGGAAACATACTGTAAACCATGGGGTATGATGAACACTGGCGTTGTATTACGTCGGGAGTACTTTTTTTATAAACGAGTGAAATCCACAGGCCTATCTTATGAAATTACGTGCTTGCTAGTACATTCTCGTTACATGACTTTCTAGTGCATAGCCTATATGGTTGTGAAAAGTACATTCTTGTTACATTCTAGTACATTCTCGTCACATGAAAGGCCACATTATATTCTTAATTGATCATGCTCTCATTCTACATGAATTCTCATATCTCTATAGTCTATACCTTGTTACTTGTGTTATTATATTGGTTTTATCGCATGTTTCATCGTATTTCTTCTATCTTACCTTCTAGAGCTAAATTGTTAATTACTTAAATATTACTTTCATGTTGATACGAAGATACCTACTGGACAAGTGTGCTCATTCTTTACTTTTTCAATCTTTTTAGGAAACTCTAGTGGATCGGATTCCGACTACTCAAATGACGGATCCGAGGGCGAGAGCGAATGAAGAACAAGAGAAGCCCTAGAATGCTAAAGTGTTTTGAGTCGATTATGTAATTTTCTTTTTATTGAGTCTAGTGCGACGTTATGTCAAGAAGTCAAGTGTCTTTGTAAACTTATGATCATTATTCAATAAGATTGGAATTTGATTAAATATTGTGCATTCCTCTTTTATGTGTAGATGTTATAGCGCTCTGATTATCATGCTAGCGTGAGGCTTGCCATGTCGACTGTTCACGTTCCCGACTTATTTCCATTGCACATCTCGGGACGTGACAGAAGTATCATTCCTGCATTGTATTTACACATTTCATTAAGAATATCAATATCTCATAAAAAATTACAATTTTTTTACATTAATATAAGTACTGTTTTTACATATAGAAATGTAGAAAGATGATTATTTAGTTTTTTGCACAGTAATAATATTTTATTAATGTTTATATAAATATAAATATAAAAACAATACATTTATAATTTTGTTAGATGATTATAAAAATCCCATTTTTTACGAGGCTATGATTGTCATTCTTTTTTTAATATTTTTAGTTTTTAGCCCTAAAAAATATCAAAAGTATGAAAAGACTCCCTTGATTCACCTATTTAGTCAACCCCCCATAATCTTCAAACACTTGGAAAAATCTCTTCAGTTAACAACCATCCAAAAAATAAAATATATCTAGAATATTCCATCCCCCCTAATTTTACCTTTCTCTTTCCCATTTTACCCTCCCACCTTTCTCTCTCTCACACCCTCTTGTTCTCTCTTTCTCTATCTCTCTCTAGTGCCCTCCCCACTCTCACTCCCCCTGTCTCTCTCGCTCTCCCACCCTCTCTCTCTACGACCCCACCCCACTAGGTAGGGGAGTCGACGCTCCCCTCCGGAACCCTACCCCCCTCTTGCTCTCTCTCTCTTTCTTGCGTGCCCTATCCCCCTCTTTGTCTCTCTCTCTCTCTCTCCCCCTCTCTCTTTACAACCCCCACCCTACTAGGTGGGGGAGCCAGTACCAAAGGAGGAGACTCTCTCTCACACTCTCTCTCTCTCGTGCTCTTCCCTTCTTTGTCTCTCTCTGTGTCACGTCCCGAGTGTTGGAACCTTGATTTTGATGACATCACACTATGAATCATGATGTGACTGAATTGCATAGAGCCATTCATGTTGATCAAGTCATTTCATATTCTAAGTGTCAGAAAAATAAGGTCGATGCACATTCTTGCTTTAATCATATAAGGTCTATGTACATTCATGTTTTAGTCATGTAAGGTTGATGCATATTTTTGTCTAAGTCATATTAGGTCGATACATCCTTGTACCATGTTGAACATAAGGTCGATGCATGTTTGTGCCTTCAGTCGATGCATATACTCGCATGTAGTCACACAGGTCGGTGCATGTATACACATGTAGTCACACAGGTCGATGCACATTTGACTTTGCGCTCAACAAGGTCGATGCACATTTCACTTTGTGCTCAGCAAGGTCGATGTAGGTTGGTACATGATGATAGTGTTACGTATGAAGGTTGATGCACATTCTACAACTTGTTCTACAAGGTCGATGCACATTCTACAACTTGCATTATAAGGTTGATGCACAGTCTAAGGTCTGTGCACATGCATAGTCTGAGGTCTGTGCACATGCATCGTATAGGTCGGTGCACATGTAGAGTCTGTGCATATGAAGTCTGAAGTCTGTACACATGTAGAATTCATGGTCGGTGCACATGTAGAGTCTATGCACATGTAGAGTCTAAGGTCGATCCACATATAGAATTTAGATCATCAAGTCTATGCATTGGAACATATACTTTAATGCATCTGCATTATCATAGTCCTTTGATATGAGCATTTGATTTCTCTGATATTGATTAAGTGTGTAGTTTCTTAAACCAATATGATGAAGATGTATTTGATGAAATGTCTTATATCTTATTGACAGGAATTAAATCAATCACTTAAAAGGCAGAGTGTAGCAAAGATTCAAGTTATTACGTGATCCCAGAATTGAGTAATCAGGCACGTGATCCCAGGCTTCAAGGCTCCCAGCTTTTCATGAACGACCAGACACGTGGATTCTTCTTGTCTTCAAGATCTGACACGTGGATCTATTCAAGCCATTTTTCTGAAAAGTTATTGACATGAATCTTCTCTCCACGCGTCGGACTTAAATAGTGGGGACCTCTTAATCCAGTTCGATCATATATAAAAAGGAGAACTCTCGTCCGAAGCAAGCACTGAAGTACTGAAGGGAAAATAGAAAAAGAGAAACAGAGAAGAGAGAATTCAGTGCAATGAGAGCGTCAGAAATCATAGAAGAGTAGAGTGCTGGGAGTGCGAGTGAGTTGCAGAAAAGAGAAGAAAAGCTAGAACAGAGTATCGTAGAAGAGGAGAAGAAGTGAGAGAAAAGTTCGTTACTGAAGTCACGATTCCTAGATCAGATCTAGAATCATCTGCTCACTTGAGCTATATTATTTTTCATGCTTTATTTGGTCATGGTTTTCAGTATATTGTTCTTTTCTTTTATCTCTATGTTTCAAGCTGTTTAGCAGCAGAGCAAGCTGTAATACTCAGCGGCAAGGAGCAACTCCTTGGACAGCAAGCTGTGGCGCTCAGCGGGTTAGCAAGCTGTGAGGCTCAGCAGATGAAGCTGTCAGTCAGCGGATAGCAAGCTGTGTTGCTCAGCGGTTATAGGGATTCGTCCCCGAAGCTGTGGATCAACGGATTAAGCTGTGTGCCAACGGAATCTACACTCAGGTTTGAGTGTGGGGTGGATGTAGGTCTCAAGGTTGAGACCAAATCACCTAAAAATCTTCTATGTCCTTTGTGTGATTGCTTATTTGTTTACTGCGTCAATTAGATGTATGCTTAGGGCAGCTCATAGTCTGTATTTGATTTTGATTTTATTCTCATTTTAATGAGTGGTGAATTCCTTCAACTATCAAGTGTATCAAAAGCTATGGCAAGAAAGATTGGTTACGCCAATCAGGAATGTCATACCTTGCGTGAGGGATCCTAGATCATACCTCCACCTCGTACTTGATTGTTGATATCTCTTTTCATTCAAGTGACAATTGTTGGAATCATCTACATACTGAGTGTTTGAGATTATGTCTACGTGAAGAGACTATTCCTCAAGAAAGTGTTGCTTTCAATTTAAATCAGTGAAAGTAGTTTTCAAGTTTTTAATTCCGCAAAAGTTTTTACTGGGATCCATTCACCCCCCTCTAGATCTCAGTCGTGCTCACTCCGATTCTAACATCTGGAATCAGAGATGATCACCAATCCTATCAATTGGTATAAGAGCAGGTTTCTGTAATATCAGATCCAACAATCTATAGATCTGATCCCGCCTTTTTGGTGAATCCAGTAATTCTCTATCCACTGATTTAAATCTGTTTTAAATGAATCCTCCAAGATTTGACAGATCTAGTTTTTATACTTGGCTAGGAAGATTCAGAGACTATGTGAACTCCGTAGATTCAAATCTATGGGTTCTGATTGCATATGGTCCATATGATGCTCCAGAGGATGAATCCAAATGGAATGTCATACATAGACTAAAGAATGCTGATAATATGAAATCCCTGAAGATGATAAAGAGAGCGATAGATATTGACGAGTTCTCTGGTGTCTCTATGTGTAGGAGCGCGAAAGAAATTCTGGACAAGCTGACAGCAATTCATATGCAAGAAGGGAACCAATGTTTAATGGCAAAAGATCACATCAGTGATAAACTAGAAGAGTCTACTTCTTAGGTAAGTTCTGAATCTGATGAACGTACGTTTAATGACTTGATGAAATTGTATGATGGACTGTTAGATGGATATAAGAAAGTGAAGTCTGAGAGTAGGAAAATAAAGAAGACTATGTCATTTGAAATAAATTCATTGAAATCAGAAAATGAACATCTAAAAATAGAAGTGAAAAATGCTAATCATTCATGTGATAGATGTTCATCTGTGAATAAGCTAAATGCTAGTCTTCAATCTGATTTAAAATGGCAAGAAGAACAATTGATTCTCTTAG
The DNA here is from genome assembly GCA_022559845.1 of Amorphophallus konjac. Taxonomy (NCBI): domain Eukaryota; kingdom Viridiplantae; phylum Streptophyta; class Magnoliopsida; order Alismatales; family Araceae; genus Amorphophallus; species Amorphophallus konjac. The sequence continues at coordinate 182,866,806 of CM040123.1, read as the reverse complement.
GGAAGAGAATGAATAGTTATTGAACAGGAAAAAGGAATTTGAACAGATTGAAGAAGATTTGAATGAAAAGTTGAATTCAGTGGCTAAAGTTGATCTGATTGAAGAAAATAAAAATATGAAAGAACAAAATAAAAAACTGATGGTACTAAATATTGTCATGTTAGAGAGATTGTTAACCTTCGAAAAAGGAAAGTGTGTTGAAGTTGACAATGAATAGAAATTGAAACAGGAAATTAACACACTCAAAGGTTTGAATGATACTTTATATCAACAAGTAGTTCTCTGTGAATCTGACATTGCTTGTTATGAAGTTAACATTGTTTCTCTAAATTCTAAAATCTAAGATCTAAGAAATTCTATGTCTAAATTTGTTAAGGGAAAGGATAACTTGGATAAAATTCTTGGAACTAAAGTGAGTTTCCAAAGAGAAGGACTAGGTTACAATCCAGTCAATGAGAAGTAGTTTGAAAATAAAATGTCTACTCCTTCTATGAGCTGTTCTGAGACATCCAAACCATCCTCTTCATCTATTTTTCAATTTACTGCTCAAAAATTTAAAAAATAAACTAAAAATTTGAAAAATTCTGAAAAATAAAAAAAGATTGTTGATCTGAATAAACCCAAAAATATTTTTGTTACTACTGTGAATTCTGATACTCCAGTGCATGTAGCTCATAAGTCTCCCACTCATTCACATGCACACAAAAAGAATATCTCATGTCACTATTGTGGTAGGGTAGGGCATGTAATGGATGACTGCCATGATATGAAAGCTGATCACATGAATGCACTTAAGAAAATGAATGTTCTTAAGAAAGGAAATAAGAACTTACAGAAAAAGTTCAAAAACATTTCTGGTAGTAATGCTAATTTGCATGTCAAGCACAATGCTATTTCACATACACATGCAAACAGAAATAAAATTAGAACTTCATGTTTCTATTGTGGTAGAAAGGGTCACCACATGCATGACTGTAATTTAATGAAACAAGATGATCAAATGTTTGGAAATTTTCATGCTAGAAATAGTCTTGCAAACAATAATCATGATAGAAAACATGTAGGTCAGAACATCAAGTGTTTCAATTGTAGAAAATTCGGGCATGTTGCATCACAATGTTGGTTTGCTAAGAAGAAAAGATTTTATTCTGAACATGCTACATTGTCTACATTTAGAAATACTCATGTCAGGAATGATTATGCTTCAATTCATAGATATCCAATTTGTAAATACTGTGAAAAATCTGGACATATAATGTCTGAATGCTATTGGATAAAATCTGATTTGAATGCTTGGAACTCTTGGAGTACACCTATTAGAGGTGTAACTCATCTGACAGGACCCAAGAAATCTTGGGCTACTAGATATTTGAAATAAATTCTTGGTTGTAGGTGTGCCTTGGTGGAAAACAATAAAAATGGGTTAAATAAATATCAAGGCACATGAAGGTCAGTTAAATCCCATTCTCATTTTTTGTTCCTTGAATAATGCTCTTTGTGGAATATTGCATGTTTGCTTAGATTAAATTCATTGATGTTATTTGATGTTATCTTGTCATGTTTGATGTATGTTGATAATCTGCTACATGCAATTCCATATGAGATTTTACATGTTAAAAAGTTATTCATGTTAGTCATTCATGTTAACAATAGATGCATATTCTTGCATGACCCTGTTGGTATATCAAATGGTACGCTGGGAGAATGGCAGATCATTGTCTGTCTAGAAACCCACATCATGCGTAGAGGTCAGACCTCCACCAAGTACCTAGGGTCAAATCTGCATGTAGTGATAAACGTGCATTCTACATTTAATAGTTGCATATCTGTGTATAATAAGAAAGGGATTGCTATTTGATTGAGATTCTGCACACATTGAGGGGGAGCTGAGTTAATGTGATCAGAAATTTTGGTTTGCTTGAAGTGTCAGAATAAGGGTTCATGAAGCTGCTGCATGTTGGATTGTTATAAAGCTAAATCTGTGTCTCGTGGAGTTATTGCTGCATTAATTTTTAGGTGAATAGTTTGTCTGGATAAGCTAGAAGGTTTATGCATACGAGAGATGCACCGACCTTGTTATGCTAACAGGTCGATGTACGTGGAGGAAACACCTACCTTACTACACTTGGAAGTTGTTTGCTGTCAGATGGTGTGATCTATGATGAATGATGTTTTCTGTTGAGAGATTATAAAGACTGTGCCATTGGTTGACTGCAAGTCTGACCTTAGCTTCTTCTTATGCTTCTATGTGACATTCTACTTTATTCATCTTATCTATCTTTACTCTCCTTGAATTCTCCATCCCTGTTTTCCTATCTGTGCTATCTATGTCAAGTCTTTCCCACTTCTTAAATGTATGCATTCTTTCATAGTCAGTTTGTCATTAGAGTCTGTCATTCAGGGGGAATATGTTATCTTTACTAATCCAGAAATATAATTACTAGACCTCCCAGATCTAAAAGTAATTGCCTGATCTTGAAGAAATGTGATCTATTGTTTATGGAGATTGAATCTATCCTTAATTGTTCTAGATTATCCTGAATGTACCTACAATGATTTTAAAACATCCTAAAATGGAACTGTCCAGTTGAACTCCAAAAATCTAAAAATTATAAGTAATGAGACATCCTGATAGAAAATCACGTACTTATATTGTCCTTAAGCCGTTTTAATGTGAAATCTGAAGTAAGTTTAGGGAATACGCCATTATATATAAAAATAAAAAAATAAAAAAATGAAGGTAGTGCAATGGCATATCTTTTGGAGAAATGGACCTTTTGTATCAATGAAATTCAGAGGTCATGTCATGATAAAAGATGCTAACTCTGTTCATTAAATGAGACATAATTGTTGATTACACTGAGTAACCAGGGATTCAGGCGTCTGATAAATATGTTTCCTTGAGTAAAAAGGAGTGATCATACTTGAACGCTCAAAGTTTTTCAATCAAAAAGAAAAAGAAAAATATGGTTGACTCTGTGCTTCTTCTTGAAAACTTAAAACTGTTTAGTGTCAATATAAGGTAGATTTAAATCAGTTTCTGTCAAATAAAAATGATAAGTAAGATTGTTGGTTTTTCTGACTGGGCATTGTACATAGATTAAATTATTTTATCTCCATTGTTTATGCATCAAAGGATTGATTTTAGAAAGTGATTATATCAAGATTTAATCTTTAATAAGTCGCAGACCACATATATGAAAGGAAGGGTAATTTATCTCAAAAAAAGGGCAGTCTGGTCATTGTCACGTCCCGACGCGGAATATCGAGGGCACAGCGAGTCGTAAATAATCGTGTCGATCAGAGCATATACAGTTTTATTTTTAAAGACAGAAATGAATGGAAAAATGATACTTTTATTCCATCAAAATGAAGTTTACATCACTAATTGATAAGCCATAAAGGTAAATTATAACTTTCAATCCCAAAGTACATCATTCTTGTAAAAACACTAATGATCTACATAAACCTAGGTAAAACGGAAAATCACTCTCTCACTCTTGTCCATTCCCTTGTTCATTTTCATTTCCTGCAATAATTAACCAAAACGTAGGGTAAGCTAAAAACTCAGTAGGATTTTATATCTCTAAGAACTATGCAATATTTAAGTATTAACAATTTAAACAATTTTCTAACTTGTATCGGGAAGTGTATAAACATAAATGGAATTTTCAAGTAATTGAGATAATATGATATCAAGATGAATTTCCAAGTAATGACTTTGAACAAGTAAAGAATTTCATGTAATTGGCCATTTTCACGTAAGTCATGTAATTCATGTAATTTTCAAGTAAACAAGTAACAAGTAAACAAGTATGAATAGTGGAATGCCGTATCAAGTAAATCTATCGTGCACTTCGGTGCAATGCCACACCGTTGGTCAATCAACTCCCATGGGCACAATTACTTTCGGGCGCTCCCCCCGGGACCAGATCGGGCCCTATTAATGCCAAGCATTGAGTCATATGGATCCGAAGATCTCAAGTACGTTTAGACATCCACTTTAATGTATATGACCAATGATTTTCAAGAATAATGCTGTTTGTAATAAGCACAGATTTGACAAAATTTCAGAAGTTTGCAAGAAAAGTAGATAACAATTTAAGACATCATGTTTAACGACATTAAGTCGTGGAGTTTAAAAATGAACGGTAAGTAGGAAGAAAAATTAAGATAGTAGTTTTATTAGAATTATTTTTAAATATCTTAACTTAATCTCAGAATCATAAAACATCAAGTTTTAGTTATGAAAATATATGCTTATGAATTAAAATCATGAGTTTAGATATTAGTATTTAATCATACATTAATTAACCATATGATAAGAAAATAGATTTAACATGCTGAAAGTAGTTTTTATACATCAATATGATAGAAAATACCTTTTTACATTGTGAGATAATTTTCGTACATCACTATGATAGAAAATAGAATAGTTATAGGCTGAAAAGATGTTACTGTCTGTGAACGCGCTATAACTCAAGGTCGCGTTCATACAGCATATATAAATACATTATATATATTCAAAATATTATATTTTGATCACTAAAATTTTTGAAAAATTTTTTATGAACGCGCTATACCAACCTGGCGCGATCTTCAAGAACGCGCTCGCCAAGGGTGACGCGTTCAAGAACATATGTATATATTTAAAAATTTTAAAAACTAAATGAAATAGATAGGTTATGTATAAACCATAATAGAAATAGACTCCTGATATATATATATAAACACTTTATGTATATGTATTTATATTAGAAGTATTATACTTTTGATTTCTAGTCATCCGGGCTTAAGGGTGTGAACGCGCTAGTCAAGAGTGGCGCGTTCAGGAACATATATATATATTTAAAATTTTTGAAAACTAAAGGAAAGAGATAGGTTCTGTATAAACCATAATAGAAATAGACTCCTGATATATATATAAACACTTTAGGTATTATATATATATATATATTAGAAATATTATACTTTTGATTTCTGGTCATCCGGGGTTAAGGGTATGAACGCGCTAGCCGAGACTAGCGTGTTCATGAAGAACGCGCTAGTCAGGTATAACGCGATAAGGAAAGTATTATTATATTATTTTATGTATATTTTTAAAAATTTGGTCAAAGAGACAGGGTCTGTCTGAACGCGCTGGGTCGGGCTGGCACGTTCAGAACGCGCTACTGAGGTATAGCACGTTGTGGACCTGATGAAAAAACGGGAATACCCCTCCAATCAAATGACCATAACTTGCTCATTTCATAACAGAATTTAATAAATGAGCTATTAATGGAAAGATGACAGAAAAATGAACAAGATGGCATGATTTAATTAGAGTTTAACCTGAGAGACACCTACCTTTAGACGGATCTAAAGAAATATCCCCAAATATAAGAAAACCCTTTGATCTTCTAAATCTTCCTTCAAATCTCCACCAATCTTCGCAGCAGCGTATACTTAACCTCCAAGGATGGTTTGAGGGTCGAATGAGTTTCTATTTATAGCAAAAACTTGACTAAATTTGTCAAGATTCCTCACCTAATTCCACCAAACCCATTAAGTCCGAATTAGAAGAAAAATGCCATTTCTCCTCTTAATCTAGCCCATCTTAGGTGTGAAAACAATGTAAAAACGGCTGGTCCAAGGTGGGCTGTTAGGTAAGGTTTGATTCTTGAGTCAATCTTCTAGAAATGGGGTTATTTTAATCCCTTAAATATCATATTAAACACATGTTACAAATTTAGGTCAATTTAACCTTTAATAAATCCTTTAACCATTAATTCAGCCCATTATGGATTATCCAATGGGCCAATTGTAATCCTAATCAATTACATAGACTTTTATTGGACTTTCTATGATTTATCTAAGGTTTAAAGCATTTAATATCTATTTACTTCTAGTTAATTCAAGTAAATTCAATAAACTAGCTTAAAAAATGTAATTTAATTATTTCATGAAAATTTTAATTACGTAATGACATTAAAAATTTTATTTCTCATTTTTAATTATCAGGTTTCTACAGTCATTCTCTCTGAAATTGGTAAAGTTAATAGTTTTTCATCTTATTTTACCCTAATAATAGTAGTCCTCCTTACCATCGAAGCATAATCTATCCAGGTCGAGGGTTCTTCTCCTTCTAAACCTCCTGGCATCTACGTAGTGGAGTCACTCGTGCTTCCTCCCACCTGCTCGATCTTGTGTCTTTCATTCCCTGCTCTTCACCTTCTTCTCACTTCCTATATCTGTGCCGTTGGCCCTCGTCTCCAGTCACAACGAGCAAAGGAAAGCGAAAGATTACCGAGGAGCAGCACCCAGTGGAAGTGGCATCAAGGAGTGAAACTAAAATGCCCCGCAAGGAGGGTAGGTCCAAACATTTGCATGACAAAGGATCACCACAGTCACCCATATCGAATCCCTCCAAGAGTAAGAAGATGACCGAAGAGCTTCCTACAAAGCGGCGTAGGATTTCTGAAAAGAAGGAAAAGCTTCAGGTATTTGAGGATGAATATGAATCTGAGTCTGTGTATAGTCAGGTAGAAGAAAAGATTGAAGCTGCTAAGATCATCTTCCCGCGGTACGTAGATTTTCATGATCAAGAAATGATTGATGATTATCCTGAACTCTTAAGTTTGATTAAATTTCAAAAATGGAAAAAGTTCATGGGAAAGCACAGACACTACTACCCTAGGTTGGTCATGAAGTTTTACAGAAATTTGAAATTTGATCCAGACCAGTCTAAGATACGGTCACATGTGAAAGGAACCTAGATTGAGATTACTAGGCATTTTCTTCACAAAATCTTTAGGATTCTTGAAGATGGAGTAGTTGAGGGATAGTTTGAATATGATGAATATGAGGCTTACTCCATACTTACAGATAAGCCTAATAACCCTAGTGACCGCAGACAGACCAAGCTGGCTTAGTTTAATGCAAACAAGTTTTCCCCTCTAAAATGACTGTTGCACCATATGTTCACTACAATTATAACTCCACAAGGTGGAGGTAGGGGGAGACTAACAGAGTCACAAAGGTTCATTTTCTACTGCATGTTCAAGAAAATTAGAATTTGTCTGCCAGAGCTAATGATTCAGATCATTGGGACTTGCAAGGAGTCCAGAAGACATTTACCCTATGTAGCCCATCTGACTGCAATTTTGAAGAAAGTGAAAATTCCTTTAGAGGATGAAAATTTCAAGAAAATCCCTAAAGTGAATGTATACAATATGGATTTCATTATGAAAATTTTGAAGCTTAAGACATATGGTGCAAGAGTCCAAGATTAAAAGCCAGCAGATCAGCCTGAACAGGAAATGGCAGAGCAGCATGTCCAACAAGTGGCAGAACAAGAACAACAACCAGCACAGGAAGAAGAAGAACAAGAAATGCAATCTGAGTCAGAACAGCAACAACAGCAACATGATGTGGAACAAGTGGAACATCTTCAGCGTGAAGCACAAGGTCAGGAAGAGGACCAACCACAAATAGCTGAACAGGAAGTGGCAGCGCACATAGAGCAACAGACTAATGATGAAGATGTGCATATTGAGTATCTGCAAGAACAGTCAGAGCAGATAGCAGAACAAGTTCAGGAAGAACCTCAGCAAGAGCTGCAATCTGAGATGGAAATAGTGCAGCAATTGGGACACCATATTGATCAGCTTATTGAACAGATAGAGCAACAGCAGCAACAATTTGAAATGCAATCAGAGTAACAGAATGAGAAGATGGAAATGAATGAGCAAGAAGACCTACAAGAGCAGTAGCCACATGTTGAGCATAACCAAGAGGAAGAAGGGCTGGAAGAACCACAAGAACATCAAAGGGTTGAGGCTGAAGTGCCACAAGGAGAATATCTAGGTCCTGCCACATATCATGGACCTTATCATAGACCTATGATAACATTTGGAATTCAACCACCCTTATCTCCTGAGGAATCTCATATCCCACCAGAATTTCAGGCTTCAAGTTCAGCAGGACCAAGTTCTTCTCAACATCCTGCAGATGTTCATCCCTCATTAGTAAATCTCTTGTTGAATCAATTCAGAATTATGAATGCTTCCTTTATGCATTTGAATATGGCTATAGAGAGGATTGATGCCAGAATGATGCATGTTGAGCAGACTATTAACAGCCAATGGGAAAAAATTGTGAGAGATAAGCATAAATCTGATGAAAGATTGCATGGGTTTTTAGATTCTTTGCTACATGTGTGTGAAATAGCTTGTTCTATAATGAGTCTTCTAAGAGAAAATCAGGCAAAAACTCATGAGAAAATAACACAAAATCTAATCCATGCTTTTGACACTAGGAAAGAACAACAAAGAATTAGAGAAGAATTGAATATTATTCGCCAAGAACAGCAAACACTGTCCTACAGGATAAATAATATATCAGATGAAGTCTGTGGTAATATTATTCAGATAGGAGATTTATATGCTAAGCTTGATATAGTTCAGGAAAAAGTACAACATCTGTCCAACAATTTTAAAGAAATTGTCACTGTACAAGCTAAAAGCACTTCAACTTCCATGGCAGATATTCACCAACAACAAACCTGCCAAGTTGAGAATATGTGCACCATGCTCCCAAATTGTTTTGTTGATTTGATTGGCGCTGTCAAAGAGCTCCAAGCACAAGTTCAAATAGTAGATCAGAGGCTCAATGCAAAGCTTGTTGCCTTAGGTACTAAAGTTGACAGAATTCCACGAAACATTCCAGAAGCTGTACCCTTGAGAGAACGTGAAAGTTCTAGCATGACACCTACTAGACATCCATGACACAAAGGTGCAAGCTCTCCAGCAGATGTTTGATGCAGTGCTAGATTCAGGGGGAGAAAACTGTACTTCTCTCTCATACTTGTTTTTGATAATGACAAAGGGGAAGAGATGAGATGAGTCATGAGCTGAGCTGAAGAAGGAGAGTGAGAAGTCAGAAGTCATTAGCTGCTGAAGAGTTGATCAGATGATGTGATTTTGTCACAGCAATCACAACAACTTTCTTTTCCTATTGTACATAGTGTTTGCATAGTAGTTTTGCATTTGCATATTTTTGTAAGGTTGTAAACTTTAAAAATTTTCATGAGAAATGAATTGAAAATTATGGATGAAATGAATGTGTTTGTCTGAACTGAATGGAGATGACCTTGACTGAATGAATGTTTCAATGAGTGAATAATTGAATGTGTGAATGATTGAATATTTTTCCATCTTGATCAAACATGTACATGACTCATAGTTGTCATCATCAAAAAGGAGGAGATTGTTGGAACCTTGATTTTGATGACGTCACACTATGAATCATGATGTGACTGAATTGCATAGAGCCATTCATGTTGATCAAGTCATTTCATATTCTAAGTGTCAGAAAAATAAGGTCGATGCACATTCTTGCTTTAATCATATAAGGTCGATGTACATTCATGTTTTAGTCATGTAAGGTCGATGCATATTCTTGTCTAAGTCATATTAGGTCGATGCATCCTTATACCATGTTGAACATAAGGTCGATGCATGTTTGTGCCTTCAGTCGATGCATATACTCGCATGCAGTCACACATGTCGGTGCATGTATACACATGTAGTCACACATGTCGGTGCATGTATACACATGTAGTCACACATGTCGATGCACATTTGACTTTGCGCTCAGCAAGGTCGATGCACATTTCACTTTGTGCTCAGCAAGGTCGATGCAGGTTGGTACACGATCATAGTGTTGCATATGAAGGTTGATGCATGTTGCATAGCAAGGTCGATGCAAGTTGATGCATGATCATAGTGTTGCATACAAGGTCGATGCACACTCTACAACTTGTTCTATAAGGTCAATGCACATTCTACAACTTGCTTTATAAGGTTGATGCACAGTCTAAGGTCTGTGCACATGCATAGTCTGAGGTCTGTGCACATGCATCGTATAGGTCAGTGCACATGTAGAGTCTATGCATATGAAGTCTGAAGTCTGTACACATGCAGAATTCATGGTCGGTGCACATGTAGTCTATGCACATGTAGAGTCTAAGGTCGATGCACATATAGAATTTAGATCATCAAGTCTATGCATTGGAACATATACTTTAATGCATCTGCATTATCATAGTCCTTTGATCTGAGCATTTGATTTCTCTGATATTGATTAAGTGTGTAGTTTCTTAAACCAATATGATGAAGAGGTATTTGATGAAATGTTTTATATCTTATTGACAGGAATTAAATCAATCACTTAAAAGGCAGAGTGTAGCAAAGATTCAAGTTATTACGTGATCCCAGAATTGAGTAATTAGGCACGTGATCCCAGGCTTCAAGGCTCCCAACTTTTCATGAAAGATCAGACACGTGGATTCTTCTTGTCTTCAAGATCTGACACGTGGATCTATTCAAGCCATTTTTCTGAAAAGTTATTGACGGGAATCTTCTCTCCACGCGCCGGACTTAAATAGTGGGGACCTCTTAATCCAGTTCGATCATATATAAAAAGGAGAACTCTCGTCTGAAGCAAGCACTGAAGTACTGAAGGGAAAATAGAAAAAGGGAAACAGAGAAGAGAGAATTCATAGCAATGAGAGCGTCAGAAATCATAGAAGAGTAGAGTGCTGGAGAGTGAGAGTGAGTTGTAAAAAAGAGAAGAAAAGCCAGAACAGAGTATCGTAGAAGAGGAGAAGAAGTGAGAGAAAAGTTTGTTTCATGAAGTCACGATTCCTAGATCAGATCTAGAATCGTCTGCTCACTTGAGGTATATTTTTTTTCATGCTTTATTTGGTCATGGTTTTCAGTCCATTGTTCTTTTTTTTATCTCTATGTTTCAAGCTGTTTGGCAGCAGAGCAAGCTGTAATGCTCAGCGGCAAGGAGCAACTTCTTGGACAGTAAGCTGTGGTGCTCAGCGGGTTAGCAAGCTATGAGGCTCAGTGGATCAAGCTGTCAGTCAGCGGATAGGAAGTTGTGTTGCTTAGCGGTTGTAGGGATTCGTCCCCGAAGCTGTGGATCAGCGGATTAAGCTGTGTGTCAGCGGAATCCACACTCAAGTTTGAGTGTGGGGTGGATGTAGGTCTCAAAGTTGAGACCGAACCACCTAAAAATCTTCGGTGTCCTTTGTGTGATTGCTTATTTGTTTACTGCGTCAATTAGATGTATGCTTAGGGCAGTTTACAGTCTATATTTGATTTTGATCTTATTCTGATTTGAATGAGTGGTGAATTCCTTCAACTATCAAGTGCATCAAAAGTTGTGGCAGGAAAGATTGGTTACGCCAATCATGAATTTCATACCTGCGTGAGGGATCCTAGATCACACCTCCGCCTTGTACTTGATTGTTGATATCTCTTTTCATTCAAGTGACAATTGTTGGAATCATCTACATACTGAGTGTTTGAGATTATGTCTATGTGAAGAGACTATTCCTCAAGAAAGTGTTGCTTTCAATTTAAATCAGTGAAAGTAGTTTTCAAGTTTTTAATTCCGCAAAAGTTTTTATTGGGATCCATTCACCCCCCCTCTGGATCTTAGTCGTGCTCACTCTGATTCTAATATCTGGAATCAGAGAGGATCACCAATCCTATCACTTAGCACAACAGTGGAAGGAACTCAGGACATGGCTGCGATCGGTCATGTCAATCAGAGTATCAAGAGATAACAACCACAAGAGACAACTCCAAGAAGACTAGATTTGGATAAAACATGATTTTATTAATAATAAAATTTATTATTACACCTCTTGATGACTCAGATTATACATTTCAAAACTCAAACAAAAAAGGATACAATTACAAGACTCAAGAAAATAGAAAAGACTTGGGATCATCTAATACTCTAGGAGCACTCGATCACTCTTACCCTTCCCCATCAAGATGAATTTAATCTTCATCATTACCTGAAAAATCATAAAATAAATACTGAATGAACAAAAAACTAAGTAGGAGTTACATCTCTTTGATCAGGCATAATATAAATAATTAATGTCTTGACCATATGCAGTGTCACTGTATGTCGAACGGTGCAAAAATCACGAATCAATCCGCGAGATAACCAAACAATACTAGAGGACATAATAGATATCATGAAATAGATCAATAAAGTTCGAATGTCAAGGCTTGCATGGAGATCAACATGAAAAAGATATATGAGTCGATAGCAAGATAGCAATATATTCAATGAGTGAGCGGTACCAGTGAACAAAACTATAGAATTGGCCAATCAACAGTAGAAGTCCAATAATATAATTTACCCTCTCGGGCTAAGAATATCGGTATCAGTTAATCACATCAGTCATGTAATAAGATTAATATTCAATTCAGTAATACTACGTGTTGTTGAATTGTCTAGATAAATCTTAATATTAGTTTGGTGCAATGCTACAACACGATGTATCTCAAGAGCCCAATATAATATTTCTCATGAGTCCAGTAAAATTGGACATTCTGTCTGAACTGGCATTGATTGTCAAGTTGACTTAAACCCCTTAATAATCACTAGATAATTTCATATAACTATGGCCAAGTGGAATCAAAAGAGTTATGTTCCATAACAACAATAAGCACTAATTAAGGTGCAAGGACCATGTATCAACATATATCAATTGAAAGGAGACCAAATATAGAATCTTAGGATAAGTTCACAGAAGAACAAGAAATCCATGATTTCTATAGAGAATCAAAAGGGTACCAACTTATAAGGATGATAATCACCTCAAAACACATCAAAACAGTCAACATCAGACTTACAGAACTTGATAAAATGTGATCAATTGTATGAACATGATTCATAAAAACCAGGGTTGAACGTGGTTGGGGTCACAACCGCGATTACAAGAACGCGGTCTGATTGATGGACACGTTCTGACAAAGGTTCACCTAGAACGTAGCATCGGGATATGCCACCTTCAGGAAATAGAGGCTTGAGCGCAGCCTCTGGGTATGCCGCTTTTAGAGCAGACTAGACAGAACCAAACTGAACCTCGTTCCATGGTTCCAAAGGCTGGTCGAATCTCATCTTAAGTCGGTAAGATGAGATTCAGAGAGTTTCTAAGGTTTTTTATGGTACAACCAACTCGGCATCTATGTTGGAATCCATGGCTCACGAAGATTTATATGGGTCTTAGTGAAGAAGTTCTAGTCCGACGTAAGGAATATCCGGCGGAGGGTTCTAACTTCACCAAGAATTATGCTATGCGAATAGAACTAGAAACCATAGTAAACGGTAGATACATGCCATCAGAGTGACATGATCTTCAAGATAAAATAACAATTAAACCATCGATTATTACATTTAAATAGAAATCAGAGACTACCATGTAATAACTTTTATTCACATGTTATTATCTAAGTCTTTTAGACATGAAGAAATCAAATCTCAAGAAGGTGCAAAACATGAAGATGATAGATGGTATGAAGGTAGCATTAATCGTAAGAGGACTTCATAAGATTAAAAGAAAGGACTTAAAAGGATTTAATCATGGTTCCATATAAATTATCTAATCATCTAGTTGTTCAGACAACATGCTTAAAGAAAAACATGATTTTCGGACTCAAAATTTACAGATTTGACATGCTGGAAAATCAGGGTTTCATGTAGACCTGAGACAGGACGCGGTAGTCTCAAGTGACGTGTCATGCCCCAAACTAGTAGCAGCGAAAACTACTCGGAACGTGATAGTGAACAGTCAAGTCAATTAGAGTATTAGGGGACAACGTCCACAAGAGACACCTCAATTAGGCCCAAGAACAATTATAATTTTATTAATAACCAAGATCCTTAATACATCATATTCCAAGACTTAATATAACATCTTGACTCAAATTAGACTTTCTAAACTGAAAAGTAAAATGCACAAATTACAAGACTCTATAATTCTAATCTAGACTCAATAAAATATAAAGACACAGTTCTTCTAATACTCCAAGAGCACTCGGTCACTCTTGTCCTTCAACATTAGAATGCATTTCATCTTCGTTATTACTTGAAAAATGTTAAATAGAACTGTGTGAGCGAGAAGTTCAGTAGGAATTATATCTCTATCGTCTGGCTTTCTTTAAGTAATTAATCTCTTAATATGATGAATGCACTAATGCCAAGAAAATAAGAAAGAGCTATATAAATCAAAACAATGGAAATCTAAGCAGGAAGATAAATGCACACAAGTAAGATAAGGTAATCAAGATGAGAGTGTCAAGCACTAGAGATAGCCTTTCAAATTTTCAATAATATGTATCAAGTATATTATGAAGTGGATTGGCCATATCATGCAATAATCTCACAAGGGGTAACATGTCAAGTCAAGTAATTCAAGTAAGTTCAAGTATTCATGAATGAGTGGAATGCCATAAATGTATCTAGTACGCTTGTACTTTGGTGCAATATCACACCAGGTCAATATAGCTCCTATGGGCGTGAGTACTTTTGGATACTCCTCCCAAGACCAGACCGGACCCTATTAATGCCAGACATTGAAGTTTCAAATCATCGATCCTATAAAAATATATAGACATCCACATTATATAAAATGGCTAAATGAATTTCAATGCAAAGTTCATGTAATCAAGGCATAGATTCACGTAAGAGATTTCCTAATTTTCAAGGAAATTCTAGAAATGTTCAAGTACACTAAGCATTAATCAAATAACATGAGATAAAGATGATTCTAACGATAATTTGGCATTACTACATTAAAATCCTGATTCAAACCATCAAACTTGAACTAACAGACGTTGATGGTTAATCGTGTGGTCACGTTTAGAAAACCAGACAGAACACAGTCATGCACACTAGCATGATTTATCATGAAACTGGGAAAATCGCAGTCTAGAAGTAGGCCGTGATAATCATAATGCGGTCATGGTAAGGGTCGCGATAAAGTTAAATGACATCCTATGAACCAGACACGTTTTAAAGTCGTGTCCTACATATTTGACACATTTTAAAATAGTTATGAACCTTTCCAGAAATGCGGTCTATCAGGACACTACCTTCATCTGAACGCGCTTTATATGGCCACCGCGTTCATTAAAAGCGGTCTCTGGATACACTGCATTCAGAACATGCTGAACAAAACCAAATAGAACCTTGTTCTATGGTTCCAAAGGCCGGTGAAATCCCATCTTATGCTAGTAAGATGAGATTCAGAGGATTCCAAGGTTTATGTAGTACAGCCTGCTCGGCATCCATGAGGGAATCTATGACCCGCGAAATCTTACGGAGGCCTTAGTGAAAAAGTTCCAATTCGAAGGAAGGAAGATCCGATGGTGGGTTCTAACTTCACCAAGAATGGGCTTTGCGATGAAACCAGAAATCATAGTCAAGTAATTCAAGTAAGTTCAAGTATTCATGAATGAGTGGAATGCCATAAATGTATCTAGTACGCTTGTACTTTGGTGTAAGATCACACCAGGTCAATATAGCTCCTATGGGCGCGAGTACTTTTGGATACTCCTCTCAAGACCAGACCGGACCCTATTAATGCTGACATTGAAGTTTCAAATCATCGATCCTATAAAAATATATAGACATCCACATTATATAAAATGGCTAAACGAATTTCAATGCAAAATTCATGTAATCAAGGCATAGATTCACGTAAGAGATTTCCTAATTTTCAAGGAAATTCTAGAAATGTTCAAGTACACTAAGCATTAATCAAATAACATGAGATAAAGATGATTCTAACGATAATTTGGCATTACTACATTAAAATCCTGATTCAAACCATCTAACTCGTTCAGGGTACCAGACGCTTTCTTTAATTCACGTCACCTTGGTAGGACGCGTGCTAAACAGAATATCCAATATTTAAATTAAATGCGAAAGAAGATGAAGAACGCGATCGCTATAGATGCCGCGTTCAGGAATGCAGTCTTAAGTCAAATAAATCCTCAGGCGCTCATGTGGAAGTCACGTCCAAGATGTAGGACGCATTCAACAAATCGCGTCCCTTTTATTGGATGTAGTTTAATTGAACTATCTAAAATATAAAATAAAAAGATGATCGTGATCTATCGGGCGCACGCGTTCAGAACGCGGTCTCTGTGATCACCATGATCTTAAATAGAAACTTCGTTCTGGCGAGAAAACATAGAAATAATGATACCTCTTCAATAAAACTCAAAGTACATGCTTATTACTCAATAAAAATTGGGGAAACAAGTGTAGAATCAAACTAGACATGCATGTAAACCTATTGGATTGATCAATTTAGGTCACGTTTGGTTCGGGGATAAATTTTAAGGAGAATAGGTGTAAGTCATTCAAGATTAATTTATCCCTATGCTTATTCTCATGTACGTTTCGTATGCGAGGGATAAATACGATGATATCTTTATTACTCGTTCGGTAAAAATAGGGATACAAATGAGAATAAGCACTGAAAAAGACTATTATGCCATTATTATTGATTATGATTAATGTTAATATTTCTCTTTAATAATCATAATTAACACTAATATTGTTAATTCTATTTAATAGATTTATTATTAATAGTCATAATTAGCACTAATATTGTTAATTCTAGCATGATTAATTCTTTATTAGCAATAACAAGGTGGTGATAATTATATAATATATTTATTAATTAAAATAAATAAGATTAATTTTATGATTAATTAGCACTAATAACATTAATTAGCATAATAAGTTTAAGTAGCACTATAATAATTAATTATTTAATAATAATTAAATAATATGTTTATTAATTGGCACTAATTAGTATGATTAGTTAGCACAGATAAAATTAATTAATGCTATTAATTATCATAATTAATTAGTAGTAATAATGCTAGCTAGAAGTTTAAGTAGCACTATAATAATTAATTATTTAATAATAATTAAATAATATATTAATTAATTAACACTAATAAGATTAATTAACATGATTAGTTAGTACTACTAAGATTAATTAATACAGATAATTAACACTAATAAGACTAAGTAGTAACATTATAATTAGTTATTTAATGAAAATTAAATAATATATTTATTAATAAACACTAATGATATTGATTAACATGATTAATTAAGCTTAATAATATTAATTAACACTAATAAGATTAATTATCACTAATAATAGAGAGAGAAAATGGAGATAAGAAGGTGGGAATTAGTCATTCCACCTAAATATCCCCGGTCTTAATCTCATTTTTTTAGGATAACTCCATTCTCCTTAATCGCCTTATTCTCGTCAATTTTAACCTTACCAAACAAAGAATGAGGTTGAGACGGGGATATCATTGTCTTATTCCCGAACCAAACGGACCCTTGGGGATGTTTGTTATCGGAATAAATTGTAGTGGGAATAGGGGTAAGTCATTCTGGGTTAATTTATTTCTATTCTTATTCTCATATGTATTTGGTATGCGAGAGGATAAGTACGTTAGTATTCCTATTATTCGTTTGGTAAAAAATAGGGATAGGAACGAGAACAAGTGTTAAAAATAGACTATTTTACCCTTTTTATCATGGGTTAAAAGACATTGTTATTCTTCGTTTGGTTGGAATTAAGATGACTTAATTTTTTTTTCAAATCTTCGACTTATATTTATTTAATAATAATAATAATGATTATGATTAATGATAAACCTAATTAATTATATTTGATGCTCTTGATTTTTAATAATAAAAAACATTATCAAATTAATTTTTTTGATTAGTTATGATTAGCACAAATGAAACTAGTACTTAAGGTATTTTTTAATTTTTAATAATAATTAATGACAATGATATTATTATTTTAAAATTATTTTCTTTTTATTGATGATTAATTAACAATACCATGGGATTTATTAATATGTTTATCAATTCTACTCTTTATTATTAGTATCGTTAAATTAATAATTTTATCCAATCATCATCAATAGTAATAAGATTCTTTAATAATAATTAATGATAATGATATTATTATTTTAAAATTATTTCTCTCTTATTGATGCCTAATTAACAGTACCATGGGATTTATTAATATGTGTATGTATACTACTCTTGATTATTAATATTGCTAAATTTATAATTTTAGCCCATCATCATTAATAATAATAATATTTTTTATAATAATAATTATTAATTGTATTAATTTATGTGGGATGTAGAGGGAGGGAGGAGAGAGAGAGGACGGTGATAGGGAGAGGGAGAGAGAATGAGGTTAGAGGTGAGGGATAACTCATTCCAACTTTTTGTTAGAATGAGTTATCCCCGTATTAACCCCGTATTTGGGGTTATCCTTATTTTTCTTAACCCCGTATATCCCTGTCAAATTTTGCCATACCAAACGAAGAATGGGGTTGAAATGGGGATAACCCCGGTTTAACCCCATACCAAACATAACCTTAGGTGTTGTTTGGTATCGGGATAAAAGTTGAGGAGAATAGGTGTAAGTCATTCTAGGATAATTTATGTCTAGTCTTATTCTCATGTACGTTTGGTACACAACGGGTGAAATTGAGTTAGAAAAATGAGGATAAGTCATTCCAACAAAAAGTTGGAATGACTTATCCCCGTTTCCAACCTCAAAATCGGAGTTAACCCTGTTTCCCTTAACCCAGCTTATCCCCGCCTATTTTAACCATACCAAACGTAGAATAAGATTAGAGCGGGAATATCCCCGCTCTAACCCGATACCAAACGACCCTTTAGGGTTTACCCAGAGAACACCTACTTTAGATCGGATCAAGGAAGAAGGAAGAAAAACACCCCAAAATTTTGCTCTCCTCCTCGAAGCACACCCTCAAACACTCGGGCAACTTTCCTCTAACGTGATAAAGGTCGACTAGAGGATGTCAGGGTTCTTTTTATTAATTAAAACCACCCAAAAAGTCTAGATTCGTCCCAAAAAAATCAAGATAAAAATCTTCCCCAATTTCAACGTTCAAATCCAAAATTGCCACCACCACCACCACCTATTATAACCCAAATTAGGGTTAAGATTTTGGCAGAGGATGAATTCTTCTGGGGGGCTAAGGTCTAGGATTGATAATTGGCCATTAGGTTCTAAATTTAAGCCCAATTAACCCATTTAAATTAAGGGTTTAGGGTTTCTTCGATTTTAGGCCCATTTATTCACATTTTAACCCAATTAGGTTTATCTTTTAGCCCAGACCTTAATGAAAATTCTCTCATGAGATTTTAATCAGTTCTCTTATAATCATTTTATATTTTAATAATTTAATTTCATATTTAATTCAAGGGAATACAATTATTTAATTAAATTTAAAATTTAAAAATTAAATTCATCATTAAATCATGGAATTTCAATTGTTTAACTTAATTAATTATGTTTTATTCTATTAGCCCAATTAAAATTAGAGATTTGAAAATTTCAAATTTTAGAGATTAATATGTTCTTTTAAGCCTAATAAACTTTTAATTATTAGTCCATTTCATAATCATAGTAATTACCAATTTTATTTAGCCCATTTTAATTATATTGAAATTATCCTTATTTAATTCAAAAAATTATATTCATTTAATTATATTCATCTTTTAATCTGGGTTACTACATGACGCGTTGATGTGTCGTGAGATCCGTCGTTAAAACACACGCGACGACCAATCTCAAAATATTGCCGAACTCATAATAAAAATTAATAACGTAGTACAACGGCAAGTCCGAGTCGAATCTACGGAGAGGTGTTGATTTATGAATTAAAAATCTTGTGTTCTAAGCAAAACGTGAATTTAGATGATTATATACAACTTAAAATAAAAATGACATTAAATAAAGCTATCTAATGAAATTTGGAAGGTTTTAGAGAGAGAAAGGAAAGAGGGAGAGGAAGAAGAAGAAAGAGGTGAGGGAGAGATCTAGAGAGAGAAAATAAAAATACATGATTTTCACTAATTAAAAAGACAATGTTTATAACATGAAGTGCGAAAATAAAAATTATAATTCCAAATAAAAATAAATCCTAAGTAACACCGAGGAGGACGAGGGACAAGGATATCGTGGCCGTGGTGTCGGGGTGATGTCGTCTCCTTGAGCATTTGACTTCTGCGCAACCCAGAGCAGAGGACGCCCGTCTTGCGCCGTCTTAGGAGGGGTTAGAGAGAGAGAAGATAGAGAGAGAAAGTAGAGAGATGTAGACAGAGAAAGAGATGGAGGTGGAGGAGGTTAATAAAATTAATAAAAATTACAAATGGGAAGAACGTGTGCGGTGTGGGCGTGCGTGTGAGAAGAGAGAGATAGAGAGAGTGAATAGAGAGGGGGAGAGAGAAACGAGAGAACGAGTAAGAGAGGGGGAGTGGAGAAGAGGGAGAGGGATCGACTGTGCGAAGGGGTGTGTGTGTGTGTGCGTGTGTATGTGGTGTGCAGAACAGAGATAGAGAGAGGAAGAGAGAGGGCGAAGAGAGTCGATGGAGGAGGGGGGAGGTAGGAAAGAGAGAGGGAGAAAGAGTGGGTGAGTTAGAGGGAGGGGGAGAGAAAGAGAGTTGTGATGGCGTGTGTGTGTGTGTGCAGAAGAGATGAAGAGGTGAGATCAGAGGGGGGGCAGACATGAGGGGAGGAGAAGAGGTCTGAGGGGCAGAGAAGAAGGGGGAGAGGGGAAGAAGACACCCGCGGAGGGGAAGAGAGGAGCAGCCGTCCAGCGCCGGTGAGGGGAGTTGCAAAAAAAAATAGAGATGGAGAGCGCGAGAGTGGGAGGAAGTGCATAAAAAGAGGGGGAGAGAGAATGAGAGGGAGCGGGACAGAGAGAGAGGGGGGGAGCTCGCGACGGGAGGAGAGAAGGGAGGCCGTCGGCGGTGCCCCTATTCAGAACAGGGGCGCCGGCCTGTGGGGGGTGAAGGGGAAGCATAAAAAGGAGAGGGGAGGGGAAGGAGGAGAAAGAAGAGGAAGGAGAAGGGAAAGCATAAAAAGGAGAGGGGAGGGGAAGGAGGAGAAAGAAGAGGAAGGAGAAGGGAAAGTGGGGAAGAGAATGGAGGAGAGGAAGGACGAGAGGGAGAGGGGCAGAAGAGGACCCAGAGGGGGGGGAGAAGAGAGGAGTTCTGAGAGGAAGAGAGGTTCCATTCGAAGGGGAGAGGTTTCATAGGCAACGCCCCAACCGACCGTGCATGCCACGCCGCTGCTCGCTGCACGCTGCCGTTGTCTGCTCAGTTCTCCTGCCAACACGCCGCCTACGCTGCCAGAATGTCCCTGCATGCATGCCATTGTCCTGTGCTCGCCTGGAGCTACAAACTAGCACGCCTGCCGGCCCAGCTTGATGTGCCACTGATGTGCTACTACCATGCGAGCCCATGCTACCGTCTGCTACCATTATTGCTGCCGTGTCGGAGCATGCTGCTTCTCCCCTACCATCCTGCTTGTCTGCTGTCGGAGCACCTTGCCAGCACGCGCCTGCACGCATGGCTATCAGTTCCGCCATTCGCACGCCATCGCCTGTTGCCCACGCCGCGTCTGCCACTGCGAGGCCCATGCGATGCTGCGAACACCTGCATGATATTGTTCACAAGATTGATAAAAATGTAAAAAATTTTACCTAGGCCCCTAAAAAAAGTTTGAGTAATGGATAAGTGCTTTGCTATTTGTTTGTCTTTTGTTCACACCAAAAATAAATTTCAGAAAAAAGTAATTATAGCAACTTTTCTTATGAAATAATTCCATTAAAATTTAATTATGTAATTTTTCTTTATTTTATTTAAAAATGGTCTCAAGTCCCATTAATTACACACAAATCTTCATTTTGTATGAGATTGAGATTATCATGTAAAATTGCCTAATTAACTTCGTTAAAGTCAAAAAAATGATGTGTGATATGAATAAATATAGACAATTAAGCACTTGTCACACCCCCAACTTACACATTGCTAGTCCCTTAACAATGCAAATAAGTTAAAATTAGGGACCAACAAGAGTTTAAAAATTCCATGCCTGATGTCAAGATCTTCCTTTATGGAATTGACTAAATTAGGACTTTGAAATCATTAAAGCATACTAGACATAGGATGAGAATATGATGCTCATAATTTTCTTAGAATACTCCCAAAGTTTAATAGCACTTGTGTTCATGAAATCTAAATCCACAGTTGGACAATTGCACCCTCCATATTGCCATTTTAGCTAGGTGTCTTTCAACTCTACACCTCCCATATCATAGCTATGATCGTGGTAGCTTTCACTCTTCTTTTTTTTAACACATAGTGCTGCACATCCCTTCACCATTTGACGTGAAGCTCGATGTTGTGTAGGAATGACTGATCCAGAGGGGAGGGGTGAATAGATCTGCCCCCTTTTTTTGATATAAAAACTACAGAATATAAAGACCCTCACACAAAGCAAGAACCTCACACGGTAGATGCAATCAAGAATATGTAAGCCGGCCTAAGCAAGCATCTAGCAAAGAACAATCACCTATGCAAACCACAGACATAAAGGTTTTAAGGTGGTTCAGACTCAACCCAGAGTCCTATGTCCACCCCTCACTCAACTAAGTGAGACTTCCCTAGTGCAACTGCACTAAACCGCTGAAACATAGCTTAAAGGCACACAAGGTCAGACCACAGATCAAAGCACACCAGCTCAGTCTGTCTTCCTACTATCACCGGTAGGGACGGATCACCATAGAATAGAGCACATCAACTCAGTCTGTCTTCCTACTACAACCGATAGGGACGGTTCACCACAGATCAGAGCACAACCTCTGTTTGTCTTCCTACTACAACTGGTAGGGATGGTTCACAGTGTCAGCGAAAAGATGTTCAAAATGAAAAGACAACAAAACACAAAACTCAGATAGGATATGGGAAACTCAAACACGATGTAAAATGTCCCTGTCTGAAATCTGGAAGGCGCTCTTGGCTGCTTCCAGAATAGCTTCTTCCTTGGAGAGTAGCTTCTCCTTTGCCACAGGAAGCTAAAGACGGAGCTTCTTCTCCTTGCAGAATGAAGAAGATTGAAGGTGCAGATGTCCTCCTGCTTCAGGTCTTCACAGGGATGGCCGTGCTCATCTTCTCTTCTGTCTCCTTCTCTTGGATGAGCTGGGTTTCTATTCGAACCTTCTATACCCGAGCGTGCTCTCCTCACTTCTCCTTTTTTAGATCTCTATCTGTCTCCCTTCTTCAGCTCGTGCTCCGTTGTATATCATATCCTACGTGCATAAAACTTCATTTTCTGCATGCAGGGTACAAAGCATGTAACTCTTGATCTGGTAGCTGGAAATCTTGACCGTCTAGATCCATAGGAACTTTTAGATCCTTAGAAGAATGGCCACTGATTGGCTCGAAAGTGATAAGGTATGGTGCCATCCCATTGGCCTCCCAATCCTCTTCATGCAGTACACAACGGCTTGAAGCTTTTTTCCAAAAGGCAAGGTGCATGTTCGGAAAAAAATCCTTTCCAGGAGTTCTTTGATTGGTCAATTGAAAATAGGAAATATTCTCCATAAAAGTTATTCTGGAAGGGTGCCACATGGCCTAGGAACATGTGCCAGTCACGAGTTCGAAGGCACGAAGTCAACTTGAGTGTTTCATGTGAGCTTGGCTATTTTTCAGCCTTACCAACTCATTTTACACCCTTAATGCCTATTTGTCTCCTTCATAGGGCATTTGTCACCCTTACGCGGCATTTGTCTCCTTTACAAGCCATTTTTCACCCTTACCCGGATTAGCCGTCGCCATAGGTGTTTTTCTTCTATCTTGAGCCGTCGCCAATAGCCATTTGTCACCGTTGTGAGGCATTTGACACTGCTGAGAGCCATTTGTCTCCACAAACAGCCATTAGTTACTACTGCTGCCCCATTTGTCACCTTTAACTCACATTTGTCATCACTATTTGCTTTGACTGCCAAATATTCAAGCTTGATTGGAATTTGAACTTGACAGAGGATGCTTTGGCTAGAGTCAACTTTGACTAGGTCAACTTTGATTAGACTCAACTTTGACAGGGTCAACTTGAATTTGAACTTGGCTAGAGTCACTTTGACTTGTGTTGACTTTGGCTAAAGTGAACATTGACTGTCGTTGAATTGACTAGAGTCACTCCCTTTGCCAACAGAGACAACCCTTCTTCTTCTTCATGTCTCTCAGCCTTATCATCCATTTGTCATGGGTAACAGGCTATTTTTCACTACAATCGGCTATTCTTCACCTTTCATGATCTATTTGTCACCCTTAAACCGTAGCCATTGCTCTGTTTTCACCTTTGCAAGCTTCATAGAGCCTGCGTCGACGCTAAGGCATTATGGCGTCAACGCAGCTTCATAACTTTCCATGTATCCAGCGTTGCAACCCATTTTACGCCCTTAGAGAGCTATTTGTCAGATGTATGGCCCATTTATCACTACTAACCTGTAACGCGCCAGATTTTTCAGATATTTATCGGATCAGGATCTGTGGGTTTCAGATCGCTTTCGGGGGTCCCGGATTGAGTTTAGCGGTTTACGCATATTTTTGTCTGTCGGACCTTCAGAACCCCGTGTAGGGTGAAAAGTTACGTTCTCCGACTCCGAGACGTTACCATGATGTTGTACGTTTTCCGAGGATCGTGGGGAGTATTTTTCCCTATTTTTGGTATTTTTCAAAATTTCTAGATTTTCCTATAAATAACCCCCTCACCCTTTCTCTCTCCTCATCTCTCATTTCTCCCACTCTCCCTCTCACCTTTCTCACGCTCTCTCCTCTCACCCTCTCTTCTCCGACGGCTGATGGAGCGGGGCGCGGGCGAGGCGGGGATGACGCAGGCGAGGATGGGCAAGGATCGAGGCGGTGGAGGCGCGTGGAAGCTCAGCCGCGAGTTCATGTCCTGGCGGAGTTCCAACAGCATTTTCTTGAAGGATCGGCGTCCACGGCGCGTCAAATATTCAGTGGAGGTAAGGAGATAGATCCCCAGCTTGTGTACTTCCATTCCCATGATTTTGGTAGGCCGTAGTGAGCCGAGCGGACTTATTTGAGCATTTTGGAGAAAATACATATTTTTGGGGAGTGAGTCGGATCTAGCGTTTTAACCGCGTTTTTTTTGTTCAAATGAGTCCTCTCGGTGCTAGAGAGGTTGAGGACTAGTTTTTCCTTATTTTTCCCTTCACGTGGGCCTGAACGGGGCGTGGAACGGAGTTTTCCACCGAATTCACCGTTCTCAATTTTTCGGAATAAAAACGGTCCTACCAGGAACCGTTTCTAGGTGAAACGGCCCACCTGGTGATCGCTAGCCGACCAGGAGTGTCGGTAGGGTATGCGGTCGCACGACTGGCCGCTATCGCCAACAGCGGCCGAGCGGCTGACTGTTTTACTTGTGGGGATGGCGTGACCCCCGAGGGTGAGTTTTGACCGTTGTAAGATTCTTTCCATTTAAGCGGTCATGGGTGTAGATCGTGATAAATCTACTCATGATGAACAAAAATATATATAGGGGAAATATAATGATGGGAGATAACAATAAAGATGAAGAAAAGCACGTGGTGCTACCAAGGAGAGTGATCGCGAGAGGGGTTACCTCAATAATAAACAAAGATGATCGTGAATACCTGGTGGAAAATAGGATGTGGGATGGATGTGGATTTCTCCTCCTCCTTCTATCGGCCGGCCGACTAAGGGGGTTTTCCTTGTTGATTATCCTTGCACAAAGACAAAACAAACACATAAAGAAAGTGGATCAGCCAAGAGTGGATGTAGTATCAATCCAAATAAACCATATGATGAAAAAGAAAGAAGCAATATCATGCGCACCTTTTTGTTTGTTTTTTTTTTAAAACCCCTAAAGGACTAGGGAGAGGAAGGATGATATGCAACTAAACTAATGCAGGAAAAACCGTGGATGATGATAATATGAGATGATGCAAAACAAAACAAACGAAAGAGATCCCCTGCTGTTCCTGTAAAATAGTAAAGGGAAAAAAAATGCTTCGGATGCTACGGTTCGGCTGCAGCAACAGGTAGAAGAGAGAAAGAGAGAGCCCTCAAAAGAGAGGTCGCACAGAGGAAAGGTGATCGTGGATGTATATCTCTCTGCCTATCTAACCTGTATATCTAACCTTTGTAATAGCCAGCACCGTCACCTCACACAAGATTGACCAGAGCTCCCTTATATAGGGTTCCAGTTGAAGATAACCACAATTTTAGGAAGATAGGAACGGGCAATGATCAACAACGGCAGGGACTCTAGTTCCCAGATCGAGCAAGGTGACCATTGGAGGCAGGGAACTCTGCAGGAAAGGGGAATTTAAGTAAGACACAAAAGGGTAAAACACGACCTACCAAAGGGCGTCAATTTGAAATTGACGACCTACCAGAGGACGTTAATCAAAAACACGACCATAGTAACAGGCGTCAATTCCTGGATTTAAATTGGTAATAAAACCCTTCTTTCTTTGAAAATCATGAGAAAACGCCTGAGGGAAAGGCGTTAATTGAAAACACGCCCTGAGGAAGGACGTTAATTTATAATTGCATTTTTATTTTGAAACCGGATAATACCAGGCATTGACGCCGTGACAATTGGCTGTCCTTTCTTTTAAAAACGCCCTAGAGTAGGTCACTTTTTAAATCACGCCCCTCTTCAAGTCGTTAATCACACAAAATGCAAGAAGAAATGCATAAAAACACATAAAATTAGAAAAACTTTATATTATGGAAAT
This sequence comes from Amorphophallus konjac, assembly GCA_022559845.1. Classification (NCBI taxonomy): domain Eukaryota; kingdom Viridiplantae; phylum Streptophyta; class Magnoliopsida; order Alismatales; family Araceae; genus Amorphophallus; species Amorphophallus konjac. Next base: position 182,840,287 of record CM040123.1, on the reverse strand, counting down.
ATTGAAGTTCACTTGGGGCATTAATATAGTGACATGAGATTTGATCAACATAGCGTCAATTTTGGCATGTCTACAGCTGCCCCGCCTTGGCGTCTGCTTTGGAAGGGAGTGAGGCGGAATGGAGAGAAAGTGCAAAAAATGGAATGAAGTGGAATGAACTGGTAAGTAGACGCCAAGGTGTGATGTGACACGCCTCAGACACTAAGCAGCGGAAATCTTCCCAAGATTCTGAATGAAACAACTCTGAGTATTTTCAAGGAAGCATCGATTTGCTGGATAAAGGAGACTAAACTAAGTAAATAAGATGTGCACGTCGGCACAACAGGGAGACACCATTGGAGAGCGATTACCAGCCAATGTGGACGTGCTACAACCAAGGTGGATTTGCAGAAAAAATAAAGGGAATTGAGATGAAGACCCAGCAAAGGGACATTTTCAAGGAACTAGCCTGAGTGGCTTCAGAAAGAATAAAGTACTCAATTTGGAGTGGAATATCTCATGTCAACTCAATCAAGAGCGAGTGACCTTCTTTATTGCCATAATATGAAGATTTTCAGCATGAAGCTCAAAATCCTACATGATGCATGCTGGGCTAAAAGAAAAAATAGAAAATAATCAAGGATAATATTGCTAAGCCATCTAGATTTGGTCAAGAATCCAGATCTCTAAGCTGACACTAAGTCGAAGCCCGTTTGTCCGCGCATCAATCCAGAAAGTGGAACCATCGTCCCAGACCTTGAATGACTCAACGGCCTATCTGTGTGATCAAGATTCTCCTGAAACTATCACTGTTTTTGATGAAGGGGAACTCAAATTCCAGGTTCATCAGAACCACAAGGTCCTTGATATGCTATAATAGCGTAGATACCATATAGTAACAATGCTTATAGGAAAGAAATACAAGAATGAGATGATGATGCTCCCACGAGCGATCCAAGCATCTCGGACCTGCAATCTTCTGCACTTGAAAACTCATTAGCCCTAATAACAATGATCAGAAATAACCCTCAAGATATGATCATAAGTGCTTAATTAAAAAGCAATTAACCAAAGAATAGCACTTAAGTTCATTAAAGCATATAGAGGAGTCAAACATGTGAGCAAATAAAATCACGACTGGAGGGAAAGGCGTCAAAAGCATGAAAGGCGCCTGACATCAGGGCGTCAAAACATAAAACACGCCCTTCATTAAGGCGTTAAATGCACCGAGAGTTCAAGAAGAAAACGACCCATGAAAGGGCGCTAAATAAAACACGACCTCTTCCAGGTCGTCAATTCAACAATCGACGCCCCAATAGAGGACGTTAATTAAGCACATGCTTCCGTTTCCAGTTCGAAGGCTAAACCCAGTCCTAATGGCAATCAACCTTCTAACTCCGAACAGACTTAAGACCCTCCGGACTTCTATAAAGGGAAGGCACTTCCTCAAATCAATAAAAGCAATCCTTCAGAGCTCTGCTCTCTGCTGCTTCTGCTACTGCTCGTGTTCTACTGCAATCGTTCGACTCCTCCTCCATACCAAAGATGGAGAGAGCCGTCAAAAGATCCAAGATTTCAACTCCCAAACTTACTGAAATCAACGGGCACATCAGCAACCGCATTGCATTAAATCAGGTAAAGATTGATTCTCTATTCCTTCTTTTATATCTTCTCCGAACTACTGCTCTTTCAAACGGCTTCTTCATATTTCTTTTGTATGCTCATGTCTGTCTCTGTTTTCTTCTCTTTCATGTCCATCTTTCGCAGGACTATCCTAATGTGCCAGGAGCCAGGAGATTCACAAAGATTAAGTGGCTGCCTCTTATTCTCTCCAAATTTTCTTCAGACATGAGGGTCTTTATGTCTAGATGGCATCTACTAGGCTTAGTAACCCATGCAAAACACTATGATCAAATCCACTTAGATTGGGCTGCCATAGGAGCTCTAATTGAAATATGGCACCCTTCCACTCATACCTTTCTCTTTTCAACCTTTGAAGCCACCATCCTATTAGAAGAATTGGAGTTGATCTTGGGCTTGAAGTGGATGAAGCAAGGGGATGAAGAAAAGATGGCCATCATGCCAAGACCAATCTCCTCACATGAACTATTAACCACATTGATACCTAGCCCAAACCTAGTGAATCAAATCAAGGTCACCAAGGGAATCAACCTTCTAAAGCTAGCCTCTTGGGTGTACAAGAGAGCGGATCAAGCTAAAGAAGAAGAAGAGATCGAACGGGTGACCAAGGCCTTCGTGGTATGCCTAGCAGGAGCACTCTTATTCCCATCCACGGAAGACTTTTTAGAGGAGGCCCAATTAAGCGCTGTGGCGAGCTTATGGGAAGGAGAGAGAGTTGGACCGGCTATCCTAGCCTATCTCTATAGTGGGCTTACCTTGGCGGCGATGGGAAGGCCCATCTACGGATGCATGCTAGCACTCTCTTGTTGGGTAGACCTTCACTTCAAGTTTGATCCATGTGATGAGGCCCAACAATCTTCTAGAATCTTCTCAAAGAGCCCACTCTTTTACATGACCGGTTCACTTGGGATAAGCAACAGGGTGACAAACCGGATACCTCAAATCAAGAAAAGAGCAGAATGGAGGGAATACCTCAAAGTGATGCCAAAGAACTTCTTCACTTGCGCCCCGGGAATACTCAAGCTTCAAGAACTCCGTGCAAGATTTTCTCCCGGGACGGACCTTCGACTCATCGGCGCTTCAGAATTCGTGCTATATAACTCACACCGATGCCTTCCTCAACTTGGGCTTCCACGGCAAGTATTCGAAGATCCATCTCATCTCTCTCCGATCAAGACACGGGACCTTGGCAGCAATGAGGATGGAGAAGAAACCACAACTATTCATGCTCTGTGGAAGATCAATAAAGCACACCAGCCTGTGGAAGAATTAGAAGAAAATAGAGAAGAATGGAAATCTTATGTGACTGTTTTGAGAAAACTGAGGCCCAAAGTGGTTCATTAATTGCAATGTAATCTTTCTTTCAATAAATCAATGAAAATTTTCTGATTGAGTCATATCACTGCGTTTCTGATCAAATCCTCCAAAAACCTGTGATTCTGTTGTAAATCATGACTCAAGCAATGTCGTTAATTATAAAAGTGACGCCTCAGCACAGGTCGTCTCCAATCATCGAGCTCTCAAAAATGACGCCTCCATCTGTGGGCGTTAACTGAATAACGACTTAGAAAACGACGTTAATTGATTCAAATTCCAAAAATATATTCGTTTAAATTCCAAAAGTAACACCCTCAGCAAAGCCACGTTTCATCAAAATAACGCCTTGAGCTCAGACGTTAATAAAAAATAGTAATAATTACTCCTCTCACATCAATCAATCTTCATTGAATGCGTCTGACGACGGTTATCATTCCCCATGCATAACAAAATAACGCCTCAGATGACATCATCCATTAACAAGAAACGCCCATGCACATGGTCGTCACTTTCACAAGACACGCCCCTCCTTAGGGCGTTACTTCTTTTGACCGTTCAACTTTTCTTTCCCTCCTTTCTTCTTCTTCCTTCGTCCTATTCCCTCTTTCCTTTCTGCAAGCCCTAACCGACCTCTCCCTCTCTCATTCTCTTTCATTCCCCATCTCTCTCTACCCCTCACTCTCTGGCTATGGCAGGCGGTGGCGCCCACAAACGGCAGCGTGTGGCGGCGCCTGAGGTGGTGGACCTGGGCGAAGACGCCCACGCCGAGGAGGATGCTCCCGTGGCGATTGAAGAAGACCTAGCAGCGGCGGCCGGTGATGAGGGAAACCACGGCGGCGAGGCGGTGGGAGAAGAAGATGACGGAGAAGCAGCATACGAGGGAGGGGAGGACGATGCTGGCGGTGAAGAACAAGAAGAAGAAGAAGGCGAAGGTGGTTAAGACGGAGAAGAAGGTGGTGAAGATGAGCCACCGCCCATGGCGGCGGCCGTTCCCCGTCCCGGTCAGCTCCGGCGACTGCGTCAGCCGCGGCCCAAACCAGCAGGACCAAAGCACCAGAAGGTAGGCCCCCCAACCCAATTCCCATTTTTTTTAATTTTATTTCCATTTTTTTAGCATTTTCCATGGCCCTCGGGGTAAAAAGCCCTACAACTCAGAAAAGAGACGCCCCCAGTAGGGGCGTGATTTAACAGAAGACGCCCGACCCAGGGACGTTAATTCATTTTATTTTCTATAAAATAATTATTATCATGAAAACTCGCCCTAAAGCATGTCGTCCATTTAAATTTTCATTTATGCTGTTAATTTCCATGAATTTCCATGCTCCAACCATTTAAAATATTTTTCCATGAATTATTCGCATGTTGTTATTTTTATTTCATTTTCTGAAAACCCTGAAAACAACACCCCCCACCAGGGCGTTAATTCAACAAAGGATGACCAAAGCAGCGGTCGTCAAATCATTAATTCCAGAATAAATCGAAAAAAAACCCATTTTGAAAAACGTCCCACACAGGGGCGTGGCTTGAGCAGAAGACGACCCTAGGATGGGCGTTAATTGAAAAATCTTTAGGAATTTAGAAATTAACCACAAAACCACGCCTAACACAGAGGCGTTTCTTAGATAACCAGCGACCTAGGGTAGGTCGTTATTTTAAAGCCCACTTAGAAACCACGCCCTCCACAGGGGCGCCAATTAAACAAGACACGACCTAGGGATGGTCGTTAATTAAATCACATATCAAACCAAGGCAAATAATGGAATTCAGCAATGAATAATTGAACAATTAAGCCAAAATTACTTCCTTTATGCATGCAGGGGTTGATGAGGACCCGGATCTCCTGGGTCATGGTCCGAGCGGCGTACCACGGCCTCCCCGAGTTCCAGCGAGTGAGGGTAGACGCCATGGGGTTCGGGGCCTTCCTATCCATAGAGCCAGTTAGGCCAGACCTACCACTTATTCAGGTTCTGAGGGAGCGCTGGGATAGGTCTAGCCGGGCATTCCTGATGCCCTGGGGGCATATGGTTCCTACTCTAGAGGATGTGGCTAGGATCACGGGACTGAGGGTAGACGGTGAGGCAGTGAGCGGGATCACCTACCCTGACTATAGCGAGTTGGCCCAGAGGCTTCTAGGGTTGGAGATGGTCTACGAGACACCCAGCGAGTGTAGGACTATCTTCCGCACCGACCTGACTACAGTGATGGGCTTAGGGGATGCTAAGCATAGGTCCGGGGAGACCTTAGAGCAGTTTTCACAGAGGTTGACCGACGGGGCGAGGGCAGTCTATTGCCAGGATTCAGCAGATAGGGAGAGGGCAGACCGGGACTTGAGGAGGTTTTTATTGCTGCTACTGGGGAGGCTATTGCTCGGGACGAAGGGCGACGTCATCAACTGCCGATTCCTAGGCATCCTTGAGGACTTGGAGGGAGTCGGTAGATACGCCTGGGGAGCGGCGTTGCTGGCGCACCTACTAGCTGACCTGTCCACGGGGACAGAGCGAGAGACGACCGTCAGTGGCTTCTCACCTATTCTTCAGGTATGCGATTTTTTTTCTTTTTTTTATGCTTTCTCTTTTTCTTTTTTTTTTGTGAATGCCTCACTAATGCAACGCATGGATGCAGGTTTGGAGCCACTTATACATGCCGATGGGGCGCACCGACCCACGGCCTGGAGGTGAGGGTGCTTTCCCTCTAGCACGGCGCTGGCTGCCAGTGGTCTTCGGGGCCCCACTCGGCTACGAGTTGTGGGTGCTACGGAGAGAGTTCTGCGACTTTCCTCCCTCGCTGGTATGCAATGAACGTTATGCATTTTTTTTTATGTTTATTTGAATTTATTATGATGATAATGGAATGCTGATGATATGCATGTTTATGGATGCAGGTGCAGTGGAGGCCTTACGCGGAGATGACAGACGAGGGCCAGCCCTGGGTCGTAGCGGGGCGACCTCGCTTTGAGCATGAGCTATGGGTTCACTGCTTGAGCGAGATCGAGCCGTTACGGCTCAGGTTGGTGATGAGGACCCTGGGCCTACATCAGGAGTGGGTAGAGGTCAGGGAGCCACGAGGCATTGGAAAGAAGACGTGCGGTCGCACAAAGACGATCGACTGGAGGGTGCGCTTCGAGGAGCAGTACGCTGACTGGCGGTGAGGCGGGACTCGAGTCACCTCACGGGCGACTGACAGTTCCGCGTACCTCCGGCGTTACTGGGAGGTCTACGTCGGACGACCCCAGATGAGGGTCCTAGGGGTATGTATGGATGCAATTGTTTCTAAATTAAATGCAAATGTTTATGTTTATATGCCATGTGACTGATATGAAATGGATGCAAGATGCGCGGGACATAGCGGCAATGGATGCACAGGCCCATCTACACAGCCTGGAGGACCAGCTAGCTGCCACCCGGGCAGACCTAGAGACCCTGGTGAATGTTTGAATTATTTCTATATGCAAATGAATTTTTGATGAATTATTGATGATTAGCCACTGACGATCTCAATGAATGCAGCGTGCCCAGCAGGGAACCGTTAGGAGGGATCCAGGGGAGGCCTCTAGCTCGAGGGGGCCTAGTGTAGAGGTGACAGTGCTGGCAGAGCAGCTAGCTGGCGCGGTGGCACGGGCCGAGGCGGCAGAGCGCGACCTCGCTTCACGGGTAAATTCCAAAACTCAAGCCTTATTCAGTTATTCATTATATATCATTATGCACTGATGAAATTGTTTTTTGCAGACTGAGGAGCTTCGAGCTGCTCTTGCTTGCGTCTGCGAGGGACAGCAGGCGATGACCGCCCAGGCTAGTGATTTACTTTCAGCCCTGTGTTGTTTATTTCATAAATTGTTGAGCTGTGGAACTGATGATTTGTTACCTGTTTGCAGGCTGCACAGCTACAGGCGGCACGTACCCAGGCTGCCCTGGCCGGGACTGAGCTGGCGATCCGCGAGCAGCGGATTACAGAGTTGGAGCGGACCGTGAGGCGACGGGAGGAGTTGCCTCAGGACGTAGCAGAGCTGCGGGTGGCCCTTGAGCTGGAGCGACGGGAGCGTGCCCGGGAGCGCGAGGAGCATGTTCGTGAGCGGGAGGAGTACCAGGCGGAGCGTGCCCGCCACCAGGAGCAGGCAGGAGCACGCGAGCGAGAGCTGACAGACTTGAGGACTCAGCTGGTCCTTTCTCAGGAGCGGCTACGGGTGTCTGAGGAGCGTCTCCAGTGAGGGCGGGAGCGAGCGCGAGCCGCAGGGTACACTTTCACCAGCTCCACCTTCGTGGCAGGTTCCTCTCTCCAGCAGAGGAGCGAGGCAGGGGGCCAGGCTCGAGTTCCGGCTTCTTCACGGGGGCCCATGCCTCCTCCACCAGCGCCTCCTCGGGACGGCGAGGACGAGGTAGAGAGTAGGAGAGAGAAGGGTGGAGGCGAGAGCTGAGAGACTTTGTACTTGTACTCCTCCACCCTCACACCTGTACTCAGATATTCATGATGTATATATATATGAGATTGATCTTTTGTTACCTGAGCACTTGTGTAGTTGTGTACTTGTGGTTGCATACTTTGTTTCCTTTTCCACGTTCTCTGCTTTTGCTCCACTTTGCCCTGTACCTGCAGCTGTAATTCTCACTTGAATAAACAGGTTAATTCATCTGTTCGACTTGGCCCCTTGCTCAATAAGCAAGGGGTGTCTTTACTTTTGACCTTGATAACGGGTCAAGGGACCAAGCCTTTAATCAAGTAAGGTAAATAAAAATAACTGGTAGAGGGAGATGCAACATGCAAGCACGCATATGCAAACAATAAATAAAAGATGCCCATGCAAAAAAATGCAAGCATACATCGTGAAGAATGAACACATTTTTTCTTTATATATTTTTTGTTATTTTTCTGAAAAACGCGCCTTAGAGTAAGTCGTGACTTAAATAAACGACGCCCTAGGAGACGGCGTTAATTTGAAAAAGGAATTTGATTTTTTTGTGAAAAGATGACCTGCACAAGGGCGTGAATTTGAAAGAGAAGACTTTAGCAAAGGCGTGAATCATCTTGAAAGTGCCGTAGACAAAGGCGTTAATTAAATGACTTTCCTAAATAGGTTGACAAAGCTATCCAGACCGTGGGTCTTACACAGTCACCATTTAAAATTCATTAATCTTTCTTGAATAATTAAAAGGGAGTTGACGTGATAATAGTTGACTCATACTCAAGATTTCGCACGGTGCAATCTCCTAGGTCCATCTCGTCCATCCTGCTGGTTTATGACTTACCACAAAGGAAGGGATGGAAGAAGATATAATGAAGCCCATAAGGGATTCTGAGATGCTCGAAGCAAAGCTACCTCCCCTACCCTATGCCTGTTGGGCTTCGGTCTTCGGCGTAGGGAAACTTTGTTGCCTTTTGCCTCTTTTACTGCATGCATACGCCCAAGGTTTTCCTTACGGGGACTTTGCCCTCTTGACATGCTTTTCTTTTCACTATTGGACTTTCACTTTGAAATTGATTTGCATTGATGAACAACCTAATTGTACTTGGGCTCTTGTGGCATTTGTCCCCTTTTGGGCCCTGACTTCCACCTACTATGACGGCGGATAGGCTTGGCGGATCTACCCCGAGGCCTCCCTTTCTCCCTTATGGGCTGAAAAAGAAAAGAATGGGCATTGTCTTCACCTTTTAGTCAGGTTTTGACTTTCCATCGGATTTTGCACCGCTTGAGCTCAAGAATAAAGCGTGTAGTGTGTGCGGGTGTCGACCCCATTTTAAGTTAGCAAGACTGACAAATGAATTCTGAATTTTAACCTTTCGGACCTTGATCCTTCGTGTGCTATGGCAACAATTTTGAAAGCTTTCTATTTTTTTTTGGAGATTTTCTATTTTTTTTTCTTTTGAAATTTCTATTTTTTTTGTTTTTTTTTAAATATTCTTTTTTTTGAGATTTTTGGAAATATTCTATTTTTTTTGAAAATATTCTATTACTTTTTTTGTTTTTTTGTTTTTTTTTGTTTTTGGATTTTGGAAATATTCTATTTTTTTTTTGTATTTTTGAATCAAGAGTAGTATTTCTTAAGATACAAACCATTCCAAGGGTGAGTTAACTCTTCTCCTTCAGCATTAATTAGTTTATAAGCATTACCAGGATAAACATCTTTTATGACGAACGGTCCTTCCCAGTTCGGTTGGAGTTTTGAGCGGGGGCCACCGGGTTTTACAAAAATCCTCTTGATTACCATCTCTCCGACTTTGAATTTTCTCTCAATTACTTTCTTTTGATAAAAACGCGAGAGCCTATTTTGATAAACGCGCGCATGCTCAGCGGCGACCAGACGCTTCTCATCTAGGAGTTCCAACTGGGCAAGGAGTGAATCACGACGCTCATCAATAGAGAGTTCCTTGTCCAATTGTACTCGCAAAGAGGGAATGAGAATCTCATAAGGGACTACCGCCTCCATTCCATAAGTAAGGGCGAAAGGAGTTTGCCCAGTGGGGGTACGAATGGAAGTGCGATATGCCTAGAGAGCTTCAACTAGCTTGTCTGGCCAGTCCGAAAATTTATTAGCCTCACACGTCTTCTTAACAATTTTGATCAATGTCTTATTAGTGGCCTCTGCTTGGCCATTGCCCTGCGGATAATAGGGAGAAGAATGATGCAATGCAATGTTATACCTATTGCAGAGATCCTTGAGCTCTTAAGAGATAAATTGAGGTCCATTGTCGGTGACGATGGTACTCGGGATGCCGAACCTCGCGATGATGTTCTTCATTATGAATTTGCAAACTGTTGATGCTTTAATCTCCACGTAAGCTTCTGCTTCCGCCCACTTGGTGAAGTATTCTGTTGCCGTCAGGATGAAAGACTTTTGCTTGGTCAGGAGGTTTGAATCACCAAGAGGTCCAATGATATCAAAAGCCCACATGGAGAAAGGCCATGGGGAGGATATAGGATGGAGTGAGGAAGCAGGAGAATGAATTTTGTCGGCATGCAATTGGCACTTAACACACCTTCGAACATAGATGGAGCAATCCTCTTCTAGAGTTGGCCAATAGAAGCCTAGCCTAAGGATCTTCTTAGCTAACATCTGGCTGTTCACATGACCACCACACACTCCAGAATGCGCCTCTTCCACAATCCTCCAAGATTCATCATCGTCGAGGCATCTTAATAAAACACTTGTGAGTCCTCTTCTGTAGAGCACACCCCCAACCAAAACATAACGTTGAGCCACTCTTCTAATTGCTTTCTTCTCTTCTGCCGTGGCCTCATCAGGATAGGATTGATCATTGCAATATCTGGCAATCTCATAATACCAAGGTTTCTCTTCGTCAGCCAATTCTTCTTGCCAATCCAAAAGCATGACCTCTTTGCCTTTAAGAGCTTCCTTCTGCCTGACCTTCTCGAGCACCTTATCCCTAATATCGAGGAAGGCACGATCCTTAATAGCTGGAGTGTCACGCTGATGAATCAGAGGGACATGAAAATCACGCTCAGGAGGGAAGACTAGAGCGGAGGCCAAAGATGTAAGAGCATCGGTTAGGATATTCTGGCTACGAGGGACATGAACAAAGATTAACTTGGTGAAGAGTTTGGCATAAGCTGAAGCAAGTTCCTGGTAGGGCTTGAGCTTAGGATTGATAGTGCGGCACTTCACAAGCACCTGGCGCAGAATAAGCTGACTATCACCCACAATTCGCAAGTGAGTAACACCATATTGATGAGCGGTTTGAAGACCGGCCAAAAGAGCCTCATACTCAGCTATATTGTTCGTGACAGGGAAAGTAAGCCGAGCAGTAAATGGGATGGTGACCCCTTCCGGTGTTAAAAGAACCATGCCGATCCCTCTTCCATGGGAATTTAGAGCTCCATCAAAATGTAACGTCCACATAGAATCGTGGGGTTGATTAATGGACATTAGTTCTTCGTCTGGAAACTCCGAATTGACAGGATCAAATCGGGGTAGAGGGTGGTGAGCAAGATGTTCGGCAATGGCGTAACCTTTGATAGCTTTCTGTTGAATGTAAGTGATATCAAACTAAGAAAGGAAGCTTTGCCAGCGTGCTAATCGATCAGTGAGAACAGATTTTTTGAGAAGGAATTTAATCGGATTCATGCGTGCAATGAGGTGAACCTCGTGAGCTAAGAAATAGTGTTTTAGCTTCTGAACTACCCAGACTAAAGCAGCGCAAGTCTTCTCCATGGCTGAGTACCTCTGCTCACAAGGGTTTAGAAGTTTAGACAAGTAGTATGCTGCCCTCTCCTTACCTTCTTCATCCACTTGAGCTAGGACAGCACCTACAGAGTCATCCATGACCGAAACATAGAGAATAAGTGGTTTGCCTGGGATCGGCGGCCTCAGGACAGGAGGATTGGCCAAATAATCCTTCAATCCGTCAAAGGCTGCCTGACACTTGTCATCCCAATTAAACTTGACTCCCGGTTTAGTAAGCTCGTAAAACGGCCTGCATCGTTGTGAGTGCTGGGAGACGAAGCGGCGAATAAATTGCAACCTCCCGATTAATCCTCGAACTTCCTTCAAATTCTTGGGGGGAGGCATATCTTTGATGGCCTTCGCCTTGTTGGGATCAACTTCAATTCCTCTTTTGCTGACAATGAATCCAAGCAACTTCCCTGATGATACGCCAAATACACACTTCTTGGGGTTCATCTTCAATTGATATTCTCGTGATCTTTGCAAGACTTTAGCTAGAACCCCAGGATGCTCAATCCTTGTCCTTGATTTCACAACCAGGTCATCCACATACACCTCAATATAAATATGAATCATGTCATGAAAAATTTCCATCATTGCCCTCTGATAGGTGGCTCCAGCATTCTTGAGTCCAAAGGGCATGACCACATAGCAGTAAGTACCCCATGGTGTAGTGAATGATGTTTTCTCTTGATCTTCTTCAGCTAGACGAATCTGATTGTAACCTGAAAAGCCATCCATGAAAGAGAGAGTCTCAAATCCTGCCGTATTATCGATCAGAACATCAATATGAGGGAGGGGGAAATCATCTTTAGGACACGCACGGTTGAGGTCCCGAAAGTCTATGCAAATCCGAACCTTTCCATCTTTCTTCATGACCGGGACGATGTTAGCCACCCAGTTGGGGTAGAGGACAACTCTAACAAATCTAGCCTTATGGAGCTTGTCGACCTCTTCTTTAATCTTTAAAGCCATATTAGGGTGGAAACGCCTCAACCGTTGCTTGACCGGGACAAACCCTGGCTTAAGTGTAAGGCGATGTTCAACGAGTGCAGGGTCTAATCCGGGCATATCTTCATAACTACACGCGAACGTGTCCTTATATTCTTGGAGTACCAAAATAAGCGTCTCCTCTTCGGAAGGCGGCAAATTCTTGCTGATGAGGACAATCCTAGGGTCTTCCTCTGTACCCAAATTAATTTCTTTGGTAGGCTCTTCTACGGAGGCTGATGGTTCATCGAATCTTCTCATGCCACTGGCAAAAGCATCAGCCTCGTCCTTATATTCTTTATAACTTTCATCCCCCTCTTCAATAGGGTCTTCATCATTCATGATTTCGTAAACACCTAAACCTTCATAAGAAATATTAGCATCCTCATATTCCAACTCTGGCAGGATAATCGGATTCTCCACGAATTCAGGAAGAGCTAAACAAGCCTGGCATCTTCTGGCTAACTCCAACAGAAACCTACGGGGAATCTACTTACCCTTGGACTTCTTATGAAAATCTACCCCATGAACTTTATTAGAAGAAGAGGAGGAGCAACTAGCTTGATCAGTAGAAGGGAAAGAAGGAGGTGAAAAAGTGGATACAGAAGTCACCAGAGGGGGAGAAAGGATTTATCAATGAATCATGGAAGAGTGGCCCCTGGGTCGGGGCACACTCGGAAAAGAGATAAGAAGTCTCCTCAACAGAGATGGAGGATTGGAAAGTTGGAAATTTGGCATTTTTTTTCATTTTTATCTTTATCTTCATTTTTATTTTCTTTTTCTCGGAGAAAGTAATGTGAAGGGAGAATAACAGGAGGAGTGGTGATTGAAAGTTTGGAGAAAGATTGAATCAGTGATGGCCCACGCGGGGGCGTAATGGAGAGTCTGGAGAATTGCTCGAGGAGCAAAGGAGGAATCGGGAGAGAAACTTGGATTGAACTTGGAGAGAAATTGATCATAATCGGTGGCGGTCTCGGCACGCGACCAAACCAGTGAGAATGTAAGGAAGCAAGAAGAGACGGATGCATGGAAGTGAGGGAAAAGAGGCCGGCCCACAGCCTGTCCACCGTGAAACCTTCTTCAAACGGAATATCTGGCTCCCCAGTGTCTGTGTAATCACTCAGCAACTGCCTCTTGTCTGTAATCATAGCAGGTTTTTCAATCAAATCATGAATGAGTGGTGGCCATTCCGGATCAGTCGGCATAAAGAGGCGGCTCAAGGAAATAGTGATATCATTCATATCAAACCACCTGTACCAGTCACACTCCGGATCATCCATTTTCCTTCTTTTATCAGGCCTTAAGGACTCCAGGGCTTTGTATGTAGCCAACGGGGCAATATGACAAGCAAACTGTCTAGCATGAACATCTTGACAGTCTAGCGTGGAGGTGATTATTGTAGTCTGCTCATGATTCTGAACGCCACCTGTGACAAAATGTGTCTTCAATGTCCAAGTGAGCGGCTGGCGCTCTGTCTTCAATGTGGATGTCATAACTGCCCATGGTTCATCTTCATTTTTGCCCGGCCCTTTGTAACCCAGGCCACCTCGTGCAATCAATTTCTGAGGCTTAACGGGCCTAGTTCTGCCTTGGAGCTTGACACCCAGACCTTTGCCGTTTTGATACCCCATTTTCATTAGAATATTCCAGCCAGGGGTGTTTATCATGCTTTTCTTCTTCTTCCCCTTGAAAGGTAGGGGTGTCATAGCAACTGTTATAACTGTTTCCGGCATCGGCCTTGGGTGAGGAAGGTCCAGCACTGATAGTAACGGCTTGTTAGCAGGTCAAATAGAAGGAACTGACGAAGCTAAGTGTATGTCTTCCTCTGGCAGAATTGGCATACTGGTGACCTTGATAATGCGGCCCTTATGTGGAAATTTGAGGCACTGATGATTTGTGGAGGGCACTGCATCGAGCTGCTGAATGTAGGGGCGGCCCAGAATGCCATTAAATGTTGGATCCATGTCCATAATATGGAAATCTGCAGTGATGGTGGCTGGACCCAAACTGACTTTCAGTGTTATCATGCCTAGAGGAGGCTTCTTGGTATTATCATATGCAGTGACTGTGATAGTAGATGGCCGAATTTGGCTTTCTGGAATGCCACACAACTTCAAAGTGCTAGGTGGCAACACATTGATAGATGCACCAGTGTCCACCAAACACTGCTTAACAGCCACTTTATTGATATCAACCGTGATGCATAGAGCGTACTTTCTCACTGGGAGTGGTGCCAACTCATGTTCATGGAAAGTAATCGCCGGCTGACTGCTAGCGGGCGTTAAAACTGTGACTATCTGTTCAACAGGGATGTCTTCATTGACCATGACTTTTTGCATATATTCCTTCAAGGCTAGCTGATGAGTGGTGGACCTTTTAATCAATTCTAAAATTGAAATTCTTGCTGGAGTTCGGTCCAACTGCTTCAACAAATCATATTCAGTGCCCGGCACTGACTCTTGTTCTTGTTCCTGTTCATTCTGCCCCTGCACGGGCTCTTGCTCTCTATGAGGGAAAATACGGTGGAACATCCGTCCACTGCGGAGCGGCGCCACGTTCTGCCGTGCCTCTGTCGGGGCAAGTTTGGGAGGAGGATTAGAGGAAGAAGAGGGTGTTTTGGTGTTGATAAGTGGTGGAGGGGTGTTTGATGAAGATTTTGACAAAGATGCCCCCGCAGGAGGCGTAGGAGTAGAAAGGGATACTCGAATGCGAGGAGAGTTGGGTGGTGGAATGAGGAGGGATCTGGGTACAAAAGGTGGGAGAACCGATGGTGGGGGGATCCTTGCCGGTGAAGGAGTAGTGGTGGCGGGTGCAGTGGGCGTTGGCGATGAGCGGATAAGGAGTGGCCTAGATGGCAAAGGGTTGGTGGCGGATGGAGAAGTTTGCTGTGTGGTAGGCTATGGAGGTGGTAAACGGGTGAGGAGAGATCGGGCTGGCAAGGTTGGAGAATTGGTGGGAGGAGGTGGATTAACGGGGCGTAAGAGAGAACGGCCCAATTGAGGGGTAGAGGAAGGAGGGAGAGTGCGCAAAAGGCGCGGAGGTTGATTTTGATTGTGATTAAATGCCCTGACAGAGGCGTTTTCTTCATGCCATCCCTGCCCTCTTTCCACCTCAGAGAGAGACGTGACAGGGTTCACGTGTTGGTTAGGCGGGTGCTCCGGTAATGGATTGTGGACGATCCCCATATCCTGCTGAGGCGCTGGAGCTTGCTGTTGCTGCTGTGGAGCTGGTCGCGGCGGCTGCTGAGCCTGTTGCTGCCGAGGAGGCCTTCTTTCTTTCATGGTGGTGACAAACTGTCTCATCTCATCCCAATTGATGCCGCCCTGGTCATTCAAATCATAAATGTAGTCTCTGAAGTGGAAGCAACGATCAATGTTGTGACCAGGGGAGCGATGGAAAGCACAGTAACGAGATGTGTCAACATTAGCGGGCCACGCTATTCTTTCCCTTGGTAATACGAGCAAGTTGGCGGCCATTAAAGCATTAAAAATATCCGGGAGACTTTCTGGTAGTGGAGGGTAGTGGTCCCTTTTGGGGCCAAGTGGTGGCCTCCGTTGTTGTTGTTGGCCATAGTTGGTAGGTGGTGGTACCTGGTGGTACTGTTGCGGAGCTGGAGGGTCAGCGCGGTGTGCTTGGTTTTGCGGTGAAGCAAAAGAGTGTTGAGGTGCGAATTGGTGTTATGGAGTGGAGTTGAAATGGGGGTTTTGTTGTGGAGGTGGGTTAGGTCGTGGGTTAGCTTGGTGGTGGGGGTGGCCAACTACGCCAACCTGCTCATTTGCAATAGTGCCCTCAGTCGTGGGCCCGCTGTTGTTGACATTTGTGGTTTTCTTAAATAGCCGTGGCTTCGGCTCAAACATGCCCATAATGGGCGAATCCTTCATCTGCGTCTGAATATAACGAGCTCTCTCATAGAGCTCCTCCATGGTGGTTAATCTGTTCATGGCCAGTATGTGTCGGAACTGAGGAGTTGCATTGGAAATTATCATCTTAACTTGTTCTTGTTCCGCCAAAGTGTCTTTCAACTTCTCGGCCATTGAACGCCACCTATCAGCAAATATGATGAAGTCCTCCTCGGGCTTCATTTTTTCTGCAACCAGATCTGTGACTGAGAGGGAGGGTCCGACCCGGTCGCTATACTTCTGCAGGAACTTCTTCTGAACAATATCAAAGTCACTGGCATCAACAGGATCCAACGAATAGAACCATTCAAGGGCTGGCCCCTCTAAAGATCTCCTGAATAAATAGGCCAGAGAGGCCTTGTTGTCTTGCCAGAAAGAGGTCTCGTACATAAAATCCTTCAGATGAATAAAAGGATTGCCAGTGCCATTATATCGCCGGAAGTTCGGCATCTCAGATGGCGGCAAGTGAAAAACTGGCAGTGTAGGGAGCGAGATCTCCGGGGCATTCTTGGCCGCAGTGACCTTCTTCAGTTGCTCTTCCATGCTGGCCAACTTCTGAAGCAGTAGAACATTAGTGTCGGACTCGACTCGGGCCGGATTTTGAACAAAAGAATGCGGTATAGGCGTCCGTAGAATTTGAGGAGGTTGGAGAAATTGGTGCCTAACCGCAGAGTAGCTCGCCTGTTGGGCCGGCATGGCCGCAGCGGGCATTGGTGGACGGGAAGGAGGTTTATGCAAGACCGCCTGGTCATTAACAATGTGATGGCCACTCACGGCCGGAGGGGGATTGGAGGAGGAAGAGGGAACGGACTTCCCCTTCAAAGCGGCCTGGACAGCCTGCCGCTGGGAATCATCTAACTGAGACAAAGCTTGAATTAAATCGGTGACATTACTGGATGGGGGAGAATTCCCCGAGGTATTGGAAGGTAAAGCCTGGAAGGAGGGCTCAACCTCTTGGGAAGTGGTGTCAACCACATCAACTTGTGGATAATGAGAATGAGGAGGAGGGTAATTCCCCTCATGATAGATGAAATCTTGGTGGGGGACCTCATAAGATTGACCAAAGACATTTTCTTCCTCATCATCATAAGTGTACCCATAGCTTGCCATGTTGATGATCTTACCTGAACGGAGTTTCATTTTTAGGACGAGAGAAAGCTTTATAAAGGAGTTATCACGCAAGAAACACTCAATCCAAACAAGCTTAAAAAAATCAACCCAATCAAGTTTATGTAATCAAGTTGAGATGAACGCAAGATTTTAGTGTTTGTTTGGGATTAGAGTGGATTAATTAGCAGAATAATTCACTCCTCTTTGTAAAGTGAAACCTAGTTTGAATCCAAGTGTGACCTCCGGGTCAACTAAGTTCTTTCTCTCTTTTCACCAACGAATAGGCTTTCTAAACTCCAGGTACTTCAAGGGTACAACCAGCCCGGCATCCGTGAGGGAATCCACGGGTGCGGGGACTTACGGAGGTCTTGGAAAAGGGATTTTCGGTCCAAAGAGATGGAATGCTCAATGGAGGGTTGTCCCGATTCCAAGAGAGGTGTGTGGAATCCTAATGTAGAGAGAGGAGGTCTCTCAACCAACTGCCACAAGATGCAAGGCAATATGAGCAGACCACAGCAATATCATCAAGCAATGTAAGAATCAATCCAGTAAGCACAGACAGCAACAAGAAGCAGGGTTCTGTAAAAACATAGGAAAGAGACGTCCTGGCAACGATCGCTATCAAAAAAATGACGACAGGGTGACTGTCGTGAATCGCTGTGGGAGCCCACAGGTAGTAAAAACGCGCCTTGGTGTGAGGCGCTATATGTCAAAAGGACGCCTCTGGATGAGGGCGTCAAATGCAAGTGATGCACGTGATCGAGAAAAAACACGCCCTGATGAAAGGCGCTACGCAATAAAGGGACGCCCTGGAGAAGGGCGTGAATTCACAGACAATATAATAAATGCAGGAGATATGATAAAAGACACCTTCTCAGAAGACGTTACAGAGTAAAAACGGCGCCCTGGATGAAGGCGTTAAAATGAAACGTGCCTCTGGTTGAGGCGTTAATTCAGCAAGATAAACAATCGCAAGCTGGCTGATCCGGGGAGTGTGCAGTGCGCACAGTAAAGGGTGCCCGTGGGGCACAAAGGAGGGGTACCGTGGGTACCAAAGGGAAAGGGCACACGTGGGTGCCAAAGTGGAAAGGGCACACGTGGGTGCCAAAGGGGAAAGGGCACACATGGCTGCCAAAGGGAAAGGGGTAATCAATAGAAAAATAGTGGAGGTCCCACCGTGATCGCCAATTTGTAGATCGTGATAAATCTACTCATGATGAACAAAAATATATATAGGGGAAATATAATGATGGGAGATAACAATAAAGATGAAGAAAAGCACGTGGTGCTACCAAGGAGAGTGATCGCCAGAGGGGTTACCTCAATAATAAACAAAGATGATCGCGAATACCTGGTGGAAAATAGGATGCGGGATGGATGTGGATTTCTCCTCCTCCTTCTATCGGCCGACCGACTAAGGGAGTTTTCCTTGTTGATTACCCTTGCACAAAGACAAAACAAACACGTAAAGAAAGTGGATCAGCCAAGAGTGGATGTAGTATCAATCCAAAAAAACCATATGATGAAAAAGAAAGAAGCAATATCATGCGCACCTTTTTGTTTGTTTGTTTTTTTTAAAAACCCCTAAAGGACTAGGGAGAGGAAGGATGATATGCAACTAAACTAATGCAGGAAAAACCGTGGATGATGATAATATGAGATGATGCAAAACAAAACAAACGAAAGAGATCCCCTGCTGTTCCTGTAAAACAGTAAAGGGAAAAAAAATGCTTCGGATGCTACGCTTCGGCTGCAGCAACAGGTAGAAGAGAGAAAGAGAGAGCCCTCAAAAGAGAGGTCGCACAGAGGAAAGGTGATCGTGGATGTATATCTCTCTGCCTATCTAACCTGTATATCTAACCTTTGTAATAGCCAACACCGTCACCTCACACAAGATTGACCAGAGCTCCCTTATATAGGGTTCCAGTTGAAGATAACAACAATTTTAGGAAGATAGGAACGGGCAATGATCAACAACGGAAGGGACTCTAGTTCCCAGATCGAGCAAGGTGACCATTGGAGGCAGGGAACTCTGCAGGAAAGGGGAATTTAAGCAAGACACAAAAGGGTAAAACATGACCTACCAAAGGGCATCAATTTGAAATTGACGACCTACCAGAGGACGTTAATCAAAAACACGACCATAGTAACAAGCGTCAATTCCTGGATTTAAATTGGTAATAAAACCCTTCTTTCTTTGAAAATCATGAGAAAACGCCTGAGGGAAAGGCGTTAATTGAAAACACGCCCTGAGGAAGGATGTTAATTTATAATTGCATTTTTATTTTGAAACCGGATAATACCAGGCATTGACGCCGTGACAATTGGTCATCCTTTCTTTTAAAAATGCCCTAGAGCAGGTCACTTTTTAAATCACGCCCCTCTTCAAGTCGTTAATCACACAAAATGCAAGAAGAAATGCATAAAAACACATAAACTTAGAAAAACTTTATATTATGGAAATATTGAAGTTCACTTGGGGCATTAATATAGTGACATGAGATTTGATCAACATAGCATCAATTTTGGCGTGTCTACAATGGGGTGACCGCCTAGTTTCTGGTTGCGGTCCTAGGGTGACCGTTTTTAGGATGAAACAGCCAGGAGGTGACCGTTTGTCACGTCCCGAGCCTTTATTATAGCGGAAGACTAGCTCGAGGAACGTGAACAGCCGGCACGGTAAGCCTCTTGCAAGTAAGAACAATCAGAGCGCAAGATAATCACACATAAAATGTAATTGCACAATAATTCAAATATCTCTCTTTCATTAATAATATCAAACAATAAAATCTTACTACATCACTTCATTTCACCTTCTTCAATCCATTAGACTCAAGAAAAGAAAAATTACAAAGACTCGATCTAAACAAGATTGACTTCCTAGGTCTTCACTCTCATTTTGATACGACTTTCATTCGCTCTCGGACCCGCTACTTGTATAACTCGAATCCGAATTCAAATCACTTCCATCTCCTGAAAAGATTAGAAATAGGTAATGAGCACACTTGCCCAGTAGGTATCTTCGCATCAACATGAAGGCACTATTAAAGTGATTATCATTTTAGCGCTAAAGAAAATAAAGTGAAATCATGCGAATGCGATCGACCATGCGATTAAACCAAAGTAACAAAGATGATCATGTAAGATAGAATGAGCAAGTACGAATTAGCAAGAATATAACAAGAACATGATATGGCCTTTCATGAACAAGAATGTACTAGAAAGTCATGTAACAAACAAGTAAGTACTCTTCGCTAAATAGCAAGTACTTCATGAATTTCTGTGGAATACCATTTTGTGGATAATTCCATGAATTTCGTGATTTTCGTGATGCCGTGGATTTTCACTTATTTATAAAGAAAGTACTCCCATCACAATGCGACACCAGTAGCATCATACCCCATGGTTTATAATAGTATGTTTCCGACAATCTGTCGAGGGGACTAGCATAGAGCCCTTGAACACAATCAGTGCTCGATCCGCATCTTCAAGTATAAATCAAGCTACTTCCACGTTTCAAGCAATAAAATATGGCAAATAATATAACAAGTTCAATAAGTTCATAATAATTCAAATGAACGAATGCTTCAATTAAGAATATGAGAGATCAAGAATGACTTAAAACAATATTATGCTCATGGAACAATTTTGACAGCATAACAATATATTCCTTATCTTCCATAAATTAAAATTAAGTATCTTGAGCAATATGACAAGTCATAGACCATTAATAATCTATCTAGGAACTTTGGAATATCAACCCTTGGGTCAAACCTCGGGTTAAAGTACTCAGGAATTGTGATGGTCAAATAATGGGCCGTTACATGAACGTGACGGTATAGTATTGGACCGTTAGAATAGGCTGAATCCAGAGAGAATAAATTGGACTCAGTAATGTGACGGTTGTATACTGGACCGTTAGATATGCCTGACGGTCGAGTAATAGGCCGTTACATTGATAGAATTTAAAACTTCGGTAGTGCTTTTCTAGACAATTTGGGCTTTAATGGTACAACCAACTCAGCATCCTAATGGGAATCCCAGGCTCGCGGAGAATTACGGAGGCCTTGAAACAAGATTTCCTAGTCCATTGGAATGAATATCCAATAGAGAGGTCCTCAAGTTCAAGAATAATGTTCCTAATGTGCAAAAGTGTGAACTAATGGTCATATACCGGAATATATGCCATATACTTAGAGAAATTGACTCTATAGATGAGATAGAATGTGTAACAATGTGAAACCATGTTAAACTCCGTCAATACATAATTTAAAATCATGTTTTTAATACAAAACTATAGAGTTTTGGCAAATGAAATTAACATATGCTTAAAATAACTCAAGGTGCTTTAGACATGCAATTCCTAACATAAATCAATTAATAAACTCAAAGTCATAAAAAATAGGTCAAAACTTAGATATCTAGGCTTTATTTATAAGCTAAGTTAACTGTTTTCAATTCTGTCTCGGGTTGACAGAACACAACACTCTGGCGGTCTAAGACAGGCGCGTCATATGACTATGGCGGTTTATCATGGAGCCGTCAGAAGACTGTGATGCACTGCTTTTGGTCCGTCAGAGATTACAGAGAAACTGAAGTATAGTAGGCGGTGTGACGGCTTATCGTAAGGCCGTTAGAGTGTTGTGACGGTCTAACTATAATCCGTCAGAGCACTGCTGACAGTAAAGTAAAAGAACTACGGTTTAAAACCTCTCATGCGAAAAGAATCAAAATAAACAACTACTCTAGTAATGACAAAACGAAGAATAGGCTATCTAGATGCATAGGTTGCAGTGAATTAACAAGAGAATATCTTTTATCTTTAATTTAGGCTAAAGATATGCATATATGCGTAGACCTACTAAAACATGAAATTCTCGGCCTATACTGTATGAAATCAAACAAAACCAGAGGGCTTTTACTCCTATCATGATGTTCTTGCCATTCATGAGATAACCTACCTCTTTCCTGGGCTTTCAACTTCTAATTTGGGACTGCAAGACACGCCCTAGTTCTTCCCTTCCTATGAATTTTCAGCAACTTCACGTCGCTCTAACTCCGTAATCCCTTGACCTATAGACGTGAATTTTGGAGGGTAAGAAGATGAAACTAAGGGGAACCAAAAGTTCTAAAGAATCAAACTATAAATACCTTGTTTAGGCATTCTAATCTCCTGATCTTCAGCAGACTTTTGCTCAGATTCCTGGGTCACTATGGTCGAACCAGCAACTTTGCAAGGTTCTAGCTCCTTGTGTAGTCAACCTCCTAGCACAAAATTTTGAGGAAGATTAGTCCTATGTATAAGGAACAAAACCCTCTAAAGAACCTGCCCGAAATAAGGTCATCTTACCTTGATTCCACGTGAGCCAATGTAGGGGTCGCGCAGGTCAAAACTAGGTCCTATTTATAGGGTTTTGCTAGGGTTTAAGGATTAGATCGATTCTAGAGTCCTTGTTAAAGCTTAGATCGACTTCTGAGAGTCCTTAACACATTTACTAGTCCTCCCACCTTGATCCCTAAAGGATAGACTAACAAAAATCTAATCTTTTTGCTCTTTCTTCACTTCACGGAACTGACAGGGTGTAACGGCCGAACCCTGGAGCGTTATATCCTTGTGGCGGTCGTACGATAGACCGTTAGAGTCACTGTGCGCCGAATTTGAATTGAGTTCAAACTCTAATTTCGTCTTATCTACTTAATTATCTAAATAATTAGTATTTATCCTTAAATTCCGTGAATAAATTAATTATTCTTCTAGAACATGGGCCAAACATAATGGGCTTGGTCCTTAACTTCTTTGGGCTTTATTTATCAAAGCTGGATTAATTATTTATAATCAATTTAAGCTTTATAAATTCCTAATAAATTACAGAAAATTCTTAAAATAATCCATAAATTATTTATATACATTTTGGGGCACTACACCGTTTTTCCCTTTTCATAGCCCGTGGTGTGGCAGTCCTGTGGTGGCCGATTCTACCATCAGGCGGTCTGGCGTTGGACCACCGATTCTTCTTGCAGTCTGGTAGGAGACCGTTTCTCTCTGTAGGTTACGGCCCTTGTAAGACCGTAACTGTTATCCTGGCGGCCCAGGGTTGACCGCCTCTTCTTGGGACGGTCAAAGGAGGACCGCCTTTCCTTGTAACGGTCTAAGGATGACCGTCACTCTGTTTCCGTTGCAATCGTGCTCCGGTTGCATTATGTTGATCCCCGGTCGACCCGGTTGTGACCCAGAGGTTGACCTTCGGTATCGTGAGTGTCCCATACATCCCGTGGGTTTCGAGTCCGTGTTTCTGGGGTGTCTGGAGGTACTGTGTTATCTCGATTAGCATGCCCATAGATTTAGAGGGTCCGGGTGACCCTGTGCAGGTATTCCGGGCCTTCGTGTTATGCTTGATCGAGTCACCGTGTATCGGTACGAGTGCGGTGGGGTTCCCCCGCATGTCGTGAGTTTCTCCGGAAGATGGTTCCCGAGTGGGCCAAGTGTATGGCCTTGGACTACGAGTCCAGTCACTCAGCCTGGAGCTGGAGGTTTCCTGCTTTTCCCTGGGATGGGGAATCGGCGTGGCGGCTTATGAGCTACCTTGGGAATCGTGCTTCTATGTTTTCCCCGTGGGTTGTGTGTGTGGCCTGTGGACTATGAGTCCAATTACCCAGCCTGGGGCTGGAGGGTTTTTCAGTTCCCCTTTTTGAGGGAATGGTCTCAGTAGTTGCGAACTGCCTCGTGAGTCATTGTGCCGAGGTTTCTGACCCTAGGGTTAGTGCAGATTGACGGCATGGCGCTGTTCGGTGCAACGGTCTTGACCCTGAGTCTCGTGACTTAAGGACCATCAAATTTAGTGAGTCTAGAGGACTGTCTAGAGTCCAGTGGCTCGACGCCACTTGGTTCTTCGCAACTTTCACACAGGGTGTGTGTGTGTTTCTTAGAGTTTCTCCTCGGAGAGTGGTCACATCAGTGACTCCCCACTAGTCGTAGCCTTCCGACACACGTGTGGTCCCACCAAGGAGTGGTGGTGAGACTTTACCTGAGAGAGACGGTTTTTAGGCTAGTTACGGTAGGGCCCTACGTCTTGCAGCCTGAGTCCAGCTGAGGGGTAAAACCAGTCAGAGGGCCTGACCTGGGACGCGTGGTCAGTGTGTGCACACGTGGTTGGGGGCAGTTGGACCCGCGCTGACGAGCGCGACTCCAGCTAGTTCTTGTTATGTATTCCTGGTTACTGTACGGTGTCCTTGTCTTCGCCTGGGGCGTCACAGTGAGACACCTATGTTGGGACGCTAAAGGGTGATCTAGAGGGGGGTGAATAGATCAATCACCCGTAAAAAAATTACTGTAGCAGATTCAAATGCGGAATGAAAAATTCAACTAAGCAGATAGTGGGCACAATGCGAATGCCACCCAGACAAGATGAAGAACCGTCCTAAGCATACATCTACTGTGCGAAGATAGAGATATAGAAGCTAGGCAGACCACAAAACAATCACACAGTAGACAAAGGTTTTTAGGTGGTTCGGTCCTTCAGACCTACATCCACCCCACACTCAACCCGAGTGTGGCTTACTGCTGACTCACAGCTTGAACCGCTGGGCCTCACAGCTTGCCTACAACCGCTGGGCCTCACAGCTTGCCGTCCGAGGAATCCTCCTCGCTCCGCTGAGCAACACAGCTTGTTGTCCAGTGGAATCCTCCACTGCAAACCGCTGGGCAATACAGCTTAGCCGTCCAGAGGCAGCACCTCTGCAATCCGCTGACTAACAGCTTGAAAGGAAATGTAAAATGGAAAACAAAAGACAAGATAACAGTATCGGAAAGTTGTAAACGTAAAGCACAATGTGGCTCTTAAAGAGCTGACTGGCCTGGATTTGATCCACGGTCCAGTTAACAGATCTCCCTCGATCTCACTCTCTTTCTTCACTCTCTCTCTTTCTCTTTCTTCTCTGCTGCACTTCTCTTCTTCTTTCGCTAATCTCTCACTCTCTGCTCTTCTCCTCTTCTTCTTCTTCTGCTCTTCTTCTTTTCTGGATCGTGGCTCTCTATATGGACTTTTCTTTTCGCCAACTCGATCTACCTTCATCTGTGGATGAAGACCTCCTTTTATAACAGCAGCTAGTAGGAGGGCAGCACTGGGCGCGTGTGGCTTCCACATTTCCCGCCCAGAACTTTTGGCCACGTGTCAGCTTTCTGTCAGTCCTTCAACCTCGGATCACGTGCCCTCCTTAAGCTTCACGATCAAAGCACCTGTTAAACAGAGTATCGGATAAGTCATCAGTTTAAAGAACAACTCTGTATAAACTTATCAGAAGAACATCGTTTTAGAAGAAACCTGGATGAGGTTAGAACGAAACAACACGAACTAACAAACGGCAACGACACGGAGACAACACGGAGACATAATAGGGAAAACGACACAAAGTCAGTGAGAACAGCACGAGGACAGAAGAGTGACACGAGGTTCACACAGAAACGACACGAGGTGAAACAAGAACGACACGAAGTGCAGTAGTGACAGAAACACACACTGTACAGAGAATGACACGAAATGGCACAGAAAGCAACACGAAGTGCTGCGA
The DNA here is from genome assembly GCA_022559845.1 of Amorphophallus konjac. Classification (NCBI taxonomy): domain Eukaryota; kingdom Viridiplantae; phylum Streptophyta; class Magnoliopsida; order Alismatales; family Araceae; genus Amorphophallus; species Amorphophallus konjac. The sequence goes on along the minus strand of CM040123.1, from coordinate 182,814,609 downwards.
TGTCCTGCACGCAATAGAACAAAAAACGACACGAAGATGATGAAACAATACGGAGATGAAACAGTAACCGACACGAGTTGAAAACAACACGAAGTAGAAAACAGAAGTTGACACGGGTTGAAAACAACACGAAGACGAAAGACAAGGAAAACGACACGAAGTCAAAGAAACAACAGTAACCTACACGAAGTGTGGTTACTAAACAGGAACGACACGAGGTCTACAGGGAAACGACTCGAAGTTCATCAGAACTATTCGAGCTGCCTCAGAAACACGACACGAAGTTATGAGAGGGAAAACGACACGAAGTATAACCTCATACAAGTTTTTCTTGTCAAACATGGAAATCAACACGAAGTGTCGTAAGCTCAGACGACACGAAATCTTTTCGTGTTAGTGAGGGGAAACAACACGAAGTGTGACACAAGTGGCACTGAAGGCAACACAAGGTGAGACTTCACGCTGTACAGACTTGGACTTTGTATATGAAGTGCGCTGTACAGACTTTGACGAATCAGAAGGCTGTATAGACTTGGAGACCCAAAGCCATTGTATAGACTTTGATGCCCAAAGGCGATGAGCAGTGAAACAGTGTATATACTTCAAGTAAAGACCAATGTGTAGACTTGAAGAGCATATGACACGGCTGTATAGACTTCGTCTAAGACGCTGTACACACTTAGCCTAAGACAATGCATGAACTGACGTTGTATAGACTTTGTCTTAACAATGAATGTGTAGACTTGATCAAGAGTCCAATGTGCAGACTTCATGAGTGTGCAAACTTGTCAACGAAATGCACAATGTATAGACTATGCACATGCATGAAGAGTGTATAGACTAATGAAATGCTTTACCCTGCAGTGTATAGACTTGCTAGTCATCAAACTACATGCAGATAGAAAAGCAACGCACAGATCAGAAATCAAGCACTATATCAGTCATACACATGCATTCTCCACAAAACAAGTTATGTTGCTATCATCAAAACACAATCTCATAAAGCACAATAACATTGCTATCATCAAAATACAATATCAACTGCATTCAAATGCACTCACTGTCTTGCTATCATCAAAACCAAATAGCATTGCTATCATGAAGGTGACATAGCACATGCTTGTGCCTAAGAGGCACAACATTCTCCCCCTTTTTGATGATGGCAACACAATGTGACAGTGAGTCACACACAAGACTTTCTCCCCCTTTGACATGATCAAAAAGAGAAAAATAGTAAAAATATGAGTGCAAAGTGCAATATGCATGCAAATTCCTCTAGAACAATCTCCCCCTGAATGTAAGACTCCCCTGAATTATTTCTCCCCCTAAATAGAAGCTCCCCCTTTGAGAAGGAATATGAACAGATAACCAAGGTAGAAAAGGTAGGAGGGTCACTTGATAACAGCTGAATCATAGGTTCAGAAAGTAAGCATGATTATAAACAATTGTTAAAGTATAAGAATCATCAACATACAATTTTCAAAAATTCAGGTTTAACAGTGATAAATCTAGAGTAAAACATCTGACCTCTGAAAAAGAGTTTTAGATTCCATTTATAGCAATGAATCTAGGGCACATAGTATTAATAGATAAGTCTGAAATAATACCCTTTTGTGTCTAAACAAGGAAATTCAAGAGAGGCAACTTGAACATGTATTGAGAAAAACAATTTTTACTCAATGACTTTTGATTTTTCGAAGGGTTACAGCAGTTTGATTTCACTTTTTAATTTTCAGAGTCTGAACTAAGTGAATAGACCTGTGGCATTTATGCTGTTGACATTAGGTGTACACCTTGATCAGAGGCAGGTACCCCCAGTTACTAGGCATAAACTACTGGATCTATTTCAGATCAAGACCTACAAGGAATAGTCTTCACTTTTGACATTAAGGGTACACCTTGATCAGAGGCCAGTACCCTCAGTTACTTGGTGAGGACTCCCCCTATGGATTTGACCCTATGAACAGAGATATTCTGAATCACCTCATGACATGTGAAGTTTTCTACTTCTTTGGAGGAGTTCACAGTTTCTCAGTACAATTAGCCATTGCTCTGTCACTATGTTCAGTTCTTAACATTAATGAACTTATTTACTGCTGCCCTTAATTCTTTTAGAGTGATTGTTTGAAAAACAGTACACACTCTTATTCACCTTTTCTAGAGATTTCCAGATCAACACATTAGGCATTACAAAAACTTTTTCTAATCTTACCATGAGACAAAGATTAAAAGCTATAAAAGTTTTCTTTTATCTCAAATTCTGAAGTGCAGACACTTAACTCTCCAATTTATAAAGGTTAAACCTTTAGTTCTTTTCAATTTGTGAGAGAGATTCTTATAAAATAACAATTGAAATAATCACAACTCAACGTACTGAGCCAGAACCAGAACTGCTGTTCAGTGAAAAAGATGGGGAAATGATAGCAATTGGCAATATGGTTCAATGAGCAACTGATGTCAAAGAATATGAATCATTTGAATGAGAGCACTGAGAAGTGAATAGGATTCAATGAATTGAATAGAACTCTCAGTACCCCCTGACATCATGATGCAAGAGATATGCTATGCAATCAATTCAGCTTTATGCATCCAAGTCATGAGTATTTTTATCCTTTTTCAGATTTTTTTTTTAAAATATGATGCAGTACACTGTTCTTCATGAGGACTAGACCCTTGGTATTTGGCAGAGAACCTGGTCTCAAGGACCATCTCACACATAGTAGGAACCTCCAGGCAGATTTCCCTGCCTTTTAGTAGCTTACCATTTGATATACCAGGGTTATGCAAGTGATATATGCAGTGCAAGGCAGTTCTATATGCATTGAACAATTTTCTTGATGCAAATGATAAATGCAGACATTAGACACATACATCAACTATATGCATTAAATGAACCATCCAAACTCAGTGCAATAGATGGCAGAAGAGGAATATCAAATTTATTCAGAATTAAATTCAGTAGCTAAGTCTGGAATGCAGACTGATTAGCTAGACAAGAAGAGAACATCAGAATTTAAACAACCAATTCAACATGGCTTTCTCAATTCAATTCTGAAGTTAAATCACTTACTTGCTTTACCTGACTGATTTATTTTTACCCTTGGTGTTGCATCAGATTGTTGACAAGGCCTCCAATTTCTTTCAGCTCTTAGAATTTTGGCCCTGCCTCTTGTCCTATGCCTGAAGTAGCTATTTCTGTTTCATCAATTTGTTCCCGGCTACCAGGCATACCTGCAAACACACTTAGGGAGCAGGTTTTGGAACCCAAGACAGTTTGGGGCCCAAGACAGAAATAGACAGCTGAGAGTGAAAACATGACAAAAGCTGTTTAGGGATCCACATTTGTGTGAAAGTGGAAGGTTTGGTGGATTTTACAGTTTGAGAGTTATTTTTGTTATATTTCTTTTTGTCAGCACGAACAGGTTTAGTTTTCTTTTTCTGATGCTTTAATGGTTGTTGTGTAGTCCTGGCATTCATTTTATTAAAAACGTTTTTGTTTTTCTGCCAGTGCCTTGGCCAAAGAGTGTACGGGAAATTGTGTTCCAAATTGGTCCTAGGCTGACCATAGAACCCTTGATGACTAGGACTCCACGTCCTAAACTGGCTGTCCCATCTCCTAGCTGGATGAGGTCTATATGGCTGATACCAAGTGGGGAAATTCTGATACCCAGACCTCATATATGCAGGGTTCCACCCAAACCTATTAAGTGGTTGAGGATGAGTGTTATGATAGACTTGGGCTCTAGGGAAATAGGGATGAGCAAATGGGTTCCTAGCTGCACCTGGTCTCCCTGCCACCTTTGACCCTCTAGGTTTCTGAGCTGACTTATATTGGGTCTTTTTCTGAGCAGTTGATGGTAATGGAGACTTAGCAGCCTTGAGCTGGGATTTTGTTGTGCTAGCTGGCTGACCCCTAGCCTCGGACTTATCCTTGGAAGACGAGCATGCAGCTCTAGGCTCTACAACTTTCTGCTTTCCCTTGTCCTTTGCACTGGACACTTTTGATTTAACATTATTGAAGACAAATTTTTCATTGACCATTTTTATGAGTGGTCCTCTATTCTTTTCTCCCACACATGAAATGGTTTTCAATTCAAAGCTCTTTTTAGCTGAGGGATTAAAACCGAGACCCTCTTTTCTGAAATTGACTTTTGACCCTAGCAAGGCATTAAGATTTTCTGTTCCTTGGGTCATGCTTTCAATGATTTTCTGTTTGTCAGAATTTTTATTTTCTAAATTTTCAACAGTTTTCTTCATTTCATCATTCACTGACAAAACAGCTTCATATTTTTCAGTTGAAATCTTTACTTGATTTTCAAATTTCTGAATTGACAATTTCAGCTCATCAATGACATTTTTCAGCAACTCATTTTCTTTCCTACAATCAATCACAACATGTTTTAATTCATCAAACTCAGAACATGCATTTTTCAATTTTTCATTCTCTGATAGTAAACATGCAACTTTATCAGTAAGTGTTTTATCATTAACCAGAGAATTCATTTTCTTCTTCAAGTGTCTGTTTTCCTTCTTAATATCATTTGCTTTATCTAACAGATCTCCATAAGCATCTTCCCAATCAGAAATAGTATAATGTTCGAAAGGGGATGATACTTGATCAGACTCATCTTCTTCTTCTCTTCCATTCCTGGCCATCAAGCAGATGTCCTTTTCTGATTTCTCACTATCTGAGGAAGTCCTCAGCGTGCCTTCTTCCTCATCACTCCATGTACTGACCATGGCCTTTCCCTTTGGCGCTTTCTTCCATGGTCTTCCTTTGATTTTCTGTAACTCTGGACAATCAATCTTCATATGTCCAGTCTTCCTGCAATGATAACAGGCATTATCGTCAGATTTTTCAGCAGGGTTAAATTTATACCTGTTTTGCTTCCTGCTGTGGTATTTTCTGTAGACATTTTTCCCTTCAGTTCTAAGAAATCTTCTGAACTCTCTTGTAATCATAGCTAGTTCATCCTTTTCAAAATCTGATCCAGATTGGCTCCAATCACTGGATGATCCATTGCATCTGGACTGTTTTGAACAGCTATGCTTGGCCTTCAGAGCAATAGGCTTCTTGTATTCGAGCTCTTCAACTTGTAGAAGATTCATCTCGTACGCCATCAAAGAGCCTATCAGCTCATTGGGTTTCATCGTTTGTAGATCTTTTGACTCCTCAATCACAGTTGCTTTGGTATGCCACATCGGAGTCAGTGATCGAAGAATCTTCCTAACAACGTCATGATCGATATAGCCTTTTCCATGATTTCTTAGACCATTTGTTATAATGGTCAGACGAGCATACATTTCGGTCACTGTCTCACCGGGCTTCATCCGAAATGTTTCATACTTTGTCACTAGCATATTAGCCCGTGTCTCTCTCACTTGAGACGTTCCCTCATAAATGACCTCAAGAGTATCCCACATCTCCTTCGCTGTCTTGCAGGATGACACTCTATCAAATTCAGTGGGATGGAGTGCACACTGAATGGCGTTGATGGCGCTCCAATTTAGAGTAGATTTCCTGATTTCTTCTCTGGTCCACAATTCCTCATTCTCATGTAGCTCATAGGGACCTTTGCTGATGATCTTCCAGATCTCGTAGTCTTTGGCTCTGAGGAAGACCAACATCCGGTTCTTCCAATATGGGTAGTTGGAACCATCGAAGAATGGTGGCTTCGTAGTGGACTGACCCTCTGCTGTTAGCCCTCTAGCATCCATGGCCGATCCTCTTTAGGATGTTAGTCCTGCACAAAGAGTTAGGCTCTGATACCAATTGTTGGGACGCTAAAGGGTGATCTAGAGGGGGGTGAATAGATCAATCACCCGTAAAAAAATTACTGTAGCAGATTCAAATGCGAAATGAAAACTTCTACTAAGCAGATAGTGGGCACAATGCGAATGCCACCCAGACAAGATGAAGAACCGTCCTAAGCATACATCTACTATGCGAAGATAGAGATATAGAAGCTAGGCAGACCACAAAACAATCACACAGTAGACAAAGGTTTTTAGGTGGTTCGGTCCTTCAGACCTACATCCACCCCACACTCAACCCGAGTGTGGCTTACTGCTGACTCACAGCTTGAACCGCTGGGCCTCACAGCTTACCTACAACCGCTGGGCCTCACAGCTTGCCGTCCGAGGAATCCTCCTCGCTCCGTTGAGCAACATAGCTTGCTGTCCAGTGGAATCCTCCACTGCAAACCGCTGGACAATACAGCTTAGCCGTCCAGAGGCAGCACCTCTGCAATCCGCTGACTAACAGCTTGAAAGGAAATGTAAAATGGAAAACAAAAGACAAGATAACATCATCGGAAAGCTGTAAACGTAAAGCACAATGTGGCTCTTAAAGAGCTGACTGGCCTGGATTTGATCCACGGTCCAGTTAACAGATCTCCCTCGATCTCACTCTCTTTCTTCACTCTCTCTCTTTCTCTTTCTTCTCTGCTGCACTTCTCTTCTTCTTTCGCTAATCTCTCACTCTCTGCTCTTCTCCTCTTCTTCTTCTTCTACTCTTCTTCTTTTCTGGATCGTGGCTCTCTATATGGACTTTTCTTTTTGCCAACTCTATCTACCTTCATCTGTGGACGAAGACCTCCTTTTATAACAGCAGCTAGTAGGAGGGCAACACTGGGCACGTGTGGCTTCCACATTTCCCGCCTAGAACTTTTGGCCACGTGTCAGCTTTCTGTCAGTCCTTCAACCTCGGATCGCGTGCCCTCCTTAAGCTTCACGATCAAAGCACCTGTTAAACAGAGTATCGGATAAGTCATCAGTTTAAAGAACAACTCTGTATAAACTTATCAGAAGAACAGTGTTTTAGAAGAAACCTGGACGAGGTTAGAACGAAACAACACGAACTAACAAACGGCAACGACACGGAGACACAATAGGGAAAACAACGCTAAGTTAGTGAGAACAGCACGAGGACAGAAGAGTGACACGAGGTTCACACAGAAACGACACGAGGTGAAACAAGAACGACACGAAGTGCAGTAGTGACAGAAACACACACTGCACAGAGAACGACACGAAATGGCACAGAAAGCAACACGAAGTGCTGCGATGTCCTGCACGTAATAGAACAAAAAACGACACGAAGACGATGAAACAATACGGAGATGAAACAGTAACCGACACGAGTTGAAAACAACACGAAGTCGAAAAGAGAAGTTGACACGGGTTGAAAACAACACGAAGACGAAAGACAAGGAAAACGACACGAAGTCAAAGAAACAACAGTAACCTACACGAAGTGTGGTTACTAAATAGGAACGACACGAGGTCTACAGGGAAACGACTCGAGGTTCATCAGAACTATTTGAGCTGCCTCAGAAACACGACACGAAGTTATGAGAGGGAAAACGACACGAAGTATAACCTCATACAAGTTTTTCTTGTCAAACATGGAAATCAACACGAAGTGTCGTAAGCTCAGACGACACGAAATCTTTTCGTGTTAGTGAGGGGAAACAACACGAAGTGTGACACAAGTGGCACTGAAGGCAACATGAGGTGAGACTTCACGCTGTATAGACTTGGACTTTGTATATGAAGTACGCTGTACAGACTTTGACGAATCAGAAGGCTGTATAGACTTGGAGACCCAAAGCCATTGTATAGACTTTGATGCCCAAAGGCGATGAGCAGTGAAACAGTGTATATACTTCAAGTAAAGACCAATGTGTAGACTTGAAGAGCATATGACACGGCTGTACAGACTTCGCCTAAGACGCTGTACACACTTAGCCTAAGACAATGCATGAACTGACGTTGTATAGACTTTGTCTTAACAATGAATGTGTAGACTTGATCAAGAGTCCAATGTGCAGACTTCATGAGTGTGCAAACTTGTCAACGAAATGCACAATGTATAGACTATGCACATGCATGAAGAGTGTATAGACTAATGAAATACTTTACCCTGCAGTGTATAGACTTGCTAGTCATCAAACTACATGCAGATAGAAAAGAAACGCACATATCAGAAATCAAGCACTATATCAGTCATACACATGCATTCTCCACAAAACAAGTTATGTTGCTATCATTAAAACACAATCTCATAAAGCACAATAACATTGCTATCATCAAAATACAATATCAACTGCATTCAAATGCACTCACTGTCTTGCTATCATCAAAACCAAATAGCATTGCTATCATGAAGGTGACATAGCACATGCTTGTGCCTAAGAGGCACAACAACCTGAGGTGGTGGACTAAGTCGTCCGTGGACGCATCTGGCCTTGCTACTGGTGGGCAGGTACTCCCGTCACGTGAGTCGTGACTCTCCTATTTTTGGGTTTCATTTCCTATCTGTGAGGCGTGGTTCCCCTGACTGTTTCAGGGAGTGTTCCCGAGGTAGAGGTCTAGGGGTTTTCCGGTGAGCGTCACCGAGGGTTTTCCCTAGACGGTGTTAGGTCCACGACTGCGAGGCCGTGATCATTTCTTCTAGCAGCACAGCCAGAGGTTCTCCCATTAGTTCGGTAGTCCCCCGACTGTGAGATGGGGGCGTGTTTTCCTGATACAGTAGGAATAGCTGTAGTGCCGAGTTTTGACCGGCCACCGGTTCACTATTCCTGCTGTAGTTGTAGCTATTTTCCTTTCCGCTACCACCGTTGTTCTCGGTTGCGGTTCCGCGGGACCCCTAATGAGCCAGTGACATGAGGTTCACCCCTGCTTTTCAGGTGCGACGGTTCTTCCTCGAGGTTTGAGGGTGTTGTGCGGAGGTTCTTAGTTGCCAGCTCGCGGGGCCGAGTGTTCACTCGGTGTTGGGTACGTTCTCTACCTTAAACTGTACTTTTGTTGGATTGGACTCTATTGTAGTTAGATTATTTTTTTTCTGTTAATTGTTGAATTGTTCTACTTTATTTCCTATTTCTTTGTACTTCCACACTCCTTTTTAGCCCTTCCGAGCCCTCCCGGCTCGTGGGCGGCGGGCCAGGATTCGAATTGTATCGGGTTCTTCCCAGTATCCGGATCTTGGGTCGTCACAGCTGGTATCAGAGCAGTGGTTGTGGACGTACATGGGAATTCGAGATATTGCAGTGATCAGAGTCCATAAGGTCCAGTACAGTCGGCAGTTGGCCTAGGATTTTGTTTTTGTTTTCCGCTTGATTTCTCGCTTGAGAGCTTGAGTGCGCTGCGCGGCGCTGTAAAGGTGGTTGCTGTTCGTGACTTTCGTGCCGGTGTGGGGCCCAAGGGATGTGATAGAGAGATTTCTTCCGGATTGGTTGTGGCCCTGGTTGCACTGAGTTGCGCTGAGGAATTGCTGGCAGGTGGGAGGTTGCAGTGCTGCGTTCGAGGTATTTACAGCGAGGTCAGGTGGCTGGCGAGGATTAGTTGTGGTTAAGTGGCCGTGAGCGTGCTCTGAGGGATTTGTTGTCAAGTCTGGCCACTCCAGCTTGAGGTTTATCCACCCCTGATTTGTTAAGGTCGTGGTTTAAGATGGCAAAGCGGGTGTTCTGATCGAGAGGTGCGCTCGGGTGAGTGGGGGATCTTCTCGATGAGTTACTGATTTTCGAGCCTGATGTCCTCGTTGTGCTCTATGGTGTCAGAAATGACGTGTCGGTCTCGATTATTTTACAAATTTTGAGGCAAGATTGGGCGGATTTGTCCCAGTAAGTTCTTACTCCTGCGCTCTTGTGTGCGAATGGATTGTGTTCGCCCTGGATTTGGGTTGAGATGTGAAGGTTCCGCGGTGACTTTCGGGACTCAAGGATGAGCGTTGACGGTTGTTGATTATGGCTCGTGTTGGGCGCTTGGCGTGGCGTATTGCAGCTCGAGGAATTGCAGTGGTGGTGCATCGAGTGATGCTATGATTGTGGTCTGATGTGACACTTGCCGAGTGTGTTGGAGGCGCTGACCTGATGGAAGCAAAGGTTTTCTTAGTGCTGGAAGGTGCTATTCCCAACATGCGCGAGGTTTGAGGTCAGGTCGAGCGTGGAGGTTTTCCATTGGTCGGAGGGTGTGTTGGCACTGCTCCGGAAGGATGAGTGCCGATTGGGCGGTGTTCGTAAGAATTCTTGGCTGGTGCTGGAATTTTTCGATTCATTTCGTATCGGAGCCTGTGGAGTCGCAGAGGGTTGCCAGATTTAGGGAGAGAATCTGTGCTTGGGGTTCGAGGTAATGGAGCTTTCCTTACCCTACTTTCTGAAGTTGACCAGCCGAGTTGTGGATTGTCGGGATGGCGAGTCCCAAGTTGTTCTGTTGGTTACGCGTGTGGATCAGAGTGCGCAGTGGAAGCGTGGTGGGCCCATAATCCACAGGTCCCAGGATCGTAGCGTTGGTTGCTACGGGCGGATTTCGGAGGTTGCGTTGAGCATTTAGGAATTGGTTCCTCTGTGCGAAACATGTTGTTGCCGTGCCGTTACTCGAGGTGTTGTGGTCATGGCACTGGCAGGATGGAGTATTGGGGAATATGTTGGCAAGTGCGCCGCATAAGTACCCTGTTCGTGTGTTGGAAGTTGTATCCTCGGATGAGATCGTATTTTGAGGAAATGATCCATGAGAGATTATGGGTCCCAGTTGGTGGCTGTTAGCGGCTGGTCAAGTTGACCGAGTGGTCGACCACGGTAAGATGTGCATTGCTTGAAGACCCGTGTGCATTGGTCGCGATGTCATCGACCAGGTTACCGTGGGTTTGGATGGCACTTTCCTCCCCTAGAGACGTGTGCCATGAATTGTTCCAGTGGTGTCCCGTGGCTCTGTGGTAAGGGCGGAATCGGGATTGGCAGGTGTCCACTTGGATTAATTAAGACGAAGGTTTCGATGAGACATGACGAAAGAGTGATGCCTGTGCGTGGAGGTTGATGCGGGACGGGACCACGGACACGACAAGCTCGCGGTTGTCCCTTAACGAGGGAAGCGTCGGATGTGCGCGGTTGAGAAACCGGCAATGAGCTAGGGTGATCGACTCTCTCGTGTGCCCGGATCGGGTCACGGGACGGTCTCGCACTCTCTCGCAGCAGCGATAATGAATAAATAAAGCGAGCTAGATATCCCTACACATGCTCTCTAGCAGCGGCATAAACAAGCATATATGAAATTAAGCAAATGCCAAGTAAGGAGCGAGGACGATACCTCCACGCGCTCGGCATGGGGACGACGGACCCGGCCGAACTCGTACTCCCGGGACAATTAATACACCATATTACAGCAAATGAATTACTGCCCACTCCACGCAGGGAGGTAAAGGGCTACACAAACGGGCCCGGGAGGACCGAATTCGGGTTGACGGGCGGCTTCTCGCGTCTCTTCGGCAGCACCCGAACTTGTGACTGTGGGGCCCACGTGCTGTCCGGAGGGGCCGTGTGGGACCCGGTGGCACCGCTGTAGTGGGGACACTTAGGGAAGCACTCCCCAGGCTGGTGGCACGCTGGTTCGCCGGCCGGAGGCCGGGCGGCTCCGATCGGCACCAGTCGGAATAACCGGCCACGGACCTGTCGGTTCTATTTTCCGGCGCGCGCTCCGACGAGAACGGATGCTGGGATCAGCCCCGACGTCGGAATGCGACGAAACTGGCGCCGTTGGAAAGATGCTTCGAAGGGCTTCAACCCAAGGTGATTATAGAAAAATAATCAAGCCTGTACTTCTGATTGGCGAATTTTGAAGGTTGCTGTTGTACAGTGTCTGAACTCTCAGACTAGCATGGAACTTTCCTGAGAGTTGTCTTTGACCGATATGCAGACCTCGGATTCAGACTTCGACTTGTTCATGAAAGTTGTAGGAAATCAAGTAAGGAAACCAGGAATATTTTGGGATCTGGATTTGGAGGTGGTGGTGATTGTTTCTGATTTTGGAAGTGGAGGGTGGTCGAATCTGGGATCTGACTGACAACACTGTAGCTGAGGAAGAACACGAATTTCTAAAAATAGATAGAAGGCTGATAAAACATTAAGAAAATTTTTGGATGTAGGGGATGATGGATAGAACTCCCAGTAAAATTGGGAGGGTTTGAACAAATCAAAAAGATGTCCGGAGGTGGGAAACACAGGGCTACTGTCACTGTAGATAGAGACAAAATAGAACTAGGAATGAAAGATGCAAAAAAATGGGAAAATAATAAACGATGGAGTTTGGGCGTGAAAATTTAGGTGGAGCTTGGGATACAAGGGAGGAATACACCATAAAAATTGCAGACCACGAAGAGGCCATGGCTGATAGCAGGAATTTCCGGAAGAGACCTCTATCCAGCAGGACAGAACACCGAGAACGGTTTCGCGGCGGCTCGAAGGCGGCACGAACGGCGGCGGCGGCAGCACAGACGATCACCGGAGATAGAGGGGAGGGGATAGGAGGTAGAAACACTCTAGAACATGAGGTTGGAGGAGAGGAACCAGAGGGGAGAGGGCTGGGGGGGCACCAAGCTCTTGGCCATTCAACAAAAATTCTGATTTTTCATTGATTTTCTCATGAAAATACAAGCTTATATATGCTACCATTCTAATCTAATGTGGACCCTTGGATCAAGGGTTGGGGATTGAAGGGATGGGATTAAGTGTGAATGACACACAAAAATTAATAAAATACTAAGGGGAGAGGGGCGCCCCCTTGACCATGGTTAATGGGGTTGAATGGGTAGGTAAGGTAGGTAACCCACCTTGGACTAATTAAGCCACTTGTCTCCCATGTGGTCAAATGGCATTCAACCCTTCTAGATGGCCACCTAGGATGGTTGACCAGCCCCACATGGATGACATGGACCAATGGGAAAGGGCTGGGGGCCCCCTTGCTGGTCCTACTGATAAATTACATAGAAACCCACACAATCCGTGGGAATGACGCATTGGCTTACAAAGCCGTACAATTACGTACATACTTTCCCAAGGATATAAACACAAACTAAAAGGACATAAATGTAAAAGAAAAAGTACATGCTCGGCGTCGATTCCCATCAGAGGTCCTTGATGGGACGTTGGCGTTGGAATGGTGATCCTTAGTCTGGTGACCAACATGGGATGGTTCCCCTGTAAGTTTGAGTAGAGTGAGGTGATGACCGAAGACTTCTGAGTCTTGTCATTGGTTTCATCGTGCTCCCTTGAGATGGTTGAGTTGGCGCGATGATCAAGATCGGATGCAGTGTCTGAGAGGAGTGCAGCCGAGATGTGGTATCGGTCTATGCGTGAGTCAACGGATGGCCCATCGAGGTTTGGATTGTGCCATTCGGACCTGGTGTAGGACTAGGAAAGAAGGAAGAAGTTGAGCAAGAGGAGGGTTTCCCGTTGACGAACAGTTGGTGACCAGCGTGTGGTCTTTTACAGATAGAAGATGCTAGTGATTGTGCATCGAGCATGGCGGGAGCCTTGTGCAAGCGAGGCCTTTGGTGGCCGTTTCTGTGGTATGTTTTTCGGATGGGATCTGGGCTTTGTCAAAGTTTGGCTTTTGGCAGAGTTGGTCCCGTGCTGTTGTGAGCGCTTGGCTTGCCTGGTGTGAGCTGATGAAGGCTATATATTGGTAGGCAATTCTCCTAGCTTCTCTGCAATGTCAGACTTTAATTGTTGCAGAGGAGTTTCTTTGCTATTTTTTCTGCTTGCGCATGGCTGGTCTGACCTAGCTTTTGTCATCTTCCCCAATGGTTGACCCCGGGGGGCCTCCCGTGGCCCCCTCGGTGCCTGGTCCCCCCCTGGTCCCCTTGCATCGAAGCTCCTCGTCTCTCCAAACAGGTCTAGGCTCCTCCTCAGCGTCTGGTGTTCGAACCTTTGCGGAAGTCCTGTCCTCGTCCATGGCGCCGTCGGTTGTTCCGGGCTCTGTCCATGCTCCGGCGCTCACTGATAAAGGGGAACCTGCTGTGTTCTTCTCCCTGGAGGAGATTTCGGCGTCCCTGGGCCCCTTCTCCTTTTCCCTGGTAGCTCGCACCCCTCATGAAAGGCCGCAGTTCTCGGATATTAGAGCACATTTGATTAGCAGATGCAGATTCAAAGATGATTTTATGATCAGTGCCCTCGACAATAGACATCTTCTTTTAAGATTCCAGAATTATGATGACTACCTGTTCCTGTTACTGAAGGAGACGCTGTTAGTTCATGGTCGGATGTTCCGGTTCTTCAAATGGACCATGGATTTCTCACCTTCAACCGACTCGCCAATTCTACCGGTATGGATTTCCTTCCCAGCTCTTCCAGTGAATTTCTACATTGAGCACTTGATTCGATCCATTGCTGGTAATGTTGGTCGGGTGTTGAAAGTTGATCAATCCACTTTGAACCTTTCCCAAACTACTGCAGCCCGGGTTTGCATAGAGCTCGATATTTCCAAACCCCGCCCATCCAGAGTTTGGATTGGATTCCCAGGAGGTGGTGCCTGGCAGGATGTTCTTTACCCGGACATTCCACACTATTGCTCTGCTTGTTCTCGCATCGGCCATAATGTAGCAACATGTAAAGGCCAAAGGCATTCGGATTCCTCAGTGAAGCCCATCCAAATAAATGCAGATACCAAAGGCAAGGCTATATGGCAACCTGTTACTAATCAGAAGAATGCAGTTGATGGAAATTTTAATGATTCAGGAGCTAATGATGGTAGTAACCAACCCAGTCACCCAGCTCTGATTAATGCAAGGAGCTCAACTTTGGGCGCATGTTCTAACCAGAATTCTATTTTGAGTGAGCCTTGTTTTGACAATTCAATTAATCCCCTTGCTATAAATCCCCCTGAACATGTTCCAGGGGACCCTGCCAATTCTCCCACCCACTGTTTGCCAGATGATGTTCCTAAGGAGACTTTCTCAAATTTCAATTTGGAGCCTTCTCCTGGGCATGAGCCGGTTTTACCCGTCTTGGATCCTGCTCCCTCAGAGATAAATCAACAAGAAGCTTCTATAACAGCCAATCATGAAGAACTGGTGTGCCCTCACTTGGAGCTCCCTTCAATCCAAGCTAATGTGCTAGTTAATTCCTATGCAATTGCCCCTGATCCTACTGTTGAGAGTGCCTTACAAGAGCATGATCCCCACTCGGCTGTAGAGGCCTCATCTAGACGACATGAAATAGCTTCTCTAGCGGCAACTCAAAATGTCCTGGCACTGCATCATGAGAGATCAGGGGTTATTACCAGATCGATGTTAAGGACTGGGTCCACAGGTAACATTCCTGATACCAAACATCTCTTATGAATTGCATTACTTGGAATATCAGAGGTATTGGGAATGAAGTGTCCATTGGCAGAGTGAAATTCCTTATCAGATCCCACCATCTTGACTGCATTGTGCTCCTAGAACCTAAAATTAACACTAGCAGAATGGTCAATATTTGCAGACGTTTGGGTATGGACAATGTTGTTGCAAATTCTGATGGCCTGGCTCACATCTGGGTCCTTTGGAAAGATCCCCTGAACCATTCAGTTGTTTGCAGGGATGATCAACAGCTCACTATTGTGCATTCCAATGCTGCCTCCATAGACTTTCATGCTACTTTTGTCTATGCCAAATGTAATGTTAATGAAAGACAGACCTTGTGGACCTCTTTATCAAACATTCATGCACAGATTACTGGGCCTTGGATTGTTGCAGGGGACTTTAACTGCATCACTAATGTGGATGAAAAACTGGGAGGCAATTCTCCTAGCCTCTCTGCAATGTCAGACTTCAATTGTTGTATTTCTGATTGTGCGTTAATTGATGGTGGATATTCTGGCTCTAAATACACTTGGCATAATAATCAATCTGGAAGTAGAGGAATTTGGGCTCGATTGGACAGGGCTCTCCTCAATACAGACTGGCTTAACCATCTGCCCACTCATATAGAACACCTATCTAGGGAGGCTTCTGACCATGCTCCTCTACTAGTCAAATTGACTTCCAGAGATCGAAAAGTTAGCAGATTTAGCTTTCAGAAAATGTGGATTTTGCATGAGAAGTTTTTTGAAGATGTTAAGAACTGCTGGCACTCTAGCCCTGTCGCCTCATCTCCCATTCACTGCTTGCATCTCAAGCTCAAGTCCTTGAAAATGATTCTCCGAGAATGGAACAAACAAACTTTTGGCAATGTTCATCTCAACCTGACTGCTGCTGAGGATGATGTTCTTCGAGCAGAGCACTGTTATGACTTGCTACCTAGTGACACTAATCTGGCTGCTTTAGAAGAAGCTAAAAACAAGCTTTCAGATAGACTGCTACAGCAAGAGTATTTTTGGAGACAAAAGTCTGGAATAAGGTGGCTCCTTGAAGGGGACAGAAACACAAAATTCTTCCATGTGTCCACTTTGGCCAAGAGACAAAAGCAAAAAATAACTCAGCTGATCAATGCGGGCAATATTATTACAGATCAAGAGGAAATGAAAAAAATTGCAGTTTCTCACTTTCAGAATGCATTCTCATCCCAAGACCACAGCATTGACAATACTTTTCTGAATTGCATTCCTTCTTTAGTGAACCAAGAAGACAATGCCAGTCTGTGTGCAATTCCTAATGAGACAGAGATCCATGATGCTGTTTTCAGTCTATCTGCTGATAGTGCTCCTGGGCCTGATGGGTTTTCTGGAATATTCTTCCAAAAAGCTTGGACAATCATTGCTCCCTTGGTAGTTAGTGCAGTACAAGAAGCCTTCTCTTCCAGGAATCCACTGCCAAGATATGTTACCTCCTCATTGATTGCTCACATTCCTAAATCACGAATGCAGAAGCTATTACTGATTACAGGCCAATAAGTTTATGCAACTTCTTCTATAAGGTTATATCCTCAATAATCAATAGAAGACTGTCTCCAATCCTGCCTAAAATCATCTCTCCCGAGCAATCTGCATTTGTCAAGGGTAGACAGATTATTGAAAACATTGCTCTTGCACAAGAGCTCTCCCTAGAACTGGGCAGAAAAACAAGAGGATCTAATGTTATGTTCAAACTTGATATGGCAAAAGCATATGATAGATTAGAATGGGACTTCTTGTACTCTGTTATGCTCAGATTTGGTTTCAGTAATAGCTTCATTAATTTGATAGACAGAATGATTAACAACTGTTGGTTTTCTGTATTGATGAATGGAGACACTGCTGGCTTTTTTAAATCCTCTAGAGGCATCCGCCAAGGAGATCCAATTGCTCCATCTCTTTTTGTGATAGCAGAAGAAGCTTTGAGCAGGTCCCTTACAGAAATTTTAGTAATGGCCGGGTTGAATGGTTCACAGGATATCAGAGATGTCCAAGAATATCCCACCTTCTATTTGCAGATGACACCCTTATCTTCAGTAAAGCTTCTGCAGCCTCAATCAGGAATTTGCTCAAGCTTCTCCACAAGTATGAACAGGCCTCAGGTCAATTGATCAATATTAGCAAAAGTGGATTTTTAATCCACCCAAAGAAACCTAACTCTGTTGCTCAGCGCATCCAGAGTCTTACTGGTTTCTCTAAATTGTCCTTTCCTCACAAGTATCTTGGACTTCCCTTGGTGATCGGTAGAACTAAAAAGATCCATTTTGCAGGGATTATTAATTCAATTCAAAAGAGGATAGCAGGGTGGAAAGCTAACCTTTTATCCCAAGGGGCAAGACTGGTTCTTATCAAGCATGTGCTCACCTCCTTGCCTATTTACTCTCTATCCTCCACTCCTCTGCACATTGGTACTCACAATCTGATTGAGCAGGTTTTTGCAAACTTCTTTTGGGGCTCCTCAACCCATGGAAATAGAAGACATTGGTTATCTTGGAAGGCTTTATGTAAGCCTCAATCACAAGGGGGCCTTGGCATCACATCTCTTAGGAATATGGAAACTGCCCTACGTGTCAAAATGCTGTGGACTGCTATGCACAGTGATTCTTTATGGGCTTCCTACTTTAGAGCCAAGCACCTGTACCAAAGTCATCTCCGGGAAGCCAATTTCAGAAACATGCATGGTTTTGCTAGAAGGAGCTGGTTGAAGGCCAAGGGCTATATTCTTCACTTCAAGAAGGTCATCATTGGAAATGGTTTTAATACCAACTTTTGGTTTGACAATTGGCTGGGCCAACATTGCTTAAGCACATTTGTTCCTGAGGATCAAATCCCCAATCCGAATGCTACTGTTAGAGAAGTACTCCAAAACCAAGACTCGGAAGAAACTGCAATTATTAATGCCTTGCTCCCCAATAATATTCAGCTAGCTGTCTGTTTTGTTAATCTGAATCAGGAATCGGATGTTGGTGTTTGGAGTCTCTCCCCCTCTGGTCAGTGTTCAGTAGCCTCGACCAACAAATTTTTGGATACCAATCAGTTTCCTGCAGAAATACCCTGGAGTAGACTGTGGTCTTGTTGGGTTCCTACAAAAATCTATGTTCACCTTTGGAAGATTTTGAATAACAGTATACCGACTGATGTTAATATTCAAAGAGTGGGCATTGCTCTCTGCTCCAAATGCTATTGCTGCAGATCTCCACAGGTGGAAGACCTCACCCATTTATTTCTGACCAGTGATATTGCTGTTTCTGTCTGGACTGCCTTAAAAGCAGCAGGGTTAATATTCGAAGGGCGCTCCATAAAAGAATTTATTCTTAATTCCATCTGTAATGCTCAAACAGGTTCGGCCTTTGCTATTTTCACTCTTGCATCCATTGGATTCGGTATGTGGGAAATCTGGAAAGCCAGGAACAATGTCAAGTTTGAGGGCAAACATTTCTCCAAAACCAGCAGCATGCATCATATACTTTTCCAAATCAAGAGGGCTTGTTCGGCTGCCTCTCTTAAGGAATCCAAGTCCTCTCACCAGAGAATCTTAGATCTGTTGGGTATTACATATCAAGCACCCGGCAGACAACAAATGAAGATAGTGAGATGGCTTGCCCCTCCTTGGCCGTTTCTAAAACTAAATTCTGATGGTGCTTGCAAGGAAACCAAAGATACTGGAGGAGGTGGAATAATCAGGGATTCTAAAGGCAAGGTTATCCTTGCCTTCTCACACTTTTCTGGTCAATCTAACAGCTTAATTGCAGAGGCTCGAGCTCTCATGGATGGCATTAAAAATTTGAAGACAATGGACTCCAAACCTGCGCTTATAGAGTGTGACTCACTTACTCTTGTTCGAATTATCAAAAAGGAAATTCATTGCCCATGGTCAATTCTAAGCTATGTCAGGGATATCTGGAGCTCCATCTCCCAATGTGACTTGATTTTTCATATCTACAGAGAAGCAAACACTATAGCTGATTTACTTGCTTCTATAGCTTGCACCACTAAATGTAATTCTTTCTACTCTTACAGTGAGCTCCCTTCCATTATAAAAGGTGCTGCTCGGCTGGACTCACTAGGCTTGCCTAGTATCAGATTGATGTAATTCATTATTCTTATATTGTGAAATATAGCAACCTCCTAGCGGTCTGATGGTGGAGTGGCTTTCTCCTTACCTCTGGTAAGGGGTGCACTCTCCCATTGAGCCCTAGGTTAGGTTTTTCTATTAAAAAAAAAAGGCTATATATTGGTTGTTCCCTGGAGCAGGGCGTGAAACCAGTCAGCTGGTTGTGAAGTAGATGTGGGTTTTGTCCGCCGACCATAGGATGGATCGGTAGCTGTTTCTGGTGACGAGGACTGTGTCTCCTCGATGAGCAAGGTGGTGGCAGTGGTGCCATGATTGGTTTTCGTTGTGACTGAAGTGATGCCGGACTGTGTCCTTTGGTGTATGCCTGCTCTGATGACCGGTATGTGCGGCATGCGGAGCGAGGTGTCGTTCGTGATTATAGTCTGGCTGTGTCCCTCAGGATAGGAGCTTTCGTGAGAATCGAGGTTTTCTATGTTGGGGCTCCGATGGCGTTGTCAGTTGGTTAAGGCATTCTTCCCCTGTGTTCCCGCATTTGTCCTGAATTTCGAGGATGAAATTTCTTTGAGGGGGGAGGGCTGTAACGCCCTAGATTTTTGGGATATTTATCGGATCAAGATCCATGGGTTTCGGATCACTTTCGTGGGTCCCAGATTGAGTTTAGCGGTTTACGCGTGTTTTTATCTGTCGGACCTTCGGAACCCCGTGCAGGGTGAACTATTGCGTTCTCCGACTCCAGGACGTTACCACGACGTTGTACATTTTTCGAGGATCACGGGGAGTATTTTCCCCTATTTTCGGTATTTTCCAAAATTTCTGGATTTTCCTATAAATAACCCCCGCACCCTTTTTCTCTCCTCATCTCTCATTTCTCACTCTCTCCCTCTCACCTCTCTCACGCTCTCTCCTCTCACCCTCTCTTCTCCGGCGGCCGACAGAGCGGGGCCCGGGCGAGGCGGGGACGACACGGGCGAGGCACGGGCGAGGATGGGCAAGGATCGAGGCAGTGGAGGCGCGTGGAAGCTCGGCCGCGAGTTCATGTCCCGTCGGAGTTCCAACGGCTTTTTCTTGACGGATCGGCGTCCACGGCGCGTCAAATATTCGATGGAGGTAGGGCGATGGATCCCCAGCTCGTGTACTTCCATTCTCCTGATTTTGGTAGGCCATGGTGAGCCGAGCGGGCTTATTTGTGTATTTTGGGGAAAATGCATATTTTTGGGGGGTGAGCCGGATCTAGCATTTTAACCGTATTTTTGTGGTTCAAATGGGTCCTCTCGGTGCTAGAGAGGTGATGGGACATCTAAGCAAGGCCACTAACTTTTTTTATTTACATTTATATCCATGAGTTAATTGGGTTTGTAATTGTATGGCAATTATAAGCCAATGGGTTAGTCATTAGGATTTAGTGGGTTTCTTTGCAAAAAGGCCATGTAGGCCCGACGGGACCCCCACCCTCTCTCCCATTGGGCCACCTAGACCCTCTAGGGCCCATGTGGGGCTGGTCCATGATCCAAGGTGGAATTTGACCAGCCCCTCTTGTTGACTCCAAGGAGGGGGGCGCCCCCTCCCTTGTCCTTACATGGGATTTAAATAATCCCCCATTTATCCTTTTTTTATTTTGTTTTGCCCACATGGGAGATTGAATTAAATATTCTCATCCCCTAATTACCCCTCTCTAACCCTAGATCTGGAGTTATTTAGGTCTTTTAGTTAGAGTTATATAACCCATGTATTTTGTGATTTGCATAAGAATTAATGAAGAAAAATCAGCATTTTTACTCAATGGCCTAAGGGCGCACCCCCTCTCTCTCCCACCCCCTTGCAGCTGAGAAAGCTGGTCTTCTGCGGTGAGAAGCCTCCATATCTGATCCCTCTCTTAGTGAGAAGCTCAGCACCGCCGCCGCCGCCGCCGCCGCTATCGAGCCGCCGTCGCACCACCACCGCCTTGCCATCGCACCACCACCGCCTCGCCGTCGCAGTTCTGTCCACCTCTGGATAGCAACCCAGTGACCGATTTTTATCTCCCAATCTGGAGATCTGATCGAGCTCAAATTTTGGGGGTGAGTTCCCCACAAAATTCCCGCTCTTCAAAAAAATTTCTAGGTTAATCCTTCATCGTTTGATCCCTATTCCATCTTAATCCCCTAGCCCTACATAATCTGTCCCAGTGCAGATCTGTGTTCCAACAACCCCTCTCTTCGCCCTTTTGATTCCCTTACCAATTTCAGATTGATCTAAAATTTGGACTGGGATTTCTGTCCACCAAATCCCTTCTCCATAAAATTTTCATGATTTTATGAATTTGTTTACCCCTCCTAAAAGTCACTGCAAAATCCGGAATCTGTTCTGTCTCCTGCAGTCCAGATCCGACCACCCCCAGCCATAAAATCCATTCCCCCTTTCAAACCACCTCAGAAAAATACACAAAAATTATTTTAGTGTTCCCTACTTCTCCCTCCGTCTCCCATAAAAATCCCAACTCCCAGATCCATAGTTTGAGCCACGGTCAAACCTGATTACCAGGCAGATCCCAACCTGCCCAGCCTGTTCTGGGCCAGAGAGCTCGCATGTTCTAAAATTCCCCACGGAAAGTCCAGCAACAGGAAAATTCCTGTAACACAAGGAGGTTGTAGATCTTCGAAAGAGCTTCAGAACGGCGCCAGTCTCGCATCATTCTGACATCGGATATGATCGCAACATTCATTCTTGCCGGGTCGCGCAATTCTGAAACTGCAACATAGGCTCGGGACAGTAACTTGCAACACCCGACGAGCTGAGCCGCCCCACCGTCCACAAGGCGTTCCAGTCCAACCGCCTTCCAGGGAGCGATCCTCTAGGAGTCCCCTTCGCAACGGGACCAACCCTGCCCCAATCGGCTGTTCGAGCAGAACGTGGTCCCCACAACCGCCAGCCTGTGCAGTCCGGACAGCACCGACGGAGCGGTCCAAATCGCTGCCCGTCAACCCAAGTTCGCTATTCCCGGGTCGTTGTTGTCGCCCTTTACCTCCTTGCGTAGAGTGGGCCACAAAATCTTTGCTGTAATTAAGTTATACCATTGTACCGGGAATACGAATCTTGGTCGGGATCGCCTTCCCCACGCCCGGAGCGTGGAGGTATCGTGTTCGCTCCCACTTTGGCATTTGCTTTCCTCGTATATATTCATATGCCGCTGTTTGAGAGTTAGGAAATCTAGCCCGCTCAATTTTTAACACCGTTGTGAGAGAGAGCGAGCGTGACCCGTCCCGTGACTCAATCCGAGTACATGAAAAAGTTGAGTACCCGAGACTCATTGCCGGTTCCTCAACCATGCAGATCCACACGTTTCCCTCGCTTAGGGGCGAGTCGCGAGCTAGGGTCCCAGGTTTGCATCAAATCGGTCAAGTCACATCCCATCCTGCATCAAGAGGTTGAGGACTAGTTTCCCCTAATTTTTCCCTTCATGTGGGCATGAACGGGGCGTGGAACGGAGTTTTCCACCGAATTTGCAGTTCTCGATTTTCCGGAATAAAAATGGTCCTACCAGGAACCGTTTCTAAGTGAAACGGCCCACCTGGTGACCGCTAGCCGACCAGGAGTGTCGGTAGGGTATGCGGTCGCGCGACTGGCTGCTACTGCCAACGGTGGCCGAGCGGCTAACCATTTTACTCGTGGGGCCAGCGTGACCCCCGAGGGTGAGTTTTGACCGTTGTAAGATTCTTTCCCTTTAAGTGGTCATTGGGTGACTGCCTCGTTTCCGGTTACGGTCCTAGGGTGACCGTTTTTAGGATGAAAAGGCTAGGAGGTGACTGTTTTTCCCTTTTCATAGCCCGTGGTGTGGCAGTCCTGTGGTGGCCGCTTATACCGTCAGGCGGTCTGGCGTTGGACCGCTGATTCTTCTTGCGGTCTGGCAGGAGACCGTTTCTCTCTGGAGGTTACGGCCCTTGTAAGATCGTAACTATTGTCCTGGCGGCCCAGGGTTGACCGCCTCTTCTTGGGATGGTCCAAGGAGGATCGCCTTTCCTTGTGACGGTCTGAGGATGAGCGGCACTCTATTTCCGTGGCAATCGTGCTCCGGTTGCATTATGTTGATCCCCGATCGACCTGGTTATGACCCAGTGGTCGACCTTTGGTCTCGTGAGTGTCTCGGACACCCCGTGGGTTTCGTTTCGGTGTTTCTGGGGTGTCTGGAGGTACCGTGTTACCTCGATTAGCATGCCCACAGATTTAGAGGGTCCGGGTGACCCTATGCAGGTATTCTGGGCTTTCGTGTTACGCTTGATCGAGTCACCGTGTATCGGTGCGAGTGCGGTGGGGTTCCCCCGCATGTCGTGGGCTTCTCTTTTTTTTTTATATAAAAAACCTTACCTAGGTGCATTGGGAGAACCAATGTACTGCTAGGAGGTAAATTTTATTAATTGAAAAGGAACCATAAAAAGTACATCAAGCGGATACTAGGCATGCCTAGCTTATCCATCCGGGCAGCACCTTTTATATGGCTAGGAAGTTGCTGCTACGAAGAATAGAAAACATTACATGTTGTGTTGCAGGCTAAATTAGCCAAAGAATCTGCCACCTTATTCGCCTCGCGGAAAATATGAGTAATGCAATCATTAGATGAAAGCAAATTCCAAATTTCTCTAGCATAGGTGAGTATCTCCTAAGGACATGGAATCTTCTTGTTGATCACTTGGACCAGAACCTGTGAATCACATTCAATATGGGACGGTTGGGATGTAATGGTTCTCAGGTATTTAAGACCATCCATGAGCGCCCTTGCTTCAGCCATAAGACTGCTAGCTTGAGAATAGTAATGTGAAAATGCAAAAATATGTGAACCTTGGAAATCCCTTATGATGCCACCACCACCTGAAATCCTAGATTGCTTGGAGGCGCCATCAATGTTCAATTTTAAGTAAGGCCATGGTGGGCACTGCCATTTGATGAGTTTGATCATTGGACCTTGTTGGCCCGTTTAGGAAGGCAATCAAGAGGGGGGTGAATTGATTGCCCACCCTTTAGAATAAAATTAAACTAAATCACGCAGATGGTAGATAAACACTAGCCCTCTCTTGATAAAATGCAGAGACAACAATATTAATTGATGAAGCTCACTGATTCAAGCTTGATTAAAATATATAAGTGATAAGCAAACAAGCACTCACAACTCCTGATGGAGGCATCATCCACAACTCCCTTTGGCTAGGGTCTTCTTCACACTCCGGCGTCATTTGAGTTCGGGCCTCTCTCTATAAAGGCCCAATTATCCTTTTTGTGCTATCTATTTGAGTCATTTGATGTAATTTTCATTTTATTTGAGTCATGTCCCTAGGTCTTACATTTATTTTCCTAAGTTTGAGTGTCATTAGATTGTTTAGTTAGCTATTGGGCCCAATTCTTCAGGCTTGGCCCAAGAGCCCCCCCTACGCCCTCGGTTATTTGTCATTGAGTCTTTTGTTAGGGTCTTATTGTAGAATGTGGGTTGCCTATATATAGGGCCCCATTTCCTTCCTTTTGAACTAAGGAATGAATGAATCAATGAATGAAAAACTTGACATTTTGAGAGTTCAAACTTCTTATGTAGTGGAGAGATTCCATTATTTGGGTGAGAGACCCTAGAGGAGAGATTCCCCACCCATCCCTCTCTTAATTTCTCTCTTTCACTCCCCTTTCTCTCTCCTCCACACCCAATTTTGAAAATTTTCTCTCTCCTCCCCTCCCAACCACCTCCACCCTCCCACCTACCTCCATTAACTCCTCTACAACTTCCCACAAGCCATCATTACTTCCCCCTAGTCCCAATAGACCCTCCACCAATCCACACCCCACCCTCCAACCCCTAACTACCCATCCCCTTTCCCAAGCAGCCCTCCACCTTCCAATGGCACCTCTTCCCATCCCCAAGACCACCATTGATCACCCCACATTAAAGGAAATTCAAACTCACATTCCCTCCACCCACTTGTGCCCCCCTCACCTTCCCCCTTCTCCCTCAAAGACCAAATTCGTAGCTCCTCCTCCCACCACCTGTTAGACCCCCTTTCAGACCCTATTCTTCCCCTCCCACACCTTGGATCACCCCCTCGTAGACCCCCTCACAGCCAGGGTTCTCCCCACACTCATCCACCTCCATTTCCCCTCCCATATATCCCATTTCCCCCCATCATCTTCAACCTCCAGTTTTCAGTTCGCAGACAGCAGAAGAGTATCAGTTTGCAGAGGTGACCCCAACCACATCCCAGCGAATCTGAAGGCTCAAGAGGTATCCACGGAAGTGTCTGCCTATCTTCTTCGTAATGGCGGTAGTTTCATCCCCATCCGAGCTCCGAGCTGACCGGGAGATCCGTTCTCCCACAATGGCGCAGAGCTGCTCCTGTTGAGCACCTAAGCCGGAGTAGAAGCTCTGCCACGACGAACCTAGGAAGATTCAAGCCAAGAGTTCTTCTGCAAAGTTGTTCCTTTTCCTGTCTACTTCCAGAATCAAGAAGCGGAACTTCGATCGACGTCCGTGGGCCAGAGTTATCAAATATCTCCCTCGGGTACGTGGCTCTGCTTCCCACAGTCTGCACCGACCTGTCCTCATTGTTCAGAGTCCACCAGTCTTCTCCGGCATCGTTTGGCTTCCCCGCTAGTTCTGCTACGAAGAGGACTCATCCACGGTTCCAACAACTCTGGCGGTACTCGATTTGGAGTTCGGGAGCTGTTGGGGCATCCACTTCTTCCTGCTATTGGAATCCTGAAGCTGTCAGTCCGGGAATCTGCAACCCAGTTCGAGCCTCCACCTAGGCCTCATCCACATCGGCGACAGAAGAAATCAA
Source organism: Amorphophallus konjac (assembly GCA_022559845.1). NCBI lineage: Eukaryota > Viridiplantae > Streptophyta > Magnoliopsida > Alismatales > Araceae > Amorphophallus > Amorphophallus konjac. The sequence continues at coordinate 182,788,596 of CM040123.1, read as the reverse complement.
AAAAATTCTGAGGCATTCCATTTCCAGTTACGAAGAGTTCCCACCGATCTCGTCTTCAGAAAAATTCCCTATCAAGCTCTGCGGCATCAACTTTGTCTGTCTATCCTCCCTCGTAGAAAGCAGGCAGATTCGGCTTCACAACTTTTGATCGCTTTTAGTCCAAGTTCCCCTCCCCGCTTGGCCGGCTGAAGGCCCCTCCCTGTGCGGAGGTAGTTTTAGTTGTATTATCACTTAACCCCCACCCCAGGATCCCCCTCCTGCGAGAGGTGTAGTATTGTAATCATTTGGGCAGGTCAAGCTACCCCGGCGCGGCGTGTGGGGATCCACCCACCTCCCCGCTCGCCCTCGTCTCCGAACGGGACCTGTTTCTTCAAACCGGTCGAGTAAGTGCTCCAAAACCTTGCTCATTAGTGCTTGTCTTTCAATATTAGTTCTTAGTTCCGCTGGCCGTGAGAGTGAGAGTTCGATCCTCAAGCCCCGTAGCCTTGAGTGATCACCGTGGGGAAGAGTGAAACCGGTGCCTTTGGCACTTTGTCGGTCCCATTGAATTGGGCTTCCACATCCTTTGGGAATCAAATCTTGGCCTTGCTGGCCCTCTACCAGCAAGGGCCCAACCCTCACATCCTCTACTTGGCATTGCCAAGTCACCCCGGGCTTGGGTGAGCGACGATAGAGCGGTGGCCCATATCGGCCCGTTTGAATGCGATTGTGCTTGCTTGCTTAAGTCCAAGGGTGTGTCACATCAACTCCACAACGCTAAATGATGATCACTCGGATGACAATAAATGAGCGGACAGTTGATAAATATCTCGCCTCACTGAATCACACTCGTTATATGAACAGATAGGATATATCAGCAATCACACAAAGAGCAAACCACGGCACAGTGATTTTTTAGGTGGTTCAGACGCACTCAAGTGCCGTCCTACGTCCACCCCTCTCAACTCGAGAGGATTCCACTAAACAACGCTGCACGACGGCAGCAACCACCACACACACGGGCACGATGGCCCACACACGTGGGCTCTCGCACGACGACGAGAAACCGCACACACACGGAGCAAGCTCCAAAATCGTCTAAGAAAAATAAGGATGGGAAAATACACACCCCAGTTAAGATTAACAATCTAAGCTCAAAAGATGACAAACAACATTGATCTTCCCCTTAAATCTTCAAACAAACTTGAAGATGAACGAAGGGAGCACTGGAATGATAAACCGCGAGTGAGGGAAGAAGCCGGTCCTGAAGAATGGTACGCCCGAAGCAGTGGACGACGAGGAAGTAGCTGCGGCCTCCAGATCAAAGCTCAGACTCCTGGAGATCAAACTCGGCATCGTCTTCGTTCTCCTCCAGCAGTGTGCAAACTTCTTCTTCTCCTACAAGAAAGGATGAAAACATTAAACTCCAAGGATGCTTTCGATAGGACCAAACGGCGGCCATATATACAAAGAAGTAAACAAGCCTTAAAGACCATACAATCCCTTCTAAAACCTCTTCATACCGCATACAAACATTCATGTAAACCCTGATAGGTGAAAGGCTCGGATTCAGAAGGGGGGTTGAATGAATCCCCTATTTAAAATTTTGTCCGATTAAAACCTGTAATCGAACAATGATGCGAAATTAACACAAATAAGTGCCTTGTATGACACAGGTGCTCTCTTCGAACGAAATGGAATGATCAGATAGACTGAACTTCTGATATATGCGCTGGTGTGCAGACCCATATTCAATCAAATATGCTATGTGCGAATAAACCACTCACTAGATAAAAGAACACATCGAGCCTAAGCATGCATCTAGCGAAACACAATAGACAAACAAACCACTGCACAGAAGATTTTTAGGTGGTTCGGTCCTCCAGACCTACGTCCACCGCACACTCAAACCAGAGTGTGGATTCTGCTGAAACACAGCTTAAACCGCTGAGCCTCACAGCTTGCCTACAACTGCTGAGCATCACAGCTTACTTCCGCTGGGCAGTACAGCTTAGCCATCCGCTGCCTAACAGCTTGACCCGCTGGGCAATACAGCTTAGCCGACCAGAGGAATCCTCCTCTGCAACCGCTGAGCAACACAGCTTGCTCTGCTGACTAACAACTTGAATAAAGGTTCAAAAGAAAAACAAGAGACAAGAAAACACAGCAACTGAAAGCTGTAAACGACATCAACACAGATGTGGCTCCTATGGAGCTGACTGGATTGGATATGATCCATATTCCAGTAGGGACAGATCTTCTGATGAAGCTTCTCTTTCCAGTAGGGACAGATCTTCTGATGAAGCTTCTCTTCTTCTCCTCTAACTCTCTATCTCTCTCTCTATCTTTCTTCTTCTTCTTCGTTTCTATTCTTCTCTGCTACTCTCTCTCTCTATCTCTTCTCTCTGGATCGTGCAGGCTCTTTCTGCTTCTGCTCTTCTAAGGTATTTTTCGATCCTCACACTACACGATTATCTTCTCCAGATGGAGAAGTCTTCTTTTTATAGCAGTAGCAGATAGGTGGGCATGTGTCCTCCACGGATTCCCGCCCTAGCGCCTTGACCACGTGGCAGCATTTCAGCTCACTACTTTACACGTGTTACGATCCTGGCACATCCTCCATTCTTGGATCACGTGCCCTTCTTAAACTCCTCGAGCAGATATCCTGCAGAGGTCCGACTTAATATCAGTTAAAATCAATATGAGGATAGTAGAAAGATGCATAGAGTTGGTTCGAGAATGTATAGACTTGCTAAGTCATCAAGGCAACTATGTGTAGACTTAATATTCAAATGCACGAACTTTACGTATGTATGGAACAAAAGTTGCACAGACATGCCACCAAAGAATGTACAGACTTTGCGTGCAATGTACAAACGATGCACAGATATGCCACCGAAGAATGTACAGACTTTGAGTGCATGGTACAAAAGATGCACAGACATGCCGTCGAAGAATGTACAGACTTTGTTGTGTAAGATGCACACATGCACGGACTTAGTCGTGTGCAGCAACAAAAGTTGCATCGACTTGAGTTCATGCTGCAATAGGAGTTGTACGGACTTGGTGACATTGTGTATGCATGGAATCAAAAAGATGCACTGACTTCACTCATGCAAGAAAACATGCACCGAATATGTATGCCTTAGACACAATCATGACGCTGAGTGAGACTCAGACATGCACCGACTTGGCATGAACGAAGGGAAGAAAATGCATTGACTTATAGCCACCATGAACCACAATTATGATATGCACAGTCCCAGACAGTTAATCCTACACTGACTCGGTTATGTGCTGCAACAGAACTTGCATCAACTTTATGTATGCATGTACGAGCTTAACGACATGTGAGCAACCTTGTATGAACTCAAGGTTCATGCAGCAAACATATGCATGGACTTAGCTTGTTCAGGATGAAAGTATGCACCAAGAAGCCATGTAGTCTAGGCAAAACTCTGTACTGACTTAACCTGTGCATGGACATTTAATCAGAATAATGCACTCAAAACATCATTTCATCATCAATGCACAAGGGGCCTGGACCTAACACATAACACACTCCCCATAACACTCCCCATAGCAGTTAGCATAGATCATCATCATTCTTATATGGTGACTCATTGAGTTGCTATCATCAAAACAACAACACACTATCATCAAAACACAAGGGGCACAACAATCTCCCCCTTTTTGATGATGTCAACACAATGAGTCACGCAGACTCTGCAAACAATTCTCCCCCTTTGACATAATCAAAAAAGAAATGATTTGCGAGTGGAATGAAATACATGTATGAAATTTGATACCAATTCTCCCCCATAGAAACATGCAAAGTGAGCACTGAAGAATAAAATGTAAGAACTCCCCCCTATAGACATGAATGTTTGACTACTCTCCCCTTAAATGCAGATGACCCAGAACTCCCCCTGAAGTATAGGAATGAACTCTGGTTATCTAATGAAGCAATCTGAAATCTGCCACCACAAGGAATCCAAAACAATAATGGTTGTGGCACCTCACATATGTATGGACATGATAAAGTAGGTGGAAGGTCCACAGAACTAGAACAGGTTACAGAAACAAGATGGAAGATTCCAACAGTGTGGAGAGTAAAACAATTGATGATAGGAAAGTAAAGGTAGAAAAGAGTAGGGGTGAGAAACAGTCAAGGCACAGTACATCTCAAGGAACAACCAATCAACAGATAAGAGAGAATTGTCAACAAGGTTCCTGTTGATTAAGTTGTCAGGGGTGAATCAGATCATGAGGGATTGTAAGACATGCACCACTCCAATAAGTCTTAACAAGAATAGACTCTCCTATCATAGAGGGTTATGAATTGGCAACTTGACCAACCTGATTTAATTATGATGTATACCAAATTTGTCAGTTAAACTCAATACTTATATCTGAATTCAAGTTTTAATAAAGGTGAACCAAATAATCAGATAACACTCAAGACTAATCATCTTTATGTTACACGCATGATCTCAATGACTCCTTTGAGAGTTACACATATTAGTATTGAGATTAAACACTTTTACAAGAGCATGAGTTGACAGAGTTTGCAAGATTTTCATTTGAAGCACAGTATTCTTTTCCTGAGCAATTTAAGTTGATCGACACCTTTTTACGTGAGGCACAACACGTCTCAGGTGAAGTGACCCAGTTACTCAGTGTAATAACTGTTATTGCCTCACAACATTGAGACCAGAGTTAGCAATAGAAGTGTCTTTTTACGTGAGGAGACACCTTGATCAGAGGCCAGACTCCTCAGTTACTCAACACAAACATGCCATTGCTCTGTCAGGTTCTCAATGATTTTTGCTTTAAGTGACTATGACACTTCATGACTTGGGTTTACTTCATTTCTTTGATGGAGGACCCAGTTTCTCAGTGAACAAAGTCATTACATTACAAACCGATTTTCTTTTTAGACAGACTCTTCAAGGTTAATGTTTAAGAACAATACTCACTCTATGTATCTCAACCAAAGTAGCCTTGATTTCAAATTTTCAGATTTCAGATGAGTGAATCTAAGGTTTTCATGACCCATATGGTTAAAGTTTATTAAAACTTATCATTCAGATATTTTCAAGTCATTTAAATGCAAATCTGAGAATACATTAACCTTATATCAGTCTGATTCAGTGGTCACTCTTAAAACTTATATGATAGGAATTTCTACATGATTCTCAGACTGAATTGCATGGCATGCAGCTTGAGTTCCTCAGATTAGATCAAAAATACAGCTGACCAACTAATCAACAATAGATATAAATCAGTCACACCAGCTAAGAAGAATGTGAAGGAGGAGTGTAAGCTGGTGAAAGAAACAACAACAGGAAAGAGGAGGATCAAAAGAGTGTATATCAACAACTAGTAGCTGAGTCTGGAATATAGACAGATCAGCTATTTCAGTGATGACAACAGAGAATTCAAGTAAAACAAATTGAGAGCAGCAGAAGATCCAATTGACTTAACAGGAGAATTTCAGGTAAAGGTGAACAAGATGATCTAAAAAGCACCCTCTGTCTAGATGCATCATGTAAACAACAAAGCATGAGCAGCAGTATGGTTAATCAAGAATGGTTGAACTCCCCCTTACTAAGTGCATGATGTAACGACCCAGAGTTCAGGATACCGATATACCGATAACATCGATACACCGATACCAAGAACTGGGGAAGCCACCCAAGAGGCTGATGAGGCCCCTGAAGGGTTAGTAGAAAAGTGCTGAGGGGTATGCATAACGAATTGGAATTTAGAACGTGCAAATTACAATTAAGCATTAAAAATAACACAAGTGCGGAAGCAAATCAAAATAACCAGAGTGATATATATATACTAGTCCAGATAAACCAAAGTATTAGTCCAAAAAGGTACAACTACACGGGGCATACCCTGGCAAAAGTACAAGCAAGCCTCCAAAGGCGCCTCGACTAAAGCTGGCAGCTAGACATGGTCTCCAAAATGGCTCACGAAGCACCGGGAGACGACGGGTGCGGCTCACCTGAAAGGAGAAAGGGTGAGTCACAGCCAGACTCAGTAGGGGTCACGCAGATCGCTACCTCGCACTAAACAAGCATACATGCATAAATAACGGCAAATAGAGCATGCATTTAAATAAGCTAACTGGTAATGGCATGAATAACTACTCAAGTAAAGCTGTAAACTCTAACTAAGCAAGTATAACAGCTAACGCATGCCAAAGCGAAGTAAATGCAAGCGATTAAGACTAAATCTACCAAAATAGAATGAGCCTTAACTAATCCAAACAATAAGGAAGGACAACCACTGGAGCAGAAACCAGAAGCGTCCATTGACGACTTACACTACGTCTCAAGCACTCGCAGTCGGCAAAGTGACAAGCTAAGCATGTAAACAGTACCAGACCAAGTGACCAGTCGGAGTGGCACCCGTCGGTGTCAGTCCACAGTCTCCGACCACATGTGCACACACTGACTCTAGCCTGAGCCAGGCCCTCTAGCTAGTTTTCTCCCTTGGTAGGACGCTACCATTGGCTGGGAGCCCACGGAACTAGCTTACAAACCGTGCATGGGAAACACACCCCTCCGCCATCCTCAAGCGGGTCGGTACTCAATAGACCTTAGGGCAACAACAGTGGCTCCATTGCATGGAAAGAAAAGCTACTCTATTGGTATAAGAAACATGCCACTGAATACTAAAACAATATAAACATGGCACTTATATATTATGGAACGCATAACGAGAAGGCTGGGAACATATCAAAACTTACAGGCAAATGGCGGTCGTCTGCCCATGCGTTACTGGCAAGCGACGGTGGGGGACTGGCGCGTTACATCCGAAGCGACGCGTCAGTGTCCCGCCGTTACTTCCACCAGAGTTCCAGCTCAAACGACCCAAGAGGGGAGTGACGGTGGGGGCCCAGCTCGTTACTTCGTAACGACGCGTTGGATCACCGCTGTTACTTCCACCTGAGGCCGGAAATCAACGAACAGTATTCAAAACCGATAGCAGGCGAAGCGACGCCCTAACCCAGGCGCGTCGGACCGAAACGACGGCCGGCCGACTGGCCGTCGGGCGCACCGCCTGACCGGGTCAACGTAAAACTACGCACGAGTAACGGATGGGGTTCCCCCCGTTACTCTCCAAATAACGCGCCCACGTTGGGCCGTTGTTTGGAATTAACGCGTCCACTAAGGACCGTCAGGTGTGTGACGGTTCCTGGCAGGACCGTCACACCACCTGGAACACGGGCGGGCTCGATTTGAAAATCGAGGCCCTCCCGGACGATAGAAATCGTCGGGTAACACCGTGAAAACCTGTAACCTGCCAAACCATACATGCTAAACAACACAACCAAGCTTAAAACACCCGCATGCATCACCCCAAACCCATTAAACGGCTAAATTACTCGTTTACACTAAAAATGGGAAAATGGCCACAAGCATACAACGGGAAGCCTAAACAACGAAATGAACTACAGGGAATGCTCCTAGCGAGCTCAGGATTCCATCCCCCTACCTCTTGCAAGCCGAGACGGGCGAAAAGGCCGCATGCACCGAGGTAGGCTCACCGGGCCTTCAAGCTCCACCCCGCTCCCACGATCACCGAACCGTGCCGAAAAGGGTACCCACGCGTTCCTCTCGACGCGAGGAATCCACCGGCGCCAACCACGCCTCAATCCGACGCCGTCTCGCCCGCGTTCCCTAAGGAGGAGAGAGGGGCGATCGCAAGAGGAGAGAGAGAGCGTGAGGGTGAATGAGAGATCGACGGGGAGAGAGAGAGGGTGAGAGGTTAAAAGAAAAGAAAAAAAAGAAATTAAAATATATATAATATAATTATTATATATATTAAAATCTCATTAATCTCTAATAACCCTCAAATAAATCCAGAAAAATACCAGACAAATTCCTAAAAATCCAGGAAAATAGCCGGAAATTCCAGAACAAATAATAGAATAAAATACATTAAGGATCCATTAAGGCATGGGTCTTACAGTCCCTCCCTCCTTATAAAAATTTCACCTTCGAAATTTTACAGCAACAGAAAAGGAGGAAACTGAGAAAGGACATATACCTCACTGGAATAAGAAAGGAAAAAGCAGGCGCATCTCATCTTCACGCTCCCAAGTAGACTCATTACCAGAGTGACGCTGCCAAGCAACTCTTACTAGAGGAATAACCTTATTTCTCAACCGCTGCTCACGACGGTCTTCAATTCTGATAGGAAACTCTAGCGTAGACAAATCAGCAGTCACCTCGGGCCAAACTGAATCATCGAGAACATGAGAAGCATCTGGCACATATTTCCTCAACTGAGACACGTGGAACACATCATGAATAGCTTGCATAGCCGCTAGTAGTTGCAAACGATAAGCCACCTGACCAATAGCTTCAATAATCGGAAAATGGCCAACATACCGCGGACTAAGCTTTCCACGCTTCCCAAATCTGGAAACACCTTTCATCGGAGATATTTTAACAAACACCCTATCTCCAGGATCAAATTATAGTGGACGTCTGCGCTGATCTGCATAGCTTTTCTATCGACTCTGAGCCGTCAACAATCTCTGCCTGATCAGATAAACCACATCAGAACATTGCTGCACCATGTCAGGCCCTGTCAACAATCTGTCCCCAACATCAAACCAGTTCAGAGGAGTTCGACAAGGACAACCATAGAGTGCTTCATAAGGAGCCATTCCAATACTGGTGTGAAAACTGTTATTATAAGCAAATTCAACCAGTGGTAAATACTGACTCCACGAACCCTGCCAATCAAGGCAACACAATCTCAGCATGTCTTCCAGAGTCTGAATAGTCCTCTCTGACTGTCCATCCGACTGAGGGTGATACGCTGAACTGAAAGCTAACTCAGTGCCCAAAGCTTTCTGGAAACTACGCCAGAAGCCGGAAAACGTGGGTCACGATCTGACACAAGTGAAACAGGCACTCCATGCAGTGGCACGATCTTCTGCACATACAGCTCGGCCAACCTCTGCACATTCCAAGTAACTTTAATCGGCAATAATCTGGCGGTTTTAGTCAATCTGTCGACAAGCAACCAGATGCCATCAAAACCTTGAGAAGTCCGAGGCAAACCCACCACAAAATCTGTAGTAACATGGTCCCATTTCCACATCGGAATCTCTAACGGCTGAAGCAAACCACCTGGCTTTTGATGTTCAGCTTTAACTAACTGACAAGTCAAGCACTTAGAAACAAACATAGCCATGCCTTTCTTCATACCTGGCCACCAGAACTGCTTCTTCAAATTCTGATACATCTTGGTGACACCCGGATGAATAGCAAAATGGGAACCATGGGCCTCACTCAGAATCTCATCCCTCAAATCATCATCAGCGGGAACATACCATTTGCCCTGGAAACTGACAACCAGCTCGTCATCAAATTCCACATCATATCTCGATATAACACGAGCCAAATCAGAATCAGCCTGCTGGGCTTCTTTAATCTGCTGATATAAAGCTGAACCCAAAACCAAGGTAGCACAAACTGCCATCTTCAGATCAGCAGGAAACTCTGCACTGAATGCCTCGCTCGGAAGCCGTTCCCACAATTTCCATTCATGAAGCAACAAATGACTGACCTGTACTTTCCTGCTCAAAGCATCAGCCACGACATTCATTTTACCAGGCTGATAGGAGAGTGTAAAGTCAAAGTCTTTCATGAATTCCATCCATCAACGTTGCCTGAGATTCAAATCTTTCTGAGAGAATATATATTGTAAACTCTGGTGATCAGTAAAAATCTGAAACTTCTCACCATACAGATAATGTCTCCAGATTTTTAAGGCAAAAATAACTGCAGCTAGCTCCAGATCATGAGTGGGATAATTCTCTTCATGTCGTTTCAATTGCCGAGATGCATATGCGATAACCTTACCATGTTGCATCAGCACTGCACCGAGACCTACTCGAGAAGCATCAGTACAAACCAGAAAACCACCCGTGTCGGATGGCAAAGTCAACACAGGAGAAGAAGTCAATAGCCTTTTTAATTCAACAAAGCTAGCCTCACACTGATCTGACCAGACAAAAGGTACATCTTTACGAGTCAGTCTAGTCATCGGGGCTGCAATCTTCGCAAAGTCTTGAATGAGCCTGCGGTAATACCCAGCCAAACCTAAGAAGCTTCTTATCTCAGACACAGACTTCGGACTCTGCCAATTCAAAACGGCATCAATCTTTGCAGGGTCCACTGCCACTCCATCACCAGAAATCACGTGACCAAGAAAATGAATTTCCCGAAGCCAGAATTCACATTTACTGAACTTCGTAAAAAGCTAGTGATCCCTTAGAGTCTGCAGAATGATCCTCAAATGCTGCACATGATCTTCATCAGAGGCAGAATAGATCAGAATATCATCCACAAAGATCACCACAAACTTGATAAGTACAATATGAAGTGATCTAGAAGGGGAGGGGATGAATAGATCACTGTTTTTCGTAGAATTAAAAAATACTGCAGAGTATATCGCTAAACGCAAATAACCTCGAGCTCCGACTATCGAAAATGATGCAATGCAGTTAATAGCTCAAGCAAATAGAAGGCATACGACAATATTACCACAATCGATCACACAAGGACTCAGAGGATTTTAAGGTGGTTCGGTCCTTCAGACCTACATCCACCCCACACTCAAACTGAGTGTGGCTTCACTAAAGGCTGGGCAACACAGCTTGCCAAACAACTGCTGATACACAGCTTCCCAGGAGAACAACCTCTCCTCTTCCTCCTACCAGGAGGGAACCTCTAGCGACCAGCAGTCACTAGAACCCAGAGACTCTCGTCTCTCTTCCTCTTTACCAAGAGGGAACCCCACTAGTAGCAGCCCTGCTACTAGTGAACCAGATGTCGAAGACCCCTCTTCCTCCCAACCCGGAGGGAACCTACAAGCAGCCCACCTGCTGCTTGCAGACTAGAGATTGACTCTCCCTCCTCCTGATCTCACAGGAGGACCCCGACCTCAGTCCAGAGGATCGGAAACACAAACAAGAACAGTTGAAGAAAGGTAAGAATAATAAACGAAAAATACGATCGAAGGAAATCAAATGCCAGAAAATGGAAACAATGTAGCTCAGTACAGAGCAATAGACTTCGGATTTGATCCGCAAGTCAGAACAACTCTTCTGATCACTCTTCTGCTCTCTCTCTTTTTCTCTCTGCTATTCTTTCTTCTTTCTTTTCTTTTCCTGGATCGAAGGGCTCTCTATTTTCTTGCTTTTTCCTTCTATGCCACTCTTCTTCGATCACCTTCATCTGAGGACGAAGGATTCTATTTATAGCAGTAACAGCAGGTGGATAGGGCACAGAACGCGTGTGCCTCCCACGCTCGATCCAGAATCTTCCTGCCACGTGCCTTTATCAGATTGGTTCCTCTTGTCTCGGATCACGTGCAGCCCAGGAGTGTGGAATGTTCTTCCTCGGACCTGTAATGAGATTAAATCCATTAATACGCTGCATGGCCACAAAAACCAAAACTGCATGAGGTATATAGTAACAACACGACGTGACTATTACTCAAAATGACACAAGAACGACACGAGATACTCTGTAACAGGTCAGACACACAGAAGGAAATGACACGAGGTGAGGTTATAAGCCAAAATAGACACGAGGTCACGAAAGCAAAAACAACACGAGGACAACACGGGCTAACGACAGAAACCGACACGAAGTGGTTGCAAATATTCAAGACACGAGGTCTACGGAAGGCAACACGATGTGTGGTCAAGGCGAAAACGACACGAAGTCTAAAGCGAGAAACCAACACGAAGATAGAATATAAAGAAACGACTCGAAGTGAAAACAACATGAAGTGAAGTTTGACACGAAGTGAAGACAACACGAAGTGAAGTTTGACACGAAGTGACAAACAACGACATGAAGTATAGTGGTGACAAACACACACTACACAGAAAGCGACACGAAGATGTAAACACAACACGAAAACATGGACAACAGTAACCGTCACGAAGTGTGGTTACTAAGTAGGAGCGACACGAGGTCTACAGGAAAACTACTCGAAGTTCATCAGAACTTTTAGAGCAGCTTCAGGAAAACGACACGAAGACATGAGAAGAGAAAACAACCCGAAGTGAAATACAAGAATTGACACGAAGTTGTAAAACAACACGAAGATGAAATACAAGAATTGACACGAAGTTGTAAAACAACACGAAGACAGAACAGTGATTTGACACGAACTCAAAATGACAAGAGGTGAAACGACACGAAGTCGAGAACAGAAATCAACACGAAGTGTGATTTCAACATAAGAAAGACACGGACTGACAACGACACGAAGTAAGATTAGAACAGTACGAGGTGAAAAACAATCGCGAGGACAACACGTGCTGAATCAACTCGACACGAGGTGAAAACGTGAAGTAAGAATGACATGAGGTTTAAGGAAAACAGCACGAAGACCGAACTTGTATGAACACACGAAGTGTTACCTCTTAGCAGCTTTTTCATATAAAACCATGGATAACTCAAGTGCAAGATATCTGATCAAAAATATCAACAACAATTAACATAGTGTTGCTCATCATCAAAACACTTAGGGAAGACACAAAATCCAACAATCTCCCCCTTTTTGATGATGGCAACACTATATTAAGCATAAGAGATAAGTTCAAAAAAGATCATTTCAAGAGATTTAATGCAGACAAATTAAAGCAGACTTTCAACGCACTAGCTTCCTTGCTTCCTCTGATGACACCAGGACACTCCCCCTGAACACAGCAACAGATTACCTTAGACTTGATAACTAACTCCCCCTCAACACAATGGCATGCCACAAAAACTCTGAAACCGAAACCACACAATTCTCTCCCCCTTTGACATCATCAAAAACTAGGGGCAAATCTGAAGATACAGAGAAAGGAAAATTGCTGACTATAGAGAGAAAAATAGGACAGAGTAAGGCAGATAAATGGAGGTTATTGAGATGTTTAGTCAATCAAGAAAGCCATTAATTTTATGTGAGGATTTTTGTAGATCAGTTAGTCAGACTGTGTAAAAACTGTGAGTAAGGATTCACTCCATACACAGAACCAGATTCTAAGCAAGGGAGTTACAAGATACCAGTTTGATCAAAGTAAGTCTTTACTGAGAGAGTATAAAGTAAGACAGTCTGAAGACAAAGACCTGTGGTATTGAGAACAAACAAATCAAGAGCTATACTTCAAGTGAGCAGGATCTTTAAAGATAGTCAAGATCAAAGGTAAGTCTGTCAAGTACACCTTTGACATTAGGGGGACACCTTGTTTAGAGGCATGAAACCCCAGTTACTCGGTGGCAGGACCACATTACCCCTTCTGAAAAGAAGACAGAGATAGTATTCTAACTGGTGTTGACATTAAGATGACACCTTTATCAGAGGCCAGACACCCCAGTTACTAACCAGATTTGTACCATAGCTCTGTATGATCAAGACAATTAATAAGAAACCAGATAAGTACTGCCATCTCATGACATGGGATGTTTTTTTTTTTTTCACTTCATTGATGAAAATCTCAGTTTCTCAATGAGCAGTTAACAAGGTTGACAACAATTTTATGAAATTTTTTGTTTTTATTAACCAGCTCTTAACACCTTGTTAATTAAGCTTGAGTCCGTTTGAGAACAATACACTAGATCCAAGGTGATTCAGGCTAGAGCACAAAATACCTCATTTCGGACTCAACATTGACTAAGTAGGTATGCTGTACTGGCTAGATCAGAAGACAGTTACCGTGTAGGAAGGTAATCTTTGAATACAGATTTTGATCTCAGTGGGACTAACAGCTGAAATTCCAACAAGAAATTAGATGAACAGTCTTAAAGGATAAAGCATCCAACACTTTCTTTTATACACCTAATCAACCTGATTCTCTTTTGATGTCAGCAAGATGTCATTCGGAGTATGTTCAAATTAGGCCAAAGACCAAAGCACCTATTATAAATCTAGCTCCCCCTGAGACCTTGACCCCAACACAGACTTAACCAAGACAACCCTCAAAACACTTCAAAGAGAACACCATGAAGTTTGAACAGACTATTCAGTCAAAACGGAGTGAGTCACCAAACACTCATAATGAAGTTATTTCTTCAGCAACAGACAATGAATATGATAAGCACAATAACACATGACATGGTATTCAGAAATCAAATGTTCAATCATGAAATTCTGTAAATACCTAGTTCTCTGCGCAAAGTGCTAAATTTTTCAGTATCTAGTGGCTTAGTGAAGATATCTGCAATTTGTGAGTTAGTGCCAACATGGATCAACTCAAAAGTTCTCTTAGCTACTTCATCTCGAATAAAATGATGCCTGATTTCAATGTGTTTAGTTCGGGAATGAAGTACAGGATTCTTTGCATTATTTATTGCACTAGTATTGTCACAAAAGATAGGAGTACAACCTAGCTCAACCGAGTAGTCCAGAAGCTGGTGTTTTATCCATATAACCTGTGTGCCACAGCTCCCCGTTGCTACATATTCAGCTTCAGCAGTAGAAAGAGCCACAGAGTGTTGCTTCTTGGATCCCCAAGAGACTAAGCATCCTCCTAGATATTCACAGTGACCACTAGTACTCTTCCTGTCCAATTTACATCCTGCATAATCTGCATCAGTGTATGCAATGAGATCTAACTTACATGATGCAGGATACCAGAGACCTAGATCATGTGTGGTAGATAAGTATCTAAAGATTCTCTTTACAGCTGCCAGATGCAATTCAGTAGGCCTAGCCTGGTATCTGGCACACATCCCTACACTAAATTGAATGTCGGGCCTGGATGCAGTTAAGTAGAGGAGTGAACCGATCATACCTCTATATAGTTTAGCATCCACCTCTTTACCTTTTTCGTCTGAATCCAGTGAGGAGCTGGTACCCATGGGTGTTGAGATTGTCTTGAGGTTGGTCATTCCAAACCTTTTCAGTATCTCCAGAGTATACTTGGTTTGATTTATGAAACAACCATCCTCCATTTGTTTGACCTGCAGTCCAAGAAAATATTTTAGTTCGCCAACTAGACTCATTTCAAATTCTTGGGACATAGACTCAGAAAAATCTTTACATAATTTTGAATTGTTAGATCCGAAAATGATATCATCAACATATACCTGGACCACAATTAACTCCTTTCCGAGACTTTTGGTGAATAGGGTTTGGTCAACCTTACCTCGAGTGTAGCCCTTGCTCACAAGGAACTCAGAAAGTCTCTCATACCAGGCTCGGGGAGCCTGCTTCAATCCATAGAGGGCTTTATTCAACCTAAAAATCATGTTAGGCTGAACAGAGAAATTAAACCCAGGAGGTTGTTCAACATATACTTCTTCCTTCAATAGCCCATTTAAAAATGCACTTTTGACATCCATTTGCTGTAGCCGAATGTTTCTAGAGCATGCAAATGCAAATAGAATTCTTATAGCTTCCATCCTAGCTACTGGTGCATAGGATTCATCAAAATCCACACCAAATTCCTGACTGTAGCCTTGAGCTACAAGTCTTGCTTTGTTTCTAGAGATAGCACCATTTTCATCAATCTTATTTTTGAAAACCCATTTAGTGCCAATGACATGAGTGTTTTTAGGTCTAGGAACTAGTTTCCATACATTATTTTTCTCAAATTGATTTAATTCCTCACCCATGGAGGATACCCAAGAATCATGCTTTAAAGCCTCTTCCACAGTCTTGGGTTCTACCTGAGATGTCAAAGCAGCTAAGTCCTGTTCTTGGACAGTTCTAAAATGAGACCTTGTCCTAGTGGGATCATGCAAATTACCTATGACATTTTCACTAGGATGATCTTTGTGAAATATTACCTCACCTGAGGGTTCACCTACCTCAGTTGCTCCTTCTTGTTGTAAGTTTTCTGGTTGAGCAGTTTGCTGCATCTCTTCTTCTTCAATTTTCTCCAAGAAATCTCCCTCATCAGGTGACTCCCTGTCATCATTTATCTTTTTGTCAGATAGAACATTCTCATCAAACACTACATGAGGTGTTTCTTCAACAGTTTGCTCATCTTTATTGAAGACTCTGTAAGCCCTAGAGGTTTCTGAATATTCGAGAAAAATTCCAGGAGAGCTTCTTGCTTCAAACTTATCCAAACCATTCTTACCATTATTGTGGATGAAACATTTGGAACCAAAGATTTTAAAGTAAGAAATGTTTGGCAGCTTACCCTTGAGGAGTTCATAAGGAGTTTTCTTATGAGTAGGTCTTACCAAGGCTCGATTTAAAATGTAGCATGCTGTATTTGTAGCTTCTGCCCAAAATCTCCTTGGAAGTCCACTCTCAATCAGCATAGTCCTGGCCATTTCAATTATTGACCTGTTTCTTCTCTCAACAATTCCATTCTGCTCCGGTGTCCTGGGAGAAGAAAATCTGTGAGTCACTCCCTCTCTTGAGCAAAATTCAGAGAATGAAGAGTTTTCAAACTCTCCTCCATGGTCAGACTGAATTGTAATGATATTATGTTCACCTTGCAGTTTGATTTTATTAAAAAGTTCTTCAAAGTGAACAAAAGCATCATTTTTATTTGCTAAACAGAACAACCAAGAAAATCTAGTGAAGTCATCAACTATGACTAGACCATATCTCTTACCTGACAGGCTTTGTATTCGAGTAGGACCAAAGAGATCCATGTGCAAGTGCTGTAGTGGTTTAGATGAGAGACCTTCAGTTCTCAACTTAAAAACTGCACGAGTCTGTTTACCTTGAGCACAAGCATCACAGAGCTTGGACCCTAACTGGAATTTTATTTTGGGCAAACCTCTGACTAGGTTATAATTAGACAGTTTATTCAAAGTAGACACACTAGCGTGGCCTAGACGCCTATGCCAGTCAAAAGCAACCTGTTCAGAATTAGCAGACAGACACAAGTTTGTTTCAGAATTATCATCTAGATCAACGATGTACACATTTTTTACTCTATGACCTTTGAACATGATGTTATCAGAGTTCAGCTCAAAAACAGTGCACGAGTTGTGGTCAAAGAGTACCTTGTGTCCTTTGTCACAAAGTTGACTTATACTTACCAAGTTATGCTGAAGTCCTTCTACAAGATACACATCTTCAATGGAGTTAGTGGAGGACTTACCAATCGTACCAATTCCAATTATTCTACCTCTGTTATTTCCTCCGAATTTGACCAAGCCCCCAGACTTCATTTTTAGTTTGCTGAATTTGGACCGGTCACCTGTCATGTGCCTGCTACAGCCGCTGTCAAGATACCACTTGTTATGCTCAGCTGCCAGGCTGACCTGCAAAAAATTCAGACAGAGTAATGTGGGACCCAATTCAAATTGGGTCCAGAACCAGTTTTCAGATTATGCAAAAAACACTTGGGAATCCACATTTGTTTTATAGTTCTCTTCAGTGGTTTTATGTGGGTTGATTCTTCCCTTTTGTCGTTTCTTGGTGGGTGTTGAGTAAGCTTATTCCTATTTGAACTATGCTGTTTCTGAACAAAGACATTGTTGGTTGGCCTCTTAGAGGGTACGCGTGTGTGTTGAGCATAATTCATGTAAGCATTTTTACTCCAATAAAATTTGTGCTGAACCTGGTGAACGTTGCCATGTTCTACTTGATAATTAGCATGATGAGCTTTCTTAACAAAACTTTTCACCCTTTTTGTGACATCAATAGGACTGGTTCTGTGAGAACCTTTGTTCCCCACCTGTTGCACATGAGCAGTTCTTGTTTCAGGATTTCCCGACTTAGGTTGCTGACCAGTGGATTGAATGAATTTGCCGGTCGAAAACTTCATTGTAGAGACAGATTTGGAACTGGATGGTGTTTCCAGTTTCTCTTTGCCTTTGGCGGGGCAGAACGTGGTAGTCTTAAATTCAAAGGGTTTTTTACTAGTAGGATTGTATCCTAATCCCTCCCTATTGAAGTTTACCCTCGACCCCAGAAGGACATTCAGGTTGTTTCTCCCCTCTGTAAACTTCTCAAGCACTTTTTCTTTGTCCTCAATCTCCTTCTGAAATTCATTGCATTTGTCCTGGAGTTCCTGATTAACTTTTCTAACTGCCTCATATTTTTCAGCCATCAGTCTAATCTCTCCTTTACACTCTTCAGCTTTACACTTCAGCTCATCCATTCTAGCTAGACTCTCCTCTCTTTCCATTCTCAACCTCTCAATCTCACCTTTAACCTGGTCTAGCTCAATGGCCATCTCCTTGGTTTTCATGCTATCAGTGACAATAGAAGAGTGTTCTTCAGACAGAGAATGAAACTTACGTCTAAGCATTCTGTGCTCCTTGTTTAAACAATTATATTTACTTAACAGGTCGCCATAGGCGTCCTCCCAATCATCCAAGGTAAAATTCTCAAATAAGTTTGTTACCTCTTTCTCATGGTCGGCCATGAGGCAGATCTTTTCTTCATTTTCACTGGACGAAGTGGCTTCTGGGTCCTCCTCCTCATCACTCCATGTGCACAGCATGGCCTTCTTCTTCTTGTGCACCATCTTCTTCTGGTGTCCTGGAGCCTTAGCTTGTAGCTCTGGACATTCACTTTTCATGTGACCGGGTTTCTGACAATGATAGCAAGTGATCTTCTTAGCAGACCGGTTCTTCTCAAATCCTCGCTCAGGAGACTTCATTGCAGCATTAAATTTCTTCCTCCTGTAGAATTTTCCTTTAGTTCTTAGGAACTTTCTGAATTGCCTGGTGAGCATAGCTCGCTCGTCCTTGTCCAGGTCTGAGAATCCATCAGAGCCTTCGCTGCTATCATCACTGCTGCTGATGCTGCTGTTGTTCTTCTTAGCATGTCGTGAGACCTTCAGAGCGACATTCTTTCCCTTTCTGTCATGCCCATCGTTTCCATGTTTGAAATTCATTTCATGGGTCATGAGGGATCCAATCAGCTGGGTTACTGTCATGATGGATAAATTTCTTGATTCCTCTATTACAGTCACCTTGGTTTCCCAGACGGGAGTTAGAGACCTAAGGATCTTCCTGACTATGTCTTCTTGTTGAATATCCTTTCCAAGGCCCTTCAGACTGTTGATGATCACAGATAATCTGGAATACATTTCTGTGATCGGCTCCTCTGGCTTCATCTTAAATAACTCATATTGAGTTGTAAGTATGTTGATCTTGGTAGCCTTCACCTGAGATGTGCCCTCATGAATTAACTGCAAATCATCCCACATGTTCTTTGCAGTCTTGCACGCTGAGATCCTCGAATACTCTTCCGGGTGGACGGCGCACTGTATGATGTTGAGAGCTGTCCAATTCAGTGCGGAGAGTTTGACCTGATCTTCTGTCCACATATCTTCATTCGGTGGAAGGGTGTATGGACCATCTGTAATAACTTTCCATAGCTTGTGGCTTTGGGCCCTGATAAAGACTTCCATCCTGTTCTTCCAGAAGAAGTAATTATTACCATCAAAGAAGGGGGGACGGGTGATAGACTGCCCATCAGCTATGAAACTGCGAGGACCAGTGGATCCGTTTCCCTGGCCGTTGGACCACATTCTGGGAAAAACCCGCTCTGATACCAACTGATAAGTACAATATGAAGTGATCTAGAAGGGGAGGGGATGAATAGATCACTGTTTTTCGTAGAATTAAAAAATACTGCAGAGTATATCGCTAAACGCAAATAACCTCGAGCTCCGACTATCGAAAATGATGCAATGCAGTTAATAGCTCAAGCAAATAGAAGGCATACCACAATATTACCACAATCGATCACACAAGGACTCAGAGGATTTTAAGGTGGTTCGGTCCTTCAGACCTACATCCACCCCACACTCAAACCGAGTGTGGCTTCACTAAAGGCTGGGCAACACAGCTTGCCAAACAACTGCTGATACACAGCTTCCCAGGAGAACAACCTCTCCTCTTCCTCCTACCAGGAGGGAACCTCTAGCTACCAGCAGTCACTAGAACCCAGAGACTCTCGTCTCTCTTCCTCTTTACCAAGAGGGAACCCCACTAGTAGCAGCCCTGCTACTAGTGAACTAGAGGTCGAAGACCCCTCTTCCTCCCAACCCGGAGGGAACCTACAAGCAGCCCACCTGCTGCTTGCAGACTGGAGATTGACTCTCCCTCCTCCTGATCTCACAGGAGGACCCCGACCTCAGTCCAGAGGATCGGAAACACAAACAAGAACAGTTGAAGAAAGGTAAGAATAATAAACGAAAAATACGATCGAAGGAAATCAAATGCCAGAAAATGGAAACAATGTAGCTCAGTACAGAGCAATAGACTTCGGATTTGATCCGCAAGTCAGAACAACTCTTCTGATCACTCTTCTGCTCTCTCTCTTTTTCTCTCTGCTATTCTTTCTTCTTTCTTTTCTTTTCCTGGATCGAAGGGCTCTCTATTTTCTTGCATTTTCCTTCTATGCCACTCTTCTTCGATCACCTTCATCTGAGGACGAAGGATTCTATTTATAGCAGTAACAGCAGGTGGATAGGGCACAGAACGCGTGTGCCTCCCACGCTCGATCCAGAATCTTCCTGCCACGTGCCTTTATCAGATTGGTTCCTCTTGTCTCGGATCACGTGCAGCCCAGGAGTGTGGAATGTTCTTCCTCGGACCTGTAATGAGATTAAATCCATTAATACGCTGCATGGCCACAAAAACCAAAACTGCATGAGGTATATAGTAACAACACGACGTGACTATTACTCGAAATGACACAAGAAGGACACGAGATACTCTGTAACAGGTCAGACACACAGAAGGAAATGACACGAGGTGAGGTTATAAGCCAAAATAGACACGAGGTCACGAAAGCAAAAACAACACGAGGACAACACGGGCTAACGACAGAAACCGACACGAAGTGGTTGCAAATATTCAAGACACGAGGTCTACGGAAGGCAACACGATGTGTGGTCAAGGCGAAAATGACACGAAGTCTAAAGCGAGAAACCAACACGAAGACAGAATATAAAGAAACGACTCGAAGTGAAAACAACACGAAGTGAAGTTTGACACTAAGTGAAGACAACACGAAGTGAAGTTTGACACGAAGTGAAAAACAACGACACGAAGTATAGTGGTGACAAACACACACTACACAGAAAGCGACACGAAGATGTAAACACAACACGAAAACATGGACAACAGTAACCGTCACGAAGTGTGGTTACTAAGTAGGAGCGACACGAGGTCTACAGGAAAACTACTCGAAGTTCATCAGAACTTTTAGAGCAGCTTCAGGAAAACGACACGAAGACATGAGAAGAGAAAACAACCCGAAGTGAAATACAAGAATTGACACGAAGTTGTAAAACAACACGAAGATGAAATACAAGAATTGACACAAAGTTGTAAAACAACACGAAGATAGAACAGTTATTTGACACGAACTCAAAATGACAAGAGGTGAAACGACACGAAGTCGAGAACAGAAATCAACACGAAGTGTGATTTCAACATAAGAAAGACACGGACTGACAACGACACGAAGTAAGATTAGAACAGTACGAGGTGAAAAACAATCGCGAGGACAACACGTGCTGAATCAACTCGACACGAGGTGAAAACGCGAAGTAAGAATGACATGAGGTTTAAGGAAAACAGCACGAAGACCGAACTTGTACGAACACACGAAGTGTTACCTCTTAGCAGCTTTTTCATATAAAACCATGGATAACTCAAGTGCAAGATATCTGATCAGAAATATCAACAACAATTAACATAGTGTTGCTCATCATCAAAACACTTAGGGAAGACACAAAATCCAACAAAACTGATCAAGAAATGGACGAAAGATACGCTGCATTAGGTCCATAAAAGCTGCTGGGGCATTAGTCAAACCAAAGGGCATAACCAGAAATTCAAAGTGACCATATCGAGTGCTGAAAGCTGTCTTCTCCACATCGGATTCCCGGATTCGCAATTGGAAGTAGCCAGACCGGAGATCAATCCGTGAAAAGATAGTAGCAGACTGTAATTGGTCAAATAAATCATCAATCCTGGGAAGCGGATACTTATTCTTGATAGTCACCTGATTCAATTGCCTGTAATCAATACAAAGTCTCAGGCTTCCATCTTTCTTTTTCACAAACAGTACCGGGGCACTCCACGGAGAAAAATTGGGGCGAATATAACCTTTTTCCAGTAACTCTAGTTGCTGTGCACGCAGTACTTTCAATTCAGCTGGAGCCATTCGGTACGGTGCCTTTGCAAAGGGGCCGGCACCTGGAATCAGTTCAATCTCCATCTCTATCTCTCGCTCTGGGGGCAAGCCTTGCAACTCGTCAGGAAATACATCAGGGAACTCACAGACAATAGGAATATCATAAACATCCCGTTGTGGTTTTTCAACAACAACCACTGAAGCAAGAAATCCCTGGCAACCTGCACTAAGCAACCTATAGGCTCGAATAGCAGAAATAATCATACGAGAAGATCAGGATCAAATACCTTGGAAATAAAAAGCTGATTTCCCCTGTGGCTGAAAATAGACTTTCTTCGATCTGCAGTCAACCACAGCTCCATAATGCTCCAACCAATCCATTCCCAGAATAATATCATAATCTGCCAGCTGCAACGCATACAATCTCACCGGCAACTGGTGATTATCAATCATCACAGGAGACTCTTCCAGGCACAAAGGTGTAACCATGAAATCTCCAGAAGGCAATTCAACAAATAACTCACAAGACATCTCAGAAGTCGGTTCCTCAATACATGCCATGAAATCCTCAGAAATAAAAGAGTGAGAAGCACCAGAATAAATAAGACACGAGCTGAATGACCATAAAGCATAATCGTACCTTCAACCAGATGGGACGCAACAGCATCAGCTCTAGTCAAATGAGAAACCTTGCCTTTCTGCTTCTTAGAACCAGCTGAAGATTGCTGAGAAGACGCCGACGCCTGAGAGTAAAATTGTTGTTGAGCTTGCGGTGCAGGAGGTCTGAACTGCGATTGCTGAGGTTGAGAAAACTGAGAAGCTTGCAATTGTTTCGGCCTCAGCGGGCAATCCCGAACCACATGACCAGGCTGGTCACAACGAAAACACACCACAGGAAGAGAGCACGGCTGGCCCTTGTGATGACCACCGCATCTCCGACACGTCCATGGTTGACTGACAGCTGAGCTCTGCCGAGTCTGAGAAGAAGGTGCTGTCGGCTGCTGAACAGAATCTGTACCGGACGGCTGCTGGAAAAACTTCTTCTTCTTCTTGAACCTTTTGAACTTGGGTTTGGAAGGAGAGGAAGAACCACTAACCTCTGACTGGACCGAGGGGACACCTGGCACTGGCGATCGGTAAGTCTGCTGTGACTGAGCTACCGGCTGCACTGACCCTGCCTGAGGATATCCACCTGGTCTCGTCATCTCCAGCTCTAGTGCCACAGCTGTCTGGCACGCACTGTCCAAATCCGCAACACAACTGGCAATGAGGGGCATCTTCAACTCGGGCCTCAAACCTCGCAAGAATTGCTGGGTTTTCAAAGCTTCACTGGCCAGCACATGGGGCGCATACTGACCCAATTCCATAAACTTATTCCGATACTGAAGCACCGTCATACTGCCCTGCGTCAGCTCCATAAATTGATACATCTTCACCATTTGTAAACAGGCAGGAGTGTAGGCACGCTCGAAAGCAGCTGCGAACTCTGCCCATGTGATCTGCCGAAGAGGTCTTGAATGAAAGGCAATCTGCCACTCGGCTTTCCACCACGAAATGGCCGTACCCTGGAGTTGAAAAGCAGCAAGCATAACTTTTTCATCTTCAGCACATTCCATCGAGACAAACACCCGCTCGATCACATCCAACCATTGCCTTGCCACTTCTGGATCAGCTTGACCATCGAAAGCAGGCGGATTGAACATCAGGAATTCTTTCAAAGCCTTGCCTCGACTGCCAGGCACTTCAACAGGAGGAGCAACAATCGGCGTGGAGGAGGAACAACTGGAACAGCTGGAACTGCAGGAGGAGGTGCAGAACCACTATCTTCCCGGGGCGCATCTCGAGGAACACGAGGAGGTCTTCCTCGACGAGGCGGCATAATTACTCTGCCGAGAACACAAAACAACAGCAAAAACCATCAATCACGTAGAAAACACCCTATGCCAGCAATAGACGACTACAGGACTAGCTCTGGACAAAGCACAAATTTCAATTCCTTATACAATTCCTCAAACAACGCTCTGATACCAACTGTAACGACCCAGAGTTCAGGATACCGATATACCGATAACATCGATACACCGATACCAAGAACTGGGGAAGCCACCCAAGAGGCTGATGAGGCCCCTGAAGGGTTAGTAGAAAAGTGCTGAGGGGTATGCATAACGAATTGGAATTTAGAACGTGCAAATTACAATTAAGCATTAAAAATAACACAAGTGCGGAAGCAAATCAAAATAACCAGAGTGATATATATATACTAGTCCAGATAAACCAAAGTATTAGTCCAAAAAGGTACAACTACACGGGGCATACCCTGGCAAAAGTACAAGCAAGCCTCCAAAGGCGCCTCGACTAAAGCTGGCAGCTAGACACGGTCTCCAAAACGGCTCACGAAGCACCGGGAGACGACGGGCGCGGCTCACCTGAAGGGAGAAAGGGTGAGTCACAGCCAGACTCAGTAGGGGTCACGCGGATCCCTACCTCACACTAAACAAGCATACATGCATAAATAACGGCAAATAGAGCATGCATTTAAATAAGCTAACTGGTAATGGCATGAATAACTACTCAAGTAAAGCTGTAAACTCTAACTAAGCAAGTATAACAGCTAACGCATGTCAAAGCTAAGTAAATGCAAGCGATTAAGACTAAATCTACCAAAATAGAATGAGCCTTAACTAATCCAAACAATAAGGAAGGACAACCACTGGAGCAGAAACCAGAAGCGTCCACTGACGACTTACACTGCGTCTCAAGCACTCGCAGTCGGCAAAGCGACAAGCTAAGCGCGTAAACAGTACCAGACCAAGTGACCAGTCGGAGTGGCACCCGTCGGTGTCAGTCCACAGTCTCCGACCATGTGTGCACACACTGACTCTAGCCTGAGCCAGGCCCTCTAGCTAGTTTTCTCCCTTGGTAGGACGCTACCATTGGCTGGGAGCCCACGGAACTAGCTTACAAACCGTGCATGGGAAACACACCCCTCCGCCATCCTCAAGCGGGTCGGTACTTAACAGACCTTAGGGCAACAACAGTGGCTCCATTGCATGGAAAGAAAAGCTACTCTATTGGTATAAGAAACATGCCACTGAATACTAAAACAATATAAACATGGCACTTATATATTATGGAACGCATAACGAGAAGGCTGGGAACATATCAAAACCTACAGGCAAACGGCGGTCGTCTGCCCATGCGTTACTGGCAAGCGACGGTGGGGGACTGGCGCGTTACATCCGAAGCGACGCGTCAGTGTCCCGCCGTTACTTCCACCAGAGTTCCAGCTCAAACGACCCAAGAGGGAAGTGACGGTGGGGGCCCAGCGCATTACTTCGTAACGACGCGTTGGATCATCGCCGTTACTTCCACCTGAGGCCAGAAATCAACGAACAGTATTCAAAACCGATAGTAGGCGAAGCGACGCCCTAACCCAGGCGCGTCGGACCGAAACGACGGCCGATCGACTGGCCGTCGGGCGCACCGCCTGACCGGGTCAACATAAAACTACGCACGAGTAACGGATGGGGTTCCCCCCGTTACTCTCCAAATAACGCGCCCACGTTGGGCCGTTGTTTGGAATTAACGCGTCCACTAAGGACCGTCAGGTGTGTGACGATTCCTGGCAGGACCGTCACACCACCTGGAACACGGGCGGGTTCGATTTGAAAACCGAGGCCCTCCCGGACGATAGAAATCATCGGGTAACGCCGTGAAAACCTGTAACCTGCCAAACCATACATGCTAAACAACACAACCAAGCTTAAAACACCCGCATGCATCACCCCAAACCCATTAAACGGCTAAATTACTCGTTTACACTAAAAATGGGAAAATGGCCACAAGCATACAATGGGAAGCCTAAACAACGAAATGAACTACAGGGAATGCTCCTAGCGAGCTCAGGATTCCATCCCCCTACCTCTTGCAAGCCGAGACGGGTGAAAAGGCCGCATGCACCGAGGTAGGCTAACCGGGCCTTCAAGCTCCACCCCGCTCCCACGATCACTGAACCGTGCCGAAAAGGGTACCCACGCGTTCCTCTCGACGCGAGGAATCCACCGGCGCCAACCACGCCTCAATCCGACGCCGTCTCGCCCGCGTTCCCTAAGGAGGAGAGAGGGGCGATCGCAAGAGGAGAGAGAGAGCATGAGGGTGAATGAGAGATCGACGGGGAGAGAGAGAGAGGGTGAGAGGTTAAAAGAAAAGAAAAAAAAGAAATTAATATATATATAATATAATTATTATATATATTAAAATCTCATTAATCTCTAATAACCCTCAAATAAATCCGGAAAAATACCAGACAAATTCCTAAAAATCCAGGAAAATAGCCGGAACTTCCAGAACAAATAATAGAATAAAATCCATTAAGGATCCATTAAGGCATGTGTCTTACACTTGATATATGATTAAAGCACATCACATGATTTCAAGTTTGACACTCAATTATAATCCATGCACTTCAGACAAAAGTGAGCTACCATGAACATGATTGAGGAATTCCCATTTCAGAAAATTTCAATTTAGCACCAACAGAGCAACATGATATACAGTCATTTCAAATTCTTAATTTTCGGATGATGGAATTTAAACAGAGTGTTCAGAACTGACCTGAAGTGTAGGATCCTGGGGTTTTCATTTTGAGTGCCTTGGTTTATTTACCCCTCTTTGTTCGTTCCAAGGCACACCTGCAGCACATTAATCCTTTTGATCCTACAGGGACCCAAACAGCCTTGGGTCCTACGTTAACCCTGACAGGTGTTCTGAACAGTCTCTTAGCAACATTATCATCATAATCCATCAGGTAACAACTATCCATGGAGTGACTAGATTTTCCACAATATCTATATGAAACAACAGATTTTCTGGTCCTATGATGCATATCAACAGCATTATGAGACTCATGAACATAATCTTAAAATGTTCTGTTGTATGCATGGACAGTTTGATTCTTATTACCTGACAACCAACAATTTGCATACTTGTGACCTGGCTTACCACAATTGAAGCATGAAGTATTTACAGGTCTTGTTCAAGAGAATTTAGCGAATTTGGAATTAACGTGATTTCCCTGAACATACCAGTAATCCTTGACTGCATGGCCATATTTCCCACACTTAAAGCGCCTAGGTGCTTACCTCTTGAGTCATTGTTTCCCCATGAAGGCCCAAACCAGCATTGAACAGCTTTATGACCACGTTTGTTACAGTTATAACAGGTGATGTGTTGGTTTGAAGCAAACGTGTTCCTTTTGGGGTCATGATGATTTGTAAAAACTTTATCATGTATCATATCATCATTTTCCATTACATTACAGTCTTCCATACAATGACCATGCCTGCCATAGTAATGACATGACACCAATGACTTTCTCGCAGTATGGTTACTAACACACTGACTAGATGCATGCGAATGAGTAGATGAGGAATGAGCAGTGTGCATCGACTTATCGACTTCAACCGAGCTAGCAGATTTTAGAGCACGAGTAGGAACAAATTTAATCTTATTCTTTTGAGCATTCTTCTTTGAATTCTTCCTCTTTTTTTCACTTTTCATTTGTTTTTCATTTTTCTGAGCGTTGAACTGAAATACAGATGATGAAGGTACTTTCTGATTCTTACTTTGTTTTGGGGATTGATTTGTAGTACCAGCTACATCAGAGTTTTGCACAAAAGTGGTGTATAGCTGGTTTCTAATAGTTTCCTTAACATCAGAACTGCCACTTATCCCCTTTTTTGAATTATCATCCTCACCTTCCATGACAGCTTTCATTTTTCCTTTATTTTTAGCAGACTCGGATGCTGAGTTTTCCAGATCATGAATTCTATTCTCCAAAGAAGCAATATGAAGTTCATAACTGACTATCTCCTGTTCTTCATCTTGATTGCTACTTTGTTCACTCTCTTGAGCCATCATGCATCGATCATCATCTCTACCGCAACCAGTCTTCAATTTATCTAGGATTTCCTTGGCAAACTTGCAGGATGAAACACATGAAGTTAGATTTCTGTCAAGGGATCCCTTCATCAAGTTTACTGCTCTATCATTGACATAATTTTTTAATTTATCCTTCTCGGTCCATTTGGATTTATCTCTTGATAATGTGTATGGACCTTGAGTTATTACCTTCCAAAGGTCAGGATCAACTGACCTTACGTACCAATGCAGGCTCTCTAACCATAGATCGAAGTCTTTGCCTATGAACATCTACAGATGAGCCATAAGGACAGATAAGAGGCAGTAGCAAAATCACGAAAGAATGCACCAAAACCTTGATCGGAGCATGATAGACAACAGACAGAAACGGCACCTAAACCACATGATCCTCTGTAGATCGTTGGATCTGAATGCACAGAGACCTGCTCTGATACCAATTGATAGGTGAAAGGCTCGGATTCAGAAGGGGGGTTGAATGAATCCCCTATTTAAAATTTTGTCCGATTAAAACCTGTAACCAAACAATGATGCGGAATTAACACAAATAAGTGCCCTGTATGACACAGGTGCTCTCTTCGAACGAAATGGAAAGATCAGATAGACTGAACTTCTGATCTACTCTATATGCACTGGTGTGCAGACCCATATTCAATCAAATATGCTATGTGCGAATAAACCACTCACTAGATGAAAGAACACATTGAGCCTAAGCATGCATCTAGCGAAACATAATAGAGAAACAAACCACTACACAGAAGATTTTTAGGTGGTTCAGTCCTCCAGACCTACGTCCACCCCACACTCAAACCAGAGTGTGGATTCCGCTGAAACACAGTTTAAACCGCTGAGCCTCACAGCTTGCCTACAACTGCTGAGCATCATAGCTTACTTCCGCTGGGCAGTACAGCTTAGCCATCCGCTGCCTAATAGCTTGACCCGCTGGGCAATACAGCTTAGCCGACCAGAGGAATCCTCCTCTGCAACCGCTGAGCAACACAGCTTGCTCTGCTGACTAACAGCTTGAATAAAGGTTCAAAAGAAAAATAAGAGACAAGAAAACACAGCAACTGAAAGCTATAAACGACATCAACACAGATGTGGCTCCTATGGAGACTGGATTGGATATGATCCAGATTCCAGTAGGGACAGATCTTCTGATGAAGCTTCTCTTTCCAGTAGGGACAGATCTTCTGATGAAGCTTCTCTTCTTCTCCTCTAACTCTCTATCTCTCTCTATATCTTTCTTCTTCTTCTTCATTTCTATTCTTCTCTGCTACTCTCTCTCTCTATCTCTTCTCTCTGGATCGTGCAGGCTCTTTCTGCTTCTGCTCTTCTAAGGTATTTTTCGATCCTCACACTACACGATTATCTTCTCCAGATGGAGAAGTCTTCTTTTTATAGTAGTAGCAGATAGGTGGGCGTGTGTCCTCCACGGATTCCCGCCCTAGCACCTTGACCAAGTGGCAGCATTTCAGCTCACTGCTTTACACGTGTTACGATCCTGGCACATCCTCCATTCTTGGATCACGTGCCCTTCTTAAACTCCTCGAGCAGATATCCTGCAGAGGTCAGACTTAATATCAGTTAAAATCAATATGAGGATAGTAGAAAGATGCACAGAGTTGGTTCGAGAATGTATAGACTTGCTAAGTCATCAAGGCAACCATGTGTAGACTTAATATTCAAATGCACGAACTTTACGTATATATGGAACAAAAGTTGCACAGACATGCCACCAAAGAATGTATAGACTTTGCGTGCAATGTACAAACGATGCACAGATATGCCACCGAAGAATGTACAGACTTTG
The DNA here is from genome assembly GCA_022559845.1 of Amorphophallus konjac. Lineage (NCBI taxonomy): Eukaryota > Viridiplantae > Streptophyta > Magnoliopsida > Alismatales > Araceae > Amorphophallus > Amorphophallus konjac. The sequence continues at coordinate 182,758,757 of CM040123.1, read as the reverse complement.
AGTGCATGGTACAAAAGATGCACAGACATGACGTCGAAGAATGAACATACTTTGTTGTGTAAGATGCACACATGCACAGACTTAGTCGCGTGCATCAACAAAAGTTGCATCGACTTGAGTTCATGCTGCAACCGGAGTTGAACGGACTTGGTGACATTGTGTATGCATGGAATCAAAAAAATGCACTGACTTCGCTCATGCAAGAAAACATGCACCGAATATGTATGCCTTAGACACAATCATGACGCTGAGTGAGACTCAGACATGCACTGACTTGGCATGAGCGAAGGGAAGAAAATGCACTGACTTATAGCCACCATGAACCACAATTATGATATGCACAGGCCCAGACAGTTAATCCTGCACTGACTCGGTTACGTGCTGCAACAGAGCTTGCATCAACTTTATGTATGTATGTATGAGCTTAAAGACATGTGAGCAACCTTGTATGAACTCAAGGTTCATGCAACAAACATATGCATGGACTTAGCTTGTTCAGGATGAAAGTATGCACCAAGAAGCCATGTAGTCTAGGCAAAACTCTGTACTGACTTAACCTGTGCATGGACATTTAATCAGAACAATGCACTCAAAACATCATTTCATCATCAATGCACAAGGGGCCTGGACCTAACACATAACACACTCCCCATAACACTCCCCATAACAGTTAGCATAGATCATCATCATTCTTATGTGGTGACTCATTGAGTTGCTATCATCAAAACAACAACACACTATCATCAAAACACAAGGGGCACAACAAACCCTAAGGGCAATGTGGTAAAGAACCCTGGCCATCAGACCTAAAAATAATGGGTTCGAATTCAGATCCGAAAATCCCGATCGAAAAGCTCGGAACAAGTGTCGACTCATAGAGTCGACTCTTGCTTCACGAGTGTTCTGCCATAACATGTAAAATCAACACAGGTAAAAAGTGTCGACTCATGAGGTCGACATTTTTTCACGAGAGTTCTGTCTGCTCAAAAATGGCTAGACCCATCTGTAAGTGTCGACTCTAGAGGTCGACACTTTTTCAGGATGGTTCTATCTGCCCCAAAAGACCACCGGCTCCTATAAGTGTCGACTCATGGAGTCGACACTTTCAGAGCTGAGTCTAAAATAGTCTAAGACCCAATAAAACACTGAAAAAGGCATCAAGTCCAATCAAGGTAACATGTGTGGAACATGAAAATTAAATACTCACTAAGGGTCCACGGTTAGAGAGAAATTTGAACCAACATGAAGATAATTTGAAATACAACCATGTATACAAGTTCAGTCCATTTGTAATTCAACATACATCACCTTCAAATTATCATTCATTTCAAACTTCAAGCATAGCAAATGAAATCCTCAAACACTCAATGCATTCAACAATGTCTGTGCATATGAACTAATGGTCAATACATATTAGTGGTTGAGTCGGTGCAATATTGTGAAGCACCAAAGATTGGGTCGGTGCAATGGTTGAGCAGATCAGTGCAAGACGTGTAAAACCCATTGTTAGGGTCGGTGCAAAGGTGAACATAAGTCAATGCAATGCAGAATGAGGTCGGTGCAATGTAGCACAAGGTCCGTGCAATGATGCACAAGGTCGGTGCAGTTATGAATAAAATATGTGCAATGGACAACCAGGTCCGTGAAATGAAGAGAACATCAGTGCAGTAAAGTGTAAAATTGATAGATAGGGTCGGTGCAAAGGATCAACAAGGCATCCATCAAATAGTCATTTCATCAAAATTGAAACTATAATACCAACATTTATCAACCATGTTTCCAATGCATTTCAATCAACATTCAACCTTCGTAATTTCCTTTTTAAAATGATTCAAATTCATCAAACCTTCATTTTAACCATGAATAATCTGAACTTCACTCAAACATTCAAAGTGCCATTAAAAAGCTCACTTTCACCAAAGATATGACAATGCAAATCATAGAGAAGATGTCAAAAAGATTTTTTCACACAATGTCTTCGTCAAAACAGCCCGGGGCACAACAATCTCCCCCCTTTTGACGAAGATAAAACCCTTTGAAAAAATATAAAGATTTGCATGAAAGAACAATTCCTCCTTGTCAAAACAAGCATTTTTTTAACTTCCAACACTTATCAACTCCATTCAAAACAGCAGAAGCAACATGCAAACTTTTTATAACTCCCCCCTTTTGCCAAAACAAGACAGTTTAGAAGCAAGTATCATGATCATGCAAACTTAACTTTATTTCTCCCCCTTTTTGTCAGAGTCAAATAGGGGATTATGAGAAACATGGAAGCAAAGCCTCATATGCACAATTAACTCAATGAGATGCTCATGTAATGCAGGGAATGAACATTCAAGTACATATGCATTCATTATTCTATAGAGTATCAAGCATGTTCTATATGAACAGGTTAGGAATATGCTATAGATCGAGAACATGAGTTTCATGAGCAATAGTAAAAGGGTAGTGCTTACAAGAAATGGTACTACATTACTCATGAAATATGACTGATTCAAAATGTACATTCGCACAATCACTCCCTAGATGTATATGTGAAAAATGAACAATGAAATCTAGACAGTATGGATTTTCAGATTTTCTAAAGAACACAAGTAGGAGCTTTTCCTCCCTACACTTCCATACACCGTGCTCAACTTTTGGTAGCTTCGCACAACTCCAAAATTATTTTCATTTTTTTTTATTTTTGAATAACTAAGATGACTAACCTTTTGACATGAGTCATGCCCTTTGTCTCAGGGGCACTTCTCGGTTACTCGGTATCGTCACTTATGATTATGTGGATAAGACACTTTTTAATACGAGTTTCCTCCTTTATTTCAGGGGGGATTCCCGATTTACTCGATGTCAAACCACACTTATTCACATTTTTGGTGGGGCTGACAGCTTTTTCCTCACGAGTCATGTGATTTCTATGTAGGGGATCAAGAGTCCTAAAATGTGTTGAGTGGAATAGGTGAAATCCTTATTAGTTAGAATCATTAAACTCAAAAGTGCAAATGGTGTGAGAGATTGCATAGAATGTAAGAGATGAATTAGCCTATTCATTGTGATGTCTCCCCCTAAGTGTATGCACATTTACAACAAAAACCTCCCCCTTAATATGTGCAATGTAACAACATGTCAACGTCAAAGTAATTTTATTTAGCAAGGGAGTAAGGTCATAGGAGATATCAAAACTGAAAGGTGTGTAATCTATATACACTCAAGCATGTGTCAAAATGGAAATTTTCAAGTAAGTTGATTACCGGTACGTGGCGGAGAACATAGGTCCAAAGACCATACTCACGCATAAGGAAAGCTTCCAGCTGGACATAATCCAACCTTCGACAATTGACATTTGATATACCGAAAATCATGGCGTTCATGCACACAAGTATGAAGTATATGCATTTATGTACATGCGGATGCGAAAAGATAAAAGTAGTATGAAAATCAACTTGTTATTCACAGTGATATTCGCAAAAAGAATGGTTTGAAATGTAAACTCCATGGAAAGATTCCTTATATGCAAAAGGTAAAGTAGTACGCACAGTCTCATTATGAAAGGTGTAAAGTGTGTATATACAAAGCAAATTCAAAAGATTTAACTATCTAACCTGCACACTCCTAATTCTCTCCTAAGAAAGCAAAACTGATCAGAGTTTAGAGGTTTTGCAAAAATATCAACAAGTTGGTGTTTTGTGTCAACAAAAACTAGCTCAAAATCACCTTTATTAATATGATCTTTTATGAAGTGATGTCTAACCTCAATGTGTTTAGTGCGAGAGTGTTGGACATGATTTTTGGACAGATTTATTGCAGACGTGTTATCACACATGATGGGAGTATTTTTCAAACAAAAACCAAAATCTAACAATTGATGTTGGATCCATAGAACTTGAGCCGCACAACTGCCTGCAGCCACATATTCGGCTTCAGTAGTTGATAAGGCCACACAATGTTGTTTCTTTGAGGCCCATGAAACCATGCAGCCCCCTAGAAACTGACAGTGACCGCTTGTGCTCTTACGATCCATTTTACATCCAGCATAGTCAGAATTAGTGAAAGCATGCAAGTCAAAACAATTATTCTTAGGATACCACAAACCAAGGCCATGAGTTCCGTTCAAATACCTGAAAATTCTTTTCACGGCCGACAAATGAAAATCCCTGGGACAAGATTGATATCTTGCACAGAGACAAACACTAAAATGTATGTCAGGCCTACTAGCAGTCAGATATAACAATGAACCTATCATACCCCTAAAAAGTTTTTGATCAACTTTGTTACCTTTCTCTTCTTCCAATTTCTGTGAGGTGGACATGGGTGTAGCAAATGGTTTGGCAGTTTCCAGTTGAAATTTCTTTACTATTTCTTCTGTGTACTTCTTCTGGTTGATGAAGATGCCATCGTCTAGTTGTTTTATTTGAAGTCCCAAGAAGAAGTTCAGCTCGCCCATCAAGCTCATCTCGAACTCTCCCTGCATGAGTTGAGCAAATTCATCATTCATTTTCAAATCTGAGGCTCCAAAAATTATGTCGTCTACATAAACTTGAACAATTAAAGCATGTTGATCACAAGTCTTTGTAAACAATGTCTGATCTATGTTACGTCATTTGAAGCCATTATCAATAAGAAATGAACTTAAACGATCATACCATGCCCGGGGTGCCTATTTTAATCCATACAGTGCCTTGTCCAATTTGTAGACGTGGTCCGAAAATCTTTCCTCTTCAAAGCCCGGTGGTTGCTCCACATATACTTCTTCCTTGATTACTCCATTGAGGAAGGCACTCTTCACGTCCATTTGAAACAGCTTGATGTTCCTGTGACAAGCATAAGCAAGTAAAATTCGTACAGCTTCTAATCTAGCCACAGGAGCGAAAGATTCATCAAAATCAATGTCGAATTCTTGGGAGTAGCCTTTGGTTACCAACCTTGCCTTATTCCTCACAACCACCCCATCTTCACTAAGTTTGTTTCGGAAAACCCACTTAGTTCCGATTATAGGATGGTTATCAGGCTGGGGCACGAGGAACCACACCTGATTCCTTTGGAATTGGTGTAGTTCTTCTTGCATGGCGAGAACCCAAGAATTAGCATTCAGAGCATCATCTAAAGATTTAGGTTCAATGTTGGAAAGTAAAGCTAAGTTATCATGAATTTCAACTTCCCTCATTGAAGCCCGCGTTCTCACTCCATCATTCACACCATCGATCACATTCTCCAACGGATGGTCCTTGTGCATGGTCCATTGGTGTGGAAGGGTCGGATGTACTTGTTCCACTTATTGCTCTTGCTCCTTTTCTTTTTCCTTCTCTTGATCTTGATTTTCTGCCTCACCTTGTTTGCTTGATTCTCCTTTTTCAATTTCACTCTCACCTGTAATCAAAAAAAGATCGTTATCATTCGACTTTCTCATAGTATATTCATCAACTACTACACGTGGACTCTCCTCGACAACAAGTGTTCTAGTGTTATAAACACGGTAAGCTCTAGATGATAGAGAGTACCCGAGGAAAATCCCTTTATCACTTTTTGCATCAAATTTTTCAAGATTGTCTTTACCATTGTTTAAAATGTAACAAATAGACCTAAATGGCTTAAAATGTGATATGTTGGGTTTCTTACCTTTGTACAGCTCGTAAAGAGTTTTCTTAAGGATCAGTCTTACCATTACTCGATTTATAATGTAGCAGGTGGTGTTAACTGCCTATGCCCATAGATACCATGGAAGACCATTTTCAGCTAGCATGGTTCGCGCCATCTCCACGAGCGTCCTGTTCTTCCTTTCGACCAGTCCGTTCTGTTGCGGGGTCCTAGGTGATGAGAATTGATGTTCGTACCCCTACTTCCTGCAAAATTCATCAAACTCATGATTTTTAAATTCTTTTCTGGGGTCACTTTGAATTTTTCGAATTGAATAACCTTTTTCATTTTGAACTCTTGCACAAAAATCAATGAATTCATTACATGCATCACTCTTATTAGCTAGACACAAAACCCATACATATCGTGAAAAATCATCGACAATCACAAATCCATAAAGCTTCCCTCCAAGACTGCGAGTCCTGGTGGGACCAAACAAATCCAGATGCTACAATTGAAGGGGTTTTTCAGTTGAAACAATGTTTTTGCATTTAAATGACGTTGTGGTTTGTTTTCCTTTATTACATGCTTCACAAACTGTTGAAGTTTCAAATTTTAAACTAGGAAGATCTCTAACTAAGCCATGATGATTCAACTTCCTAATGACATTAAAACTGGCATGCCCAAGGCGACGATGCCACAACCAAACATCTTCATTCTTATTTGCAACTAGACATAAATTTTCAGATGTAATTTCATTAAAGTCAACCTGATAAGTGTTGTTACTCCTCACTCCAATGAATTTGATTTCGTGTGAATTGGCATCAACAATTGTGCAGTGAGAAGACTCAAATACGACCTTGTGACCCTTGTCACAGAGTTGACTTATACTCAACAAGTTATGGTGAAGACCTCTAACAAGTAGAACATCTTTAATGCAATGGTTGAGATCCTTACCAATTCTTCCAATTCCTATTATCTTACCTCTGTCTTGTTCGCCACAAATTACCGTTCCTCCATTTTTCTCTGCTAGGTCTGCAAAAAGTGTTTATTCCCCGTCATGTGCATTGAGCATCCGATGTCCAGGTACCATTTATTCTCTGTCACCTTCATGCAGACCTGCACCAATAAGCAAACGAGCTCATTTTGATTTGAGTACCCAAGCAAGCTTGGGTCCCTTGATGTTAGCATTCACAAAAGTTTCACTATACTTGCTGAAAAATATGTCATCATCATACTTCATTAATTGGCATATGTACATGTCATGCCCTACTCTCCCACAATAAAAACAAGTGGGTCTCTTCCTACCAAAATTTTTCCTGTTATTTACATGTGTAGAAGTATAGGGGAAACGAGAATTAACAGTTTGTGTATCATTGTGTGTGTGTGAACACTGTCCATGATATGGTGAACTCTTAACAGCATAATGAAAAGTATTTTTGTTGCCATGCATGAAATTTAAACTCTTCACAACTTATTTTTCCTTACCTTTCGACATCTTTTCATTAGCATTCTTCATTTCATTCAAATCTGTGATGAGTTTTTCATTTTTCTTCTTCAATTCTTCCTTGACTTTCTCACCTTCAGCCATTTTAACATTCAGTTCTTCCAACTCTTTCTTCAACCTATCATATTTTTCTTGGATTTCATCTTTGATTTTAAAAGCATTTTTCTTTTCCACTTCTAAGCATGTAATTTCATCTTCAAACAAAAGCAACTTTGATTCCAAAGTGTCATTGGCATTTTTGAAATTTTTAACTTGCATTTCAAACAAACTGCATTTCTCACATGAATTAGATGAATGTATTATTTCATGAATCTTCTTCTTCAAGGTTCTATTCTCATTTTTCATTCTTTTGTATTTTTCATCCAATTCCTCATATGCAAGTTCCCATGGTTCATTTGTGATAAACTCTGAGTCAGAGATTACTTGTTCGTTATCGCTCTTGGCCATGAGACACATATTCTTCACCAGTTCTTCAATGTCTTCTTGTTCATCGGACGTAGGCTCATCCTCGTCCTCATCGCTCCACGTTGCTTTCATTGCTTTGGGCTTCTTGCCCTTGATCATTTTTCTTTTCTTTTTCTGCAACTCAGGGCATTCACCTCTCATGTGCCCCATCTTCTTACACTCATAGCACATTACTTCAGCCGCTTTTAGTGGTTCGTTCCTTTGCTTCGGCTGCTTCTTTCCTTTCTTGAAATTTTCACCAAATCTTCTCCTTTGGCGCAGAAATTGTCTAACACTTCTTGTCAACATGGTAACTTCTTCATCGTCTGTGGTTCCCATCGAATCCTCTTGACTTGAGACAATTTCCGGGTATGCTTTCAAAGCGATTGGCTTTTTCTTCTTCGTGTCCTCTTTCATCCTCTTTATGTTAATCTCATAGGCCATTAAAGACCCTATGAGCGCATCCACGGTGAGGGTAGACAAATCCTTCGAATCCTCTATCACGGTTGCCTTGGTGTGCCAGCTTGGTGATAGGGACCTCAGCACTTTCCTTACCAAATCTATTTCTTTAAACTCCCTTCCGAGTGATTTCAACCCATTTGTGATCTCCATGAGACGTGCGAACATCTCGAAGATATTTTCTTCCTCTTTCATATGAAATAGCTCGTAATCTCGGATCAACATGTTCGCTTTCGTTTCCTTGACCTCTGTGGTGCCTTCATAAATTAGCTTGAGCTTGTCCAACATTTCTTTCGCGCTGCTGCACATAGAAACATGGGCATATTCATTCGAGTAAATAACACACTGATTAATATTTAATGCATTAAAATTCACAGTGGCCTTCTTGATACTGTCATCATCCCACATATCCTCATCCGGGTGTAAAATGTACGGACCATTCCTAATGACAGTCCATATTTCATGACTTTGAGCACGTAGAAAGACAGTCATCCTATTCTTCCAATAGGGGTAGTTACTGCCATCAAAGAAAGGTGACCTATGAATAGAATGCCCTTCGGGCATTAACCCCTTGTTAAGACTATTAGCCATTTTTAACACATCTCTCTAAACTGCCAGGTTTCTAGATGAAAACAAAGCCGAGGCTCTGATACCAGTTTATAGGATCATGCCCCAACAGTTACGCTAAAAGCTCGAGCTGGTAGCTAAGGTGGACCGTATTTCCTCATGGCATTGCAGAACCCCACACTATCGTTGTAGAAACCCAAAATTTAAAAATGAGAAATAAAATTTTCAATTTGATTATGTAATTAAAATTTTCATGAAATAATCAAATTTCATTTTTACTATATGAAATAAGCTAGTTTATTGAATTTACTTGAATCAACTAGAAGTAAATAGAGATTAAATACTTTGCACCTTAGATAAATCAATAGTAGGCCCAATAAAAGTCTATGTAATGGATTAGGTTTACAATTGGCCCATTGGATAATGCATAATGGGCTGAATTAATGGTTAAAGGATTCAATAAAGGTTAAATTAACCTTAAATTCGTAACATGTGTTTAATATGATATTTAAGAGATTATAATAACCCCATTTCTAGAAGATTTGACTCAAAAATAGACCCTTACCTACCAGCCACCTTGGACCAGCCATTTTTACACTGAATTCACACTTAAGATGGTCTAAATTAAGAGGAGAAATTGTATTTTTCTTCTAAAACGAGTTCATGGGGTTGGTGGATTTAGGTAAGGAAATTTTGACCCATTTTGCCAAGTTTTGGCTATAAATAGAACCCCATTCGACCCTCAAACCATCCCTGGGAGTTAAGTTTATGCTGCTGCGAAGATTCGTGGAGATTTGAAGGAGGATTTGGAAGATCAAGGGTTTTCTTTATATATTTGGGGATAATCTTAGATCCGTCAAAAGGTAGGTGTCTCTCAGGCTAAACTTCAATTAAATCATGTCATCTTGTTCGTTTTTCTGTCCTCTTTCCATTGATAGCTCATTTATTAAATTCCGTTTTGAAATGAGCAAGTTATGGTCATTTTATTGGAGGTGTATTCCCGTTTTTTTTATCAGGTCTAGAACGCGCTATACCTCAGTAGCGCGTTCTGAACGCGCTGGCCCGACATAGCGCGTTCACAGGGCCCGACATAGCGCGTTCACACAGTGTTTTTCCCGCCACTATGGGGTCAAACATTTTTAAAAAAAATATTACTAGTTTTGTATCAATTCACAACTCAAGTCCACATCCTATGCCCCTTGGGTCCTGACCCAAGGGTGAGTTCTCCAACATATAAAGCTATGCAAGTTTTTGTAACTTCCAATGTGGGACTAAACTTAAGTCACTTTACAATAGGAACTATATCTGTTGGAAGTCCACGTTAATTGTACGTAATTAGTCACCAAAAGTAAGAAAATGTAAGATTAGCATGTTTTAATTCTTACAGCACGTTAAAAATTTATTTTTGTAGAATGAAATTATTTTTACATGTAAAAATCTAATTTTCACCACATTAGTTTATACATACTAAAAATTGTTTCCAACATGTTAAAACTATTTCTAGCATGTTAAAAGTGACTTCCAATATGATAAAATTATTTTATACATACTGAGATAAAAAAATTATTTTCAGCATGATAAAATCTATTTAAAGCTATTTTTGTGCATATAAAACTTAATTTCCTATTAAATAATTAGTAAATTGATGCATGAAAATTACTTCCAGCATGATAAAAATTCTTCTAGTATAGTAAAATTATTCCAGCATGTTAAAATTATTTTTGGCATGTTAGAATTATTTTCAGTGTATTAAAACTATTTTTCAGCATGATAATTCTATTTTCCTATCAAATAATTAGCAAATAAATAGAGAAAAATGATTTTTAGCATGATAAAAATTATGTTGTTATCAGAAAATTTCTGTAATCAGCATGGTAAACTTATCTTATCATCTTATCAGTAAGTTGATTATTTTAGCATGTTAAGTATTAATTTTAGCATGTTAATAATTAATTTTCAGCATGTAAAAATTAAATCCAGCATGAAAAAAATTATTTTTATCATCTTACCAGTAAGGTAACATATGAAAATCATTCACAGCATGTTAATATTATTTTCAGCAAGTTAGAATTATTTTCAACATAAAAAGTTATTTTCATAATAAAATTCTGATTATTATAATAAATCACCGTTTTGGCTAACTAATGCATTTTTAATGAACAAAAACTTCCTGTAAACATGTCTAAACACTTGTAAATCAAATGCACATAAGATTAAACCATGGAATCAAATTAATTCTATTAAACTCTAATTACTTGATTTTCTTCCTACTTACCGTTCATTTTTGAACTCCACGACTTAATGTCGTTAAACATTATGCCTTAAATTGTTATCCACTTTTCTTGCAACTTCTGAAATTGTGTCAAATCTGTGCTTATTACAAACAACATATTCTTGAAAATTCTTGGCCATATACATTAAAGTGGATGTCTAAACGTACTTGGGATCTTCGGATCCATATGACTCAATGCCTGGCATTAATGGGGCCCGGTCTGGTCCTGGGGGGAGCGCCCGAAAGTACTTGTGCCCATGGGAGTTGATTGACCAATGGTGTGGCATTGCACCGAAGTGCATGATAGATTTACTTGATACGGCATTCCACTATTCGTACTTGTTTACTTGTTACTTGTTTACTTGAAAATTACATGAATTACTTGACTTGCGTGAAAATGGCCAATTACATGAAATTCCTTATTTCTTCAAAGTCATTACTTGGAAATTCATCTTGATATCATATCATCTCAATTACTTGGAAATTCTATTCATGTTTATATACTTCCCGATACAAGTTAGAAAGTTGGTTAAATTGCTAACACTTAAAGATTGCCTGGTTCATAGAGATATAAAATCCTACTGAGCTTTTAGCTCACCCTACGTTTTGATTAATTGTTGTAGGAAATGAAATTGAACAAGGGAATGGACAAGAGTGAAAGAGTGTTTTCCTTTTTACTTAGGTTTATGTAGATCAACTAGTGATTTTACAAGAACGTTGTAATTTGGATTTGGAAGTTGTAATTGTCTTTATGGCTTATCAATTAGTGTTGTAAACTTCATTTTGATGGAATAAAAGTATCATTTTCCCGTTCATTTCTGATTTTAAAAATAAAATTGTACATGCTCTGATCGACACGCGTGTTTACGACTCGTCGCGCCCTCGATATTCCGCGTCGGGACGTGACAATCGTGCTATGGGCGGACATGAGGGGCTTTGCACATGGACCCCATAATCCATGCGGCGGGATGGGCTGCCAACGCATCGATGCCCCACGTGGACCCCATAATCCACGTGGAACAGCAAATCCCTAAGGGAGACGCTGGAAAGTCCAACAGACCTTTGCTAGTGGAGAATTAGATGCCACATGCAGTAAGAATTTTTTTCTTGTCATAGTTGTCTTCCTGGAAGTTGGAAAGTAATAGGCTCTATTTGACCTGCATTAGGGTTCTGTGAATAATGCTTTGCAGAGTAGCGCTTTTGTTCTCATGAATCACATCATTCCTGGCACTCCAAATTTCCCACAAACTATACCCAATTACAGCTATCATGAATAGACCAAATAAATATTTTCCTTTAGTTGCTTGAATAGCGTTAGTGATTAAACCCCTAGTTGTAGTACCCCCAATATCTAATCCTTTGGATTGATAGAAAGACCAGCTTGATACTGCCCAGTCACTCTTTGTAAATAAGTGATCATTGTCTTCCTCGGAATGTTCCCGGCAGCATCTGCATTTAGAACACAAGGGAATGCCGGTATCCTGAATGTTTAGATCTGTGGGTAGATAGTTGAAGAAAGCCTTCCAAATAAAGACTGAAATTTTGGTTGGAATCCATTGAGACCAGGTGCGGTTCCAAGTGGGCTACATTTCCAGCGGCTGAGAGGGTTGATAAGTCATCAAATTCTTATATGTTGAGGAGACCGAGCAGTTCCCATTAGCAGAGAGACACCATATGGCTTTATCTGGATAGTGAGTTAGTCTGGTAAATAAAATTTTTCTTTTAATATCAAATGGTAAAGAAGTGTCCATAATCTGAATATCCTCCTGGGTAGAGTTGGTTATGATATCTCTGACAGTCACATTGCAATTGAGTACATTGTCATTGGAGGCATAAGAAGCTAAGCTTCTGTTTCCTAACCAGACATCCTTCCAAAAATTTGTGGTGGCCCCATCTCCTATAATAGTCCTCGTATTCTGCAGAATCAAATTTTTGGCTTGGATCCAACTACCTCTGGTAAATCCCTTCATGGCTTTGAAATTAACATGGTTGAGGTGTCTATTTTGTATGTATTTGGCCCTGAAAAACTCAACCCAGAGAGAGTTTGAATGCATTCCATGCCAAAGCTGGTGCGGACACCAGGGCGATCACGTGACACGTCGGCGAACCGACGGTGCCATACGCGGAGCGCCAAGTGGACTACATCGGCTTCCCATCGAATTGGGGATAATTTGGCTTCCATTTAGACACTTTTTGCATTAAATTTGGGATTGTATTGAAGATTATACATGGGTTTTCATATTGGGCTGGTTGCTAGACCCTTAAAAGGCCAATTGGTTAAAGGCCCTTAAGCATTCCATAAGAAAGGAAAGGCCTTGGACCAATATGAAGAACCCATTAGCCTAGCAAGGCCCAAATGGGCTCCCTTCCTACATGGGCTCTCTAAGTGGGAGAGGCCTCATACTATAATGGGCTACTTTTACTCTTGGGTTCTCAAGATGGAAAGGGACTTAAGCTAGAGTGGATAGGTGGGCTTAAGCCAAGACCACCAAGTGGCCCATTCTAGGCCCAAGAAGGGGGCGCCCCATTTTTTGGCTTATTAGGCTAGATGGTTGATTTGTTTTCTTCTCCAATTACCACATGGGGTATTAGAAGGCTGCTGGTCAATTTTCCAATGGCTGCCACCTAACATTTTACAAGAAATTTAAAGTTAGGTGAGCCACCATTGCCCCTTGTCCCCCCCCTTTCACTATCACATTGTAATGGGTTCTCCCCCTCTCTCATTGTGTATCCCACGCAGCCCCTCCCCTCTATACCTCTTGTAATGCCTATTTAAAGGCTTGTACAATGTGTGTTTAAAGGTTAATGAAAAGATTTTGTGAGAAATTGCATTAAGTGAGTGATTCACTTCTTCCTCCTTGGGTGTGACTCCCAACCCTGTCCTGTGACTGGACAGTATTCAGGTCGTGAGACTCGACCATCTACCCCCATCTTCCTCTTATCTTCTGGCTTCACCTGATTTATCCTTGATACTGATACGAGTTAGCAAGGATTCAGCTTTGGTTTCGTGTCGATCCGAGTTTGTGATCAACAATGGATATTTTTCTCGTGGAGGAACGCAGATCGGTTCCTGAATGCTGCCCAGAATTGAAGATGTCTGTGTTTTAATTCCTGAAGCCCAACCCCGATGCCATCAGAAGTTGGTTTCTAAAGAGAAATCATAGTATTTCAAGTCCTCTTCGCGTTGCCGCTGGTTTCGCCTCGATCCGTGACCGGTGCTGATCGTGACGACAGATCTCGTGGGATCACGCGGGCTGGTCTGAGCAGGTCCGGCTGAGATCTGAGTCGACTTTCAGAGCCTGCCCCACCTTCATCCGGCCAAGATCCATGTGAGAGGTCTTCAGAGTATTTCTTCCTCAGGGCGTTGCCGACGTTCTCCCACAAAGAGCGCCCCGATCCGACATCAGCAACCATTATTTCATATTTTTACCGTGTCGCTGTGCAGTTCTGTGAGCACAAAACTAGAACCTAAGAAGTGTCGTCGCTGCGCCCAGATATGAAAGCATCTGATCACGCCCTTCGGAGTGAAGATACTACATCCAGTCACCGACATTCTCCAACAAACGGCGCTCCGATCGGGCATCGGATCTGGTCGTACCAACCTCTGCAAGCTCGCTGCACAGGGTGACCAGCGCGGGCAGAACCGGATCAGTTTTCCGTCGGCGTACTCGAGCGGCTCCGGCACGCGTTCCTCGCCTCCTGCGAGTGTGGCCCGTCAACCCGGGTTCCAGCAACCCTAAAATTGGCATTTGTAGCCCTATACGTCCCTGCGTGGAGTGGGCATATATTTCTGAAAGTGTAATCTTATTGCATTTGTATATCGGGGTTGTTCGGAAATCGGCCGGGAGTCTTCCCCACGCCTAGGCGTGGAGGTACGTGCTCGTTCCGATCCTTACATTTACTATTTAGTATGCTTTCTATATTGCTGCATTTGTGAGAATAGGGCCGATAGCTAGTTTCAAATTCACCACGATTGTGAGTTGTGAGCGCCCGTTCCGTGGCTCCAATCGAGCATCGAGCGCGAATTAGCACCCTAGGCGACGGTGGTTTCTTAATCGCCACGATCCCCACGTTTCCCTCACAAGGGACGATCGTCGGGCTCAAGAGAGTCGCTGTTGAGAGACGTCTCCACCCGGAGAATACCACGGTGGTCAGCCGCCCGGCTTGCCTTAGTGTGCTAGTGCTGGCCGCACAACGAGTCGGTCGTACGTCTTAGCCCGAGTCGGTCATCCGTCCCGCATCAAATTGGTATCAGAGCGTCGTTCAAGTCTAGGGTCATTCAAGTTCAAGGTTGCATTTGCATTCCTCTACTCGGTATATCAAAAGGTGTGACACGATCGTTAGGTTATGCCTATCGGGAAGGCCGCACACTTGCGCGAGTGGTCTTCGGATCGATTAGCTCCGCCACGTACCGAATAGTGGGTTAAGTCTAGGTTCCTAGTTAGTGCATTCCAACATTGTCATGTCTAAGTGTGTAGTCGAGTCTCATGCCAACTTTGCATTAGTATTTTGGGGTCGTGTCTAGTGTCTTGTCCAAGTGTCGGCATGTCTAACATGTAGTTCTCCAACTTCCCATGGATTCCCGGTCGCCCAGGTGATATGACCGTTGGCCCACCCATGGGCTTGGCAACCATCCTCTCCGCTTCTGTAGGCCTGAAGCCTCAGATTTGTTTGGCTCCAATGACCCGGGCATCTACCTCAAGTGGGAGGCCACCATGAACACCTACTTTGATTTTTATACTATGTCTGAGGCAATACAATTCTCTTTCGCTAAAGAGTGGCTTCTTCATGAGGCTGCCAAGAAGTGGGATTACATCGAAAGAATGAGAGAGGTTAGGGGGAAATGGCCCATCGCGTCATGGTGGGACATGAAGAGAGAGCTTAGGAAGGTCTACGTGCCCCAACCGGTCACCTCCAACCGGCCCCACCCAATCACTTCCAACCAAGTGGGTCCTAGTCGGAGGCAAAGAGCCCCACACGTAGATGAGCCAAGACCCACTCCTCGGACGGTTGACTACGGGCGAGTCCACCATGATATCTCTATTCCAACCCACTCCGTTGCCGAACTTATGCAAATGATTTTGGACCGATTGGATGGGGTGGATATGACACGTACTCCTAGTGACGTACTCCTACACAAACCTAAGGAGGTCATCGCCGATAGTCTTAACCTGGCTCCATCAACGGAGTCCCCAGGCCCTCTCCCCATCATGGTGTATCCTCATTCCTCACCCATGAGAGCTCCATTACCACCACCCTCTACTTCCGAACTCTATTCGGAACCATCTCATTAGGAGCCACCAAAGCCCAAGCCACCCGTATTTCTAACGGGTACACTTTACATAGCCGAGCCACTAGTTAGTTGGCTCAAGGATGGCTTGGTCTCACTTCCCTTCCCATCTATGGACCCTATCCTACCTCTGGTGCCAATCAACTCATTCCATACCACTTTCCGGTCTAGTCACCATGTGGATACATTGGATGACCTTCTTAAAGGGTTAGACCGGCAATTGACTTTTACGCACTTGTTGGCCCCAGGCTTTGACCAACCTATAGGTCGTAGCTTCACACATCCATCCTTAGGGTCTATCACCTCCATGTGCACAGTGGGCCATGTTACCACGGAGGTTCTTCTACTCCTCCCGCTACCGGTCGAGCCCGACTTCACTCCTTTTATCCCGAGGGAGGAGCCCTATCTTCTATACACTATCCCATCTACCACGATGAATGGAGGTGACCATCACCTTCATGAATTTCAATCATGGGACTATGTAATGAAGGAACCAGGGGGTCGCACCTTCTTTGACCCATTCGACCCCTTCTCTAGTGGGCCTCGTGCTCCACCACTTCCCCTCTACTTGGTCAAGGAAGTCCCCTACCACTCTCTTCCCACTCGGGCCAATCAAACTCCACATAGCAATAGGTCCGATTATTAGGAAGCATGGCATGCCTTACCTACATGTAGTGGTGATGAACCTCTTAGACCACCCACACCCACATCTAATAGGAAGCCCTTGCATGCATGGTGTCTTTTTGGGTGTCTAGGAGTACATCATCCTACCTACCTTTGGTTGCATCTAGTGTATGCATGGCACACATTTGGGTGTCCTGGTCCGCCATCATCCATGCGTAGGTCAGACTAGCCATAGGTTTGTCTATGTTCAAGTGTGTGTGTTTGTTTCTATGGTTTATTTTCTTTCATATGGTTTGCATTAAGTCGTGTCAATAAACGGCCAGTCAAAGCACATATAAGGAGGTAGCCGATGCATGCTACATATCTGAGGATTCAAAGGGAGAGTACGTCTAGAGCAGGGTCATACCTGATTGGTTTCCTCCCGGAGACCAAAAGCAACTCTAAGTCCACGATACCCACCCTTTTTGGGTTAAGAAACAAGTGGGTCCGAATGCGTATGATATTGAACTACCGAGCGACTATGGTGTCAATTCGACGTTCCATGTTTCAACTAGTAGCATATTTGAACCCGCGGTGATGCCTCGTGAGTTTTGGGCCTTCTCCTTCTATTGTGAGTGAAACCCCACCCGAGAGTCCACCTCTTCCAGCCTCAACGCATGCATATAGATTGTATACTGGATGAGCAGGGATCACCACAAGGAACGGCGCAAATCCACACGTCCTAGTGCGTTGGCGAGGATGCCCCACGATGACCAACACCTTGATCACATGCGGAGAATGTAAGCTTCGAGACCCTTACTCGGCGGGGTCGAGTTCCTCCCATCCGGGGAGAATTGGTGCGGACACCAGGGCGATCACGTGACACGTCGGCGAACCGACGGTGCCATACGCGGAGTGCCAAGTGGACTACATCGGCTTTCCATCGAATTGGGGATAATTTGGCTTCCATTTGGACACTTTTTGCATTAAATTTGGGATTGTATTGAAGATTATACATGGGTTTTCATATTGGGCTGGTTGCTAGACCCTTAAAAGGCCAATTGGTTAAAGGCCCTTAAGCATTCCATAAGAAAGGAAAGGCCTTGGACCAATATGAAGAACCCATTAGCCTAGCAAGGCCCAAATGGGCTCCCTTCCTACATGGGCTCTCTAAGTGGGAGAGGCCTCATGCTAGAATGGGCTTCTTTTACTCTTGGGTTCTCAAGATGGAAAGGGCCTTAAGCTAGAGTGGATTGGTGGGCTTAAGCCAAGACCACCAAGTGGCCCATTCTAGGCCCAAGAAGGGGGCGCCCCATTTTTTGGCTTATTAGGCTAGATGGTTGATTTATTTTCTTCTCCAATTACCACATGGGATATTAGAAGGCTGCTGGTCAATTTTCCAATGGCTGCCACCTAACATTTTACAAGAAATTCAAAGTTAGGTGAACCACCATTGCCCCTTGTCCCCCCCCTTTCACTATCACATTGTAATGGGTTCTCCCCCTCTCTCATTGTGTATCCCACGCAGCCCCTCCCCTCTATACCTCTTATAATGCCTATTTAAAGGCTTGTACAATGTGTGTTTAAAGGTTAATGAAAAGATTTTGTGAGAAATTGCATTAAGTGAGTGATTCACTTCTTCTTCCTTGGGTGTGACTCCCAACCCTGTCCTGTGACTGGATAGTATTCAGGTCGTGAGACTCGACCATCTACCCCCATCTTCCTCTTATCTTCTGGCTTCACTTGATTTATCCTTGATACAACTGCGAGTTAGCAAGGATTCAGCTTTGGTTTCGTGTCGATCCGAGTTCGTGAGCAACAGTGGCTATTTTTCTCGTGGAGGAACGCAGATCGGTTCCTGAATGCTGCCCAGAATTGAAGATGTCTGTGTTTTAATTCTTGGAGCCCAACCCCGATGCCATCAGAAGTTGGTTTCTAAAGAGAAATCGTAGTATTGCAAGTCCTCTTCTCGTTGCCACTGGTTTCGCCTCGATCCGTGACCGGTGTTGATCGTGACAACAGATCTTGTGGGATCACGCGGGCTGGTCTGAGCAGGTCCGGCTGAGATCTGAGTCGACTTTCAGAGCCTGCCCCACCTTCATCCGTCCAAGATCCGTGTGAGAGGTCTTCAGAGTATTTCTTCCTCAGGGCGTCGCCGACGTTCTCCCACAAAGAGCGCCACGATCCGACATCGGAAACCATTATTTCATATTTTTACCGTGTCGCTGTGCAGTTCTGTGAGCACAAAACCAGAACCTAAGAAGTGTCATCGCTGCGCCCATATCTGAAAGCATCTGATCACGCCCTTCGGAGTGAAGATACTACATCCAGTCGCCGACATTCTCCATCAAACGGCGTCCGATCGGGCATCGGATCTGGTCGTACCAACCTCCGCAAGCTCGCTGCGCAGGGTGACCAGCGCAGGCAGAACCGGATCAGTTTTCCGTCGGCATACCCGAGCGGCTCCGGCACGCGTTCCTCGCCTCCTGCGAGTGTGGCCCGTCAACCCGGGTTCCAGCAACCCCAAAATTGGCATTTGTAGCCCTATACGTCCCTGCGTGGAGTGGGCATATATTTCTAAAAGTGTAATCTTATTGCATTTGTATATCGGGGTTGTTCGGAAATCGGCCGGGAGTCTTCCCCACGCCTAGGCGTGGAGGTACGTGCTCGTTCCGATCCTTGCATTTACTGTTTAGTATGCTTTCTATATTGCTGCGTTTGTGAGAATAGGGCCGATAGCGAGTTTCAAATTCACCGCGATTGTGAGTTGTGAGCGCCCGTTCCGTGGCTCCAATCGAGCACCGAGCGCGAATTAGCACCCTAGGCGACGGTGGTTTCTTAATCGCCGCGATCCCCACGTTTCCCTCACAAGGGACGATCGTCGGGCTCAAGAGAGTCGCTGTTGAGAGACGTCTCCACCCGGAGAATACCACGGTGGTCAGCCGCCCGGCTTGCCTTAGTGTGCTAGTGCTGGCCGCACAACGAGTCGGTCGTACGTCTTAGCCCGAGTCGGTCATCCGTCCCGCATCAAAAGCATTTTCACCCGCAAGGCAATATCCATTTGTCTTAAAGACATAATCCCAAGCCCACCATGGGGGATCGATTTGTAGACTTTTTTCCAAGATCTCCAATGTTTCATGTTTCCATGTTTAGAAGAACCCCAGAAAAAATTTGCAAAGGACCGATCTAATAGCTGGTGGATGCCAGCATGAAGTGGAGTGGATGCTAAAATGTATATAGGAATGGATGTAAGCACATGTTTGATTAATATCAGTCTAGCACCCTGTGATAGAAGTTTAGCATGCCAGCCCTCTATACGCTTTTGGATTGTGGATGTAATACCTGCGAAGTATACTTTTTTGATTCTGCCCAAGGCCAAAGGATATCCCAGATATTTGTGGGGGAAAGATTATCTTGAGAAACCTGTAATATTCTCCAGTCTTCTGTTGAGTGCAGGTTTGCTGTCGTGGGTTTCTCCGAAAGATGGTTTCCGAGTGGACCAAGTGTATGGCCTTGGACTGCGAGTCCAGTCACCCAGCCTGGGGTTGGAGGTTTTCCGCTTTTCCCTAGGATGGGGAATTGATGTTGCGGCTTGTGAGCTACCTTAGGAATCGTGCTTCTGTGTTTTTCGCGTGGGCCGTGTGTGTGGCCTATGGACTGTGAGTCTAATTACCCAGCCTGGGGCTGGAGGGTTTTTCAGTTCCCCTTTTTAAGGGAATGGTCTCAACAGTTGTGAACTGCCTCGTGATTCATCGTGCCGAGATTTCTGACCCTAGGGTTAGAGCAGATTGATGGCATGGCACCGTTCGGTGCAACGGTCTTGACCCCAAGTCTCATGACTCAAGGGCCGTCCAATTTAGTGAGTCTAGAGGACTATCCAGAGTCTAGTGGCTCGGCGCCGCTGGGTTCTTCGCGACTTTTGCGTAGGGTGCGTGTGTGTTTCTCGGAGTTTCTCCTCGGAGAGTGGTCACATTAGTGACTCCCCACTAGTCGTAGCCTTCCGACACGCGTGTGGTCCCACCAGGGAATGGTGATGAGGTTTTACCCAAGAGAGAGTTTTTAGGCTAGTTACTGTAGGGCCCCACGTCTTGCAGCCAGAGTTCGGCTGAGGGGTAAAACCAGTCAGAGAGCTTGACCTGGGACGCATGGTCAGTGTGTGAACAAGTGGTTGGGGGTAGTTGGACCCGCGCTAACGAGCGCGACCCCAGCTAGTTCTTGTTCTGTGTTCCTGGTTACTGTACGGTGTCCTTGTCTCCGCCTGGGGCGTCACAGCGAGACACCTGAGGCTCTGGTGATGCGGGACGGACACGGGGACCGACTCTACGTGGTATGGACCTCGGACTCTAGATGCGGACACGACCAGCAACACATCATGGGAGAGACACTAAGCCTGACACGGAGAGCTCCTATGGGCTATACGTTGCTAACAGAAACGCAAGCTCACTCGTCGTCTCAAGCGAGGGAAACGTGGATCGTGCGCGGTTGAAGAACCGGCAGAGTTCATGGTAGTCAGACTCACTTACGGACTCGGATCGAGTCGCGGGACAGGTCACTCTCACGCTCACAGCGGTGACATAGACACACGGGCTAGGAACCTACACTCTCGACAGCGGCATATGACCGTATACTAGCTAAGCAAGCAAATGCCAAGAAGGTGAGACCGTTACCTCCACGCACCCGGCGTGGCGAAGACAACCCCGGCCGAATCACGGACTCTCGGTTAACAATTATTACAGCAATACACTAAGTCGACCCACTCCACACAGGGAGGTAAAAGGTCACATGTGGGGTCCGGGATTCACGCAACTCGGGTTGACGGACAGCATCTTGATGTCGCCTGGCGGTGCCGAACTCCGCGTTTTCGTGCTTTCCGAACGGCGGCTTCTACGGGCCCGTGGGGCCCACAGACGGCGCTGTCCTCTGGATCTGCGGGGGTGGGACCCACTGTGATGGGGGCCCCTGGTGGTGCGCCTCCATGGACGGCAGTCGGCCGGGAACACCGATCGGGGGTCGATCGGCCCCGATTCCCAACTCTTGAACTAATAACCCACGGATTTTGGTTGCTGTCTTCCGGCGTGCACTCCGACGAAAATGGCCGCTGCGATCAATCCCGACGTCGGATCGCGACGCATGAGCTATCGTTGGAAAGCTCTCTTCAAATGCTTCAATCTAGATCCAGAGAGATCTGCTGGATCTGGTCAGATCAGAACGTTATTGAATTTACAAGTCCCTGTTGTATAGTAACCGAAATCTCAGATCTGCAGGGAACTTGTCTGAGAACCACCATTGACTACCTATTAAACCTCCGATACAGCTCTTGAGCTCTTCATCAAAGTTATGGGATTTTGGACAAGGAAGACGGGGATATTTTTTGTGGACTGATTGGAGGTGGATGTGATTTTTTATGATTTGTTTACTGGAGGGTGGTCGGATCTGGGAATAGGTGGATAGCACTGTAGCTATCTCTGAGATCGATTTTTGAAAAATATGGGATGGCCTCACAAAAATTCAAGAAAATTTGGAGACGGTGGGGTTGATGGATAGAACTCCCAGTAAAAGTGGGAGATCTAACAAAAATCAGAAATAGGTCCGAACACTTGAAACACAGGGCGGGTGGAAATTGAAATAGCAAGCAGATAGATCTGAAAATTAAGGTTGGATGAAAATGAAAAAAAATAAAATGGGATCTTTATGACCAAAAAAAATTTTGGGGACGTTCTTGACACCTTTGGAGCATCCCCTAAAATCCCCAGGTCAATCTGAGCTCGTGGCTGACACAGAGAATTCGTGGAAGCTGCTGTGGTCGGATGATGGCAGAACTCCGACGATCTCGGCGGTGATGCGATGGCTGCTCGTGGCGGCGGCGGCGGCGACCGGAATGATAAGGGGAGGAGTCACACCTCCAGAGGGAAGCCTTCACAGCTTCAAGGGGGAGAGGGAGGAGATAGGAGGGGGGCGCACCAGCCCTTGCTCTTGGAATTTGTTTGATTCAAATGGCATTAATTCATCAAAATGGGAATTACAAGTATTTATGTGTTACATCTCACGTCCATTGTCCACCGTTGGATCTAGGGGATGGGAATGGGTGGCCTGGATTGAGTGTGACACACACACATAAAATACAATAAATAATTAAGGGGGGGCGGCCCTTGGACCAAGGGGAGTGGGCTTGACTTGGTAGGTGGGGTGGGTGGCCAAAATGTGGACTTTCCAAGCCACTTGTCCCCCACTTGGCCCACCCTTCTAGAAGCCTCCATGTGGAAGGTTGACTGACCCCACATGGGACCCTAGGCTGAGGTGGCTCAATGGGATGGGGCCTAGGGGGCCCGTGGGGCCCACAGGGCCCAAATTGCACATAAGCCCCTCTTACAATCAAAATAGCAAACCGAATACAATGAAATAAACGCAAATTACACAAAAATAAAGTGTAACTAAATATGATAAATGGGGAGGCTCAAGGCGGAGTCTCCAGGCTGTCTCTGAGCCAGATGGACGCTGAGGTGGCTCGAGTCGTGCTCCGTGTGCGGTACCGGTGGCTCGGCGTATCACGCCGCTCAACTGCTCGGGTGTCCGCACCATCTGGACTAAGTCGTCAGTAGACGCATCTGGCCTTGCTTCTGGTGGGTAGGTACTCCCATCACGTGAGTCATGACGCTCCTATTTTCGGGTTTCATTTCCCGTCTGTGAGACGTGGTTGCCCCGACTATTTCAGAGAGTGTTCCCGAGGTAGAGATCTAGGGGTTTTTCGGTGAGCATCACCGAAGGTTTTCCCTAGACGGTGTTAGGTCCACGACTACGAGGCCGTGATCGTTTCTTTTGGCAGCGTAGCCAGAGGTTCTCCCGTTAGTTCGGTAGTCCCCCGACTGTGAGATCGAGGCGTGTTTTCCCAGTACAGTAGGAGTAGCTGTAGTGCCGAGTTTTGACCGGTCACCGGTTCGCTGTTCTTGCTGTAGTTGTAGCTGTTTTCCTTTCCACTACCGCCGTTGTTCTCGATTGGGGTTCCGCGGGACCCCTACTGAGCCAGTGACATGAGGCTCACCCCTACTTTTTAGGTGCGACGGTTCTTCTTCGAGGTTTGAGGGTGCTGTGCAGAGGTTCTTAGTTGCCAGCTCCCTGGGCCGAGTGTTCACTCGGTGTTGGGTATGTTCTCTGCCTTAAATTGTACTTTTGTTGGACTGGACTATGCTGTTGTTAGATTATTATTTTTCTATTAATTGTTGAATTATCATGCTTTATTTCCTATTTCTTTGTACCTCCACATTGTTGACACTATGGAATGCTTCGATATCACGTAAGATAGATCTAGAGGGGGGGTGAATAGATCTTCCCCCCAAAATTATACCAACCTAAGCAACAAGTGCGGAATTAAATTTGCTTAAGTGGAACACTCAACACTAAAATCAAAACCACAAAGACAGAAGAATTTTAAGGTGGTTCGATCTCCTCCAGAGATCTACGTCTACCCCACACTCAAACCAAGTGTGGTTTCACTACTAATACACAGCTTCCAAATCGCTGATCCACAGCTTTGGGAACACTTCCCAAAACACGCTGAGCCTTACAGCTCACGCTATCAGATGAATCCTCCTCTACCGCTGAGCCTTACAGCTTATGCTACAGATGCTGACTCACAGCTTGCAGTAACAAGAGTTTAGAAACGAAAAGGAAGAATCAATGAGAAAAAAAATGTAGTTCTTCAGTGTAGAGCAGACTGACGATGGTTATGAACCATACGCTAGGAACAATAGCTAATAACTCTTTACTCACAGCTAAACAAATTTCCTCAGAAACTTTCAGAATTCTTCTTCTCTCACGATCAGTTGGCTCTCACTTTGCACTCTTTTCTTTTTCTTCTCTTGAGATCTGATCTACTCTGCTTTGATCTTCTTTTCTGCTCAATTCACTCTCTATCTGCTATAATCAGGCAATAATGCCTCTTTTATATATGTCAGGCAAAAGGGCGTGTGGACGCCATGTTTCCTGCCTAAACACTTTCGCAGATCTGATCTCCATCTGTCCATGTGTCAATATCGCTGAGCAAGGCACTCCACGTGGCAGAAGTACTGGCTCACTTATTACCTTGGATCATGTGCCAATCATAAGCTTCCTGGAGTCTCGTACCAGCTTCTAACCTTTCTGGGAACACGTGCTTGCTTCAGTTCGAGCTCACGTGCTGCTTACATCCTGTTAATTGGAAGAGAGATATTTCATCAAACATCTTGTAATCAGCCATATGTAATGTGCACAGACATAAAACAAAATATGCACAGACCTCCTAGCGTCAAAACTAAAGATGTGCACAGACCTATGACGTGCAAGTGAGAAAGTGTGCACAGACTTTTATGTGCTTGTATGCAAACGTGCACCGACTGAATACACTATGTGCATCGACTGTTTAAACATCATAGCAAGTGTGCACCGACTTAATTCAGCACACGATAACAACATGCACAGACTTTTTATGTGTGCATAATAAGACCTGCACAGACAGGTGTGTGTATGACCCAAGACTGCACAAACTTCTCATGCACAAAACTGAAACCTGCACAGACCTTAAATGCAGCCACATAACATGTGCACTGACCTAGATATGCTCGGACTCTTATATGCGTAAGACTAGGCATGCACCAACTCTTGTATGCACAAAGCCTAACCGTGCAAACAATGCACCGACTCTAGTGGGACTAAGAATATGCATAGACTTAGATTCAACGTGAACTGGAGCATGCACTGACTTCACAAATGCATAGCGCAAATGTGCATCGACTTGTTATAATGAAAACCATGCACCGACTTGATATACATACTGAAGTAGTATGCACTGACCTTAGTAGGATCGAGGATATGCACCAACTCAGATTCATCGTTAACTGGAGCATGCACTGACTTTATCCACACATGAACAAAAGGATGCACAGACCTTGTGTATGTTTCTAACGAAACATGCACATACCTATAGTGCGTTGTATGCAAAGGCATGCACAGACTTATGTTATGCAACAAACGCAGACCACTGAAATATGCACCGATGCTATATGTTGAATCAACTAGATATGCACTGATGTTGTATGCATTTATCTCAATATGCACAAACACACAAACCATGTTTATCACAAGGCAAGCCTGCGCAGACCTACTTATGACCATCTAATGATACCATCTGATGATTCTGACCTCAACAAAATTCATCAAACTTCACACTGCTACCAGGGTAAAATATGAAATCAACATAGTCAACTCAACTGTTGCCAATCACTCAAAACACAATCAAATCACAACAGTTTTCACACTGCTGATCAGCTCCAGAGGAGGCCCAACACACACTTTTTTTTAGCCCTTCCGAGCCCTCCCGGCTCGTGGGCGGCGGGCTAGGATTTGAATGGTATCGGGTTCTTCCCGGTATCCGGATCTTGGGTCGTCACAAACCATCTATTTGTCACCACTATTCAGCTGGGAGCCGTTGCCTTTGCTCTGCTTTGTGCAGTTCATCTTTTTGCTGGCTTGCAACATGGCTGCGTCGACTCCACTTGAGCTTGCGTCGACGCTGCTTCTAAGCTTTTCAAAGCTGTCAGCGCTGCCACTTATTTTGCACGTATACGGAGCCATTTGTTAGCCTTAGCCAACATTTTTCACCCTTAACCTGGCATTTGTTGTTGTGCCCCTGTGATTTTGATGATAGCAAACACTGTAAGTCACTATGAGTCACCATTATATGATTGCTGAATGATTGCATATAATGATTGCATATGGTCCTTGCATACCCACTGGTCATATATCTCTGTCTAAACTGTAGGCCAATGCATACATTCAGGGTCAGTGCATCCTCCTGATACTATGTCTGTCTACGTTGCATGAAGTCCGTGCATTCCTTATCATTGTGCATTTCAAGGTCAGTGCATTAACTTATGTTTAGCAGACTAGGTCAGTTCACTTCATTGCTTAAGTCAGTGCAGGGTTGATTGTCTAAGGCTAAGGTTCATGCATATCTCAGTTAGGCTGCACAACAAACTCAGTGCATGTTATTGTTCATGTGCATAATGGTCTGTGCATCTTGTCCTTGCACGCTGCCTTACGAATGATAGTCGGTGCAATGTGCACTCCATCCATGAAAAGTCGGTACAGTCCTTGCATTAGGCTGGCATCATGTCGATGCAACCTCTGTACTACATGCTAGCTAAGTCGGTGCAACCTTTGTTGTTGCACGCGACTAAGTCCGTGCATGCTGTATTCTAGGCACAGCAAGGCGGTGCAATCCTCGTTGCTGCACGCGACCAAGTCCGTGCATGCGGAGTCTAGGCTCAATAAAGTCAGTACAATACCTGTCGTCGCACGCATTTGGAGTCTGTGCAACCTTTTTCTCTCGCTCGAACAAAGTCTGTGCTAGATAGGACTTGGCATTTTACGTCAGTACAGTGTGTGTATTTTGCACACACCAAGTCGGTGCATTCAATGCTTATGCACACACGTAGTCTGTGCATCTCTTAACTCTTGCACTGAGCACATAAAGTCTGTGCACATTACTTTGGGTTGGTTGTGATTATCTCGCATACTGCATAGCAAAGTCTATGCACCTGTTGACTCTTGCACGCGCAAAGTCTGTGCAAGACTGCTCTCGGCATTCGTAGTCTGTGCATCTTTTAGCTCTGCACTTGAAACTAGTCTGAGAACTTGTTCCTTGTGTGAACACTGAGTCCGTGCATATGTGCACTTATGACGTATTGAGTTTATGCATGGTTGCCTTAATGTCTCAGCAAGTCTATACAATCTTCACATTTATCTGACGTTTATATGTCTTGACACACTGACAGGTCAACTGCTCGTGACTGTTAAGAAGGGCACGTGATCCAAGGTGGATCGTCCCTGACAGATGACTGCCATGTGGAAGCTATAGGACCCAGATTTGTGACACTTGGCCAAGACATTCCTGAAGCTTCCTGGCGGGAGTGTTCTCTCCACACTCCTAGGGCGAGAGCTCGTGAGTCTTAGACTGAAGGAGTATATAAAATCATTTCCTGCCATCAATACAATCATTCCTAAAGAATTCCTAGAGAAAAAGAGAAGAATAGAAGAACATGAATCGTCTGAGAGCAGAGCAGACCAGAGCAGATGTGAAAGAGAGAAAGCTTGTGAGATCGAAAGAAGAAGAGAGAGAAAGAGAGAGAGTGAAGAGAGAGCTCAAGGAGAAGAAGATAGAAGACTTTGTTGAAGATCAGTTCCACTGGAATCTGGATCAAATCCAATCCAGTCTGCTCCATGGGAGCCACATCTGTGTTGCTATCATTTACAGTTTCCAGTTGGTGTGTTTTCTTATCTTTTGTTTTCTTTTGAACCTTATTTCAAGCTGTTAGTCAGCAGAGCAAGCTGTGTCGCTCAGTGGTTGCAGAGGAGGATTCCTCTAGTTGGCTAAGCTGTATTGCTCAGCGGGTCAAGCTGTTAGGCAGCGGATGGCTAAGCTGTATTGTAACGCCCAGTAATTTTGGAATAAGAAATAAAAATATACATAATGATAAATACATACTCTTATAAGTATATAATAAATAAAATTTATTCAAATAAATAAATGGTCAAGTGATATTCCTTTAGGGTTGCTCAGATCGAACCTGCCTCTGATACCTAGGACAAGAACTAATAAAGGTTAAAGAAATTAATGGGAATAAAATCCCTATATACATACAAATTATTAATGGGTATATGAGGGTTAGTAAATAACAAATATGTTTATATATATAATAAAATATAAATAAATATAATACAACGTAAATAATCAAGGCCAGACTCGGTACACGACCCCCGACATCCTAATGACCTTACCCTTATATTATAATAAATTCAAGAATAACATGTTATTTTTAAGTAAGGCATTTAATGCATAATACCATTTTATTAAGAATCAATAAATCTCGAAGAAAACATCAATTTATATTTTTTAGTAATTTAGCAAATTTAATATTCCACATTTATTACATTATAAAGAGAGGATATATATATATATATATATATATATATATATATATATATATATATATATATTTACGTGTAGACATGGGAGGAACGTATAGACTTGGGAGGAATGTATAGACATGGGGGAATGTATAGACCTTGCATTGTGTAGACTTGCATTGTGTAGACTTAGATGCTTAGGCTTGTGAGTGTATACACTTAGGGAATGTGTGGACTTGTGAGTGTATAGACTCTATGGAATGTGTGGACTTGTGAGTGTATAGACTCTATGGAATGTGTGGACTTGTGAGTGTATAGACTTAGGGAATGTGTAGACTTGTGAGTGTATACACTTAGGGAATGTGTGGACTTGTGAGTGTATAGACTCTATGGAATGTGTGGACTTGTGAGTGTATAGACTTAGGGAATGTGTAGACTTGTGAGTGTATAGACTCTATGGAGTGTGTGGACTTGTGAGTGTATAGACTCAGGGAATGTGTGGACTTGTGAGTGTATAGACTTCAGGAATGTATAGACTTTGGATGAGGGAATGAATGTATAGACTTGAATGAAGGAATGTGTGAACTTGAGGGGGTAGAATGTATAGACTTCAGGAATGTATAGACTTCAGGAATGCAAAGACTTTGACAATATATAGACTTGTGTAATGGAATGTATGTACTTGAATGGATGTATGGGCTTAGGGAACGCAATGTACAGACTTAGAAAATATATAGACATGGGCTATGTATAGAGTTGGAACGTGAGATGCTTGGAGAGTGTATAGACTTGTGTGATGGAATGTATAGACTTGGAGATGTATGGATTTGTGCATTATATAGTTATAGAAATAACAGGGATATATATATACACTATTAATCTTTTGAAGGGCAAGTGAAAATGCAAAAAATGAAATGACGCCAACGTATGCATGCCTCAATTACATAAGAAACGACTTAAGCTAAGTCGTTATTTTATTATAAAATGAATAGTGCCGATTTTTCGACTAAAGAATTTTGGAAAAAATAATTATATGAAAAAATAGAGAAAAATGGAAAATTAATACCCTTAAAATTTCCCATCTAGATCACATCCAGAAAAAAAGATAAAAATTCAGAAAAAAGAGACAAAAGTGAATAGCGCCCAACCATTTAGGCGTCATTTTAGAAAGAAACGACATATGGCATGACGTCAATTCTTTTATGAATGAATAGTGTGAGTGAATAGTGCCACTTTTTGATTTAAAGGAATTTTTAAAAACTAATTATATGGAAAAATTAAGAAACATGGAAAACTATTACCCATAAAATTTCGTAACTAGACCTTATCAAATAAAAAAGATAAAAAATCCTCAAATATAGTAACTAGCATAAGTTAACATGAAATCGTGAATAGCACCCGACGGAAGGGCGTTATTTCTTTAAAAACGACGTGATGCAAGGCGTCAATTAAGAATTAACGACCTAGCCTAAGGCGTTAATTACATTTGAGTTCCGTTCGACCCGGGACATTATCCAGGGTAAGTTTCTGGATTACTACGTGTTAGATAGATTATAGTAAGGACTCTATCAAGGAAATACTACCCTTAATCGAACTCTAACTCTATTAGGGTTCCTAAAAACTCTATAAATACCCTTGTGGTCGACCGTGATCGCTATTTAGCGATCTGGTGTTGCTGTCGTCCGTGAAGAACCTGTAAGTTCTTCTTCCTCTTCTTTTCTGTTATATGAAGAATAATGTTCTTCCTTGCCTCCGGTTAAGAATATGAATAATATTGATGTCTTCATCTTCTTCTTCTTCCTTTTTCTGTAGGTTGTCAAACCCTCGTAGGGATTTCATCAACGTCCTCTTCTCCTGATTCACCGTGAAACTGTTAGATTATACATCACCCTATTTTTTTTCTAGGGCTGTTGGTGCTCTCTCTTCAAGTCCTTCATCACCTCCACGTACCATCAACCAAGAACACAGTCAGGTAGGTTTTCTCAAGGATTGTAACCCAAAGCAACTTATGAAATCATATTAATAACATATATTCATCCATGCATATAGTTTTATTGTGGTTTCGAATGTTTTCTATGAAATTTTAAAGAAACGCCCTTGACCAGGGCGCTAATTTAAAAGAAGCGACCCACACCAGGGCGCTAATTGTAGTTTTGACGCCCTGCCCAGGAGTCGTCAATTTCACCTAATTGTTAATTAACCGTGTTTAAAATTTAATATCCATGAAACTAGAATCTAATATGATGCATGATCATACTTGTTGAATCCTGCTATTTTTCTTGTCCTAACTCTGTAATTTGGTTTCCTGAAATTTTATTATCTAGAAACTCTACTGTTCATATGAAAATTTGATAAATCCTGAAATAACGACCGCCTGTAAGTCGTCTCTTATAAAAGTGACGCTCTGAACCAGGGCGCGAATTTGAAAGTAACGCCCCTGTCCAAGGCGCGTTTTTATTAAATTCCAGAATATAGAAATTTCTGCAAAATAGAAATATATAATGGACGACCGCTGTATAAGTCATCAAATCATAAATAAACGCCCCTGTAGAAGACGTTAATTTGATAAGCAATGACTTAGATTAAGTCGCTATTTTCCTATGTTACTATTTTTCCCGTTTTTCTGTTAACGGAGGGTTCGATATATATATATATATATATATATATATATATATATGTGCAAGTATATTATCGGCACTATATTTCCACTCCGTGAATATAGTCCCATGTTTTCCAATCGTTTATCGTTTACCCACTAACTCTCGGTGACATACAAACTCTCCATTGGACATTCCGTTCCTTTGGACTAGCAAGTTAGTCATTGGGACCTCCGTAAGTCTCCTCGTAGCCTTGGATTCCCTCAAGACCGATTGAGCTGGTTGTACCATAAAAACCTATTACACTATTTTGCCATGTCACTCTATAGAAACATGGTATACCGGCCCTCATGTTATGCTAAGTGGATATCATGAGAATATTCTTAATGGGATGAGGACATCATGTCATTAATATGCTGTTCTTGTGGACCTCAATTCTATATAAAAAGAGTGACCATCTACATATGGGCACTTATTTGTTATGGTACCCGGTTAGGGAACCAATTCCACCCAGTTTATCGACATGTCATGGTTTATATGCTTTGCGTGAATTTTATCGCCAGTATGTCCTTACTCAAGGGCCTTGCCCTTGAATTCCATAAAAATCTTATCTTATCATCTTATTAAAGCTTGTTCTTGAAACTCCTTATTGGCTATAAATTATCGTGGATGTCTAGATCTATCTTTAATGCTGTGCATATAAGGGCCCGATCTGGTCCTAGGAGGAGCACCCAAAAGTACTAGTGCCCATGGGAGTTATATTGATCACGGTGTCTAGCATTGCACCGAAGTACTTTCTCTCTTGATCTTTGACATTCCACACACTCTCTCTCTTTCTCGCGTGCGTGACTTGACTTGCATGACTTTACTAGCGTGGCCCGACACGGGCAAAGTACTTGAATGAAATAGCCAATAATCTATAAAGTCTCTCATGAATACCTTTTGTTTAAGACTCACTTGAAAGTTTTGCACGATGTGTTATTCTATTGTTAGTTTTCACTTGCTCAGTTATTTCTACATGCATAGCCATATTGCATTTACATGTGAAAAATTGTAATTACTTAAACCCATTGCTAGTTCCTGAGATATAATTCCTACTGAGCGTTCGCTCACCCAGTTTATTCCAACATTTTTCAGGTAATCAGGCGGCTAGCGAGACCGAGACTCACATGGGCGGGACAAGTGTGCAAGCGAGCTCCGAAAACTAGTGAACCCGAGTCTTTTGGCTTTCTTGAGTCTAGCGTGGTGTCTTTTATTTAGTTATCTTGGCTAAGTCTGTTAGAGTGTCATTTTCTTTTCTTTCATTGTGATGTAGTTGAGTCTTCAAGTTTTGAAGTTTGAATTTGTAAGAGACTTATATCTGAAATAAGATTTTTTTTATTGTTACTCTAAATCATTTGGTCTCATGCCATTGCTCTTGATCATTCACGACTGTTTAACTGCCACGTTCCGAGCAAACGACACGTTCCGCTGCTATCGGTTCGGGGTGTGACAGAGGTGGTATCAGAGCCTCGGCTTTCACATCCTCAAGTTATTAGGTTCGAATGATAGGTCAAGTATCCTTGTCAGTCATATCAGAGCTTCGGCTTTCATATCCTCCAGTTATTAAGTCCCAAGGATGGGTCATCCTTGTTAGTCATATTAGAGCTTCGGCTTTCATATCCTCCAGTTATTAAGTCCCAAGGATGGGTCATCCTTGTTAGTCATATCGGAGCTTCGGCTTTCACATCCTCAAGTTATTAGGTTTCGGTGATAGGTCAAGTATCCCTGTCAGTCATATTAGAGTTCGGCTTTCAAAATCCTTAGATTGTTAAATCCAAGTTATAGGTTGAGTATCCTTGTCAGTCATCCTATAGGAATTCCGTGAGAGATGGGTAGAACTTGGGGTTAAAGTTATAAAAGAAAGATAAAATATTTACATTTCAATGATATTAATTCTTGAGTAAATAAATTATCTCCCCAATCATCTTTGCAGGAACCTAGATAAAATGGAAGCATCTAAGCCAAGCTTTGTTCATGAGATGATCTTAGTAGATATCTAAGCTTACGCGGACCTTGTCAAGAGAGTTCAAGAGCTAGAGAAAATGGTGGAAGAAAAAGAAAGAGTTGAAGGGAAGGATCGAACAGATGACTCTGAAAAGTTCACCGTTACTCAGAAAAGGATAAATGAAGGTGATATTTCACAAAGGTGTAAGAAATACAAGAAATGTAAGAAGTGTAATAAGGAAGCTTCGGCAGATCGCTCGCAAGATAAGTGTAAATCTTGTGGAAGATATGGTCCCAAATCGAAGGAGTGTTGGTGGAGTTCGGGAGCATGTCTGCGTTGCGGAAGCTTAGATCATAAGATAGCCGAATGTTCTATTTTGACCCAAAAACTTCCAAGAGAAACTCAAGCTGTGGCCGAACTTGCCAAGAAAGAAGTTGTGGAAGGTACCCCTCACCCGTGATCCTAAACTAGCTCTTTTCCATACTTAAGATTTCTTCTATATAAGCTCATAATAAGTTCTCTGTTAGGAATGGAAGATGATGTGAATTTGGGGACCAAATTCTTTTAAGTGGGGGAGGGTGTAACACCCAGTAATTTTGGAATAAGAAATAAAAATATACATAATGATAAATACATACTCTTATAAGTATATAATAAATAAAATTTACTCAAATAAATAAATGGTCAATGATATTCCTTTAGGGTTGCTCAGATCGAACCTGCCTCTGATACCTAGAACAATGACTAATAAAGGTTAAAGAAATTAATGGGAATAAAATCCCTATATACATACAAATTATTAATGGGTATATGAGGGTTAGTAAATAACAAATATGTTTATATATATAATACAATATAAACAAATATAATACAACGTAAATAATCAAGGCCAGACTCGGTACACGACCCCCGACATCCTAATGACCTTACCCTTATATTATAATAAATTCAAGAATAACATGTTATTTTTAAGTAAGGCATTTAATGCATAATACCATTTTATTAAGAATCAATAAATCTCGAAGAAAACATCAATTTATATTTTTTAGTAATTTAGCAAATTTAATATTCCACATTTATTACATTATAAAGGGAGGATATATATATATATATATATATATATATATATATATATATATATATATATTTACGTGTAGACATGGGAGGAACGTATAGACTTGGGAGGACTGTATAGACATGGGGGAATGTATAGACCTTGCATTGTGTAGACTTGCATTGTGTAGACTTAGATGCTTAGGCTTGTGAGTGTATAGACTCAGGGAATGTGTGGACTTGTGAGTGTATAGACTCTATGGAATGTGTGGACTTGTGAGTGTATAGACTTAGGGAATGTGTGGACTTGTGAGTGTATAGACTCTATGGAGTGTGTGGACTTGTGAGTGTATAGACTCAGGGAATGTGTGGACTTGTGAGTGTATAGACTTCAGGAATGTATAGACTTTGGATGAGGGAATGAATGTATAGACTTGAATGAAGGAATGTGTGAACTTGAGGGGGTAGAATGTATAGACTTCAGGAATGTATAGACTTCAGGAATGCAAAGACTTTGACAATGTATAGACTTGTGTAATGGAATGTATGGACTTAGGGAACGCAATGTACAGACTTAGAAAATATATAGACATGGGCTATGTATAGACTTGGAACGCGAGATGCTTGGAGAGTGTATAGACTTGTGTGATGAAATGTATAGACTTGGAGATGTATGGATTTGTGCATTATATAGTTATAGAAATAACAGGGATATATATACACTATTAATCTTTTGAAGGGCAAGTGAAAATACAAAAAATGAAATGACGCCAACGTATGCATGCGTCAATTACATAAGAAACGACTTAAACTAAGTCGTTAGTTTATTATAAAATGAATAGTGCCGATTTTTCGACTAAAGAATTTTGAAAAAAATAATTATATGAAAAAATAGAGAAAAATGGAAAATTAATACCCTTAAAATTTCCGATCTAGATCACATCTAGAAAAAAGATAAAAATTCAGAAAAAAGAGACAAAAGTGAATAGCGCCCAACCATTTAGGCATCATATTAGAAAGAAAGGACATATGGCATGTCGTCAATTCTTTTATGAATGAATAGTGTGAGTGAATAGTGCCACTTTTTGATTTAAAGGAATTTTTAAAAACTATTTATATGGAAAAATCAAGAAACATGGAAAACTATTACCCATAAAATTTCGTAACTAGACCTTATCAAATAAAAAAGATAAAAAATCCTCAAATATAGTAACTAGCATAAGTTAACGTGAAATCGTGAATAGCGCCCGACGGAAGGGCGCTATTTCTTTAAAAACGACGTGATGCAAGGCGTCAATTAAGAATTAACGACCTAGCCTAAGGCGTTAATTACATTTGAGTTCCGTTCGACCCGGGACATTATCCAGGGTAAGTTTCTGGATTACTACGTGTTAGATAGATTATAGTAAGGACTCTATCAAGGAAATACTACCCTTAATCGAACTCTAACTCTATTAGGGTTCCTAAAAACTCTATAAATACCCTTGTGGTCGACCGTGATCGCTATTTGGCGATCTGGTGTTGCTGTCGTCCGTGAAGAACCTGTAAGTTCTTCTTCCTCTTCTTTTCTGTTATATGAAGAATAATGTTCTTCCTTGCCTCCGGTTAAGAATATGAATAATATTGATGTCTTCATCTTCATCTTCTTCCTTTTTCTGTAGGTTGTCAAACCCTCGTAGGGATTTCATCAACGTCCTCTTCTCCTGATTTACCGTGAAACTGTTAGATTATACATCACCCTATTTTTTTTCTAGGGCTGTTGGTGCTCTCTCTTCAAGTCCTTCATCACCTCCACGTACCATCAACCAAGAACACAGTCAGGTAGGTTTTCTCAAGGATTGTAGCCCAAAGCAACTTATGAAATCATATTAATAACATATATTCATCCATGCATATAGTTTTATTGTGGTTTCGAATGTTTTCTATGAAATTTTAAAGAAACGCCCTTGACCAGGGCGCTAATTGTAGTTTTGACGCCCTGCCCAGGAGTCGTCAATTTCACCTAATTATTAATTAACCGTGTTTAAAATTTAATATCTATGAAACTAGAATCTAATATGATGCATGATCATACCTGTTAAATCCTGCTATTTTTCTTGTCCTAACTCTGTAATTTGTTTTCCTGAAATTTTATTATCTAGAAACTCTACTGTTCATATGAAAATTTGATAAATCCTGAAATAACGACCGCCTGTAAGTTGTCTCTTATAAAAGTGACGCCCTGAACGATGGCGCGAATTTGAAAGTAACGCCCCTGTCCAAGGCGCGTTTTTATTAAATTCCAGAACATAGAAATTTCTACAAAATAGAAATATATAATGGACGACCGCTGTATAAGTCGTCAAATCATAAATAAATGCCCCTGTAGAAGGTGTTAATTTGATAAGCAATGACTTAGATTAAGTCGCTATTTTCCTGTGTTACTATTTTTCCCATTTTTTTGTTAATCGAGGGTTCGATATATATATATATATATATATATATATATATATATATATGTGCAAGTATATTATCGACACTATATTTCCACTCCGTGAATATAGTCCCATGTTTTCCAATGGTTTATCGTTTACCCACTAACTCTCGGTGACATACAAGCTCTCCATTGGACATTCCGTTCCTTTGGACTAGCAAGTTAGTCATTGAGACCTCCGTAAGTCTCCTCGTAGCCTTGGATTCCCTCAAGGCCGATTGAGCTGGTTGTACCATAAAAACCTATTACACTATTTTGCCATGTCACTCTATAGAAACATGATATACCGGCCCTCATGTTATGCTAAGTGGATATCATGAGAATATTCTTAATGGGATGAGGACATCATGCCATTAATATGCTGTTCTTGTGGACCTCAATTCTATATAAAAAGAGTGACCATCTACATATGGACACTTATTTGTTATGGTACCCGGTTAGGGAACCAATTCCACCCAGTTTATCGACATGTCATGCTTTATATGCTTTGCGTGAATTTTATCGCCAGTATGTCCTTACTCAAGGGCCTTGCCCTTGAATTCCATAAAAATCTTATCTTATCATCCTATTAAAGCTTGTTCTTGAAACTCCTTATTGGCTATAAATTATCATGGATGTCTAGATCTATCTTTAATCATGTGCATATAAGGGCCCGATCTGATCCTGGGAGGAGCACCCAAAAGTACTAGTGCCCATGGGAGTTATATTGATCACGGTGTCTAGCATTGCACCGAAGTACTTTCTCTCTTGATCTTTGACATTCCACACACTCTCTCTCTTTCTCGCGTGCGTGACTTGACTTGCGTGACTTTACTAGCGTGGCCCGACACGGGCAAAGTACTTGCATGAAATAGCCAATAATCTATAAAGTCTCTCATGAATACCTTTTGTTTAAGACTCACTTGAAAGTTTTGCACGACGTGTTATTCTATTGTTAGTTTTCACTTGCTCAGTTATTTCTACATGCATAGCCATATTGCATTTACATGTGAAAATTTGTAATTACTTAAACCCATTACTAGTTCCTGAGATATAATTCCTACTGAGCGTTCGCTCACCCAGTTTATTCCAACATTTTTCAGGTAATCAGGCGGCTAGCGAGACCGAGACTCACATGGGCGGGACAAGTGTGCAAGCGAGCTCCGGAAACTAGTGAACCCGAGTCTTTTGTCTTTCTTGAGTCTAGCGTGGTGTCTTTTATTTAGATATCTTCGCTAAGTCTGTTAGAGTGTCATTTTCTTTTCTTCCATTGTGATGTAGCTGAGTCTTCAAGTTTTGAAGTTTGAATTTGTAAGAGACTTATATCTGAAATAAGATTTTTTTTATTGTTACTCTAAATCATTTGGTCTCATGCCATTGCTCTTGATCATTCACGACTGTTTAACTGCCACGTTCGAGCAAACGACACGTTCTGCTGCTATCGGTTCGGGGCGTGACATGTATTGCCCAGTGGAAGCAAGCTATGATGCTCAGCGGTTGCAGGCAAGCTGTGATGTTTAAGCTGTGTATCAGCGGGAATCCACACTCTAGTTTGAGTGTGGGGTGGACGTAGGTCTGGAGGACCGAACCACCTAAAAAATCTTATGTCCATCGTTGTTTGATTGCATTGTTGATTCGCTAGATGTATGCCTAGGCTTGATTTCTATTTCTCATCTGGCGAGTTTTCAGTTTGCTCACCGAGCATTTGAATCTGGTCTTGAGAGAATCACCTTCGATTCTTAATTATTGTTACTGGAGAGCTTGACTGTCTTTAATTCCGCATCTTTGATTGTTTCAATCAGTTTTTTAGTTGGGGAAATTTTTTTAGAAGGAGATTTATTCACCCCCCCTCTGTATCCAGGCCTTGAACCTTACAGTTGGTATCAGAGCATACCATCTAGGTCTCATTTGACCCTATCAATTGGTATCAGAGTGGGTCTCTGTGTATTCAGATCCAACGATCTATAGAGGATCCTACTACTTTAGGTGCTACTCTTGTTGCTGTTTATCCGGTTGTGATCGAGGGCCATTGGCACACTGCTCAGTGATTGCTTTGTGCGTTAAAGTTGTTTGTTATCAGTCTTTATGGCTCGTCCCTGTGCTTTTGATGGTTCCAACTTCAGCAAGTGGTTGGGAGGCCTGTGTATATATATTAATTCCATTGATCCAAATCTATGGAATCTCGTATCAAAAGGCCCACATGATTTGCCTCGAAATCAGACTAAGTGGTCCAATGAGGACAGATCAAAAAACTGTGATAATGTCACAGTTCTTGAAATCTTAAGAGATGTAGTGAATATTGACAAATTTCCCTTCGTTCTCAGGTGTACGTCTGGAAAAGAAATCTTGGACAGAATCACTGCTGCAAACAGGGAGCAAGAAGAAAAATGCTTAATGGCCAATCGGAGAGAGAATGATGATGATACAACTTCTCAGGTAAGCTCCAGATTAGAAGAACCTTCGTTTGATGAATTGGTTGTGATGTATGAAGAACTGTTAAAAGTGTCTAAGAAAATGAAATCTGAAAATAAAAGATTGAAGAAAAAGATCGAACAAAGTAAATCTGAATTTTCTTGTGAAGTTTGTCCTACTTTGAAGAAGTCTTATGTTATGTGCCTGGTAGATGTTCATAATAGCAAGGAAAAGATTTCTTCCTTGAAATATGAGAATCAAGAATGCTTAAATAAAATTTCTGAATTGGAAGATCAGCTGAAGACTAAGAACGATGAACATCAAATAAAATTGCAGGAGTTGAATAAGATGAACTGTGAAATGGACAAACTGAAACTTGAAAATGTAGAATTTCAAAAAAATAATGAAAATCTTGAAGCTAGAATAAATGAAATTAATGGGAAAGTTTCACATATTGCGTCTGTAGAGTCAGATTGCAACAAATGCTCTTTTCTAAGAGAACGCAATGAAGAACTCTACAGTGAAAATGAATGGCTAATGAAGTTGATTGCCTCTCTTAAAGAAGAAAACAAAGACTTATTGAATGAGAAAATTAAAGTCGAACAAAGAGAGGAGGAACTAATTGAAAGACTGGATTCTGTATCAGTAGTGAAAAATATGATGAAGAAAATGATAAATTGATAAAAGAAAATGAAAAATTGAAACAATTGAATAATGCTATATCTGAAAGGCTTCTTGCATTAGAAAAGAGAAAATCTGTTGGTATAGAAGAAACTGAAAGACTGTGCAGTCTGGAACAAGAAGTTGAGAAATATAAAATTACAAATAAGGTGCTAAGTGAGTGTCTTAATTGTAGTGAACAGGAGATTGCCAGTTATGAATTACACATTGCTTCCCTAGAAAACAAAATTCATGATCCGAAAAACTCACCATCCAAGTCTGTTGAAAATAAAGGAAAAATGATAGTTGTCATGGAAGGTGAGGATCGTGATTCAAGAAAGGGGATTAGTTGCAATTCTGGTGTTAAGAAAATTATTAGAAATCAGCTATACACCACTTTTATGCAAAGCTCTGATGTAGTTGGTACCTCAAGTCAATCCCCAAAACAAAATAAAAATCTGAAAACACCTCCATCATCAGTATTCCAATTTAAGGCTCAGAGAAATGAAAAACAAACAAACGCCTTGAAAAAGGGTAAACAACTGAAAAAGAATGCTTACATGAATAAATTCAAGGTTGTCCCTGCCTGTGTTGTTAACTCTGCTAGCTCTGTGGAATCTGATGGGTTAATGCATGCTGTTCATAAGTCTGTTACTCATTCGCATGCACATGAAAAGAATGATTCATGCCTTTACCGTGGTAAGCTAGGCCAAGTAATGCATGAATGCAAATTAATGATGGAGGATGAGCATATTTGTGGAACAATGCATTCTAAGAACTCATTCAGTAGAAATCATGCTACTAGGAAATCTGATGATTCGTGTCATTACTGTGGTAGGTATGGTCACCTCATGAATGAATGCTTTATCATGAAACAAGATGATAGGATGCATGCTAAATCCTCTGCAAATCATCATGGCTATTATAGAAACAAATCGGTGTCAAACCAGCATATCATATGCTTCAATTGTAACAAGCATGGTCACAAGGCTATTGAATGCTGGTCAGGATCTCATAGGAATGGGTCTAGAGGAAAGCACATCAGGTGCTTTGAATATGGAAAGCATGGCCATACAGTCCAGGATTGTTGGTATGCTCAGGGAAATTCAATAAAATCCAAATTTGCTAAAATCCCTGTTAAAAGACATGCTCTCGATAAGAGCCTTAACAGAATGAATTCTTCATGCTTTAATTGCGGTAAGCCAGGTCATAAATCTACAAATTACTGGATAAATAAAAATAAGAGACAAAATGTTCATGTAAACAACAGAAACTTTCATGCCAATGCACATAGAATTCATTCTTATGTTGATGTGCATAATAAGGTCAAAAACTCTGTTGGTACATGTAGATACTGTAAAAAATTTAGACATTCAATAGATGACTGTTCTTTGATGAAGTTTGATGACCATCTAGCTAAGAAACTGTTTAGATCACCTGTTGGGAGTAATACAGGACCCAAGGCTGCTTGGGTTCCTGTTGGATCAAAATAATTCAATTTTTGCAGGTGTGCCTTGGAAGCTGATGAATAAAGGGGTTAATAATCCAAGGCACTCAAGAATGAAACCCCCAGGGTTGCACTATTCAGGTCAGTTCTGAGAACCTGTCTTAAATTCTGTTATCTGAAATTGTTTGCTTTAGATGTTTGCACATCATGTTAATCTGTCTGTGCTTGATTGAAATCTTTTGAAAATTTGATTGCTTTCGCATGATGTTCATGCTGCTCATGACCAGTTTCGTTGCATAGTATATATATACAGTGTAATGCATTGCATATCATCTAAATTGAAAAATCTAAAAAGAAATAACTCATTGCATCTAGACAGGGGGAACATTTTAAACTCGCTAGTCGGTCACCTCTTGAACCCTTCCTATCTAGCTATTCATCTCACTTTCCTATTCATGTGTGTTGACTTCATTATTGATTTGAGATTTGAATTGCTTGAAAAACCATCCTGTGTCAGCCTGTCATTGATATCTGAATAAAGAATTTTCTGATGATTGAATAATTGTTTTGCACAGATGAGTGTCATATGCATGCCTTGCATAATGTTTCAAGTTGATCGATGTATGTACTGCACCGAGTTTAAATCAATGCATTTTGTGAACGTAGTCGATGCAGTGTATAAGCATCTACAGTCGATGCAAGTATTGCACTGAGTATAGGTAGTTGCATGTCTTGCATATAGTTCGTGCATCTTGTGTTTAAATAGCATATAGGTCGGTGCATCTTATGTCCATGCTGCATGTAGGTCCGTGCACTTCGTGTCTTTCACATGTCAAGGTC
This sequence comes from Amorphophallus konjac, assembly GCA_022559845.1. Classification (NCBI taxonomy): domain Eukaryota; kingdom Viridiplantae; phylum Streptophyta; class Magnoliopsida; order Alismatales; family Araceae; genus Amorphophallus; species Amorphophallus konjac. Next base: position 182,716,653 of record CM040123.1, on the reverse strand, counting down.
GGTGCATTGTATGCTTCATGCATGATTCAAGTCGGTGCATCATAATGTCAGGGAGAGAGTAGTAATGTCTGAACTTGGTGTATCAAGTAGTCTCTCTCTCTCTGTGATTGCATTGCATGTCTGATCCATGAGCACAAATCATAAAACCATGTGTTAGGCTTTCATTGAATACAATGTATTTAGTCAGGGGGAGTAGATGGTTGTCTTTTAGAAAATTCATTTCATAAATTGACCCATTGCATCCAGACAGGAGGAGCTTTATTGACCTATTAATCCTCTTCAATCTAGACTCTTCCTGTCCAAATATTTGAATTACTCTCTTGCTCCTGTGTATTTCACTCGAATTCTTAACTATCATTACATGACAAGTTGATCTGTCTGTACTCCAGACTCAGCTACCATATTTTGATATGCATAACTTTGATGCTTTCTTCTTGGTTGCTGTTATTTGGACGGCCAGCTTTTCCCACTCACTCACATTCCTTCAAGCTGGTCTGACTGGTTTGGTTCCATGCTGTAAATATCATAGAGTTCTTCTCCCTTGATTAATCATCTGTTGAAATTCTTTGAAAATATGTTCAAATTCTTTCATATCAGAATTCTGTGCTCTGGTGTGGATAAGTTGTTCAGTTGCATTGATTGGACTGATTTGAGAAATCTAGGTTGTGTACCCTGTTTATATGTCTGAAACCTTAGAAGAAACTCCTATCATATAGAGTTAAGAATGTCCACTGATTCAGATTGGTATAAGTCTAATGTATTCTCGGATTTGAATTTGAATGTTTGAAAGTATCTGAATCATAAGGTTTAATAATTCTTAACCACCCATGTCATAAAATATCTAGACTCATTCATCTGAATTCTGAAAATATGAGATCAAGGCTCTTTAGTAGAGATACATAGAGCTAGTATTGTGTTTAAACACTAATCTGAAAAAGGTTGTCTAAGAAGAAAAATAATTTTTAGAGCAATGACCTTGGTCACTGAGAAACTAGGTCCTCTATCAAAGAAATAGAGTAAACCTAAGTCATGAAGTGCCATAGTTATCTCTGGTGGAAAAATGACTGAAAATCTGATAGAGCAATGACATGATTGTGTTGAGTAACTGGAGATTCTGGCCTCTAGTCAAGGTGTCTCCTCATGTAAAAAGATACTTCATTTGCTAACTCTGTTCTCACATCTGAGAGGCAATGTCAGTTATCACACTGAGTAACTGGGTCACTTCACCTAAGACGTGTTGTGCCTCATGTAAAAATGTGTTGATTAACTAAAATTGCTCAAGAAAAATAATGTGCTGATCAAAAGTAAATATTTTGCAAATTCAGTCAACCTCACATTCTAGTAAAGGTGGTTAATCTCAATACTACCATATGTAACTCTCAAAGGAGTCATTGAGATTATTTAAGATGAAAGATGATTGATCTGGAGCATTGCTTGATTAGCTGGTTAATCTTTATTAAAACTTAGTTTCAGATATGAGTAATGAATTTAACTCGACAGATTCAGCTTACATCATGCTTAAACCAGGTGGATAATGTAGGTTAATTCATAACCCCTTATGATAGGAGAGTCTATCCTTACATAGACTTATAACTGTGGTACCTGCTATATAGTAATTTCTTCTGATTAGGTTCACCTCTGACAACTTGATCATCCACATGTTGGTCACTACCTGCTCTGTGACTGTCATATCCTGCTCAATCTCTGCTGAATGATTCTTGAAAAATCATGTGATACTCTTCCAGTGATATCACTCTATCTCTAGCTATCCTTACTGAGTTTACATCACTAGTCTCATTCTCCACACTGTTGGAATCTTCCATCTTGATTTTGTATCCCTAAGAAAATATTCTTGTAATCGGTTCTAGTTCTGTGGGCCTTCCACATGCATTCTTCTGACCATACAAATGTGAGGTGCCACTCCCAATATTACCTTGTTAACTTGAAGCTTTTTGAACTTCAAAATTCCTATGATGGTGGATTCCAGATTGATTCATTGGTCAACCAGAGTTCATCCATGTAGGTACACCCTGTGTCTGATATCACAAGCAATAAAAGGTTTCAAGCAATTTTGACTACATTTCTTGCTTCTCACTGTCATTGTGATTTCTGATTCCACTCATGTTTTCTGGGGGAGAATAGTTTCTATATGCATTAATGTTAGAATCAAAGGGAGAGATTGCATATCCATCATTTCATACTGCTTATATTTCATTCTAAAACTGGTTTCTTTTTGATGAAGTCAAAGGGGGAGAATCGCTTGACATGAGACAGTGTGACTCATAGTGTTGCCATCATCAAAAAGGGGGAGATTGTTGTGCCCCTATGATTTTGATGATAGCAAACACTGTGAGTCACTATGAGTCACCATTATATGATTGGTGAATGATTGCATATGATGATTGCATATGGTCATTGCATACCCACTGGTCATATATCTCTGTCTAAACTGTAGGCCAATGCATACATTCAGGGTCAGTGCATCCTCCTGATACTATGTCTGTCTGTGTTGCATGAAGTCCGTGCATTCCTTATCATTGTGCATTTCAAGGTCAGTGCATTCACTTATGTTCAACAGACTAGGTCAGTTCACTTCATTGCTTAAGTCAGTGCAGGGTTGATTGTCTAAGGCTAAGGTTCATGCATATCTCAGTTAGGCTGCACAACAAACTCAGTGCATGTTATTGTTCATGTGCATAATGGTCTGTGCGTCTTGTCCTTGCACGCTGCCTTATGAATGATAGTCGGTGCAATGTGCACTCCATCCATGAAAAGTCGGTACAGTCCTTGCATTAGGCTGGCATCATGTCGATGCAACCTCTGTACTGCATGCTAGCTAAGTCGGTGCAACCTCTGTTGCTGCACGTGACTAAGTCCGTGCATGTTGTATTCTAGGCGCAGCAAGTCGGTGCAATCCTCGTTGCTGCACACGACCAAGTCCGGTCATGCGGAGTCTAGGCTCAATAAAGTCAGTACAATACCTGTCGTCGCACGCATTTGGAGTCTGTGCAACCTTTTTCTCTCGCTCGAACAAAGTCTGTGCCAGATAGGACTTGGCATTTTACGTCAGTACAGTGTGTGTATTTTGCACACACCAAGTCGGTGCATTCAATGCTTATGCACACACGTAGTCTGTGCATCTCTTAACTCTTGCACTGAGCACATAAAGTCCGTGCACATTACTTTGGGTTGGTTGTGATTATCTCGCATACTGCATAGCAAAGTCTATGCACCTATTGACTCTTGCACGCGCAAAGTCTGTGCAAGACTGCTCTCGGCATTCGTAGTCTGTGCATCTTTTAGCTCTGCACTTGAAAATAGTCTGAGCACTTGTTCCCTGTGTGAACACTGAGTCTGTGCATATGTGCACTTATGACGTATTGAGTTTATGCATGGTTACCTTAATGTCTCAGCAAGTCTATACAATCTCCACATTTATCTGACGTTTATATGTCTTGACACACTGACAGGTCAACTGCTCGTGATTGTTAAGAAGGGCACGTGATCCAAGGTGGATCGTCCCTAACAGATGACTGCCATGTGGAAGCTATAGGACCCAGATTTGTGACACGTGGCCAAGACATTCCTGAAGCTTCCTGGCGGGAGTGTTCTCTCCACACTCCTAGAGCGAGAGCTCGTGAGTCTTAGACTGAAGGAGTATATAGGATCATTTCCTGCCATCAATACAATCATTCCTTAAGAATTCCTGGAGAAAAAGAGAAGTATAGAAGAATAGGAATCGTCTGAGAGCAGAGCAGATCAGAGCAGAAGTGAAAGAGAGAAAGCTTGTGAGATCGAAAGAAGAAGAGAGAGAAAGAGAGAGAGTGAGGAGAGAGCTCGAGGAGAAGAAGATAGAAGACTTTGTTGAAGATCAGTTCCACTGGAATCTAGATCAAATCCAATCTAGTCTGCTCCATGGGAGTCACATCTGTGTTGCTATCGTGTACAGCTTCCAGTTGCTGTGTTTTCTTGTCTTTTATTTTCTTTTGAACCTTATTTCAAGCTGTTAGTCAGCAGAGCAAGCTGTGTCGCTCAGCAGTTGCAGAGGAGGATTCCTCTGGTCGGCTAAGCTGTATTGCTCAGCGGGTCAAGCTGTTAGGCAGCGGATGGCTAAGCTGTATTACCCAGCGGAAGCAAGCTGTGATGCTCAGCAATTGTAGGTAAGCTGTGATACCCAGCGGTTTAAGCTGTGTATCAGTGAGAATCTACACTCTGGTTTGAGTGTGGGGTGTACGTAGGTCTGGAGGACCGAACCACCTAAAAAATCTTATGTCCATCGTGGTTTGATTGCATTGTTGATTCGCTAGATGTATGCCTAGGCTTGATTTCTATTTCTCATCTGGCGAGTTTTCAGTTTGCTCACCGAGCATTTGAATCTGGTCTTGAGAGAATCACCTTGGATTCTTAATTATTGTTATTGGAGAGCTTGACTGTCTTTAATTCCGCATCTTTGATTGTTACAGTAAGTTTTTTAATTGGGGGAAATTTTTTAGAAGGGGATTCATTCACCCCCCCTCTATATCAGGGCCTTGCACCTTACAGTTGGTATCAGAGCATACCATCTAGGTCTCATTTGACCCTATCATTTGTCAGTGATAACATGTGGTCTTGTTTGCTTGGCTACGTCGACTCCATATCACAATGGAGTCGACTCCACTTCAGTAAATTCAAACTTCTGGCCATTGCTTCGATCAAAAACTTTCATGACTTCACAAAAACTCATGTATATTCATGGATTAACATTATCAAAAACATTTGACAGCATCAAAAACATATGAACCTAAAAAATCAAAACATATGAAACTCAAAGAGCAAAAAATGTATGAAACTCAAGGATCAAAAACACATGAAACTCAATGATGACTCATAGTGTTGACATCATCAAAACACAAGGACACAACACTCAACACTTGCCTTAGCTGAAGAGGCCCGGTTACTAAGATCAGGGGTATTTTTCATATTTTTTTCTCATTTTTTTCTTTTTTCTAAACACATGGTGCTGCACATCCTTTCACCGTTTGACACAAACCTCAACACTTATCTTAAGTGAAGAGGCCCGATTACTAAGATCAGTGACATTTTCCATGGTTTATATTTTTTTTATTTTTTTTCGATCTAACTCTTCACTAGGCAGGGCAGAGTATCAGACACCATACCATTAGACATAAAGCTTATCCTACCTGCTTCATTAGTGTGCAAGTGATTTTTTTTTAAGTGCTAAGAGACCTTAGGGGATTCTAAATTAGTTCCCATGACTAGACACTAAAAATCATTCTATCATCCATCTTCATAGTCTTCTCCATTCCAGAGTCTCTTTCATGAGAGCATGAATCATGAAAAACTCAGTTGGGGCTCTCTTTTTTTTTAACAAATTCCGACATCAAGTTGTGTGAGATTTTTTTCAATGATTAGCCTTACTCCCAAACTTGAATAACCTTGTCTTTGATGATATGAACAATATATGAATAGAACAATGTGTACATGAATGCTTGGGAAGGAAAGATACAACATAGGATGTGCAGATATGGTTCTTGCCAGACATCCTCCTGGTGCTACTGCTGACTCCTACAAACACAAAAAAAAATAAAAATGACTTATTGAAGCATTAAAGATGAAACGTTGGATTGTCTCTCAACAAGCGTTAAGTTTAACATTTTTAGCCACAACGTGGCGTAATAACCAACAAGTTGATTTCATGATTGGCCACCGTGTTATCTTATCTTCTTTTAAATTCTAACATTTATGCCATTTGAAGATAAAAGTAAACATGTATGCATTGGGGCTAGAAATATATTGGTTGTTAGCATTATTAATTTTGGCATTGTGATCACATGCTAACCAGATTTCTTTCTTAGAGGTCGTGTAAACATCAATAGCCATGATCCCTGCAAGGTCTGGGTGGAACCTTTGCCCAGTATATACCCATTGGTCCCCTTGTCCTATATCTACCCACCTGACTACCCCTCTATTGACTACTTCCTCCTCGATAACTTGTTCAGGCACCAATGGCTTATGAATAAGATCGACATTATTTGCCACATTCTCCTCAATGATAGCCTCATGCACATTAAGAGCATTAATCAACTGGCCTTCCTGATGGAAAGTTAAAATCAAAGGTGAATATAACTGGTATATCCCCCTCAGGTCTTAGAATGTCATATTGGAGAGGCTTAACTTTTAGGGGAATCAAATTGGAAGGAAGCGTGAGCCCAGAATCTAATTTATCCAATGATTCAAATTTTATAGGACATGGGTCAAGGGTCAGATCAAATGTGAACTTCTCTAATAGGGCCCCTTCATCAAACTCATCAATCGAATGAAGATTATCAATCAAATTATCTAATAATGGGGTGGATAGATTGAATGTAAATTTATCCAACAAGGCCACTTCATCATATTCTTCAAAAGGAGGAGGATATTCAGAATTTGTCTTCATAAAGTCATCAAAATTATTAACCACAGAGCAATCCTCCTCTTCATATATATCCTTAAATGAGTTGTTTGGGTCAATATTCTTCACAGTGATATTCTCAGCCTCAAAACATTCATAGAGTGGGGTGATGATATCAATATGGTCATCATTATCCTTCAATCCACCCCCTAATTTTTTTCGTTCCTTCATCATGGTGTTGCTAGTGCACTCCCCTCCCTCCCACTATTGACATCTTGAGCCAAAATAATAGGCATAATGTAGTGCTCCAGAATTTATGTAATAATTTCTGAGTTATTTATAGAACTTTCTGGAATTTATAAGGGGTAAATAGACTAATAAAAGGATTATTGGATTAATAAGTCATTATAAGGCTCAATTATGTTAAAATAATTAACCTAGCCTATTTAAATAAAATCCAAAAGGTTTAAGAACCAAGCCTATTAAGTTTGGCCCATATTCTAGAAGGTTATTTAGCATATTTACGTATTTTAAGGATAAAATACCATTTTTATGGATAATAATATGGATAATTAACAAAAGAGTTTGATTGATGTTGAACTCTGTGCACGTTGGATGTAGCGGTTTATCGTGTGACCGCCACAGCCATGTACCGCACCAGTCTTGATGCGTTACACCCTGACAATTTCGTGAAAGAAAGAACGAGCAAAAAGATTAGAACCTTGGGATCTTATCTACAAGAGATCGACTTGGGAGAGTTTATAACATTACTAAGGACTCTTAGGGATTAGGTTCTGGTAAATTTAGGACTCTAGAATCGATTTAATCTTCAAAACCCTATAAATAGGACCTAGTTCTGAACTGAGCGACCCTTACTTTTGGCTCGTGAAGAATCAAGGTAAGGAGATATAATTTCGGATAAGTTCTTTAGAAGATTTTATTTAGTATACTTTAGACTAATAGTTCTCCAAATTTTATGCTAGGAGATCAAACAACCAAGGAGATCGAAGCTTCCAAAGTTGCGGGTTCGACCATAGTAACCCAGGATTCAGAGCAAAGGACCCCTGGAGATCAAGAGATTAGGACGTCTAAACAAGGTAATTACAATTCAATCCTTAAGAACTTTTTGTTCACCTCAGTTTCATCTTCATACCCTCAAATTTTCACATCCTTAGGTCAAGAGGCTGAGGAGCTAGAGCAGTGTGAAGTTGCTGGAAACTCACTAGAAAGGGAGAACTAGGGCACGTCTTTCAGACTCAAATTAGAAGTTTGAAGCTCAGATAAAAGGGTAGGTTATCTCATGATTGGCAAAAATATCTTGTTAGGGATAAAAGCCCTCTGATTGTACTTGATTTCATGTTATAGACTATGAATTCCATATTTTAGTGGGTTCATGCATACATACATATTCTTAGCCCTAATCAAAGATCAAAGATACTATCTTGTCAATTCACTGCAACCTATGCATCTAGATGACCTTTACTTCGTTTTGTCATGATTGGGGTAGTTAAATCTTTTCAAAACATGACATGGTTTCAAATCACAGTCTTTTAATTTCTTTATACTGTTAGCAGGGACTCTAACGCATCAAGGTAAGACCGTCACAGTGATCTAACGGCCTTACGATAAGCCGTCACACCCTCTACTGCATCTTAATTACTTTGTTGTCTCTGACGCACCTTAACAGGAGCGTTACATTACTGTAATGACCTCACGATAAACTGTCACAGTCACTGTGACGCACCCATTCTAGGCCGTCAGGGTAACTGTAGACAGAATAGGAAACTAGTTAATTTAACTTATAAATAAGCCTAGTTATCTAAGTTTCGACATGATTTCATGTCTTTAAGATTATCTACTGATTCATGATAGAAATTGCATAATTAAGGTATCTTAAGTTATTTTAAGTTATGTTAATTTCATGTGCCAAAATTATATAGTTTTGTATCTAAATCATGATTTTTCAAAGATGTATTGATGGAGTTTTATCATGATTTCCTATTTTTACACATCCTCTCTATCAATAGAGTCATTTCTTTAAGTACATGGCACATATTCCGGTATGTTGTCCATTAGTTCACTTTGCACTATAGGAACATTATTCTTGGACATGAGGACCTCTCTATTGGATATTCCTTCCAATGGACTAGGAAATCTTGTTTCAAGGTCTCCGTAATTCTCTGCGAACCTAGGATTCTCACTAGGACGCCGAGTTGGTTGTACCATTAAAACCCAAGTGATTAGATTACACTATCGATGTTTCTAGTTATCAGTAGTGTAACGGATCTATATTAGACCGTTAGGTACATGTAACGACCTAATATACGACCGTCACATCCAACTGAGTCTGATTTCTTGGTTCTGGATTCAGACTAATGTAACGGCCCAATACTGGAGCGTCACATCATGTAACGGCCCAGTACACGACCGTCACACTGCTTGAGTATTTTAACCCGAGGTTTGACCAAGGGTTGATATTCCAAGATTTCTAGATGGACTCTTGATGATCTAGAACTTATCATATTGATCAAGAAACCTAATATAATGAATGGAAGATAAAGAACGTACCGTTATGCTGCCGATTTAATTCCATAAGCATAACATAGTATAAGTCATTCTTGATTTCTCATGATTCTTATTAAAGCATTCATTCATTGAATTATTGTTATCAAGAGCTTGTTAGAATTGTACATTCTTGGCCATACTTTATTGTTACATGCGTGAAAAAAGCTTGATTTATACTTGAAGATGCGATCGAGCACTGATTGTGTTCAAGGGCTCTATGCTAGTCCCCTCGGCTGATTGTCGGAAACATACTATTATAAACCATGGGATATGATGCTACTGGCGTCGCATTGTGCTAGGTGTACTTTCTTTATAAATAAGTGAAAATCCACAACACGATACAGCATGATTGATACTTATATATGACTTTCTTGATATTCCACAGAAATTCACGAAGTACTTGCTCATAAGCAAAAGATACTGGAGTGATGATTATGTGGCTTGCTAGTACATTCTCATTACATTCTTGTTCATGAAAGGCCATATCATGTTCTTATAACATTCTTGCTAGTTCATACTTGCTCTCATTCTGTCTTACATACTTTGGTTTAATCGCATGATTGATCGCATTCACATGATTTTACCTTATTCCTCTAGAGCAAAAACGTAATTACTTTAATGATGCCTTCATGTTGATGCGAAGATATCTACTGGACAAGTGTGCTCATTACCTATTTTCATTCTTTTTCAGGAAATGGAAGTGAGTCGGGTTCGGGTTCGGAATGTTCAAGTAGCGGATCCGAGAGTGAATAAAGAATTAGCGAAGACTTAGGAAGTTTATATTGTTTAGATCGAGTCTATGTAATTTCTTATTTCTTGAGTCTAGCATGATGGAAGTTGAATTAGTGGTTGTATTCTAATAATGGATTTGATTATTAATGAAAGTTGAAGTTGAGTAAATATTGTGCGATTACATTCTTATGTATGATTACCTTGCGCTCTAATCGTTCTTGCTCGCAAGAGACTTACCATGCCGGCTGTTCGTGTTCCTCTAGCGAGTCTTCCGCTGTAATAAAGGCTCGGGGCGTGACACATAAGATCATCATCATTATCATTCACGTGTTGAGGAGGTTGGTGTAATATTGAAGGAGGGTCATGGTAAGTAAACCAAGAGTACACGATTTGAGGTTTAGAGTAGTGGCCTGGTGAATCCCTCCTAGTATCGATGTTGCTTTTGAAGTTAAGGTGAGATGAGTTGGGCTGAAGTTGATTACACATGGGCCGCTCGTGGACTTCTTGGGGTTAAAGTTTAGACAAATGGGCTTGGATTGTTTGATCCATCCAAGAAAAAATTGGGTGATTACTCCAACCTAGATTATAATCATCTGAAAAGGCATCACACTTGAGCTGAGAGAACCCTAAACATTTTGGACTTGAGCTTGGATGACTGGTGGGAGTCGGGCTACAGTAGGACACTCACTCACATGGTGAGTCGGACAAGCACAGAAATCGCAGTCTTCCTTGGAAGTTTGGGTTGAACTTTCATATAGACTTGATAAGGGTTGGACAATGGCATTAACATCTATCTTAGAGTCATGCCCTACCCAATTTTCTATCTCACAATGCCCAGCATGTCTGAAAGGTCCTACTGATTATTTATGAGATGAGTTTAAGGCACGATTCATCAAATTTTTACTCAAAATTTTAAACAGATCATAAGCCTCATCTTCACTCTTATTCATGAATGCCCCTCCACAATATGTGTCCACCATTTATCTATCATAGTCAGATAAACCCTCATAAAATGCATACATAACTTGCCATTTGGGCAACCCATGATGTGGACATTGACGTAACAAATCTTTCAGCTTTTCTCAAGATTCATAAATCTACTCTCCCGAAGCTGAGTAAAGCTTATAATCGCCCTTCTCATAATGTTGGTATAGACTATGGGATAAAATCTTTTCAAAAATTCTAATTGCATAACTTCCCAAGTCCTAATGGTCTTTCCAAAACTTCTTAACCAACATTTTGATTTATCTTTCAATGAGAACGGAAATAAGATCAACCTAAGGACATCATCACTGAAGTTCCAGATTTTTACCAGGGAGTAAATTTCTAGAAAGTCATCTAGATGCCTATAAGGATTTTCATTGGGATTCCCATAAAAAGATGGGAGCATTTGGATGATACTAGGGCCAATCTCATAATGATCCACAAGAATGTCAGATAGTTCAATACAAATTGAGGGTTTATAAGTAGAAGGAATAAAGTGTTCCATTATAGGCGCGGGTTTCCTTCCTTGACGAATGGCTATTGATGTTGATCGAAATAAATAAAATCTCAAAAATATTTTTAAAAATTTTAAATTTTATAATTATGTTGATTTTTTATTTTGTTTTCCATTTATTAACCTCATCCTCTTTTTTATTTCTTCTTTTTTGTTGTGTTTTTTTTTATATTTTTTCTTTCTTCTCTTTTTTTGTGTTTTCCCTCTCTTCCTTTTCCCTTATTTTAGATTGAGTTTTTTTTTTGATTAGAAACCCATCACGTTTGTTTGTGATTTTTTTTGATTTTTTTATGCAACGACAAACAAGTTGGCACACAAACAACCTATAGATCTAAGTATACCCTAGATCTACAAGTTGGGTTTCACAAAGTGATTAAGACACAACTTAAGTTCGCCCTCAAATTATTCCACCGGCCAGGTAAGAGGTGGGATAGTGAGAGGCTCCCCCTACTTTCGTAGGGTCCTAATTAAAAATCACTTGCCTGCTTATAGCGTTTGTCGTTGACCTCTAGCCTTAGACACCGGTTTCTAAAAAGAGGACAAAGTCACGTTGCACCAAAAGCACAGTGTGATCCTAAGGCCAATGTCTAATGAAGTTTATTAAGGTTTAGGTAATGCAAGAAATGCTAAGATGGTTGTGGTTTGTGGGCCAAGGAAGGGTGATAAAATCCCCACCTTATGTTATTTAGGAGTAGCGCCCTTAGAGTGTTTTAAAACAATGCAATGCAACAGACAAGTTCAAACAGGGGGTTTAAAATGCAAATGCAAACAATTATTTTCTAAAATAAAAATATGGAACAAAATTAATGCAACCTACATGATGGATGACCTAAAACATGATATGTGGTTTCTAATCTCGGAATGACGTCTTTTATTTACGTTCAAGTATTTTTGATTTTTTTTTGTGAACCTATATAACCAGGAAAATATAAAACTAACGAAATAAAAAATCAAATGAAATGAGGGGACTTAAGGTACTTACTTGGAGCACAGTCCCTCGTTCTTAAGTAAAAAGACATAAAAAGAAAAGGAATAGGGAAGAGAAGGCTTATACTTTATTTGTAGATAATACTTTTTTTTTGATTTTTTCCAACAAGCAACCAAAAGAAAAATTGTTAGTGCCGATTAAATATACAAGAACACAAGATAGTATTTTCAAAAATCATAAGCCTCCCCGGCAACGTAAGCCTCCCCGGTAACGGCGCCAAAATATGATGCGTCGCGATGTCCGTCGTTAAAAGACACGTGGCGACCAATCTCAAAATATTATCGAACTTGTAATAAAAATTAATAACGTAGTACAATGGTGAGTCCGAGTCGAATCCATGGAGAGGTGTTGATTTATGAATTGAAAATCTTGTGTTCTAAGCGGAACACGAATTTAGATGATTATATGCAACTTAAAATAAAAATGACATTAAATAAATCTATCTAATGAAATTTGGAAGGTTTTAGAGAGAGAAAGAAAAGAGGGAGTGGAAGAAGAAGAAAGAGGTGAGGGAGAGGTCTAGAGAGAGAAAATAAAAATACATGATTTTCACTAATTAAAAAGACAATGCTTACAACATGAAGTGTGAAAATAAAAAATACAGTTCCAAATAAAAATAAATCCTAAGTAACACCGAGGAGGATGAGGGACAAGGATATCGCGGCCGTGGTGTCGGGGTGATGTCGTCTCCTTGAGCCTTTTGTCTTCCGCTCAACCCGCAACTGAGGACGCCCATCTTGTGCCGTCTTAGGAGGGGTTAGAGAGAGAGAAGATAGAGAGAGAAAGTAAAGAGATGTAGAGAGAGAAAGAGATGGAGGTGGAGGAGGTTAATATAAGAAATAAAAATTAAAAATGGGAAGAACATGTGCGGTGTGTGCGTGTGTGTGTGAGAAGAGAGAGACAGAGAGAGTGAATAGAGAGGGGGAGGGAGAAATGAGAGAACGAGTTAGAGACGGGGAGTGGAGAAGAGGGAGTGGGATCGACTGTGCGAAGGTGTGTGTGTATGCATATGTGTGTGGTGTGCATAAGAGAGATAGAGAGAGGAAGAGAGAGGGCGAAAAGAGATGATGGAGGAGGGGGGAGGCGGGAAAGAGAGAGGGAGAAAGAGTGGGTGAGTTAGAGAAAGGGGGAGAGAAAGCGAGCTGCGGCAGCGTGTGTGTGTGTGTGCAGAAGAGATGAAGAGGTGAGATCGGAGGGGGGTAGACGTGAGGGGAAGAGAAGAGGTTTGAGAGGTAGAGAAGAAGGAGGAGAAGGGAAGAAGACACCCACGAAGGGGAAGAGAGGAGCAGCCATCCGATGCCGGTGAGGGGAGTTGCAGAAAAAAAAATAGAGAGCGAGAGAGCGAGAGCAAGAGGGAGTGCAGAGAAAGAGGGGGAGAGAGAACGAGAGGGAGAGGAGAAGAGAGAAAGCTTCGGTGACGGGGGAGTAGAAAACATAGAGAGGGGGGGGGAGCTCGCGACGGGAGGAGAGAAGGGAGGAGAAGGGAGAAAACTGATGGTGCCCCTGTTCAGAACAGGGGCGCTGGCCTGTGGGGGGTGAAGGGGAAGCAGAAGAAGGAGAGGGGAGCGGAAGGAGGAGAAAGAAGAGGAAGGAGAAGGAAAAGTGGGGAAGAGAACAGAGGAGAGGAAGGAGGAGAGGGAGAGGAGCAGAAGAGGAACTGGAGGGGGGGGGGGAGAAGAGAGGAGTTCTGAGAGGAAGAGAGGTCCCATTCGAAGGGGAGAGGGGATAGGTTTTGTAGGCAACGCCCCTGCCGACCATGCATGTCACGCCGCTGCCCGCTGCACGCTACCGTTGTCTGCTCAGTTCTCCTGCCAACAGGCCACCTACACTGCGAGCATGCCCCTGCATGCACGCCATTATCTTGCACTCGCCTGGAGCTGCACACCAGCACGCCTGTCGGCCCAAGTTGCCGTGCCACTAATGTGCTACTGCCGTGCGAGCCCATGTTGCCGTCTGCTACCATTGCTAGTGCTGCGTCGGAGCAAGCTGCTGCTCCCCTACTAGCCTGCATGTCTGCTGTTGGAGCAGCCCGCAAGCACGTGCCTACACGCATGGCTGCTTGTTCCGCCGTTTGAACGCCATCGCTTGTTGCCCACACCGCATCCGCCACTGCGAGGCCCATGCGATCCTGCGAACACCTACAGGATACTGTTCACAAGATCGATAAACATGTAAAAAATCATACCTAGGCCCCTAAAAAAAGTTTGAGCAATGAATAAGTGCTTTGCTATTTGTTCCTCTTTTGTTCACACCAAAAATGAATTTGAGAAAAAAAGTAATTATAGCAAAATTTCTTATGAAATAATTTCATTACAATTTAATTATGTAATTTTTCTTTATTTTATTTAAAAAAGGTCTCAAGTCCCATTAATTACAGACAAATCTTCTTTTTGTTTGAGATTGAGATTATCATGTAAAATTGCATAATTAACTTCATTAAAGCCCAAAAAATGATGTGTGTGATATATAGACAATTAAGCACTTATCACACGTCTCTGTCAGAACGTAGTCAGATTGTGCATCGTGATCAGATGAATGCAGTCTATCGTGGGTACGCGTCCAGAATGCATTCTCTGTGACAGTCGCGATCTTAAAAGAAAGTCTATTCTGATAGGAAACCATGAAAACGACGATATCTCATCCAATATAAATCAAAATCCATGCATAACAGTTAATAAAAATTGAAGAAAAAGGTATAAAAATGAACTGGACATGCAAATACACATGATTGCATGATTAATTTGAGTTTAGTATGAGAGAACACCTGCCTTAAGATCATCTTAGGGAAGAAAGGAGAAGAAGAACACGAAACGCCTAAACCTTCAATCCTCCTCCTCGATCTACGTCCTAACATGACCTAGTACGGTCTCTAGCCTCTTCCACAAACTATTACAGTTGGCAAAAAGGGGTTTAGAGTTCTATTTATAGATCTAAGAGACCCAAAGAGTCCTACTTCAACCTATTGCCCAAGGGATAGATTTTACTCCAAAAATTTTGAACTCTATCTAAGTCTAGGGTTGTCAAGAACGACCTTACCCTAATTAGGTTACGGTTTCACAGGGGAACGACCTTATCTAAGTGGATTAGGATTTAGTTAAGATTCAAGGCCCAATTACTTAAGTTTTATCCCATTTAATCTAATTAGAATTTAGATATTTGGGCATTACGAAGTTTTAAGGATTTATTTCATTTTAAGGTCAATTAGATATTTAATATCACCCAATTTAATATTACATTTATTGTAAATTTTATTCAACTCATAATACTTATATTGAAATTATCTTTATTTTGTTCAAAAGATTATATTTATTTAATTATGTATTTTTTAAATCCAGGTTGCTACACTCTCTCCCACTTAAAAGAATTAGGTCATCTAAATTCACATGGCATTTTTTCCAAAATAAAAGTGGGGTACACGACCTAATTCCCAAATAGCTTACGCAAGATTCAAACCCTTAAATACCAACAAATTTTATAAAGTTCTAAAATTACACCATAACCTCCGCAACCAAGCACACTAATTAATAGCTATGTTAGAAGGATAGCAACAAAATCTATGATCTAAAGGAATAAAATAGAACTAGCTTAGGGTTAACGATAAGGGGTACCTCCGACTCTTCCTCCTTCATTAGTAGGCTCAGGCTCTCCCAAAGTTTGAAGTCATCCTTGACACCTCGATCCATTTCGATCTTTAGCATGCATGGGTTGGTTCTTCAGAAGAGGGCAACTTGCTATCTTATGGTCTTTACTCCCGCAACAAAGACATACACCTAGCTTCCACCAATAATCCTCCGATCAATGATTACCCTTACCATAGTACTTACATTTTCCTTCCTTAAACTTCTTACTATTAGGAGATCCATTACTATCGTTAAGTCTTTTCTTGACATTCACATACTTAATTGATAATTCCTTCTCCTTTCTAACTTTAACTTTTTGGGCCATCTCCATGACATCTTCTAGCAATTGGGCTCTTCTAACTATCTCAACATAAGTTTGAATGTCTATCAGCGCCAATTGAGATATAAGTTGAAGCCTTAATCCATTTAAAAATCTCATAGCGCTCATCTTCTTGGTACTAACCAAATGAGACGCATAACGAGCCAACCTCAAAAATTGAGCCTTATACTCGACTACAGGCATGCTCCTTTGTTTAAGTGAAGCAAATTTCGCAACCTTCTTCTCTCGAATCGTTTCCGAAAAATAGTTATCATTGAAATGCTCCAAGAATTCCTCCTGTCAATTGTTTACTGGGACAAATCATTTCCATAGACTCCAACCATGCCCTAACATCTCTTTCTAATTGGAATGCTACCAGGGGAACCTTATCTTGATCCGAACATTGTATTACACGAAATATTCTCTCGATCTCCTTAATCCATTGCTCAGCCTCATCGAGATCGATAGATCCATTAAATCTTGGAGGATTCAATCATTGAAAATTCTTGTGCAGATCCCCAACACCATCATTCCTCCTTCCTAAGTTACTTATTGAAGATCTTGAATTAAACCTTCAACCATCCTTTGCATCTCACGCCATTGAGCACGCTCCGTCGCCATCTTACTAGCTATCTAACTCTTACAAAATAATTTCAAAAGTTAATTATCTATTCCTCTTATAATTTAAATGATTTTTAGCACTTAACCAAATGCTCTACCAAATCTCACTAGGTAGCAATAAAGAACGACAAAGGTTATAGGACCTAATACTCATGGCAACGTATAACTATGGCAAAAAACCTAGGGTTTTAACAAAACCTAAGCTCTAATACCACTTTTGTCACGCCCTCAGCGCAGTAGCAGAAGGAACTCGAGACATGACAATGACCAGTCATGTCAATTAGAGCACCCGAAGACAACAACCACAAGAGACAACTCCAGAAAGACTAAATTTGGACAAAACATAATTTTATTAATAACAAAATTCATTATTACAACTTTTGATGACTCAAATTACAATTTTCTAAACTAAAAGGGAAAATGACACAATTACAAGACTCAAAAAAATAGAAAAGACTCGAGATCATCTAATACTCCGGAAGCACTCGATCACTCTTGCCCTTCCCTATTAGGATGAATTTTGTCTTTATTATTACCTAAAAAATATTAAATAAACACTGAATGAGTAATAAGCTAAGTAGGAATTACATCTCTTTGATCAGGCATTATATAAATAATTAATGTCTTGATCATATGGGATGCCACTACATGTCGAATGGTGCAAAAATCACGAATCAATGTACGAGAAAACTAGACAAGACTAGAGGACAAAATAGAGATCATGAAATAGATCGGTAAAGTCCAAATGTCAAGACTTGCATGGAGATCAATAAGAAAAAGATCCATGAGTCGATAGCAAGATAACAATAAACATTAATGAGTAAATGGTACCCGTGAACATAGCAATATAGAATTGGCCAATTAACAATAGAATTCCAAGAATATAATTTATCCTCTCGGACCAAGAATATCAGTATCAATCAATCATATCAGTCATGTAACAAGAATAATATTTAGTTTAGTAATATCACGTGCAGTTGAATTGCTTAGATCAATCCTGATATTAGTTTGGTACAATGCCACACCACAGTTGTAGTGCCCCAGAATTTACATAATAATTTCTGGATCATTTAGAGAATTTTCTAGAATTTATTAGGAAATTATACAGACTAAATAGATTTATAAATGGATTATTAGATTAATAAGTCATTATAAGGCCCAATTGTGTCAAATAATTAACCTAGTCTATTTGAATAAGATCCAAAAGGTCTAAGGACCAAGCCCATTAAGTTTAGCCCATATTCTAGAAGGTTATGTAGCCTATTCACGTATTTTAAGGATAAATACTATTTTATATATAATTATATTAAATAAATAAATAAAAGACTTTTATTAATTTGAAATTCTGCCCACGTTGTATGTAACGGTCTATCGTACGACCGCCACATGCATGTAACACACCTAGACTGATGCGTTACACCCTGACAGTTCCGTGAATGAATAAACGAGAAAAAAGATTAGAACTTTGGGATCCTATCTGCAAGAGATCGACTTGGAAGAGTTTATAACATTACTAAATACTCTTAGGGATTAGGTTCTGGCAATTAAGGACTCTAAAATCGATCTAATCTTTAAACCCTAGCCAAAACCCTATAAATAGGACCTAGTTCTGAACTGAGCGACCCTTACTTTTGGCTCGTAAAGAATCAATGTAAGGAGATAGAATTTCAGGTAAGTTCTTTAAAATATTTTATTTAGTATACTTTAGACTAATAGTTCTCCAAATTTCATGTTAGGAGATCAAGCAACCAAGGAGATTGAAGCTTCCAAAGTTGCTGGTTCGACCATAGTAACTCAGGATTCAGAGCAAAGGACCCCCGAAGATCAAGAGATTAGGACGTCTAAACGAGGTAATTAGAATTCAATCCTTTAGAACTTTTTGATCACCTTAGTTTCATATTCTTACCCTCAAAATTTCACATCTTTAGGACAAGAGGTTGGAGAGATAGAGCAGCATGAAGTTGCTGGAAAATCGCTGGAAAAGGAGAGCTAGGGCTCGATTTTTAGATTCAAATTAGAATCTTAAAGCCTAGTTAAAAGGTAGGTTATCTCATGATTGGCGAAAAACACCTTGTTAGGGATAAAAACCCTCTGGTTTTGATTGATTTCATGCATCATGAATCATGAATTCCATGTTTTAGTGGGTTCATGCATACATACATATTCTTAGCCCTAATCAAAGATCAAAGATATTATCTTGTCTATTCACTAAAACCCATGCATGTAGTTGGCCCATACTTCGTTTATCGTGCCTAGAATAATTGTAGTATTTTGATTTCCAGGCATGTTATGTTTTCATAAACTTTTTCTTTATTTTACTGCCAGCAGACGATCTGACGCATCAAGGTAAGACCGTCACAATGATATAACGGCCTTACTATAAGCCGTCACACCTTCTTTGGTGTTTGAAGTTCTCTGTTGTCTCTGACGCACCATCGATGGGGCGTTACATTACTGTAACGGCCTCACGATAAACCGTCACAGTCACTGTGATGCACCCATTCTAGACCATCAGGGTAACTGTAGACAGAATAGGAAACTAGTTAATTTAACTTATAAATAAGCCTAGTTATCTAAGTTTTGACCTGATTTCATATCTTTAAGATTATTTACTGATTCATGATAGAAATTGCATAATTTAGGTATCTTAAGTTATTTTAAGTTATGTTAATTTCATGTGACAAAATTCTATAGTTTTGTATCTAAATCATGATTTTTCAAAGATGTATTGACGGAGTTTTATCATGATTTCCTATTATTACACATCCTCTCTATCAATAGAGTCATTTCTTTAAGTACATGGCACATATTCTGATATGTTGTCCATTAGTTCACTTTGCACTATAGGAACATTATTCTTGGACATGAGGACCTCTCTATTGGATATTCCTTCCAATGGAGTAGGAAATCTTGTTGTAAGGCCTCCGTAATTCTCCGCGAGCTTGGGATTCCCACTAGGATGCCGAGTTGGTTGTACCATTAAAACCCAATTGATTAGATTACACTATTGAGATTTCTGGTTATCAGTAGTGTAACGGATCTATATTGGACCGTCAGGCACATGTAACGGCCCAATATACGACCGTCACATTTAACTGAGTCCAATTTCTTGGTTCTGGATTCAGACTAATGTAACGGTCCAATATTGGAGCGTCACATCATGTAACGGCCCAGTACACGACCGTCACACAGCTTGAGTATTTTAACCCGAGGTTTGACCAAGGGTTGATATTCCAAGATTTCTAGATGGACTCTTGATGATCTAGAACTTATCATATTGATCAAGAAACCTAATATAATGAATGGAAGATAAAGAACGTACCGTTATGCTGCCGATTTATTTCCATAAGCATAACATAGTATAAGTCATTCTTGATTTCTCATGATTCTTATTAAAGCATTCATTCATTGAATTATTGTTATCAAGAGCTTGTTGGAATTGTACATTCTTGGCCATACTTTATTGTTACATGCGTGAAAAAGTTTGATTTATACTTGAAGATGCGATCGAGCACTGATTGTGTTCAAGGGCTCTATGCTAGTCCCCTCGACTGATTGTCGGAAACACACTATTATAAATCATGGGATATGATGCTACTGATGTCGCATTGCGCTGGGAGTACTTTCTTTATAAATAAGTGAAAATCCACAACACGATACAACATGATTGATACTTATACATGACTTTCTTGATATTTCACAGAAATTCATGAAGTACTTGCTCATAAGTAAAAGATACTGGAGTGATGATTATGTGGCTTGCTAGTACATTCTCGTTACATTCTTGTTCATGAAAGGCCATATCATGTTCTTATAACATTCTTGCTACTTCATACTTGCTCTCATTCTATCTTACATACTTTGGTTTAATCGCATGATTGATCGCATTCGCATGATTTTACCTTATTCCTCTAGAGCAAAAATATTAATTACTTTAATGATGCCTTCATGTTGATGCGAATATACCTACTGGGCAAGTGTGCTCATTACCTATTTCCATTCTTTTTCAGGTAATGGAAGTGAGTCGGGTTCGGATTCAGAATGTTCAAGTAGTGGATCCGAGAGTGAATAAAGAATGAGCGAAGACTTAGGAAGTTTACATTGTTTAGATCGAGTCTATGTAATTTCTTATTTCTTGAGTCTAGCATGATAGAAGTTAAATTAGTGGTTGTATTCGAATATTGGATTTGATTATTAATGAAAGTTGAAGTTGAGTAAATATTGTGCGATTACATTCTTATGTGTGATTGCCTTGCACTCTGATCGTTCTTACTTGCAAGAGGCTTACCATGCCGGTTATTCGCGTTCCTCGAGCGAGTCTTCCGCTGTAATAAAGGCTCGGGGCGTGACAGTTAAGTTGGTATCAGAGCCTAAGTCTCAGGACTTAGGAAGAAGAGTTATGTCATAGGATAAGTCTAAGGTTTAAGGACCCCTACCTATGAACTAAGGAAGAAATTTCCACACCCATGTGAGAATTGGGTAGAGCCCGGGATAAGATAGTTAATTAGCTTTAAGATTGATTTTCCTTCCAATTCCACGAGAAATAACAAGTTGTTATTTTTCTCTCAGGTACCCTATCATTACCATGGCTCATCGCGTAAATTGGGATGGCATGCAGCAAACAGTTGCTGGCCTCACTCAGGCATTACAAACCATGGCGTAAGCTGGCGCAGGAGCAAGGGCTGGGGATTTACATCGCAACTTTCAGAGCTTAAACCCTCCGCGTTTCTATGGTTCTTCTAATCCAGACGAAGCGGAGAACTGGATAGATGAAAAGAATCGTATCCTTGATGTTATCCAATGCACCGATCAGGAGAAGGTGCGTCTCGCAACCTTTCAACTCAACAAAGATGCCTGTACATGGTGGAAGTCGGTTCCAGCACCTCCGGCCGATGCACCTCATGCATGGGATGGTTTTCTTACCCTATTCCGTGTCAAGTACTTTTCTGAGCATGTAAAAGAGAGAAAGGCTATGGAGTTCGCCGCTCTTTGGCAAGGAATGATGACGGTTGCTGAATATGAACTGTAATTCTCAAGGCTTACACCTTACGCACCGCATCTTATCAGCACCGATTTATTGAAGGCAAATCGGTTCTTGGACGGGTTACGACCCGGTTTCATTCAGCAGCTCGGAACCTAAAACATCCGTACTTATGCGGAAATGGTTCAACGAGCGTATTTGTGTGAAAGGACCTTAGAAAAGGTTGAAAAATTAAAAGGGAAAAGAGAAGAATCCAACCGACGCTCAGATTGGCGTTATAAGAAAGAAAAGTTCAGCATCACGGAGCCCTACAAGAGCCGTGATAGTAAGAACAGATCCATGAATGGGAATGGTGGAAGTTCTCATAAGCAAAAGAAAGTCAAGGAGGAGAAGGAGCAGGTCGCCACAGCTTGCACATTTTGTGAAAAATTCGGCCATTCAGCTGAGGAGTGTTGGAAGCACCTCGGTGCTTGTTTACGTTGTGGAAGCAGGGAGCATCGCATGCCAGATTGCCCCCTTATGAAAGACCAATCGTCTGGTGGAGGGCGTAGGAGGCAGGCTCACCTCAATGCCGTTCTAGAAGAAGAGGAAGCGCCCAGGGATGGTGGACTTCTGGAAGGTACTCTTCAAATTTGTTCTCGTCCTGCATTTGTGCTATTTGACACTGGTGCCTCTCATTCTTTTATCTCCACTACTTTTGTAAAAACATTATCAATTGCATCAGTCCCCTTACCTTCAGATCTCGCTATTTCCACACCCTTAGGTTTTGGAACAAAGCTTACCGACTATTATCCTGATAGCGAAGTGATAGTAGAAGGTCATAATCTCCCCGTAAACTTAGTATGCCTTGACATGAAAGGTTATGATGCCATTTTAGGGGTAGATTAGCTTGTAGATCATGATGCTTATATCAATTGCCGAAATAAGATTATATCCTTTCGAAAGCCCGGTCTTCCAAGAGTCTCTTTTCTTGGCATCAAGTACCAGAAGCATCCTACTATTATATCTTCTCTTCACGCTTGTAAACTTATCTCGCAAGGATGTGAAGCTTTTCTTGCTTCTGTCATTGTTATCGAATCCAAGGAGATTATCTTAGCAGCCATTCCTATTGTAAATGAGTTCCCTGATGTGTTTCCATCCGAGTTACCTAGTTTACCACTCGAGAGGGAAGTGAACTTCACTGTGGAACTCATCCCAGGAGTATCACCTGTTTCTATAGCCCCTTACAGGATGTCCCCCAACTCAAGGAATTAAAAAGACAGTTGCAGGAATTACTAGATAAAGGCTTCATCAGACCTAGCACATCCCCTTGGGGTGCGTCGGTTCTATTTGTCAAGAAAAATGATGGTTCTCTCAGGCTATGCATCGATTACCGGCGACTGAATCAACTCACAATTAAAAACAAGTATCCGTTGCCGCGTATTGATGAGCTCTTCGATCAGCTTTCAGGAGCATAATATTTCTCTAAGATTGACCTCAGATCAGGTTATCATCAGCTTAGAATTAAAGAAGAAGACATTTATAAATCGGCTTTTTGAAGTCGTTATGGCCACTATGAATTTGTGGTAATGCCATTCGGGTTGACTAATGCCCCGACGTCATTCATGCAACTTATGAACAGTGTCTTCCAGCCATATCTGGACCAGTTTATCGTCGTCTTCATTGATGATATCTTGATGTATTCCAAGACAAAGGAGGAACATAAAGAACATTTGAAAATAGCTTTGCAAACACTTGAAGAACATAAACTCTATGCCAAGCTAAATAAATGCGAATTTTGGCTCAAAGAAGTTTCATTCCTCGGCCACATTATTTCAAAAGAAGGTATTGCGGTGGATCCTTCTAAAGTAGAAGCTCTCAAGAATTGGAGCCGACCAACGACCGTATCAGAAGTACGATATTTTCTGGGTCTAGCTGGTTATTATAGAAGATTCATTAAAGATTTTTCAAAGATTGCAGTTCCTTTAACTAGACTCACGAGAAAAGAAAATCCTTTTGTCTGGTCCAAGGAATGTGAGAAGAGTTTCCAAACTCTTAAGAATCATCTTACCACAGCTCCTATTCTATCACTACCGATGGATGGTGGTGGATTCGAAGTATATACGGATGCATCAGGTATTGGCTTAGGATGCGTTCTCATGCAAAATGGAAAAGTAATATGTTATTCTTCAAGACAATTGAAACGTCACGAGGAAAATTATCCTGTGGATGATTTAGAATTAGCAGCTGTCATTTTCACCTTGAAAATTTGGCGTCATTAATTCTATGGAGAAAAGTTTACGGTCTACTCGGACCACAAGAGCCTGAAATATTTATTTTCTCAAAAAGAACTAAATATGAGGCAGAGAAGATGGTTGGAATATCTTAAGGATTTTGATTTTGCTATTCAATATCATCCTGGCAAGGCTAATGCTATAGCAGATGCACTCAGCAGAAAACCAATGGGTATGCTATCAAATCTTATGATTAGTATGACTAATCTTATTCCTCAATTTGCTCAGTTGAACTTAGATATTGACAGGAAGGAAGAAGATTACTTCATGGCTAATATCCGAGCTCAACCTACCTTAATAGAGGATCTAGTCAAGGTGCAAAATGATGATCTTATATTTCTAGAAATTAAGGCTAATATTGAACAACAGCCGGATTTCTCTACTACAGAGGATGGAAGATTGCTATTCAAGGGCCGAGTGTGTGTACTGGATCATGAAGATACGATGAAATTGATCCTAGAAGAAGCTCATAATTCCAAGTACACCATTCATCTAGGTGGTACAAAAATGTATCAAGATCTTAAAAGAAATTTCTGGTGGCCCAACATGAAGAGAGAAATAGTTGATTTCGTGTCTCGCTGTCTCACTTGTCAACAAGTAAAGGAAGAGCATTTTAGACCCGCAGGTAAACTGCATCCTTTGAATATTCCTGTAAGACCCAAAATTCTTTAGAAATTTATTTAGAAAGTTATTTATAATTATTTAGAATTTATTTGAAGTTATTCGAATTAATGAGAATTATCCAAATTAATTAGATTAATTAATTAATTAATAGAATAGGTCATTTTTCAACTATTTTCTAAAAATCCCCAAAAATCACATCTTGTAGAATTAATTTTGTTTAGCAACTTTGTCTTCTACATTTAAGCCTAAGAAAATCATTTATTATGCCGAATTAGTGAACTTAATTTTTCGAACTTAACATTTAACTATTTACGGAATAGTATAAGTAATAATCCGACTACCTTAGAAAAATCTGTAAAAATAGTAAATAGATTTAGGTCGATGTAGATAACAACTTTTCCTTCTGGCATTAGGCCATTGTAAATCCGTGGTAAGATCTATTTAGAGTTTAAACCCAAAAGTGCACACTTTTGACCCATACCTAACCCTTAGTTTAAAACACGAAATTCGACCTCAATACTCGACCAAATGATCTGAAATCAAGGGCAAATGGAAGGCCACAATGTAAGGAACATTTACCCTCAATCAATTTGAGGTAAACCTAGCCCCAAAACGTGCTGCCGACATAGTTTGGTCAAGTCAAGGATTTCGGCGCCGTTTCTAAACACGTAGCTTGCAGCAGCGAATACTCCCAATTCCGAAGGCTCCAGAAGCTCTATGAGCTATCAAAATGAAGCCCTACGAGTCTTCTTTCATTTGGCTGCTGTGGGGTTCGCTGAAGTTTCAGATCTGGAGAGATCTAGCTCGATTTGTGGAGGTGGGTCAGCAGGCCGTTGGCTTTCCTTCATCCTTCTTTGATCCATCGATTGAGGTAGGAATTCTCAACCAAATCTTGATCATGAGTATAGCAAATTGTTCCTCTCATCGAGCTCTATCCATTGGTGGCAAAAGCCCCAATTTTCATTAGGTGTCCGTGGAGAAATCGAGCTTTTTGTGAGGTGCTGTCCAAGTGTTCTTCATCCTAGGGTTTGAGTTTTCTCTCTCCGATTTGAGGTAGGATCTAACAACCAAACTCTAATTAACTTACATGATGTAATCAGCATGTTGTTAGCTTTCATTTAACGTAGGAAGCCCCAAATTTCATTGAGCATACTTGGAGAATTTTGATTTTTAGTAAGAGCATGTCTAGAATTTGATGTATATTATGTTCTTCAAGTAGAAGCTTGATTTTCGGGCTATTTTTGGATTAGATAACTTGATCCACATATGGCTTATAGTATATGGTTGGATTCATCATTAAGTTAGCTTTCTTTTGATATAAAAAGCCCCAAATTCCGTTGTGTATATTGAGAGAAATCTACGTTTTAGTAGACGCATGTCAAGAACTAGGTTCTTCATGTATTCATCATAAATAGGTTGTGATTCGATTGAGTTTTCAGCAAATTTCTTGTTTCAATCTCTTGTTTTATGACCTTAGTATGTATATTAAGAACCCTAGAGCATTTGGTTAAAATCCCAACTCATTTAGACCCCAAATCATTGAGTTTTCATGGTTTACGGAATCACCCGTCGCTTCTGGAAGTGTAGGGGTCGACCCATGGGGTCGACCCATGCACCCAGTGAAGGGGGTCGACCCAATGGGTCGACCCATGAAGCTTTTTTTTTGAGGGGTCGACCCAATGGGTCGACCCACACCCAGGAAGGCTCCTGGAATGCCAGGGGTCGACCCAATGGGTCGACCCATGCCCTGTATGACCCCATTAATGATGTTTTTGACCCGGGGATCAATCCGGATCATTGGGGAATCAATCCATTCAACCTAATCACATTGAAAACTACATTTTTGAGGAACTAATGACCTATTCATGTACCCTTTTTAGTTTCAATTAACATTGGTCCATACATGCAAACTTAGTGTAAAAACACACCGTTTATCATCTTCATTTCAATGCATACAAGATTAAATAGAAACCCACATAATTAGTGGTTAATGGTGTAACTAAATCTCTGTTAATGCATTCTATTTCACTCCTGTGGGAGTTGTTCTTTGCCTTATCATCTTGAATCAGCTTCTTGGCAATTGTCTTAATGCAAATGATAATGGTTAATCATGATATCTTAACTTGGTGATTAGGATTAATATGTTGATTAGCTTGTTTGATTGCTGCTGTTTTACAGTAGCGCAGCACGATTAACTCTTGTTGTGACTTGGTTTCGATCTCCTTGATGATTATACTTACCTTGAAATTCTGGAAATGAATCTCTTTCCTACGTGAAGTTGTTATTGCTACTTAGTTTAAACCTTGGAATTCTGGCCATAAACTGTGGAAGTCTAGATTCGTGGGATCTTTGATCCAAAGAAATCAATGCCTGGCAAACAATTAAGGGCTCGGTCTGGTCCTGGGAAGAGCGCCCGAACACTACGTGTACCCCCGGGGAGGTGAATGACTAGGTGTGGCATTTGGCACCAGTACTTGACATGTGTTAAATCTAGGACTGTCCACTACTCTCACTACTCTCTACATTACTTTCTACTACTTTTCACTTTCCACTCTTCACTGTTCTATACTCTACTTGTGGTTACTTTACTTGCTTATTACTTGGACGTGGAAATGAAATTACATACGTGCTTGACATGACTTGAATTGTCTTGATATGGCCAACTTTTTATCGTTATCTCCTGTAGTAAATTCTTGTCTTACTATTCTATTCATTATATTTCTTGACCTTGCAAGATCTTTGAATTCTGTTTCGTGATATCACCGTTATCTTTTTATTATTTTTATCATTTGTAGCATGACATTTTAAAATGTAATTAAACTGTTAATCACTTATACCTGTCTGTTATTTCCTACTGAGCGTCAGCTCATAGTTGTGTTTTCCCCCCTTTCCAGGCTTTTCAGGTGACGCGCTTACCGATGGGGAAGGGCAGGAGTGATGTCTTGAGTGTATCAGTTCTAGTGTGTTAGTAGTGTGTTATCTTTCTTTAGTTGTGTTTTGGAGAGCTTTTAGTCTCAGTCATGTTATTGAGTTTTAGTGGTTGATTATTCCAGTTGTATTAAGTTGAACTTGAGGTTATTGTATCAGTTGTGGTTTGTTAATGATCATTTAGTATTTCCATCTTGTAGCACTTGTGTATTATTTTAGATTAGTTCTCTCTCTTGCCAGCGTGTCCCTAACTGTACGTCCCGATATTTCCGCCTTGTTCGGGGCGTGACAGTTTAGTTGGTATCAGAGCCTAGGTTTCACATTCCTAGGTTTCCTAAGTTTTAGGTTTTCTTGCATTGCATCCCAATAATCGGTATATCAAAAGGTGTTGTCCGAACGTTAGGCTACGCCTATCGGGAAGGTCGCACACTTGCGCGAGTGGTCTTCGGACCGATTACCTCCGCCAGGTACCGAGTTTTTGGTCGTGTCTAGGTGCATTAGATCCCTAACCTTGTAAAAGTCTAGGACCTGACCTGGTGAGAATGGGTAGAAACTTGGGTTAAGATCGTTTCTTAATCGTGTAATTATTTATCTTGATTAAACCTAAGTAATCTATTTCTCGTGTAGATGGCAGCTGATCGTGCTGAATGGAGGAACCTACAGCGTACGGTGCAAGGCCTTACTCAGGCCCTTCAGCAAGTAGCTCAGGCAGGAGCGGCACCGCATGGCACCGGTGATCTATACCGGAACTTCCGCGGAATGAACCCGCCTAGATTCGCTGGTTCGACTGACCCTGACCAAGCCGAGCACTGGCTAGATGAGATGGGGAGAATCTTTGAAGTTATGCAATGCACCAACCAGGAGCGTGTCCTTTTGTCCACATTTCAACTGGAACATGATGCACGTACTTGGTGGGATTCTATCAAGGCAACTCTCGGTGATCGGCAAGTTATGTGGGAAGAGTTCGAAGAACTCTTCAACAGCAAGTATTTTTCTGATAGAGTGCAAGAGAAGAAAGCGGCAGAGTTCGCGGCCTTGAAACAGCGAGGTTTGTCCGTGGCAGAGTATGAGGCTCAATTTGCACGGCTTTCTCGTTATGCTACTCATCTCATTTCCACCGAGAAGATGAAGGCGAAGCGCTTTCTCAATGGATTGAAGCTTCATTATATCAACCAATTGGCACCGATGGAGATTTCACTTATTCTGAGATGGTAAGGAAAGCGCAAGTTCTAGAGGATACTCTTGAGATGACGGAGAGAATCCGTGGGAAAGGCACCAAGAAAGAATTACCTACGGGTTCCGGGAGTGTCAAACCCGGGTATACCAAGAAGAGGCCTGTTAGTGGACCTGGTTCGTGGAGCGGGTCCGGATCGTGGAAGGGCAAGATGCCGAGGCATGAAGACAAGAAGCCTGGCCCTATTGTTCCATTCAAGGGCGTGTGCAACTATTGTGATCGTCCGGGTCACAAGATAGAGGAGTGCTGGCGCAAGCAAGGCGCCTGTTTGCGATGTGGAAGCAAGGAGCACCGTATCCCCAATTGTCCTCTCATATCGGAACAAGCTACACCGGCAAAACCTCTAGTCTTCAAGAAACCACAAGGCAAGCTTCAAGCTTTACATGAAGATGAAACTGGGATTTCTGATGATGGCGGACTCGTCGAAGGTACCCTTACTATAATCGATAAGCCCGCATTTGCTCTCTTTGATACTGGTGCAACACATTCATTTATTTCTCGGAGATTTGCTAAGTCATTAGTTGTGGAACCTGTTTTGATGAATACTCCGTTAGAGATTTCAACCCCTATTGGCACTAGATCAACAATCCAGTATTTCTATCCTTCTAGTAAGGTTATGATTGGTGAACAGAACTTTCCAGCAGATTTGGTCTGCATGGACATGAAGGATTATGATGTAATCCTAGGAGCAGATTGGTTGGCCAAGTATGAGGCCAATGTTCACTATAGTTCTAGCTTAGTGACTTTTACTGGACATTCTGGTTTATCTTTTACGGGAGTCAAGCACCATAACTCCGTACCGCTCATCTCGGCTCTTCGAGCTGATAAGCTTTTGAGGCATGGGTGTGAGGCTTTTCTAGCCTTTGTTTGTGCAACTCCTGAGCAGCAGATGGAGATCAAGGACATTCCTGTTGTCCGAGATTTTCCTGATGTCTTTCTAGAAGAACTACCAGGACTTCCGCCTGAGCGGGAAGTTATCTTTTCTATTGATCTTATTCCTGGCACAGCTCCTATTTCTAAGGCTCCTTATCGTATGTCTCCTACGGAACTGAGGGAACTGAAGCAGCAACTGATGGAATTACTTGAGAAGGGTTTTATTCGTCCTAGTACTTCTCCGTGGGGATCTCCTGTACTATTTGTCAGGAAGAAAGATGGTTCGATGAGGCTGTGCATTGATTATCGGTAATTAAACTAGCAGACTGTCAAGAACAAATATCCCTTGCCGAGGATTGACGAGTTATTTGACCAGATAGCGGGAGCTCAATATTTCTCTAAGATCGATCTTCGATCTGGATATCATCAGTTGCGGATTAAGGAAGAGGATATTTATAAAACGGCTTTCCGCAGCAGGTATGGTCATTTTGAGTTTGTCGTTATGCCTTTTGGTCTAACGAATGCACCAGCGGCTTTCATGCAGTTGATGAACGATGTATTTCGGCCCTATCTTGATCAATGGGTCATGGTCTTTATTGATGACATCCTGATTTATTCTAAGAATGAGGAGGAACATGCTGAACATCTGAGAATGGCATTGCAATTGTTGAGAGAGCATCAACTATATGCTAAGTTCAGTAAGTGTGAATTCTGGCTGCAAGAGGTGTCCTTTCTAAGACATATCATTACGAAGAACGGTATTTCTGTTGATCCTTCGAAGGTTGAGGCAGTGAAGAATTGGGAACAGCCTACCAGTGTGACAGAAGTTAGAAGTTTTCTAGGCCTGGCAGGTTATTATCGAAGATTTATTCAAGATTTCTCCAAGATTGCAGTACCTATGACAAGATTAACCCGCAAAGAGAATAAGTTTGATTGGTCAGATGATTGTCAGCGAAGCTTTCAGACTCTAAAGGAGTGTTTGACTACTGCACCTGTTTTGGCTTTACCTTCTGGTGAAGGAGGATTTGTTGTTTATACTGATGCATCAGGTATTGGCTTAGGCTGTGTACTCATGCAGCATGGGAAGGTGATTGCCTATTCCTCTAGACAATTGAGGAAGCACGAAGATAATTATCCTGTTCATGATTTGGAACTTGCTGCAGTCGTGTTTGCTTTGAAGATATGGAGGCATTACTTGTATGGAGAAACCTTTACAGTGTTCTCAGATCATAAGAGTTTGAAGTATTTATTTTCTCAGAAGGAACTCAACATGAGGCA
Organism: Amorphophallus konjac; assembly: GCA_022559845.1. NCBI lineage: Eukaryota > Viridiplantae > Streptophyta > Magnoliopsida > Alismatales > Araceae > Amorphophallus > Amorphophallus konjac. Next base: position 182,685,728 of record CM040123.1, on the reverse strand, counting down.
GCGGAGATGGTTGGAGTACTTGAAAGACTTCGACTTCTCGATTGAGTATCATCCTGGCAAAGATAATGTTGTGGCAGATGCATTAAGCCGGAAGCCGGTAGCTAGATTGTCAAGTCTCATGTTACAAGAATGGAGGTTGTTGGAATAATTATCTAGTCTGGATCTTAATATTGACAATGATCGGATCTTGATTGCTCAGATTCAACTTAAACCTGAATTATTGATAGAGATCAAGTCCTTGCAAGATAATGACCCCGAGTTGGTAGAGATCAAGGGAAGCTTGAGCAGCAGACCTGACTTCATGTTGGCCGATGATGGTAGATTATTATTTAAAGGCAGAACTTGTGTTCCGGATGAGGCTACAATAAAGAACAAAATTCTTGAGGAAGCTCATAGATCCAGATATACCATTCATCCTGGAGGCACTAAGATGTACCGAGATTTGAAAAGGTCCTTTTGGTGGCCGAATATGAAAAGAGAAGTTGCAGATTTTGTGAGCAGATGTTTGGTATGTCAGCAAGTTAAGGCCGAACATTTCAGACCAGCAGGGAAATTGAAACCACTCGACATACCCCAATGGAAGTGGGAAAGCATTGGCATGGATTTCATTATGGGTCTACCTAGGACTCGTGGTGGATTTGATGCGATATGGGTGATTGTCGATCGATTGACAAAGTCGGCTCATTTCTTACCAATTAAGTCCAAGTGGACGATTGATGTATTGGCTGCCTTGTATATAAAGGAAGTGGTGAGATTGCATGGTATCCCAGTGAATATACTATCTGATCGAGACCCCAGATTTACTTCACATTTCTGGAAGGGACTGCAAGAGTCTTTGGGTACTCGTCTGAATTTCAGTACTGCTTTTCATCCACAGACAGATGGACAGACTGAAAGAACCAATCAGATAGTGGAAGATATGTTGCGAGCTTGCATGATTGATTTCGGTGGTAATTGGAGTGAGCATTTGGCATTAATTGAATTCGCTTACAATAACAGCTATCAGTCTAGCATTCAGATGGCTCCTTTTGAAGCACTATATGGTAGAAGTTGTCGTTCCCCATTGTGTTGGGACGAGGTAGGTGAGAAACAGTGGCTTGGACCAGATCTTGTTTCGGAATCATCACAGAACATCCGTGTTATCCGAGACCGGTTACAAGTAGCCCAGTCAAGACAGAAGAGTTATGCCGACAACAGGAGAAGAGCATTGGAATTTCAAGTTGGCGAGCATGTATTCTTAAAGGTCTCTCCAACGAGAGGGATCCGAAGATTTGGCATTCATGGCAAGCTGAGTCCGAGGTACATTGGTCCATTCGAGATTCTAGATAGAGTGGGAGAGGTGGCATACAGACTGGCTTTACCACCGCATTTGTCTGGTGTACATAATGTTTTCCATGTGTCTATGTTGCGGAAATATGTGTACGATCCCACTCATATCATTCAGTAGGTGGATTTTGAACTGAAGGAAGATTTGACATATGAGGAAAGACCTGTCAAGATTCTGGACCGGAAGCAACAGTAACTCCGGAATCGTTCGATACCGATGGTCAAGATTTAGTGGAGTCGGCGTGGGACCGAAGAAGCTACATGGGAGTCTGAAGAGACTATGCGAAAGCGGTATCCCGATCTGTTCTAGGTGAGCGATCTTTTTCTACTCTCAGTTTTAGTGCATTGAATTTGGAGGACCAAATTCCTTTAAGTAGGGGACGGTGTAAGACCCAAAATTCTTTAGAAATTTATTTAGAAAGTTATTTATAATTATTTGGAATTTATTTGAAGTTATTCGAATTAATGAGAACTATCCAAATTAATTAGATTAATTAATTAATTAATAGAATAGGTCATTTTTCAACTATTATCTAAAAATCCCCAAAAATCACATCTTGTAGAATTAATTTTGTTTAGCAACTTTGTCTTCTACATTTAAGCCTAAGAAAATCATTTATTATGCCGAATTAGTGAACTTAATTTTTCGAACTTAACATTTAACTATTTACGGAATAGTATAAGTAATAATCCGACTACCTTAGAAAAATCTGTAAAAATAGTAAATAGATTTAGGTCGATGTAGATAACAACTTTTCCTTCTGGCATTAGGCCATTGTAAATCCGTGGTAAGATCTATTTAGAGTTTAAACCCAAAAGTGCACACTTTTGACCCATACCTAACCCTTAGTTTAAAACACGAAATTCGACCTCAATACTCGACCAAATGATCTGAAATCAATGGAAAATGGAAGGCCACAATGTAAGGAACATTTACCCTCAATCAATTTGAGGTAAACCTAGCCCCAAAACGTGCTGCCGACATAGTTTGGTCAAGTCAAGGATTTCGGCGCCATTTCTAAACACGTAGCTAGCAGCAGCGAATACTCCCAATTCCGAAGGCTCCAGAAGCTCTATGAGCTATCAAAATGAAGCCCTACGAGTCTTCTTTCATTTGGCTGCTGTGGGGTTCGCTGAAGTTTCAGATCTGGAGAGATCTAGCTCGATTTGTGGAGGTGGGTCAGCAGGCCGTTGGCTTTCCTTCATCCTTCTTTGATCCATCGATTGAGGTAGGAATTCTCAACCAAATCTTGATCATGAGTATAGCAAATTGTTCCTCTCATCGAGCTCTATCCATTGGTGGCAAAAGCCCCAATTTTCATTAGGTGTCCGTGGAGAAATCGAGCTTTTTGTAAGGTGCTGTCCAAGTGTTCTTCATCCTAGGGTTTGAGTTTTCTCTCTCCGATTTGAGGTAGGATCTAACAACCAAACTCTAATTAACTTACATGATGTAATCAACATTTTGTTAGCTTTCATTTAACGTAGGAAGCCCCAAATTTCATTGAGCATACTTGGAGAATTTTGATTTTTAGTAAGAGCATGTCTAGAATTTGATGTATATTATGTTCTTCAAGTAGAAGCTTGATTTTCGGGCTATTTTTGGATTAGATAGCTTGATCCACATATGGCTTATAGTATATGGTTGGATTCATCATTAAGTTAGCTTTCTTTTGATATAAAAAGCCCCAAATTCCGTTGTGTATATTGAGAGAAATCTACATTTTAGTAGACGCATGTCAAGAACTAGGTTCTTCATGTATTCATCATAAATAGGTTGTGATTCGATTGAGTTTTCAGCAAATTTCTTGTTTCAATCTCTTGTTTTATGACCTTAGTATGTATATTAAGAACCCTAGAGCATTTGGTTAAAATCCCAACTCATTTAGACCCCAAATCATTGAGTTTTCATGGTTTACGGAATCACCCGTCGCTTCTGGAAGTGTAGGGGTCGACCCATGGGGTCGACCCATGCACCCAGTGAAGGGGGTCGACCCAATGGGTCGACCCATGAAGCTTTTTTTTTGAGGGGTCGACCCAATGGGTCGACCCACACCCAGGAAGGCTCCTGGAATGCCAGGGGTCGACCCAATGGGTCGACCCATGCCCTGTATGACCCCATTAATGATGTTTTTGACCCGGGGATCAATCCGGATCATTGGGGAATCAATCCATTCAACCTAATCACATTGAAAACTACATTTTTGAGGAACTAATGACCTATTCATGTACCCTTTTTAGTTTCAATTAACATTGGTCCATACATACAAACTTAGTGTAAAAACACACCGTTTATCATCTTCATTTCAATGCATACAAGATTAAATAGAAACCCACATAATTAGTGATTAATGGTGTAACTAAATCTCTGTTAATGCATTCTATTTCACTCCTGTGGGAGTTGTTCTTTGCCTTATCATCTTGAATCAGCTTCTTGGCAATTGTCTTAATGCAAATGATAATGGTTAATCATGATATCTTAACTTGGTGATTAGGATTAATATGTGGATTAGCTTGTTTGATTGCTGCTGTTTTGCAGTAGCGCAGCACGATTAACTCTTGCTGTGACTTGGTTTCGATCTCCTTGATGATTATACTTATCTTGAAATTCTAGAAATGAATCTCTTTCCTACGTGAAGTTGTTATTGCTACTTAGTTTAAACCTTGGAATTCTGGCCATAAACTGTGGAAGTCTAGATTCGTGGGATCTTTGATCCAAAGAAATCAATGCCTGGCAAACAATTAAGGGCTCGGTCTGGTCCTGGGAAGAGCGCCCGAACACTACGTGTACCCCCGGGGAGGTGAATGACTAGGTGTGGCATTTGGCACCAGTACTTGACATGTGTTAAATCTAGGACTGTCCACTACTCTCTACATTACTTTCTACTACTTTTCACTTTCCACTCTTCACTGTTCTATACTCTACTTGTGGTTACTTTACTTGCTTATTACTTGGACGTGGAAATGAAATTACATACGTGCTTGACATGACTTGAATTGTCTGGATATGGCCAACTTTTTATCGTTATCTCCTGTAGTAAATTCTTGTCTTACTATTCTATTTATTATATTTCTTGACCTTGCAAGATCTTTGAATTCTGTTTCGTGATATCACCGTTATCTTTTTATTGTTTTTATCATTTGTAGCATGACATTTTAAAATGTAATTAAACTGTTAATCACTTATACCTGTCTGTTATTTCCTACTGAGCGTCAGCTCATAGTTGTGTTTCCCCCCTTTCCAGGCTTTTCAGGTGACGCGCTTACCGATGGGGAAGGGCAGGAGTGATGTCTTGAGTGTATCAGTTCTAGTGTGTTAGTAGTGTATTATCTTTCTTTAGTTGTGTTTTGGAGAGCTTTTAGTCTCAGTCATGTTATTGAGTTTTAGTGGTTGATTATTCCAGTTGTATTAAGTTGAACTTGAGGTTATTGTATCAGTTGTGGTTTGTTAATGATCATTTAGTATTTCTATCTTGTAGTACTTGTGTATTATTTTAGATTAGTTCTCTCTCTTGCCAGCATGTCCCTAACTGTACGTCCCGATATTTCCGCCTTGTTCGGGGCGTGACAATTCCTGAGTGAAAATGGGAGAGTATAGGGATGGATTTAATTATGGGGTTACCTAGGACAAGAGGTGGACACGATGGTATATGGGTAATCATAGACCGATTGACTTAATCAGCACATTTCATACAAATCAAAAGTCGATGGTCTGTGGATATCCTGGCAGCATTATACATAAAGGTGGTGCATCCCTACGGTTTTGATGATGTCTCACACTGTAAATCAATCTGTTTCTATCTCTAGATCAATTCATGCTTGATGCTGCATCAAGTCTATACATTGTTGCATCATGTGCTTCATGCACATAAAGTCTATACAGAGTTTTGCCTAGACTGCGTTAGTCAAGTCTGTACATCACCCTAGATTGCATCTTCAAAGTCTGTACATTCTTCAAGGGCATAGTCCATGCATTAAGATCAAGTCTATACATCGTCTCGCACACACTTTCAAGTCTGTACATTCCAATGTCTGTACAGCCCTTGCTTAGGTTAAGTCTGAACAAAGTCCATGCAACCCTTTTGCTTCATGCACGACAAGTCTGTACATCGCTGCATGCATCACTTGAAGTATGTACAGAGTTCTGCATAGTTTGCATCAGACAAGTCTATACATCGCTGCATGCATTTCTTCAAGTCTGTACATGGTCTTGGCATATGCACACATAAAGTCTATACATTGCAAGACCAAGTCTATACATCCGTCTCACTTAGCGTCTCACTCAGCATCTTTGTGCATGGAGCATTCAAGTATGTACATTATTTTCTCATGCACGCATTCAAGTCTGTACATCATTATCACTGCATACATCAAGTCTATACATCCGTCTCACTTAGCGTCTTCTCGCATTCACGCTAAGTCCATACACTGCATTTGGGCATTGTTCATTACAGCAAGTCTGTACATTATTTTCTCATGCACGTAAACGTCCAAGTCTATACATTCTCTGCTGATATCTTTGTGCATCATTTCACAAGTCTGAACATTGTCTAGTTGCACGCCACACGACATAGCAAGTCTATACATTCTTCGGATGGCATCAACTAGAGTCTGTACAGTCTTTATTTTAAAGTCTGTACACGGTTGCCTTGTTGACTTAGTAAGTCTATACATTCGCTATGGCTTGTTCATGCATCTTTCTCATCAAGTCTGTACATTGCTTGACAGCATGCCTGAGCACTCATCGTCAATGTACATACTCTCCTATATGCATTTGTGCATTGTTCAAAACAAGTCTGTACATCGTCCTTTGGTTCAAAGCTTGAACTAACTCGATGCATCCATTCTTCTCTTCTTTCAGGTTGATTCAAGCTGATGATTGGGCACGTGATCCGAGGTTGGTGCCTGGCACGTGATCTGAGGTTTCTCTGGAAAACGAGGGCACGAGCCCCACTCACGCCACACGAGTGAAGTCATGGAATTCAGGTCGGAAGCCATATGAAAGGATATCCTCTGCGATCAAAAGAGGTGAACTGGAGGAAAGCTGAGAAAATTAGTGCCTGAGCAGAAGAAGAATAGAGAGAGCCTCCACGTTCCAGAGAGAAGACAGAGAGAAGAATGTGAGAGAATTGATCCGAGAGAAAAGTCTTTGGGAGAGAGAAGTGTCTGTGACTGTGAAGATCTGCTTCTTAGGAAGCTACATTGTTCTTGGTTTTTAGAAACGATTGTCGTTCATCGATTGTCTTGTTTTTCTGTTTTTCACTTCATCTTTCTTATTCCATATTGTTACCCTCTAGTGTTCGGAGGAAGGGAGAGATTCTCCGGTTTCCCTCTGGGCTTCAGAGGAAGAGAGATCTGTGATCTCTAGTTTGCCAGTGACAGGCTGTCACTAGCAGTTCCCCTCCGGTTTGGAGGAAAGGAGATTCATCTCCGGTTCTGGTCTTGCGGGAAGCAAGTCCAGGTGTCAAGCTTCTGTGGGTTGCAGAGCTTGGGTTGAGGGATTTGTTTCCCTTGGTTTGTCAAGCTATTCGGCAGCATCTGTTTGCAGACTGAGTCTGCTGTTCTAGCCTTCGCTAGTGGAAGCCTCACTCTGGTTTGGAGTGAGGGGTGGATGTAGATTATGGACTGCAATCGAACCACCTTAAAAACTCCCTGCCTCTTCTGTGGTTTGCCTGTTATCGGTGTGTTGCTCTCCTTCTGCTTGGCATTTTGTTTCACTGTGAACAGCTCTCTCGATCTCGCTTCTTTCTTCCGTCTTGGTTATTGTCTGCCTTAGCTATTGCTTTCGCTGTATCTGAAGGGTTGAGAAATCGAAGTTGTGATTTACCGTTGGATTATTAATTTTAGGGAGTGATCTATTCATCCCCCCCTTCTATATCACTCTACGCTGCGCATATCAAAAGGAGATTGTCAAATTACATGGTGTCCCCGTCACTATTATATCTGATAGAGATCCTCGATTCACATCATAGTTTTGGAAGGGTCTACAACAGTCACTAGGGACTAGATTGAATTTCAGCACAACCTTTCATCCACAAATTGATGGTCAGACAGAAAGAACGAATCATGTGGTAGAAGAGATGCTCAGGCCTTGTGCTATTGATTTTGGAGGTAGTTGGCATGATCACTTACCTCTGGTAGAATTTGCATATAACAACAGTTATCAGGCCAGCATACAAATGGCACCTTTTGAAGCTCTATATGGAAAAAGTTGTCGATCACCAATATATTGGAGTGAAATAGGGGAAAGATAATTCCTAGGCCCTGATATTATCAGAGATTCTACAGAGAAGATCAAGCTTATTCAAGAGAGAATAAAGATGGCACAAGATAAGCAAAAGTCTTATGCTGATAATCGTAGACGCGACTTAGAATTTCAAGTAGGAGACCATGTGTATCTCAAGGTTTCTCCAGGTCGTGGTATTCGGAGATTTGGCATTAAATGCAAACTAACTCCAAGGTTCATTGGTCCGTTTGAAATTCTTGAAAGGGTCGGTGAAGTGTCTTATAGACTGGCTTTACCTCCACAATTAGAAGGAGTTCATCACGTATTTCACGTCTCTATGCTAAAGAAGTATGTATATGATCCTGACCATATTATCACTTATGACAATCTCAAGATTCAGAAGGATATGACGTACGAGCAAACGCCAATAAAGATTCTAGAACGAGAAGTGCGTCAACTAAGAAATAAAGTTATTCCTATGGTCAAGATTCAATGGAAGAAAACATGGCCATATGAAGCAACATGGGAAACCGAAGCTGCCATGCGGAAATGATTTCCAGAATTATTCAACTGTAAGTACACTCTCCATAATCCATGTATTGAATTTGGGGACCAAATTCTTCTAAGTGGGGGAGGGTGTAGTGCCCCAGAATTTATGTAATAATTTCTGGATCATTTATAGAATTTTCTAGAATTTATTAGGAATTTATAAAGACTAAATAGATTTATAAATGGATTATTGGATTAATAAGTCATTATAAGGCCCAATTGTGTCAAATAATTAACCTAGCCTATTTAAATAAGATCCAAAAGGTCTAAGGACTAAGCCCATTAAGTTTGGCCCATATTCTGGAAGGTTATTTAGCCTATTCACGTATTTTAAGGATAAATATTATTTTATAGATAATTATATTAGATAAATGAATAAAAGAGTTTTATTAATTTGAAATTCTACCCTCGTTGTATGTAACGGTCTATCGTACGACCGCCACATGCATGTAACGCACCTAGACTGATGCGTTACACCCTGACAGTTCCGTGAATGAAAGAATGAGCAAAAAGATTAGAACTTTGGGATCCTATCTGCAAGAGATCGACTTGGGAGAGTTTATAACATTACTAAGGACTCTTAGGGATTAGGTTCTGGCAATTAAGGACTCTAGAATCGATCTAATTTTCAAACCCTAGCCAAAACTCTATAAATAAGACCTAGTTCTTTTGGCTCGTAAAGAATCAAGGAAAGGAGATAGAATTTTGGGTAAGTTCTTTAAAAGATTTTGTTTAGTATACTTTAGACTAATAGTTCTCCAAATTTCATGTTAGGAGATCAAGCAACCAAAGAGATTGAAGCTTCCAAAGTTGCTGGTTCGACCATAATAACTCAGGATTCAGAGTAAAGGACCCCTGAAGATCAAGAGATTAGGATGTCTAAACGAGGTAATTAGAATTCAATCCTTTAGAACTTTTTGATCACCTTAGTTTCATATTCTTACCCTCAAAATTTCACATCTTTAGGACAAGAGGTTGGAGAGATAGAGCAGCAGGAAGTTGCTGGAAAATCGTTGGAAAAGGAGAGCTAGGGCTCGATTTTCAGATTCAAATTAGAAGCTTAAAGCCTAGTTAAAAGGTAGGTTATCTCATGATTGGTAAAAAATATCTTGTTAGGGATAAAAGCCCTCTGGTTTTGATTGATTTCATGCATCATGAATCATTAATTCCATGTTTTAGTGGGTTCATGCATACATACATATCCTTAGCCCTAGTCAAAGATCAAAGATATTATCTTGTCTATTCACTAAAACCCATGCATGTAGTTGGCCCATACTTCGTTTATCATGCCTAGAATAATTGTAGTATTTTGATTTCCAGGCATGTTATGTTTTCATAAACTTTTTCTTTATTTTACTGCCAGCAGACGATCTGACGCATCAAGGTAAGACCGTCACAATGATATAACGGCCTTACTATAAGCCGTCACACCTTCTTTGGTGTTTGAAGTTCTCTGTTGTCTCTGACGCACCATCGATGGAGCGTTACATTACTGTAACGGCCTCACGATAAACCGTCACAGTCACTATGACGCACCCATTCTAGACCGTCAGGGTAACTGTAGATAGAATGGGAAACTAGTTAATTTAACTTATAAATAAGCCTAGTTATCTAAATTTTGACCTGATTTCATGTCTTTAAGATTATTTACTGATTCATGATAGAAATTGCATAATTTAGGTATCTTAAGTTATTTTAAGTTATGTTAATTTCATGTGACAAAATTCTATAGTTTTGTATCTAAATCATGATTTTTCAAAGATGTATTGACGGAGTTTTATCATGATTTCCTATTGTTACACATCCTCTCTATCAATAGAGTCATTTCTTTAAGTACATGGTGTTGACACCCGTTTTTTACCAATAAGTTGAGTCATTCCTCCTACTCCCATTTGTTGATGCCTCGAGTTGTCCATCATTCGTTTGGGGCTATTTTCAGGCACGTTTTGGGCTTATTTTATGGGTACCCTCCCTCCCTGGTTTGGTCCGAGTTGATTCAGGGCTTAATGGGCCTTGGTTTTGGTTAATCGAGCTTCTCTATGAATTCCAAGCACCCATGTACATGTGCGGTCAATCTCCAGCTGTATAACCTTTTGTGCGGTTGCTACTGGGCCGTTCATATATTTATGGGATATTTAGCTGATTTTCTGAATTATCACCGACAAGCATTTATGCGGTCCTCATCTAGCCGTTCAACTTGATGAACGGACGGATGGTAGTCGCTCATCTCTCAGAGTCCTGCGCTGGATGGTTTTCTCAGATAATTATCCAATTAACCTATTTATCACCGACAAGGCTAGAACGGTTTGTCTTTGGCCGCTCTTCCTTTGAACGGTCTCATCTGAGCCGTTCATATATGAGAGTCCAACGGCGAAGGTTTCGGTCAGTTCGATGGATAATCTGGATTATTTGTAATTTATTTTGAATTTCCACCGACGGGGTTGGACGGCCAGGACATAGTCGCACATCCAGTTGGACGGTCTATCGTAAGACCGTTCATCCAGTCGATTGCTGAATTTCAACAGATTTTCATCCCTATATCTGTGGTTTTATCCCCAACTTCTCCCATCATTTTCTTCGTGGATAATCAACCATTTTAAGTGCCGTTTCGGCTGGATAAAAGATAATTGGTTTATCTACGATTTTCCTTTGATTATCTCGACCTGAAAATGCCTCTAAACCATAATTTCGGGCTAGGACTTTAGGTGCCCTATAAATAGACCCTAAAGGCCGGGTTTGAAAGAGGGGGATTTTGGTCGACGGCAAAGTCCTGCCGCATTCTTGAGTGACCTAGCACCAAGGAGGGAGACTTTCTACGTCCATACAAGCCTCCGGTTCAGGGAGTAGTCCACTTTTTGAGTCTTTTGTGTTTGATGGTTTTGTCCACTTTTCATTGCATACGTTACTTTTCACACTTTCTCCCCACGTTTCTCTTCATCTTCATTGCCATGCACACACCCACCCTCGTTTTTGACACCCTAGGGGTTTAAAATCCCCCAGGTATCCCCTTTTCCACTTATTCATGTTCGTTTCATATTGTTTTAGCATTTACTGCACTTTCCAGTTTTAATCGAGGTTTTCTCTTTGTATTTTCACATTGTTTTCGCAGGTCAGCAATCTCTAGCACGAGGCCCATCCCCTCTGGCCTGCTGGAGAGGGTGGAGGTTGGACCCCTTTACGACTTCTGGCTTGGTGGTCTTGCACAGTTCTCTACTAGCCGCTCAAGAAGACATGCGGTGCAGCCTCGATCGTCCTTCTTCTTCCTGCGGTCGTGACAGAGCCGTTCAACTTCCAGGAGCGCTTCATCCCACATCTCTGCAGCATCCTTAAACGGTCTATCGTAAGACCGTGCATGCTTTAGGCGGTTCTCCTTGAACCGTTCATCTTCCCAGCGCTGCAGGCTAGGCGAGTGTCTCTCCCTCTTTCCAAGGCACGGCGTGTTCATCACGTTCGGCGCTTTGGTGCCGATCACAGGTTTTTGTTTCCCCCCTTTCCTTCTGTCTTCATTCGCTTCTCATGTCGGATACGGTAGCATAGGCATTGGGAAGACATTGGAAGAAACGGACGGGAGGAGGAATATAGCGACCCTAGAATCTGATTATCGGGAAGGCCCGATAACCCGAGACTCGAACCGCCGGCCACGAGTCGGGAGGGCTCGGAAGGGCTAAAAGGAGTGTGGAGGCACAAAGAAATAGGAAATAAAGCAAGACAATTCAATAATTATCAGAAATAAATAAACAACTACAGCTGCAACAGAGTCCAGTCCAACAGAAAGTACAGTCTAAAGTAGTAAAACGTACCACATGCCGAGTGAACACTCGGCCCGGCGAGCTGGCAACTGAGAACCTCCGCACTGCGCCCTCGAACCTCGAGGAAGAAGAACCACCACACCTGAAAAGTAGGGAATGAGTCTCCAAAATAGAGACTCAACAGGGATCTCGGGAACCCCAACCGTAAATAATGGCGGTGGCGGAAAGGAGGGCTACAAGAGCAACCGCAACAGTAGGAACAGTAAACCCGGTGGCCGGTCGAAACCCGGCACTACAACTACTCCTACTGTACCGGAAACACACCCCGAACTCACGGTCGGGGGCTACCAAACTACACTAGTACCGCTTACCGAAGTAAAAAAAAAATCCATGGCAACCACGCCGTAGAGGCCTGTCTCCCAGAACACGGCCAACCTGGACACGCTGTCCAAAGTGCAACCCTGACACATGGTCACGGGTACCGCACAACAAGACACAACCTTGGTAAAGCCACTAGCACTAGTCTCACGGCGCAAAAACCAACACACGCGCCATGGCGAAACAACCGAAAACTTAACGGTCGACACGACCAAAACCCGAAGGTCAAAGTCACGGAAACTGATAGTCTGTCACTCTCTGTCCAGAACAGGAGTACCTCCCACTAGAAGAATGACCGGAAGCGTCCCCTGACGTCTTACACCGCGTCACAAGTGTCTAGCTACAACGCCCCGGGCGTGAGACTTAGACACGCAACAAGTACCACAACAAGGACTAGCTGGGGTCACGCTCGTCAGCGCGCGTCCTAAGCCCCCAACTATGTGTGCACACATAGACCATCTGCTCTAGGTCGGGTCATCTAGCTGGTTTCCCCCCCCACCGGACTCTGGTGGCAAAGGCAAGGGGCCCTACGGTAACCAGCCTAAAAATCACCTCTCACCGGGTCTCGCTCTCCACCACTCCCAGGTGGGTCCGCACCCGCGTGCGCAGGAAGCTACGACTAGTGGACAGGTCACTGGAGGTAAGGACTGACTCATGGAACCCACCGTCGAAGAAACGGGACCGCACACACTCAATGTAGCACAGAAAGCGCAGAAGCACGATTCCCAGGGCAGTACACAAGCCACCACGGTGATTCCCCATCCCAGAGAAAGCGGGAAACCTCCAGCCCTAGGTCGGATAACTGGACTCGTAGTCCAAGGCCAAACACATGGCCCACGAGGGAATCACCTTCCAAAGAAACTTGCGACATGCGAGGGAGACCCCACCGCACACACACATCGATACACAGTGACTCGATCGAGCGCAACACGAAAGCCCGGAACACGTGGAGTGACTCAGACCCACCACACCTACGGGCACGCTAGTCGAGGTAACATGGTCCTCCCGACACCCTCAAAATACGAACATAGAACTCTTGGGGTGTCTGGGATACTCACGAGACCGCAAGTCGACCACTGGGTCCCAACCGGGTTGACTAGGGACCTACACAATGCGAAACGATCGCGGAGAACACGAAAATACACCTCGATGCAACACAAAGCCTGACGGTCTAACCTTGGGCCGTCACAGTCTCTAACGGTCCAATGCTGGACCATCACAGCACGCTGGCGGTCCAACGTAGGAGCGCCACAGGAGAGGGGAAACAACGACTGTGACTGACCCACCCTGGGGCGTCACAGTCTCTAACGGACCAAGCCTGGTGGGTTAGAAGATGGAACAACACAGGCTATGATGCTCAACCCTCGGCGCGTCACAGGGTCTGACGGTCCTACCTGGGCGCGTCAGAAGAATGGGCTGCGTCAGCTCTGACGCTCCCACTCAGGCGCGTCACAGTCTCTGACGGTCCTACCTAGGCGCGTCAGAAGACTCGTGACCCCAACGGTCTGAAAACATGAGAAGGCACGTAGCGGTCGAACCCAAGCGCGTCACAGCACCGTGGCGGTCTATTGAGGGACCGTCACACCCACAAACCACCAAAAGGCTAACGGGCACTGGAAGGACCGTCACACCCGTCCGAGCGCGAAACGGCGGGAAACTGCCCAAAAATCTGATCCACGCCCCGATCACCCCCGGGTGATGGGGAAACAAAGGGGAAGCCCCCAAATATCCCCTAGCATGCATCTACGGCCCCGGATCGGCCAAAAATGCAATGAAACGGGAGATCCGACTCACTCCCCCAAAACATGGATTTTTCCCAAATCATCCCGATTAGCCCGCTCGGCTCACCACGGCCTACGAAACTCGCGGGAAAGGAAGAGAATGAGCTGGGGGTCCATCTCCCTACCTCCTCCGAAGAAACGACGCGCCGTGGACGCAGATCCATGAAGAAATCGCCGCGAAACCCTCGCCGGCTCACGAACGCGCCACCGAGCTTCGCCTCGCCTCCACCGCCTCGATCCTCGCCTGTCCTTGCCCGTATCCTCGCCCACGCCGCCTCCACCTCGCCCCCCCGCCTTGCTCCATCGGCCGCCGGAGAAGAGAGGGGAGAAAGAGAGCGTGAGAGAAGAGAGAGGGATGGAAGAGAGAAATGAGAGGGGAGAGAGAGAAAGGGTTAATATATATAGAAAACCTGAAAATTCCAGAAATTCAAAAAATTACGAAAAATTACCTCCACGATCCTCGGAAGGAACACAACGCAGTGGTACTGTCCCGGAGTCGAAGAACGCCACGGTTCGCCCTGCACAGAGTTCCGAAGGCACATGAGGGAAAAACACGTGTAAAACATAAAATACACTCCGAGACCCACTACAATAATCCAAAAAATCCGGAGCATTACAGCCCTCCCCCCTTAAAGGAATTTCATCCTCGAAATTTAGAATAAAGACAGGAACACAGGGGAAGAACACTGAACTAACAGACAACGCTGTCAGAGCCCCAGCACAGAAAACCTCGATTCTCACAAAAGCACCGATCCTGAGGGACACTGCCAGACTTACAATCACAAACAACACCTCACTCCGCGCGCCATGCACACCGGCCATCAGAGCAAGCCTATACCAGAGGACACAGTCCGGCATCACCTCAGACACCACGAAAACCAACATGGCACCGCTGCCACCATCTCGCCCACCGAGGAAACACACCCTCGACACGAGAAACAGCTACCGATCCATCCTATGGTCGGCAAACAAAACACACATGAGCTTCACAACCAGCTGACAGGTCGCACACCCTTCGCAAGGGAAGAACCAACACAGAGCCTCCATCGGCTCATGCAGCCATCTCAAGAAGCTGCAAATAAATCACCGGCTCAGCGCCATGGATCACCTCACACCTGGCAAGCTGAAAGCCAACAACAGCATGGGACCAACTTTGTCAGAACTCAGAAGACAAACTTCGACAGAGCCCAGACCCCAGCTGGAAAGCACATCACAGGAACGACCACCAAAGGTCTCCCTGGTACACGGTTCTCACCAACCCCTATGCGCAACCACCAGCAACTTCTGCCTGTGAAAAGACCATCCACTGGTCGCCAGATACACGTCAACGGGAAACCTCCACCTACCCAATGGGCACGATCCAGCCCCACAGGAGGTCATCTGTTGACTCACACACAGATAATTACCACATCTCAAGCTACACTCCTCTCGGACACCGCGTCCGAACACGATCATCGCACCAACTCTACCCTCTCGGGGAGCACGATGAAACCAAATGACAAGATCCTGGCGTCTTCGGTCATCACCTCACTTGACTCAGACTTACAGGAGAACCATTCCATGCTGGTCACAGACCAAGGATAACCATTGCGACACCAACGTTCCATCAAGGACCTCCATGCACAGGCGTCACTCTTCCATCCTGTCAGTGCCAAGAATCACGATATCTCGAGCAATGGCGCGGCAACAACACGTCTCACAGCGAGGAACCAATCCTCCAATGCTTAACGCAACATCAGGAAATCCACCCGTAGCAACCAACGCTACGATCCTGAACCAATGGGTCACGAGCCCACCAGGCTTCCGCTGCGCACTCTGATCCACACACGCACAGCCAAGAATGCGAACACCGCCCAACAAGCACTCATCCTTTCATAAAAGCGCCAGCACCCTCACACAACAAGGGGAACGGGCACAACCTTCACAGGCAACCGCCTTGTCAAGATAGAGAGCATGTGTCGCACGGACTTCATGGCACACGAAGGCCAACCAATCCAAACACACAATGCAAGACGACGAACCTTAGCCCAACACAATCTCTCCAACTAAAGGAGAAACCAAACGCACTTCCGACCAATGGAAGAACTCCACGCTCGACCTGACCTCGAACCTCGCGCATGCTGGAAACAGCACCATCCAGCACCAAGGAAAACCATCGCTTCCATCAGGTCAGCGCCTCCGACACACTCGGTGAGTGTCACGTCGGACCACAATCACAGCATCTCTCGATGCACCACCGCTGCAATTCCTCGAACTGCAACACACCACGCCAAGAGCCGCAACATGAGCCATAATCGACAATCGTCAACGCTCATCCTCGAGTCCCGAAACTCACTGCGGAGCCTTCACATCACTAGCCAAATCCAAGGCGAACACAATCCAGGAGCAAGAACTTACTGAGACACCACAACACAATCCTACCTCGAAATCCGTAAGAATAACCGGGATCGACACGTCGTGTCTGACGCCACAAAGCACGACAAGAACATCAGGCTCGATGAAATAGTAGCTCACCGAGAAGATCCTCCACTCTCCCGAGCGCACTTCTCGACCAGAGCACCAGCTCTGCCACCTTAAACCACAACCTCAACGCCTCAGGGGCTGGATAAAACCAACGCTGGAGTGGCCAAACACCAATAACAACTCCCTCAGAGCACCCCCACGGCCAATTAACCACAAGCAATCCTCACCAGCCACCTGACCTCGCTGCAAACACCTCGAACACAGCACCGCAGCGACACACCTGCCGGCAACCTCTACCCAACGCAGCACAACCAGGGCCACCACCGATGAGGGAGAAAGCTCTCGACCTCGATCCTTAGACCCCATGCTAGCACAAAAGCCGCGGATAGCAACCACCTTCACAGCGCCGCACAACGCACTCAAGCTCTCAAGCGAGAAGCTAGGCGAAAAGTGAACACAAAACCCTATGCCAGCTGCCGAATGTACTGGACTTTATGGACTCTGATCACTGCAATATCTCGAATTCCCATGTACGTCCACAACCACTGCTCTGATACCAGCTGTAGCGACCCGAGAATCCAATTACCAGGAAGGCCCGATAACCCGAGACTCGAACTGCCGCCCATGAGTCGAGAGGGCTCAGAAGGGCTAAAAGGAGGGTGGAGGCACAAAGAAATAGGAAATAAAGTAGGACAATTCAACAATTAACAGAAATAAATAAACAACTACAGCTGCAATAGAGTCCAGTCCAACAGAAAGTACAGTTTAAAGCAGTAAAACGTACCACATGCCGAGTGAACACTCGGCCCGGCGAGCTGGCAACTGAGAACCTCCGTACCGCGCCCTCGAACCTCGAGGAAGAAGAACCGCCACACCTGAAAAGCAGGGAATGAGTCTCCAAAATAGAGACTCAACAGGGATCCCACGGAACCCCAACCGGAAACAACGGCGGTGGCGGAAAGGAAGGCTACAAGAGCAACCGCAACAGTAGGAAAAGTAAACCCGATGGTCGGTCGAAACCCGGCACTACAACTACTCTTACTGTACCGGAAACACACCCCGAAGTCACGGTCGGGGGCTACCGAACTACACTAGTACCGCTTACCGAAGTAAAAAAAAAACCCACGGCAATCACGTCGTAGAGGCCTGTCTCCCAGAACACGGCCAACCTGGACACGCTGTCCAAAGTGCAACCCTGACACCTGGTCATGGGTACCGCACGACAAGACGTAACCTCGGTAAAGCCACTAGCACTAGTCTCACGGCATGAAAACCAACACACGCGCCACGGCGAAACAACCGAAAACTCAACGGTCGACATGACCAAAACCCGAAGGTCAAAGTCATGGAAACTGACAGTCTGTCACTCTCTGTCCAGAACAGGAGTACCTCCCACTAGAAGAATGACTGGAAGTGTCCCCTGATGTCTTACACCGCGTCACAAGTGTCTAGCTACAACGCCCCGGGCGTGAGACTCAGACACGCAACAAGTACCACAACAAGGACTAGCTGGGGTCACGCTCGTCAGCGCGTGTCCTAAGCCCCCAACTACGTGTGCACACACAGACCATCTGCTCTAGGTCGGGTCCTCTAGCTAGTTTTTCCCCCCACCGGACTCTGGTGGCAAAGGCAAGGGGCCCTACAGTAACTAGCCTAAAAACCGCCTCTCACCGGGTCTCACTCTCCACCACTCCCAGGTGGGTCCGCACCCGCGTGCGCAGGAAGCTACGACTAGTGGACAGGTCACTGGAAGTAAGGACTGACTCACGGAACCCACCGTCAAAGAAACGGGACCACACACACTCGGTGCAGAGCAGAAAGCGCAGAAGCAAGATTCCCAGGGCAGCACACAAGCCGCCACGCCGATTCCCCATCCCAGAGAAAGCGGAAAACCTCCAGCCCTAGGCCGGATAACTGGACTGGCAGTCCAAGACCAAACACATGGCCCACGAGGGAATCACCTTCCAAAGAAACTCACGACATGCGGGGGAGACCCCACCGCACACACACACCGATACACGGTGACTCGATCGAGCGCAACATGAAAGCCCGGAACACGTGGAGTCACCCGGACCCACCACACCTACGGGCACGCTAGTCGAGGTAACATGGTCCTCCCGACACCCTCAAAACACAAACACGGAACTCTCGGGGTGTCTGGGATACCCACGAGACTGCAAGTCGACCACTGGGTCCCAACCGGGTCGACCAGGGACCAACACAACGCGAAACGATCGCGGAGAGCACGAAAATACACCTCGATGCAACACAAAGCCTGACGGTCTAACCTTGGGCCATCACAGTCTGTAATAGTCCAATACTGGACCGTCACAACACCCTGGCGGTCCAACACAGGAGCGCCACAGGAGAGGGGAAACAACGGCTGTGACGCACCTACCTTGGGGCGTCACAGTCTCTAACGGACCAAGCCTGGTGCGTTAGAAGATGGAACAACATAGGCTGTGATGCTCACCCCTTAGCGCGTCAAAGCGTCTGACGGTCCTACCTGGGCGCATCAGAAGAATGTGCTGCGTCAGCTCTGACGCTCCCACTCGGGCGCGTCACAGTCTCTGACGATCCTACCTAGGCGCGTCAGAAGACTCGTGACCCCAACGGTCTGAAAACACGAGAAGTCACGTAGCGGTCGAACCCAGGCGCGTCACAGCACCGTGGCGGTCTATCGAGGGACCATCACACCCACAAACCACCAAAAGGCTAACGGGGCCTGTGACGCACCCACCCTGGGGCGTCACAGGCTGTGACGGTCACTGGAAGGTCCGTCACACCCGTCCGAGCGCGAAACGGCGGGAAACAACCCAAAAATCCGATCCACGCCCCGATCACCCCCGGGTGATGGGGAAACAAAGGGGAAGCCCCCAAATAGCCCCTAGCATGCATCTACGGCCTCGGATCAGCCAAAAACGCAATGAAACGGGAGATCCGACTCACTCCCCCAAAACATGGATTTTTCCCAAATCGCCCCGATTAGCCCGCTCGGCTTACCACGGCCTACGAAACTCACGGGAAAGAAAGAGCACGAGCTGGGGGTCCATCTCCCTACCTCCACCGAAGAAACGACGCACCGTGGATGCAGATCCACGAAGAAATCACCGTGAAACCCTCGCCGGCTCACGAACGCGCCACCAAGCTTCGCCTCGCCTCCACCGCCTCGATGCTCGCCTGTCCTCGCCTGCATCCTCGCCCACGCCGCCTCCACCTCACCACCCACCTCGCTCCGTCGGCCGCTGGAAAAGTGAGGGGAGAAAGAGAGCATGAGAGAAGAGAGAGGGAGGGAAGAGAGAAATGAGAGGGGAGAGAGAGAAAGGGTTAATAAATATAGAAAACCCGAAAATTTTAGAAATTCAAAAAATTACGAAAAATTACCTCCGCGATCCTCGGAAGGAACACAACGCAGTGGTACTGTCCTGGAGTCGAAGAACGCCACGGTTCGCCCTGCACAGAGTTCCGAAGGCACATCAGGGAAAAACACGTGTAAAACAGAAAATATACTCCGAGACCCACTAAAATAATCCGAAAAATCTGGAGCATTACAACGAATATATCTACGCCCTTCTTTTGTGGAGATCACGGTGGGATGCCTAGTGCCCATCGTGCTAGTGTTTTGTTGACCCCCCCCTTTCATTGTGTTAGTCGTCTTGTTGGAGTGATTGCAGGTTAAGTTGCGTTTTCTGCCTTTTGGAACGTGAACGGTTCTCCCAGAGCCGTTCATCCATTGTGCGGCTGCACGTCCACCATCCTACCCTGCAACCAGTGCCGGTTCTCCTACAAGCGTCCTATCACAGACCGCCTCCCATGGACCGTCCGACCTTCTGAATGGCCTGTCCTTAGCCGTCCATCTTTCTGGCACAGGTACGCTTCTGGGTGTTCTGGTTGTAGGTGCACGGTTTATGGGGATCCATTCCAGAGCTTACGCGGCTGTCCACAGACCGTTCTTCTTGGTATGTTCCACATCTCTGCCGCCCTTCATTTCCAGCATTCTGTGATTTTCTTTTACAGTGCTGTTACTCCCTGGCTTATACGGTCCTATACAGACCGTCTGTCCATTTGAGCAGTCTCATCTAGACCATCCTTGTGGTGCCACAGTTCACTCATAGTTCATTTTTGATTGCCATATTCCATGATATTCATAATCTTTGGTGCTAGTTATTGATCTCCCCCTGCTCCCATATCATTGCTATATGATCATTTTCATTACTTATATATTTGATTGATCATTGCTTGATAGTTGCTAGGCTAGATTTTGCATGCACTCCGGTGCACATAGAACCATCCACCTCTTTCATAGTAGTTGCATTCCTACCGAGGCAGGGTTTCCTCTCGTCTCCATACTCCTTGGAGCTGACTAGGGGACCTTGCTGAGGACCTCCATAAGCCCCTGTGAGCCGTGGATTCCCACACGGACGCCGGGCAGGTTGTACCGTATCCACCCCCAGTCTAGGGTTTGCATCCGCGAGTGAGAGATCCCCATAGAGTCACCCAGTTCCTCATTTCCCATTCTAGTTAGGTACCTTGTGGTTGAGCGGATTCATATATTAATTAATCCACTAAGGTCCTACAAGAGGAATTTTAAAATTATCGTGCATCATTTGACCACTTGATTGCTTAAGTGCTTGATTCTCCTTTCATCTCTCCTCTCCATTGGATGCTTGGTTTTTTGAGGGTTTGCTTTGCTTAGGATTGTTTGCCCTAGTTTCGGGGTTTTAGTGTATGTGGGGTTGTTGTTTTCTTCCCTCAGGATCATCTCCTAGGGTCAGTTCTCCTTTCCATTCCTACTTCAATCCTTTGTTTGATTCATCATCTCTCATGTCGTCATACGACTTCTCTCAGTCCCACGAGGATTCTCTTCCTCGCGGCCTTCTTGAGGACCCATCTAGGGTCACCCATATGCAGGGAGAAGAGGGGACTGCCCCTCCACTCCCGACCATTCTTGGCGAGGGTTCCTAACACTCTCTTTCCGATCCGTCCATTCAGAATCCGGCCAATCAAATTCTCAACATGATGGCCCAGTTGGACCCTACCCAGCTCCATCTCATCCGGCAAGCCTTGCAGGGGGCCGATGCCCCGACTTCAGCTCCTTCTCGTGGCATGACTGCTGTTGCCACTACATCTTCTGTTGCTGGGACCACCTCTATGGCCCCCGTTGACCTTACTCCCACCCGTCCTTAGGTCCTTCGGTACTCCAGCATGGAAATGGGCCAGGCTTCCACCTCGGCCCATCAGCCGCTTGATAAGGAGAAATCTTGAATCCCCTCTGTTCCTTACCTTGATCTGTATGTCACTCTTTCTCCATCGCCACAGTCTCTTGTAGCCCCGGCAGACTTTACTCGGTTGCAACCATGGGCCGCCCAGCTAGCTCATGCGGATGTGGGCCCTTCCCTGGCCCACTATCCATCTTACGGGCTACCCCCTCAGTCAGCGTTTCCTTTGGCTACGTATCCAGGTACTGCTCCTTCTCCTCCATCCCGGGAATGGGAAATTCTTGAGAAATGGGCTGCTATGCAGCAACAAATTGACCTCCTCCACAAGCGGGTTGGCCCGTAATCTTTGGCTGATGTCCTATTCCTAACTTCAGGGACATTCATTTTCCTCCTCAGTCCGAGCTCCCCGTGTACAGAAAATATGACGGGACATTCATTTTCTTCCTCACATTGATGTATTGGTTGATAACACAGCTGGATATGAAGTCCTCTCGTTTATGGATGGTTATTCTGGATATAACCAAATCCGTCTGGCTCCTGAGGATCAAGAGAAGACCTCGTTCACCATGCCCTGGGGCACGTACTGCTATGTTGTTATGCCATTTGGATTAAAGAATGCAGGTGCTACCTATCAGAGGGCAATGATGGCTATCTTCCACGACATGATCCATGTCTACTTAGAAGCTTACGTGGATGATATTTTGGTAAAGTCGAGGTCTCAAGAGGAACACCCCGCCATTCTAGCCAAAGTGTTGCAAAGGGCTAGAGAATTTAAATTAAAGATGAATCCAAAGAAATGCGTGTTCGGAGTTGCATCAGGGAAGTTACTCGGGTTTATAGTTAGTAAACGGGGGATTCAGATTGATCCGAATAAAGCAAAGGCCGTTATGGAGATGTCGCCACCTAAGAACATCACTGAACTCGGAGGTTTGATTGGGCGTTTACAATTCATTAGGAGATTCATATCGCAACACTCGCAGAGATGCCGCCCATTCTATGAATTGTTAAAGGCGGGAGCAAAATTTGAATGGAATGAACAATGCCAAAAGGCCTACGAGGAGCTTAAGGTTTATCTTTCTAATCCTCCGGTTCTGCAACCACCCGTCCCTGGGAAACCTCTGATCCTGTACATTTCTGTGATTGAGGACTCCCTAGGAGCTGTTCTGGCTTAGGTAGATGATGAAGGAAGGGATATGGCAGCATACTACCTATCGAGGTTGTTTAACCCCGCTGAATCCAAGTATACTGCCATGGAGAAGACCTGTGCAGCGCTAGTGTGGGTAGCTCAGACGCTCAAATACTATTTTCGTGCCCACGAGGTTAGGCTAATCTCTAGAATGGACCCCATTTGTTATCTTTTAGAAAAATATGTCCTTTCTAGCCGATTAGCTCACTGGCAGAGCTTTCTTTCCCAATTCGACATCACCTTCGTTGTCCAGAAAGTGATCAAGGGGTATGCCATTTGATGTGACACCACCTTGGGGTGATAGTCACAAGACCGAATGCCCTTGGACCTACAATTGCAAGCAAGTATCTTTGAGCGCAGAATTACTCTAGCGAACTCACTCGTGTGGCGCACACTAGTGCCCATAGGTGACTCGGCGATGATGGAGAGGGTCCGACACGGGACCTTGATGCTCCAATGGTTGGCTAGCTTGGGGAGAACCCAAAATGGGCCAGGGATGCCCAACTCACGGGCGGCCAGCACACCAAGGGTGTGGGATGTAGTGGAACACTCACAACTCGCCCGCGGTGATCACTCACATCAATGGCAATTATGGGCCGAGCTCTCACTCTCCGTCTGACGAAGCAATAACGATAATACTATGCTAAGTAAGGAATTTAAACCAGCCAAGAGGGGGACCGAGGCTCACCTAGTTGGCGTGAAGACGCCGACCCCGGCCGGAGACGGGGGCGAGCTGGGAGGTGAGGGTATGCACCCGCACGCCGCATCGATGAAGCTTCAAACCTGCGACTTGAATTATTACATGAACTACACCCCTTGCAAGGGGGGGGGGATCTCGGGGTGGGGGTTAAGTTATTACAGTCAAAACTACCTCCACGCAGGGAGGGGCCTTCAGCCGGCCAAGCTAGGGAAGGGGAGAACTGACCTAGGAACTAATTGATAGAACGCCGACGGTTCTGTCCACCCTCTGGAATAGGAGACAGGTAGTTGAAGATGATGCCGCTGCGGCTGCTCCCGAATTTTGTTGGTGATGAGACTGGCTGGAAAATCTTCGTAGGAGACCCAGGAAGTCGTCCAACTTTTGTCAGAATTTCAGCAAGTCGGTGCTGGACGGGGCAGAGGCACGAACAGGGAGGTAGAACTCTGACTCTATCTGCTTCAGGAACATAACAGCTGGAAGATGAAGACTCCATGGATGCTTCAGAGCTCGGAATTAGGCGGGGCTGGAGTCGACGGATTTGATGTCGAGTCTTCTTCGAAACGTGACCCACGGGAATGCCAGAAGTCATTGGAGTAGACCTGAGCAGCCCGATCAGTGAACAGGTGTCTGTTCAGTTCCGGAGTGGACAGAGCAGCACACATGAGGGAGAAAATTGAGAAAGTGCCGCTCCGGAGGTCGATCGAGGCGCCGCTTCCTGGATATGGAAGGTAACTTGTTGTAGAAGCTCTTGGCCAAGTGGCGCTTCAAGAAGCGGAGGGATGTGACCGTGAGAACTTCTAGAAGTGGCCTTAGGTTGCTGATTGTATCTGTCTTGCGCAGTCGGAGAAGAACGGCTCCCCTTGGCGACCACGAGCTTAGAAAGGGATGGGACCACCGTCGTTACGAAGTAGACTGGACGACGATTCCACCGGTGTATGGTATGCCCTCTGAAGCTTCCAGGTGAAGACGTGGCAGCCTCTGCAACTGGGCGCTCCTTTGCTGCCTGCGAACTGAGAACTGAAGGTTGAAGATGATGGGGGGAAATGAGGTATATGGGAGGGGAAATGGGGGTGGATGAGTGTGGGGAGAACCCTGGCTGTGAGGGGATCTAGGAGGGGGTGTTCCAAGGTGTGGGAGGGAAAGAATGGGGTCTGGAAGGGGGTCTAACAGGTGGTGGGAGGAGGAGCTGCGAATTTGGGATGGGTGGGGGAGAGGGAAGGAGAGTTCTCTCTCCAAGGTTTGAAAATTGACTAATGGGGTGGTTAATGGGGCTATGGAGATGAGAATGGTTGTATTGGGGAAGGGAAGGGGTGCTTGGGAAGTGGGGAATTCTCGCTTGGGAGATGAGAGGCTGCTTAGGGAAGGGGATTGGGTAGTTGGTGGTTGGGTGGTGGAGTATGGATTGGTGGAGGGTCTCTTGGGACTAGGGGTGGAGTAATGAGGGTTGGGGTAGTTGGGAGGATGAGTAATGAGGGGAGAGGAAGGGTTGATGATGTGGAGGAGAGAGAGGGAGAGGAGGAAAGAGAAAGGGGCGCCCCCTCCTCTTGGAGAGAGAGAGAGAAGAGAGAGAAAGAGAGAGGGGAATCTACCCCTTAGAGAGAGAGAGAGAAATTTGGAGAATCCACTCCAATAAGACACTAAAACTCACTTGATTTAAATTGATCATAAAAGGTTGTTACATATGAGAGGAGTGGGGGCCTATTTATAGGCTCACACAATTTCATGGACTAAAATGACCTTGACAAACTAACTAATGACTAGCCTATCCAGGTGGGGGGTGCCCATGGGCCAAGCCCATCTTTTGGGCCCATTTGGCTACTCAAACCAACCTAATGACTCATAGACTTAGGTAGATAACCCACTAACCTAGGTACATGACTCAAATAAAGGGAAAATTACATAGTTTATGACTCAAAGAAAATATAAAAATTACATGGATAGACTCAGAAAAATGTGAAGAACATAATGACGCATGCCGTCGATCCATTTGAGCTTCGAAAAAAAGTGGAGGGGCAAGGGATGCCCCTATCATACCCCCGGGGTGGGGAGAACTCGACCCCGTCGAGTATGGGTCCACCGGGGAAGTGGTACACCAATGCAACTCCAGGCGAGCCACGATCTCCGAACTCAACCCTCGTCCATAGCCGAGGAATGGTGCTTCAGCTTTTCAAAGTGGCTCAGACACACCCTCATGCTGGCAATGAGATCTTGCTTGCCTAGTATTGCCGCCGTGTGCTCACATCGGGCTCTCAGGCTAATTGGTGGTGGCACTCCGAGGGTGTCTCTCACAAGGATAGGTGTAAGCTCAAGGCACTCACTAGGATCCACCGTAGTGCCCTTAGAGGGTGACGGATCCGCCACGTGGGAAGTGGGGTGAATCCCAAAACCCATTAGAAAGTCCAACCCATAAGCTAGTTTGCCAAAGCTACTCAGAACTCGAAAAGGTCCAAGTCCTCGTGCCCTCAAATTGGAGGTGACCCTAGGGTAGAGCCACTCCAAAGTCATCATCGCCAAGTTGCTAACTTGGAAGTCCAAGTGGCGCTCATGAGTTTTTGCCCGCTTCTTGTGAATCTCACCGCTTGTTGCTTGATACTCGCTTGGATGCATATGCCATGCACTATGATGCGGTGTGAGTGGGAAATGTATGATATGCATAGGGGGGGCAGGACAACCATATTTAGGCCAATCATGTAGAAATGCCATGTAGACTTTGATGGAATTGGGAGGACCGGGGCATCCATAAATGTCCCTCTCATGCGTAGGTGTGATAAGTGCCGGAGGACCCGGACATCCCTGAATACTCCTAATATGCTTAAGACTCATGATGAATGAAGGTGGACCATTACATCCGAATATGGACCACTCATGCTTCCTACTTGACATGTGGGTGATATGAATGAATGGACCCAACATATGAATCATGTCAAGTGGTGCGGTATGCCTAGGCACATGCATTCCTATCCTAGAGATGACTTCCATGTGCATGGGTGTGGGGTGGCCCTTGAGCTTCCACTCGTATGGATCAAAGGGATCTAAGAAGGGGGACATCATGGAGTGGGGCAATTCATCAATCCCAAGGTGTATGTTGCCTAAGGTCAAGGCTCCCATGGTGTAACCCGATTCTAGGAAGGGAGGGGTTTGGCCTAACATGGTGGATGGGGGTAGGGTAAGGTGAGTGGTGAGTAAGGTGGGTGGGTCACATGGGAAACTAGACTCCCATAGGAAGGGATCAAAGGGATCATGATAAGGGTTACCTAGAGAGAGATACTCCATGTCCTCAAGGTCCTCACAAGGTGGTGAATCATCCTCTTCTAGTGAAATGGTTGGGCCGGTGTATAGGGTGGGTTGGTTGGTCAAGGTTCTAGGAATCAAAATGGTAGGGGAGTGGACCGGGATGGGCTCTTGCACCATGGGGAGAAGGTGATGTGAAACGACCTCGGACTTAAGCAAGCAATCACAAATAGCATTCAAATGGGCCTTAATGGGCCACCGCTCTCCCGTCACACTCTATACCCGGAGTGACTTGGCGATGCCAAGTGTGAAGTATGGTAATGGGCCCTTGCTGGTAGAGGGCCAGCAAGGCCAAGGTTTGACTCCCCAAGGGTTGGATGCCCAATTCAATTGGGGCCGACAAAGTGCGCAAAGG
This sequence comes from Amorphophallus konjac, assembly GCA_022559845.1. Taxonomy (NCBI): domain Eukaryota; kingdom Viridiplantae; phylum Streptophyta; class Magnoliopsida; order Alismatales; family Araceae; genus Amorphophallus; species Amorphophallus konjac. Next base: position 182,658,508 of record CM040123.1, on the reverse strand, counting down.
CACGGTTTCACACTACCCCACGGCGATCACTCTAAGTCATGGACTTGAGGATCGGGTGCTCCCTCACAAATTCAGCGGCGCATGAAGTAAATATTGAAAGAGCAGCACTATTGAGCAAGGATGAGACACTTACTCGACCGGTTTGAAGAAACCGGTCCCGGTCGAAGACGAGGGCGAGCGGGGAGGCGGTGGTTCCCCACACCCCGCGGCGGTGTCGCTTGACCTGCCCAAATAGATACAACACTACACCTCACGCAGGAGGGGGATCTTGGGGTAGGGGTTAAGGTATTACATTCAAAACTACCACCACGCAGGGTGGGGCCTTCAGCCGGCCAAGCGGGGAGGGGATGACGGACCGAAACAAAAAGAAAGGGAAACTAGGGAAATTGCAGCTGCAATCTGGAATTCTGGACAGGAAACCGCTGTGATGGCTGTCCCGGGCTCGTCCGGACTCCAAATTGAGCAAAACCACCTCCTAAAGCTTCCTGACTTGAAGGGGTTGACTCCAGAATTTTTGGGGATGCTCAGTGGGTCGGAGGTGGCAGCACCAGCAACTGGAAGGAGACCTCTCTGTCTGTCTGTAGACTCTGTCTGGACTGGAACAGCAGGTTGCAGAGATCACCGTGCGCCATCCCGAGCTCCGAACAGCACGAAACTGACAGTGACGTCTTCGTGGTCGAAGTAGCTTTCAGAAGGAGGTGACGGGGCTGCAATCAGAGGTCGGGGGCGGTCGGTGTACCCTGAAGAGTGGGTACTGGTCGGAGCAGACTGCAGAAGGCAGGACTGGAGAGCTTGGGGGAGAAAATTTGTAACTCCGTCCTCCGGCAGCCGAACTAGGTTCTGTTTCTTGATACAGAACGAAAACTGGAGGAGGAAGATATTTGTAGAAGAGCTTCAGGGCTGAATCTGTCTAGGGTCGCCGTGGTGGAGCCTCCAAGCGGGTTCTGGTCCTCTGCAGAGACAGCAGTGCGCGACTGTGGGAAATTGGCTCCCCGGGACAGCTCCAACCTCGGATGGGGTTTCTTCCACCTCGCCTGCAAAGTAGACTGGAAGGCCTTTCCAGCAATGTAGGCCACGCCTTCAGGAACACCAGGATGAAGTCGTGGGAAACACTGCAACTTGGGACTGATCTGCAGGTCTGCACAGCTCCGACCTGCAATAGAGATGAGGGGAAGGGGGGGGTTTCTTTGGTAGAGGGATGTGATGGGGGCGACCAATGGAGAGTGGGAGCTCTTGTGGAGTGGTGGAGAAGACTAATGGTGAAGGGGAATGAGGAGGAAGAGGACTGGGGGCGCAAAGGACAGCAAGTGGTGGAGGGAGGTGAGAGTGTGAGAGAGGTTATGGGGTAGTGAATGGGGTGAACTTGACCAAAGGGGGGGGGAGGATGAAGGGGGCGGCCTATGCAGGTGGAGGGAAGGGAATTTCAAATTTGAATTGGCCTAGGAAGGTGGAGGATTGTGTGGGAACTAGTGGGATTGCATTGGGAGGGAGGAGATTGTGTTGGATGTGGAGAAGATGCCACCTAGGGACAATGGGAGTGGAGTAATGGCAACTTGGGGAAGTGGAGGGGTATTGAATGAGGTGGGTGGTGGTTGGGAGTTGAAGGGGAAGGGAGGAGAGAGAGAAGGGGGCGAACCCCTTAGTGGGAGGAGAGAGAAGAGAGAGAGGAGGGGGGTATGGGAATCACTCCCTAGGGTATCTCACCCTAACTTAGTGGAATCTCTCCAAATTGAACTAAATTGTAGGCTTAACTCAAAAGGATTCATTTCTTCATTAACTTCAAATGAGGGGGAGTGTGGTCCTATTTATAGGCAACCCACTCTTTACAATAAGTCCCTGACAAAATAAGCAACTACAAATAACCAAGGGGGTGGGGGCACCAATGGGCCTAGCCCAACGAATTGGGCCCAATAGCCTCATTAGACAGCATGATGATACAAAAACATAGGAAAATAAGTGCTAGACCTAGGGAAATGACTCAAATAAAATGAAAATACATCAAAATGACACAAAGGAAAGCTACTAAATGGATAAGGGGCCTTAATAGAGTGAGGCCCAAACTCAACCAGCTCCCGAATGTGAAGAAGTGGACCCGAGCCAAAGGGAATAGTGGGTGATGCCTCCATCAAATCCCCTGGGCCGCGAAGAGCTCGACTCCGTTGAGTAAGGATCCATCCGGCTAAGGTACCGCTCGAGGAGGTCCGGATCCAATCGCTAGAGGTCCTCCCGACTCACCCATGAGTCTTCCGACGGAGACCGATCCTTCCACCTGACGAGATAGCGCTCATATACCTTGCTTCGGGTGGTAGTGACCTGCTCATCCAATATTCGTTCAATGCGATCGCGCTGAGCTCTCTTGGCTAGTGGACTCTCCTCACGGGTGTGTACTCTCTCAAAGGAAGAAGTAGGCTCAATCTCCTCACTAGGTCCCACCGTGGGGCCCTTGTATGGCACTATGTCGGCGACATTGAATGTAGGACTTACCCCATAATCCTCAGGGAGATCTAACTCATAAGTGTTGACACCCGTTTTATACCCAATAAGTCGGGTCACCTCCTTGTTTCATTCTATATGATGCTCCGAGTTATTCACCCTTCATTGAGTCTCTTGATCAGTTGAAGCCTGTTTCTTGGGTCTTAATTCCTGGATTAAGATGTGGCTCCCGGTGGCATTTTGTTGGACGAATCTTAGTAAACCCTTCACTCTATTCTTGAACCTCAATGTTAATAACGGTCCCAGTTAGGCGCGTTTCTTCCTTCTGACGGATGGGTCATGGACAGTTACTCTTTGAAGAGTCCTAAGGCTTAAGGCCACGTTGTCAAAGCTTATCCTTTTGATTCCACGTTGATAATAACGGTCTATCGTGCAGCCGTTGTTTCCATATGACGCCCTAAGCCTTGGCCGTCAGTTCCTTGAAGAGTCCAGCCTGTTGGGTCTTCTTCCCGTTGATCTTATCCTTTGGGATAAGGTTGAAAGTGACGGATACTCCTTGATGCGTTACTTTCAAGTGGCGGTCTGTCGTGCAGCCGTTACTCCCTTCCGAGAGTCCTGGCAGTTCAGGCCTTTTCTCTGCTACTCCGTGGTTGAGATAAGTTTTTGGATTGACGTTATCTCTTTCAAATCCGATCCTCAGGACCCCCCATTTGTTTCTATGGACTCTTGGTGATATTATCTTTGAGGATTTGCTAAGATTTATCCTTCTTTCCTGCTGAATTATCCTCTACTCGACCTAAGGGTTTGAGGGTCTATAAATAGAACCCTTGACTTCATGGCCGAAAAAGAGGAGATTTGAATTCACGACGAAGTGCTGCCGAACTCAGGAGTCATCTTCATCCAGGAGGAACTGCTTCCCACGTCCATCCATCTTCCAATCAAGGGAGTACTTTTAGTTTTGGTCTTTCAAGTTCATCCTTGCATGCTTGAGTTCTTCCTTGGTTTTCCTTAAACAAAGCATTGTCCCTCCTCCTCCTCCACGTTTTTCACTGTTCTTTAAGCATACAATCACCTTCCCAACTTTTAAAAACGCCCATAGGGGTTAAAAAACCAAAACTCCCCGGTAATTCCCTCTCCTTTTGATGTTCTTAAGATTTTTAAGAATTGATGCTATGCTTGTGAAGAGGGCTAATTGAGGTTGTCTTGTCTGGTCTTTCTACGTTTTGGCAGGTTTACAGGTTCATTAGCACGAGGCCCAAGTCTTCTAGCCGGCTGGAAGAGTTGGAGTTAAAAGAATTCAAGCTTTACTACTGCAGGTTGTCTGACGGTCTAGTGCAGGCGCGTCACTTTCTTCTGGCGGTCTATCGTGCAGCCGTCACTTCCAAGCGACGCACAGGGTTCTGGCCGTTACTTCCAAGTTGATCTGCAGGCTTTCTTTGGTTTTCTCTCCCGTGGGCGGGTGTTTCATCCACCTATTTCCAAGGTATATTCGAGTCTTTGACTTGTGTTTACTTTGGTGGCGATCACATCTTTCCTTAGTATTGGGCATTAGCTGTCTTCTTCATCAACAATCTTTATTTTTCCTTGCTTGTCCCACCTCCACGGTGTGTTTTTATTTACTCTTTGCTCCACGCCCCGGCGTGTGTTTTTCTTTTCCTTAGCATAATTTGATTGAGGTAGCATGCCCATACTAGAGCTAGCTATGATTGCCTAGGTTCATGTTCACATGTTCATAGGTTTTGAGTAGATCTTTGATTGCTTGTTTGTCATCTTGTCATGTTACTTTGCAAACCTCAGAAGTAAAAGATCAAAGATAGGCAAATAAATATCAACAGATAATTTTTTGGCGATCGCGGTGGGACAGCTTGTGCCAATCGTGCTTCTGATTCTTGTTTGAACCTGCCATCATCTATTTGTTCAGTTGTCTTTTGTCCCCTTTGAGTATTGTTCATTCTGGTTTTCTGAGTCCTCTGACGGCCCTGTGTCCCCGCGTCACAGTCGTCTGACACAGGGGCATTAGACCGCCACTTTGATTCTGCTGCGTGAGCTCCCACGGGTTTCCCGGTTACTTCTGTTTAGTTTTTGGCTCTCTGGCTCATCTGACGGTCTCACCCCCCTGCGTTATATATTATCCGGCGGTCTGGCCTTCGACCGTTATTATTCTCTGACGCAGGGGTCTTCGGTCGTTACTCTCCTGGCAGGTACGCATCTGAGGTGCATTTATTTTCGTAGTTTTTTGCTGTGATTTATTGCTTGGGTGACACTTGACCCTCCTCTTGCTTTGCTCATATCTGCATATCATGGTGTGCACTATTGATTGCTAGATTGGTAGGCTAGACTTTGCATGCACTCCGGTGCACATAGGGTCATTCATCTCTTCATACATTAGATTGCATTTTTCTACCTTGTTGTGAGGACCTCTCGTCTCCATACTCCTTGGGGCCAACTAGGAAATCACAGCAGGGACCTCCATAAGTCCCCGCGAGCTGTGGATTCCCACACGGACGCCGGGCTGGTTGTACCTTTCCCACCCCGTGTCTAGGGTTGCATAAGTGATTGAGTGGTTACACTTAGAGTCAAACCAAGTCCCATATCCATCTCCTATTAGGAACCCATTGTTGAGAGTACATATCGATCAATTCACTAAAGTTCCAAAGGAAAAAGCATAAGAATTTTATCACATCATTCTAAGAAACTTGGTTGATTTTTTTGAGTGTCTTCATATTTTATCGCTTACATCTTGTTAGAATCACCTAAGTTTGGTTGCTTATTTGTGTGTTTTGTGTTGGTTGTTTTGCATTTTGTCAAGGTTATCCGTTGCATGTGGAGTTATTTTCGTCCGTCCGAATTCTCTCCTCGAGTCGCTTCTTCCTTCACGTTCTATTCCAATCCCCTTTTCGAATCCACTATGGCGTCCTTCAATCCTCCGCGCTCCCAAGAGGACTCTCTTCCTCAAGGGCTCCTTGAAAACCCCCCTAGGGTTATCACCTTTTCCTCCAGAGAAGGGACTGCCTCTCTCCCGTCCTCCACCTCTATGGAGGGTAGTCAAGGTACCCCTTCTCTTTCCATTCCTTCTGCGGGTTCCGTCCTTCACATGATGGCCCAATTAGACCCGGCCCAACTTCAAGTCCTATATCAAGCTATGCAAGGGTCCAACGCTTCCCCCTCCGCCGCTGTTCAAGGTCAATATAATCCTTCCGTCATTGGGCCGTCCGCTCAGCCCACTCCGATTGACCTCACTCCGGTCCAACCCCGGACCATTACTTTCGCTGGCATGGAAATGGGCCAATCTTCCAATTCAGCCCATCAGTTTTATGATAAAGGGAAGTCGCCTATCCCTTCTTTTGCCCAGGTGGATCATCACAATTCTGGTTCGATGGCTTCACAGCTTCTCATGAACCCTTCTGATTTCTTACACCCTCAGCAAGGGGTAGCCCAAGCTCACTCCCATCCGGGTACATCCCAGGCCCAATATCCTTCTTACGGGCTCCCTATTTCCACTGTCTATCCTTCTACTCATGCCTATGGGCCTCCCCCTTCTACTACCGTCGTTCCATCCGCTTCTCAGAAGCAATTGGCATCCGTCACTACCCCTGCTCCTTCCCAAGAGCAGGACTTGCTTGACAAGTGGGCCGCCATGCAGCAACAACTCGACTTCCTCCAGAAAAGGGTTGGCCCACAATCTTTGGCCGATATTCCTATTCCGAGCTTCCAGAACATTTGATTCTCTCCGCAATCAGAGCTCCCCAACTATCGCAAATATGATGGGAACAGCAATCCCTTTATTCATGTGAGGGATTTTCTCTATGAGTCGGCGCAGTTCCAGTATGATGATCGCCTCATGGCGTACTTGTTCCGCCGATCCTTAGACGGAGTTGCTCTCGAATGGTTCTATTCTCTGCCACTGGAAGAGGCCGAGAGTTTCAAGGTAGTTAAGGACAAATTCATTCAGCGGTTTCAAGACAAGGTCGGGCCAGAATATTCATTTACAGATCTAGTAGCAGAGAAGATGAAGCCAGAGGAAGACTTTGCCACCTATGCAGATAGGTGGAGGCAGATGGCCGCCAGAGTGCCTGGCCATATTCCGGAAGAAGAGAAGGTCAAATTGCTGATCTCCAATGCCACGCCGACCTTCCGCAACATCCTGGCAATGAATGACATAGCTAACATGCATCAACTCTACAGCCGGGCGCGCTTCATACAGACTCAATTTAAGGACTCTCCTATCCATTCTCTTTTTGAAAACCAAAAGCCCAAGTACCACAAGAAACCACAAGGGCCGGTTACCGAGGGAGTCCAAACGAACGAGCAAGTGCAAGCCATTACTTTTCCCTTTCAAGCCACACCCTTCCGCTACAACCAAAGCACCCGCAATCCACAAAATTCCGCTCCACAAAACTTCCAAGCCACTCCACAAAACCCTCCCCCCGCCTTCACCATTCCACGAAACCCTCTCGCCGCACCACAACAACCACCGCCACCATCACAATACCATAACGTCCCTCCGCCCAACGGCTACAACAACAACAATCCTAATAGCAAGCGCCTGGCTCCCCGGAGAGCCCAGTATCCTCCATTGCCAGAGACACTTATAGATATTTTCTCGGCACTTATGTCAGTAAATGCAATCCAACTTCCTCCGGAACGGCCTGTTTGGAACCCGGCGGTTGATCAGACAAAGTATTGCATGTTCCATAGGCAGCCAGGCCATACCATAGAAGGATGCTTTCAGTTCCGAGATCTGGTATATGACCTTCATGAGGGGCAGAGAATCGACTGGGCCGAAATGCATAGGGCCATTGTGGAAATTAAAGAGAAGAGGAGGCAGCCACAGGGGCAGCAAGTGCAGCAGCATCAAGCACCACAGCCGCAACAGCCACCCCAACAGCAGCAACCACAGCAAATACAAGACCTGGGCATCCATCAGAACCCGATGCCGAACCACCCACCCGCTCCTCAGCAGCAGCCGCCGGCACCAGCACAAGTAAACGTAGTTCAACCCCCGGCCCCCAATGCCGGGTGGTCTTTTGATGATGATGGCGCCACACTGCAGGTAATGGCCTTCCACCACAACCTCCGCAACCCTTCCTTCATCCTCCCTACACAACCAACACCCTCTCCGCTCGTCCTACCATACACACCCGCTCCAGTAAACCCTCTACCGCTCTCCATCCCATCATACCCTCCAACACCTACTCCCCTCGCCATCATCACACCACCACCTAACCCTTCGCCCATTCTTAAACATCCACTAGCCTTCCCTCCACCCGCATCGACGTTCATCACCACCCCGCCGTCCACCAATCCTTCACCCATCATTCGCTCACCCCCCATTAACCTCACCAATCCTACACTCCACCAAATCACCTCCCCCGCACCACCTATTCCACTCATCCACCCTGCAGGGCTCACCATACTATCTTCGGATGGTGCGGCAAACTGTGCCTTAAGGAGCGGGAAGATGTTCCATCGGAATTATGTTACTACTTCTAATCCTCAGTGCACCCAGCCAACGGCCGAACAAGAAGAAGCTGAACCCCTGCCGGGTACTCAATATGACTTGTTACATCACCTGGATCGGGTACCCGCTAAGATATCCGTGCTGGAGCTGATCAAAAGGTCTACCCTTCATCAAGATGCACTAAGGGATTTCTTACAGAAGGTAATGGTTAGTGAAGATATGGCAGTCGACAGCCTACCTACGGCACTAGCAACTATCTCCAAGGGGCCGGCCATCACATTTTCTGAAACCGAGCTCGCACCTCCGGGGGCTCGGCAGATGCCGCTCTGCATAACAATTACCCTGAAGAAGGTCGACATTGAAGCTGCACTGGTTGACACGGGGGCCTCAATTAATGTTTGCCCACTTAGCACCCTCCGAGCATGCAACATATCTGAAGAGTTACTACGACCTACCCCCACTACTATAGCAGCATATGACAACTCAAGGCGAGCATGTCACGGGATAATCACCATTCAGGCAGAGCTCGGGCCCCTTGCTATGGCCATGGAATTCTATGTTCTCGATATCGACCCTATGTTCAAGGCTATCCTGGGTCGTCCCTGGATTGACACACTTGGCGCCGTACCCTCCACCGCACATCAGTGCGTTAAATTCCCCTTCCAAGGGAGGGTCGTCAAAGTTAAGAGCTTGTCCACGCTGCAGACAGTTAAGGCCATCTCAGATCAAGTTCTTCCCACACTCTGGCCGAGCAGCCGACCCATTCTGTCAGTGCTTGATTTGAACTTTCCTTGGGCTTATACATCTCCTAAGCCCGTCACTACCCCAGTTAATGTCAAAGTAAAGCTGCAGATTCAAGATTCGAAAGGGTGGAACATCATACTAAAACTGGGCTATCAACCGGGGAGAGGCCTCGGTGCGCAACTGCAAGGGATGACTAAGCCCATACCTAAGGGAAGGAAAATGGGCAGAAGAGGCCTCGGTTACAAGGAAACAACATTATCTATGATGGGTGATTCTGGGCCGCTTACCTGGGATTATCGTCAGCACTTTGTCAGAGGGCCTCTCCAGCCCGGCACATTAGCTCCAAAGCCGGTTCAGCCAAGGAGGGATATAGTTTGTCCGATTGCCAGTCCGCCTTCCTTGCCAGGAGGGTCAGATGATGACATGCTCGACTACAGTCAGGCCTTGCCGAGGCTCTTTCATGAGGAGGAATGCCAGAAGCAACAAGAGGTTCGGCTCGTACAGTGGAGGCCGAAGAAGTAGCCCGCAGTTAAGTTGCAGAAGGAGGAGAGCTCTCCAGTTATCTTCTCTTGGTCTCCCTCACGCTTCCAATCCTTCTTTCAGCAAAGGGAGTTCATACCCCGCCTTCCTCCTATCTTGATAAATCCCTCCGTCATTGATCCACCGGAGAGTCTGTTCATTCCTTGTGCTCGCAGGAAGTGCCTGCGCGATGATCTATCCACTCTATTTACTCCTCCTCCTCCCAATGCTCAACTCCACGAGATGTGGTTCTCTTTTTCCGACCCCTTCTTCAATTGCATTTTTCCCGAGCTGTTCCCTATGCAGCTCCCACCTCCTCCGTCTTGCTATGTGGTCTCTACTGATCTCCAGGAAAAAAAAATGTCAAATTTAAAACGGAGATTTCAGTGGAAGATTACGTTGTCCTGTCCCCATCCTCCTCCTCCCAGGGGCACGAATCCCCTGCTCCTCCCCTTCCACTAAGCCTTCTCTCTCCTAGGTTAGGGTTAGGGTCTAGTGAGTCTAAGGAAGTAGAGTCAGTTAGGTCTAGAGAAGTCGGGTCTTGTTCTAGGTCGTCGAATCCTTCCCATCCTGAGCCGCGCCCGCTCGCGCATCCTTCCCGATCTGTTCCTCATAGGTTCTTGCAAGATCTAGCTCAGCGGTGTCATGCTCTGTTGAAATGTCTGGAATTCGTCGCTACAGCAATTGTGATGGAAGACGAAGAGGAAATAGAAGGGGAATGGAGCGACGACGGATTAGGCGTCTATGAGGTTTTGGATGAGAAGGATCCAATGGATGAAGACAGCAATGTAGATGACACTGCCGATTTATATGCACAAGGATTAAAGAGATTCGACCAGCCGTCGACGGCAGTGGATGAACCTATAAAGGAAATCAACTTAGGAACAGAAGAAGACCCAAGGCCCATCATCATCTCAGCTGATCTCCCTTCACAGGTAGAAGAGGATCTAATTAAAGTACTAAGGGAGTATAGCGATTCTTTCGCCTGGTCTTATGAGGACATGCCAGGTCTTGACCCCTCCTTAGTGGAACATCGACTCGTGCTTAAACCAGGGGCAACACCTGTTAAACAAAGGTCAAGAAGATTTCACCCCCACATGGCCTTGAGGATCAAAGAAGAGGTCAACAAGCTATACAAGGCCAAGTTCGTCAGAGTAGTCTTATATCCCCAGTGGGTGGCGAACATAGTCCCTGTCCTCAAAAAGGATGGAAAAGTGCGCATATGCATTGATTTCAGGGACCTAAACAAAGCATGTCCCAAAGATGATTTCCCGCTACCTCATATAGACGTCCTAGTGGATAACACTGCCGGGTACGAAGCTCTGTCGTTTATGGATGGATACTCGGGCTACAATCAAATCCGTCTCGCTCCGGAAGACCAGGAGAAAACTTCTTTCACCACGCCCTGGGGCACGTATTGTTATGTGGTTATGCCATTTGGGTTAAAGAACGCAGGTGCCACCTATCAGAGGGCGATGATGGCCATTTTTCACGATATGATGCACATATACATGGAAGCTTATGTGGATGACATCTTGGTGAAGTCAAGAACAAAAGAAGAACACCCCTCTATCCTGGCTAAAGTGCTGCAGAGAGCCAGGGAGTATAAGCTTAAGATGAATCCGAAGAAGTGTGTATTCGGAGTCTCCTCAGGGAAGTTGTTAGGGTTCATAGTGAGCAAACGGGGGATCCAGATTGATCCTAATAAAGCACAGGCTGTCATGGACATGCCTCCACCAAGGAACATTACTGAACTTCGAGGATTGATCGATCGGCTGCAATTCATTAGGAGATTCATATCTCAGCATTCTCAAAGGTGCCACCCGTTCTATGAATTGCTTAAAGCGGGGGTTAAGTTCGAATGGAATCAGGATTGTCAAAAGGCCTATGAAGACCTCAAAGAGTATCTAACCAATCCCCCGATTTCGCAACCTCCTGTCCCTGGGAAACCCCTAATCCTATACATCTCGGTCATTGAGGACTCCCTAGGGGCGGTTTTAGCACAAGTGGATGATGAAGGGAAAGAGCGGGCTGCCTACTACCTTTCTCGGCTGTTTAATCCAGCTGAATCCAAGTACACCGCTATAGAGAAGACTTGTGCCGCCTTAGTGTGGGTAGCTCAGAAGCTTAAACATTACTTTCTCACCCACCCAGTTAGGTTGATCTCTAGAATGGACCCGGTCTGTTATCTCCTAGAAAAACCCATCCTTTCTAGTAGGTTAGCTCGCTGGCAGAGCTTCCTCTCTCAGTTTGACATCACCTTTGTCGTTCAGAAGGCAGTCAAAGGATACGCCATTGCTGAGCATCTTGCACATCTTCCCATTCCTCATACCAATTCCATTCAGGATGATTTTCCTGATGAGCATCTCTCTGTCCTTTCTCATCATCCCTTCTGGTCTCTGCACTTCGACGGTGCACTTAACTCTCAAGGCCAAGGGATCGGGGCTGTCTTGCTTACTCCAGAGGGGGTAACCATCCCCTTCGCTTATCAACTTCGCTTTCCTGCTACCAACAACATCGCTGAGTATGAGGCTCTCCTGGCCGGCTTGAAGCACGCCTATCTCCTAGGCGCGCGTTATTTAAACATTATAGGAGACTCTCAGCTCATCCTACGGCAAGTTCTTCGACTTACCGTACTCGTGATCCTAAGCTCAAGCCTTATCAAGATTTGGTCACGCTCCTCGCTAAGCGATTCCGTAAGCTGATCTATATCCACACTCCTCGTTCTCTGAACATTCTAGCTGATGCTTTGGCATCTCTTGCTTCCTCCTTATCTTTTCCTCTCAGTCGTAGTACTGAGACCATCGTCGTCCAGAGATTGGACGCACCCTCTCTTCAGGATCCCTGGTTTGTCAACCTTAGGAAATCTGTAGAGGCGAGAACTGAGAAGGAAGATCTCAAGGAAGTTTCATTAACAGAACTAGAGGAGATTCTGGACGAAGAGGAATTGCCTTGGTATCATGAAATCGAATTATTTTGCAAAGAGGGGTCATTCCCAGAAGGGGCAAAAGCCGAGCAACGTAAAGCAATAAGAAGGGCCGCCGCAAGGTACACTGTCATTGCAGGAGAACTGTATAGGCGCGCTACTAATGGAATGCTCATGAGATGCTTAGATGATGTAGAAGCTTGGAAAGTGGCCGAAGCAGCCCATTCTAGCGAGTGTGGAGGTCATGTCAATGGCCAGGCTCTAGCAAAGAAGATCCTTTGGCAGGGCTACTACTGGCCCACTCTGGTGGAAGATTGCTCCCTCTATGTCCGGAGGTGTCTCAAATGCCAACTCCATGCTGATAAAATTCACTCTCCAGCTTCATCCCTCCATCCTATGACTGCTCCTTGGCCATTCTCTATGTGGGCTTTCGACGTTGTCGGCCCACTCGGTGATCCTAATTCTCAGATCAAGCAGAAATCCTTCATCCTCACCGCTACTGAGTACTTCACCAAATGGGCCGAAGCTGAGGCGTACGCAGAGATCAAAGCTACAACGGTGTGCCGCTTTATCATGAAGAATATCATCTCGCGGTTCGGAGTGCCAAGCAGCATCATCACCGACAACGGACCCCAGTTCATCTCCCAAGAGCTTAAGGACCTATGTAAGAAGTTCAATATTTCACTGCATCATTCATCTCCATATTACCCTCAAGGCAACGGTCAAGCCGAGGCCACTAATAAAACCCTTCTTAAAATCATAAAGAAAACATGTGAAGCACATAAATTTTCTGATTGGCCTGAAAGATTGGTGGAAGCTCTGTGGGCTTACCGCACCTCCGTCCGTACCCCTACAGGACAAACTCCCTACTCTCTGACTTACGGGATGGAGGCGGTGCTCCCATATGAGATCTTAATCCCTTCCCTTAGAGTGCAGCTCGATAAAGAACTTAATCTCGATGAACGTCGAGAGGCGTTGCTGGTCCAGTTAGAACTCTTAGATGAGAAGAGGATGAATGCGGCTGATCATGTTTCTGTTTATCAAAAGAGGGTTTCACGTTATTTTCAAAAGAAGGTAATCGGACAAAAATTTTGTAAGGGTGAAATTGTTTTGAAACGCAAATTCATTCGGTCTGCAGGTCCTAGGTCCAAGTTGCAACCTAACTGGGAAGGGCCGTTCGTAATAAAAGAAGCTTATCCAGGGAATGCTTATCGTTTAGTAAACGTGGAAGGTGAGGAGCTCTCTCACCCATGGAATGGGTTGTGTCTTAAGCGTTTCTTTCCTTAAAAAAAAAAATCTAAACCATGTGCTTCTCCGGCAATAAGAACTTCCTCCCTATCTTCAAAAGGAGAGTCTCAAGTAAGGCAATCACACACTACACGACGTCCCTGGTCGGGCTCCTTGTTTGAAAGACACCGTTTCTCCTTGGCCGTGCTTTAGGGGAAAGTCAAAGTCCCTGTTCGCTTCATTCTTCGGCTGAATCCAGGGGCGAGGAGTGAATAAGGAGGCGACGACCAATCCAAACTCCCTAACGAGAAGAGGTCTCAAATAGGGGCAAGTCCGTTATGACCTGACGCCACCAGAAACGAAGGAAAAGAAAAGAAAAGGAGTGCTCTTTACAACGAAATCAAAAGCATCATCTCAAAGTCTGTGAATGAATTCTCAAAAGCTCCAACGGAAAAAGAAAGCTAGGCATGACAGGAGTGGCAATACAGTTCCCCGCGGGACGTTATGAGCCCGGTCGCATGCATGCCTAGGTGGACAAAGGTTCGATGGCGGACATAAAAGCCCCGGCACAACAGACCGAATCTCTAATAGGGTTGTACGGTGAGGGAATCAAGTTCTAAAAACTCCCATATCTGGCCTAAGCTTACCCCCATGATCTTTTTTCCTTTTAGGACTGAGATGAGTACCCTAGGTATGACATTGGTAAAAACACCGTCACAATGATTAGATCTCGGCCAGGGGTGTCACGCTATGGCACGCCGGTCTCAAGACTCAACCTAAAACAAGGAAGGTCTCGTATTGCTAGAGAGGCACTGGTTTTATCAAAATCCAAAAAACAAATATTTTTAAAAAATCCAAAAAACAACAAATATTTCCAAAAAGAAATCCAAAAACAACCAATATTCTCAAAGTCCAAAAACAACAAATATTTCCAAAAATCCAAAAAAACAAAACAAATATTTTCAAAATCCAAAAACATTAAATACTTTTCAAAACGCCCAAAAAAATACCATCATATGCATAGCATGCATCGCATCTTCATTATGTTTTCGCCTATTTTGATAAGGCTCCACCCCTTGACCAAATATCAAGAAACGGTCATTATCTAACTTGCTTCAAGGCAAGGGGTTGAGTCTAAGAACAGATCTAACTTGGTTCGTGTGTGAGTGTATGCAGGATACAGGGGCAAGCCCAAAAGCAAAAGCTCACAACTATGCAGGTTCAAAGCATGTAACACGCCAGTATCAGACCGTTACAGTCATGTAACGGGCCCATCGTCGACCGTTATTTTCCTTCAGGCATGGGCCCTCTTCTTTTTGAACCTTCACTTTAGCGGTCTGAGAACCTACCGTTACTTGAATATAATGGCTCGAGACCCATCCGTCACATCCTTCAGAGACCGGGCTCTCGTTACTCTCATTCTGACGGCCTGTCGTAGGACCGTTATTTCTTTATGGCGGCCCTGTGCCCATCCGTCATATCCACCAGAAACCCTGTCTGTTCACATCAGTCTAGCCTTTCAACTATGGAACTCAAGATCATTCAACTATGGCACTCTTATCTCATTCAAGCAAAGATTAATGAAATATATTTCTTGATAAAATTCAACTTCGGTTGTCAATTGCATGATAGCTCTCATAAACAAAAAGAAAATCAAGATACATTCAATTTCTTATCCGCAAGAGGGCGGATCTTTCTCAATTCTCTCACATAATCTCGGCGTGTTTCGTCATCCTCTTCAACCTCTGCTTGCCACGGGCGTACCTTGCTGATCTCCCACATGGTCAGCGCGTTCCGGATTGCTCGTTCATCTTCCTCGGTCCCCATCTTCCTAGGTAGAAGGGGAGGGTAGTGTGATAGTGTAGAAACGCTGATTCGAGGTAATCCGATCTGAAGATGGCATCGGTGCGGGTTGTAGATCGCCATGGTAGTGTTCCCTACTAGCTGGAGGTCCAGGCCTTGACGCCGCGATATTTTGAGAAGAGTGCTTCGGAGGACTCTTAGTCGCATGATGAACTTGTCCATTGGAAGAGTGTTGAAGAAGAGGCGCCATTCGTCCCGAGTTTTCTTATCCGCTGTCTTGCATTCAACCTGAGAAGAGTATCCAAATGCCCCTCCAATAAAGAAGAGAGGATGGCTCCCGAAGATTCGGCTTGCAGAAGTTATGTCTTCCTTAGGAAGGAATTTGACTCTCATTCCCATCCAGCACTCAAGGAGTATCATAGATCCAAACAGAAGCCCTCCTAAGCAAGCCGAGCTTAGTCCTTCATAGAGGTATGAGAGGACCGCTTGATGTAGACACGCCAAAATTGACATTATTTTGAGTATATTTCATATCGCTCTGCGATGCCCCATTTGACCCTCAAATCAGCTTATTTGAGTGGTTTTCCCACTTTTCATGGATTGCCCCTGATTTCTCCTATTTTTCCCAATTTACCTCCCTTTTCCTATTTTTCTGGATTTTTTGGGCATTTATCTCTATTTTATGAATTCACGCCCTCATCAGGGGCGTGTTTTTGAAACACGCCCTTGTCTAGGGCGTGTCTTTCCCATTTTATCTATTTCTCCCCATTTTTTTTATTATTTTCTGAATTTTCTAAATTTACGACCTAGGTAAGGGCGTGTTTTATTAAAACATGACTTAATCTAGGGCGTTTCTTAAAGAAAGGACGACCTCACCTGAGGGCGTTAATTCTTTTGGTTTTGACCGACTTCCCCATTTGAGCTCTTGAAATTAACGCCCTTCTCAGGGGCGTGTTTTTAAACGTGGCTTTAATTAAGGCGTGTTTTACATTTTTCAAATATGGGGAGTTTTTATTTCTAAATTTGGTTTTTGAGAAACGCCCTTGTGCAGGGCGTGTTTTTGAAAAACGCCCTATGCGTAGGTCGTCAATTCGTAAATTGACGCCCTGACCTAAGGCGTGTTTCACCGTCTGCCTTCGCAGCCCTTTCCCCAGAGAGTCCTTGCTTCGATAGATGCCTACTTGATTTGGGCTCTTGCCCATTCTTATCCTTTCCCCAGTTGAGACTCTTGCCTTGCTTATCCTTTGATCAATCCTATAAGGGGTTGATCCCCTTATCTTTTTTTTGGCTTCTTCGGTTCCGATTTTTCTTATTCTCCGCTGACGTTCTTCTATTTTTTTCTTCTTCTTCTCCTTCTGCTTCCCTCTTCTTCTTCTTCTTATTCTTCTTCTTCCGCTTCTTCTCTTTTTCTTCTGTGGTTTTCTTTTCTTTTTACAGGAACCGAAGGTAGGGTGGCATTGGCTAAAGAGAGGCTTCTTCACGATTCAAGTCTTCATCCCTTTTGAAGCCTTTCTCTCATCGAGCATTCAAGTCAAAAGAGCCACCAAACAAGATTTTTCTATCTTATCTCCCCCTTATTTGCATTTTTTTTCATTAGTTCATGCATGCATCATGTTTCATTGTTATATTAATTTTTCTCAACTATCATTGAGATCTCCCCTTTAGTGCATCTCTTGCACTCTTTCCCTATTATATTTTTACATGCATTCATACCTCCCGCACCCTCTTTGCATAGGGGTTTAAGGGCAACCACCCTTAAGGTGTGTTCTTGCACATGCTTTCATGCTCATATATTTTCTATGAATTGATGCTACACTCACCACATATCTAATGCAATTTCTTCATTGGTGTTTGTCTTTTTTGCAAGGGTAATACAAGTGAAGGACTCTCTTCATCGGCCGGCCGATTTGAAGAGAAAGGAAGCACCTACAATCAACCGCGTTTCAAGAGGTATTTTGTGATCATCTCCCATATCAATCTCCTCTTTGAGACCCTCGTGTCTCTGGCGATCACAAATTCCCCTTAGCACCTCGTGCTCTTTCATTGCTTATTATTTATGCTTATTCTTTAATTTTTTCTTAAGTGGATTTTAAATAGATCTACAAATTGGCGATCACGGTGGGACCCTTTGTGTTCTTCATTTATTACCCCTTTCCCCTTAGGCACCCGCGTGTGCCGTCTCCCCTATTGCACCCTCGGTGCATCTCCCTTTTGTGCCCCTCGGGCACCCTCCATTGGTTTTACACTCTTCCCTAAGTGATTTGTCAGTTTGTTGGTATTTCTTTAAAATTTCCACTTATTTGAAATTTTTGATAAGCATGCTTATATCTTATATTTGTTGATTGCCTGCGACTGTAAGTGATTGTTACTGTTGGCCGTGGATTGAGAATTAACGCCTTTGTCAGAGGCGCCTTTTGATTTCACGCCCTAACCCAGGGCGTGTTATTTAAATTTAGCGCCTTCGGACAGGGCGTTTTCTATCTGTCTCCAATTATTTCTGCTTGCTTGGTGAAGTCACGCCCGTTGCAAGGGCATCTTTATCTTTATTAGCGCCTCACTTAAAGGCGTGTTATTGGATTTGACGCCCGCTGAAAAGGGCGTCCTTTTATTGATAGCGCCTCACTCTAAGGCGTTTTTCACCCTGCCCCGGGGCCCTCACGTTGATTCACGACAGTCACACCGTCGTGTCCTTGTTTAGTAGCGCCCCCTTCCAGGGCGTGTTTTTACTGTGGGTTTCCGGAACCCCCCGGCTGTGGTTTTTCATGATATTTCCTGGTTATCTTTATTGATTATATTATTGTGGTTGGCCTGTTTCCCCTGCTGCATTCATATTTGCATTTTGGTTTGGGAGCCCTCCTCCTCTTCATTAGGATCCACACACCCTCTTGGAATCGGGATGACCCTCCATTGAGCATTCCGTCTCTTTGGACCGGAAATCCCTTTTCCAAGCCTCCGTAAGTCCCCGCACCCGTGGATTCCCTCACGGACGCCGGGCAGGTTGTACCCTTTTGAAGTCCCGAGTTAGTGGCCTATACGGTGAGAAAGTGTTCCTAGTTGGCATTGAAGTTCAAATCATATTGAAACTAGGTTCCCCCCTTGTGTGAATCATTCCAAACTTTGCTAAAATCCTTAATTCACCAAGGTTCAAACAAATAAAAATCAAGGTAACCATTCCAACTTGTGTGTTTCTTTGCAAATTGTTTGCACATTATTTGGATTGCGTAATGCCTTACTTTGATAAACAAAACAACATGTTCAATTCAATTCATGAGGATATACAACCTAGCACATCTTATAATCCTCACCTTCAACATGTTCAACATAATTCTCGCCATCTCTCCAAGGGACCACATTCTCACTATTATGGTCATGCCCGACCCATGGGCAATGTCCATTCTCATGGTCCCCCTCCTCAATTGCGAGCCCCTATTCCCTCGGGATCGTCTCCTCCCAATGATGAGAAGGTCTCCCGAATCATCCATGCATTGGATCATCTCACCCCTCAACAGATCCAAGCCCTTAAGGCGGCCGTTGAGGGTGCATCTCATTCACCTCCATCTTCTAATCCTATTCGGGTGGCCCATCACCCACTTCCCTCTTCTATTCACACTCGGGTGGCCCATCACCCACTTCCTTCTTCCACTCATATTTCTAATCGGGTAGCCCATTACCCATCTCCTTCTATTCATGCTTCCTCTCGGGTGACCCATCACCCGCCTCCTTCTATTCCTCCTCCACCGCGGCCCCGAGGCCCATTTATTCCTTGCAATCCGGCCCATCCGGATTCTTCCATGGGCCGGCCCATTAATTCCCCTCCACGGCCTTTTTATGCGTCCCTTCCTCCTTCAAGGCCCTGCCAGCCCTCGGTTGTTCAAGTCACACCCCTCCAACAATCTCTGCTTGATAAGATTACTTTGATGGAGGAACAAATAAAGAGGGTCACGGCTCCTCCTACTCCAGTCAATCCTCTCCATGCCGCTTTGGACGAAATTACAAAGATGGAGAGAGAATGGAAAGACAGGAGGGATGATTACGGCGTCGGCGGTTCAAGTGAGCAAGAGCCGACACTCGAAGTATCCGAGGCAGTATACGATGATGATGAAGCTCCGCAGGCACCCCTTCCGAGTTTCCTTAACTTTCCGCTTTCCCCATTTTCATTCGATGAACCCCCTGCTCAGGAGGAAACCACTCCTAATTCAACCCCTGTTTATGAGACCAGTTGGTGTTACGACGATGGGTCGATATTCCAATCGCCCACACCGGCACATTGTGAGTCTCCTCCTATCCCTGACGCTGCTTACATTACACCTCCACCAGTTATACCATCAAACTTCACACCATCAACCTCCCCTGAGTCTTCCATCAAACCTCCGCCCATTAAACCCTTAACCTCCATACCATCGGCCTCCATTGAGCCCACCGTTGAACCTTCCCCAATTAACCTCCCATTACCTCCACCTCGACCTTCCATTATCCCTTTAAAACCCACTTTGCCTATTTCACCATTGAACCCTTTACCCTTACCCAGGGCTAATCCTGAGCAGGATCCACCCCTTTTTGCACCCGAGCCCATCCCGACTGCTTCCGAGCAAGGGGAGAAGCTCGACGTGTTTGAACCTCCGCCCCCATTCACCCATTTTCCAACACTTTCCATTATAACTCCACCATCCACGGAGCCTTCCGCCTCCGCCTCACCTCCCTTTGTTACTCGGAAGGGGCGTGCTTCTGCAGCTACTTGCGCCAAGGATAAGCAAGAGCCGGGTAAGAAAACTTTGGCCACGGCCGTGCCATTCAAGATACAGGAATTCATTTGCCGGATGCCAATCCGGGTTATTGTGCCAATCACGGCCGAAGAAGTCAAGTCGCCGCCATGCCGGGCATTGATGCCGTTTGAAGGCCGGGCAGGGCACCCTTTGTTCAAACCTTCGAATTCCGAATTCATTTACAAGGGGCGAATGCCCATTTTATTCAACATTCCATATTCATCACCATCAATGGGCATGGCAACGCTTCATTTTCCAACTCTACGACTCCCTCACCTTATTGATCTTCGCTTTCCAAGGGGGTTGTCATTTATTGAAGCTTCCTTTATTGGGCCAATTGGTCGTACATGTTCATTGCCATGGAGGGGCAATTGCCTTAAGAGGCCGTCCCCGATTTCTTCCACTCTTATTCATTCAAATTCATCCATATCCATTTCAATCACTTTTTCTTCATGGGTCACTCTAAGGGAAAAGAGGAGGATCTCACCTTCTCACCCTTCACATTCTTCTTCTTCTTCGAATTTCATGCATTTTTCATTCATTCATTCATTCCATTCTTTGCATTCATTACATCCATCATTTTGCATACATTTGCACCTCCTGCTTCCCGGGTTTCCAAACCCGTATCTTCCCCGCCTGCCGGCACCGCCGGATATTCCGCATTTCCCATCTGATTCATATTCATCTTTTTATCCACTCTCCTTGGGGCATCGCGTCCCTTTTCCTGCTATCTCCCTGGAATCTCCAGGAATTTTATCCCTCCTCTTTGGGCATCTCGCCCTTTCTGATTCTATTCCTCCGAAACCTCCGAACTTTCCCCTTGGGCATCGCGCCCCTTTCCATTTGCTTCCTCCGGAACCTCCGGACTTTTCCCTCGGGCACGACGCCCCTTTCCACCTTCTCCTTCCTGATTTCATTCCTCCGGGACCTCCGGACTTTCCCCTCGGGCATCGCGCCCCTTTCTATATTCTTCCTCCGGAATCTCCGGACTTTCCCCTCGGGCATCACGCCCCTTTCCATCTCATTCCTCCGGAACCTCCGGACCATCCATCTTTCTTCCGATTCATCTTTCTGCTCCTCCAAGATATCACATCCTTCATTTTCTTCCTCCTTTTCCATCATCTTTTTCCCTATTTCTTCCCAGGGCATCGCGTCCCTTCTTTTGTTATCCCTCTGGAGCCTCCGGATGGGTCTTCCCATGATTCTCCTTCTCCTCCTCCGGAACCTCCGGATTCTCCGTCTTATTCTCTCTATCATTTTCCAGGGCATCGCGTCCCTTTCCTTCTGATTCCTCCGGAGCCTCCGGATCATTCATTTTTCTTCCGATTCATCTTTTTGCTCCTCCGGGACTTCATATCTTTTACTCTCTTCTTCCTGTTCCGTCACCTTTTTTATCATCTTTTTCCCTATTTCTTCCTAGGGCATCGCGTCCCTTCCTCCATTATCCCACCGGAGCCTCCGGATGGGTCTTCCCATGATTCTCCTCTGCCTCCGGACCCTCCGGATCCGCCTCTTTCCATCTACCAATTTCTTCTTCTGATTCCTCCTAATTCTGGGTCCGACCCAACTTCTTCCACATCCACTGCTTTGGGCATCTGCCCCTTCTCCCATTGCTTTCGAGGCTTTAGTCCTCACTCCTCCTTCTAATTCTCCACTTCTTCTGTAGACCTTTCATGTGATCAGGGTCTCCGCGCCTTAGTGAGGGAGTTCTAGCCCTCGCCTCTCTTCCTTTTCTTCTTATTCGTCTGAGTCTGGTCTTGGCACCACCACTTCTTGTTAAGCCACTTTCAATCCTTTGCTTCCAATCCTTTTATCTGCCAAAGAGGACTATCCCACAATGACCATCCGTCTGGGCAGCTGCTTCAACGAAGGTTGCAAGGTAATATTTTGGCGTAAGTACGCATTTTCACGATATCATTTCATCATTGCATAAGGCGTGTTTTTAAGATAAGGTGTTTCTTAACAAGATTAAGAATGGTGTTTTAAATCTTCATCTTAGCCCTTTTTCATTCTCAAAAGAGTCTTTAGGCTTGCTATGCAGCACCTTTGGTTAATAAGAACCCCGCACTGGGAATTCAACATTCTCTCCCCGCCTGTTAAGAGCAACCCTTAGCTGGGCATTCCACACACTTCACGGCGTCCTTAGCCGGCTCCTTTGGTTAAAACACCGTTGCTACCTTGGCCATGCCATGAGTATATCTGAAAGTCTTTTTCTCTCCTTCACTCGGCCGAATGCAGGTACAAGAGGTTGACGGATGAGATGACCAACCTTGGTAATCCCCAATACGAGAGGAGTCTCAAATAGGGGCAGTCTTGACCCAAAATCAATATGAGTTTTCATGATATACATCTAGCCACAAGGGCTATTATGAAAATCAAGTCGAAATTTCAATAAATTCAAAATTGTGAAATATGGCATGTCAAGAGTGGCAAAGTCCCCGCAGGGAAAACCCTGGTCGTATGCATGTCAAGGGTCTAAAAATCAAAGGCACAAAGCCCCAGCGCAACAGACTACCTCTTTGAGGGTTAACACCTTGGAAGGAATTCAAGTCTGGATGTCTCCCATCCTGCATAAAGTTTATCTCCAATTATTCTTCTCTTCTCCCTCCAAGACCGAATGTTTCTCGGGTATGGCCTTGGTAGGGGCACCGTTGATCAAAGGCAGTCGGTTATAGGACGCCACTTTCAATGCACGCCCGGCTTTGGGCAGTTTTAAGCAAAAGGGGAAGGAACGAGGACCCCTAGTTAATGGTTTAAAACACCCTTGGATGCTGCATTAGCTATGTCTAAACCAAAATCCAAAAATTTTGAATATAACCAAAATCAAACAAAAAAAATTGAATATTTCTTGTCCAAAACCCACAAAAATTTGAATACCTTTCTCAAAACTTCATAAAAATTTAAATATTTTCCAAAACCCACAAAAATTTGCATATTGATCAAAACTCATAAAAATTTGAATATTTTCCAAAACCCACAAAAATTTGCATATTGATCAAAACTCATAAAAATTTGAATATCTTTTTCAAAACTCATAAAAATTTGCATATTTCAAAACTCCAAAAATTTTGCATTGTATTTTCTGATGGTGCCTTTTGCAGGAACAACAAATTTTGCAAGGACCAGGAGCACGGGATGAGTCCTATCTCCACTTATTGCTATCAATCTCTTGATTCTCCCCGATATCTCCATAACATGCCACCCAGGGGCATTTTGATTGTCATCATTTTGGTTATATCTCCTGATTATCATTCTGATTATTCGTCTCCAAATCTTTTTAATCAACTCCTGCTAATTTCATCTGATCACTCCGCCAATGGGCCTTATCAGATCTTGATCTTTCAACTCCAAATCTTGATTAGCCAGATTGTCTCCTCATGACAAAATAACAAATAATGATGCTTTGCAATGCCGTGCTATTCATGCTATCCATGCTTTGCCTTACTATGTGTTATTCATGGCTATGTTTGCTATGCTTTGAGCCATGCCTTCTTCATTGTTCGTTATACTTTTTATATCTTGGCTAATGAATTTTTGAGCGCAGGATAAGAGGCTCTTGGTCCCGCCGGCTGGGCATCATCATCAAAGTCCCACGGTGCTTGCAGCTCATTTCTCAGTTCCCATGCTTATTGATATCACCATCTCCCTGTATGCATTCTACTATATGTTATTACGCTATTAGATCATATCAAGGACCTTGTGGCTTTGGTAAATCTGGAATTTGAGTTCCCCTTCATCAAAAACAATGATGATTCCAGAGGAGTCTTAGTCACACGGATAGGCCGTTGAGCCGTCCAAGGCTGGGGACGATGGTTCCCTTTTACGAGTTGGTGCGCGGATAAACATGCTTCGGCTTAGTATCAGCTCGCGAAATTGGTTTCTTGACCCAGTCTGGGCAGTTTAACAATATTATCCTTGATTATTCTATATTTTTCGTTTGATTTAATTTTCCCTTTAAACCCAGCATGCATTCATGTAGGAATTTGAAACAATTGTTGAAAAATCATTTTGATAAGCTGTTTTTGTGGGTCAAATTGATCTTGATCTTCAATATGAGATATTCCATGCCGAATTGAGTCCTCAGTTCGTTTTGTCGCTGTTTTGGGTGATTTTCTCGAGAACTCCTTGTTTGGATTTTTATCATCTTATTTTTCAAAACTTTCCCCTTTGATCCACCTTGGCTGCAGCACGTCCACATGGCTGGTAACCGCTCCCCAATGGTGAAATCTACAGGTTTGTGACCTGGGGTACTTCCACCGCGCTGGAAGTTGATCATTTTATTTTATCTCCTTCGTGCACCGCGTGCACATCTCCCCTTTTATCCAAACATTGTTGATTTCATTGGATTTCCCGAGATTTGCTTCATCTCGTGCTTTTGATTTGATTCTCATCAAGTGATGTTGATTGCGTGTCTCATCACACCTTGGTATCTACTTTTCAGTTTGCTACGCTCCCTTGCAAAGCAGACGCCAAGGCGGGGCAGCTGTAGACACGCCAAAATTGACATTATTTTGAGTATATTTCATATCGCTCTGCGATGCCCCATTTGACCCTCAAATCAGCTTATTTGAGTGGTTTTCCCACTTTTCATGGATTGCCCCTGATTTCTCCTATTTTTCCCAATTTACCTCCCTTTTCCTATTTTTCTGGATTTTTTGGGCATTTATCTCTATTTTATGAATTCACGCCCTCATCAGGGGCGTGTTTTTGAAACACGCCCTTGTCTAGGGCGTGTCTTTCCCATTTTATCTATTTCTCCCCATTTTTTTTATTATTTTCTGAATTTTCTGAATTTACGACCTAGGTAAGGGCGTGTTTTATTAAAACATGACTTAATCTAGGGCGTTTCTTAAAGAAAGGACGACCTCACCTGAGGGCGTTAATTCTTTTGGTTTTGACCGACTTCCCCATTTGAGCTCTTGAAATTAACGCCCTTCTCAGGGGCGTGTTTTTAAACGTGGCTTTAATTAAGGCATGTTTTACATTTTTCAAATATGGGGAGTTTTTATTTCTAAATTTGGTTTTTGAGAAACGCCCTTGTGCAGGGCGTGTTTTTGAAAAACGCCCTATGCGTAGGTCGTCAATTCGTAAATTGACGCCCTGACCTAAGGCGTGTTTCACCGTCTGCCTTCGCAGCCCTTTCCCCAGAGAGTCCTTGCTTCGATAGATGCCTACTTGATTTGGGCTCTTGCCCATTCTTATCCTTTCCCCAGTTGAGACTCTTGCCTTGCTTATCCTTTGATCAATTCTATAAGGGGTTGATCCCCTTATCTTTTTTTTGGCTTCTTCGGTTCCGATTTTTCTTATTCTCCGCTGACGTTCTTCTATTTTTTCTTCTTCTTCTCCTTCTGCTTCCCTCTTCTTCTTCTTCTTATTCTTCTTCTTCCGCTTCTTCTCTTTTTCTTCTGTGGTTTTCTTTTCTTTTTACAGGAACCGAAGGTAGGGTGGCATTGGCTAAAGAGAGGCTTCTTCACGATTCAAGTCTTCATCCCTTTTGAAGCCTTTCTCTCATCGAGCATTCAAGTCAAAAGAGCCACCAAACAAGATTTTTCTATCTTATCTCCCCCTTATTTGCATTTTTTTTCATTAGTTCATGCATGCATCATGTTTCATTGTTATATTAATTTTTCTCAACTATCATTGAGATCTCCCCTTTAGTGCATCTCTTGCACTCTTTCCCTATTATATTTTTACATGCATTCATACCTCCCACACCCTCTTTGCATAGGGGTTTAAGGGCAACCACCCTTAAGGTGTGTTCTTGCACATGCTTTCATGCTCATATATTTTCTATGAATTGATGCTACACTCACCACATATCTAATGCAATTTCTTCATTGGTGTTTGTCTTTTTTGCAAGGGTAATACAAGTGAAGGACTCTCTTCATCGGCCGGCCGATTTGAAGAGAAAGGAAGCACCTACAATCAACCGCGTTTCAAGAGGTATTTTGCGATCATCTCCCATATCAATCTCCTCTTTGAGACCCTCGTGTCTCTGGCGATCACAAATTCCCCTTAGCACCTCGTGCTCTTTCATTGCTTATTATTTATGCTTATTCTTTAATTTTTTCTTAAGTGGATTTTAAATAGATCTACACTTGAGAGATAGACATTCCTCGCCACAGCCTACTAATAATACCAAGATTTTGGATGTCTAAGAGGTGGTCGGTAGTGGTAAAAAGAAAGACTCCACACAAACAAACCGCCACCGCCTTGGCTATTGCTTCATGTCTCTCCCACTTGTTCTTACAATGAGACACTATCCACTGTGCCAAGGGTATCAAGTGAACGTGGTGTGGGCTGATCATGGTTCTCACGTCCTTTGGATTGTGAATGAAATCACTCAAAATCAAGGGCGGGTCAATAGACTCTATTGTGTAGCAAACCCGGTCTTCATCCCCCACCTTAGTCTTAGGTAGGGCTAGGTAGGTTTCTACCTCCTCTAATAGGACGGTTACTTCAAAGGATGGGAAGACAAAAGTATGAGTTTGTGGATGCCATAGTTCCACAAGTGCTGAAAGGCTTGGCCAATCGAAAGATAATTTCTGGAAATTCTTGCCTAAAACCAAGAGAGGTTGGAGGTGCCATGCTTTAAGGATGGATGTGACCTCTATGGGAAGTGCCTTTACCATGGGAGCCACCCACTTCAGATTGGAATAGCACCTTGGGCCAGGAAGGGGCTTGAGAAAAGAAAGAAGGAAGTCATGAAAAGAATAAGTGCAGCAAAATTCTGAACTTTGGATGAAGTTATAAGAACTTACCACTCTTTGGACGTTGGAGCTTAAGTGCTTGGGAATTGAGGTTAGCCGTTGAAGCTCTCCATGTTCCCTCCTTGCAGCCTTGGGGCCAGTGTAAGCTTTCTCCTCCATAGCCATCACCTCGAAGCTCCTCTTCATCATGTTTTCTGCTCTTTGGAGGAGCTCTTCAAACCCTAGAACAGAGGTTTCAGCAAAGCTGCGATTTTGATTAAGGTTTCAAGTTGCTAAGGCTTATATTTAACATTGAAAGGATAAGACTCGGGCTAGTAGGCTTTATCTTCAATTAGGATAAGTTCTAGTGATGGATCAAGAGGCTAAACCTCGGGTTTTAGTTATCTCGGCTCAATCCGTTTCAGATTACAACCCACATTCTGACGGTCCATCGTGCGGCCGCTACTTCATTCCGACACGCCAGCCCTTGGTCGTCGCATTTTCTGTGGGTTTTAATTCCCCAAATCATGTTCTGTGGAGAATGACGGTCTAAGGGTCTAGCGTCGCTTTCTGTAATGCGCAAGCCCTAAGCCGTCGCATTCTCAGCCACTCCGTTCCTTCTCTTCGGGGCTAAAACACTTCCTGACGGTCTTGCTTAGGACCGTCTCTTTCTGACGCGTCTTCTTCAGACTGTCGCATTTCCTGCTAGTTGCCCTGGCCAACTATCATTCTGCCATGATCAACGGTCTGACCCATGGCCGTTACTTATCTTTGACGCACCCTCAGTTAGCCGTCGTTCATCCTGATGCCCCACTGCCAAAGTGGGTCTCTGACGATTAACGGTCTCTTACCAGAGCGTCGTTTGATTATGGCGGTCAGATCTTAGACCGTCACGTTCTCTACTGCTGAGTTCAGGTTATTCCTTCTGCCCTTGCTTAGACCTGGCGGTCTTTCACATTGTACACCTCGTTTTCTTCCTGCATACATCTCTTTCATTCATTCACGTTTCGTCCATCCTGCATTTTTCACATTCATTCATTCACGCTCGCATAAAACTAAAAACAAAACAGAAAACTAAAATGAAGGGTTCTCATTCCATTTTACCAAAAGTTCTATACAAATGATAAATAAAAACATAAGAAAAGGCATCATTCGACCGGCCTATCGGCCGGGCCACCCTCATCCTCCCCCTCCTCAGGTTTCCTCGCGGGTGGCGGTGCTATGGAAGCACTCTCCTCCTGCTGTCCTCTCTCTGCCCTCTCATTCCTCCGCTGGGCGGAGGAGCTGACAAGGAAGTCCCCGACTGAGCCGCTAGGGGCAGCGCTCCTATGTATCCCACTCTGGGAGGTGCACCGCTCCGGTCCCCGATCGATCATCCGCACCGTCCGCTCCAATGTCCGCAGCTCGATCTTCAGTGTAAAGATCTAACGCCGCGTCTCCCGTGCCTCGGTCCGGTAGTGATCCAGGTCGGCCGTCTCGATATGAAGCTCCTCCACCTCGGCTCGTGCCCGCGCTAACTCCTTCCGGAGTTGTTCCATCTCTGCGTCATCTGGGCGTCGCGGGGTCTCTGCTCTCAGCCGAGCCATCTCTGCCCGTACCAGCTCCGTCTCTGCTCGGGCTAGATCAGTCTCGGCCCGACTTCTCTCTACCTCAGCTCTCGCCTGGCTGGCCTCGGCCACCGCTGCTGCTAGGTCCCTCACCTATGGATTGCATTTCATATCATTAGTCATAAAGCATTTAATTAGGCATAATCATAAGTTTTTTAGTCTCTTACCCGCTCCGCGAGGGTGGCCTCCGCCTCCTCGGCCCGGGCAACTGCCCGAGCAAAGTCAGCCTCCTGCTCAGCCCTGCCTCCCGCAGGCTGCGAGGAAGACGATGGGGCATCTGGTCCGGCACGTTGGGCTCCCTCGGCCCGCTGCATTTAGAAATCATGGTCAGTTAGCATTTGCATTTGCATCATGAACATCATTCCATAAATCATAAGCATTTAAGTTTTTAGTCTCACCAAGAGCTCCAGGGCAGACCGGTACCCATCCCGCTGTTGAATGGTGGAGTGGAGTAGCCCTTCCAGCTCGGCTATCCGTCCCTCAGGGTCTAGCTGCATTTTAGAAAGCATGAGTCAGCATATATCACATTGTACATTGCATAATAGAAAAGTTTAGAGTTTTTAGTTTGCATACTGGTCGTCGGGTACCTCGGTACACCCGGTCGCCGTAGAGTCGAGCGAAGGCCTTCAGATATGCCTCGTCGCTCTCGTCTCGCTCCTTCACCACTCGGCCCCGCCTGTTCCAATCATGGACGTACTTCGCCTTCCGGGCGCACCAATCCACATTGCCGCTGATGCCCCTTGCTGACTTGCCGGGATGGTCGTCGCTGTGGCGTGGAAAGGTCACCTCGGGCTGGTGTAGTCCCCGGGTCCGCAGGACCAGCCTGTAGTGCAGAGGCTCGATGATATGGAGGCAATGCAACCATATGTCTCGCCCCCGGTACGATAAGGCCGCCTCCGCCCATGGCTGTCCCGTATAACCCTCATCGCGGTATGGGGTCCATCTCACCTGAGAGCATTTAGTTCATTCATTAGCATATGTAGGAAGCATTTAAAGACATTTAGAAAGTATTTTAGAAAGCATTTTAGAAAGCATTTAGAAGCATTTAAAAGCATATAGAAATCATTTTGAGTTCTGGACCTACCGATGTATGCGGGAAGGAGTCCAAGTCGTCCTGGATCGTCCGAGTCAGTCTACTGATCGACCCTGTGTCCCTCGCCACCGACCAACGCCTCGCGATCGGTATGCGGTCGGGATGGAGTAATGCGCCTCTCCCGATGCCCGGGAGGTACATATAGCTCAAGATCTGC
Source organism: Amorphophallus konjac (assembly GCA_022559845.1). NCBI lineage: Eukaryota > Viridiplantae > Streptophyta > Magnoliopsida > Alismatales > Araceae > Amorphophallus > Amorphophallus konjac. The sequence continues at coordinate 182,629,086 of CM040123.1, read as the reverse complement.
ATTTAGAAATCGAGTCAGTAAAATCATTGCATAAATCATTGCATAAATCATTTTTCATAAAATCATAACATATATAATCATGGCATAATAGAAAGCATTTAAAGTGCATTTACCTGTAGGAAGGGCGAGAAGCCGCCCAGCATCGTCTGGCGATCCGTGGTGCTCAGGGAGTCGAACAAGAATGCGAGTACTGCTGCTCCCCATGCGTACTTCCTGACTCTACTCAAATCCTCTATCATCGGCAGCAGTCTGCAGCTGATGACGTCTGCCCGAGTCGTGAACAGGAGCTTCCCGAATAGCAGCATCAGGAAGCGCCTGAGCACTCTGTCTCCCTCTGGTCCCGCCTCCGCCGCCACGCGAGGGCGCACCTGGTTGATCACTCTGCCCAGATGCTCCTCAGGCAGCTCTCCCACGGTGATTGCCGCTCCTCTCAGCCCCAAGCTCTCCTGCAGCACTGATCTCGAAAGCTGGGAGGAGGACTGTCCCGGCCTGATCAAATCTAGCCCGAGCAGCTACTGCGCCATCTCTCGGTAGTCGCCGTATGTCCACCCTGTCACCGCGGCTCCGTGGACTCTCAATCCAGTAATCCTCGCTATGTCTTCTAGCGTGGGGATCATGTGGCCCCACGGGAAGATGAAAGCTCGGCTGATCGGGTCCCACCTCTCGTGCAAGGCGTATAGTACCGGCGTGTCCATCCGGATCACCACGATGCTGAGCACCTTGGCGAATCCCATCTCGGCGAGTCTCTCTCTCTGGTAATCGGGCAATGCCTGGTACACTGCCCGGATCTGAATCCAGGAGATCCACGATCTTCTCTTTCCCTGCATTGCATATTAGATCATTAATTAGTCCATCTGCATCATACAATCGTTGCATAAACATTCATAATTGAAAACAAAATAAAAATTTGAAAATTGAAAACCCTAAAAATAGTTTAATTCCCTGGCAGAAGTAACGGCCCTAGGGTAGGGCGTCACTTGACTCTGACGGCCTCAGCCTGGCGCGTCAGGAGAGTGACGGTCGCTGGCAGGACCATCACTTAGTCTGCTAGTTGGGTTTTTTCCCTTGCATTCCCATGGTCTCCCATGATGGCCAAGATGGCCTACAATTGATCCTAATGGGTTCGTAGACCCATTTCTACCCTTATCCCCCACATGCATAAACATAAAAAATCAAAAATTGAAAAATAGGGCAGGGGGCTTACCTCGTGGTCCATGTTTCTCCTCTTCTTCTTCTCTGGTTCCTTGGGCTCCTCTGCACCCAAGGGAACTTCCCCTTCATCCCCCGTGGCCGTGGGGACCTCCTCTTCTTCTCGTGGGCTTCTCCTCGCCGGCCGTTCTTCTTCCACCGGCGGGATCGTCTCTCGTTCAATCCGGCGGTGGAGCCGCCGTATAGCCATCCTTTTCCCTCTCTCTCTCTTCTTTGGTGGCGGCTGGGGTGCCTCGTCGCCGGCCATTGGGGTAGAGACGGTGGTCGCCGGTGGTTTCTCTCGGTTGGGTTTTTTTGGGCGTTAAGTGTTTGAATGAGGGCCGAGACTGTTCGGTTATTTTTTTTGAAAACTCAGGAAATGTGACGGTCTATCGACCGGCCGTCACATCATTCTGACGCTTCTTTAATGGGCCGTCACATGTGTTGGACTGTTTTATCGAAGAATGTGAACCGCCTGATTTATGACGGATCAAGGGTGATCCGTTACTTGATGTGACGCCCTGTCATGAGACCGTTACAAACTTGCAAGTTTCTTGATGAATTAAATGGTCTAATTAATGTCAAAATGGTTCCATTTTCTTCCATGTTGTTCCTTATGGATACCTCTTGCACGTACAATGGTTATGCCTTGATTCATGATCATATTTATTATTGGCTAACCTATCTTTCATGAAAGGAATTATGAACAGGAATCACGCTTTGCCGTTCGTCAGGCAGGTAAGTCATGTATTGTATATCATTCCCTCATTCCCCTTAATGCATTACTATATGTTATCTATGATATATTACCTCGAGAATCGGCTGGTCATTCATGTGTCCTGGGATCTGATGTTCCCCTAAAACAAAAATGATGATGATCTAAGTTCACATGATTAATCGTTGGATAGGCCATTAGATTGGAAAATTTGGGGACGATGGTTCTATCTTGCACGCCGTGGTTGCAGACGGTGTCCTGACCCTGATTACTCCGATCTAGCAATATTATTCTAGAGTATTTTCTATTTTATCTTTCTTTGCATTTTTATTTAAAGATTTCTTTTTTTCCTTTAGCCCAGCATGCATCATTCACATTCTTTTGAGCATTCATGAGTTTCATCTGCTCAAGATATCTCAGTGATGGTGAACAGCTGTGTCCTTAATCTCGAATAAGGAGAATCATTCCACTCTGAATTAGAAGGCTTTCTTCGATTTGCTCGCTTGATCTGGTTTGCTGAAGATTCCTGTCTGGGGTTTAGTCTCTTTCCTTTCTGTTGCCTCCGGCGGCTAGCCGTGTTTCCTTTCCTTAGTTAATTAATTCTCCAGACTTGCGTTCTTTGGTTGGCTATTTCCTTGAAATCAGTTCGAAGTTTTTCAGAAAATTCCTATCGCTTGTTGGTAAAGAACGGGTGTCGTTTACCTTAACGCCCTCTTTTTGATACACTCCGCTTCATCTCCGCTTCATCTCCATGTTCCATTTCATTATTCGCTTCATCTCCGCTCGTTCCCCTGCAAAGAGGACGTTAAGGAGGGGCATCTGTTGACACCCGTTTTATACCCAGTAAGTCGGGTCACCTCCTTGTTTCATTCTATATGATGCTCCGAGTTATTCACCCTTCATTGAGTCTCTTGATCAGTTGAAGCCTGTTTCTTGGGTCTTAATTCCTGGATTAAGATGTGGCTCCCGGTGGCATTTTGTTGGACGAATCTTAGTAAACCCTTCACTCTATTCTTGAACCTCAATGTTAATAACGGTCCCAGTTAGGCGCGTTTCTTCCTTCTGACGGATGGGTCACGGACCGTTACTCTTTGAAGAGTCCCAAGGCTTAAGGCCACGTTGTCAAAGCTTATCCTTTTGATTCCACGTTGATAATAACGGTCTGTCGTGCAGCCGTTGTTTCCATATGACGCCCTAAGCCTTGGCCGTCAGTTCCTTGAAGAGTCCAGCCTGTTGGGTCTTCTTCCCGTTGATCTTATCCTTTGGGATAAGGTTGAAAGTGACAGATACTCCTTGATGCATTACTTTCAAGTGGCGGTCTGTCGTGCAGCCGTTACTTCCTTCCGAGAGTCCTGGCAGTTCAGGCCTTTTCTCTGCTACTCCGTGGTTGAGATAAGTTTTTGGATTGACGTTATCTCTTTCAAATCCGATCCTCAGGACCTCCCGTTTGTTTCTATGGACTCTTGGTGATATTATCTTTGAGGATTTGCTAAGATTTATCCTTCTTTCCTGCTGAATTATCCTCTACTCGACCTAAGGGTTTGAGGGTCTATAAATAGAACCCTTGACTTCATGGCCGAAAAAGAGGAGATTTGAATTCACGACGAAGTGCTGTCGAACTCAGGAGTCATCTTCATCCAGGAGGAACTGCTTCCCACGTCCATCCATCTTCCAATCAAGGGAGTACTTTTAGTTTTGGTCTTTCAAGTTCATCCTTGCATGCTTGAGTTCTTCCTTGGTTTTCCTTAAACAAAGCATTGTCCCTCCTCCTCCTCCACGTTTTTCACTGTTCTTTAAGCATACAATCACCTTCCCAACTTTTAAAAACGCCCAGAGGGGTTAAAAAACCAAAACTCCCCGGTAATTCCCTCTCCTTTTGATGTTCTTAAGATTTTTAAGAATTGATGCTATGCTTGTGAAGAGGGCTAATTGAGGTTGTCTTGTCTGGTCTTTCTACGTTTTGGCAGGTTTACAGGTTCATTAGCATGAGGCCCAAGTCTTCTAGCCGGCTGGAAGAGTTGGAGTTAAAAGAATTCAAGCTTTACTACTGCAGGTTGTCTGACGGTCTAGTGCAGGCGCGTCACTTTCTTCTGGCGGTCTATCGTGCAGCCGTCACTTCCAAGCGACGCACAGGGTTCTGGCCGTTACTTCCAAGTTGATCTGCAGGCTTTCTTTGGTTTTCTCTCCCATGGGCAGGTGTTTCATCCACCTATTTCCAAGATATATTCGAGTCTTTGACTTGTGTTTACTTTGGTGGCGATCACATCTTTCCTTAGTATTGGGCATTAGTTGTCTTCTTCATCAACAATCTTTATTTTTCCTTGCTTGTCCCACCTCCACGATGTGTTTTTATTTACTCTTTGCTCCACGCCCCGACGTGTGTTTTTCTTTTCCTTAGCATAATTTGATTGAGGTAGCATGCCCATGCTAGAGCTAGCTATGATTGCCTAGGTTCATGTTCACATGTTCATAGGTTTTGAGTAGATCTTTGATTGCTTGTTTGTCATCTTGTCATGTTACTTTGCAAACCTCAGAAGTAAGATAAAAGATAGGGAAATAAATATCAACAATAAGCATTTGCACCAATGCGCCTCAAGACCTGGAAGGGCCCAGTCCCACGTGGCCTCAACTTGGAGTTGGCTCCTGGGGAGAGCCTCTCCGTCCTTACCATCACAAAGTCACCCACTTGGAACTCTAAGTGACGCCGGTGAGAGTCGGCCAACTTTTTATAAGCCTCATTTTTCATGCTAATGTGCTTGCGAATTTCCTCATGCAATTCCCTAATATGTTGTGCAAAAGACTCGGCAGAAATGGACACTCTAGCATGCTGGGGAAGGGGAATGAGGTCGGATGGCTTTCTTGGTTTGTACCCATGCACGGCTTCAAATGGACTCATCCCTATTGACTTATTGATGGAATTGTTGTATGCAAACTCAGCCTGTGGTAAGATGAGATCCCAATTTCCTGGCCGATCCTCAACAAGACTCCTAAGGAGGTTCCCTAGACTCCGGTTGACCACTTCAGTTTGGCCATCCGTTTGGGGGTGGTAGGCAGTGGAAAATTTGAGGAGGGTACCCATCATGTGCCAAAGAGTCTTCCAAAAATAGCTAGTGAATTTGACATCCCTATCTGAGACTATGGTCTTGGGCAGCCCATGGAGGCGGACTACCTCATCAAAGAATAATCGGGCTACATGGGAGGCATCGGATATTTTGGAGCATGGGATGAAGTGGGCCATTTTGGAAAATCTATCAACCACCACATAGATGGAGTCATTCTTCCTAGAGGTCTTGGGTAAGCCTAGCACAAAGTCCATGCTCAAATCTTGCCATGGTCGGTCGGGAATGGGAAGTGGGGTGTATAGGCCGGTGTTTTGCTTCACCTGTTTGGCCGAAGCACACGTACGACATTGACCCACTATTTTGCCTACATATCTCTTGAGGCTCGGCCAATAAAATTGACTCTCAACTAAGGCAATGGTTTTGTGGACCCCAAAATGATCGGCTAACCCTCCGGCATGTAATTCCCAAACCAAGAAATCTCGAAGAGAGGTCCGGGGAATGCACAGCCTTGGCCCCTTGAAGAGGAACCCATACTCTAAAATAAATCCCTCATGCTCCTTGCTAGAATGAGTGGTCAAGTTGGCATAGATTTGCCCAAAGTCGGGGCAACCAGGGTACTCGTCCTTGACTTTATCAAAATCAATCACTTCCACTTGGATAGTGGATAACAAGGACATCTTCCTACTAAGGGCATCCGCGGCCTTATTCTCACTCCCGGCCTTGTGTTTGATGACAAAGGTGTATGATTGGATGAACTCAACCCATCGGGCATGTCAGGCATTCAACTTTTGTTGGGAATTGAGGTATTTGAGGGCCTCATGGTCGGAAAAGATGACAAACTCTTTGGGAAGCAAGTAATGTCTCCAGTGTCGGAGGGATTGGACCACCGCATAGAACTCCTTGTCATAGGTGGAGTATCTAGTCCTAGCATCACATAGCTTCTCACTAAAGTAGGCGACCGGGTGTCCCTCTTGACTAAGAATCCCTCCTATCCCTATCCCGGATGCATCACAAGTGACCTCAAAAACTTTGGAGAAATCGGGAAGGCATAGGACCGGGGCTTGGGTCAACTTTTCCTTAAGCTCAAGGAAGGCTTTAGAGGCGGCTTTGGTCCAAACAAAGGTTCCCTTCTTGAGACAATCAGTTATTGGGCCGGTGATAGTGCTAAACCCTCGAATGAATCTCCTATAGAATGTGGCCAACCCATGGAAACTCCTAACCTCATGAAGGGTGTGGGGCTCCGGCCAATCAAGAATAGCTTGGACCTTGTCGGGGTCCATGGAGACTCCTTTGGTTGACACCACAAATCCTAGGAAGGTGATCAAAGTGATCATGAAATGACACTTTCCTAGGTTGGCAAATAGGCTTTCTTGCCAGAGGACGGTGCAAACTTTCCTAAGGTGGTCAAGGTGGGCCTCATGGGTTTGGCTATAGATGAGAATATCATCAAAGTATACCACTAGAAAATTCCCAATGAAAGGCCTAAGTACCTCCGTCATAAGACGCATGAAAGTACTTGGGACATTAGAAAGCCCAAATGGCATGACTAACCACTCAAAGAGACCATCCTTGCTCTTGAAGGCCGTTTTCCACTCATCCCCGGGCCTTACCCTAACTTGGTGGTAGCCACTCTTGAGATCTATCTTAGAGAAGATGGTGGCTCCGGCTAGCATATCCAACATGTCATCAAGCCTAGGGATGGGGAACCTATACTTGACTGTAATCTTGTTAATGGCCCGGCTATCCACACACATCCGCCATGATCCATCTTTCTTGGGGGTAAGGAGGGCCGGGACGGCACATGGACTCTTACTAATGCGGATGAAGCCCTTCCTAATGAGTTCCTCTATTTGCCTCCTAAGTTCGGCATGTTCCGTGGGATTGAGGCGATAATGAGGAAGGTTTGGAAGGGTGGCTCCTGGTACTAGATCGATTGCGTGTTGCACATCACGCATGGGAGGGAGTTGGTCCGGGAGCTCTTCCGGGAACACATCATGGAATTCTTCCAAAAGTTGTTGGATCTCTATGGGATGGGGGTCAGAAGGGGTAGGTTCCCCTAAGCATATGACTACCGCACACAGTGGCACCCCTTGAGCAATTTCCTCTTCAAGCTCTTTCCTAGTGATGAGATGAAGACCTTTGGTCAACCCCGTGATTCTACTTTGTTTTGGGGTTTGGATAAGGGCTTGGGTTGGAGGGGTGGAGTTCCCCGAGACATGTGGAATGGTGGGGTGTGATCCTTGAGGGAGAGGGTCCTTCTTGGGCATGGGTCGAGGTGGGGAGGGGTTAAGACGGATAGTCTTACCCTCATGCTCAAAGGTGCATATGTTGCTTCTCCCTAAAATGGTGGCATCCACATCATAGAGCCAAGGTCTTCCTAAAAGGATGCTACCCACTTCCATGGGTATGACGTCACACCATATTTGGCCATGGTAGGAAGAGAAAGTGAGAGGCACTAGGCATTGGGTGTTGACCGGGATGGAGTTGTTGTTGATCCATGAGACCTGGTATGGACTTGGGTGGGGAGTGAGAGTAAGCCCAAGGAGCTTGACGGTGTCGGGTGACACGGCATTAACACAACTACCACTATCCAAGATCACTTTCCTCACATGGTTCTCTATCTTGATAAAGGTGTGGAAGATTGAGGTCCGACGCCAATCCTCTTCTTGAGGTTGGGTGAGGATGCACCTAATGACTCCTAGATGGGAGTTATTTGAAGGAGTGGAGTGATCTAGACCCGACTCTAGATATTGGGCTTCATACTCCTCTTCCTAATCTAGTGAGGCTTCATGTTCCTCAACGTCATTTTCTTGTTCCTTTTGGGGTTGAACTTCTTCCTCAATAAGCAAACTAGATAACCCCTTAGATGGACATTGTCCCGTAAAATGACCAAACCCTTGACACCTATAGCATTGTTGGTGCCCTCTTCCCAGGGTGGCTCCTACACTTGGTCCTTTGGGGTTGTCATCCTTCCGTGGGAGAGGATGACTAGGAGCGGGCTTGTTTGGAGTGATGGGTGGGGGAGGATTGTAGGACCTTAAAGGGGCATTCCCACTTGGGCTAGGAGCTCTCATGGGAGTGGGTGGAATGGGACGTGGTCCCAAGTTTTTGGGATCGGTTGGTCGGGGAGTGATAAATCGGGAACTCTTAGAAAACCTTTCCACATCTCTAGCTACTTGATAAGCTAGCTCAAGGTTGTCAACGTCTCTCATGAATAGTTCCCTCTTGATGTGGCTTTGAAGCCCATTCCTAAAGCGGGATAAGGTGGCGTCCGGATTCTCATGGACTCCACACTTTAAAAGATAGGAGTCAAATTTTTCAATGTACTCTACCACGGTCTTCCCTTCTTGGGTGAGGCTTTGCCATTCATCTAGGAGCATTTGGTAGTAGGTTCGGGGGAGGTATTTGTTCCTAAGTTGGTTTTTCATATCCGCCCAAGTGTCAATAGGCTCTTCCCGCCTAACCCGTCTTAGACCCTCTTGGTTTAGCCAATAAGTTTTGGCCAACTTAGTGAGATGCATCTTAACCAATCTAACTCTCCTTTGGTCGGACATGGGGTACCATTCAAAGTATTGGTCCATGGCGGTCTCCCATTCTAGGTAAACACTAGGTTCATGTGAACCATCAAAATTTGGGGCCTCTACTTTGATCATCCTTAAAAGGGGGTCATCCGGATCATCCCGTGGACGCCGGTCATGGTTTTGATGGGGGTGAGGCCTTTCATTGTCATAATAATGGTCATGGTTCATATCCTCCCTATAGAATTCAGCATGTGGGTGATGGGCTCTTGGGCCGTTGTTCCTTGGGTGGAACTCATCCCTATGAGGCTCTACATGTGGAGGGTGGACTCTTGGGCCTTGGTTCCTTTGAGGAAAACCATTCCTATGGAACTCACCATGTGGTGGAGGGGCTTTTGGCTCATTGATCCTTGGGTGAGGATCTTCCCTATGAGGCTCATCATGCGGAGGGGGAATTCTAGGCTCGTTGTTCCTTGGGCGGAACTCTTGGTCTTCTAATCGAGCAATTCGGTTGGTAAGGGACTCTAGTTGGGCAAGGATGGTTGTGAGGGCAGCATCTACCCTATCCATGGGGCCTTGGGATTCCTCCCTAGGAACATCTTGGTTGAGTTGGTGAGGATTGGGATCCATTGGTGGAGCCGAAGACGATGAACCGGGTTGATAGCTAGCACCACTACGGGTGGACATGCAAGACAAATGGCCAAAGTGGTTGGACACACAATGCAAAGGTCCTAGGACTTAGACTTGATAGAGATAAGTCAAGGACTTGCTCTGATACCACTTGATGTGAAACGACCTCGGACTTAAGCAAGCAATCACAAATAGCATTCAAATGGGCCTTAATGGGCCACCGCTCTCCCGTCGCACTCTATACCCGGAGTGACTTGGCGATGCCAAGTGTGAAGTATGGGAATGGGCCCTTGCTGGTAGAGGGCCAGCAAGGCCAAGGTTTGACTCCCCAAGGGTTGGATGCCCAATTCAATTGGGGCCGACAAAGTGCGCAAAGGCACGGTTTCACACTACCCCACGGCGATCACTCTAAGTCATGGACTTGAGGATCGGGCGCTCCCTCACAAATTCAGCGGCGCATGAAGCAAATATTGAAAGAGCAGCACTATTGAGCAAGGATGAGACACTTACTCGACCGGTTTGAAGAAACCGGTCCCGGTCGGAGACGAGGGTGAGTGGGGAGGCGGTGGTTCCCCACACGCCACGGCGGTGTCGCTTGACCTGCCCAAATAGATACAACACTACACCTCACGCAGGAGGGGGATCTTGGGGTAGGGGTTAAGGTATTACATTCAAAACTACCACCACGCAGGGTGGGGCCTTCAGCCGGCCAAGCGGGGAGGGGATGACGGACCGAAACAAAAAGAAAGGGAAACTAGGGAAATTGCAGCTGTAATCTGGAATTCTGGATAGGAAACCGCTGTGATGGCTGTCCCGGGCTCGTCCGGACTCCAAATTGAGCGAAACGACCTCCTAAAGCTTCCTGACTTAAAGGGGTTGACTCCAGAATTTTTGGGGATGCTCAGTGGGTCGGAGGTGGTAGCACCAGCAACTAGAAGGAGACCTCTCTGTCTGGCCGCAGACTCTGTCTGGACTGGAACAGCAGGTTGCAGAGATGACCGTGCGCCCTCCCGAGATCCGAACAGTATGAAACTGGCAGAAACGTCTTCGTGGTCGAAGTAGCTTTCAGCAGGAGGTGACGGGGTGGCAATCAGAGGTCGGGGGCTGTCGGTGTACCCTGAAGAGTGGGTACTGGTCGGAGCAGACTGCAGAAGGCAGGACTGGAGAGCTTGGGGGAGAAAATTTGTAACTCCATCCTCCGGAAGCCGAACAAGGTTCCGTTTCTTGATACGGAACGAAGACTGGAGGAGGAAGATATTTGTAGAAGAGCTTCAGGGCTGAATCTATTGAGGGTCACCGTGGTAGAGCCTCCAAGTGGGTTCTGGTCCTCTGTAGAGATACCACTGCGCGACTGTGGGAAATTGGCTCCCCGGGACAGCTCCGACCTCGGATGGGGTTGCTTCCACCTCGCCTGCAAAGTAGACGGGAAGGCCTTTCCAGAAATGTAGGCCACGCCTTCAGGAACACCAGGATGAAGTCGTGGGAAACACTGCAACTTGGGACTGATCTGCAGGTCTGCACAGCTTTGACCTGCAATAGAGATGAGGGGAAGGGGGGGGTTTCTTTGGTAGAGGGATGTGATGGGGGCGACCAATGGAGAGTGGGAGCTCTTGTGGAGTGGTGGAGAAGACTAATGGTGAAGGGGAATGAGGAGGAAGAGGACTGGGGGCGCAAAGGACAGCAAGTGGTGGAGGGAGGTGAGAGTGTGAGAGAGGTTATGGGGTAGTGAATGGGGCGAACTCGACCAAAGGGGGGGGGGAGGATGAAGGGGGCGGCCTATGCAGGTGGAGGGAAGGGAATTTCAAATTTGAATTGGCCTAGGAAGGTGGAGGATTGTGTGGGAACTAGTGGGATTGCATTGGGAGGTAGGAGATTGTGTTGGAAGTGGAGAAGATGCCACCTAGGGACAATGGGAGTGGAGTAATGGCAACTTGGGGAAGTGGAGGGGTATTGAATGAGGTGGGTGGTGGTTGGGAGTTGAAGGGGAAGGGAGGAGAGAGAGAAGGGGGCGAACCCCTTAGTGGGAGGAGAGAGAAGAGAGAGAGGAGGGGGGTATGGGAATCACTCCCTAGGGTATCTCACCCTAACTTAGTGGAATCTCTCCAAATTGAACTAAATTGTAGGCTTAACTCAAAAGGATTCATTTCTTCATTAACTTCAAATGAGGGGGAGTGTGGTCCTATTTATAGGCAACCCACTCTTTACAATAAGTCCCTGACAAAATAAGCAACTACAAATAACCAAGGGGGTGGGGGCACCAATGGGCCTAGCCCAACGAATTGGGCCCAATAGCCTCATTAGACAGCATGATGATACAAAAACATAGGAAAATAAGTGCTAGACCTAGGGAAATGACTCAAATAAAATGAAAATAAATCAAAATGACACAAAGGAAAGTTAGTAAATGGATAAGGGGCCTTAATAGAGTGAGGCCCAAAGTCAACCAGCTCCCGAATGTGAAGAAGTGGACCCGAGCCAAAGGGAATCGTGGGTGATGCCTCCATCAGAAGGAAAAGGAGGTCGCTAGTGTAGCAACAAATAGTGCAAACCGAGGTGATAGACCCGGTACATGGGTGGATGAGGTCAAGGCTCTTGGGTCGGTCCGCCCCTAGAGTCAACAAACAAGTCAAGTCTAATTGCCACTCTATACCCTTGAGGAGATCATCCCAACCCTCTACCTCATAGTAGGATTGGATCGTGGTGTGAAAGGAGGGGAGGGTCACAATTTGGGTTGATGTCCCATGGGTGAGAGGTGTGGGGGTGAACTAGGGACGGGGGGGCCTTGCTTGAGCCATTAGAGTATGGACTCATTCACGGTGAGGGTGTGTGGCTCTTGAGGATCTGGACTAGGAGAGGTGGGTGGAAGTGGAGATTCTTGGATTTCCTTTATGGTGGGTTGCGGATCCGGACTAGCATCTATTTTCGTGTGGGTGGGTGTGTGGGTCTCAACTTCTAATGATAATGGGGTGGGTAGGTTTAATGTGAGGGAATTGGTGATAGTCGATGTGTGGTGCACCCGAGGTGGTGAAAAAGCATGGGCTTGGGTTGGGATTGGTAAGGGAAGTAGTGGAGGTCTAGGTTGGGATTGGGTTGGGGTAGGAAGTGGAAGATGAGTGGGTTGAGGGGGTTTGGGAAGATTGTCCTTGGGAGGAGTGTCCTTGTTGGGGGACGATGGAGGGGTAATGGTGGCCGGGGTGGGAGAGGTTTCAACCACTAGGGGTATGGGAAGATGCTTCCTCGTGGGGCATTGTCTGACGATGTGCCCCAATTGGTGGCACCTATAACATTCCAGCTCGCACTTACCTGAGGTTATTTCACTCACTTCTATCTTCATAGGACATTTTCCTTTTTGAGCAGGGGTAAGGTGAGGGGTGGAGGTGGGGGCCAAAGGGCCTTGAGTAAGGTGGGTTGTAGAATTGGGTTTTGGTTGCATTGTGGGGAATTGGGGAATTGGAGTCTTGGGTTGGCCGGGTGGGGATGGTGGAGTTGAAGTGCTCCTTGGGCTTTGGTGATCCGAGTATAAAGGGGACACATATCTAGCCCTAAGTTGTTCCTTCATGGTTCCCCAAGTGGTGATGGGATCTTCCCTTCTAATTATCCTTGGCCCGATAATTTGTAGCCATTAGGTTTGAGCCCGTTTGGTAAGTTGTGATTTGGCACATCGGACTTTCTCATCCTCAGACATGGGATACCAAGTAAAGTAATGGTCCATTGAGACTTCTCAATCTAAATAGTCAATAGGATGAGTTCCATCAAAGATGGGAGGTGGGGGAAGAGCCCTACTATCATCCGCCCTTGGGGCGGGCCCATTTTCTCCTAGTTGGTCGAGTCGACCCGATAGGTTATCAAGCCGCTCATTAGCATAGGTCAAGGCCTTCATGAGGTAGTTGACATGGCCAGGGAGGTCATGTGTGTTAGTGGTAGGCATCCCTTGGGGGTTTTGACTCATGGAGAGGGCCGATGGGTAAGGTCGGTAAGAGATGGCCATGCTAGTGGACAAAAGAGATGCAACCGAGGACTCTAAATGCATAAACACGCCCTAGGACCAACTTGATAGAGACAAGTTGTGAACTTACTCTGATACCACTTGATGTGACACATCTTTGGACTTGAGCAAGCAAGCACAATTCACAATCAAAACGGACCGATATTGGTGACTACTCACCCGACGCTCACCCAAGTCCCAGGGTAACTTGGCGATGGCAAGTGGAGGATGTGAGGGCTGGGCCCTTGCTGGTAGAGGGCCAGCAAGGCCATGGTTATTCCCAAAGGGTAAGGCATCCCAATTCAATGGAGCCGACGTCGTGCCGAGGGCACGGGTTGCACACTCTCTCCCATGATGGTCACTCGAAGCAATGGGGCTTGAGGATCGGGCGATCACTCTCACGGACCAGCGGAGTTTATAAGCTAATATTAAAGAACAAGTACTAAAGAGAGCTAAGGCTGGAGCACTTACTCGACCGGTTTGAAGAAACCGGTCTCGCTCGGAGACGTGGGCTAGCGGGGAAGCGTGGGTTCCCCACACGCCGCGCCGGAGTAGCTTGACCTGTTTATGATCTTACAACACTACACCCCATGCAAGGGGGGGATCTTGGGAAAGGGAAGCCAGAGATTACAGCCAAACACTACCTCCCACAGGGAGGGGCGGTAAGCCGGCCAGGCGGGGAGGGGAAAAATTGAAATTGAAGTCGAGCGGTTGGATGATGCCGGTTCTGCCCGCTCTCTCTGACTGAGGATAGACAGTTGAAGTTGTTGACACTGCAGCCACTCCATTTGATGTAACACAAACATCAGGGTCCAAAATTTTCTTTTTTTATTTCATTTTTTCTACTTTTTTTCATTCTTCTTTTTTTTTTACCTTTTATTTCTTCTTCTCTCTCCTTTTTTCTTTTTCTTTTTCTTCCCTGAATTCCTCTTTTCATTTTTTTTCAAAAGAAATCACCATGCCCTTTTTTATTTTTTTTAAAGAGCTTCATGAGAGAGAGCAAGAGAATGATGAGACCATGCATCTCACGTGAGAACATGGCAGCCATGCACCTCACGTAACTAACTCTTTCTTTGCATTTGTTTTTTTTCTTCTTTTGTTTCTTCTCTACGAAACGTAATGAGAGAGAGAGAGAGAAAGAAGAGAAGATCGATGAGAAAGAATACTCAGGTGAGAGACATGAAGAGAGAGAATAGAGAGGATGAGAGGGACTCTTATATATATATATATATATATATATGATCATCCCGTAGAGAGAGAGGGAGGGAGGGAAGAGAGAGAGAGGGAGAGAGTGTGGGAGGTGGGGAGCGACAGTTACGGCGGGGAGGGGCACGGGATGCCCCCATCACCATTGCTGAGCATCTCACTCATTCTCCCATCCCTCGCACGGATTCAATCCAGGACGAATTCCCTAATGAACACTTGGCAGTAATCACTCATCTTCCTGTTTGGTCTCTTCATTTCGATGGTGCTCTCAATTCCCAGGGCAGTGGAATCGGTGCCGTTCTCCTTACTCCAGAAGGGGTAACCATCCCTATCGCTTATCAACTCTCATTTCCTACCACGAATAATATAGCCGAGTACGAGGCTCTCCTTGCCGGTCTGAAGCATGCCTACCTCTTGGGCGCGCGATACCTTAACATCATAGGAGACTCTCAGTTGGTGCTGCGTCAAGTTCTGTCAACTTACTGCACCCGTGACCCTAATCTTAATCCCTATCAAGATCTGGTCACGCTCTTGGCTAGGCAATTTCGAAAGCTTATCTATATTCACACTCCTCGTTCTCAGAACATTTTGGCTGATGCCCTTGCATCACTAGCTTCTTCCCTCTCATTTCCCCTCAGTCGTGCCACTGAGACTATTATGGTCCAGCGGTTAAGCGCTCCCTCTCTTCAGGATCCCTGGTTCGACAACCTTAGGAAATATGTAGAAAGGAAAGTAGAAAGGGAAGAGGTGAAAGAAGTTTTGTTAACTGAACTTGAGGAGATCATAGAAGAAGAAGAGTTGCCGTGGTATTATGAGATTGAGCAGTATTGTAAGGATGGTTCATTCCTGGAGACGGCAAATGCCGAGCAGTGAAAGGCCATTAGAAGAGTCGCCGCAAGATACACAATTGTTGGTGGAGAATTGTATAGGCGAGCTCTCAATGGAGTTCTAATGAGGTGTCTAGATGACAATGAGGCTTGGAAGCTAGTAGAAGCAGCTCACTCCAGTGAGTGTGGAGGGCACGTAAATGGGCAGGCGTTGGCGAAGAAGATTCTTAGGCAGGGCTATTACTGGCCAACCTTAGAAGAAGATTGCTCCACCTATGTCCGTAGGTGTCTTCATTGCCAACTCCATGCTGACAAGATCCATGCTCCTGCTTCTTCTCTTCATCCTCTCTCTGCTCCTTGGCCATTTTTCATGTGGGCCTTTGATATCATAAGACCTCTCGGTGACCCGAATTCCGCAGTCAAGCATAAGTCCTTCATCCTGACGGCTACGGAGTACTTCACGAAGTGGGCAGAAGCTGAAGCCTATGCAGAAATCAAAGCCACCACAATATGCCACTTTATCAGAAAGAATATCATCTCGCGGTTTGGAGTGCCAAGTGATATCGTCACCGACAATGGGCCTCAATTCGTTTCTCAAGAACTCCGGGACCTCTGTAAGAAGTTTAATATATCATTGCATCATTCGTCACCATACTACCCCCAAGGTAATGGCCAGGCTGAGGCCACGAACAAAACCCTTTTTAAAATCATCAAGAAAACATGTGAGTCACACAAATTTGCTGATTGGGCCGATAAACTGGTAGAAGCTCTATGGGCTTATCGCACCTCCGTCCGTACTCCCACGGGGCAAACTCCTTTTGCTCTCACCTACGGGATGGCGGTACTCCCGTACGAGATCCTGATCCTTTCCCTAAGGGTGCAGCTGGACAAAGAACTTAATCTCGATGAGCGTCGAGAGGCGTTGCTAGTCCAACTGGAACTCTTAAACGAGAAGAGGCTTAACGTGGCCAATCATGTCTCGGTTTATCAAAAGCGTGTTTCATGGTATTTTCAAAAGAAGGTTATCGAACGAAAATTCCAAGTGGGTAATATGGTTTTGAAACGTAAATTTATCAGGTCAGCAGGTCCTAGGTCTAAGCTGCAACCCAACTGGGAAGGGCCATTTGTAATTAAGGAAGTCTATCAGGGTAATGCGTATCGCTTAATCAACGCCGAGGGTGAGGAATTACCAAATCTGTGGAATGGGCTATATTTAAAACGCTTTTATCCATAGAGTCAAACCAGCAACGACTTGGTGGTGGGGTGCGCCTTCACTTGATCACGAAAGGAAATCCCCGGTTCAACATTTCACACACTACACGACCCCCCGTGGTGCGGTTCCCTTCTTTTGCATAACACCGTTTCTCCTTTGGCCATGCTTAGGGGAGAGTGAAAATCCTTATTTTTCCTTCTCTCTTGGCTGAAAATAGGGGCAAAGGGTGAATAAGGGGGCGAGAACTGATCTAGGCTCCCCAATAAAGAGGTCTCAAATAGGGGCAGTCCATTATGACCTTATTCCGCAAAAGAACAAGAAAGAAAAGAATGAAAGGAATGAAGTAAAGGGGCTAAAATCAAGGCTAAAAGCTCACCCAAAGCTTGAAGCTCTCAAAAAAAAGTTTGAAAGTCCCCAAATAATGAAACTAGGCACGACAAGATTGGCAGTACAGTTCCCCGCGGGACGTTATGAGCCCGGTCGTATGCGTGCCTATAGCGGAAATAGGTTCGATAATGAACACAAAGCCCCGACGCAACAGACCAAATTCTTTGAAAAGGGGGTGTCGTGAGAAGAACTCAAGCCCTAGAAACCCCTATACCTATCACTAGCTTTTCTATTAAGATATGTTTTATTTTCCAAGGAATGGATCTTACCCCAAGTATGGCCCCGGTAGAGGCACCGTTAAAGCAAGGTTAGCACCGGCTGCGGGCGGTCTTTATATTGCACATTGAGCCCGGGAGGCCCCTGGTGAGATAGAAGGTTCCTTGTCGTCAGGTCTAAGCTGGTTTTAAAAATAAAAAAAAAATCAAATATTTCAAAATCAAAAAAAAAATCAAATACTTCAAAATCCAAAAAAATCAAATATATCAAAATCCAGAAAATCAAATTTTTCAAAGAACAACAAAAAAAACAAATATTTCAAAATCTAAAAAAATCAAATATTTCAAAATCCAAAGAAAAAATCAAATATGTTCAAAACCCAAAACAAAATCAAATATTTTGGAAATCCAAACAAAAATCAGATATTCTCAAAATTTTAAAATAAGATTTTCTTGATTTGCATCCATTGCATTCATTTGACATTTGTTATTTGCCTATTTAATAAGGCTTACCCCCTTGACCAAAAATCAAGAACTGGTCATTTCCTAACTTGTTATAGGCAAGGTGTTAAGCCTAAAACAGATTTGATCTGTTTTCTGTATTTGCATGTGTGCATGGGCAGGTTGAAGCTGAAAGTTCAGTTGGCTCGTGACTGTGCGAATGTTAAAGATCTTATCCCAACCTATGCAATTACATCATAGCCCAAACAAAGCTCAAACTCAATCCAATCATCAATCTTATTCGTTTCATACATCAAACTTTCTAAGCACAAGTCCTATCCAACATCATCATGAAAAGGAAGGAAAATCACTCAGTTCTCCGCTGGGCATCCCCGCGGGGACGTATCTCTCTCAGCTCTCTAACATAGGCCTAGCGCGTCGCCGAGATCTCTGCAACCTCTACTGGTAGGGTAAGCACCCTGCTCACCTCCCACATGATCAGGGCACTCCTGACCGCCTACTTGTCCTCCTCTATGCCAACCCGCCTCGCCTGTAGCGCGGGAAGGTGGGGTAGTGCTGGTAGAACTATCCGGGGTAGTCCAACCTGTAGGTAGCACCGGTGCGGGCTGTACATCGCCAACACGGTGTCGCTCACGAGCCTCAAGTCCAAGCCCGGCCTCCTGGGAACTCTGATGGTGGTATCACAGAGGAAGTCCGGGCGCATCATGAACCAATCCAGGGGCAGCCTGTTGATGTGCAGTCGCCACTCATCCATGGTCTTCTTTTCTGCTGTCCTGCACTCTACCTGCGGAGAGAATCCGAACGCGCCACCTATGAAGAAGAGGGGGTGGCTCCCAAAGATCCTGCTAGCCGAAGTGACATCCTCCCTATAGATGAATTTCATCCTAACACCCATCCAACACTCTAGAAGGATCATAGAACCAAACGGAGGACCTCCTAAGGCTACTGAAGTAAGGCCCTCATACAAGTAAGCAAGGATGGCCTGGGAAATAGAAAGTCCCTGCCATAGGCCACTAATGGTACTGAGAAGGGGCAGCTCTAGCACATGGTCAACTGAAGGAAACAAGATAGCCCCGCACAAGCAGATGGACGTAGCCTTAGCTATGGCTTCATCCCATCCACACCTGTTCTTGCAATGCTCCACTACCCACTCGCTAAGAGGAAGAAGGTGAATCTGACGTGGGCCTACGAAAGTGTGGACATCCCTGCTGTCTGGTATGAACCCTCCCAAGATAAACCTAGGATCTATAGGGGCAACAGTATGACACACCGAGTCTTCCCCTCCCACCTAGGACCTGGGTAAAGAGAAGTAGGTCTCTACCTCCTCTAGTAGGATAGTGGCGTCAAATGATGGGAAAATGAATGTATGGGTTTGAGGATGCCAAATCTCAACTAAGGCAGAGATACTATGCCAATCAAGGGAGAGCTTTGAGTAGTTCTGACCTAACACTAGGAGAGGTTGTAAGTGCCAAGACCTCAGGATAGATGTCACTCCTAGGGGCAAGGCGCGGACCATGGGAGCCAACCACTTCAAGGTGGAATACCACCTGGGGCCAGGAAGAAGCTGAGGTGGGGAGAAAGAAGATGGAAGAAAAGAGAGAGGAAAGAAAGAGCATGTAAGTAGATGAAAGAATTGAATTGAATGAAATCATGATTAACTTACCTCTCTCAGAGGGCTCGAGCTGAGATGTCGCGGGATCGCAGTCAATCGTTGAAGCACTTCCCGCTCCTTCCTGGCCGACTTTGGCCCTTCAAAAGATGCTCCCCCCATGGAACTCCCCTCTAAGGCCCTCTTCATGATGATTTGGTGATGAATAGCAAAGGTTTCAAGGCTTATAAGGAGGAGGATTTGTGAATCACGAATTTAGGCTCCCCCTCCTACTTATAGGGCTTGTTAGGAAGCCTAGGTCTCTTAAGATCAGGTTGGATAAGTCTAGGACGGGTTAAGATGAGGTTTGGATGGGTTTAAGGCAGTTCACCCTCGGGTTAGGGACTCTCCAAGAGAGTCCCATTCGAGTTCGCAGGGTGCCCCATTGGATGGTCTTACGATAGACCACCCATCTCTTTGCGCGACCCGTTACGAACCATTTATCGTCCTCCAAAGAATTCGAGGACATGAATTTAAGCGGCCTGAGCTAGACCGTTCTTCTTCTTACGCGGTTTATGGTAAACCATTCAACATACTGAGCGGTTAATATGAAACCATTCATTTCTCCTTGGAACGGTCTATTATGGACCGTATGTATCTTTGAACGGCCCACTGAGAGCCGTCCTTCTGATCTGAAGCCCTTGTCCAACGAGTTTAACACTTGTCCAACTAGTAGTCGTGATGCGCCCTCATCTCACTCATTTGGCGTCTCTCATCTCACTCATTTGGCATCACTCATCTCACTCATTTGCATCTCTCATCTCACTCATTTGGCGTCTCTCATCTCACTCATTTGACGCCCTCATCTCACTTATTTGACGCCCTCATCTCACTCATTTAGCATCACACTCCCTCCCTCTCACTCAGAGTCGGTGTCCCTCTATCTCACTCGTGGTCATGCCGCGTCACACTCATAGTCGTGTCTCACTCGTAGTCGTCGTCTCTCACTCACGCACTCGTGTCGAGTCAATAGCTTCATTCATTCATCCATTCATTCATAAAAATAAACACAAAGAAAGGCATATCACTATCGTATCACATCATGCACAAAAGTCGGGTCCCAAGTACAAGAGTCAAGCCTGTCCCTCTCCCTGGCTCCCGTTGCTGTCTCCGGCTCCCTCGTGCCTCTTTGGTGGAGGCATTGCTGAAACCGCCTCGTTGCTCTGATGTCACCGGCGTCGCTCGTCCTCATCGTTCCTCCGGTGGCCGGAGGAGCCTGTAAAGTAACTCCTAACAGATCCATGAGTGCCGTGGCTGCCGCTCGGAGTCGCTCGGCTGCGCTCTCGACTCACCTCTCTCATGTCCACCACCATGCCCTCCAATCTGGCAACCTGTAACCGAGCCTGCTCCGCCGCAGCCTTGTAGCGGTCCGCCTCGATCGCGCTGGCTCGGACTCGCTCCAACTCAGCCCGAAGAAGCACCATCTCCAGCGCATCTGCTGGTCGGCTCTATGCTGCCTCCTCCCGCACACGGGCCACCTCCTCCCGAGCCGCTGCCCGGCTTTGCTCAAGCTCGGTCCTAAGGCGGGTCAGCTCGATCATCTGCATACACATATCATTGTCAGTCAATTGCACTTCATACATATCATAAGCATAAATAACAAGGGGTAGTGTAGTGCTTTGCGTACCCTCTCGGTGAGCGCCACCTCGGCCGCTTTGGCCCGCGCTACCATCCTAGTGAAGTCAGCCTCCCGCTCGGCCCGATCTGTAGTAGTCTGGGTAGAAGAAGAAGAAGGAGCATCGGCCCCCTGTCGCTGGGCACCCTCGGCACGCTGCATCCAAAACTCCAGGTCAGTCACATGCATAATCATAATCATAAGCATTTGCATAATTTAGAAGAGTTTATGACTTAGAAAACTCACCAGTAAGGCCAGGGCCTATCGGGCCTCGTCCCGCTCCCTGATGGTGGAGTGCAGGAGCCCCTGCAGCTCCGCTAGTCATCCCTCAGGGTCAATCTGCGTTTAGAAGTCCATGTGTCAGTGCATCATATAGTAATCATAAGCATAATAGACATAGTTTGAGTTTAGAAGTCGTACCGGTCGGTGGGCGCCCCGGAACACCTGGTCCCGGTAGTGTCTGGCGTACGCAGTATAGAACGCTGAGTCGCTCTCCGCTCAGGCGGTCACCACTCGCCCGAGAGCTGTCCAGTCGGCCACCTGCGCAGCGTTCCTCGTCGACCAATCAAATGCTGCCGCTAGGCCCCGGGTAGTCATCGTCACTCGCTCCCCTGCCTTCTCAGGCACCGGGAACTCTACCGTGGGCTGATGGACCCCGATGGTCCTCATCACTAATCTATAGTGCAGTGGCTCCACCACGTTCACGCAGTGAAGCCACACATCTCATCCGGCAAAGGCAAGGGCGCCGACCACCCAAGGCTGACCCTCCTGGCCCTCCTCTATGTAAGGTGTCCACCGTACCTGCAAGAAATAGACAGTCGCATCAGCATCATCATCATATAAAAAATTGCATTTAATTAAAGAGTCTGAGTTTAGAAGCATACCGAGGCAAACGGTAGAGCGTCCAGGTTGTCATGCAGCTCTCGGACCTGCCGTCTCAGGGCCGCGGTCTCCCGAGGTGCTGTCCACCTCCGTGCGATCGGCAGGAGCCCAGGACGGGTCTCCTCACCTCTGCCCAGCCCACGTAGGCGTATGTAGGCCCACACCTGCATCACAGCATCGTGTCAAGCATTTAGGAAGCATATAGAGTTGCATAATTAAGTCTAAGGTAAGAGTTGTACATGGAGTAAGGGGGAGAAGCCCCCGAGCATCGTCCGACGGCCGTCGAACTCAGCGTGTCGAACAAGAAGGCGAGGACTGCTGCTCCCCACGCATAGTCTCCCACGTGGCTCAGCTCCTCGAGGAAAGGAAGGAACCAGCAGCTCATCACGTCTGCTCTGGTGGAGAAGAGGAGTCACCCGAACATCAGCATCAGGAACCGCCTCAGCACTCTGTCCGCCTCTGCTCCCGGCCCTGCAGCTACCCTCGGCCGCGCCAGCTCCACTAACTGCTGCAAGTGCTCCTCCGGCTGCTCCCCGACTGCAACTCCTGCCCGTCGTAATCCCAGGATGTCCTGGAGACTAGCCCGGGGTAGGAGGGTCGACTGCCTCTCAGGGCACCGTAGCTCTAAGCCCAGCAATCCCCGAGCCATCGCCCGGTAGTCGGGAAAGGTAGTCCCGCTAACCGGTGACCCGTGCACTCGAAGGCCAGTGAGCCTGGCCACGTCCTCCAGCGTGGGGACCATATGCCCCCACGGGAACTGGAACGTCTGACTCACTGGATCCCAGCGGTCGTGCAGGGTGTAGAGCAGAGCTGCGTCGAACCGACACACCTCGATGCTCAAGAATGGGGCGAACCCCATGGCAGCCAACCGCTCCCTCTGGAAGTCCAGCAATGCTAAGTACATTACGCAGACCTGCAGCAACGAGGTGTGGGTCCTGCGCTTTCCCTGCATTCATTTCATTCATTTTAAATGCATTTTAGTAATTTATTTAAGCAGTTTGTTTCATATAAATAAAATCATCAAGGTTTAAATCTTTATCAGAAGAGCGGTTCCCCACAGGCCGCTCGTCCCCTCGAACGGTCCCATGTGCACCGTTCTATCTCCCTAGGTTCTGAGTTTCGAACGGGCTGGTGTGGGCCGTTCTTATCTTGAACGGGTGAGCATGCACCGTTCTTCCTTCATACTTCTTAGTTTCATATGGCCACTCCTGGGCCGCAGGAACGTTGGGCGGTCCTATAGGGACCACATTGTTCATTGTTGACCGGGTGTTGAACGGACCAATGTGGCCCATTTGTTGTCTGTACGGTGACCCTCTCACCGTCCATGCTTGGTTCGGTTCTAATGTTGTGTAGGTTTGAACGGCTACCCCTGGGCCGTATGAGTTTGGGCGGCTCTATGTGAGCCGTATGTTTTCGTTTGTGCAGTTTTGTCTAAATCGCCCTACCGTCGTCTTCCCCGACAACGGTGAGGGTTTCCCCACCGGCGGGGAGGCCACCATGGCGCCCCCGAACCGGTCCTTAGCCTCTCTAATGCCCCAAAACTCCCCTAAATCTAACATGCATGCTCTAGAAATGGAAGAAAAGAGGTTTTTTTTTTATGCACTTACCTCGGTGGACGGGGCCCCTTGGCCGGTTTCTCCGCCAGAGCGACCTCCTCGGCATTTCCATCTCCGGGCGTGGTGGCGTCGGTCCTTTCCTCGGCCTCGGACGGCGGCGGGAGAGTCCCTCCCTCGGCCGACGATGTCACCGGTATCTCCTCCGCCGGTGTCTCCTCCGCCGCGGCGGCGGTCTTCGGCTGTGGCACGTCCACGTCCATCGTCGGAGGGCGCCTTGCTTGATGCTGGGAGCGCATGAGGAATGGGGGGTGAGAGGGGTTGAGAAAGGAAGAAGTTTGGGGGTGAGAGGGGTGGAGTGAGAGAGGTTAGAATGGGCTCGGTGGTTTGCCCTTCGTTCCCTCCCACCGTCGGTTACGGTGGAGGGAGACGAAGGGTTTAGCAGTTCGAGGTTGCAGAGGTTGTGCGGTCTAGCGATAGACCGTCCTTCGGTTGAACGGTTGGTAGGTGACCGTGCATCCTCAACGGTAGGTTGTTTAAGTCGGTTCAAATTCTATGATATGTACGGCTTACCTATAACCGTTCTTATTTGGGCGGTTGGTACTTAACCGTTCATGTTTAAAGTTGTCTTACCCTCATATCTCCACTTGATGTCCAATTGATGAATGTTGATATTATTACAAATCTTGTTAACAATTTTATATGCAGCATCCCAACTTACTTGCTGTTTCGCTTGCACAGGTAAGTCAGGTATGGTCTTCTATCCTGGTCACCCTTATTGCATTATTATGTGGTACTATAATATATTATTTCGAGAACTAGTTGGTTATCTACGGGTTCCAGGATCTGATGTTCCCCTTCAACAAAAATGATGATGATCCAGGTTCACGTGTTTAATCTTCGGATAGGCCATTAGGTTGGATTGTCATAGGGAGGATGGTTCTATCCTGCACGCTGTGGTTGCGGATGGTATCTTGACTCTGATTTTCCCAGCTTAGTAATATTATTCTCGAGTATTTAATATTTTAATCTTTCTTTGCATTTGTTTTAATGATTTCTTTTATTTTAGCCCAGCATGCATCATACGCATCTTTTTGAGCTTTCATGACCCATGGTTTACTTGAAGAATGTCCCATCAGTGATGGTTAGCTGTGCGTTAAGTGTTTGAGTAAGAGGAATTAATTCCACTCTGAGTTGGAAGGTTCTCTTTGGTCAATTCACTTGGTTTGGTTGATTAAGAGGTCCCCGTCTGGAGCTTTAGCATGTTTTTTTTACTTTTTGCTGCCTGCATTTGGCCCCCTCATCGGACCGCGGGATTGTGTCCCCCATGAGGTTGGTCTTGTCGATTTATTTCATTTAGTTTAGTCCCTCCAGACTGGTGTCACTTTTTGATCTGACTGTTCCTTGCGTTTGGTTCAAAGTTTTCCGGAAGATTCTTATCGCTTGTTGGTAAAAACGGGTGTCATTTTACCTTAACGCCCGCTTTTCTGGTCCACTCCGCTGCATCTTCGCTTCATCTCCATGTTCCATGTCACTTCCGCTTCACCTCCGCTCGCTCCCTTGCAAAGAGGACGTTAAGGAGGGGCCTCTGTTGACACCCATTTTTTGCCGATAAGTTGAGTCATTCCTCTTACTCCCATTTGTTGATGTCTCGAGTTGTCCATCATTCGTTTGGGGCAATTTTCAGGCACATTTTGGGCTTATTTTATGGATAGCCTCTCTCCCTGGTTTGGTCCGAGTTGATTCAGGGCTTAATGGGCCTTGGTTTTGGTTAATCGAGTTTCTCTATGAATTCCAAGCACCCATGTACATGTGCGGTCAATCTCCAGCCGTATAACCTTTTGTGCGGTTGCTACTGGGCCGTTCATATATTCATGGGATATTTAGCTAATTTTCTGAATTATCACCGACAAGCATTTATGCGGTCCTCATCTAGCTGTTCAACTTGATGAACGGACGGATGGTAGCCGCTCATCTCTCAGAGTCCTGCGCTATATGGTTTTCTCATATAATTTTCCAATTAACCTATTTATCACCGACAAGGCTAGAACGGTTGGTCTTTGGCCGGTCTTCCTTTGAACGGTCTCATCTGAGCCGTTCATAAATGAGAGTCCAACGGTGAAGGTTTCGGTCAGTTCGATGGATAATCTGGATTATTTGAAATTTATTTTGAATTTCCACCGACGGGGTTGGACGGCCAGGACATGGCCACACATCCAGTTGGACGGTCTATCGTAAGACTGTTCATCCAGTCGATTGTTGAATTTTAATAGATTTTCATCTTTATATCCGTGGTTTTATCCCCAACTTCTCCCATCATTTTCTCCATGAATAATCAACCATTTTAAGTGCCGTTTCGGCTGGATAAAAGATAATTGGTTTATCTACGATTTTCCTTTGATTATCTCGATCTGAAAATGCCTCTAAACCCTAATTTTGGGCTAGGACTTTAGGTGCTCTATAAATAGACCCTAAAGGCTGGGTTTGAAAGAGGGAGATTTTGGTTGACGGCGAAGCCCTGCCGCATTCTTGAGCGACCTAGCACCAAGGAGGGAGGCTTTCTACGTCCATACAAGCCTCCGGTTCAGGGAGTAGTCCAGTTTTTGAGTCTTTTGTGTTTGATAGTTTTGTCCAGTTTTCATTACATACGTCACTTTTCACACTTTCTCCCTACGTTTCTTATCATCTTCATGGCCATGCACACACCCACCCACGTTTTTGACACCCTAGGGGTTTAAAATCCCCCAGGTATCCCCTTTTCCACTTATTTATGTTCATTTCGTATTGTTTTAGCATTTACTACACTTTCCAGTTCTAATCTAGGTTTTCTCTTTGTATTTTCACGTTGTTTTCGCAGGTCAGCAATCCCTAGCACGAGGCCCATCCCCTCTGGCCGGCTAGAGAGGGTGGAGGTTGGACCCCTTTGCGACTTCTGGCTTGGTGGTCTTGCGTGGTTCTCTACTAGCCTTTCAAGAAGACGTGCGGTGCAGCCTCGACTATCCTTCTTCTTTTTGCGGTCGTGACAGAGCCGTTCAACTTCCAGGAGCGCTTCATCCCGCATCTCTGCAGCGTCCTTAAATGGTCTATCGTAAGACCGTGCATGCTTTAGGCGGTTCTCCCTGAACCGTTCATCTTCCCAGCGCTGCAGGCCAGCCGAGTGTCTCTCCCTCTTTCCAAGGCACGACGTGTTCATCACGTCTGGCGCTTTGGTGGCGATCACAGGTTTTTGTTCCCCCCCTTTCCTTCTGTCTTCATTCGCTTCTCATGTCGGATACGGTAGCATAGGCATTGGGAAGACATTGGAAGAAACGGATGGGAGGAGGAATATATCTACACATGGCGCATATTCTGATATGTTGTCCATTAGTTCACTTTGCACTATAGGAACATTATTCTTGGACATGAGGACCTCTCTATTGGATATTCCTTCCAATGGACTAGGAAATCTTGTTGCAAGGCCTCCGTAATTCTCCTTGAGCCTGGGATTCCCACTATGATACCGAGTTGGTTGTACCATTAAAACCCAATTGATTAGATTACACTATTGAGGTTTCTGGTTATCAGTAGTGTAACGGATCTATATTGGACCGTCAGGCACATGTAACGGCCCAATATACGACCGTCACATTTAACTGAGTCTAATTTCTTGGTTCTAGATTCAGACTAATGTAACGGCCCAATACTGGAGCGTCACGTTATGTAACGGCCCAGTACAAGACCGTCACAAGGCTTAAATATGTTAACCCAAGGTTTAACCCAAGGGTTGATATTCCAAGGTTTCTAAATGGACTATTGATGATCTAGAACTTATCATATTGATCAAGAAACCTAATATAATGAATGGAAGATAAAGAACGTACCGTTATGCTGCCAATTTATTTCCATAAGCACAACATAGTATAAGTCATTCTTGATTTCTCATGATTCTTATTAAAGCATTCATTCATTGAATTATTATTATCAAGAGCTTGTTGGAATTGTGCATTCTTGGCCATACTTTATTATTACATGCGTGGAAAAAACTTGATTTATACTTGAAGATGCGATCGAGTACTGATTGTGTTCAAGGGCTCTATGCTAGTCCCCTCGACTGATTGTCGGAAACATGCTATTATAAACCATGGGGTATGATGCTACTGGCGTCGCATTGCGCTGGGAGTACTTTCTTTATAAATAAGTGAAGACCCACGATACAACATGATTGATACTTATACATGACTTTCTTGATATTCCATAGAAATTCACGAAGTACTTGCTCATAAGCAAAAGATAATGGAGTGATGATTATGTGACTTGCTAGTACATTCTCGTTACATTCTTGTTCATGAAAGGCCATATCATGTTATTATAACATTCTTGCTAGTTCATACTTGCTCTCATTCTATCTTACATACTTTGGTTTAATCGCATGATTGATCGCATTCGCATGATTTTACCTTATTCCTCTAGAGCAAAAATGTTAATTACTTTAATGATGCCTTCATGTTGATGCGAAGATACCTACTGGGCAAGTGTGCTCATTACCTATTTCCATTCTTTTTCAGGAAATGGAAGTGAGTCGGGTTCGGATTCGGAATGTTCAAGTAGCGGATCCGAGAGTGAATAAAGAATGAGCGAAGACTTAAGAAGTTTACATTGTTTAGATCGAGTCTATGTAATTTCTTATTTCTTGAGTCTAGCATGATGGAAGTTGAATTAGTGGTTGTACTCGAATATTGGATTTGATTATTAATGAAAGTTGAAGTTGAGTAAATATTATGCGATTGCATTCTTATGTGTGATTGCCTTGCGCTCTGATCGTTCTTGCTTGCAAGAGGCTTACCATGCCGGCTGTTCGCGTTTCTCGAGCGAGTCTTCCGCTGTAATAAAGGCTCGGGGCGTGACAACAGTGTATTCCATGAGCCTAGTATAATGTTTCCCATGAGCCCAGTGAAATTGAGCATTCCGTCCGAATGAGCATTGATTGTCAAGCGGACTCAAAGCCCTTAATAATCACTAGACCATTTCATATAACAACTATGGCCAAGTGGAATCAAAATAGTTTTGTTCCATAACAACAATAAGCACTAATTAAGGTGCAAGGACCATGTATCAACATATATCAATTGACAGGAGACCAAATATAGAATCTTAGGGTGGGTTCATGAAAGAACAAGAAATCCCTGATTTTTACAGAGAATCAAGAGGGTACCGACTTATAAGGATGGTAATCATGTCAAACCTCGGACTTACAGAACTTGATAAAACGCAGTCAATCATACGGGCATGATTCATAAAAATTAGGATTGAACACAGTTGGGGTCACAGGCGTGATTACAAGAATGCCGTATGATTGATGGACGTGTTCAGACAAAGGTTCACCTAGAAAGCGGTCACTGGATACGTCGCCTTCAAGAAACAGAGGCTTGAATGCGGTCTTTATGTACGTTGCATTCAAAACATACAGAACAGTGTAGACACGCCAAAATTAACATCACTTTGAGTACATCTCGTATCACATTGCAATGACCTAAATTGACCCTCAAATCGACTTATTTGAGTGATTTTTCTTATTTTTCTTGATTATTCAACTTTCCTAAGCTTACCCCCCCTTTTTACATTTTTTTCTGATTTTTTTTTATTTTTTCTCTAATTTTTTGGGGCTGTTTTGAATTAGAGTCAGACATAGTGGACACCAATTCCTTTCTGAAGAATTAACGCTCGTTCAAGTTGACGCCATTTCTTCTCAGTTGACACACCTCCTGCTTTTTTGGAAATCTGCGTCCAAGAAGTCGATGTTACTTTTAAAATTCACGTCCAGACAAGCGGACGCGCATTCCTTTTCTTAACTATTTTTGGCCAAATTTGAATTATTATTTAATTAACGCCTTTTGGAAGGTCGCCAATTCATTTATACGCGTCTGGTAATGTGGACGCTAATTTGATACGCGTCTGGGATGATGGACGCGTCTTCTCTCTCTTATCTTTTGTGGCCAAAATTTGTGTTATTTATTGAATTAACACCTCTTCGAAAAGGCACAAATTCTTAATTCGCGTCTGCCACCGCAGACGCGAATTCTTCTCTTCCCCGAGTTTGTGTCAACTTCTTATTCCAAAAGAATTAATGCTTGTGCGAGAAGGCGCCAATTCTTTAATTGGCCTCTAAAGCACGGACGTAAATTCTTTCCTTCATTTAATTCGGCTCAAATTCCTATTATTCTTGAATTAACGCCTCTCCACAAAGTCGCCAATTCTTTAATTGGCATCCACCTCCTTAACGTTAATTCCCTTTCCATTTTTTGAGCTTTTATATATTAATAAAAATCACCAAAATTCTAAATTAACGTCTGTCATTGTGGACGCGATTTCTCTTTCCAATTTTGTTAATTTCTGACTTTCCAAAAATATTCAAGAAATGGCATCTTACTTTCTTTTGTGATTTTAAAATTGCAGCTAGGCGTCTGGACGCGTATTGCCTTTCCATTTTTTGGGCTTTTAATTCCGACCAAAATTCGTAAAAAAATCCTAATTCGCGTTAGCCTTGGTGGACGCAAATTCGATTCCAATTTTGGAAATTTCTGAACTTTCTCAAAATGGCTAGAATTGGCACCTTCCTTCCTCACGCAATTTTAATTTGCGCCCGCTGGGTCAAACACAAATTCTGACAGAACTCCAAATCCAAACATCAGCCTTTCCTTCCTCATTTTGAGCTCCTTTTCCACTTAGGAAAGGGTCCCTATGGCTTTCAAAGGTTGGGGGGACACTTGGCAATTGAATATCTTCTTCCAAATCCCAATAAAACTTGATTATATATTTTTTGAAGAATTAAACCTGGAGAGGGGGATTCCTATAGCCCACTCAAAGAGTAGACCCAACTAGGCCCAACAAGGCCCAACGAGGCAAGCTCGTCCAAGTGACAGCCCACAGGGCCCACTCGGAAAAGCCCAATAAAACAATGCTCGAGGAAACAACTCTCCTAGGTGGCCCCAAGGCTCGGAGAGCCCGAGCCTCGGTCAGGTCACAGGAAGACCCGCGCACGAGCTATCCCTCCGCACGAAGGGGGGAAGTGCTAGCCGGTCTGTCCGACCCATCTCCTCACCGAGCTAGGCCTATCGCCCGATAGGGCCGCCCCCCTAAGCTCGGTACGACCGATAAAATGTTCATCACTGCAGCCGTTAGTGATGAGGGCATCTCACGACCCTCCTTCTAGCTCGGTTGCCTGCACACTTTTTGATATGGGATGGCTTTGGTCTCTACATGTTATCTTCCTTTTCCATGATCCCATCTTATGTATTTTCATTTTCTTGAGTCTTATCATATGTACTTTCTTTTATTGAGTCTTGGTATCTAGTTTATTTCTCTTATTTTGTGTAATTGGGCCTAGTACCTTAGTGTGGGCCTAATGGGTTGAGTCTAGGACTTGTTGAGTCTTTTATCTTAATGTCAAGGTCATTTTGGTCATGTAAAGAATGGTTGCCTATATATAGGCCCATCTCTCCTCATGTACTCAACTTTTGATGAATCTATTTGAATAGCAATATTTCCACATCTCTTTCTCTTCTCTTACTCTCTCATTATCTCTCTCTCTATCTCTCCTTCTCTCTCCCCAAGGAAAGGGGCGAACCTCTCCTCTCTCCTCCCTCCTCCCAACCACTTCCAACCCCCACCTACCTCCATTAATACCCCACAACTTCCCACAACCCTCCTTTACTCTTCATCTAGTCCCAACAACCCTCCACCAATCTAAGCCCTACTTCCCAACCACCACCTACCCCAATCACTTCCCTAGGCACCTCTCCATCTTCCCAAGGCTGAAGGGGTCCCTCCCAAGGCCATTTTTGAATCTCCCTCCCATCTCTCCACCCCCATACCAGCTCCAGGTCGACCTCCCCTTCCCTCCCATAGCCAAGTTCGCCCCCATCCTCCTCTCACACTCACCCTCTCTCTAGTGCACCCCTACTCCCCATCTCCACCTCTAGCTGCTCCAGCCCCCCTCTCCATCTATCCCTGCCACTCCAGACCCTCCTGGAGCCCTAGCCACGTCCTCCCCCTCTCCCTAAACCTTCAGCCATCATTCACAAGCTTTGCTAACCCCCTTCCACTCCCTTGATTCTTGAAAGGTTGCAGTTCCAGGTAGCAGGTCGCAGGCTGCAGGTGCTGGTCCTGAAAGTCGCATCATCTCCAGCCTCTCCCTGATCTTCCTGGTTTCAAGGCCAACATATCTAGAAAGGTCGTCCAGAGAGCTTTCAAGGCGAGGTGGTTTCGTCGACATCCGAGTTCCGCGCTGCTGGTAGGAGTGATTCTCCCTCGACTGCGCAGGACCTCTCAGGCAGGGAACCAGAGCGAGAGTGGAAGCTCGACCACGACGAACCCTTTGGGATCCAGATCAAGTGTTCTTGAGAAAAAATCTTCCCTCTCAAGTCCTCTTTCATCCTCATGAAGCAGAGCTGCATTTGGGCATCGGCATCTAAAGTTACGAATTTTCTACTCCAAGTGTGTCAGGTCAGTTTACAGGAGCCAGAACCGACACCCCTCTACTCATCTGATCGTCTCGGTCTTCTCCGACATCTTTCGATCACGCCGTTGGTGCCGAAGGAAAGAAGACTTGACCACGGTTCCAAAGGTTCAGGTCTCGTCTCAATCAGAGCCTGGTAGAGATCGTGGCACCCTCTGCAATCAGCCACATTGTTCTGCACTAGATAGAGGCAGAACCAATCAGTCCGGTTCCAGACTCTGCCCCAGCCAGCAAAGACTTTACCAAGCTCAGCAAAACTTCAGAGATCATCCTTGGTCCGTTGGAAAGCTTTTGGCACAAGTCTGATCAAGATCTGAGCTCTGTGGAATTTTTGGCAGCATCATCACCGCCCCACTGTCCAGCGAACCTGCAGATTGGCAGAATCGGCGGAGTTCGGCAAGTCGGGTTTCCTTTGCTTAATTCCCCACCCCGCTTGGCCGGCTGAAGGCCCCTCCCTGCGTGGAGGTAGTTTTGAATGTAATAAGCTTAATCCCCACCCCAAGATCACCCCTCCTGCGAGAGGCGTAGTGTTGTACTCTTTGCACTTTCAGGTCAAGCTACATCACCGCGGCGATCGGGTGTATACCCTCGCCTCCCGGCGCGCCCACGTCTCCGAGCGGGATCGGTGTCTTCACACCGATCAGGTGAGCCTCTGATACTAACCTTGATAGCCTTACTTCTGTAAGTTTAGTATTGCTTTGATTGCTCGTCGGACGGTGAGAAGAGGGCCCGTACTTGTATGCTCATTTGTTGGTGCCCACCGCGGACCGAGAGAGAGTGCCACCGAAAACCCCGCCCTGCGGGCCAGCTGCCCACTAAGTTGGGAATCCTGGACTCTTCGGGGTCAGCCTAAGCCAACTAAGTCCATTAGACTCATTGGGTCCCGCCTCGGACCCTTGCCATCATCCCCCGGCCCCGCAGGGTGATCGCGTGTGCCGTGTGAGTAAGACGTTATTGTGAGAATCATTGGGTGCTTGTATGCTTGTGGATCTAGGTCCTAGGTTGTTCATTACCTACTTAGTCATCCTTGGGCTGTGCCACATCAAGTGGTATCAGAGCGGTCGAAGGCTTGTCCTTACAAGTCTTGTCTTGGGTCACACTAAGTCTTTCATAGGTGCATCCGCACACCCTTGCATAGCCCACCCAACTTTGCATGACCACTCGTAGTGGAGTCCATTATCAAGTCAATCCCTCCTCTTCTAATATCACCATGAATCCCAATCCCCAAGGAAATCCCGCTCACAATGAGCATGAGCTTCCCGACCACATGAGATTTCTTGTGGAAGGTATGACCAATATTATGGGACGGCTTGATGATATAACGGCCCGACTTGAGCAAATTGAGGAAAATAGGCCTCCTCCAAGGGTAGGAGATAGGAGAGAACCACCTCCACATGTGGAGCCAGCCATAGGAGAGTTCAACCTTGACCACCCTCCCGAGCCGGAAAGAGACCCACCTCCTAGAAGGAATGAGAGACTCCCTCGGGACAACCCGGATGACCAACTAATGAGACTTGTGAAAGTCGATGCACCCACCTTTGATGGGTCTCATCACCCGAGCGTCTACTTAGATTGGGAGGCAGCCATGGACCAATATTTTGATTGGTACCCAATGACCGAGGATAGGAGAGTCCGGCTTGCAAAGATGCAATTAACCAAATTAGCCAAGACTCATTGGATAAATGTTGAGGCATTAAAAATTGTTAGGAGGGAAGCTCCCATCACCACATGGGGGGCCATGAAGGACCAACTCAAACTCAAATATGTCCCACCCTCCTACCATCAAAACCTCCTAGATGAGTGGCAAGCCTTGACCCAAGAAGGAAAGACCGTTATGGAGTACATTGAGAAGTTTGACTACTACCTTCTCAAGTGTGGAGTCCAAGAGGACCCCGCCGTCACACTCTCCCGCTTTAGGAATGGACTTCAATTCCATATCAAAAAGGAGTTATTCATGCGTCAAGTAGCCACTTTAGAGCAAGCCTACCAAGTAGCTCGGGATGCTGAGAAATTCTCTCGGTATACACGAATGGTTCCCCCTCGGGGGATGGACCCTAAAGCCATGGCACCTCGGGCCAACCCTCCACCTCCCCATAGAGGTCTCCTTCCCACACCCATGGGAGCTCCTCCCACCCGAGTCACCCCTCCTAGTGACACACCACCATCCCACCCCACAAGTGGGCCCTTAAACACAACTCCCAATAGGCCCAATCCGACACCCACTCCCCCTCACACTAAGATGACCCCAAACCATCAAAGTGGGCAGCAATGCTTTAGGTGCTATGGGTATGGACACTTTGCCAACCAATGCCCCACCAAGGGAGCATCTAACTTGCTCATAGAGGAGACCAACCCCCAACCCCAAGCTGAATTTGAAGGGGAAATTGAGGTATATGAACCCTCTCTTGAATGGGAGGAGGAGTATGAGAACCACTACATAGAGACCAACCAAGAACAACTCCCCCCACCCACCGACTCCCACCTCAGAGTGGTTAGGTGCACCCTCACTCAAACCCAAGAGCATGATTGGAGAAGAAACACCATATTCCATACCTACATACAGATAGGGAGCCATGTTAGGAAGGTCATCTTGGACAATGGGAGTAGTGTGAATGTAGTGTCACCCGATACCGTCAAACTTTTGGGCCTTACCACCTCCCCGCATCCCCACCCATATCGGGTAGCATGGATTGATACCACCTCCATACCCGTTAGTGCTCGTTGTCTTGTCCCCATTACATTCCAATCCTATCAAGGTCAAGTGTGGTGTGACATCCTACCAATGGAAGTTGGGAGTATACTCCTAGGACGACCTTGGATCTACGATGTAGATGCCACCTTTCTAGGAAAGACAAACACTTGCATCTTCATTCATGAGGGGAAGAAAATCCAACTCAACCCTTCTCCACCCCGCCCCCTCCCCAAGAAGGCATCCCCCTCCCTTGAGGGATCCCCTACCCCTCCCACTATTCCAAACCCACCAAACCCCACCCCATCAAGCCCTAACCCTAGTATGACCAATAAGCCTCCTAGGAGCCTACACCTCATCACTAGGAAAGAGCTTGAGGAAGAAGTCAACCAGGGAGAACATGTGTGTGCCATTGCTATTTGCCTCGGGGAGTCCACCCCAACCAACCCACACCTAATAGAAATTCAATAACTCCTTGAGGACTTCCATGATGTATTTCCCGAGGAACTTCCGGACAAACTACCACCCATGCGCGATGTGCAACATGCCATCGACCTTGTGCCCGGGGCCACCTTGCCCAACCTCCCACACTACCGCCTCAACCCCACCGAGCATGCCGAGCTCAGGAGGCAAATTGAGGAGCTCATCAAGAAGGGCTTCCTCCGGATTAGCAAAAGCCCTTGTGCCGTCCCAGCTCTTCTCACACCCAAAAAGGACGGAACTTGGCACATGTGTGTGGATAGCCGAGCCATCAACAAGATAACGGTCGAGTATAGGTTCCCCATCCCTCGGTTAGATGATATGTTAGACATGCTAGCTGGAGCCACCATCTTGTCCAAGATTGACCTCAAGAGCGGCTACCATCAAGTCCGCATTAGGCCCGGGGACGAGTGGAAAACCGCTTTTAAGACTAAGGACGGTCTCTATGAATGGCTTGTTATGCCTTTTGGCCTTTCTAATGCGCCAAGCACCTTCATGCGCCTCATGACCGAGGTCCTCCGCCCCTTCATTGGCATCTTTTTAGTTGTCTACTTTGACGACATTCTCATATATAGCCAATCCAAGGAAGCCCACCTCGATCACCTCACACAAGTGTGCACCATTCTTAGGAAGGAGAGTCTCTTTGCTAACCCCGGGAAGTGTCATTTCTTGACCAATCAACTAGCCTTCCTAGGATTTATTGTCTCATCCCAAGGGGTATCCATGGACCCCAAAAAGGTCCAAGCTATTCTTGAGTGGCCCGAACCCAAGACCCTTCATGAGGCCCGAAGCTTTCACGGGCTAGCTACCTTCTATAGGAGATTCATCCGTGGGTTTAGCACCATCACCACTCCTATCACGGATTGCCTAAAAAAAGGCACCTTTGTGTGGACTAGGGTAGCCTCAAAAGCCTTCCTAGAGCTCAAGGATAAAATGACCCAAGCCCTGGTCCTTTGCCTACCCGACTTCTCAAAAGTCTTCGAAGTCACTTGTGATACATCCGGGGTAGGGATTGGGGGCATTCTTAGCCAAGAGGGTCACCCGGTAGCCTATTTTAGCGAGAAACTTTGTGAGGCTAGGACTAGGTACTCCACATATGACAAAGAGCTTTATGCCGTGGTTCAATCCCTTCGGCATTGGAGGCACTATCTCCTACCCAAGGAGTTTGTGATCTTCTCGGACCATGAGGCTTTGAAGTACCTCAACACCCAACAAAAGCTCAATGCCCGCCATGCCCGATGGGTAGAATACATTCAAGCTTACACCTTTATCCTCAAGTATAAGATGGGTAGTGAGAACCGCGCTGCCGATGCGCTAAGTAGGCGGGTAGCCTTACTCTCCACCATCCAAGTGGAAGTAAACGGGTTTGAAAGAATCAAAGGAGAATATCCAACTTGCCCCGACTTTGGGACTCACTACAACACCCTTTCCACTCAGCCCCACAAGAAACATGAGGGGTTCATACTTCAAGAAGGGTATCTATTCAAGGGAGCTAGGCTTTGCATACCCCGGACTTCACTTCGGGACTTCTTGGTTTGGGAGTTACACAGTGGTGGCCTAGCTGGACACTTTGGGGTCCAAAAGACAATAGAGTTGGTTGAGAGGCAATTCCATTGGCCTAGTCTCAAGAAGGATGTGGCCCACATTGTGGGACAATGTCGCATTTGTGCCTCAGCCAAACAAGTGAAGTAGAACACTGGGCTTTACACACCCCTACCCATACCAGACCGACCATGGGAGGATTTGAGCACGGACTTCATCCTTGGCCTACCTAAGACCTTGCGCAAACATGATTCCATCTTTGTAGTGGTTGATAGGTTCTCTAAAATGGCCCACTTTATCCCATGTTCCAAAACCTCCGATGCTTCTAGGGTTGCCCGATTATTCTTTGATGAGGTGGTCCGACTCCATGGATTACCTAAGACTATTGTGTCTGATCGGGATGTGAAATTTACCAGTTATTTTTGGAAGACTCTTTGGCACCTAATGGGAACCCTCCTTAAATTCTCCACTGCTTACCATCCTCAGACCGATGGCCAGACTGAGGTCGTCAACCGAAGCCTTGGGAACTTGCTCCGCTGCCTTGTGGGGACCACCCTGGGAATTGGGATCTCCTCTTATCTCAAGCCGAGTTTGCCTACAATGATTCTGTGAATAGGTCCATAGGCAAGAGTCCATTTGAGGTTGTGCATGGTTATAGGCCTAGAAAGCGGTCCGATCTTATTCCCCTTCCCCCACATGCTAGAGTGTCAGTCTCAGCTGAGTCCTTTGCACAGCATATCAAGGAGTTGCATGATGACATCCGCAAGCATATAGGAAAGAGCAATGAGACTTACAAGAGGCGGGCAGATGCTCACCGGCGCCACTGCGAGTTCCAAGTGGGAGATTCGGTGATGGTGAGGACGGAGCGACTCCTTCCGGGGCCTGCCTCCAAGTTGAGGGCTCGGGGTTCGGGACCCTTTCGAGTTCTGAAAAGACTTGGCAGTAATGCTTATGAGCTAGACCTACCTGAGGGTTCTGGGGTACATCCTACTTTCAATGTGGCGGATCTGGTCCTCTACAAGGGCCCCGCGGTGGAACCTAGTGAGGAACTCGAGCCTTTACCCCTCCTTGAGAGAGACACTCCCAGAGGGACTCCACTTTCTAGCTTGAGAGACCGACGAGAGCAGGTAGAGGCAATACTGGATGAGCAGAGTATCATTACTAGGCACAAGGTGTATCAGCGCTACCTGGTTAGGTGGAAGATCCGTCCCCCGATAGAGGATACGTGGGTGAGTCGGGAGGATCTGCTGCGCTTGGACCCCGACATGCTAGAGCATTACGACAGCCAGGCGGACCCATACTCGACAGGGTCGAGTTCTCCCCACCCCGGGGGATTTGATGAGGGCATCTCACGACCCTCCTTCTAGCTCGGTTGCCTGCACACTTTTTGATATGGGATGGCTTTGGTCTCTACATGTTATCTTCCTTTTCCATGATCCCATCTTATGTATTTTCATTTTTTTGAGTCTTATCGTATGTACTTTCTTTTATTGAGTCTTGGTATCTAGTTTATTTCTCTTATTTTGTGTAATTGGGCCTTAGTACCTTAGTGTGGGCCTAATGGGTTGAGTCTAGGACTTGTTGAGTCTTTTATCTTAATGTCAAGGTCATTTTGGTCATGTAAAGAATGGTTGCCTATATATAGGCCCATCTCTCCTCATGTACTCAACTTTTGATGAATCTATTTGAATAGCAATATTTCCACATCTCTTTCTCTTCTCTTACTCTCTCATTATCTCTCTCTCTATCTCTCCTCTCTCCCCAAGGAAAGGGGCAAACCTCTCCTCTCTCCTTTCTCCTCCCAACCACTTCCAACCCCCACCTACCTCCATTAATACCCCACAACTTCCCACAACCCTCCTTTACTCTTCATCTAGTCCCAACAACCCTCCACCAATCTAAGCCCTACTTCCCAACCACCACCTACCCCAATCACTTCCCTAGGCACCTCTCCATCTTCCCAAGGCTGAAGGGGTCCCTCCCAAGGCCATTTTTGAATCTCCCTCCCATCTCTCCACCCCCATACCAGCTCCAGGTCCACCTCCCCTTCCCTCCCATAGCCAAGTTCGCCCCCATCCTTCTCTCACACTCACCCTCTCTCTAGTGCACCCCCACTCCCCATCTCCACCTCTAGCTGCTCCAGCCCCCCTCTCCATCTATCCCTGCCACTCCAGACCCTCCTGGAGCCCTAGCCACGTCCTCCCCCTCTCCCTAAACCTTCAGCCATCATTCACAAGCTTTGCTAACCCCCTTCCACTCCCTTGATTCTTGAAAGGTTGCAGTTCCAGGTAGCAGGTGGCAGGCTGCAGGTGCTGGTCCTGAAAGTCACATCATCTACGGCCTCTCCCTAATCCTCCTGGTGTCAAGGCCTACATATCTGGAAAGGTCGTCCAGAGAGCTTTCAAGGCGAGGTGGTTTCGTCGACATCCGAGTTCCGAGCTGCTGGTAGGAGCGATTCTCCCTCGACTGCGCAGGACCTCTCAGGCAGGGAACCAGAGCGAGAGTGGAAGCTCGACCACGACGAACCCTTTGGGATCCAGATCAAGTGTTCTTCAGCAAAAATCTTCCCTCTCAAGTCCTCTTTCATCCTCAAGAAGCAGAGCTACATTTGGACATCGGCATCTAAAGTTAAAAATTTTCTACTCCAAGTGTGTCAGGTCAGTTTACAGGAGCCAGAACTGACACCCCTCTACTCATCTGATCGTCTCGGTCTTCTCCGACATCTGCCGACCATGCCGTTGGTGCCGACAGAAAGAAGACTCGACCCCGGTTCCAACGGTTCAGGTCTCGTCTCAATCAGAGCTTGGTAGCGATCGTGGTACCCTCTGCAATCAGCCACATTGTTCTTCACTAGATAGAGGCAGAACCAATCAGTCCGGTTCCAGATCTGAGCTCTGTGGAATTTTTGGCAGCATCATCACCGCCCCACTGTCCAGCGAAGCTGCAGATTGGCAGAATCGGCGGAGTTCGGCAAGTCGGGTTTCCTTTGCTTAATTCCCCACCCCGCTTGGCCGGCTGAAGGCTCCTCCCTGCGTGGAGGTAGTTTTGAATGTAATAAGCTTAATCCCCACCCCAAGATCACCCCTCCTGCGAGAGGCGTAGTGTTGTACTCTTTGCACTTTCAGGTCAAGCTACATCGCCGCGGCGATCGGGTGTATACCCTCGCCTCCCGGCGCGCCCACATCTCCGAGCGGGATCGGTGTCTTCACACAGATCAGGTGAGCCTCTGATACTAACCTTGATAGCCTTACTTCTGCAAGTTTAGTATTGCTTTGATTGCTCGTCGGACGGTGAGAAGAGGGCCCGTACTTGTATGCTCATTTGTTGGTGCCCACCGCGGACCGAGAGAGAGTGCCACCGAAAACCCCGCCCTGCGGGCCAGCCGCCCACTATGTTGGGAATCCTGGACTCTTCGGGGTCAGCCTAAGCCAACTAAGTCCATTAGACTCATTGGGTCCCGCCTCGGACCCTTGCCATCATCCCCCGGCCCAGCCGGGTGATCGCGTGTGCCGTGTGAGTAAGACGTTATTGTGAGAATCATTGGGTGCTTGTATGCTTGTGGTTCTAGGTCCTAGGTTGTTCATTACCTACTTAGTCATCCTTGGGCTGTGCCACATCAGTTAGAGTCCACAGCGGGCCGGACGCTAAGAAGTCCAGGAGCACCGGCTTCTCCGCGAGGATAATGCCCCTTGATGAGGCCATAAAAGCCCACGACGAGGACGTAACCTCCACCGGAGACCTCTCAGCTTGCAGGACTCCAGAGGGCGGCGCACTATTTAAACCTCGGATACCCTCTGGCGAAAGGTAAGTCCAAAAGGGCATTGATCTACCCCCAATTCCTGAGCAAGGATCACTTCACCCCATTGGTGGAGAGGGATCTCGCGCCTTCACCTTCTCCTCCCTATCGCTGCTCCCACCGCTGCTCTACTGACTTGAGCGTCAGAGGGTTTTGCCCCAGGGAATCCCCCTGGGCCCTCTGACCCGTTTCCCTGTCTTGCAGTTCATTAACTTGGTGATTACCAGCCCGCTCAGGAACCAGCGTGAGATTTCGCCTCTTCATCTCGCGCCGTCTGTGGGAAACGCACGAAGAGCCAACATGGTGAGAAGGAGCTCAGGGAGGAGGTCCACCGGCGGAAAGGGTAAGGCCATGGCAGCAGCAGGGGATGGCCCTTCCAGGGCCTCACAGAATCCTCCCTACAACGCCAGCATCCCCGTCGACGGACCACCCCCCCCCCCGCGGCGGCGGGGCTACCCCCCTACGGTGGCGCCTAAGCCTTCCAGGCCCTCAACGCCAATCTGGATGTCCTCGTGGAACTCATGAAGACCCAGGCGGCTAGGGATGCAAGGTCCCGCACCCTGTCAGGGAGCCCCCCCCCGCAGGAGTACGTCCCAGCACACAGCTGGGGGCCGCTTCACCCTCCGCGGCCAGCAGCTCATCCGTAACAGGGTCAGAGGATCCTCGCAAGCTCTACCTCCGGAGCAAGAGGCCTCCTCCACGCCGAGGAAAGGAAGGCGGGGGATGCAACGGCCAGATCCAGAAGCTGACGTTCCCGGAGACCGCCAAGGTGCCCCCCCTAGCCTCGCGGCACGATAGCAACCGGAGTTATCCCTCCGGCTGCGCGATTTCGAAAGGCGCTTCGCTGAGCAGGAGCGCGCCCTTCGCGCCCTGCAGAAGGCCTCTTCCCCGGAAGACGAGGAGAAATCCCCGTTCTCCGAGTATATCTTGAAGGCAGAGGTATCTCCCAGAGCCTCCATGCCAACCTTCAAGCTTTACGATGGCCAGGGCGACCCGGCCGACCATTATGATAGCTTCGACGCCCTGATCACTCTACACGGAGCTTCGGACCCCATCAAGTGCCGAGCCTTCGTGACCACTCTGGTCCAAGGTGCTCAAGCGTGGTTCCAGGCTCTCGCCCCCGGATCCATCCTAGACTTCAAGCAGTTCGGGCGAGTCTTCAAGGGGAGCTTCACCGGAAGTGCCCCCCCAAGATCGGTAGCGGGGCTCTTGGCCCTCAAACAGGCGCAAGGGGAAAGGCTCCGGGATTACGTCCACCTATTTAAATCGGAAGCCCTCCGAATCCCCCGCCTGGATGTGGCCTCGGCCACAACCGCACTGACCGGGGGTACCCGGGACGAGAACCTCCGCCACGAACTCGTCCTCCACCCTCCCTCGACCCTTGCCGAGCTAGTGACTCTGGCTCTGCGCCACGCCGAGTGCGAAGAAGTGCTCAGCGCTTGTCGAGACACAACCGGCTCAGGTCGGGAGGGGGACAGGAAGCGGGGCCCCGAGCCAAATCCTAGCTCGGGAAAGAAGCGAGACCGAGATGGAGAGTGCAAGCGGAAGTACGAGTGGTACACCCCGTTAACCGCTTCGGTCTATGAAATCTATGAAGACGTCAAAGACTCGGGACCTCTCCATCGGCCTGAGCCGATGAGGTCGAAGAACCGCAAGCGAGACAGACATTGTCTATTCCACGGCGATCATGGGCATCACACCGGTGATTGCCACCAGCTCCAAGACGAAATCGAGCGCCTCATCCGCCTAGGGCACCTGGCTCGGTTCACTGTCGAGCGCAGAGAAGATCAAGGCACCGCAGAAAAGATCAACAACGCCCCCCGAGGGGTCCACATCAACGTCATCTCTGGAGGAATAGCATCAGGAGGCGACAGCAGCCGTGGAAGGAAGCGTCATGCCGAGCGGGCGAGCCGAGCCCCAGAGCCACCCAAGGCCCCGCGCCAGGTCATAGTCTTCTCCGATCAAGACCTGGAGGGGTTGAGCACCCCGCACGATGATGCCCTCGTAATCTTGGCCACTATAAACCATTGTAACGTAGATCGGATTCTTGTGGACAATGGAAGTGCCACTGATGTGTTGTCTTATGACTGTTTCCTCAAAATGGGAGAGGGTCCATCCAAACTCCGCCCGATCTGAACGCCCCTCTGTGGGTTCAATGGCCAGGCCACTCTCCCCGAAGGATCCCTAAGCCTGCCAGTTACCCTCGGCACCCCACCTAAAACCGTTACGGTCATGGTAGACTTCATGGTGATCAAAGGGATGATAGCGTACAACGCCGTCTTCGGCCGGGGAATCCTCAGCCGGATCAAGGCAGTACCATCTACCTATCACCAAAAAATGAAGTTCCCCACCAAGAACGGGGTAGGGGAAATCCGAGGTAACCAGGCCACGGCCCAAAGGTGCTACAACATCTCGGTGGAGGCCACGAGGCCAGACGGGAATGATAAGGGCCCCCGGGAAGTCGAGGAAAAATCCGCAGCTACCGAGCCAGGTGGCGAGTTGCTGACAATTTTCCTAAACGATGACCCGACCCTAGGAGTAAGGATCGGAGCCGACCTACCACCCGAGGACCAACAACAATATAAGAAATTTCTTTCTGAGTACATCCGAGTCTTTGCTTGGTCCGACGATCAGCTCCCTCAGATACCAGAGGAGACCGTGCTGCATCGACTCAACCTCAACCCCACCATGAAGCCCGTGCAGTAGCGCCGAAGGAAGCACGTACCAGAGAAACAGATGATTATCAAGGCGCAGGTCACCAAGGGGCAAGAGATTGGTCTTTTTAGACCGGTCCTGTACCCGACGTGGCTAGCCAATGTCGTCCTGGTACCAAAGGCTTCCGGCGAGTGGCGGATGTGCGTGGACTTCACCGACTTGAATAAGGCGACCCCTAAGGACTGCTATCCCTTGCCCAGCATCGACCAACTAGTCGACTCGACATCGGGCAACGAGATGCTCAGCTTCCTGGACGCCTATTCAGGTTACCATCAGATCAGAATGAATTCTGAAGACGTCGAGAAGACCGCCATCATCACCGACTACGGCGTGTACTACTATACCCGGATGCCTTTCGGGTTGAAGAACGCCAGAGCCACATACCAAAGATTGGTCAACCACATGTTCGAGGAGCAGCTAGATCGAAACATCGAGGCCTACATTGACGACATGCTCATCAAGACCCCCAAGGCCCAGGACCACTCCACTGACGTCGCCGAAAACTTCGGCGTCCTCCTAAAGTACAACATGAAGCTCAATCCTGCCAAGTGCGCCTTCGGAGTAAGATCCGGGAAGTTCCTGGGTTTCCTGGTCACTCAGCGTGGGATCGAAGCTAACCCCGACAAGGTCCAGGCCATCCTGGACATGCGCCCGCCCGCCTGCATCAAGGACGTCCAGCGTCTGACAGGGCG
Source organism: Amorphophallus konjac (assembly GCA_022559845.1). NCBI lineage: Eukaryota > Viridiplantae > Streptophyta > Magnoliopsida > Alismatales > Araceae > Amorphophallus > Amorphophallus konjac. Next base: position 182,585,572 of record CM040123.1, on the reverse strand, counting down.
TGTCGCCGCTCTCAGCCGTTTCTTGTCCCGTGCGGCCGAACGATGCTTGCCCTTTTTTAAACTGTTGAAGGGGCCCAAGTTGGCATCTGCTACGTTCGCATGGGATGAGGAATGCCAAAAAGTGTTCGCTGAGCTCAAGGAGTTCCTGGCTTCGCCCCCGGTGCTCTCTAAGCCCGTGCCGGGTGAAGCCTTGCTACTTTATCTCTCGGCGACGTCATCAACGGTCAGCTCGATCCTAGTCAGAAATGACTCGGGAATCGAAAGACCAGTCTAGTACACCAGCAAAGTGCTTAACGAGGCCGAGAGGAGGTACCCCGCAACCGAGAAGCTCGTGCTAGCGTTGGTTACCTCCGCGAAACGCCTCCGACCCTACTTCCAGGGGCACCCCATCACCGTGCTAACCGGCGAGCCATTGAAGAAGATTTTGGCCAACCCCGAGGCCTCGGGGCGACTCGTCAAATGGGCCATTATGCTTGGGGCCTACGACATCTCGTATCGCCCGTGCTCAGCTATAAAAGGTCAAGCGCTTGCCGACTTCATCGTCGAAAGCACCATCCCGACCAAAGAAAGACTACTGACCATGCCCGGGCCTACCTGGGAACTGTACGTCGACGGATCTTCCAACTCAGTCGGTAGTGGTGCTGGGATCCTCCTAAGATCCCCCGAAGGAGTGGAGCTGCAGTACGCCTTGAAATTCAACTTTCAGGCATCCAACAATGCTTCCGAGTACGAGGCCCTTATATCGGGAGCACACATGGCCCGGCGGTTGGGGGCTGAGCAAGTCAGGATCCACACCGACTCCCAGCTGGTCGCAAGCCAGGTCAACGGCGAGTACGAAGCTCGAGAGGCACCCATGATCAAATACCTCCAGCTGGTCAGGAGCCTGGCCCAACAATTCGAGGGATTCGAGGTAGTCCGAATAGCCCGGGAAGAAAACTCCCGAGCGGACGCCCTCTCTCGATTGGCCTCCTCCCTAGACCCAGAAGGTACCTGATCGGTCCTCCTCGAAGAGCTAGAAAGCCCGAGCATTGACTCGGAGCTCCTCGCTGTTGACTCGGCCGTCCCGAGCGACTGGCGCACCCCCTACCTATCTTGGCTTCTAGACTCCCAAGAGCCCTCCGACCCTCGGGAAGCATGTCGAATGAAGTACCAAGCCCGGCGCTTCGTCGTCCTGGACGACGCACTCTACCGAAGGTCTTTCGCCGGCCCTCTCCTGAAGTGCCTCGGCCCCGACGAAGCCAGCCGAGCCATCCGAGAGGTTCATGAAGGCTTGTGCGGAGCGCACTCAGGGGCAAGGTCACTGGCCAGAATCCTGTTACGATAGGGGTACTGGTGGCCCACCCTGCAGCGCGACTGCTCGGCCTATGCTCAACAGTGCGACCGATGCCAACGGTTCGACCACTTGGTCCATCAACCGGCTACAGAACTCGTCACCCTCGCCGAGCCTTATCCCTTCGCTCGGTGGGGGATCGACATTCTCGGACCATTCCCCACGGCCCAGTCCTAAAAAAAGTTCATCGTCGTCGCCATCGACTACTTCACTAAATGGATCGAGGCCGAAGCCACTGCAAGGATCACCGAGACAGTCGTCTGGAGTTTCATCTGGAAATCGATCATTTGTCGCTTCGGCATCCCCCGAGTGATAGTGAGCGATAACGGTCGGCAATTCGATTCTTGATATTTCCGAGACAGATGCGCCGACCTAAACATCCGCAACCACTTCACTTCGGTCGCCCACCCTCAGGCCAATGGGCTGGTCAAAAATGCCAATAAGACTATCTTGAAAGGCATAAAGACCAGACTCGGCAAAGCCAAGGGTAGTTGGCTCGAGGAATTGCCTAGTGTACTATCGTCACACCGAACGACTCCCAGGACGGCAACCGGTGAAAGTCCTTTTCAGTTGGTGTTCGGCACTGAGGCCGTCATTCCATTAGAGATCGCCAACCCGTCTCTCTGAGTCATCCGCTACTCGCTCGAGGAAAACAACCAAAAGTTACTCGAGAACCTCGACCTAGCCGATGAACTCCGGGATATTGCTAGCATCCGAGCGACGGAATACCAGCGACGCCTCAGTCGATACTACAACGCCAGAGTCCGAAGCAGACACTTCCAACCGGGAGACTTCGTCCTCAGAAAAGCCGAAGCCTCTCGACCACTAGAGGCGGCGGGCAAGCTGTCCCCTAACTGGGAAGGCCCCTACCGAGTGGTCGAGACGCTCGGGAAAGGTGCATATAGGTTAGCAACAATGGAAGGGGATCCCATTCCTCGGACATGGAACGCAGCCGTACTACGCAAATTCTATTTTTGAAATTGTACAACAAGAAGGATGAAATAAATTCCTTTCCATTCAAAACTATTGATACATCAGAAAGGCAAAGGCCAGTACATTGCATGACAAAAAGCATGAAAATCCATCTAACACCGCTGCAAGGGGTCATCGCTCGGTTGACTCGATCTCGATCTCCTCGCGCCCAGCCACTGACTCTGCCTCGCGTAGAAACTGGCTCGGACAAGAGGGGGCCGATCCAGTTGGCTCAGATGACCCCCGACAAAGGTGACAGAGGGACTACAGCGAAGGTAGCCACCTTCCAAAGTCGGAGAAGGCTACCTTCGAAGTTGATGGAGGCCAGGGAGAAGGAGCGCCGTGAAGACCCCTTCCTTCCCAACCTGCCAACTCCTTGGAAGGGAACAGAGGGCAAGCAGCCTCCGAAGAGTGAAAGAAATGAAGAGCAGAAGAGGGAGAAAGAGGCTGCAGACGGAGGAAGGCTTCGGTGAGGAGGGAACTTGATGCGCCTCCCCCCCCATGCAGAGGGGGAGTGGCGGCAGGCATCCCTGATACCCCCATCCGTCCTCCGCCTCGGTGCCCTCCCGGAAGCCACGCCAGAACTGAGAAAGAGCAAGAGCCGTGCCCTCGCACGTCGAAGCCCTCCCCAGATCCGCGCCGTGACCGTCGGACCCGTCTCAAACCCGCGCGGCGACCGTGGGACCCGTAAAACAAGCCGGGACGGTAAAAGCTCTCTGCTCCCCGTCGTCGGCGGCGTCACCCTCCGAAGGATCCTCCATGCTCCGAATGCAACGGCACAACACAGAGTGAAGAAGAAGGAGTGAGGGAAGACTGTTAGAGAAAATCCCAAGCAGTAAAGAGGAAAGGGCGCCTTTCGGTCCTTCTTATAGGCCAAAGGAGGCTACGCGCCTTAAATGACTCCCCCCTCTAAAACACGCCAAAGGATTTCTCCCCTGAACAGTCACCCCCAACTCCTCGTTTCTCGCCCTAGCGGATTCAAGAAGCGGCCTGGCATTCAAAGCGTGAGGGAACGGAAAGGCATCCCGTCAGAAGCCTACCGAATCAGCGTGCGAAAACCACGCAGGACATATCGGCACTTTTCAACTACATCAGATATGCCAGCCAAATCACGGCAAGGATGGCGATCAAACAAGTAAGTCATTTATTATCTCATAAAGAGGAAACTCTCTAAAGGAGGAAAGAGAGACAAACAAGAGAAAGGGGCAAAATAAGGCAAAATACATCAGGCCTCGGGCCCACTTTGAAGCTCGAGAGCGACGGAAGTAGGCGCGTCACCCCCAGCACCCTCGGTGACGGCCGACCCGGGCACTGACCTCGCCTGGGTGAGAACTGTCTCGGTCGTGAGCCCTCCCGAGGCGTCCGGAGTTGGTGACCCCGCCTTAGGAGACCCCTCTGGATCTTCCCCGCTCGACGCAGAGGAGCTAGAAACCGACTCATCCGAGTCATAGATCTGGCCCAAAGGGAACTCGATCCTGGAGTCTCGATCGAAGGCGTAGTCCACCGCCCGACGATAACCCTGCTTAAACCCCTTTCGGGCGCCACGGTGAAGCGCTACCTCGTAATATGGTAGGGCGGCTCTCTCCAGGTCGGTTGAGTAAGCATCCGAGCTTCTATATCGCTCGATCACCTCCGCCTCGATCTGCTCCGTCCTTCCAACGAGCTCGACCCGAGCCCGCTCCGCCTCGGCCGCACGCTCCTCTGCTCCCGCCAGGCGTTCCTCTGCCGCGACCATCTCTCGCTCGGCCTCACTCGACCGCCTCTCCGCTCGGACTCGGTCCGCCTCGGCCACGGAAGGAAGGCGCTCCGCTACCTCCGCCCGGTCTAGTAGCTCAGCACGTTCGAGCTCCCAGCGACCGTCCAGCTCGAGGTGACGTAGACGCTCCTCTTCCAAGAGTTTTCCCTTCCTCTCGAGCAACTCCCGGCCTTAGCCAACTGCTCAGTCAGCGCCTCGGTTTCTAGCCGGCTCGCCCGTGCCGAGTCCCTGATCGCGGAGAACTCCCGTCGGAGCCCCTCATGCTCCTCACTGAGGCGGGCCAGTTTCCTCTCGCACCCCCCGAGGGCCCAGGCGAGATTCGATCGCTCCGCCTCCGTCTGAGCGTACGTCTCCGCCATCAAGACCGCGACCGAGCCATGACTAGGCCGGCCTCCATGAGGACATCGAGGACGCCGGAGGGGGAGTGGCTCTTGTCTCCCCCCCTCGTCTTTGCGGCAACCTCTCGGCAGATCCTGGTACAGGTCACCCGAAACGTCGAGCCTTTCCAAAGCCTCCGGCATGGAGATACGCTCCCCACCGGACGCCCCGCCAGAAGGTTCGACCCGAGCGACGGGGCCGACCGCCCCATGCGCCACGATCGGTTGGGGCTGGGACGCCTCCCCGAGCGAACCCCCAACCTCGACCGACGCCACAGGATCGACCGCACCAGGAACTTCGGGCACTTGGGGCTGCGACGCCCTAGCGGGCGAACCCCCATCCCTATCTGTCTCGGCCCGCGCCTCGCCGCCCGAGATAGTGCCGACCTCGACCGGTCTCCCAGTCTCGATGCCGGCTGCTACAACGCCGGCCCCCTCCATCCCCGGGGAGGGGAGAACCGACCCATCTCCGCCCTCTGAGGGGTCCCTGGTCTCTTCGGCCCCCTCTCGCCTGGTAGGTGGGGGAGCTGGCCCGGAAAGGTCGGCCCCACCTTGCCCCCGAGAGGGGAGCGCCGCCGAGCCAGAATCGCCCCCGGCAGCGGTAGGATGGCCGGCCTTCTTGTCCCGTTTCTTGGCCTTCGCGGCTTCCCACAATTTTCCCTCCAGGGGATCCTTGCGCTTCGCCCCGCTTGGCCTCGAAGATCCCTCGGAGGCCGCCCCCTTGCCCTTATCCCGGGCTTGGGAACGACCCGCGGGAGTAACAGGCTCATCGGCCGCCGAGTCATCCCCAAGATCGACGACCTCGGTGACCTCTTCCAAGGGCTCCCGCCGGATGTCTGCAATGAAGAAGAAGGTTCAGTTAGGAAGCGAAAAGGCAACCCTCCAACCCCGGAGAAGAATCCGAAGAATGGTACCTGATGGCTTGAGCTGTGTAAGCAGATACCGCTCCACGTTCTCCAGCATCACCAGCTCCTTAGTCGACTGGCGATTTGTCAACAAGCGAGCGGCGTGCTCTTCTACGTCGGCGGGGAACTCCTCCTGGCGCGGGGGAAGATTCGGATGGAAGTTGGGCATAACCTGGCACCTCCAGGACTCATCCACTGCTTCCGCCTTCACCTAGAAAAACTGCCTCTTCCACCCTTTGTGCGAAGAATCCTTCATCGCCAGCGGAATACAACTCCGATTCCTACGCGCCTAGATAAAATAGAAGCCTTTCCCCGCCGACGGATGTGCCTTCAGCTCGAAGAAATAATGAAAAAGATCCAGCGACGGGGGAACCCCCTGCAGGCGGCAGAGGATCCGAAAGGCAGAAAGCAAGAGATACGAGTTGGCCACCAGCTGAACAGGCGCCAACACGAAAAAATTGAGAAGCTTCAAGACGAAAGGCTCGAAAGGGAGGCAGAATATGCTCTTCCACGCCAGAAGAAAAGTACAGATATGGCTCGTGCGGCTGTCCAAGCTTGTCTCGTATGGGGCAGCAGCTACAAAGCTATATCGGAGAGGCAGGCGAATCTGATGCCCCAGTTTCTTCACATCAGCCTCCCCCAACTCGCTACGATTGGGGACGGGCTCCCGCCTCACCTGCTCAATTTCCGACCGCAGATCCGCCATCGAGATGGAAGAAGAACCTTCACTAGAGCCCAAAGACTCCGAGGGAGAAGGAAGCTACCGGATCGCCTCCGCGGTTACACGCGCCAGCTCCTTAAATGCCGCCGCAAGAGCTTGCTCCCCCGCTGTATCTTCATGGCGCATCAAGGAGCCCCAGAAGCAGAGAAATGGAGGAAAGGCCAAAAACCCTAAAAAGACTGGGAGGAACGAGCAGCGCCCTACGCCTATAAACCCTCGCGGGAGGCGGCGCGCCATTTCAACCTCCGAGAAAAAGGGGGCCCCTTCATTTCAAATCCGTCAGGATCATTATTACTACAGGCCCAGGCGACCACTAGACGTGGCTTCATCACGCCAACAGGATTCCACCCACCTGAGCCACGCTGGTCCAAAGCCTCGAAAAACTACTCAACCGAGCCTCCTTGGCTCGGGAGTAGGAGGGGGACAAGTGGAGAGGGGGATTCCTGCAGCCCACTCAAAGAGCAGACCCAACTAGGCCCAACAAGGCCCAACGAGGTAAGCTCGCCCAAGTGACAGCCCACAGGGCCCACTCGGAAAATCCCAATAAAACAATGCTCGAGGAAACAACTCTCCTAGGCGGCCCCAAGGCTCGGAGAGCCTGAGCCTCGGTCAGGTCACAGGAAGACCCGCGCATGAGCTATCCCTCCAGACGAAGGGGGGAAGCGCTAGCCGGTCTTTCCGACCCATCTCCTCACCGAGCTAGGCCTATCACCCGATAGGGCCGGCCCCCCTAAGCTTGGTACGACTGATAAAATGTTCATCACTGCAGCCGTTAGAGTCCACAGCGGGCCGGACGCTAAGAAGTCCAGGAGCTCCGGCTTCTCCGCGAGGATAACGCCCCCACGATGAGGCCATAAAAGCCCACGACGAGGACGTAACCTCCACCGGAGACCTCTCAGCTTGCAGGACTCCAGAGGGCGGCGCGCTATTTAAACCTGGGATACCCTCCGGCGAAAGGTAAGTCCAAAAGGGCATTGATCCACCCCCAATTCCTGAGCAAGGATCACTTCACCCCATTGGTGGAGAGGGATCTCTGATAACGCGAAAGTTCGTCGTTTAAACCACGCGTATAACAATCTTAAAACCGCACTCACACAAAATGATCAAAAGAGAATGTAGTACTATGACAAGCACGGGTCGAATCCACAAGGAAGAAGAGATTTTTAAAGTTAAAAACTTTAGACTCCTTTGGAAAATATTTGTGATTTGATTGATTGAAGAAAATAGTAAAATGAAGAACAAATCAAACACTTAATTAAAAACACCTATGATTATGCGCCTATGCTATAGAAATTAATTGCATAAAGTGAAAAGAAGAGATAGAAGAAGGGGGTAGAGATAAAAGAAGATCAAGAACTAGATCAAAAGAACAACTCTCTTCATTAACTTAAAAGAAAAGGTACATGAAGTGCAAGACAAGCTTACAACAAAGAGGTGACAAGATTACAATGAAGTAAAATAACACAAAAGCAATAACAAAAAGAGGGGCTTGAGATGTGAAGATAGTAGTAGCAATGGTGATGACACCGTCGTCTCCTCCTTGCCTAGCCTTGGAGAGGATCGCTCTGCCTTGAAAGAGATCGCCGTGTACACCGGGAGGAAGTCGCCTTTGTCGTTGAAGCTGCCTTTGGAGGGTGAATAACTTTGAACCCAAGAGGAATTAGGAGATGCCCAAGAAGAAGAAGTTGAAGATGAGGGAGAGAGAAAGAACTTTGATGAAGAATTCAGATAGAAAAGAAGAGCAGAAGAGCTTCAAAATAGAGAAATAACAGAAACTAGCACCTTGGATGAATAGTGAAGTCACAGGACAGCAAGTTGAAAAATGAGAAATATCTTCAAAACTAGATAGAATTAGACGATAGTGTAGAAGAAGAAGTTGTAGAACACGTAAAAACCATGAACTTTCATGAAGACAGTAGGAGCAGAAAATGAATAGAAGAAGGAGCAATAAGGGGAAGAACAGAGAAAAATACTGGGTCGCAAATGAATAGGATAGCACAGTCAAAAATATGAAATATCTTGCAAACTAGAAGGAATTAGAAGATGATCAAGAAGAAGAAGTTGTAGAGAACTTAAAAACAAAGAACTTTTATGAAGAAAGCAAGAGGATAAAATGAACTTACGTGAGAGAACTCAGAGGGCTAAAGTTGGGATAGAAAGAGGGAGAGTGAAAGATTGCCAAAAAAAAACTCTTTTCTTCTCCTCCTTACCATGGGCTATTTATAGGGAAAGTTGGGTAGATAGAGGGTGGAGATTATATCAAAAGGAGATGGATGACTGAGATTCAAGTGGAATATGATGCATGGGGAAGAGTAAAAGTAGGTGGGCACCCCCTTTCTTGGACTTTAGGCACCCCATTTCCCAAGGCTCATCATGTCTCTCCTTTATTTCAAACTTTGAATGTCCTTTTCCTCCTTTTCAAACTTTGAACTTTGAATTTCTTCTTTTCAAACTTTGAATTCAAAATTTTGAACTTTCTTTTCCTTCCAATCAAAATATGTGCTTTTTGACTTGGTCAAAGTAGTGGTGACAATTTTACCCCCGGCTTCTTTTGTAATTGCCTTCGGTGTCCTACACACGCACAATTACACTTTAGTCCATAAAAATTACCATAATGTGCACATAAATCTCAAAAGCTCATGATTATGCAATGGAGAATTAATGCTCATGGCCCTCAACTTTAATTTATTATTAAATAAGACAATCAAATTAATGAATTTACGTGAAAGCTCCAATTTAAATGCGGAGTTGAGGTTAACTATGAAATATGCATAATTGCCTAATTATATGTACATAAAATGGTGTACATGTAATGAATTGTCATAAGAAATGGACACTTATCACACCCCCCAACTTACTCATTGCTAGTCCCTTAGCAATGCCAATAAATTGAATTTTAGGACTAACAAGAGTTTGCAAAATTAATGCTCTCATATCCAGTTATCCCTTCATAGAATCAACCAAAGATTAGAAATCTAGAATCATTAATGCACACTAGCCTTATGTAGGAACTTAATAGTACATGATTAAGAATTCAAATTAAAGCTCAATAGCACTTGCGCATGTGTAACTACCAAATCCACAGCTTTGACAATTGCATCCCCCATTCGTTATTCCAAGCAAATGTCTTTCAACCCTGCACCTCTTAGATCAGAGCATTAAGTATATTAGCTTTTTGTCGGCCTTATTATTTTGTCCCTTTGGGATCTTTTATACCACACATGATGCTGCACTACGCTTCACTGCTCAACGTGAACCTCGACTCTTGCCTTAGGAGAAGCAGGCCCAGTTTCGCAGATCCAGGTTCCCTTTTCTATTTTACGCGAACCTCAACACGTCTTAGGTGAAGTAGGCCCGGTTACTAAGATTAGGGGCATTTTTCATAGTGTTTTTTTTTCTTTCTTCTTCTTTTTTTTCTTTTTTTTTCATAGTGCCATTGCACTTATTTGATAGATAATTTGGCAGAAAGCTTTGTATAAAGATCTCTTTTCTTAAGAAGTGCAGAATATCAGACAATATACCTAAAATAGCAGAGGGCTTGTCTTACTTATTCCATTAGTGTGTAATGTAATTTTTTTTTTTTTAGTGCACATGAACTTTAAAGGGATTCTTATATCAGTTTTCCATGGCTAGACTGACTAAATTTTCCATCATCCTTCTCCCTAGCCTTTTCTATTCCAGAATTACTTTTAATTTAAGCATGAATCATGAAACTTAAAATGGGGTTTACATCTTTATGCAAGACAGAACTCCTATCAAGTTGTACTATATGCATCATGAAAATTTCTCTCCCCCCCAACTTGAATGACATTGTCTTCAATGGCATGTAGAATTGAAAGTAAAAGAATAATGTATCAATAAATACTTCTGAGTGGGAAAGAGACAACCGGATATGCGGGACGAAACCTCCATCAATGTCATAGGCGGCGATGACTTCCTCTCCTTGGCCTTAACCTGACTACTAAAACACACTCAAACAAAGACGTCAAAACAACAACCTTGGGTTGCCTCCCAGAAGAGCTAAGTTTTTCGTCTTCAGCCAGACGCATGAGAGCTCATGAAGATTTTATTCCAGACCACTTAGAATAATGGATTCTTTTTGCAACTGATCATTTTCCAAATAAGGTTTCAATCTTTGACCATTGATAGTGAAAATGTGACCATTTTTAGGATTCAAAATTTTGACAGCACCGTGGTCAAAAGCTTTGACAACTACAAACGGTCCATCCCATCTGGACTTAAGCTTTCCAGGGAACAAGCGCAGCCTAGAGTTAAAAAGTCAGACTTTCTGATTTGGTTGAAAAGTTTTCCTTTGAATATGCTTATCATGAAAGACTTTCATTTTGGCTTTATAGATTTTTGAATTTTCATAGGCTTCATTTCTTAGTTCCTCCAATTCATTGAGTTGTAGAGCTCTTTGGGCCCCGGCTTGAATGAGATCAAAGTTGACTTGTTTGATGGCCCAATATGCTCTATGTTCAAGCTCTACAGGTAAGTGGCAGGCTTTTCCAAAAATGAGACGATAAGGTGACATGCCAATGGGAGTTTTAAATGCAGTTCTGTAGGCCCAAAGTGCATCATCTAGTCTCTCGGACCAGTCTTTTCTATCCGGCCGAACTGTCTTATGCAGAATGGTTTTTATCTCCCTGTTGGACACTTCTACCTGGCCACTAGTTTGGGGATGGTAGGGGCTAGCGAGCTTGTGAGTGATGCCATATTTGTGAAGCAGAGCTCGGAATTGAAAATGAATAAAGTGAGAGCCCCCATCACTAATGATAGCTCTAGGACAACCAAATCTAGAAAAGATGTGTTTCTTCACAAACTTCATCACAACCTTGTGATCATTTGTCCTAGTAGCAACAGCTTCAATCCATTTTGAAACATAGTCCACTGCCACCAAAATATATTCATTACCAAATGAAGGTGGAAATGGTCCCATAAAGTCTATTCCCCAAACATCAAAAATTTCTACTACCAGAATGGGACTGAGAGGCATCATATCTCTTTTTGAATTATTTCCTACGGCTTGGCACCTTAAACATGTTTTGGAAAATTCATAAGCATCTTTGAATAATGTGGGCCAATAGAATCCGCTCTGCAACACTTTCGTCGATGTTTTCTTTCCTGAAAAATGTCCCCCACAAGCGAGATTATGACAGAAATTCAAAACAGATTGTTGCTCCTCCTCGGGGACACATCTTCTTATTATTTGATCTGGACCCATATGAAATAGCTCCGAGTCGTCCCAAAAATAGTGCCTTACCTTAGAAAAGAATCGATCCTTCTCCTGTCTAGACCACCCTTCGGGAATCTGCCCTACTGCCAGGTAGTTGACTATATGAGCGAACCAAGGGGTTGTTGTGTGAGAGATGGAAAGAATTTGTTCATCAGGGAAGGAATCAGACATAGGGGCACTTTCAGGAATTACAATCCTAGACAAGTGATCAGCTACAACATTTTCCAACCCCTTCTTGTCTCTTATTTCCAAATCAAACTCTTGTAGTAATAAAATCCACCGTATCAGACGGGGTTTGGCTTCCTTCTTAGACATCAAAAATTTTAATGCTGAGTGATCGGAATAAACAATGACTTTTGCCCCTAACAGATATGATCGAAACTTTTCGAGGGAAAACACAACAGCTAATAATTCCTTTTCCGTGGTGGTGTAGTTCACTTGGGCATCAGCGAGGGTGCGGCTCGCGTAGTAGATCACCACGGGTTTCTTTTCAACTCTTTGACCTAGGACAGCTCCTACAGCATAGTCTGAGGCATCACACATGATCTCAAAAGGGAGCGACCAATCAGGAGATTGGAGAATGGGAGCTTGTGTGAGAGCCGCTTTCAAAGAATTGAACGCCTCTAGACATGACTCATCAAGATGAAAGGGAGTGTCCTTGGCGAGCAATTGTGTAAGTGGTCGAGCAATGGTGGAGAAGTTTTGAATGAATCTGCGGTAGAATCCTGCATGGCCAAGAAAGGAACGGATCTGTTTGACCGAAGAAGGGGGAGGAAGATTAGAAATCACATCAACCTTGGCCTTGTCAACCTCTATTCCCTTCTCTGAAACTACATGGCCTAAAACGATCCCTTCTCTTACCATGAAATGGCTCTTCTCCCAGCTCAACACTAGATTCGACTCAATGCATCTTTTCAATACCCGAGTCAAATTTCTCAAACAATCATCAAATGAATCACCAAACACTGAAAAGTCATCCATAAAAACTTCCAAGCATTCCCCCACCATTTCAGAGAAAATGGACATCATACATCGCTGGAATGTGGCAGGGGCATTGCAGAGCCCAAAAGGCATTCTTCTGAAAGCAAACGTGCCATAGGGGCATGTGAAGGTTGTTTTCTCTTGATCTTCTAGGAAAATTGCAACTTGGTTATACCCAGAATAGCCATCCAGAAAGTAATAATACTTCTGCCCAGCCAGTTTCTCCAAGATCTGATCAATGAATGGGAGTGGGAAATGATCTTTTTTCGTGACTGAATTTAGTTTTCTGTAATCAATGCCATCCAGTTGGTAATCGTGTGGGAACTTCTTCTCCTTTCTCATTTGTTACAACTGTCAGCCCTGACGTTTTGGGAACAACTTGAGTTGGGCTGACCCACTTGCTATCAGAAATGGGATATATGATCCCGACATCCAACCATTTGACAACTTCTTTCTTCACTACCTCCTTCATATTTAGATTCAGCCGACGCTACATCTCTCTGCTAGGCTTGGCATTATCCTCCAAGTAAATGTAATGCATACACACATCCGGACTGATACCCTTCAAATCGGCCACTGACCAACCTATCGCCCTCTTGTGCTCCTGAAGGATATCTAGGAGTTGGGATTCCTGAGTAGCAGTGAGGTTGGAAGCAATGATTACGGGCAGAGTGTGGTTAGGGCCTAGATAAGCATACTTCAAAGGATCTGGTAGAGCCTTCAATTCTAGACTGGGCGGCTGATCCAAAGATGGAAGAATAGGTTCAACTTGAAGTGGAGGGAGTGGTTCTACTCTAAAGTGGGGTGCACTAGAAAGTGGGGAATCCTGGAGCATGCTACCCTCTTCTAGACATTCCTCATTAACTTTCAGACTTTCTTCAATTAGTTCTTCAAAAACACCAATGACATTACATTCCTCCTCATGGTCTGGATATTGAGATGCTTTGAACACATTTAGAGAAACATTCTCTCCTCCAAAGGAAATATCCATCATCCCCGTAGCACAATTTATATTGGCCTTGGCCGTAGCAAGAAACGGACGTCCCAAAGTGATAGGTGTGTGCTTTAATTCCTGGGACGAGGCTATATCCAAAATAAGAAAGTCCACCGGGAAATAACATTCATGCACCTTCACAATCACATCTTCCAATAGTCCCCTCAGAGTCTTTACAGATCGATCTGCCAGTTGAAGGATTATAGATGTGGGTTTCAACTCCCCTAGATCCAACTACTCATATATAAAGGTGGGTAACAAGTTCACACTGGCTCCAAGGTCCAGCAATGCTCTATCAAATGTAATTCCACCTATATCACAAGAAATCAGTGGAGCTCCGGGGTCTTTCAATTTTTTAGGTAAATGATTCATAACAACTGCGCTGACATCTTCAGACAAGCGGACCTTTTGTGTTATTGCATTTGGTTCCCTTTTTGGTGTACATAGCTCTTTTAAAAATTTTGCATATGTCGGTACATGTTTGATCGCATCCAATAGTGGAATATTGATGTTCACCTGTTTAAACAATTCTACTAGTTCTTCTTGTTGGACCGGCTTTCTATTTTGAGCTTTAGGCTTCAATGCATTAGGGAATGGGACCTTAGGAACATACTTTTGGGGTCCTTCATCAACCTTTGCTTTCCCTTTGTCCAGCTTATTTTCTCCCCCCTCTTGCCTCTTCTTTTCTTGCAAAATTGCTGGCTCCTCATCTTCACTATCACTCTCCTCGTGGGCATCTTGGCCCGAACTACTACCCACATCCCTAGCCTGATAAGGGTCATTAAGAATTTTCCCGCTCCTAAGGCTAGAGATGGCTTTGGCATTCTCGAACTGAGGACCTATAGGAGGGGGCAGCTGAGGTTGGTTTGGCTGATTGGGTTGAGGAAGAATAGGAGCTCTTGGAGGGAAGCTTGGAGGTTGTTGATTGCGGGGATTGGCCACCGGTTGGCTAGGGAGCTGACCTATCTCTCTTCTCATGTTATTGGCAGCAAGTTGCCCTATCTGGTTCTCCAACTTGGAAATGGATTGTGCTTGGGTAAGGATGAGTTGTTGGAGTTGTTCAAACTTGTCATCAAAAGTGGGCTGAGTAGAAGGTGGTTGATAATGTGGTTGATGTGAACGATGTGTAGGAAATTGTTGAAATTGGCCCTGAGTAAATTGAGCTTGAGGATATGGGGGCTGAGCTTGATGGAAAGGTGATTGTTGATGGAAAGGAGGCTGATAAGAGAGATTTTGGTTTAACTGACTTGACATGGAAACTGATTGTTTTGAATTTGGATGGTGTGAGGGATGAGATTGGGTGGATGGGCCTTTGTTAGACTTCCAAGAAAAATTTGGATGATTTCTCCAGCCCAGATTGTAAGTGTTTGAATAAGAATCATATGTGGGTTTGGAGACACCTTGAGCAGCAAAGATTTGTTCTTGGATAAATGGGGGTTGTTGGGCTGCTGTGGGACACCCAATCACGGAATGGCTAGGACTCGAACGCAAAGCACAAATTTCTTCTTGACTTGGGGTTGAGAATTGTTGAGGTTGAGGGGCAGAAGGGAAAGAGGGTTCCTGTCTAGACATGGACAACAACTGGTCTAGCTTTTGGGCAACCATATCGACCTTCTCTATCTTTTGCGCCAACAAATCCATTTTATTCAACTTTTGGTTTATGGCATTAATATCCATCTTGTTCTCACACTCACCTTGGCTCTTAACTTCATAAAGTCCACCCCTCTTAGAAGGCCCAATCATTCTTTCATATGATGAAAGCGAGGTATGGCTTATGGAATTTTCACTAAGCATTTCGAATAAATCATAAGCCTCATCCTCGCTCTTACTCATGAATGCTCCCCCATATGATGCATCCACCATCTGTCTATAATTCTCCGCCAAACCCTCATAGAATGCCTGTACAATTTGCCATCTTGATAACCCATGGTGGGGGCATTTCCTCAATAAATCTTTTAGTCTATCCCATGCTTCATGGATATGTTCCCCTGGGTTTTGTGTGAATCCAGTAATTGCTCTTCTCATGGTATTGGTTCGTCCTATAGGATAGAACTTTTTTAAAAAATCTTTTTGCATTTCTGCCCATGTATCAATGATTCTACCCAAGGCTCCTAATCAATATTTGGCTTTATCCTTGAGAGAGAATGGGAAGAGAGTTAGTCGAAGAGCATCATCAAAGAAATTCTGGATTTTAACTATGGAGCAGATTTGAAGGAACTCATCAAGATGTTTGTAAGGGTCTTCATTAGGATTTCCATAGAAAGATGGCAACATTTGGATTGTACTAGACTTGATTTCATAATGAACCGCCTGGTTCTGAGGTGCTTGGACATAGAAGGACGGTTGGTATTGATTCGGCAAGAAATAGTCCTTCATTTGCTTTGGAGGATCGTGATTTTCGGCCATTAGATTTTGTTGGTGAGGTCCTTGATTTTCGGCCATGAGATCTTGTTGGAGATCGTTCCCTCGATACAAGACTCTCTCAATTTCTTGAATGGGTCCTAGTAGGTTTGGATGTTGAGATCGTCTACCTTGCATGAACTAGGACGAAGAGAGAGATGATTTTAATTTTTTTCTCTTTTTTTTTGATTTTGATACAAACTAGGATGAAGAGAGAGAAGATGAGATTTTTTTGTTTTTATTTTTATTATGTAAACACAAACAAGTTATCACATAAATTACTTACTGCCCTAGATGTGACCTAGACCTACAAATTGGGTTTCACAAAATGACTAAAGTGAAACTTAAGTTCACCCTCAATATTTCCACCGGCCAGGTAAGGGGTGGGGAAGTGGGAGGTTCCCCCTACTTTCGTAGGGACCTAATTATGCAAAACCACTAGCCCGCTTAAGGCGTTTGCCATCCGACCGTCTTGCCTTAGGCATCGGTTTTCACAAGAGGGTAAGCCCAAATAACACAAGAACCACAGTGTGAACCTAGGGCCAATGTCTACTGAATTTTATTTAAGGTCTAGGTGATGCAAAGATGTAAGGGAATTATGGTTTGTGGGCTAAGGAAGGGTGATGAAATCCCCACCTTATCTTGTTTATGGGTGTTGCCCTTAAAATATTTTAGAAATGATATGCAACAAACCAAGTTCAAACAAGGGATTCTATGCAAGCTTGGAAATGCATGAGCATGCTTTTGAAAAAAATTAGAGTACTCACCTTGCCTCCCGCAATCTTCAATAATGTAATTAACAATAATTAAACAACAAGGAAAAATAAATTCTATTCTAAATGATGCATGACCTAAAACATGGAAGTGTGGGTTCTACTCTTGCAATGAACATTTTTATTGAAGTTCAAGTGATGCTTTTTTTTTTGTTTTTATTTAATGAACATATCTAACCACAAGATATGGAATGTAGAGAAATGAAATTGAAATGAAAGAGGAAAAGTTTGGATACTTACTTGAAAAGCGTTCCCTCGTGCCCTTTTTTTTTTGAAATGAAATGACAAAAAAAATGAAAGAAAGAAATACAAACTTACCTCTTTTTTTTCTGATTTTTTTTAACCTGTAAAAAAAAAAGAAAAGAGAGCTTTATTAGTACACTATATACACAAGGAAAACAAAGTTCTAAATCAAAAATCATCATTCCTCCCCGACAACGGCGCCAAAAATTGATAACGTGAAAGTTCATTTTTTAAACCACGCGTATAACAATCTTAAAACCGCACTCACACAAAATGATCAAAAGAGAATGTAGTACTATGGCAAGCACGGGTCGAATCCACAAGGAAGAAGAGATTTTTTAAGTTAAAAACTTTGGACTCCTTTGGAAAATATTTGTGATTTGATTAATTGAAGAAAATAGTAAAATGAAGAACAAATCAAACACTTAATTAAAAACACCTATGATTATGCGCTTATGCTATAGAAATTAATTGCATAAAGTGAAAAGAAGAGATAGAAGAATGAGGTAGAGATAAAAGAAGATCAAGAACTAGATCAAAAGAACAACTCTCTTCATTAACTTAAAAGAAAAGGTACATGAACTGCAAGACAAGCTTACAACAAAGAGGTGACAAGATTACAATGAAGTAAAATAACACAAAAGCAATGACAAAAAGAGGGGCCTGAGATGTGAAGATAGTAGTAGCAATGGTGATGACACCGTCATCTCCTCCTTGCCGAGCCTTGGAGAGGATCGCTCCGCCTTGAAAGAGATCACCGTGTACACCGGGAGGAAGTCGCCTTTGTCGTTGAAGCTGCCTTTGGAGGGTGAATAACTTTGAACCCAAGAGGAATTAGGGGATGCCCAAGAAGAAGAAGTTGAAGATGAGGGAGAGAGAAAGAACTTTGATGAGGAATTTAGATAGAAAAGAAGAGCAGAAGAGCTTCAAAATAGAGAAATAACAGAAACTAGCACCTTGGATGAATAGTGAAATCACAGGACAGCAAGTTGAAAAATGAGAAATATCTTCAAAACCAGAAAGAATTAGACGATGGTGTAGACGAAGAAGTTGTAGAACACGTAAAAACCACGAACGTTCATGAAGACAGTAGGAGTAGAAAATGAATAGAAGAGGGAGCAATAAGGGGAAGAACTGAGAAAAATACTGGGTCGCAGATGAACAGGACAGCACAGTGAAAAATATGAAATATCTTGAAAACTATAAGGAATTAGAAGATGAGCAAGAAGAAGAAGTTGTAGAGAACTTAAAAACAAAGAACTTTTATGAAGA
This sequence comes from Amorphophallus konjac, assembly GCA_022559845.1. Lineage (NCBI taxonomy): Eukaryota > Viridiplantae > Streptophyta > Magnoliopsida > Alismatales > Araceae > Amorphophallus > Amorphophallus konjac. Next base: position 182,567,612 of record CM040123.1, on the reverse strand, counting down.
AAGCAAGAGGCGAAAATGAAATTACGTGAGAGAACTCGGAGGGCTAACGTTGGGAGAGAAAGAGGGAGAGTGAAAGATTGCCAAAAAAAAGACTCTTTTCTTCTCCTCCTTACCATGGACTATTTATAGGGAAAGTTGGGTAGATAGAAGGTGGAGATTATATCAAAAGGAGATGGATGGCTGAGATTCAAGTGGAATATGATGCATGGGGAAGAGTAAAAGTAGGTGGGCACCCCCTTTCTTGGACTTTAGGCACCCCATTTCCCAAGGCTCATCATGTCTCTCCTTTATTTCAAACTTTGAATGTCCTTTTCCTCATTTTCAAACTTTGAACTTTGAATTCCTTCTTTTCAAACTTTGAATTCAAAATTTTGAACTTTCTTTTCCCTCCAATCAAAATATGTGCTTTTTGACTTGGTCAAAGTAGTGGTGACAATTTTACCCCCGGCTTCTTTTGTAATTACCTTCGGTGTCCTACACACGCACAATTACACTTTAGTCCATAAAAATTACCACAATGTGCACATAAATCTCAAATGCTCATGATTATGTAATGGAGAATTAATGCTCATGGCCCCCAACTTTAATTTATTATTAAATAAGACAATCAAATTAATCAATTTACGTGAAAGCTCCAATTTAAATGCGGAGTTGAGGTTAACTATGAAATATGCATAATTGCCTAATTATATGCACATACAATGGTGTACATGTAATGAATTGTCATAAGAAATGGACACTTATCAATCTCGCGCCTTCACCTTCTCCTCCCTATTGTTGCTCCCACCGCTGCTCTACTGACTTGAGCGTCGGAGGGTTTTGCCCTAGGGAATCCCCCTGGGCCCTCTGACCCGTTTCCCTGTCTTGCAGTTCATTAACTTGGTGATTACCAGCCCGCTCAGGAACCAGCACGAGATTTCGCCTCTTCAAAACCTATGAATTTTTCTCCTATAAAGAGGACCCCCCCTCTCCCTTGTTCAAAAGGCCGGAATTTGATCTTTGGGGGAGGTGTTGCTGGACTAAAGGCTCAAGGAGAAGTCTCCTAAGCACCCCAAAGCTACATCCTCTTGGAGCTTCTTCCTCCATTGAAGATCTTGAAGCCATATTGGAGAAATCAAAATCAATTGGTGAGGACACCAGAGGCCTAGACCGACATGAGGCCTCACAGACGAGCCACCAACGACAGACTCGCAGCGCCACATAGGCTTCGTTATGGCTCGGAGACAACTAGATTATATTTTCTCTTTTATTTCAGTTGTGTCAGTTTTTGTAGGCCATTTGAGGGCCATCTAAACATTATTATTCTGCTAGAGTTATGGGTTTCTTTTTGGCTAGTGGGCTGGGTGCACCCAAGGCCCAACTTGGACTTGGGGGTGCCATGGCCCAAAGCCCACCCCAACCAATAATGGAAGGTGACAACATTTCCTCTTAGGGTTGGGGGTTTATGGTAAATGGTTCAAATTCCAAGGAGGGAAAACGGAGCCCATACTTTTCTTTTTTTTATTTTCTATATATTGTCATGTATTCCCCCCTTGAAAGAATTAATGACGAATTGAAATCTGAGTTTTTGGGAGAAGGTGGCTACTTCCCTCCTCTTGTGTGTGTGCCTGCGATGGGCAAGGAGGGTGCGACACCCTCGGGTTCGGGTGCGATGCCCAGCTCGCCTCCTATCTTCCACCTCTCCTGCACCAACATGGAACTTGCGATGTCTACCCTCACCTTTGCAGTGAACCTCGAGATCTGAAACTTGGCTAAGTCGAAGCCTCGCCCCTCCTCTTCACAACGAGCCCAGCCCTGCTTCGATTCGACATCGGGGCTGTTCGTGGTGCCCGTTTCCGTGGGACTGCGCAGTCTACCTGTGCTTGCGCTACCCGAAGATGATCCCCAACTTGTGAATCCTCTCCACCCCTCTATGCTCTGAGATCAAGTGTGATCTTTGGAGGGGAGATACTTCTTCTGGTCCTCTTCTCAGCAAGAGTTCAACCACCTCAATCCGACCTCGGGACGGACCGTGGCGCATCTTCTCAGCGGACTGCGCCACCCAGCTCTAGTGACGCACCTATAGGACAACCAGTAAGTTGTGAACTTCATCCACACCCCTACAGGGCGTTCCTGTATCTGAAACTTTACAGGGCCCTAGCCGCGCCTCACGTCTTCCCAGCAAGCCTACTCCTGCCCCGATCCGACCACGGGATGGATTGTGGCCCCACTTCTCGGCGGACTGCGCCTCCTGTACCAGCGACCTGCATCCAGCGAATAGAGGCTACTTCGAGTAAACCCCCCGGCTTCCTCCTCGTGGACCAAGACGCTCCCTTCGCACGAGACCTCCACCGGTGAGTCTGCTATCCACCACCACTGACGGTACCCCATTTCGAAGTCGGACCAGTTCGTGGGAGCCTTCACCGTCGGCCTGCGCATTGTACCAGCACATTGCAGACAGACAGATTGGAGCCCGCGCACCCGACGCCACTGCTGCGCATCAACCCCGCCCTTAGAGTCCCGGATCCCTCCAGTTTTAGCCTGTTATCTCCCTACGAGGAGTGGGCAACATTCATGGCTTGTACGCTTATCAAATCATTGTTGTGTACCGGGACTCGACAGGCCTGCTGGGGGTCTCCCCCACACACATAGTGTGGAGGTACGCGTTCTGCTCCTTCTTGGCATTTGCTTTCTCTAGTATTTGTTCTACTGCCGCTGTCGTGAGTGATAGGATCCTAGCCAACAATATTCTAACACCGCTGCGAGAACGAGTGAGACCCCCTTCTCGTAGCCTATCCCGACTGCGAGTGTGTGATCGACCTCCCTAGACGACTGTAACGACCCAAGATTTGGATACCAGGAAGAACCTGATACCATTCGAATCCTGGCTTGCCGCCCACGAGCCGGAGGACTCGGAAAGGCTAAAAGGAGTGTTGAGGTATAAAGAAATAGGAAATAAAGCAGGATAATTCTACAATTAATAGAAATAAATAATCTAACTACAGAGTCTAGTCCAGCAAAAGTACAGTTTAGGGAAGAGAAACGTACCCAACACTGAGTGAACACTCGGCCCGGCGAGCTGGCAACTAACAACCTCCGCGCAGCACCCTCAAACCTCGAGGAAGAACTGGCACACCTAAAAAGTAGGGTGAACCTCCTATCACTGGCTCAGTAGGGGTCCCGCAGAACCCCAACTGTAAACAACAGTGGTAGCAGAAAGCAGCAACTACAGCAAGAACAACAATCATGGTGGCTGATAAAACCTAGGCTCTACAGCTACTCCTACTGTACCGGAAAACACGCCCCTATCTCACAGTCGGGGGACTAACGAACTAATGGGAAAATCTCTGGCTACACTGCCAGAAGAACCATTACGACACCACTGTCGTAGAGGTCCGTCTCACAGACAAAGGCCCAACCCAAGACAACACGGTCTAGGTAGACACGATCACGACCTCCCCGTCGTGAACCCTATATCGGCTAGGAAAACCCTCGGTGATGCTCACCAGAAACCCTAGATCTAGGCTTCGGGAAAACACTCGGGAACTACATGCAAAAACCACGTCTCGTAGATGGGAAACGGAAGCTCGAGACTCAATAATCTCACATCACATCACATGAGCACCTGCCCACCAGAAGCAAGGCCGGATGCGTCCACTGACGACTTAGTCCGCAGCCCAGTGTCTCCCTACACACCCCAGGCGGAGACTGAGACACACAACAGTAAATAGGAACACAAAACAAGGACTAGCGGGGGTCGCACTCGTCAACACGGGTCCGACGCCCCCAACAACGTGTGCGCACATAGACCATGCACCCAAGGTCAGATCCTCTAGCTGGTTCTTCCCCAAAGCCTGGACTCAGGCTGCGCGAAGGGGCCCTACGATAACCAGCCTAAAAACCGTCTCTCTCGGGTAAGCCGCTCCACCACTCCCTGGTGGGTCAGCACACTGTTGACACCCATTTTATGATAGATGAGTTGTGTCACTTCCTTATCTTATTTTATGATGTCCCAAGTCATTCACTGGTTATTAGGCCATTTTTGGTTTGTTTTTGGGCTTATTTTATGGGTTTTCTCCCTGGTTGGGCTCAAGTTCTCTCACATTTCATCATTTGGGCTTATTGGGCCTGGACAAAGGCTAGATATGGCTCATTTTCTAGATTAATACGGAGATTTATCTAGGTTTTATCCCTTTCCAGCGACTATGCATTTAGCGGCCTATCGCAGGACCGCTACCTGAAGGTAGCGGCCTAACGCGAGACCGCTATATGGCCGGAGAGTCCTGCTTAACCTAATTTTCTCCCAGTTGGCTTTATCTCTTTCAACGAATATCCAAGCATAGCAGTCATGAGATGGACTACTACCTAAGGCTTGCGGTCTATCACGAGACCGCTAGTGGGGCCGAGAGTCCTGGCCTGCTTGGGTTTTCTCTCTCTATCTGTGGTCGAACAGAGTCCTTGATTCTGTGATTTCTCTGTGGATTTCGATCATGAGGAGCTGCTGATCGATTTTGGGAACTCCTCAGAGTATTATCTACGAGTTTTATCAGGTCTTAGGCCTCTATTTTTGTTATTATCCCTCCAACTCGACCTAGGGTTTTGGGGGTCTATAAATAAAACCCTTGACTTCATGGCCGAAGGAGAAGATTTCTGGAGGTCGCGATGAAGTGCTGCCACTTTTTGGAGCGAATCTCAACCAGGGAGAACTTGTTTTCTGTGTCCTAGGGTCGTCTGGTCCAGGGAATATTCATAGTTTTTTCATTTTATTGTGTTAGTTCACATTGGTCTTTTGCTCATCTTTGCATCTCCATATCATCATTTCTTCTCTTTTCTTCGTCTCTTCACGTCCATTCTTCATTTTCAAACATCTTCCCACTGGTTTCTACGCCCCACAGGGGTTAGAAAATCACCAACCCCCCAGGTATTCACCCTTCCATTCATGGATGTTCATTGTTGTTGGTTTATAGATATTACACTTTTCCATATCTAATCGGGTTGCTTTCTTTTTGTCCCTACATTCTTTTGCAGGTTTACAACACTCCTAACACGAGGCCCAGCCCTTCTGGCCAGCCAAGAGGGAGGGAGGATTGAGTTCCACATTTGGTTTTTTGGGTGCACTTAGCTGACGTCTTCAGGCCGTCAGGCCATCTTTGCGGCCATCCGACAACCGTCTCTGTCATAATGCAGCCATAGGAAGACCATTTCTTACTCTGCACCTGAGTTCTCTCCCGTGCGCGAGTGTGCCTTCACTCGGTTCCTTTTCCAAGGTACTTAGTGCAGTTCCCTCTGTGTTATAGGCCTTGGTGGCAATCACATCTTTCTTTTTTGGGTATTCATCATCCTCTTTCTCCATTATTTATTGCCTTTTCTTCTTGGTTGCTCTACGCCTACGGCGTGTGTTTTCTTTCACTTCTATCATTGGTCCACGCCCACGGCGTGTGTTAGTTTAGTTGATTTGCTGCTTTACTGTGCACTTCTGAGATGATGTAGCCATATGCTCTAGATTTCATGTTATTGCTTGCTTGAGATTGGCACACACGTCACACTCCTCATATTCCATTTCATTCCACTCACACATATCTACACCCCTTTATTGGCGATCACGGTGGGACACCTAGTGCCAATCGTATTGAGTGATGTTTGACCTGCTTCTATTTTTGTTTATCACTCCTCCCTGTGTTTTCTTCGGATTTCCCATTTCATTTTCTGTTGTTTCTGCTCCCTAGTTGATAGCAGTCTCCTCCAAACCGTTTCTATCATAAAGCGGTCTTCCCTAGACCATCTTATCGCTATAGCAGTCATCTGGAGATCACTACTTCAATATAGGTACGCATCCCGAGGTTTACTGTGGTTCTTCATTTTTTGCTGATCATATTGTTTCTGGGTGCTATCTGGTCTCCTCCATGTTTACTGTTCGTACTTGTATCATTCATTGCATATTGTTTGCTAGTTTTAGGCTAGAAATTACATGCACTCCGGTGCACATAGGATCATCCATTTCATCTCGTAGTTGCATTCCTACCTTGGTGTGTGATCCTCTCGCCTCCATATTCATTGGAGTCGACTAGGTGATCGCATCCGGGACCTCCGTAAGTCCCCGTGAGCCGTGGATTCCCACACGGACGCTGGGCCGGTTGTACCTTTACCACCCCGTGTCTAGGTTGCATTTGTGAGAGAGTTCAAACCTAACGTCAACCAAGTTGTCATAATCCATCCTTATTAAGAACCTGTTGTGGGAGCGAACATTGGTTTAATTAAAACACTAAGGTTCTTATAAAGGGGAACTAAAGTAAAAATTTTATGCATCATCAGAACTTGGCTGGCCTTGGTTGTTTTCTCTTTCTTTTGTGTGCACATCCCTTTGTCATTTTGTGTTGGGTGCTTATTAGCCCTTGTTGCTTCTCTTACTCTTTAGGTGCCACGTTGCTTGTGGAGTTGCTTCAAGTCCATAGGTTCTTCTCCTAGCGTCAATTCCTTTACCACCTCCTATCTTAATCCTTTGTTCGATTCCACCATGTCGTCTTATGATTTCCCCCGTTCCCATGAGGACTCCCTTCCTCAAGGGCTTCTAGAAGACCCGTCTAGGGTCATGTCCCGTCAGTCTGGAGAAGGATCTGCCCCTCCCCCATCCTCTGTTGTAGAGGGCGATCAGCCCTCTCTTTCAAATCCTTCCACCCATAATGCTGCAACTCACATTCTTCAGATGATGGCCTAGTTAGATCCGGCCCTGCTTCAGGCCCTTTATCAGACCTTGTAGGGGTCAGGCGCCCCGTCTCCTGCCATCTCACAGGGTCTATCTACTATACCCATCTCTCAATCTAGGGATAATGGGCCAGGGGCTTCACCTACTCTGATTGATCTCACCCCGGTCCAACCTAATGTCCTTCACTTCCCCAATCTGGAGGCGGGCCCATATTCTGGCTCGGCCCCTCAAGCTCTTGATAAGGGAAAGACCGCTCTTCCCCCATCCCCTCAGATTGATGCTTACAGGTCCGTTCTCTCAGCGCCGCAAGTCCTCGTGGGCCTGGACGATTTCTCTCGCTCTCAGTATGGGGCGGCCCATCTTGCTTATCCTAATGCGGGTCATACTTCGGCCCAACATCCCTCTTATGGGCCTCCCTTTTCTCCTGTCTATCCTTCGGCTCCTCGCCTCGAGCCCACTTCTTTTATTCCACCTACTCCATCTTGAGAGCATGACCTTCTTGATAAATGGGTCGCCATGCAACAACAACTCAACTTTCTTCAAAAGCGGGTTGGCCCACAATCCTTGGCCGACGTTCCAGTTCCTAACTTCCACAACATCCGCTTCCCCCCTCAATCCGAGCTCCCCACGTACCACCGGTATGACGGGAATAGCAACCTATATGTTCATGTGAGGGACTTTGTGTATGAGTCGGTGTAGTATCAGCATGATGATCACCTTATGGCGTATCCATTCCGCTGCTCATTGGACGGGGTAGCCCTGGAATGGTTCTATGCTTTGCCGTTGGAGGACGTCGAGAGCTTCAAGGTCATAAAAGAGAAGTTCATTCAAAGATTTCAAGACCGGGTTTGCCCGGAGTATTCCTTCACCGACCTCGTGGTCGAGAAGATGAAGCCGGATGAGGATTTTGCTATTTATACTGACCGATGGAGGCAGATGGCTGCCCGTGTGCCCGGTCATCTTTCAGAGGAAGAGAAGGTTAAGCTGCTTATTTCCAATGCCACACCATCCTTCCGCAACAATTTAGCCATGAATGACATTGCCAATATGCACCAACTCTATAGCCGGGCTAGGTTTATTCAGACCCAGTTCAAGGACTCCCCCATCCATAACCTTTTTGAAGCCCAAAAGTATAAACACACCAAAAAAGCCCAAGGGCATGTTACCGAAGGAGTCCAAACAAATGAACATGTGCAAGCCGTCAACTTCCCGTTTCCTAGCCAATCCGCTCCGCCTCGCTTCCAAAAGCCTCCCTGCAACCCTCAGTTTCCCGCTCTACAAAATGCCGAGCCAACTTTTCCCCTACCCCACCAGCCAACTTTTCCCGTGCCACAACAGCCACAATAGCCACCTCAATACCATAACGTTCCACCTCCCAATGGCTATGCACCTAGGCGCCCGGGTCCAAAGAGGGCTCAATATCCTCCTTTACCTGAAACCATCATGGACATCTTCTCAGCTCTCATGTCCATTGGTGCTTTGCAACTTCCTCTGAAATGACCGAATTGGAACTCGACCGTTGACCAGTCGAGATACTGCATCTTCCATCGTCAACCCAGGCACACGATTGAGAGATGTTTCTAGTTTAGAGATTTTGTTTATGATTTGCATGAAGGGCAGCGTATTGACTGGGCCGAGGGGCACAAGGTGATCATGGAGATCAAGGAGAAGAGAAGACAGACGCCGAGACAACAACAGCAAGCGTCACAACCATAACAGCCGCAGTAGCAGCAGCAGCAGCAGCAGCAGTTAGAATCTGGGGATCAACCAAAACCCCATGCCGAATCATCTGCTCGCTCCGAATTCTCCATCGCCAGCACTGGCTCAAGTAAAGCTCATCCAACGTCCAGCCCCCAACGCCGGATGGTCTAATGATGATGAGTTACCTATCCAACAGCTTATGGCCCTCCATCACACCTACCGCCACAATTCCTTTTCCTCACCCCCGCCTTCCACACCTATTATCCTTCTGCACCATCATTAGGCTGCCACTGATATGCCAACCACGCCTGCCGTTCCCCATAAACCCCTCATCCTACCGTTCGCCTCCCCCATCATGCCGCGTGTCCTTGCTACCCCCCTAGTGCACGTTCCCCCCGTTATTGCCACCCTGCCATCCAATCCTCCACCCATCATCCTCTTGCCCAGACCCATTCACACCTCCACTACCCCCGGTACCCCGACTACCGTCAAGACACCTACCCCCACACATCTTATCCACCCCATCGGGTCGATTAAGCCGTCGACCATTGGCCCATCTGATCTCGTGCCGGCCCAGAACCTTGCCCTTCGGAGCAGACGTTTGTTCCATCAAAATTACCCGACAACCACTGCATCTGCCCCCAATTCCCAATTTCCATAGCATGCTGCTAATCAAGAGGAAGTGGACCCATTGCCAGGAACTCAGTATGATTTGCTCCACCATTTGGACCAGATGCCCGCAGAGATATTAGTTCTAGAATTGATCAATGTTAAGGTGCTAGGCCCGGATACAGAGGGAGGGTGAATGTATCCCTCTAGAAAATATAGCCCAAATTAAAACTCTAAAGCTCAGATATGCGGAATAAAGACTAATGAGCTTTCCAAGATGAAATGATAAGGCAACAAATGAACAAACAGTTGTACTGCACCAATGCAGCCACCTGAACAACCAGAAATGAAGGCAGAGCTAAACAACCCAAACACACTTAGCAGAATATAATGCTCAAAAATAACTCTCTAGATAATGCAACTAGCCAAGCATGCACAACCTGTGAATGGGAGGTAGAAGATATGGAGCTAACGCAAGGCAAACCACGGCACAAATAATTTTAAGGTGGTTCGGTCCTCCAGACCTACATCCACCCCTCACTCTCAACCGGAGTGAGGCTTCACTAGCCAATGCTAGAACCAAGCAGACTCAGTCTGCGAACAGTTGCTGCCACACAGCTTGACCAGGGGAACAGCCTCCCCTCTTCCTCCCAACCGGAGGGACACCACAAGTGACTCCCAGCCACTTGGAAACCAGAGACCGAAGTCTCTCTTCCTCCAGACCAGGAGGGAACCAACCAGTGACTTCCAGTCACCAGCAAACCAGAGGTCGAAGACCTCTCTTCCTCCAACCGGAGGGACCCTTGGACTTGCAACCCACAAGCCCAGAACAGGAGACAAGTCTCCCTTCCTCCAAACCGGAGGGAACCCACAAGTAGCTCCCAGCTACATGCAACCGGAGATCAGATCTCCCTTCTCCTGACCCACCAGGAGGAACCCGACCTCAGACCAGAGGATCGGAAGAACAAAGATAACCAGATGAAAAGGAAAAAATAAGAAACGAAAAATACACAGCGATCAGAAGGCTGTAAATGAAGAACAAGAATGTAGATCTCAAAGGAGTAGATCTGGCTTGGATTTAATCCAGACACCAGAGGACAGATCTTCAATAGCTTCTTCCTTCTTCTCCACGAACTCTCTCTCTCTCTATCTCTCTTTCTTTCTCCTCTGCTCTCCTTTTCTCTCACGCTATTCTCTCCTTTTTCTCTGCAACCCTTTTTCTTCTGCCGGCTCACTCTTCTTCTATTTCTTCTTCTTCTCTTTTTCTTCCTCTTTCGGTGGATCAAAGACTCTCTGCTGCTTGTTTCTCACTGTATAGACTTTTTCCCTTTTTCTCTCAGCTTCGATCAGTCTTCATCTGTTGGATGAAGGCTTCCTTTTATAAGCAGCAGCAGCAGCAGCTAGGGCGTGAGCTTCCCACACCTTCCGTCTAGAAGATTCCTCCTCGGATCACGTGCTCAGCACCCACCTCGGATCACGTGTCAAGTGCCAGCTTCGGGTCACGTGCCCATTCATCAGTACGCTCAGCAACTGGAGTTGAGGTGGCGTCAACACACTTGCTCCAAAGGGTTGACGCAGCCTTCAAAGACATTCGACCAGCAAGACTCAAGTCTACTGCGTTGACTCCATCAACCTGCTGCGTTGACGCATCGGTGATCCAGTGATCATGTCTTCAGCAGATGGGCGTGCTGCGTCGACGCTCTCAGCTTGCTGCGTTGACGCATTTGGAGGCTGCGTTGGCCCAATCATCAGTCTGAATCGTCTGCAAACAGAGATAAAAGGAATGTATATACTTAGTTAGTTCAGGCTCTTATAACAGCGAGTGTATATACATTTGAACAATTAGCACATGGACAGTGTATACACTTTACCGTAAAGGACAATGCATGAGTGCAGTGTATAGACTTGGTGTTTAACATGCATGAGAACCAGTGTACAGACATGCTGTCCTCACAGCTGACGACTCCAGTGTATAGACTTGCTGAGGGAGTGACTGTACAGAGTTTGGAATGTTAGAGCCAATGTATAAACTTCAGCAGGATTGCCAGTGTATAGACTTGTACAGTGCAGCGAGTGTACAAACTTTGAGTATTAGGGCCAATGTATAGACTTGAACGTCCACTGTAGATGTATAGACTTGACGACCCTGAGCCAATGTGTAGACTTTGCGCTGTACAGACTTTAGGCTTTGAACGCTTGAGCTGAAGACAATGTACAGACTTAGCGATGTATAGATTTGGCCAGTAAAACGTAGGAAAAGGTATGAGTGTATAGACTTGGCCAAGCGTAGGAAAAGATGTGGAGTGTACAGACTTGGTGAAACAAAGTCCAGTGTATAGACTTGGTGAAATGACGCCAATGTACAGACTTGCAGGTGCGAAGCCGATGTACAGACTTGGTTCCTGTAGCAGTGTATAGACTTGAAGGTCTGAAGGTGATGTATAGACTTGGTGAACACTGCAACATCAATCGGATGTATAGAGTTTGTGATGTATGGACTTAGGTGAGGTTGAGCCAGTGTATAGACTTTAGGCAAGGAGGCCGATGTATATACTTCGAGAAGTGATGCACTGTTCACGCTGTACAGACTTGACGTTGAAAGCTGAGGGCACAGTATGATGTACAGACTCAGATTCTAGACCAGTGGCTGTACAGACTCGATGCTCCAGCAGTGTATAGACTTCCAATGAATGAACTGAGGGGTCGACCCATCAGCAAAAGGGGTCGACGCACTACAGACCAGACCAATGAATAAATGCAGCAAAGTTAAAGAGGCACCAAGCATCAACGCATTGCCCAAGCAGCATGGACGCAGTAGATCAAATATTTCTTACTGCTACCTCTGAAGTGCCTTGGCAGCGTCGACGCTGCAGTTCGATGGGTCAACACTGCAGTATCAAACTGCAGTCTAAAGAGCAACAGTAACATGACTGAACATAATCAAATATGCAATGCCATATCAGAGAGAATGAAGAACTGCATTATGATCAGAAAGTGAATGCTAGCATGAAGACTCACACATCAAGATGACTCACAGTGAATAACTCACCTCAAAGACCAATCATCAAAACCACCATTAAAACCATCATCAAAACCACAGGGGCACAACAATCTCCCCCTTTTTGATGATGGCAACACTACACAGTGAGTCAAACTGATGACTCAAACTATTCTCCCCCTTTGACTTCATCAAAAAGAAAATAGTTTGAGAAATTAAAGCATGTATAAAAAAATCAGTCAATTTCTCCCCCTTGCAAGAACATGATTCTCCCCCTTTAAGAGTTTCAGCAAAAGCATGAGTTAGAGATGATCAAAAGGAGCTTGCATGCAAAAATTGAATGAAGTTTTCCCTTTGGCAAACAATCAACATAAACAGATACCAGAATGCAAGATCTCCCCCTAGAAATATGAATGCAAGAGCACAATTCTCCCCTTTTAAGAGTTTCTATGCAGCATGATGCATATGATATGGAAGCTCCCCCTTAATAAGTGGAATCTTATGAGATGAATGGGACGGAGATCATAGGAGCAAACAAGGACAAGTTCAGATCAATGAGCAGAAGTGGTTCAATTAGCAGATTTTTAAAGAAGCTCCAATCTCAGAAAATTCAGTCAGATTTTCAGAGAGATATCAATATCATAAATCCAAAACATATGTTTTTCAAAGTCTTCCATTATAAGGGCTTATGAATGAGCTTTATTGAACAGCATGGTTTAAACATGATGTATGTAGAGTTTATCAATAAAATTCTATATTGATATCTAAAACTATGATTTAATAAAAATGAACCAAGCCCTCATATTTATCTTGATAAAACTCCCTTTCTCTTACACAATCAAATTTATTGACTTCTTTCGGAATTACATGCATTAGTATTGAAATCAAGCAATTATGAAGTCATATGATTTTATCTAGGGTTGTAGCAATTTGATTTCAGCATCAATATTCAGATATTTCAATTCGTTCAACAATTTTTCATGCTACAAATTTTACGAGCACTCTAGTTCAGTGCACACCTTGTAACTAGAGGATATACCTTGATCAGAGGCCAATATCCCTAAGCACTTAGTGTGACTAACTATCATGCTTTATATGAAAAGAGATAGCATTTACACATCATGACACACTGCAAATCATTTCTTGATGAGTGAGTTGTATTTCTCAGTGTGCATGCCATTGCTCTGCCTGAAATTCAATTATTCTTAATCCGCGTTAACTATGGTACCTCATGACACAGTCCTTTGGACATGTGTTTCTCAGTGACCAAGGTCATTGCTCTGACAGAAAATACCCTTTAGACATTTCAGAAAAATTCATTTGCTTCAAATCAATAACAATTTCATGTACTTAACCAAATAAAGTCATGTATTCAATAATGTAGATTTCAGAAGATTTTACAAGACACAGCATGAAACAGATGGTTAAGGTTTATTAAACATGCTTAAGATATTTTTAAGAGATTTTAAAGTCAAACTCATTGAATACATTAAACTTAAACCACATGAGTTATTTCAGTCATTCATAAAAATGTATAATAGAAGATTTCTAGTTCAAGAATTTTTAGATTTATGATCGAGATAGTCCCATTGAAATCTTCATGAAAGACTGATAGAAATCTGAAGTCAAATGATACCAATTGATAGGAGAGATTTTGAAGCTCAATGTTTTCAAAAATATGTTCAAGGTCTGTCAACAAAATCAATAAGGAAGGATATGCAATGAATTCTCATAGAGATGTATGCACTTGACCACCTGCATGCAATGCATTGACTCCCCCTGACAACATGCATTCAGACAATCTTTTTGGCATTTTTCATGAAATGCAATGCAATTAACTACATGCATGCAAAGACTCAACACTGAATGCTATGCAAGGACATCCAATTAACTCCCCCTCTGACAAGCAACTATCAGTTAGAAGGCATACGGATGAATTAAGAATTGAATTCAGATTAAGAAGGCAGCAGTGAATTTACTTGAAGCGTTCAAACATGGGGTCTTTTTATGTGCCCTGGTTTATTACCCCTTTATTCCATCCAAGGCACACCTGCTAGGCACCTTCCTATTTTCCACTAGCAGGAACCCAAGTGGTCTTGGGTCTTGCATAGTAATTAGCCCCTTTTGGGACTGCCTGCTGTTGATTGTTTGTTTACCTATCTCTTCTTATCTTCTTTCTTTTTTTGTTGATTGTGAGGGTTTTGAAAAATGATATGGCGAGATGATAAATAAACTACCAAAGATCAGCTCAACCTATGCACATGTGAACATGAACCTAGGCAATCAAATCTAACTCTAGCATGGGCATGCTATCTCAATCAAATTACGCTAAGGGAAAAACAAAAACACACGCCGGGGCGTGGAGCAAAGATAAATAAAAACACACCGCTAGGGGTGGAACAATCAAGGGGAATAAAGAGATTTGATGAAAAAGACAGCTAGTGCCCAACACTAAGGAAAGTCGTGATCGCCACCAAAGTAAACACGAGTCAAAGACTCGAATATACCTTGGAAGTAGGTGGATGAAACACCCGCCCACGGGAGAGAAAACCAAGGAAAGCCTGCAGATCAACTTGAAAATAACGGTCCAAACCCTGTGCGTCGCTTGGAAGTAACGGTCGTGAGATAGACCGCCAGAAGGAAATAACGCTCCTGCACCTGACCGTCAGATAACCTGCAGTGAAAAGATGTGAATTCTTTGAACTCCAACCCTTCCAGCCGGCTAGAAGGCTTGGGCCTCGTGCTAGTGATCCTGTAAAACCTGCCAAGGATGTAGAAAGCAAAACAACACAACCTCAATTAGCCCTCAACATAAGTATGGCATCAATCCTTAAAAAGCTTAAGAACATCAAAAGGAGAGGGGATTACCGGGGAGTTGTTGGTTTTTTTTAACCCCTCTGGGCGTTTTTTAAGTTTAGGAGGATATGTGTATGCTTAGCAACAGTGAAAAACGTGGAGGAAGAGGAGGGACAATGCTTTTGATTGATAAAACCAAGGGAAACTTGAGCATGCAAAGATGATGATCTTGACAAGCTAAAACCCAAAATTACTCCCTTGACTTGGAAGATGGACGTGGGAAGCAGCTCCTCCTGGATGTAGATGGCTCCTGAATTTGGCAGCACTTCGTCGTGAATCAAATCTTCCTCTTCCGGGTCATGAAATCAAGGGTTCTATTTATAGACTCCCTCAAACTCTCAGGTCGTGTTGAAGATAAATCAGCCAAGAAAGGAGGATAATCCTTAGCAAATCCTTGAGGATAATATCAACAAGAGTCCAAAGAAACAAACGAGAGGTCCTGAGGATTAGAATTGAAGGAGATAATGCCAATCCAAAACCCTATCTCGTCCACGGAGTAGCAGAGAAAAGGCCTGAACTGTCAGGACTCTCTGAAGGAAGTAACGGTTGCACGATAGACCGCCACTTGGAAATAACGCTCCAAGGAATTACCGTCATTTTCAACCCTATCCAAAGGATAAGATCGACGGGAAGAAGATCTAAACAATAGGACTCTGCAAGTAAGTAACGGCCAGGGCATAGGGCGTCATAAGGAAACAACGGCTAGGGAGTAGACCGTTATTATCAAAGGACAACGAGGCCCTAAGTCTTGGGACTCTTCAAAGAGTAACGGCCTAGGCTTCATGCGTTATTATGAAATGACGCGCCTAGTCCAGACCGTTATTATCATTGATTTTCAAGAAAATAGAATGGAGGGATTGCCAAGCTTTTGAACGAAGTGCCACCAGGAACCAGGTCTAATCCAGGAATTGAGACCCAGAAAACAGGCTTCAACTGATTAAAAGGAATTCAATGAAGAGTGAACAACTCGGAGCATCATATTGAATGAATAAGGAGATGACCCGACTTATTGGGTATAAAACGGGTGTCAACAGATGCCCCTCCTTAACGTCCTCTTTGCAGGGGAACGAGCGGAAGTGAAGCGAAAGTGAAATGGAACATGGAGATGAAGCGGAAATGAAGCGGAGTGGATCAAAAAGAGGGCGTTAAGGTAAACGACACCCGTTCTTCACCAACAAGCGATAAGAATTTTCTGGAAAAACTTCAAAACTGATCACAAGGAAATAGCTAACCAAAGGATGCAAGTCTGGAGGATTTAATTAACTAAGGAAAGGAAACACGGCTGGCCGCCGGAGGCAACGGAAAGGAAAGAGACTAAACTCCAGACAGGAATCTTCAGTCAACCAGATCAAGCGAGCAAATCGAAGGAAACCTTCAAATTCAGAGTGGAATAATTCTCCTTATCCAGGATCAAGAACACAGCTGTTCACCGTCAATGAGACCTCTTGAACAAATGAAGCTCATGAATGCTCAAAGAATGCGTATGATGCATGCTGGGCTAAAGAAAAACAAATCTTCAAAGCAAATGCAAAGAAAGATAAAATAACAAGATATTCGAGAATAATATTGCTAGATTGGGGAAACCAGAGTCAAGACACTATCTGCAACCACGGCGTGCAAGATAGAACCATCATCCCTAAATTTTCCAACCTAACGGCCTACCCAACGATTATTCATGTGAACTTAGATCATCATCATTTTTGTTTAAGGGGAACATCAGATCCCAGGACACCTGAATGACCAGCCGGTTCTCGAGATAATATATCATAGATAACATATAGTAATGCATTAAGGGATAAGGGAACGAGATACAATACCTGACTTACCTGCTTGACGGACGGCGAAGCGTGCCTTCTGTTCATAGTTCCTTTCATGAAAGATAGGTTAGCCAACAAGATAGTTATGATAATAGTTAAGGCATAACCATTGTCTGTGTGATAAACTCATCAAATGTTTTTATGATGGAGATAAGTTTAAACATTAATTTTGACCATTCATTCATCAAGAAACTTGCAAGCATATAACGGCCTGACTCAGGAGCGTCACATGAAAATAACGGATTAAGCCTAGTCCGTCAACACCGAGTCGGTTCATATTCTTCAATAAAACAGTCCGTCACAAGCGACGGCCTTAAAGGGGGGCGTCAGGATGATGTGACGGTCTAACGATAGACCGTCGCTTCTCCTGAGTTTTAAAAAAAAACAAACCGAACGGCCGTTCGGTCTCATTTCATGCTCAAACAACCAAAACGCCAAACCAGAAAAAACCCACCGGCGACCTCCATCTCCACACTCCAATGGCCGGCGACGAGGCACCGCAGCCACCACCTCAGAAGAGAGGGAGAGGAAAGAAGATGGCTATAAGGCGGTTCCACCGCCGGCTCGAACGAGAGACCACCCCGCCGCCCGTGGAGGAAGAACCGAGGGGAAGGGAGCCAAGGGAAGAGGAGGAGGTCCCCACGGTCGTGGAAGAACCAACCGAAGCCTCCTTGGGTGCAGAGGAGCCCAAGGAACCAGAGAAGAAGAAGAGGAAGGTCCTCGACCATGAGGTAGGCCCTCCGCCCTAATTTTTAAATTTTTGATTTTTATGTTTTTATTTATGAATGCATGTGGGGGATAAGGGTAGAAATGGGTCTATGAACCCACTAGGAACACTTGTAGGCCATTTGGCCAAAGTGAGAAGTCATGGGGATGCAGGGGAGAAATTCCCTACTGGCAGACTAAGTGACGGTCCCGCCAGCGACCGTCACTCCTCTGACGCTCCAAGCTAAGGCCGTCAGAGACAAGTAACGCCCCATCCCAGGGCCGTTACTTCTGCCAGGGTTCCAAACTCTTTTTAGGGTTTTCAATTTTCAAATTTTTGTTTTTCTTTTCGATATTTAATGTTTACGCAATGTCTATATGATGCGAATGGACTAATTAGTGCTCTAATATGCAATGCAGGGAAAGAGGAGATCGAGGATCTCATGGCTGCAGATTCGGGCGGTGTACCAGGCACTGCCCGACTACCAGAGAGACAGACTTGCAGAGATGGGTTTCGCCGAGATGCTCAGCATCGAGGTGATCCGGATGGATACGCCATTGCTGTACGCATTGCACGAGAGGTGGGACCCGGTTAGCAGGGCGTTCATCTTCCCGTGGGGCCACATGATCCCCACGCTAGAAGACATGGCGAGGATTACAGGCTTGAGAGTCCACGGCGCTGCAGTGACAGGATGGACGTACGGCGACTATCGGGAGATAGCGCAGCAGCTACTGGGGTTGGACCTGATCAGGCCGGGCCAGTCTTCATCCCAGCTCTCGAGATCGGTGCTGCAGGAGAGTTTGGGGCTGAGAGGGGCAGCGATTGCCGTGGGAGAACTGCCCGAGGAGCATCTAAGCAGAGTGATAGACCGGGTGCGCCCTCGTGTGGCGGCAGAGGCAGGAGAGGAGGGGGATCGAGTGATGAGGCGCTTCTTGATACTGTTGTTCGGGAAGCTCCTGTTCGCGACCAGAGCGGATGTCATCAGCTGCAGACTGCTGCCGCTGATAGAGGATTTAAGCAGAGTGAGGAAATACGCCTGGGGAGCAGCGGTCTTGGCCTTCCTGATCAACTCGTTGAGCACCACGGACCGACTGACGATGCTGGGAGGCTTCTCGCCCTTCCTACAGGTAAAAATGCGCTTAAGTGCTTTCTACTATGCCATGATGTATGCTATGATTGATGATTTATGTAACTGACTTGATTCCTAAATGCAGATCTGGAGCTATTTGTACCTCCCGGGCATTGGGAGAGGCGCATTACTCCATCCTGGCCTGATACCGATCGCGAGGCGATGGTCGGTGGCGAGGGATACGGGGTCGGTCTTGAGACAGACCCGGATGATCCAGGAGGACCTGGACTCCCACCCACACACATCGGTGAGCCCAGAATTTAAATGCTTTAAATGCTTTATATGCCTATATGTGCTCATGCTATGCGAATGCTAATGGATCTAAATGCCTGCAGGTGAGGTGGACCCCTTACCGCGGTGAGGGTTACACAGGACAGCCATGGGTGGAGGCGTCTCTATCGTATCGGGGACGAGACGTCTGGCTGCACTGCCTCCATATCATCGAGCCTCTGCACTACAGGCTGATCTTGCGGACCCGAGGACTACACCAGCCCGAGGTGACCTTTCCACGCCGCACCGACGACCATCCAGGCAAGTCGGCGAGAGGTATTAGTGGGAATGTGGATTGGCGTGCCCGGAAGGCGAAGTACGTCCTCGACTGGAGGCAGCGAGGCAGGGCTGTGAAAGAGCGGGCAGAGAGCGACGAGGCCTACCTGAAGGCCTTTGCTCGACACTACGGCGACCGGGTATACCGAGGTACCCGACGACCGGTATGCCATTCTAAACCTAAAGAACCTTTCTATATGAACCTGTAAGACGATGGATGCTGACTTATGCTTTCTAAATGCAGCTAGATCCAGAAGGGCGGATAGCCGAGCTAGAAGGGCTACTCCACTCCACCATCCAGCAGCGGGATGAGTACCGGACTGCTTTGGAGCTCCTAGTGAGATTCTGAATGCTTATGATATGACTATGATTATGCATGATGCTAATGCTTTGGCTATGACAATGCAGCGGGCAGAGGGAGCTCAACGAGCAGGACCGGATGCCCCATCGTCGTCCTCGCAGCCTGCGGGAGACAGGGCTGGGCGAGATGCTGATTTTACTCGGGCGGTTGCCCGGGCCGAGGAGGCGGAGGCCACCCTCGCGGAGCGGGTAAGATACTTACATGCTTTATGATTATGCTTATGCTAATTAAATTTATATGACTAACCTATATGCAATGCAATGCAATCTACAGGCGATAGAGCTGGCAGCGGCAGTGGCGGAGGCCACCCAGGCGAGGGCAGAGGTAGAGAGGAGCCGGGCCGAGACTGATCGAGCTCGAGCAGAGACGGAGCTCGTGCGGGCAGAGATAGCCCGACTGAGAGCGGAGACCCCTCGACATGTGGACGATGTGGAGATGGAGCGACTTCGAGCAGATTTAGCACGGGCGCGGGCCGAGGTGAAGGACCTTCGCCTTGGGACCGCGGATCTTGATCGCTACCGGACCGAGGCACGGGAGACGCGACGCCAGATCTTCACACTGAAGATCAGGCTGCAGACAATGGAGCAGACGGTCCGGATGCTAGGCCGGGCACCAGAGCGGAGTTCTTCCCGGAGCGGGGCTCATAGGAGTGCTGCCCCAAGTGGCTCGGTTGGGGATTTCCTAGTTAGTTCCGTCGGCCAACGGAGAAATGAGAGGGCAGAGCAGGGACTGCCAGAGGAGAGCACTTCCCAAGCACCGCCGCCCACGAGGAGACCAGAGGATGGGGAGGATGAGGGCGGCCCGACGGATAAGCCGGCCGAATGATGTACTTTTATGCTTTTCTTACCACTTGTACATGCCTTTTTATGAAAATGAAATTTTGTTACTTTTTTATGTGGATGTATGAATGGATATGCACGAATGAGTGATTGAAAGTACGCATGATGGATGTGTATGTGTGAATGAATGCTTGTGTGGAGAAGGTGTGGTGTACAGATGTGAAAGACCGCCAGGTCTAGGCAAAGGATAGACTAACTGCCTGAATTTAGTAGCAGAGGAAATGACGGTCTGGTCTTGGACCGTCATAATCAAACGACGCGCCTACCTTAGGCCGTCATTCATGAAATATCTTATTCTGATAGCCGGGCTGCAGAGGAAATAGCGGCCCATGGTAGGAGCGTTAAAAGCAAACAACGGTCCTAGACCAGACCGTTGTTCATGGCAGAACATGGTTTTAGAACTACTCTCAGAAAACGCGACGGCCTGAAGGAGACGCGTCATAACGAAACGACGGTCCTAACCTGACCGTTACATGGCGTTCAGCCCAGAAGAGAGAGACTTGAGCGATTTGAAGGATATAACGGATTAGGGTTCGTCCGTTGAAAGGAGACGGTCTGAGACCAGACCGTAAACAGCCACAGAACATGTTTTAAGGAAAACCCAACCCACAGAAAAAGTGACGGCCCAGGGTAGGCGCGCCAGAGTGAAGTAACGGCCCTACGACAGACCGTCAGAGTCTGGGTCGTTTCCAAAACGGATTCGGCCGTGAGAGCTTAGAGTCCGAGGTTCAGCCACTTAATCTCTTGCTAGAACTTATCCAAATTTCAGATAAAGCCTCCCAACTCCAATCTTATCCTTCCAAAGTTAATAAAAAGCCCCAGCAACTTGGGAAACTTATCCAAAATCGCAGCTTGCAAAAACCTCTGTTCTAGGGTTGAAGAATTCTCCCTAACAAGCAGAAATCAAGATGAAGAGGTGCTTCGAGATGGCGGCTATGGAAGAGAAGATCTACACCGGCCCTAAGGCTGCAAGGAGGGAACATGGGGAGCTTCAACGGCTATCCTTGATCCCCAAGCATCTAAGCTCTAATGTCCAAAGGGTGGTAAGCTTGCATGACTTCATCCAAAGTTCAGATTTTTTTGCTGCACTTTAATTTTCTTCATAACCTTCCTTCTTCTTTTCTTCTTCAAGCCTCTTCCTGGCCCAAGGTGTTACTCCAACCTGAAGTGGGTGGCTCCCATGGTAAAGGCACTCCCTTTAGAGGTGGTATCAATCCTCAAAGCATGGCACCTCCAACCCCTCTTGGTTCTAGGCAAAAACTTCCAGAAATTGTCTTTGGATTGGCCATGCCTTTCAGCCCTTGTGGAACTATGGCATCCACAAACTCATACCTTCATCTTCCCCTCCTTTGAAGCAACCGTCCTATTGGAGGAGGTAGAGACCTACCTAGCCCTTCCTAAGACTAAGGTGGGGGATGAGGATCGGGTTTGCTATACAATAGAACCTATTGATCCGTCCTTGATCTTAAGCGACTTCATTCATAACCCAAAGGACGTGCGGACCATGATCAGCCCGCGCCACATTCACTTGATCCCTATGGCACAATGGATAGTGTCTCACTGTAAAAACAAGTGGGAGAGACACGAAGCAATAGCCAAGGCGGTGGCGGTTTGCTTGTGCGGGGTCTTCCTTTTCTCCACAACCGACCACCTCTTAGATATCCAAAATCTTAGCATTATTAGTGGACTGTGGCGGGGTATGTCTATTTCTCAAGCGGTCCTCTCATACCTCTATGAAGGACTAAGCTCGGCTTGCCTTGGAGGGCCTTTGTTCGGTTCCATGATACTCCTTGAGTGTTGGATAGGAGTGAGAATCAAATTCCTTCCCAAGGAAGATATAACTTCGGCGAGCCGGATCTTCGGGAGCCACCCCCTCTTCTTCATTGGAGGGGCTTTTGGATATTCTTCTCATGTTGAATGCAGGACGGCGGATAAGAAAACGCGGGATGAATGGCGCCTCTTCTTCAATGCTTTGCCTCTTGAAAAGTTCATCATGCGACCAAGCGTTCTTCGAAGCATTCTTCTTAAAATACCGCGGCGTCAAGGCCTGGACCTCCAGCTGGTTGGAAACACTACCATGGCGATCTACAACCCACACCGGTGCCATCTTCAGATCGGGTTACCTCGAATTGGCGTTTCTGCACTATCACATTACCCTCCCCTTCTACCTAGGAAGATGGGATCGAGGAAGATGAACGAGCAGTCCGAAATGCGCTGATCATGTGGGAGATCAGCAAGGTGCGCCCGTGGCACGCAGAAGTTGAAGAAGATGACGAAGCACGCCGAGAATATCTGAAAGATTTGAGAAGAATCCGCCCTCTTGCGGATAAAAAGTGAATGTATCTTGATTTTCTTTTGCTTATGAAAGATGTTATGAGATTGCCACTCAGAACTTGGTTTATCATGAATTATATTTTATTAAGCTTGCTTGAATGAGATGAGATTGCCTTAATTGAAAGAACTTGAGTTGTGTGCTTTGGAAGATTAGATTGATGTGAATAATCAGAGTTTCTGGGGGGAGTAACGGATGTACCAAGGGCCGTTATAAGGTAACAACGGTCTTACGATGGACCGTCAGAATGGAGGCAGGGAGGACCTGATTTCTGAAGGAAGCGACGGAGAGGATTGGGTCCGTCATAATGAAGAGACGGTCCTATCCCAGACCGCCACAATGTTGATGGTCGCAAGAAATAGGGCTCAAGCTAAAGGGAGAGTAACGGTCCGGGAATGGACCGTCACACGGAAGCAGCGGCCTGAGACTGATGCGTTACATGCCTTGAACCTGCATAACTGTGAGTTCTGGCTTTTGAACTGGCCCCTGCATTCTGCACACACTTAAACATGAGACAAGTTAGATCCGTTCTTAGACTCAACCCCTTGCCTTGGAGCAAGTTAGATAATGACCGTTTCTTGATATTTGGTCAAGGGGTGGAGCCTTATTAAATAGGCGGAAAACAAAAAACAATGCATGTTATGCAGATGATGGAAGTATTGAATGCTTTTGATTTTTGAAAATATTTGATTTGTTTGGATTTTTGAAATATTCGATCTGTTTGGATTTTGAAATATTTGATTTTGTTTGGATTTTGAAATATTCATTGTTTTTTGGATTTTGGAAATATGTGACGTTTTTGGATTTTGAAATATGCATTGTTTTTGGATTTTGAAAAACCAGTGCCTCTCTAGCAATGCGGATTCTTCCTTTAGATTTGAGTCCTGAGATCGGCGTGCAATAGGGCGACAACCCCTGGCCAAAACTTGATTATTATGACGGTGTTTCTATCGAGGCCATACCAGGGTACTAGTCTCAATCCTTAAAAGAAAAAGGAACATGGGGGTAAGCCTAGGCCAGATATGGGAGTTTTTAGGACTTGATTTCCTCACCGCATAACCCCTTTTAGAGATTTGATCTGTTGTGCCGGGCTTTTGCGTCCGTCATCGAACCTCTGTCCACTCTAGGCATGCACGCGACCGGGCTCATAACGTCCCGCGGGGACTGTACTGCCACTCTTGTCATGCCTAGCTTTCTTTTTTCTTTGGAGTTTTCAGAAATTGAGAATCTGCAGACCTTTGAGATGATGCTTTTGATTTAGTGGTAAAGAGTACTCCTTTTGCTTTTCTTGCTTTTCTTGCTTGTGGCATCAGGTCATAACGGACTTGCCCCTGTTTGAGACCTCATCTTGTTTAGGGTATTTGGATTGGTTATCGCCTCCTTATTTACCCCTTGCCCCTGGATTCAGCCGAAGGACGAAGCGGACAGGGATTTCAATTTTCCCCTAAAGCATGGCCAAGGAGAAACGGTGTCTTTAAAAATAAGGAGCCTGACCAGAGATGTAGTGTGTGATTGCCTTACTCGGAATTCTTCTGTTTAAATGAGAAGGAGGATCTTTACTGCCGGAGAAGCACGTGATTTAGACTCTAAGGAAAGAAGCGCTTAAGATACAACCCATTCCACGGGTGAGAGAGCTCCTCACCTTCCGCGTTGATTAGACGATAGGCATTCCCTGAATAAGCTTCTTTTATTACAAACGGCCCTTCCCAGTTAGGTTGCAATTTAGACCTAGGACCTGCAGACCGAATGAATTTGCGTTTCAAAACCATTTCACCCTTACAAAATTTTCGTTCAATTACCTTCTTTTGAAAATAACGCGAAACTCTCTTTTGATAAACAGATACGTGATCGGCCGCATTCATCCTCTTCTCATCTAGGAGTTCCAGTTGGACCAGCAACGCCTCTCGACGTTCATCGAGATTAAGTTCCTTATCGAGTTGTACTCTGAGTGAAGGGATTAAGATCTCATATGGGAGCACCGCCTCCATCCCGTAGGTTAGAGAATAGGGAGTTTGTCCCGTAGGAGTACGGACGGAGGTGCGGTAAGCCCACAGAGCTTCCACCAATCTTTCAGGCCAATCAGAAAATTTATGCGCTTCGCATGTTTTCTTAATGATTTTAAGAAGAGTTTTATTAGTGGCTTCGGCTTGACCGTTGCCTTGAGGGTAATATGGTGACGAATGATGCAATGTAATTTTGAACTTCTTACAGAGGTCTTTAAGCTCCTGGGAGACAAACTGGGGTCCGTTGTCGGTGATGATGCTGCTTGGCACTCCGAACCGCGAGATGATATTCTTCATGATAAAGCGGCACACCGTTGTAGCTTTGATCTCTGCGTACGCCTCGGCTTCGGCCCATTTGGTGAAGTACTCAGTTGCTGTGAGAATGAAGGATTTCTGCTTGGTCTGAGAATTAGGATCACTGAGTGGGCCGACGACGTCGAAAGCCCACATAGAGAATGGCCAAGGAGCAGTCATAGGATGAAGAGATGAAGCTGGAGAGTGGATTTTATCAGCGTGGAGTTGGCATTTAAGGCACCTCCGGACATAGAGGGAGCAATCCTCCTCCAGAGTGGGCCAATAGTAGCCCTGCCTAAGAATCCTCTTCGCTAGAGCCTGGCCATTGACATGACCTCCACACTCGCTAGAATGTGCTGCTTCTGCTACTTTCCAAGCTTCCACATCATCTAGGCATCTCATGAGCATTCCATTAGTAGCGCGCCTGTACAGTTCTCCTGCAATGATAGTGTACCTTGCGGCGGCTCTTCTTATTGCTTTGCGCTGCTCAGCTCTTGCCCCTTCTGGGAATGCCCCTTCTTTACAAAATAACTCGATTTCATGGTACCAAGGCAATTCTTCTTCATCCAAAATCTCCTCTAGTTCTGCCAATGATACCTCCTCGAGATCTTCCTTTTCAGCTCTCACTTCTGCAGACTTCCTAAGGTTGGTGAACCAAGGATCCTGGAGAGAGGGTGCGTCCATCCTCTGGACGACGACAGTCTCAGTACTACGACTGAGAGGGAAGGATAAGGAGGAGGCCAGAGATGCCAATGCATCCGCCAGAATGTTCAGAGAATGGGGAGTATGGATATAGATTAGCTTGCGGAATCGCTTAGCGATGAGCGTGACCAAATCTTGATAGGGCTTGAGTTTGGGGTCACGGGTACGGTAAGTGGACAGAACTTGCCGTAAGACGAGCTGAGAGTCTCCTATGATGTTTAAATAACGCGCGCCTAAGAGATAGGCGTGCTTTAAGCCGGCCAGGAGAGCCCCATACTCAGCGATGTTGTTGGTAGCAGGAAATCGAAGTTGATAAGCGAAGGGGATGGTTACTCCCTCAGGAGTAAGCAGGACAGCACCGATCCCTTGGCCCTGTGAGTTAAGCGCACCATCAAAGTGCAGAGACCAGAAGGGATGCTGAGAAAGGACAGAGAGATGCTCATCAGGGAAATCGTCCTGAATAGAGTCGGTGTGAGGAATAGGGAGATGTGCAAGATGCTCAGCGATGGCATATCCTTTGACTGCCTTCTGAACGACAAAGGTGATATCGAATTGAGAGAGGAAGCTCTGCCAGCGAGCTAACCTACTAGAAAGAACGGGCTTTTCTAAGAGATAATGGATCGGGTCCATTCTAGAGATCAGCCTAACTGGGTGAGCGAGAAAGTAATGTTTAAGCTTCTGAACTACCCACACTAAGGCGGCACAAGTCTTCTCCATAGCGGTGTACCTGGATTCAGCTGGATTAAACAACCGAGAAAGATAGTACGCAGCCCGCTCTTTTCCTTCGTCATCCACTTGTGCTAAAACCGCCCCTAGGGAGTCCTCAATGACTGAGATGTATAGGATTAGGGGTTTCCCAGGGATAGGAGGTTGCAAAACTGGGGGATTGGATAGATATTCCTTGAGGTCCTCATAGGCCTTTTGAAAATCTTGATTCCATTCGAACTTGACCCCCGCCTTGAGTAATTCATAAAACGGACGGCACCTTTGAGAATGCTGGGATATGAATCTTCTAATGAATTGCAATCTACCAATCAGTCCTCGAAGTTCCGTAATGTTCTTTGGCGGAGGCATATCCGTGACGGCCTGTGCTTTGTTAGGATCAATCTGGATCCCCCGTTTGCTCACTATGAAACCTAGCAGCTTCCCCGAGGAGACTCCGAATACGCACTTCTTCGGATTCATCTTTAGCTTGTACTCCCTGGCTCTCTGCAGCACTTTAGCCAAAATAGAGGGGTGTTCTTCCTTTGATCTTGACTTCACCAGAATGTCATCCACGTAAGCTTCCATATAGATGTGCATCATGTCGTGGAAGATAGCCATCATCGCCCTTTGATAGGTGGCGCCTGCGTTCTTTAATCCAAAAGGCATAACTATATAGCAGTATGTGCCCCAAGGCGTGGTGAAGGAAGTTTTCTCTTGATCTTCAGGAGCGAGACGGATCTGATTATAGCCCGAGTACCCATCCATGAACGATAGAGCTTCGTACCCGGCAGTGTTATCAACAAGGACGTCTATATGAGGCAGCGGGAAATCATCTTTAGGACATGCTTTGTTAAGGTCCCTGAAATCAATGCATATGCGCACTTTTCCATCCTTCTTGAGGACAGGGACTATGTTCGCCACCCACTGGGGATATAAGACTACTCTGACGAACTTGGCCTTGTATAACTTATCGACTTCTTCTTTGATCCTTAAGGCAATGTGGGGGTGAAATCTTCTTGACTTTTGTTTAACAGGCGTTGCCCCTGGTTTAAGCACGAGTCGATGTTCCACTAAGGAGGGGTCAAGACCTGGCATGTCCTCATAAGACCAGGCGAAAGAATTGCTATACTCCCTCAGTACCTTAATTAGATCCTCTTCTACCTGTGGAGGGAGATTAGCTGAAATATTGATGGGCCTTAGATCTTCTTTCGTTCCCAAGTCGATTTCCTTCGTAGGTTCATCCACTGCCGTCGACGGCTGGTCGAATCTCTTCAGTCCCTTTGCATATAAGTCGGCAGTGTCCTCTACATCGCTGTCTTCATCAATTGGATCTTTCTCATCCAGCACTTCATAGACGCCTAATCCGTCATCGCTCCACACCCCTTCTATTTCCTCTTCATCTTCAATCGCAATCGTCGTGGCGACGAATTCTGGGCACTTCAAAAGAGCATGACACCGCTGAGCTAGATCTTGCAAGAACCTATCAGGAATAGATCGGGAAGGATGCGCAAGCGAGCGCGGCTCAGGAGGGGAAGGGTTGAACGACCTAGAACAAGACCCTACTTATTTAGACCTAACTGACTCTACTTCTCTAGACTCGCTAGACCCTAACTCTGACCTAGGAGAGAGGAAGCTTAATGGAAGGGAAGGAGCAGGGGACTCGTGCCCCTGGGACGAGGAGGATGGAGACAGGATAGCATAATCTTCCACTGAAATCTCCGTTTCAAATTTGACGTTTGTTTTTTTTTTTTTTGGAGATCAGTGGAGACCACGCAGCACGACGGAGGAGGCGGGAGCTGCATAGGGAACAGCTCAGGAAAGATGCAATCGAAGAAAAGATCACAAGAGGAGGAACCCCACATCTCGTGGATTTGAGAGTTAAAAAATAGAGGGATGGGGAAAGCAGGCAGATTAATGGGGCAGCGAGGCCCATAAGCAGGAGGATTGATTGGAATCTGGAATGGATCACTGAAAGATGGATTAATCATAATCGGAGGAGGACGGGGTACAAACCCCTTCAGCTGGATCATGCTCCGAAAATGAGAGGGAGATAGAGAAAGAGCAATCAGCGAGCTCCCTTCTTTCTTTGAATCATCACCAGGCCGCTTCTTCGGCCTCCACTGCATAAGCTGAACCTTCTGTGGCTTCTGGCTGCCTCTTTCATAAAACAGCCCCTGGAGGGCCCAGCTGTAGTCGATCACATCGTCATTTAGCCCCCTTGGCAACGGGGGTGGACTGGTGACTGGACAAACCGTGTCGGTTTCTGACTGGACTGGCTTCGCAGCTAACGTACCCGGCTGTGGGGGCCCTCTGACAAAATGCTGACGGTAATCCCAGGTAAGCGGCCCAGAGTCACCCATCATTGATAATGCTGTCTCCTTGTAACCGAGACCTCGTCTGCCTATTTTTCTTCCTTTTGGTATGGGCTTGGTCATCCCTTGCAGCTGTACACCGAGGCCTCTCCCCGGTTGATAGCCCAGTTTCAATATAATGTTCCACCCCTTTGAATCTCGAATCTGCGGCTTTGCCTTGATATTGACCGGGGTAGTGACAGGCTTAGGAGTGGTGTACGCCCAAGGAAAGTTTAGGTCTAGCACTGATAGCACGGGCCGGCTGCTTGGCCAGAGAGTAGGAAGAATCTGTTCAGAGATGGCCTTCACTGACTGTACCGTGGATAAACTTTGAACTTTGACGACCCTCCCTTGAAAAGGGAATTTAATGCATTGGTGTGCGGTAGAGGGCACGGCGCCAAGTGTGTCGATCCAGGGACGACCCAAGATAGCCTTGAACATAGGGTCGATATCAAGTACATAGAATTCTACAGCCATGGAAAGAGGCCCGAGCTCAGCCTGAATAGTGACTACCCCGTGACATGCCCGCCTTGAGTTGTCGTATGCTGCTATAGTGGTGGGGGTAGGCCGTAGTAACTCCTCAGATATATTGCAGGCTCGGAGAGTGCTGAGGGGGCAGACATTAATTGAGGCCCCAGTGTCGACCAGTGCTGCTTCAACGTCGACTTTGTTCAAAGTAATTGTTATGCAGAGCGGCATTTGCCGAGCCCCCGGAGGTGCAAGCTCGGTCTCAGAGAATGTGATTGCCGGCCCTTTAGAGATAGTTGCTAGTGCCGTTGGTAGACTGTCGACTGCCATGTCTTCACTAACCATGACCTTCTGCAAAAAATCCCTCAGTGCATCTTGATGGAGAGTGGACCTCTTGATTAACTCCAGCACAGATATCTTGGCGGGTACCCGATCTAGATGATGCAGTAAATCATATTGAGTCCCCGGTAACGGTTCAGCTTCCTCTTGCTCGGCCACCGGTTGGGAAGACTGAGGATTGCTAGTAGTGGCGTAGTTCCGATGGAACATCTTCCCGCTCCTTAGAGCACAATTTGCCGCGGCATCGGGGGATAGTATGATGGGCCCTGCGGGGCGAATGAGTGGAATAGGTGGCGTGGGGGAGGCAGTTTGGTAAAGCGGAGGGTTGGTGAAGTTAATGGGGGATGCGCGGATGATAGGTGAAGGATTGGTGGGTGGTAGGGTGGTGATGGACATGGATGCTGGTGAAGGCAGGGTGAATGGATGGGTAAGGATAGGTGCGGGATTGGATGGTGGTGTGATGACGGTGATGGGGGTTGGCGAAGGATACGACGGGATGGTGAGCGGATTTGGTGGAGCGGGTGTGAATGGTGGGATGAGCGGAGAGGGTGTTGGTTGTGTAGGGAGGATGAAGGAAGGTTTGTGGTGGAAGGCCATGACCTGTGGTGCGGCGCCATCATCATCAAATGACCACCCGGCGTTGGAGGCCGGTGGTTGGACTACATTAACTTGTGCCGGTGCTGGCGGCTGTTGCGGAGGAGCGGGTTGATGGTTCGGCATCGGATTCTGATGGATGCCCAGATCTTGTGCTTGCTGCGGTGGCTGCTGTTGTGGCGGCTGCTGCGGCTGCGGTGCTGGATGCTGCTGCACTTGCTGCCCCTGCGGCTGCCTTCTCTTCTCTTTGATTTCCATAATGGCCCTATGCATCTCGGCCCAGTCTATTCTCTGTCCTTCGTGTAAGTCGTACACGAGATCTCGGAAGTGAAAGCATCCTTCTATAGTGTGACCCGGCTGCCGGTGGAACATGCAATACTTAGTTTGATCAACAGCTGGGTTCCAAACAGTCCTTTCTGGAGGAAGTTGAATTGCATTTACTACCATGAGCGCTGAGAATATGTCTGTAAGTGTCTCTGGCAATGGAGGATACTGGGCTCTTCTGGGAGCCAGGCGCTTGCTGTTGGGATTATTATTGTTGTAGCCGCCGGGTGGAGGGACGTTATGGTATTGCGGTGATGGTGGTGGTTGTTGTGGTGCGGTGAAGGTGTTTTGCGGGATGGTGAAGGTAGGCGGAGGGTTTTGTGGAGTGTTTGAAAAGTGTTGCGGAGCGGAGTTTTGCGGATTGCGGGTGCTTTGGTTGTAGCGGAATGGTGCGGCTTGGTAGGGAAAAGCAACAGCTTGTACTTGCTCATTTGTCTGGACTCATTCGGTAACCGGCCCCTGTGGTTTCTTATGGTACTTGGGCTTTTGGTTTTCGAAAAGAGAATGGATAGGGGAGTCCTTAAACTGAGTTTGTATAAATCGCGCCCGGCTATACAGTTGATGCATATTGGCTATATCGTTCATTGCCAGGATGTTCTTGAAGGTGGGCGTAGCATTTGAAATCAGCAGTTTAACTTTTTCTTCCTCTGGAATATGGCCGGGCACCCTGGCGGCCATCTGCCTCCATCTATCTGCATAAGTTGCGAATTCCTCATCCGGCTTCATTTTCTCGGCCACCAGATCTGTGAATGAATATTCCGGGCCGACCCGGTCTTGAAACCGCTGAATAAACTTGTCCTTGACCACTTTGAAGCTCTCGGCCTCTTCTAGGGGCAGAGAATAAAACCATTCCAGAGCAACGCCATCCAATGATTGGCGGAATAGGTACGCCATAAGGCGATCATCATATTGGAACTGCGCCGATTCATACAGAAAATCCCTCACATGGATGAAGGGATTGCTGTTCCCATCATACTTACGGTAGTTGGGGAGCTCAGACTGCGGAGGGAAACGGATGTTCTGGAAGCTTGGGACGGGAATATCAGCCAAGGATTGTGGGCCCACCTTCTTCTGAAGAAAATCAAGTTGTTGCTGCATGGTGGCCCACTTATTAAGCAAATCCTGCTCTCGAGAGGGAGCAGGGGCAGTGAAGGGAGTTGATTGTATCTGGTGAGCAGGAGGAATGGCGGTTGCCGAGGGTGGGAGCCCATACGAAGGAGCAGAAGGATAACTAGTGGAATTAGGGGGGCCGTAAGAAGGATACTGGGCCTGAGATAGACCCGGATTGGAGTGAAATTGGTCCACCCCGTGCTGTTGGGGCAAGAAATCGGATGGGCCCACGAGGACCTGTGGAGCCGCCAGAGCAGAGGGGTGATAATCCATCGGAAGAGAGGGGATAGGCGATTTCCCCTTATCATAAGATTGATGGGTCGGATTGGAGGATTGACCCATCTCCATGCCAGCAAAGGTGATGGTCCGGGGCTGGACCGGGGTGAGCTCAATCGGGGTGGGCTGAACAGACGACCCAATAATGGAAGAATTAGAGTGCCCCTGGACGGTAGCGGAGGGAGGAGGATTGGACCCTTGCATGGCCTGATAGAGGACCTGGAGTTGGGTCGGATCCAACTGGGCCATCATATGGAGGACAGAGCCCGCGGAAGGAGCGGATAAAGAAGGGATGACCTGACCACCTTCTATGGGAGTGGAGGATGAGAGAGGGGCGGTCCCGTCTCCAGCGGAGAAAGAAATAAACCTCGGGGGGTTCTCAAGGAGCCCTTGAGGAAGGGAATCCTCTTGGGAGCGAGGAGGATTGCAGGATGCCATGGTAGATTCGAAGAGGGGATTGGAATAGAATGTGAAGGAGGAAGCGACTCGAGGAGATGATTCGGACGAACGAAAACAACTCCACATGCAACGGACACCGTTGATAAATGCAAAACAACAAACACAACAAACACACAATGAGCAACCGCACCTAGGTGATTCAAACAAGATACAAGTGATAGGGAATGAAGACACTCAAAAGCCAACCAAGTTGCTTAAGATGATGCAAACAAAGTTTCTTTATGGCTTCTCCTTTGGAACTTTAGTGAATTGATTGATATGTGCTCTCTCCAAAT
Organism: Amorphophallus konjac; assembly: GCA_022559845.1. Lineage (NCBI taxonomy): Eukaryota > Viridiplantae > Streptophyta > Magnoliopsida > Alismatales > Araceae > Amorphophallus > Amorphophallus konjac. The sequence goes on along the minus strand of CM040123.1, from coordinate 182,535,136 downwards.
GGGTTCCTAATAGGAGGTGGATATGGACTTGGCTTGACTTTAAGTGTGACCACTCCTTCACTTATGCAACCCTAGACACAAGGGGGGAAAGGTACAACCGGCCCGGCATCCGTGTGGGAATCCACGGCTCGCGGGGACTTATGGAGGTCCCTGCTGTGATTTCCTAGTCGGCCCCAAGGAATATGGAGACGAGAGGTCCTCACAACAAGGTAGGAAAATGCAGTCTAATATATGAAAAGATGGATGACCCTATGTGCACCGGAGTGCATGCAAAGTCTAGCCTAGAATCTAGCAAACAACGGTGCACATAATGATATGAAGATATGAATGGAATTATGGCAGAAATCAAGCAGCACCCAAGCAATAAATCACAGCCAAAAACTGCGGAAATAACTGCACCTCGGATGCGTACCTGCCAGGAGAGTGACGGACGAAGGCCCCTGCGTCAGAGCCAAATAACGGTCAGAGACCAGACCGCCATAAATAATGTAACGCAGGGGTTCCAGACCGTCGTATGAGCTAGGGAACCAAAAAACAAACTGAAGTAACAGGAAAACCCGTGAAAGCTCACACCACAGAGACAAGCGACGGCCTGATGTCCCCGCGTCAGAACACTGTAACGCGCCGAGACAGGGCCGTCATATGATTCAGAAAACCAGAAAGAGGGGTGAAAACAAAGGGATCAAAAGACAACTGAACAAACAGATGATGGCAGGTTTAAACAGGAATCAGAAGCACGATTGGCACTAGTTGTCCCACCGTGATCGCCAAAAAATTATCTGTTGATTGTTTGTTTACCTATCTCTTCTTATCTTCTTTCTTTTTTTGTTGATTGTGAGGGTTTTGAAAAATGATATGGCGAGATGATAAATAAACTACCAAAGATCAGCCCAACCTATGCACATGTGAACATGAACCTAGGCAATCAAATCTAACTCTAGCATGGGCATGCTATCTCAATCAAATTACGCTAAGGGAAAAACAAAAACACACGCCGGGGCGTGGAGCAAAGATAAATAAAAACACACCGCTAGGGGTGGAACAATCAAGGGGAATAAAGAGATTTGATGAAAAAGACAGCTAGTGCCCAACACTAAGGAAAGTCGTGATCGCCACCAAAGTAAACACGAGTCAAAGACTCGAATATACCTTGGAAGTAGGTGGATGAAACACCCGCCCACGGGAGAGAAAACCAAGGAAAGCCTGCAGATCAACTTGAAAATAACGGTCCAAACCCTGTGCGTCGCTTGGAAGTAACGGTCGTGAGATAGACCGCCAGAAGGAAATAACGCTCCTGCACCTGACCGTCAGATAACCTGCAGTGAAAAGATGTGAATTCTTTGAACTCCAACCCTTCCAGCCGGCTAGAAGGCTTGGGCCTCGTGCTAGTGATCCTGTAAAACCTGCCAAGGATGTAGAAAGCAAAACAACACAACCTCAATTAGCCCTCAACATAAGTATGGCATCAATCCTTAAAAAGCTTAAGAACATCAAAAGGAGAGGGGATTACCGGGGAGTTGTTGGTTTTTTTAACCCCTCTGGGCGTTTTTTAAGTTTAGGAGGATATGTGTATGCTTAGCAACAGTGAAAAACGTGGAGGAAGAGGAGGGACAATGCTTTTGATTGATAAAACCAAGGGAAACTTGAGCATGCAAAGATGATGATCTTGACAAGCTAAAACCCAAAATTACTCCCTTGACTTGGAAGATGGACGTGGGAAGCAGCTCCTCCTGGATGTAGATGGCTCCTGAATTTGGCAGCACTTCGTCGTGAATCAAATCTTCCTCTTCCGGGTCATGAAATCAAGGGTTCTATTTATAGACTCCCTCAAACTCTCAGGTCGTGTTGAAGATAAATCAGCCAAGAAAGGAGGATAATCCTTAGCAAATCCTTGAGGATAATATCAACAAGAGTCCAAAGAAACAAACGAGAGGTCCTGAGGATTAGAATTGAAGGAGATAATGCCAATCCAAAACCCTATCTCATCCACGGAGTAGCAGAGAAAAGGCCTGAACTGTCAGGACTCTCTGAAGGAAGTAACGGTTGCACGATAGACCGCCACTTGGAAATAACGCTCGAAGGAATTACCGTCATTTTCAACCCTATCCAAAGGATAAGATCGACGGGAAGAAGATCTAAACAATAGGACTCTGCAAGTAAGTAACGGCCAGGGCATAGGGCGTCATAAGGAAACAACGGTTAGGGAGTAGACCGTTATTATCAAAGGACAACGAAGCCCTAAGTCTTGGGACTCTTCAAAGAGTAACGGCCTAGGCTTCATGCGTTATTATGAAATGACGCGCCTAGTCCAGACCGTTATTATCATTGATTTTCAAGAAAATAGAATGGAGGGATTGCCAAGCTTTTGAACGAAGTGCCACCAGGAACCAGGTCTAATCCAGGAATTGAGACCCAGAAAACAGGCTTCAACTGATTAAAAGGAATTCAATGAAGAGTGAACAACTCGGAGCATCATATTGAATGAATAAGGAGATGACCCGACTTATTGGGTATAAAACGGGTGTCAACACCTGCATCTTTTTCTGTGCCAAATAGTCATCAGAGTTCATGATAAAACAGTTATACATTGAATGCCCAGACAGCCCACAATAGTGGCATGAACTAGCAGGTTTCATGTTCCTCTTATGTATACTAGCATGAACTTGAGCATTATAAGAGTGAGCATGAGGGTTTCTGTTATTATTATGAAACTTTTTCTTTTCATGACCAGCTACCCTGCAAGCAGCAACTTGGTGGCCTGGTCTTCTGCAATTTGAGCAAACATGAATTCTTTTAAAAACAAGTTTGTTCCTATCAAATTCTTTGGAATTTCTATTCCTACCTTGGACATGCCAGCAGTCCCTGACTGCATGGCCATGCTTCCCGCAATGGGAGCAGAAAGGGAACTTTCTTCTAAAAGAACTTGCCCAACATTCAGTGGCCTTGTGCCCAAGCTTGTTACAATTAAAACATTTGACATGCTGGTTCAGAGAAGCAGTTTTGTTTATATTAAAAGCATGTTGGTTAGCATAAGATTTAGCATGATGTGAGAGTGGTTTTTTCTTTCCATTAGCAAACCAACATTGAGCAAAGGTGTGGCCTAATCTACCACAATGAGAGCATTCACTTTTCTTTGAATGAATAGCAGGTTTTTTATCATGATATTTCCTAGCATTCATCATTTCAGCATTCAAATCATCCAGTTCGTTTAATTCACACTCATGCATCAAATGGCCAATTCTATGGCAGTAATAACATGACATTTTCTTTTTCTGAACCTCATGATTTCTGACATGAGTTTTCTTGACATGCATTTTACTGGCATTCATGTCATCTTTTCCTTTCAGTTTACATTTATGCATTTGATGACCAGCTTCATGACACTTAAGTCATGCCATGAGTTTCCTGTTAGCATGAGATTTAAAAACAGGATGCATGTAAGTAGTAGAAGCCATTTTGTTCTTTCCTTTTTGTTTTTCAGTTGGCTTCAGAATTCTTTGAGCAGCAAATTGAAACACTAAAGGATTGGCTGAACTAATAGAGGCAACATTTGAAACAGCTGAAGTTTGAATCTTATTTTCAAAACTCTTTTTCTTTGTTGGGTTATAGCCCAACCCTTCTTTTTGAAAATTGACTTTAACACCTAGCAGTTTATCTAGATTTTCTTGACCATCAACAAATTTGGACAAAGAATTTTTCAAGTCATGAATTTCATTTTCCAAAGAGACAATCAACAATTCAGAGTTGGCAATTTCTTCATCACTATTTGCAAGTTTATCATTAAGTCTTGAATTCAAAATCTTAAGATTCTCAACTTCAATTTTAAGATTATCTGAGCTCTCTGAATTGTCCAATAACACACTCTTTCCTTTTTCAAACACAAGAAGCCTCTCAGCCATACTACTGTTCAACATTTTCACTTTTTCAATTTCTTCCTTGAACTTGTCATTCTGAGTCAGTTCCTTTATTAAGATCTGATCTTCACAAGGTGGTTCGAATTGTTGATTAGCTTCAGATTTTTCAGTTAGCAGTTTATTTTCTCGTTCAAGGTTTCTAACTTTCTGAACATTTTCTTCAATGATTTTCCTGAGAGAGTTATTTTCAGATTTAAGTTCATTCAGTTATGAGTTAACAGATACTTGATTCTCAAGCTCACGAATCTCAGATATAGAAGCATCATTTGTTTGTTTCAATTTTAAACAATTTTGACATGAAGAGGAATTTGCACTGTTTAACCTAGTACCCTTTTTCAGTTTCTTATGTTCCCTTTTTAATTTTTCATATAATCCCAACAAGTCAGCATAAGTATTTTCCCAATCATCCACAGTATAATGTTGGAAAGGGTTTACCTGATCATCATTGTCCTCTTCATCACTTTGATTGTTGCTGTGATCAGTCCCATTGGCCATCATGCAGGCGTCATTCTTTGACAGGAAAGCTATCTTCAGTTTGTCCAGGATTTCGGCGGCTGACCTGCAATGATAAAAACACGAGTGTAAGGCCTTGTCAGTGGCAGCCTTCATAATTTCCATAGCCTTCATGTTTTGATCACACATGTATCTATCACTGTCAGTCCATTTGGACGTTTTCTTTGGCAGTATGTGTGGACCATGCGAAATCAACTTCCACAGATCCGGATCAAGTTGTTTAACATAGGTACGCAGACCTCTAAGCCACAACTTAAATCCAGAACCACTAAAGATCGGCGGATGCTTCATTGAAATCAGTTCAGGAGTAAAACCAAGCAATAAAACCCAATCAGAAAAGCACCTATCAGACCAGCAGGATCCCCTACAGATCGTTGAATCTGGAGAAATAGGGAACCGCTCTGATACCAACTATTAAGGTGCTAGGCCCGGATACAGAGGGGGGGTGAATGTATCCCTCTAGAAAATATAGCCCAAATTAAAACTCTAAAGCTCAGATATGCGGAATAAAGACTAATGAGCTTTCCAAGATGAAATGATAAGGCAACAAATGAACAAACAGTTGGACTACACCAATGCAGCCACCTGAACAACCAGAAACGAAGGCAGAGCTAAACAACCCAAACACACTTAGCAGAATATAATGCTCAAAAATAACTCTCTAGATAATGCAACTAGCCAAGCATGCACAACCTGTGAATGGGAGGTAGAAGATATGGAGCTAACGCAAGGCAAACCACGGCACAAATAATTTTAAGGTGGTTCGGTCCTCCAGACCTACATCCACCCCTCACTCCCAACCGGAGTGAGGCTTCACTAGCCAATGCTAGAACCAAGCAGACTCAGTCTGCGAACAGTTCCTGCCACACAGCTTGACCAGGGGAACAGCCTCCCCTCTTCCTCCCAACCGCAGGGACACCCCAAGTGACTCCCAGCCACTTAGAAACCAGAGACCGAAGTCTCTCTTCCTCCAGACCAGGAGGGAACCAACCAGTGACTTCCAGTCACTAGCAAACCAGAGGTCGAAGACCTCTCTTCCTCCAACCGGAGGGAGCCCTAGACTTGCAACCCACAAGCCCAGAACCGGAGACAAGTCTCCCTTCCTCCAAACCGGAGGGAACCCACAAGTAGCTCCCAGCTACTTGCAACCGGAGATCAGATCTCCCTTCTCCTGACCCACCAGGAGGAACCCGACCTCAGACCAGAGGATCGGAAGAACAAAGCTAACCAGATGAAAAGGAAAAAATAAGAAACGGAAAATACACGGCGATCGGAAGGCTGTAAATGAAGAACAAGAATGTAGCTCTCAAAGGAGCAGATCTGGCTTGGATTTAATCCAGACGCCAGAGGACAGATCTTTAATAGCTTCTTCCTTCTTCTCCACGAACTCTCTCTCTCTCTATCTCTCTTTCTTTCTCCTCTGCTCTCCTTTTCTCTCACTCTATTCTCTCCTTTTTCTCTGCAACCCTTTTTCTTCTGCCGGCTCACTCTTCTTCTATTTATTCTTCTTCTCTTTTTCTTCCTCTTTCTGTGGATCGAAGACTCTCTGCTGCTTGTTTCTCATTGTATAGACTTTTCCCCTTTTTCTCTCAGCTTCGATCAGTCTTCATCTGTTGGATGAAGGCTTCCTTTTATAAGCAGCAGCAGCTAGGGCGTGAGCTTCCCACGCCTTCCGTCCAGAAGATTCCTCCTCAGATCACGTGCTCAGCACCCACCTCGGATCACGTGTCAGGTGCCAACTTCGGGTCACGTGCCCATTCATCAGTACGCTCAGCAACTGGAGTTAAGGTGGCGTCAACACACTTGCTCCAAAGGGTTGACGTAGCCTTCAAAGACATTCGACCAGCAAGACTCAAGTCTGCTGCGTTGACTCCATCAGCCTGCTGCGTTGACGCATCGGTGATCCAGTGATCAAGTCTTCAGTAGATGGGCATCCTGCGTCGACGCTCTCAGCATGCTGTGTTGACGCATTTGGACGCTGCGTTGGCCCAATAATCAGTCTAAATCGTCTGCAAATAGAGATAAAAGGAATGTATATACTTAGTTATTTCAGGCTCTTATAACAGCGAGTGTATATACATTTGAACAATTAGCACATGGACAGTGTATACACTTTACCGTAAAGGATAATGTATGAGTGCAGTGTATAGACTTAGTGTTTAACATGCATGAGAACCAGTGTACAGACATGCTGTCCTCACAGCTGACGACTCCAGTGTATAGACTTGCTGAGGGAGTGACTGTACAAAGTTTGGAATGTTAGAGCCAATGTATAGACTTCAGCAGGATTGCCAGTGTATAGACTTGTACAGTGCAGCGAGTGTACAGACTTTGAGTATTAGGGCCAATGTATAGACTTGAACGTCCACTGTGGATGTATAGACTTGACGACCCTGAGCCAATGTGTAGACTTTGCGCTGTACAGACTTTAGGCTTTGAACGCTTGAGCTGAAGACAATGTACAGACTTAGCGATGTATAGATTTGGCCAGTAAAACGTAGGAAAAGGTATGAGTGTATAGACTTAGCCAAGCGTAGGAAAAGATGTGGAGTGTACAGACTTGGTGAAACAAAGTCCAGTGTATAGACTTGGTGAAATGACGCCAATGTACAGACTTGCAGGTGTGAAGCCGATGTACAGACTTGGTTCCTGTAGCAGTGTATAGACTTGAAGGTCTGAAGGCGATGTATAGACTTGGTGAACACTGCAACATCAATCGGATGTATAGAGTTTGTGATGTATGGACTTAGGTGAGGTTGAGCCAGTGTATAGACTTTAGGCAAGGAGGCTGATGTATATACTTCGAGAAGTGATGCACTGTTCACGCTGTACAGACTTGACGTTGAAAGCTGAGGACACAGTATGATGTACAGACTCAGATTCTAGACCAGTGGCTGTACAGACTCGATGCTCCAGCAGTGTATAGACTTCCAATGAATGAACTGAGGGGTCGACCCATCAGCACAAGGGGTCGACGCACTACAGACCAGACCAATGAATAAATGCACCAAAGTTAAAGAGGCACCAAGCGTCAACGCATAGCCCAAGCAGCGTGGACGTAGCAGATCAAATATTTCTTACTGCTACCTCTGAAGTGCCTTGGAAGCGTCGACGCTGCAGTTCGATGGGTCAACGCTGCAGTATCAAACTGCAGTCTAAAGAGCAATAGTAACATGACTGAACATAATCAAATATGCAATGCCATATTAGAGAGAATGAAGAACTGCATTATGATCAGAAAGTGAATGCTAGCATGAAGACTCACACATCAAGATGACTCACAGTGAATAACTCACCTCAAAGACCAATCATCAAAACCACCATTAAAACCATCATCAAAACCACAGGGGCACAACAATCAAGCGGTCCAAACTACATGAAGATGCTCTGCGGGACTTTCTCCAACTGGTCCTTGTGAATGAAGACATGGCTGTTGATAGCCTACCATCTGCTCTGGCCACGGTGTCTAAAGGGCCGGCTATTACCTTCTCTGAGACTGAGCTAGCACCCCCTGAGGCTCACCAGATGCCGCTTTGCATTTCTATCACTTTGAATAAGGTCAGTATTGATGCGGCTTTGGTTGACACTAGGGCATCTATTAATGTTTGTTCGTTGAGCACCCTGCGGGCCTGCAATATTTCTGAAGATTTGCTGAGACCCACTCCGACCACTATAGCAGCTTATGATCACTCAAGAAGGGCTTGCGATGGGGTGGTCACTATTCAAGCTGAGCTCGGGCCATTGACAATGCCCATTGAGTTTTATGTACCGGATATCAACCCAATGTTCAAAGCCATCTTGGGTCGCCCGTGGATCGACAACCTTAGTGCTGTACCATCTACCACCCACCAGTGCCTCAAATTCCCATTTCATGGGCAGGTGGTGAAGGTCAAGAGCATCTCCATGGTCCAGTCGGTTGAAGCCATCTCTGATAAGATCCCGCCAACACTGTGACCCAGCAATAGGCCTGTTATCTCTGTGCTAGATCTCAACTTTCCATGGGCCTATGCACAGCACAAGCCAGCCGTTGCACAGGTGAATGTTAGGGTGAAGCCCAAGATAAGGGTTCATAAGGGCTGGGACATTATACTGAAATTAGGCTATCAACCAGGTAGAGGTCTCGACGCTCAATTGTAGGGGCGAACCAAGCCGGTCCCAAGGGGCAGAAAGATGAGCAAAAGAGGCCTGGGCTATCGAGAGTCACCGCTGTCAATCTTGGGAGACGCACTGCCACTAACCTGGGATTACCGCCAGCATTTTGTAAGGGGTCTATTGTAGCCAGGCACCTTGAAGTCCCCGCCAAGCCAAGTTTGAAAAGAAGATGCTGCTTGTACAGTTTCTAGCCAGCCACTGCCAAAGGGGCATGTTGATGATATGCAGGATTTTTGTGAGGTTGTTATAAAGTTGTTTCATGAAGAAGATTGCCCGAGAAACCAGGAGGTGCGGATTATGGAGTGCTCACGCGGAAAGCCAGCTCGACGTCTATGGGAAAGGGGGAGCTCATCTATTGTTTTTACTTGGTCTCCTTCCCGCCTGATATCTCTTTTCCAAAAGCTGGATTTTATACTCCGTTCACCTCCCATGTTGATTGATCCATTGCTGTTTCAGATTCCAATAGATTTTCTCATTGCTAAAGTTTGTGATTGTGGGCACTGCCCACCCATTAATCTATCCACTCCTTTCTTCTCTTCTTCTGATCCCTTCCTCGATCTTTTATGTCCTTCCATGTATCCTCTCGCACTTCCTCCCCGTTCACCCTCCTCTCCATCTTGTTGCGTGCTCTCCACTGATCTCCAAAAAAAAGCGTCAATTTTGAAACGGAAATTTCAGTTGAAGATTACGCTATGCTTGGTTCATCCTCCTCCCAAGGGCATGAGGCCCCTACTTCCCTTCCATTAGATCTTCTCTTTCCTAAGTTAGAAGTAGGGTCTGTCTAGTCTAGAGAAGTAGGGTCTTGTTCTAGTGTGTCCAACCCTTCCTCTGCACTCGAGACGCGCCTAGTGACGTGCCATTCCAAGTCCGTTCCTGATAGATTCTTGCAGGATTTAGCTCAGCGTTGCCATGCCCTCCTCAAGTGTCCAGAATTCGTTGAGACGGCGATCGTGCTGAACAAGGATGAGGAGTAAGATGGAGTGTGGAGCGACAACGGATTAGGTGTCTGTGAAATTGTGGATGAAAAAGACCCGGTTGAGCTTGAGGAGAGCGATGTAGATGGCACTGCCGACCTGTATACACAGGGTTTGAAGAGGTTTGACGAGCCATCGTCGGCAGTGGATGAACCTACAAAGGAAATTAATTTGGGAACTGACGAGGATCTCGGGCCTTTCATTATTTCTGCTAATTTCCCTCCTGAAGTTAAAGAGGAGTTGATTAAAGTTTTGAGGGAGTATAGTGATTCTTTTGCCTGGTCATATGAGGACATGCCGGGTCTTGGCCCCGCCTTAGTGGAACATTGTCTTGTGCTTAAGCCAGGGGTAACACCCATGAAGCAAAAATTAAGAAGATTCCACCCCCACATGGCCTTGAGGCTGAAAGAAGAAGTTGGTAAATTGCATAAGGCCAGGTTTATTCGGGTCAATTTATATCCTCAGTGGGTGGCAAATATAGTCCCTGTTATCAAGAAGGATGGAAAGGTTCGAATTTGCATTGATTTCAGGGATCTTAATAAGGCATGTCCCAAGGATGATTTCCCGCTGCCTCATATAGACATGTTGGTAGATAACACAGCCGGGTATGAAGGTTTATCTGTCAAATCCCCCGGTTTTACAGCCTCCTGTCCCTCGGAAACCCCTTATCCTATACATTTCTGTCATTGAGGACTCCCTAGGAGCTGTCTTGGCGCAAGTGGATGACGAAGGTAAGGAAAGGGCGGCCTATTATCTTTCTAGGTTGTTCAATCCTGTAGAAGCCAAATACACCGCTATGGAGAAAACTTGTGCCGTGCTGGTTTGGGTACCTCAGAAGTTGAAGCACTATTTCTTAGCCCACCAGGTTAAGTTGATCTCTAGAATGGACCCGATCCGTTACCTCTTAGAAAAGCCTATCCTTTTTAGTAGGTTAGCCCGCTGGTAGAGCTTCCTCTCCCAATTCAATATCACGTTCGTCGTTCAGAAGGTGATCAAGGGTTATGCCATTGCTGAGCATCTTCCCATCTCCTTATTCCCTGCACTGATTCCATTCAGGACAAGTTCCCGCATGAGCATCTCACTGTTCTCACCCATCATCCCTTCTAGTCTCTGCACTTTGATGGTGCGCTCAACTCTTAAGGCCAAGGGATAGGCGTTGTTCTCCTCACTCCGGAGGGAGTGACGATTCCCCTTGCATTCCAGCTCTCTTTTCCCGCTACCAACAACATTTCTGAGTATGAACCTCTCCTAGCCGGACTGAAGCACGCCTATCTCTTGGGCGCGCGTTACTTGAATATCATAGGAGATTCTCAGCTTGTTATACGCCAAGTTCTTTCTACATACCGCATTCGTGACCCGAAACTCAAGCCATATCAAGATTTGGTCACCCTCTTGGCTAGGCAATTTCGCAAATTGATTTATATCCATACTCCTCGATCTCAGAATATCCTCGCTGATGCGCTAGCATCGCTTGCTTCTTCCTTATCTTTTCCTCTCAGTCGGGGTACTGAGACTATCATCATCCAGAGACTGGACGCCTCTTCTCTTCAGGACCCGTGGTTCGACAACCTTAGGAACGCTATAGAGGTGAAGGCTGAGAAGAAGGTGTTGAAGTAGATTTCTTTGGCAGAATTAGAAGAGATCTTGGAAGATGAAGAATTGCCCTGTTACCACGAAATTGAGCAGTATTGTAAAGATGGATCGTTCCCAGAATCGGTGAATGCTGAGCAGCGTAAGACCATTAGAAGGGCCGCCTCGAGGTACACCATCATTACTGAAGAATTATACAGGCGTGCTCTCAATGGAATGCTCATGAGGCGCCTAGACGATGATGAGGATTGGAAAAGTAGCCCATTCTAGCGAGTGTGAAGGTCATGCCAATGGCCAGGCGTTAGCGAAGAAGATTCTTAGGCCGGGCTATTATTGGCCCACTCTAGAGGAAGATTGCTCCCTCTATATGCGTAGGTGTCTCAAGTGCCAACTCCACGCTGATAAAATCCATGCTCCTGCTTCATCTCTTCATCCTCTCTCTGCTCCTTGGCCATTCTCCATGTGGGATTTCCACATTGTAGGCCCGCTAGGTGATCCCAATTCTCAGACCAAACAAAAACCATTCATCCTCACCGCCACTGAGTACTTCACCAAGTGGGCCGAAGCCGAAGCATAAGCGGAGATCAAAGCTACCACAGTTTGCCGCTTCATCATGAAGAACATCATCTTGCGGTTCGGAGTGCCAAGCAGCATCGTCACCGATAACGGACCTCAGTCCGTGTCACAAGAGCTCCAAGATCTCTGTAAGAAGATCAATATTGCATTGCACCATTCATCTCCATATTATCCCCAAGGCAACGGTCAAGCCGAGGCCACTAATAAAACCCTTCTTAAAATTATCAAGAAAACGTGTGAATCTCACAAATTTGCTGATTGGCCTGAACGATTGGTAGAGGCTCTATAGGCTTATCGTACCTTCGTCCGTACTCCTACGGGGCAAACCCCTTATGCTCTCACTTACGGGATGGAGGCAGTACTTCCATATGAGATTTTAATCCCTTCCCTAAGGGTGGAGCTCGATAAGGAACTTAATCTCGACGAGTGTCAAGAGGCGTTGCTAGTCTAGCTGGAACTCTTAGATGAGAAGAGGATGAATACGGCCGATCACGTTTCCGTTTATCAAAAGCGAGTTTTGCGTTATTTTCAAAAGAAGGTAATTGAACGTAAATTTCAAGTGGATGATATGGTTTTGAAACGTAAATTCATTAGGTCTGGAGGTCCTAGGTCCAAATTGCAACATAACTGGGAAGGTCCGTTCGTCGTAAAAGAGGCTTATTCAGGGAACGCGTATCGTTTGGTCAACGCGGAGGGTGAAGAGTTGTCTCACGCGTGGAACGGGTTGTACCTTAAGCATTTTTTCCCTTAGAGTCAGGCTAATGACGGCCCGATAGTGAGGTGTCCCTCTCCTTGATCACAAAGGAAGACCCAAGCATGGCATTCACACACTACATGACGTCCCTGGTCGGATTTCCCTTTTCTACGTGACACCGTTTCTCCTCTGGTCATATTTGGGGGAAGTGAAAGTCCTTATTTTTTCCTCTTCGACCGAGTGTAGGGGCAAGTGGTGAATAAGGGGGAGATGAACAATCTAGACACCCTGATGAAAGGAGGTCTCAAATAGGGACAGTCCGTTATGACGTGATTCCACAGAAGAAAAAGAAACAACAAAGAAAAAAGAAATGAAAAGGGCACAAATCAAGGCAAAATCCAAAGCTTATCCAAAGCTCGAAGCTCAAAGCCCAGTTGCTCTCAAAATATGAAACTAGGCATGGCAAGAGTGGCAGTACAGTTTCCCCGTGGGACGTTATAAGCCCGGTCGTATGCGTGCCTAGAGTGGATAAAGGTTCGATGATGGACACAAAGCCCCGGTGCAACAGACTGAATCTCTCAAGGGGTGGTCATGAGAAGAACTCAAGCCCTAAAAACATCTATACCTATCCTAGGCTTGCCTCCCGAATTCTCTTTGCTTTCCAAGGACTTGACTGTACCCTGGGTATGGCATTAGTAGAGGCACCGTCATGCGAATTGGTCCCTCGCCACAGATTGTCACCCTCAGCGCACGTCATACTTTGGAGACTCCTAATGAGATATGTAGGGCTCTCGCTGCCGGGTCAGAGCTAGCCGAGCAAAATCTAAAAAAATTAGATATTTCAAAATCTAAAAAAATCAGATATTTCAAAATCCAAAAAATTAGATATTTCAAAATACAAAAAAAATCAGATATTTCAAAACCTAAAAAAATAAGATATTTTAAAAATCCAAAGAATCAAAAAAATCAGATATTTTAAAAAAATAAAAAAATAAAAAAAAATCAGATATCAGATTTTCATTATCCTTGCATTTCATGGCATGCATTGCATTCATTCTCTTATTTATCTGTGCCTATTTAATAAGGTTTAACCCCTTGACCAAATATCAATGATTGGTTGTGTTTAACTTACTCCAGGCAAGGGGTTAAGCCTAAGAACAGATCTAACTTATTTTCTCATTTTTTAGTGTGCACAGAAACAAGTCACAACGCTCAAATCTAAGGCTCACGGATTCCATGTTCCCTCTTATTTGTGGTCCTCCCCTAGACCATTACATCCAATTGGCGGCCAATTGGCGACCACATTCTCAACCGAGAGCCAAGGCTCGCGAATACCTTGTTCCTTCCCCTTTGCGGTCTTTCCTTAGACCGTCTCATCCCGTTAGCGGCCTCTTAAGGACTGCATTCCCCACTCGAGAGCTAAAATTTACATAGTTTTTTGTTCCTCCGTGCTTGCGGTCTATCGTGAGACCCCTAAATGGAATTAGCGGTCATTTGGTAGACCGCTTTTCAACCCGAGAATTCTACAAAAAATGAACATTCAAGCTAAAAGAAGGAATTTCATAACAACTATTTCAACCAATCTTTTATTCATTCATTCAATGTTCAAAATACATCATCATCTCCATAATTCTATCTATACATCATCATAAAGCTCAAAGCTCGCTCAACCTCACATCCGCGCAGGGCCGAATCTCGCGTAGCGCCTTCACGTAAGCTCGGTAGTTCTCTTGGTCTTCTGCCACCTTTGCCTGCAAGGTACACACTTGGCTGATCTCCCACATGGTTACAGCGCTCCAAACCACCTGCTCATCCTCCTCGGTCCCAATCTTCCTAGATTGAAGGGGAGGAAGGTGTGATAGTGGTGGAATCATCGTACGGGATAGTCCAACCTGTAAGTGGCACCGATGAGGGTTGTAGATCGCCAAGGTAGTGTTCCCCACTAGCTGAAGGTCCAATTCCAATTGCCGAGGTAGCCTGAGGGCAGTGCCTTGGAATGCCCGCGGTCGCATCACGAACCTATCAAGTGGCAAGGTGTTGAGAAAGAGTCGCCAATCTTCTCTTGTTCTTTTATCCATGGTCTGGCACTCCACCTGTTGAGGGAACCCAGATGCACCTCCAATATAAAAAAGTGGGTGGCTCCCAAAGATACGGCTCACCGATGGCACGTCCTCCTTGGGTAGAAACTTCAATCTAACCCCCATCCAACACTCAAGAGCTATCATGGATCCAAAGATAGGACTCCCAAGAGAAGCTGAGCTAAGGCCCTCATATAGGTAAGAAAGGATGGCCTGTGAGATGGATAAATCCCGCCACAACCCACTGATGACACTAAGGTTTGGAATGTCTAGAAGGTGGTTGGTGGTAGGAAAGAGCAAAACCCCACATAGGCAAATAGAAGTGGCTTTGGCTATAGCCTCATTCTACCCACACTTGTTTTTGCGATGGGAAGTGATACACTGGGCCATGGGGATCAAATGAATGTGATGGGGGCTGATCATGGTTCTGGCATCCATTAGGTTGGGTATGAATTCTCCCAAGATGAAAGAAGGGTCTATAGGATCGACCGTATGGCACACTAGGTCCTCATCCCTTACCTTAGTCCTAGGGAGGGCAAGATATGTCTCAATCTCCTCTATAAGGATAGTAGCCTCAAAAGATGGGAAGACAAAGGTATGTGTTTGGGGGTGCCATAACTCCACCAAAGCCGAAATGATATGCCAATCAAAGGAAATTTTCTGGAAGTTTTTGGCTAGGACAAGTAAAGGATGGAGGTGCCAAGGTTTTAATGTGGACATAACTTATATGAGAAGTTCCTATATCATGGGAGCCACCCACTTCAGACTGGAGTAACATCGTGGGCCAGGAAGGAGCTAGAGGAACAAAGAAGAAAAGGAAAAGAAAGAGAGAAGAAGAAGAGAGGCAATATGAGAATTTAAGGAATTTTGGGAATTTGAAGACTATTACTTTAACTTACCTCTCTTGAGGAGCTAGTGCTCAGGTGTTTGGGGATGGTGGTCAGCCGTTGTAGCACCTCGTGCTCCTTTTTAGCCGATCTTGGCCTGTTGTAGATGCCCCCGCCCATTGTGCTAGCTTCCAAGGATCTTTTCATGGTGATTTGAGTGTTTTTTGTTAAGGTTTTCAAGGCTTAAAGGGAGGGTTTTCTGTGAGCTATGAGTTCAGGTTGCATTCCTACTCATAGGGCTTAGGTTTCTAGTCCTTTTTCATTAAGATCGAGGCTGGGATGCCTCAATTTGAGTCTGGGATGCCTCAATTTGAGTTAGAATAGGTTTTGGTGCGGTTTGGGCATCGTTATCCGCACATTGGGACTCTCCAGGAGAGTCCCGCTCAGGTTCAACTGTGTCCTTTGGCTTGCGGTCTGTCGCGCGACCGCTAAGTCCAGTAGCGGTCGTCCAATGGCCGTCTCTTCCCTCTCTTCATTGTCTTCTCTCTGGTCCGCCTAACGGTCACGTTATGACCATTTTTTCTCAGTTTGCGGTCTTATGAAGACCGTCTTATGAAGATCGTCTATTGTTTTCTTCGTCTACCCTTTGGCGGCCTATCGTAGGACCGCCACTTGGGGTAACGGCTCTGACGTGACCGCCTCTCTCGTCTGTCCTATGTGTTCTTTCCCAAGCCCCCTCTATTCGGTCTTCGTGCCTAAATCCACATTTCTCTCTCTTTGTTAGTCGTAGGAGTCGTCATCAGGTTAGTTGGATCAGTGTCAGCATACACGCATTTTGAGTCAAAATAATCATGTTTTTTATTATATCAAAATCATATACATGCATGTGTCTCATCAAGTACATCAAGCAGGTCCCTCTCCTGGACCCCTATCTGCATTGAGGACCGGTCTGAGCAGTGCTTGCGGAACAAGGTTATTCCTCTGGTTAAGGTAGTCTGACAGCATCACTCTAATGGCGAAGCATTGTGGGAGCGTAAGGATGAGATGCGGTAGCAGTATCCTTACTTGTTTGAGTGAGACTTCTCCCCTGACCTCATGTTGTTCTTAATTTCAAGGATGAAATTTGTTTAAGGGGGGAGGGCTGTAATGTCCCGAGTTTTTCGGACATTTTTTGGATCTGGATCCGTGGGTTTCGGATAACTTTCGGGGGTCTCGGAGCACGTTTCATGGTTTATGCATGTTTTTCCCTAACGAGCCTTCGAAACCCTGTACAGGGTGAACCGTTGTGTTCTCTTACTCTAGGATGGTACCAGTGCATTGAGCGTGTTCTGAGGATCGAGGAAATAATTTTTCTCATTTTTTCATATTTTTTCTATTTTTTAGATTTTCCATAAATAACCCTTTTCTTTTCTTTTTCTTTTTCTTTTCCTTTTCTTCTTCTTTCTCCCCCATGAGTCGGTCGACCGTTGCCCCCTCTTCCCCGTCCAAACTTCGTGGTGCCCTTCATCCTCTGGTGACGGACGGCAGACCAAGGCGGCGGCGTGGTGATGACGGTGGCGGCGAGGTGATCGAGGCGGCGCCATTCTCACAGCGTGGGGTGTGGAGTTTGTGTTCGGCCAAGAATTGGAGATCGGCGGCTATCCGGTGGATTTCGAGCTTCTTTGAGGTAGGGGGATGGAACCTTACCTCCTTTCCCGCTTTCCCCGTAATTTCTAGGCTGTGGGGAGGTCGAGAGGGGCTTGTTTCATGCCGAGAAGGGAAATCGCATGTTTGGGGCTTGAGCGCCAGATCTCACGATTTGTGTGATTTTTGGTTGGTTTTTGGGTCCCATTTAGTGCCAGAGGGGTAGGGGAAGGATTCCCCTTTTGTTTCCCCTTAACCTGGGGGTGAAGGGGGTGTGGCATCGAATTTTTCACGCGAGGCTCGCGAGCCTGGCTCGGCCTGGTATCACGGCGGTTTTAGGAGTCACATTCTTGAGGAACGCGACGCGTCGATAGGTCATGTTCATCGAGGAAGATGAACAGTTCGTCGGACGGGATCGCGCATGCCCGACTTATCATGATGACGGAGATCGCACCCACCGAAGACACCGCGTTGATGACGCGGTGGAGATGGGTAGCGCGTTCATCTGAGCGTGTCTGTGGATTTGGCCCAGATCGCGCCCATTGTGGCCGTCGTGTTTACTAGATCACACCCACAGTGTTGGGCGCATTATATGGATAATACGCCTATCTCTCAGCGTGCGTTCTCCCGTGATCGTGACCGGACCCTTGGGCGCGTTAATGTTGCGCCCCTAGGGAAGATCACGTTACCGTTCCCTTTTGATCCATGTTTCACTCCGGCAGTTTAGCCTTCGGTTAAGCTAGTTTTTGGGTCCTTCGTGGCATATGGCCCGAGGGTCGCCTAGAGCACCTAGTGAGAGCCATAGGCACGTCCAGGGGTCCCGAAGGTGTGGTTACCTTGGTTTACGTGCATGTGTGATCTAAGGGTTGTGTGACCCTATGTGTGCATCCCGGGCTTTCTGATCTCGTTAGCCTTATCACCGAGAGTCGGTGTCGGTGCGGCGGGCTGTCCCCGTACCCCGTAAGTGTGTGGCTGGTGGTTTCCGTGAGTTGAGTCTTACCTTCAGTGACACGTCCACTAGTCGTAGCCTTCTTATGGTATGCGTGTGCTGACCCACCCGGGGGTGGTGGAGCGGCTTACCCGAGAGAGACGGCTGTTAGGCTGGTTACCGTAGGGCCCCTTCGCGCAGCCTGAGTCTGGGCTTTGGGGAAGAACCAGCTAGAGAATCTGACCTAGGGTGCATGGTCTGTGTGTGCACACTTGGTTGGGGGCGTCGGACCCGCGCTGACGAGCGTGACCGCAACTAATCCTTGTTCGTGGTACTTGTTGTGTGTCTCAGTCTCCCCCTGGGGCATCGTAGGGAGACACTGAGGCGTGGTGTAAGACGTTAGGGGACGCATCTGGCTTTGCTTCTAGTGGGTGGTGCTCCTATCTTCTGGCAGGTATGGACTTGTTTTCCCGGTGGTTTGAGGTCGGTTTGTTCGGTACGGTTAGTTGTAGAGAGCTTTTCCGTTTATTTATTATTGCTTGCTGCTACTGCCGTACTCTCGCTAGGTAGCGTCACCTTTCGTGCTTGCTCGTGCTTTGCCGTTTTGTTTCTCTTGTGCGAGGTGGGGGTCCGCGGGATCCCTACTGAGCCTATGAAATGAGGCTCACCCCTGTGTTTTCAGGTGAGGCGGGGTCACCAAGAGGCGTGGTGGAGTTTCAGCGTGGTTCTAATAGCCGGGGTTAGTCGCCAGTTGCCAGAGCCGGGGTATGCCCCGTGTACTTGTACTTTTTCTTTCTATTGACTGTACTTACATTGGACATGTGATACTTTGGACCTTGTAGCTATTTATAGATCATTTATCTTATTTCCTGCATTATTTTTTCTTGATTATTGTGCTATCTCTATAGTTATTTTAGCTTCTCTTGTACCCTCACACCATCCTTTAACCCTTCCGAGTCTTCGGGCTTGTAGGTGGCGGGCCGAGATTTAAGTCGCATCGGTTCCTTTCCGGTACTCGGATCCCGGGTCGTTACACTCGGAGTTTTTTTTTTGGGGGGGGGGGGTTTAATTGGGTACGTATCCACGGAGGGAATTCTGAGATGGCCCCAAAATAAAAGGGTGCGCACGGAAGCGGCAACACCCGGAGATGCACAAGGAAGCGGCAACACCCCGTCTCCCGATTTGGGTATGGAAATCCCGAGGGCTAGCCTACAAGGGACTCCCAAAACCCACAGACTGCCACTGTCTCGATTCTGGGATGCGGACTTAAATTGTTGCCACACTTAGTGGCCATCAATATTCACCCCCTTCAAGAGAGATCACCCGAGGGCCATGCTACGAGGAAGCAAGCCCCGGGGGTCTGAGAATGATCAAAGAGATTCAGAAGAGAGCCAGATATTTTGGAATCGATCGGAGGACAGCTCGAAGGAGCCCAGATAGAGCAGGTTGGAGAAGTCGACTTGGGCTAGCCCAAGTCGACTTTGCCCCAAGCCAGCAATAGATTCTTGCTGTTGGAGACACGGGCAAGTCGACTTGGGGCCTGCCCAAGTCGACTTGCTCCAAGCCAGCAGCAGGCTCCTGCAGTAGGAATCATGAGCAAATCGCATATTTCTCCCTCTTTTAGCACCATGACCATGGGGTTGGTCAAGTCTTAAAAATGGGGTTTTGAGAAGAAAATAAAATCATGGCGAAGCGAAGATGAAGGTCAGTAAATCTCCAGTGGTTGGTAACCCGGAGTCATATCCATTGATGCGGATAAGCCCCGGGCCGGTGGCCATCCAGATAACATCTACATCGCCATGTGAACGACATGCTAAGAACTGAAATGAACGGAGCAAGGAGGATACATTATACATATATATGTATTGGAGAAGATGGAATCATGCTCGTAGCAAAAGAAAATAAGGGGGGGAAGGCCCCGCACTTCATTCCTTCTTAGATAAAGAAGATTACATCGAGGGAGATCGAGCATCATACAACATGAAATGAAAAGAAAAGAAAAGAAAAGAAGAAAATACAAGAGCGATAGCAGGGGCAAGAGCTCTCTGCTCCTATCCCTCACCTCTCCTCTCTCTCTCTTTCTTTCTTGCAAATCACCAAAGGGGAGCCTATCTCTTCAGCCAGGGGGAGATTGAATCAGCCGAAGAAACCTTTTGCTTCACCGTGGTGGGCTTTATATAGGGGGGCCGGAGCCCCTATTTTGGAGGGAAACCTCCAACTTGTTTTTTTTATTTTATCTGCTGCTGCTGCTTCTGCTATAGACGTGGCCGCGGCTCGTTTGCTGCTGCTGCTACTGTCGTGTTGCTGTGGTGTGAGGCTGTAACCGTGTAGCTGCTGCTGCTACTTCTGTAGGGCGCGGCGGGGCATGGGAGGAGCTGCTGGCGGGCGGGGCGGCCTCACCGTCTAGGTGAGCTAGCGCTCGTACCGTTGGCCACGCAAGGGGGGAGGCCGTTCGATGTTGCGTGCGTGAAGGGGGGAAAGGCATTTAATGCCCAGATAGGGGAGAAGGGGAAAAGACACTGGAGGTCAACACCCATGTGTTTTTTTCCTATTTTCTCCTCCCCCTCCCTTTTCTTCTATTGGCACATATGCCCTTTGAGCCCTCTTCCTTTTTGTATTGGGCATGGCCCAATTGAAATTGGCCCATTCATCTTCTCCTTTTTTTCTTTTGTATTGGGCTTGGCCTCTTTTCTTCTTCTTCTCTTTTTTTTGTGTGCCAACAGACCACCACTGCATTCACATATGTATGGGTCTAGACAACATATTAGGAGTCTGCATGATGACATTCGTCATCGCATTGAGATCAACAATGAGCACTATAAGAGTTAACAGATGTGCATCGACGAGCGCGTGAGTTCCATGTGGGCAACTATGTCATGATCAGGGTTAGACCTGAATGGTTTCCTTCGGGAGCCATGAAGAAGCTACATGCCCATGGTGCCGGTCCCTTCAGAGTGCTGAAACATGTTGGGTCCAATGCTTACGTTGTGGACCTACCAGATGACTACGGGATTAGCTCCACATTCAATATGTCAGATTTGGTAGCCTACCAAGACCCAACGGTGATACCTAATGCGCCATTTGGGCCTTCTCCTCCCGTTGAGAGTGACCCCATCCCAGAGTATCCACCTCCAGCCCCACTACAGAGGCAACACGAGCAGATAGAGCACATACTCGATGAGCAGGTGACCACCACAAGGAGTGACGCCTATCAGCGCTATTTAGTGAGATGGAAGGGACGCCCTACGCCCGACGAGACGTGGATCACATGGGCAGAGCTGGAGCAGATCGACCCCGACCTGCTGGAGCGATATCATAACAACCTTGATCCTCACTCGATGGGGTCGAGTTCCTCCCACCCGGGGAGGATTGGTGAGGACACCAGAGGCCTAGATGGACATGAGGCCTCACAAACGAGCCACCGACGACAGACCCGCAGCGCCACACAGGCTTCGTTATGGCTCGGAGATAGCTAGATTCTACTTTCTCTTTTATTTCAGTTGTGTTAGTTTTTGTAGGCCATTTGAGGGCTATCTAAACATTATTATTCTGCCATAGTTATGGGTTTCTTTTTGGCTAGTGGGCTGGGTGCACCCAAGGCCCAACATGGACTTGGGGGTGCCATGTGTTGTGACTCCTCTGGTTTGATGATGATGTGGAAAGAGGGAGAATGATCTGTCTTCTCTGAACATGATTTCAGTTAAGGAGTCATTGTGTTTTGAATGATTGGCAACAGCTTAATTGACTGTGTCGACTTTACTGAATTTACTATTGACTTTGTAGCATTGGTTATTTTGATGAAACCCGAGGTCAGTGTTAGTCAAGTATTCTGCATGGAAGGTCTATGTTAGTATAGAATAGTTCATGCATTAGGTCTGAGTCAGTATACGTATAGTCGACGCTAGCTACGTTCCAAGCATATCAAGGTCTGTGCTACCTTGAGTTTGTCTGCACCAAGGTCGGTGCTAGCTGCGCTATGTGCTATACAGGTCGGTGCTAGCTGCGCTACATGTTTACCCAAGGTCGGTGCTAGCTGCGCTACATGTTTACCCAAGGTCGATGCTAGTTGTTCCTTAGGCATGACTTAGGTCGATGCTAGTTGTTCCTTAAGCACACTAGGGTCGATGCTAGTTTTATAATGTCGGTGCATGTTTTCCTCCCTCACATAAAGTCTGTGCACATAAGTCTCCAGGGTCGGTGCACATTTGCCCTATGCATGTTATCAGGTCTGTGCATGTTTAGAGTCTATGCACAACATAGGTCTATGCATGTGGACTTTCTGCCATGTGAAGTCCGTGCACATTTGCTAGCGATAGCAGTTGAGGTCCGTGCACATTTCACATATGCACAATGAAGTCTGTGCATGTTTGCATGGGACTAAATGAAGTCTGTGCACACACTGTAGCAAGTCTATGCACATCTTGCATATAGCCATATAACGTCTGTGCACGTTTTGCATTATGTTGACTGAGGTCGATGTTAGCACATATGTCCTTTGCATTAGACTCTGCGTTACCTTACACTGCTCTATGCATAAGGTCTGTGTTAGTGGACCATGTCTTGAGTACTAGGTCAATGCTAGGTAGCTATGGCTTAGGCAAATGTCTGTGCTAGCTCTTGCATTACTCACTATGGGTCGATGTTAGATCAGAGTTAATGATGATTTCACATTCATAATTACAGAATCTTCAGCACGTTATATCTATTATGATCTGAACTTCAATATCATATTTCTGCATAAAAAATCAATGCATGTGTATATGGTGGTTTAATTGGTTCACTTGTGCTCATGAATTCTGAAGCATTTAGTCAGCACAATTTATCAAACACTTAACACTCTATCTATGCTATTGCCAGGACAGCCATATGGTTGAGCATCTACTGAGCAACATGCAACTCATCTCACGTGGAGCTTAAGTACCAAGTGATCAGCACGTGATTGCAGGCAGGCTGATACCAGGCGATCCTGCCACGTGTAAAGCAGTGGCACTGTGATGCTAACACATGGATAAGTCAGAACCAGATCTGGCTTGAAATTTGGGCGGGAATTGTGGCGACCACACGCCCATCTCCTGGAGTCTATAAAAGGAGGGCCGATCGCCCAGTTTAGATATAAAGAGTGGAAGAAAAAGCTGAACAGGTACAAGAAGAAGAGTGAGCATCCAAAGAGCTGAAATTCAGAAGAGTGTAGAGAAGAGACTCGGGTGAGGCTGATCATTTGAAGGAGAAAGCATAGAGTTGAGGAAGAACAGTGTGTTGGTGCTCAGTCAAGTGAGTGAGTCATCCGTTCCTGGTTCTTGGTTCAAAACAAGAACCAGTCTGCTCTATTAGAGCTACATTCGCTCAATTCAGAGCTACATTTTCTTGTTCTTTTAGCTTCTTTTATTTGTTTTACAAACCTCTGTTTACTGAAGCTGTTTGTCAGCAGATTGTAGAAGCTGTGAGTCAGCAGTTGGCTAAGCTGTATTGCTCAGCGGCAGAGGAAGATTCCTCTGTATAGCTTAAGCTGTAATGCTCAGCAGTTGTAGGAAACTTGTTCCCCGAAGCTGTGGATCAGCTGTCGCAAGCTATGTCGCGCAGCAGTTTGGCAAGCTGTAATGCCCATGAAGTGAAGCCTTAGGGGTGGACATATATCTCCGGAGGAGATCGAACCACCTAAAATCTATGTGTCTGTGGTTGCTAGTGTTAGTGTGTTTGCTGCATTTTTCTCTGTTGAACTATCTGAATTAATTGCTAGATTTCTTGTTCATTTGTGAGCTAAAAGAAGGTATATAAAAGGATTCCCCACAAAGGGTAGGTCACGCCTACCTGGAAGGTGAATTTCTTGTGTGTGGAGTCTCCTAGAGTCGAACCTCCGCCAGGTACCTCTTCCAAGTTCATTGATGTGCAATAGATCAATTGGCAATTAATTCACTCACTATATCTACTGACATTTTTACACACTGATATTGATCTATGAGTTGATTGTTATGTGATCACTTTGGCTATTGTGATTAAGTAATTTTGAATTCCGCATATATCATTTAATTTTGTCAATTTTACGGGGAAAGATCTATTCACCCCCCTCTAGATCTACTTTACATTTGGTATCAGAGCGTAACTCTTCTGTTGGGACTAACATCCTTAAGAGGTAGTCATTATGGATCCTAGAGGGTTAACAGCCGAAGGTCATTCAACAAGGAAGCCGCCCTAATTTGACTGTTCTAATTATTCCTATTGGAAGAACCGTATGCAGGTATTTTTAAGAGCTAAGGATTATGAAATCTAGAAGGTCGTCAACAAAGGTCCCTTCAATCTATCTGAGAACGAGGAATTATGGACACGAGAAGAGATCTGAAAGTCAACACTTAACTGGAGTGCTATCAACGCCATTCAGTGTGCTCTACATCCCACAGAATTTTCTAGGATCTCATCTTGCGCTACAACGAAAGAGATGTGGGATAAACTATAAGTGATTTATGAGGGAACTTCACAAGTGAGAGAGACCAAGGCAAACATGATGGTCTCAGAGTATGAGGCCTTCAAAATGAAGCAGAATGAGAATATTACTAAAATGTATGCTCATCTTATGGTCATCACCAACAGCCTTAGAAGCTTGGGTAAGAATTATAGTGATTATGAGTTGGTGAGGAAAATTCTGCTCTCTCTGACTCCTATATGGCATACCAAGGCTATTGTGATTGAGGAGTCTAGGAATTTAGCTTCTACAACAGTGGATGAGCTGATAGGTTCTCTCATGGCATATGAAATGAATCTCCCTCGATCATATGAGTTAGAGAAGAAGAAGAAACCTATTGCATTGAAGGCAACATCTAGTAGCATGGGGTCATCCAGTGAAAGTAGCTCTTTTGGAACAGAAATTGAAAATGATCAGTTTGCTATGATGACCCGTCAGTTTAAAAGATTCTTGAGAAAAAAAGGAAGACAATTCAGAAGAAAAAATTCGGCTAGCAGGAGACATTCAAGGTATAAATCTAATTCTGCCAAAAAGAATGATACTAATGTTTGTTATCAGTGCAGGAGATCTGGCCACCTGAAGGCAGATTGTCCAGAGCTTCAAAAAGAAAAGTCAAAGATGAAGAACAATAACAGAAAGGCTATGATTAGTACTTAAGAGTGACGAGGATGAGGGCAGTCACAGCTGCACCTCTGAAAGTGAAGAGGAAAGAAGCCAAATCTGTCTAATGACCAAGAATAGTGAAAGTGATGAAGATGATCAAGTAACCTCTCCCTTTGAGAATTATACTAATTCTGATTGGGAGGATGCATATGCTAAACTTCTTGATAAATTTGATGATGTTAAAAAGGAGAATAGGCATTTAAAAAGGAATGTTAATTCTATTATAAATGATACCACATTGTCTGATAAAATTGCCTATCTTCAAATTGAAAATGATGTTTTAAGGAAATCTTGTGCTGAATATGATGAAATAAAAATTGCTTTGATTGATGCTAGAAAAGAAAACGAAATACTAGAAAATGTTGTTGATGATCTGAAGCTTAGATTGCAGAATTTTGAAAAGGAAATGAAAATTGTGAACGAAGAATATGATGATGTGTTGGGAGTAAACACTGAGTTGAAAACGAATGTAAAGAATCTAGAAAAACAAAGTAAGGACAAACAACAAACTCTTGAGAACATGACCCAAGGGACTGAAAATCTGAATGCTCTCTTGGAGACTAAGGTGAATTTTAGAAAAGAGGGGCTAGGCTTTACTCCAACTGCTAAAAAGAGTTTTGAAATCAAGACTGTCTCATTTGTGGCAGAAAAGGGAAAAGGACCTCTCATTAAAATGAGCAGTGGAAATACTCCAGAAAAGTCTGCTAATTTCAAAATGCCCAGTGCCAAGGACAAGTGCAAACAGAAAATTAATGTGTCTAGTCATGTGAGTACACACTGCCCCACACCTCAGGGCAGATTTCAGGTTAGGGTTCAATCTTCACATACACCAAAAGTCCAGACTAGGTTCACCAAGTCTCCATAGAAAAATCAGAAAAAGACCCAATCTATGCCCATGCACACTTCAGGTGGGCCTAAGGTGTTCAGGAGACAAGACTCAAACAGGGGTACGTAACTCAGGTCAATTTTACTATTCCAGAGCTCCAACTTACACTCCATACCAATTCACACATTCTCATCAATTTAGTAGGTCTGGCAGGGATAGAACTAGTTTAAGGTCAACACATCATTCACACCCTAGTCAGAATTTCAGACCTCATGATGGGAAGTGCTTCGGGCAAGTAAAGTATAGAAATCCAAGAAACCACAGCTACTATGCTCAGCCTAGGACCACCACTCGCTACACTACACTAAATGCTCACTGGCCTAGGCACTGGCACATGAAGTCCCGAGATTAAATGGCACCCAAGAGGGGGGGTGAATTGGGTGATAAAAAAATCTTTGCCGAAATAAAAATAATTTTATTATTACGTGAGGAGACAGGAAAACAAGATCAGGAAAAACTAGATTTATCAAAACAACACTGCAATAACCCTTGGTACTAGGCGTAGACAACAAATCCATAGATTCACTCACGCAAGCTGTTATCTTTCTGGCGAGAGTAACCTTGTCAGTCCGAATCCAGCTTTTGATATACCGAAGGATTTATGAGAAAGGGGGGACAAAAATTCTAGATCTAACGGTTTCAAAATAACTGGATCCACAAGGGTGCACAGAAAGGGGATAGGAGATAAGGAGCAAACCACAATGAGACATCAATTTTAAGGTGGTTCGGATGCCACAACAGCAACCTACGTCCACCCCTCACCGACAGTGACAATCCACACACTATCTTGTAAAGTGTTACAAGATCAGACGCACACACACACACACACAGGGAAAGAGAGCTTCCGCGAAGGTGCAAGAACACCTTAACACACACACAACTACAACGGATTGAACACACAAACACACACACACGGATCTAGGAAGATCCACACACACTGAAAAGTTTAATGATTACAAGAACCATAAATAAAGCTAAGAGAAAATATGAATTTAGAACACAAGAGAAGAATCTTGATTTGCTCCCCCTTAGTGGATGAAGAATGCTTTGGATGCAGCTTGATCTCTTAGATTGATCTTCACTTGAATGGATGAAGAAGGATGAAGAACTCCTCTCGGATCACTGTTCACGTCTACAGTCTAGCTTCCTTCTCTTCCTCTTTGATAGCCTCTTTGATCCACCTTGAGCATTAGGGTTTTCTTAACCCTCTTGTATAAGTTTTATAGGCTTTGAATGGTCCATGGGCTCCCCCAGACCAGATCCACAATTTCTGGAGGGTTTGAGTGCTTAGGGATTAAACAATACCAAGTGGAAGGGCTTCCCTCGAAGTGACAAAAAGTCAACAATATTGGGCAGCTCGGGGCTGGCGGTCGACCTACAGGGGCTGGCGGTCGACCGCCACTGAAAAACCTGCAGGAGGCCGGTCCCTGGGAAATCCGGTCAACCGGGATTGAGGGGCGGTCGACCGCCACTGAGACAGCCTGTAGAAAATTCCATTCTGTTATTCTAGGTCGACCGGGGTGATGCTGGAGGTCGACCGGACTGTCAAAAACCTAAAAATGAAGAGTTTAGCCCAGAAAAGTGTATCCATATGATCGAGGCATGAATTGAACGATTGGTTAAAAGTTATTTCAAGTTCATTCAAGTTCTTAGAAAACAATTTGGAATGATAAAACCTTAAGCAAAAACATGAAGAGTTCCGACCTTGAAAGCTTATGAAAAACACTTAGGTTATTAGTTCCAAGCATGTGAGCAACCATATGTCCTTGGTTTTGTTATCATCAAAAACACCGAGATATATATACAACAATCTCCCCCTTTTTGATGATGACAAAACTCTAGGGCATTCAAACCAAAGTTCAAGTTTTGAGGAAATTCAATTTGGACGTAGTGCTAGAAAGGTCAACATGCTAGTCCGTTCAACACAAAGTAGCATATACCACCCAACCACTTATTTTCCAGCAAGAATATGAAATGAGACACAAATGCCAACCATCTGAGTTCAAACACCAGTACTTTCAATTCATCATTTCATTACAAGGTACATTAGTGCGAGAGTGAATGCACGACTCTAATACCAAAGACTAAGCAAAAGACTAACACTACGACAGCCCTCGCATGTGACATGCAAGCAAGCAAACACAACCACACAACGACATACATAAGTAGATAAATCTGCCCTACTACTTCTCCCCGTTTGTCAACAGCAAAAAGGGGTAGGATAGACGAAGGAGGGACTCAAGCAACGCTGGACCAAAAGAGAACAAGCTAGAGGTGAAAGCAAAACAAGTCCTCATGTGGCATCTTCAGGAGGTGGCTGATCGGCGGGAGGTGTAGGTGGAAGGCCAAGGTGCCGACGAATGTCGCCAAGATGGTGTGCATGAGTATGAAGAAGATCAAGAATATGACCAATGGATTCATCACGAGCCATATCCTGGCGCCGCATGCCAAGAAGGGAGAGGTGCATGAAGCTAAAGGATCGGCCAGACTCAGCTAAATCCTCTCGGAAGGAAGTCATGTGGGTGGTGAGAGTGGCCATCTGAGTAGAGAGAGAGAGTCCAAGGCAGTAGAGAAGGTATCCATGCACCCGATATGGTGTCAAATGCAGTGCCTATGGTGTCCCTAAGGGTAGAGAGACGATCCCCAAGGGTATCCACACGAGTCTCCAAGCCAGTAAGCCGCCCGTCAAGAGCCTCGTAGTCCACTGAAGGGCGCTGTCTGGCCCCCTGAGTGGAAGATTCCTCATGGTGAAACTGAGGTGGAGGAGGCATCTCAAAATCCTGGTGATAAGGAGATGGTGGGGGAGGCTGCTCCTCAGCTGGAACTGGAGGGGGGATATCCCCTTCGCCTTGCTGCTGTGCTGGTCCTTCTTCTTCCTCACTAATTTCATCTTCCCCATAAACTGGAATGTCCCGTACAAGCTCGCCGTCGGGACCAAAGTAGTAGCCAAAATCTGTGAAAATTTTATGCTTGTTGTATACATCATCCTGCCTAACATATATGAACTGCTCATTTGCCACATTAATCCCAGCATAAATGAAGACACCGGTCAAAGAGGGCAAGCATATGGAAGAGAGCGCCGGAGGTAGGTACGACAGGTGCTAATCAGATCTATCATGAGCCGACCCATATTGATTTGAATTCCATTCATGACATGATAGAACATGAATCTCTGAACTTCTGTAACCTCATCCCGACCACCCACTTTGGGATAAATCAATGATGTAAACATGTGGTGCAGGACCCGTTGCAGTGGAGGAAAATGATTGGCATTCAGCTTGATCAAATTGCTCACACCGTGCACATACTCACAGTTGGTCATAACAGAAAATGTTGCTGGAACTTCACCAAAACCATATGCCCTATCTTCACCCATGGCGGATACTCCTAGGGCCTGCTGAAATAACTCCGGAGTGATATGAAGCTCCACACCCTCAACCGTGGTATATAACTGTTCATTCCTCACAACTAAATACCCATAGAACTGCTGCACCAACCGAGGATAATATCTATTATATCGGGTAACAAAATCCATCCAACCTTCCTGAACCTTAAAAAGAGCGCACACATCCGGGAGGAGCTCATTCACCTCATTGAAGTCGACCAAGCGAGGGTCGATAATGGGACGTGGAGGTAAAGGTGCTCGAGGCAGAGAGGAGATGGCTGAGGTGGAGGAGCCGGGGCCTCTGGCCATTGACGGCTAGCTTGCCCTTGGGCAGAACGCCGAGAACTCGTCTGAGCGGCATCCCGACCTTGAAAGACCCACCAGAAAACCCTTGAACAATCGATCTCAACCCCGGGAACGTGGATGGAGCACAGGGGCACTGCTAGAGCTTGGATCGACCTTTCCACAGTATGGAAGTAGAGATGGATCTCCAGAGACGCACGAACGATCGTATGGAGGATGTCCCGAAGAGACGACGGGACGACCGAGTCGTGTGCGGGTGGAGGAAGAGAGGGTTGTGGGGGCTTGGGTGGTGGAGATAGGGAGTGCTAGGGTTAGGGCAAGGTGGTGGAGAGTGAATGGAAGTGAAAGATAGAGAGAAAGAGAGAGAAAGGACCCATATAAGAGGGGTCGGTTGACCCTTAAGTCGGGCCGGTCCGCCGCCGGCGGTCGACCGGCGCGGGCCTGGCGGTCAGCCGCCAGGACCAAAATCCCCAATTTTTGAATTTTCCTTTTCCTTTTTTTTGATTCTTTCCTTTTTCTTTCCCTTTTTTTGTTTTTTTATTTTTTTATTTGGGGGATAGGCAATAGACTGCCTGAGTGGGGCCATCAACATGACATGGGAGGTTTATGGAGATGAAGATGTATATAAGAGAAAAGGTTCTGATTTGCCCTAGTTAGTACCTTTAGTACCAGCAACATTGAGTCCACAGATGTTTGTAATTAAGGAATATTTGGCCATAGAAGTATTATTCAAGAAGGGCTGAATATAAGTAGTTACATCCAAGCATACAAGGTGAGTAAAAACACATAAAAAAAAGAAACAATATGCATGTTTTCTACCCTTGATGCACATGATTTTTCTACAAATGCAACCCTATACCTCAAATGAAAACCTATGCATGTATGTTCTCACCATTGCACATCCCAAGTTCTCTTCTTATCTTATTAAATTGATCCTGGTTCAAGGGTTTGGTGAAAATATCGGCTAGCTGATTGTGTGTGTCAATGAAGTTCAATTCAAAGACCCCTTTTCCTACATGATCTCTCAGGAAGTGATGACGAATATCTATATGCTTGGTCCTGGAGTGTTGAACAGAATTTTTAGACAGATTGATTGCACTAGTATTATCACACAAAATTGGCACACATGACATTTCAATATCTAAATCAAGCAGTTGATTTTTGATCCAAAGTACTTGGGCTCCACAACTTCCGGCGGCTACATATTCAGCCTCGGCCGTTGAGAGAGCTACTGAATGTTATTTCTTGGAGGACCATGAGACTAGGAACCCACCAAGAAACTGACAATACCCACTTTTACTTTTACGATCTACAATGCACCCAGCATAATCCGCATCGGTATAAGCAATCAAATCAAAGGAACTATCGATAGGAAACCACAGGCCAAAGTCAACTGAGCCAATGAGATATCTAAAGATGCGTTTAACAGCTGATAAATGGGATTCTTTGGGGCATGACTGAAAACGGGCACAAAGGCATACACTGAATTGGATGTCTGGGTGACATGCTATAAGGTATAATAGTGATCCGATCATACCTCGAAACAGTGTGGAATCTACTGTTTTACCATTTTCATCCTTATCCAGCTTTGTGGTGGTGGCCATGGGAGTTGATATAGGTTTTGCTTCTGCCATCCCGTATTTCTTCAACAATTCCATTGTGTATTTTGCTTGACTTATGAAAATGCCCTCAGAAGTTTACTTCACCTGCAATCCAAGAAAGAAAGTCAGCTCCCCCATTAAGCTCATCTCGAATTCTCCTTGCATAATCTTTGTAAACTCATCGCATAAGGCATTGTTAGTAGCTCCAAAAATAATGTCATCCACATAGACTTGAACTACTAAAATATCCTTACCTGATTTTCTTGTGAAAAGTGTTTGATCAACCTTACCTCTCTTGAACCCATTTTCAACCAGAAATGAGGTAAGCCTTTCGTACCATGCCCTTGGTGCTTGTTTTAGTCCGTACAAGGCCTTTTGGAGCTTGTACACATGTCGTGGATGTTTGGAATCTTCAAAACCTGGAGGATGCTCTACAAACACATCCTCCTTGATATAACCGTTGAGTAATGCAGATTTAACATCCATTTGAAATAATTTAAAGTTCAAGGAGCAAGCAAAGGACAGTAGGATTCGGACTACTTCAAGTCTGGCAACAAGTGCAAAAGACTCATCAAAATCAATTCCCATCTCCTGGCTATACCCTTTGGCTACGAGCCGGGCCTTATTCCTAACAACCAATCCTACATCATTCAACTTGTTTCTGAAAACCCAACGGGTTCCAATAGTGGGATGGTTCTTAGGACGCGGTACGAGAGTCCACACCTTGTTTCTTTCAAACTGGTGCAGCTCTTCATGCATAGCCTGAATCCAGGATTCATTTTGAAGAGCTTCAAGAATGTCCTTGGGTTCTTCTTGTGACAGCAAGGCCATCAAGTCTTCCTCTTCTACTAGCCTTAGAGAGGACCTAGTTCTTACCCCATCCTCTAGATTGCCTATGATGTTCACAGCTGGATGATCCTTTAAAAATGTGGAAGAGCTGGGTAGGTCAGGATGCTGCACTTGTGGTTCTTGTAGTGTCTCGAGTGTAGGATCTTCATCTTTTTCACTATTGCTTGAGGTTGCTTTCAATGGTTCATCCTTAGCCTTGACACTCATTGAGTTCTTAGGATCTTCATCTGCATCCAAGGTAGAAGAAGTTTGGTCTGTCAGTTTTGATTCGGATTCGTCAAAGATGACATGGGGACTTTCTTCAACAACCAAAGTCCTTTTATTAAATAAACGGTAAGCTCTAGAATTGAGTGCATAACCTAGGAAGATTCCTTTATCACTCCTTTCATCAAACTTACCCAGGTTGGACTTACCATTGTCCAAAATATAGCAAGGGCATCCAAAAGGTTTAAGATAAGAGATGTTTGGTTTCTTACCCTTGTAGAGCTCATATGAAGTTTTCATCAGAATGGGCCTTACCATTGCCATGTTGATGATGTAGCAAGTTGTACTCACCGCCTCAACCCAAAAATACTTAGGTAGGGAATTCTCACTTAGCATGATCTGGGCCATGTCTATTATGTTCTGTTCTTCCTTTCCACTACTCCATTTTGCTGGGGCATCCTTGGTGATGAAAAATTATGTGTGTACCCCTGCTCTTCACAGAAAATGCTGAATTCATGATTTTCAAATTCACCACCATGATCACTCTGGATGGTGGTGATGAGGTAACCTTTTTCATTTTAGATTTTTCTGCAAAACACTTGAAACTCCATCAGGGCATCACTTTTATTAGCTCAAAATAACACCTATGTGAATCTGGAAAAGTCATCAACAATCACAAAGCCATATGATTTTCCACCTAGGCTAGATGTTCTAGTAGGGCCAAAAAGATCAAGATGCAACAGTTCCAAAGGCCTAGCAGATGAAACAATGTTTTTGTTTTTGAAGGAAATTCGTGTTTGCTTGCCTTTTGTACAAGCTTCACAGATCCTATCACTTTCAAATTTCAATTTTGGCAGTCCATTCACCAAGTCATGTCTAGACAGCTTAGAGATTACTCCAAAACTAGCATGACCTAATCTTCGGTGCCATAACCATGCATTTTCATGATTGTTCGCAACCAAGCAGAGATCATCACACGAAACATTATCAATATCAACCGTATAGACATTGTTATTCCTTTTTCCAAGAAATTTGATCTCATTTGTGTTTTTATTCAAGACAATGCAGTGAGTTTCATCAAAAACAACTTTGAAACCCTTATCGCACAATTGACTTATGCTTAGCAAATTATGATTCAGACCTTTCACCAAAAGCACATCTTCAATAAGAATTTCAGAATTCTTACCAATGTTGCCAATCCCAATGATTTTACCTTTGTCTTGACCTCCAAAGACAACTGAACCTCCATCCTTGTCTTGCAGTGTAGAGAACACTTCCTTGTCCCCTGTCATATGCCTTGAACAGCCGCTATCCATGTACCATTTGCTCCCCCTGGCTTCAAGATATATCTGCAAGAAGAAAAATTCTCATGCAATTGTTTTTGGTACCCAAGCTAGTTTGGGTCCGTAGGAGTTAGTCCAATTCTTGGTATATCTCTTCTTGGTCCAAAAGGTATGATTTCTTGGTGGGTTTTGTCTAAACCAGCAATTCATAATAACATGGCCAAATCTACCACAATGATAACAATTAACAGGTGCAAACTTTCTTTGAAACTGTCGTGGTTTGAGTTGAACATGTTTTGGTTCAGCTTTGGAACATGAAGCATGGTTTTTATCTTCCACATGAACAAGGGATGTGGTGATCTTATGCTCAAACGATTTATTATTTTGGGGGGTGTATCCAAGACCTTCCTTTTGAAAATTGATTTTAATTCCCAACAAGTTATCTAGATTTTGCTTGCCCTTAACAAATCTTGACAATGTAGACTGGAGATCAACCACTTCTTTTTCTAGAGTCACAATCTTTTCTTCAAGTTCTGAGTTTGTAGATTTCGGAATTCGTTCTTCAATTTTGATCTTTTCACATGCTTTCTCCATTTCAACTACTTTGCAAGATAATTCCCCTTTGGTTTTATCACAGTCTAAAATTGTTTGTAATATATTTTCTTTTTCTTCCGTAGCCTCAAACCATCCTTGTTCCAGTTTCTCAAATTTGACAAAGATGTCTTCATGTGACAAGTCATCAAGTTTCTTTTTGAGAGTTTTATTTTCAGATCTGATTTTCTTGTATTTCATGTACAGCTTGTCATATTCAGATTTCCATTGTTCATTGGAGATGAAATCAGGGTCAGAGTTTACCTCCGTAGATTCATCTTCATGTGCCATGAGGCACAAGCTTTCAACGAGTTCTTGGATTTCTTCATCAGATGGTTCATCTTCTTCGTCACTCCAAGTGGCGACCATGGCTTTGGGTTTCTTGAAGTTCTCCTTCTTGAATTTCTTTTTCAGATCCGGACATTCACCTCTCATGTGTCCAGGCTTCTTGCATTCGTAGCATATGATGCTACTTGGCTTGCTTGATTCGCCTTTGATTTGTGTGGGCCTTCTTTGCCCCTTTCTGAAGTTTCGCTGAAAGTTTCTCTTCTTCCTTAGAAATTTCCTCACTTGGCGAGTTATCATAGCCAATTCTTCCTCTTCATTGCTTCCGTCACTTGATTCACCTTCTTGAAATTCATCATCGGAGTGATGAGCTTTCAATCCAATGACCTTCTTCTTCTTGATGTCTTCATCAACTGTCCTCTTTATATTTATCTCATAGGTCATGAGTGACCCTATGAGTTCGTCCAAGGTGAGAGTTGACAGGTTCTTTAAGTCTTCAATTACTATGGCCTTTGTGTGCCAAGCCGACAGTAGGGACCTTAACACCTTCCTCACAAGGTCGGAATTTGAGTATTCCTTCCCGAGACTTTTGAGACAATTTGTGATCTCTGTTAACCTTGCAAACATCTCGGAGATGGTTTCTTCAGGTTTCATCTTAAATAGCTCATAGTCAGTGACTAGGAGATTTGCCTTGGTTTCTTTGACCTCTGAATTTCCCTCGTATATGAGTCGCAGCTTATCCTACATTTCTTTGGCTGAGCTGCACATAGAAACACGAGAGAATTCATTAAAGTGTATCACACATTGCATAATATTCATGGCAGTGAAATTAGCAGTGCATTTCTTAATTTCCTCGGGTGTCCATTTTTCTTCATCAGCCCCGAGTTTATGAGGGCCCTTGTCCACAACTCTCCAAACTTCATACTCTTGAGCCCTCAGAAACACATGCATTCTATTTTTCCAGTACGAGTAGTTTGAACCGTCAAAGAAGGGAGGACGGTTGATGGAGTGACCCTCGGGTATCATACCCTTGTTTGCCATTTAATCGGATCTTACTCTAGATCGTTGGATCTGTGAAGGAAAGAGCCTTAGCTCTGATACCAATTGAAGTGCCGAGATTAAATGGCACCCAAGAGGGGGGGTGAATTGGGTGATAAAAAAATCTTTGCCGAAATAAAAATAATTTTATTATTACGTGAGGAGACAGGAAAACAAGATCAGGAAAAACTAGATTTATCAAAACAACACTACAAGAACCCTTGGTACTAGGCGTAGACAACAAATCTGTAGATTCACTCACGCAAGCTGTTATCTTTATGGCGAGAGTAACCTTGTCAGTCCGAATCTAGCTTTTGATATACCGAAGGATTTATGAGAAAGCGGGGACAAAAATTCTAGATCTAACGGTTTCAAAATAACTGGATCACAAGGGTGCACAGAAAGGGGATAGGAGATAAGGAGCAAACCACAATGAGACAATAATTTTAAGGTGGTTCGGATGCCACAACAGCAACCTACGTCCACCCCTCACCGACAGTGAGGATCCACACACTATCTTGTAAAGTGTTACAAGATCAGACGCACACACACACACAGGGAAAGAGAGCTTCCGCGAAGGTGCAAGAACACCTTAAAACACACACAACTACAACGGATTGAACACACAAACACACACACACGGATCTAGGAAGATCCACACACACTGAAAAGTTTAATGATTACAAGAACGACAAATGAAGCTCAAGAGAAAATATGAATTTAGAACACAAGAGAAGAATCTTGATTTGCTCCCCCTTAGTGGATGAAAAATGCTTTGGATGCAGCTTGATCTCTTAGATTAATCTTCACTTGAATGGATGAAGAAGGATGAAGAACTCCTCTCGGATCACTGTTCACGTCTACAGTCCTAGCTTCCTTCTCTTCCTCTTTGATAGCCTCTTTGATCCACCTTGAGCATTAAGATTTTCTTAACCCTCTTGTATAAGTTTTATAGGCTTTGAATGGTCCATGGGCTCCCCCAGACCAGATCCATAATTTCTGAGGGTTTGAGTGCTTAGGAATTAAATAATACCAAGTGGAAGGGCTTCCCTCGAAGTGACAAAAAGTCAACAATATTGGGCAGCTCGGGGCTGGCGGTCGACCTGCAGGGGCTGGCGGTCGACCGCCACTGAAAAACCTGCAGGAGGTCGGTCCCTGGGAAATCCGGTCGACCGGGATTGAGGGGCGGTCGACCGCCACTGAGACAGCCTGTAGAAAATTCCATTCTGTTATTCCAGGTCGACCGGGGTGATGCTGGAGGTCGACCGGACTGTCAAAAACTTGAAAAATGAAGAGTTTAGCCCAGAAAAGTGTATCCATATGATCGAGGCATGAATTGAACGATTGGTTAAAAGTTATTTCAAGTTCATTCAAGTTCTTAGAAAACAATTTGGAATGCTAAAACCTTAAGTAAAAACATGAAGAGTTCCGACCTTGAAAGCTTATGAAAAACACTTAGGTTATTAGTTCCAAGCATGTGAGCAACCATATGTCATTGGTTTTGTTATCATCAAAAACACCGAGATATATATACAACGGCACAAACATGCTCAATCTGCTAATAATAATGGTGTCAGGACACAGAACAGAACATGAAAGATTCAAGCTGTTAATGTTGAAAAGAAGAATAACAACAAGAAGAAAATAAACAAATCCACCAAACAAACAATTCCCAAACAGATGTGGATTCCAAAGCATTTGTTGTCATGTTTGAATGATGTTACTTCTGTTCTGGAGCCCAAATGTTTTTAGGTTCCAAACTCTTCTGCTTAATTGTCATTGCAGGTATGCCTGGCAGCCAAGCACAATATGTGGTACTTGGACAGTGGCTGCTCCAGGCACATGACTGGGGACAACGTAAAATTTTGTATGTTGGTCGAAAAGAGTGCAGGACAGGTCACCTTTGGAGGTAATACTAAAGGAAAAATCATTGGGTCTGGTAAGGTAGGTAAGTGCACTACCTGTTGTATTGATGAAGTATTGCTGGTTGAAGGACTTGCTTATAATCTGCTTAGCATTAGCCAGCTTTGTGATAAAGGTCATAGAGTAGTCTTTGATTCTCATGGCTGTAACATTTATGAACCTAACTCTGATATTGTTAAGTTTTTTGGTAAGCGAGTGAATAATATCTACTTGGTAGATTTAGATGACATTGCACATTCCAATCTATGCCTCACAACAAATAAAGATGACTTGACCTATCTATGGCATCGTAGACTAGGTCATGCCAGTTACACTGTTCTTCATAAATTGAATAAACACTGCATGGTTAGAGGACTCCCTAAAATCTCTTTTAAAAATGAAAATAAAATATGTGATGCATGCACCCAGTCCAAGCAAACTAGGAAGTCATTCAAATCCCGAACTGAGAACCTGTCTTCTAGACCTTATGAGCTTATTCATATGGATCTTTTTGGACCTACAAGATCAGTCAGCTTATCAGGAAGAAGATATAGATTTGTACTTATTGATGACTTTTCTAGATTTACTTGGGTGTTTTTCCTCACACACAAAAATGATGCTTTTACTGAATTTCAGGAGTTCTATCTGAAAATTAGACAGGAAAATGTCAATTCTATTCTGAATATTTTGTCTGATCATGGTGGTGAGTTTGAAAACTCACAGTTTGAAATCTTTTGTAGGGAAAATGGTATTACTCATAGGTTCTGCTTACCTAGGACACCCGAGCAAAATGGAGTAGTGAAGAGGAGGAACCGAACCCTTGTGGAGATGGCTCAGACCATGTTAGTAGAAGGTAACCTACCTAGGAAATTCTGGGCTGAAGTAGTTAACACTACATGTCACATTGTTAACAGAGCTCTGGTAAGGCCATTTTCCCAGAAAACTCCTTATGAAATTCTTAAGGGTAAGAAATCTTCACTAGCTTATTTCAAGGTTTTCGGATGTAAATATTTTGTGCATGTTATTACTAAAAGAGATCTTGACAAATTTGAACCTAAAAGTGATCCTGGAATATTTCTAGGATATTCAAAAAAATCCAGAGCCTATAGGGTATATAATTTAAACTCTAAGACAGTAGAAGAATCTCCACATGTGGTCTTTGATGAAACTATGACTAAATCCGATAATGGTTTGTGCATGGAAAGGAATAATGGTGAAATTCTGAAAGATGAGGATCCTGAAGATCAATCTGAAGAAAATAATGCAGAGCAATCTGATGCTCAGGAGGAGGTAATAGAGAACCAAGGTAATCAAATTATCAATGTCAGATTTCATAGAGATCATCCCATAGATAATATAATTGGTAATTTGCATGACCCTCCTAGGACCAGATCACACTTTAGAGCTGAAAATGAATTAAATTCTTTTGCACTGATTTTTCAAATAGAACCCAAAGATATTGACAGTGCTCTTAGAGATGTGCATTGGATCAATGCCATGCATGAGGAGCTGAATCAGTTTGAAAGGAACAAGGTATGGGACCTAGTTCCTCTACCTGACCGTGGCATTATCATAGGCACAAAGTGGGTTTTTAGGAATAAAATAGATGAGCAGGGTAATATTGTTAGAAATAAGGCCAGACTGGTAGCTCAGGGTTATAACCAAGAATATGATATTGATTTTGAGGAATCTTATGCCCCTGTAGCTAGGTTAGAGGCCATCAGAATACTTTTAGCCTATGCATGCTCATTAGGAATAACATTGCAGCAGATGGATGTAAAATCTACTTTTCTAAATGGAGAAATAAAAGAGGATGTGTTTGTTAGGCAGCCTCCTGGTTTTGAATGTATTGATTATCCTAACCATGCTTATAAATTGAATAAAGCTCTCTATGGATTGAACAAGCTCCTAGAGCTTGGTATGACAGTCTTAGTAAGTTTCTCACTGAAAAGGAGTTCACAAGAGGTGAGGTTGACCAAACCTTATTTACTAAGGTATGCAATCCTGACATCATCATTGTGCAAATCTATGTAGATGATATTGTCTTTCGCTCAACTAACCCAACTTTATGTGAGGAATTTGCTAATTTAATGACACAAGAATTTGAGATGAGTTCAATGGGTGAGCTAAAACCGTTTCTTGGACTGCAGGTAACTCAGACTAAGGAAGGTACATTCATAGCTCAGTCCAAGTACATCAAAAACCTGTTGAAGAAATTCAACTTGGAAAATTTGAAGGAAATTTCAGCATCCATGGGTACATCAATTAATCTTGATGATGACCTAAAAGGTAAATATGTAGATCCCAAATTATACAGAGGTATGATTGGATCCCTTCTTTACCTCATTGCTTCTAGGCCTGATATCCAGTTTTCTGTGTGTTTATGTGCTAGGTTTCAGGCTAGTCCTAAAGAGTCACAGCTGAGTGCTGTTAAGAGGATTTTTAGGTATCTTTCAAGCACCCTAGAACTAGGGCTTTGGTATCCTGCTAAGTGTGAGCTAGACCTCATAGCCTACACTGATGCAGATTATGCAGGGTGCAGGGTAGATAGGAAAAGCGCTAGTGGGTATTGCCATTACCTAGGTGGTTGTCTGGTGTCATGGGCTTCTAAAAAGCAACACACTGTTGCTCTATCTACAGCTGAAGCAGAGTATGTTGCAGTTGGGAATTGTGCAGCCCAGGTACTCTGGATCAAGCACCAACTTATTGATTATCAGATAAAATTGGGATGCATTCTAATTTTATGTGATAATACTAGTGCTATATCACTTACTAAAAATCATGTTCATCACTCTAGGACTAAGCACATAGAAATCAAACACCATTTTCTTAGAGATGAAGTAAATAAAAATGAAATTGAATTGCATTTCATTGAATATGAAAAATAGATAGCTGATATATTTACTAAACCTCTGGGTAATGACAGATTCAAATTCTTGAGAAGAGAATTAGGTTTATGTAAATTTCAGCATGATGATTAATTTCAATGTTATTCATGATTCGGCCTTTTGATGTGGTTTGTATATTGTGTACCTTTGAATAAAATTCTAGCTCTTACTCTGAGAATGATGGTTTGTCTGTCTGAATAACTCCTTTGAATAAGAATAGTATCAATTCACTGAACTGAATAAATGATCTGAGCTGTTTAAGAATGATTCAATGATTGTCTGTTAGTTGCTTCTGAATAAAGGCTCAGACCTTGTCTTGTGAATACTTCATTAATATCATACATTAGTTATCTTGATTTTAGAGGTATATCAAATGATATGGGGTGGAAGAACAGATTTTGTCTGTTTGAAAGCACATACCATGTGTTGAGGACCAATCTCCACCTAGTACCTTGAATCAAGAGTTTGTCTCAGCATTACATTTCATTTCATATCACATTGTTGTGTCTAAAGTCTCATTAGTTATTTTTTATTGGACTTCACTGCATGTCATGCATAATTACATCTAAATTTTTGCACAGTCATGCATTTAGAATAGGTGATTACACTGCATTCTACTCCATGATAGTATGTCTAGAGATGCATACATAATTGTGGTTGAATGATTGAATAAATATGCATGTAGACAGGGTGAGCTTTTTAAGAAAAAGGGAATATCTATGCATGCTGCAAGGTGTCAGGGGGAGTATTGATCATTTCTATATGTCTGTCTGTCTCTCAGATCTCTTCTACTTTAATCCTCTTGGACTTCAAATTCTATTTCTTCTCTCAAACAAATTGCTGATTCTGATGCAGGAATTTGTGAGCTCTCCTATCATCATTCCTATTCTGACATAATGGCAGTCTGATAATAAGTTCATAATCTTAAGCAACAGAAATCAGACATCTTCTATTATAAGAATCTTGCTTGTTTCTTGAAAGAATTGATGGTTTAAATTTTATAATCTTTAGAATTCCAAGATTGCATTCAGTAAATAGGAATGTTGATAACTGATAATAGCTCTCAACCCTTATCTCATTACATGGTTGATAAAGTTTTCTTGTATCTAAAATCTACTAAGTTGATGAAATCTTGGTTAAGAAAACTAAGTATGTGTATTGTTTTTAAACAGGTCTCTCTGAAAAATATAAAGGACAGCAAACCAAAAGTATGAAAATATATACAAATAAAAATGGCAGAGTAATGACCACGCACCGAGAAACTGAGTGCTTCATCAAAGAAATGAAGAACACTTAAGTCATGAAGTGGCTTAGGTTATCTCTGTTCATATGGTCAAAATAGTAAGCACCAAGAAACTAAGTGCTCCATCAAAGAAATGGAGAACACTTATGTCATGAATTGCCTCAAGTTACTTTGTTCATATGGTCAAAATGTTGTTCCTTCAACTAAAATTCAGAATTGTGACATTGTTTAACCTCAATACATATCTTGGTCACTCCCAAAGATTATCACAAATTTTCAGAAAGTAAGATACCATAAAGAATATTCTCTCATGATTAATGTGATTATGGTTTATTGATATTATCAGACACAACAAACTTATCCATTGAGTGAAGTGCATAAATTCTAATTTTTATCACCTTTAAACCCGAAATCTATCAAGAATGCATTATATTGATTCATATATCTGACGACTCTGAGCTTTATAATGCTTAATTCTAAACTATGTAACAGGGTGTCAGTCAAACTTCTCTCATTTCTTTCTGTTCTACTATTGACATACTTCACTTTCACTTCCACTTTCACTGTCAGTCAGGAGG
The DNA here is from genome assembly GCA_022559845.1 of Amorphophallus konjac. Classification (NCBI taxonomy): domain Eukaryota; kingdom Viridiplantae; phylum Streptophyta; class Magnoliopsida; order Alismatales; family Araceae; genus Amorphophallus; species Amorphophallus konjac. Next base: position 182,493,111 of record CM040123.1, on the reverse strand, counting down.
ATTTATTACTGCAAAGATGTAAAAAGGGGGAGAATGTCTTCTCATTCCAGTCTTCATGGTCAAAAGTAGGAGAGCATTTGCATTTCATTCCTTGCAATTTCTCATCATTGTCCACATCCCTTCCTATTTGCTGATGGCAAAGGGGGAGAGATCATATGTTTTGTTGACAGGGAGAGAGAAATCTTTTGTTGGAATTGAATTGAATGCTTGATTGACTACATTTTTCATGACAACTCTGACTAAATTGAACTAAATACATTTCATCAAAATATATCTAATACAGTCTGTTGCCATCATCAAAAAGGGGGAGATTGTTGTGACTCCTCTAGTTTGATGATGATGTGGAAAGAGGGAGAATGATCTGTCTTCTCTGGACATGATTTCAATTAAGGAGTCAGTGTGTTTTGAATGATTGGCAACAGTTTAATTGACTGTGTTGACTTTATTGAATTTACTGTTGACTTTGTAGCATTGGTTATTTTGATGAAACCTGAGGTCAGTGTTAGTCAAGTATTCTGCATGTAAGGTCTATGTTAGTATAGAACAGTTCATGCATTAGGTCTGAGTCAGTGTATGTATAGTTGACGCAAGCTACGTTCCAAGCATATCAAGGTCTGTGCTACCTTGAGTTTGTCTGCACCAAGGTCAGTGCTAGCTGCGCTACATGTTTACCCAAGGTCGGTGCTAGCTGCGCTACATGTTTACCCAAGGTCGATGCTAGTTGTTCCTTAGGCATGAATTAGGTCGATGCTAGTTGTTCCTTAAGCACACTAGGGTCGATGCTAGTTTTCTAATGTCAGTGCATGTTTTCCTCCCTCATACAAAGTCTGTGCACATAAGTCTCCAGGGTCGGTGCACATTTGCCCTATGCATGTTATAACGTTTGTGCATGTTTAGAGTCTATGCACAACATAGGTCTGTGCATGTGGACTGTCTGCCATGTGAAGTCCGTGCACATTTGCTAGCGATAGCAGTTGAGGTCCGTGCACATTTCACATATGCAAAATGAAGTCTGTGCATGTTTGCATATGACTATATGAAGTCTGTGCACACACTGTAGCAAGTCTGTGCACATCTTGCATATAGCCATATAACGTCTGTGCACGTTTTGCATTATGCTGACTGAGGTCGATGTTAGCACATATGTCCTTTGCATTAGAGTCTGCGTTACCTTACACTGCTCCATGCATAAGGTCTATGTTAGTGGACCATGTCTTGAGTACCAGGTCTATGCTAGGTAGCTATGGCTTAGGCAAATGGTTGTGCTAGCTCTTGCATTACTCACTATGGGTCGATGTTAGATTAGAGTTAATGATGATTTCACATTCATAATTACAGAATCTTCAGCACATTATATCTATTATGATCTGAATTTCAATCTCATATTTCTGCATAAAAAAATAATGCATGTGTATATGGTGGTTTAATTGGTTCACTTGTGCTCATGAATTCTGAAGCATTTAGTCAGTACAATTTATCAAACACTTAACACTCTATCTATGCTATTGCCAGGACAGCCATATGGTTGAGCATCTACTGAGCAACATGCGATTCATCTCACGTGGAGCTTAAGTACCAAGTGATCAGCACGTGATCCAAGGCAGGCTGATACCAGGCGATCCTGCCACATGTAAAGCAACGGCACTGTGATGCTAACACGTGGATAAGTCAGAACTAGATCTGGCTTGAAATTTGGGCGGGAATTGTGGCGACCACGCGCCCATCTCCTGGAGTCTATAAAAGGAGGGCCGATCGCCTAGTTCAGATATAGAGAGTGGAAGAAAAAGCTGAACAGGTACAAGAAGAAGAGTGAGCATCCAGAGAGCTAAAATTTAGAAGAGTGTAGAGAAGAGACTCGAGTGAGGCTGATCATTTGAAGGAGAAAGCATAGAGTTGAGGAAGAACAGTGTGTTGGAGCTCAGTCAAGTGAGTGAATCATCTGTTCCTGGTTCCTGGTTCAAAACCAGAACCAATCTGCTCTATTAGAGCTACATTCGCTCAATTCAGAGCTACATTTTCTTATTCTTTTAGCTTCTTTTATTTGTTTTACAAACCTCTGTTTACTGAAGCTATTTGTCAGTGGATTGTAGACGCTATGAGTCAGCAGTTCAGCGGTAGAGGAAGACTCCTCTGGATAGCTTAAGTTGTAAGGCTCAGTAGTTGTAGGGAACTTGTTCCCCGAAGCTATGGATCAGCTGTCACAAGCTGTGTCATGTAGTAGTTTGGCAAGCTATAATGCCCAGCAGTGAAGCCTTACTCAGTTGAGTAAGGGGTGGACGTAGATCTCCGGAGGAGATCGAACCACCTAAAATCCGTGTGTCCATGGTTGCTAGTGTTAGTGTGTTTGCTGCATTTTTCTCTGCTAAACTATCTGAATTAATTGCTAGATTTCTTGTTCATTTGTAAGCTAGAAGAAGGTATATAAAAGAATTCCACACAAAGGGTAGGTCACGCCTACCTGGAAGGTGAATTTCTTGTGTGAGGAGTCTCCTAGAGTCGAACCTCCGCCAGGTACCTCTTCCAAGTTCATTGATGTGCAATAGATCAATTGGCAATTAATTCAGTCACAACATCTACTGACATTTTTGCACACTGATATTGATCTATGAGTTGATTGTTCTGTGATCACTTTGGCTATTGTGATTAAGTAATTTTGAATTCCGCATATATCATTTAATTTTATCAATTTTACGGGGAAAGATCTATTCACCCCCCTCTATATCTACTTTACACCATGGCCCAAAGCCCAACCCGACCAATAATGGAAGGGGACATCATTTACTCTTAGGGTTGGGTATTTCAAATGGTTTCAAATGGGTTCAAATTCCAAAGATGGAAAATGGAGCCCATACTTTCAAATTCCAAGGAGGGAAAATGGAGCCCATAATTTTGGGTTTTTTTTCATTTCCTATATATTGTCATGTATTCCCCCCTTGGAAGAATTAATGAAGAATTGAAATCTGAGTTTTTGTAAGAAGGTGGCTGCTCCCCTCCTCTTGTGTGTGTGCCTGTGACGGGCAAGGAGGGTGCGACGCCCTCAGGTTCGGGTGCGACGCTCAGCCTGCCTCCTATCTTCCTCCTTGCCTGCTCTGACCTACAACTTTCGACGTCCACCCTCACCCCTACAGTGCACCTCCAGATCTGAAACTTGGTTGGGTCGAATCCTCACCCCTCCTCTTCCCAACGAGCCCAGCCCCGCTTCGATCTGACATCGGGGCTGTTCGTGGTGCCCGTTCCCTTGGGACTGCGCCGCCTACCTGTGCCTGCGCTACCCGAAGATGATCCCCAACTTGCAAATCCTATCCACCCCTCCGTGCTCCGAGATCAAGTGTGATCTTTGGAGGGAAGATACTTCTTCCGGTCCTCTTCTCAGCAAGAGTTCAACCACCTCTATCCGACCTCGGGATGGACTGTGGCGCGTCTTATTGGCGGACTGCGCCACCTAGCTCTGGCGATGCACCTGTAGGATGACCAGCAAGTTGCGAACTTCATCCACTCCCCTACCGGGTGTTTCTGGTTCTGAAACTTTGCAGGGCCCTAGCTGCGCCTCCTGTCTTCGCAGAAATCTGCTCCTGCCCCGATCTGACCACGGGATGGATCGTGGCCCCACTTCTCGACGGATTGCGCCTCCTGTACCAGTGACCTACATCCAACGAACAGAAGCTGCATTGAGTGAACCCCCAGGATTCCTCCTCATTGACCAGCACGCTCCCTTCAGACGCGACTTCCTCTTTCGAGTCTGCTATGCACCGCCGCTGACGGTACCCCGTTTCGACGTCGGACTAGCCCGTGGGAGCCTTCGCCGTCGGCCTACACACTGCACCAGCACCCTACGGACATACAAATCAGAGTCTGTGCACCCAACGCCATTGCTGCCCGTAAACTCCACCCTTAGAGTCCTGGATCCCTCTTGTTGTAGCCTGTTATCTCCGTGCGAGGAGTGGGAAACATTCACGGCTTGTACGCTTATCAAATCTTTGTTGTGTACCGGGACTCGACTGGCCGGCTGGGGTGTCTCCCCTACGCACATAGCGTGGAGGTACGCGTTCTGCTCCTTCTTGGCATTTCCTTTCTCTAGTATTTGTTCTACTACCGTTACCGTGAGTGATAGGATCCTAGCCAGTGATATTCCAATGCCACTACGAGAGCGAGTGAAACCCCCTTCGCGTAGCCTACCCCGGCTACGAGTGTGTGATCGACCTCCCTAGACGACGGTGGTTCCTCAACCGCTGGATCCTCACGTTTCCCTCGCAAGGGACGATCGAGTGCCGCATAGTTTCTGTGTGAGTCGTTGTTATCCTAGGAGTTCACGCCAGAGTCGTGCCTTCGGGCGACTCCTTACCCTCGCGTGTTGATCGCGTCTCATGCATGTTAGGACAACGTCGGGTTCTTGGCTTTAGAGCTTAGGTACCCCTTCCCCATCACACCGTGTCATCCTACATCACCAATAAGCTTTTCTTACCCCTTTCCTTATTATTCCTTAGTTTACTTTTTATTGCAAGCATCATCTTCCTTATTCTCTTTCATTTATTTTATTATCTCAACCACGTTGAGATCCTCCCTTTGTGCAACACTTGTACCTTCCCTTTTCATCATCACATCATATTTTCCTTGCCCTTTGCATAGGGGTTTAAAGGCCAACACCAACAAGGTGTGTTCTTGTAACAACCTGAGATCCTAGTACCGGAAAGGAACCGACACGACTCGAACCCTGGCCCACCACCCACGAGCCCGAAGACTCGAAGGGTTAAAGGATGGTGTGAGGGTACACGGAAAACTAAAATAACTGTAGAGCTAGCACAATGAACTAAAAACAATGCAGGAATTAAGATAAATAATCACTAAATAGCTACAAGGTCCAAAGCATCTCTTGTCCAATATAAGTACAGTCAACAGAAAGAAAAGTACAAGTACACGGGGCATACCCCGGCTCTGGCAACTGGTGACTAACCCTGACTGAAGGAACCGCGGTGAGCCTCAGACACACCTCTCGACGACCCTGCCTCACCTGAAAATACAGGGGTGAGCCTCATCTCATAGGCTCAGTAGGGATCCCGCGGACCCCCACCTTGCAACCGGAGAAATGAAACAGCAAGGCACAAACAAGTACGAAAGGTAACGCTACCTAGCGGAAGTACGATAGTAGAAACAAGCAATAATAAATAAATGGAAAAGCTCTCTGTAACTAACCGTATCGAACAAGCCAACCGTGAATCGGCGAAAAGCAAGTCCGTACATGCCAGAAGATAGGAGCACCACCCACTAGAAGCAAAGCCGGATGCGTCCCTTGACGTCTTACACTGCGCCCCAGTGTCTCCCTACACGCCCCAGGTGGAGACTGAGACACACAACAAGTACCACGAATAAGGACTAGTTGGGGTCGCGCTCATCAGCGCGGGTCCGATGTCCCCAACCGCGTGTGCACACACAGACCATGCGCCCTAGGTCAGATCCTGTAGCTGGTTCTTCCCTCGAAGCCTAGACTCAGGCTGCGCGTGGGGGCTCTATGGTAACCAGCCTAAAGAGCGTTTCTCCGTGTAACGCTCTCCACCACTCCCAAGTGGGTTCGCACACGCGTGCGCAGGAAAGCTACGACTGGTGGACAGGTCACTGGAGGTAAGACTCTGACTCACGAAAATCACCACTCGAAAGGAACAGAGTGGCAGTCCTCCTAGGATCGTTTCTCCAAATGGAGGCCATCCCTGGACCGTAAAACGGGCCTAGCGGTGTCCTCGAGACCGCCAACCTTAGTCTGGCGGTCATACCATGGCCACAACCAGGCAAGACAAGGGGTTTCCTAGCGGTCTATCGCCAGATCGCCAGACCCACCAGGTGGTCACCTGAAGACTGCAAAACGCCAAGAAACGATCCAGCCCTGACGGTAACCTAGCAACGACTACCCAACGGTCAAAAACATGCATCCTGAGGTGCTCTGACCAGGCGATAGAAATAGTCTGCAGCTGGCCGTTACCCTAGGGGTAGTGGTCAGTCGCAGGACCGCAACTGGGTTTGGCGGTCTCACCGGGACCGCCATTCCCAACCGACATTCAAAATCCATTGGTGGCCCCAGAGGACCGCCCAAGGGTATGGCGGCCTCTGGTAGGACCACAACTTCAATCCGAGCATGAAAACGACGGTGTAGACATGTTTTTTCTTTCCCCTCTCTAACTCAAAAATGTGAAATGTGCTAAAGGGGAAAAAGTGGATGTGTGTGTGAGTGAGTAATGTGGAGAAAGAAAAATGATGCAAGCAATGAATCACTCACAAGCACGGACCAGTTGTGATCACCACCAAGTTATCAACTGCAAAGAGAGAGCACCACATACCTTGGAAAGGGGAGACGGCTGAGGACACTCGCCCAATGATGCAGCGCTAGTACAGGATGTAGATGGTCCGCTGGAGACCGCTAAAGGACGTAGACGGCTGAACGATAGACAGTGTACCACGCTGAAGAGGAATGCAGGAAGAAGACCTAGTTGGTGACTAAACGGTCCGCTCTCGGCCGCTAACAGAAGATAGACGGTCTGAGGAAGATCGCACACCTCTATAAACAGTCTGAGGTGAACCGTGTGGAAGCGCCAGATCCCAAGCCGTGAGACTTAATCCTCCACCCCTTCCGGCCAGCCAGAGGGGATGGGCCTCGTGCTAGAACCCCTGTTGACCTGCAAAACACAGCAAATGACCAGAAAACACGACCCAAATTAGCTTTATGAAGTGCAATATCTATGAAAATGAAGGGAAAACTGAACACATAAATGGAATGGGGGATACCTGGGGGTGGGTTTTTAACCCCTATGGGCGTGAAAAAATAGTAGGAAGGGTGAAAGAATGTGAAATGTTTGTGAAAAATGTGGTTGAAAGTGGAGAAGAGTGACCATGCAATAATGACTAAATGATGTAAATGCCTAGACCAAAACACTAAACAATGACTACTCCTGAACTGAAGGCTTATTGGGACGTAGAAAGCCTTCCTCCTTGGCTGAGATCCGCTCAATAACTCGGCAGCACTCCGACGCAAACGCTGGATCTCCCCCCCTTGCGAGCTTGGACTAACAGTACTATTTATAGACCCTTGAATGTCGGCCCCAAATTGAGGGTTTTTCAGCAAGATTTAGGCCTAGATTCTTTAGGATAAATTGGAGATAATTGTAGCACCTCGAGAATTTTAATGAAGAGAATAAATGACAATAATTATTCAATATTAGCCAAGAACTGGAAAAGGAAATAATTATGATAAATGAAGAATGAAAATAGTTAAAATAAATCTATGAATCCAAACCTCATGTGCCATCCAAAGGTCTTTTACTCAAACTTTTAAGCACACATATATAATATATATACGCATATATAATGCCGGTGTAATTTAACATGCCTTAATTCAAAAATCCATTGTACAAGCTTTAAAAACTATATACATATGTGGTATATTATGCATAAGCCACCGTGAAGAAACTACCCACATATTTATATGTGTGTGTAGTTATAATACAATAAGATATATATATATTCAAAAATAAATTTAACTTACAAAAGAGGGTCTAATAGGAATAGTTAGTTAAGTATATACACAAAATGGGCCTCACACACATGTAAATTACATTTTTTATTATATTATTTTAGGAACTAAAAGTAAAATGAGTCATGATATAAAACTAAACCATTAACTAATTATATATATATAAGCCTTACCCAAACAATATAACTCTTATATGCACATTAATGGGCCTAAAACACATATTAGATATTTTATTTTGCCATTAATACACTTACTAAATAAAGCCTAAACCGAACCCCCAATGTGCATGCACACCCATTTGAACCCAAAGCCCACGAACAACCCTTTATACCCAAAACAGCCACGTTAGTGGATTTTTACTCAAAAGCCAACCACTTATACCTAAACCACTGTTGCATGAATAACCGATACAAATACACCCAAGCCACGTGAGCCTTGAAGCCAACCCAACAAACCGCGAATGCACACTAGAACGTTGTTTGGGTTTTAGCCTTTAGGGTTTTACAGAAAAGATGGCATGTGGCTATTAAAATAGAAAGGAAATATCGACGCATGAGAAGGTTTTAAAACCTTTCCATATTATGCATTCAAACCCTCTGAGAACCACTACATCCTTATAAAAATACCCACCCTATCGAACGTTCATGCATTCGTCGCTGCTGCCGTTCATCGTTTGCTTCCTCCTGCCGAAGCTGCCGTCTTCCTGCTGCGGTTCAAGCAACAAGGAGCGGCGTGTCATCTTCTTCCCCTGTTCTTCCTCCTGCTGCCTACGTCCACCCTCCTGCCGTGGCCGAACGTGGGCATCTTCATCCTCTTCTTCCTTCTCCTTCATGTTTGCTGTCGCGTGAAGGAGCCGGCCGTGTCGCTTCTTCCATCTTCTTCCTTCCTCCTATAGTTTACTCTGTTTGAAACAGAGTACCGAAGCAGCATCAACTATTCATCGTCCCGATCTTGTAAAAGGTAGGTAGTCTCTCTGATGGCTAAACAAGTATTTAACAAGCTTCTGTAATCATGTTAAGCATGCATATAGGTCTGTAATAAGTACATATTTCGTTCTTGATTGAGGTTTATTTATTTTACTGCAAGAATGAAAATGACGACCCAATCTAGGGCGTCATTTTAATTCAACGACCAACTAATTAGTCGTCAATTATATAGAAGTTAGTTATGGAGTTTTCGCATTAATAGTTTGTTCATGGGTATCGGAGTCTCCTTTGGCCATGAAAATTTATGGGCGTACTATTGGGGTGGAGACCGAGGTAGTGAGAGTGGTTACACCATTTTTCGTGTCCCCTATCTCAAGATCCCCCATCTCTCAACGAAAAATTATTTTGAACGTCTAGTTAGGTAGAGTTTTTCGAGCCCGTCATTTCGGTATATCATAGGCTCAATTCCGAGTTACGTAGAGAAACAAGAGGACTAAAAATTAGGATAATTTGTTAATGACGACATGAATAGTGTCGTCAAATCCTTTTGATGACACAATGCATTGTCGTCAAATTTTTAATATATATATATATATATATCTTGTAAGTATATCTTTGAAAATTCATATCTATTAAAATTTGCAACAGAAAATTATAAAATATATATATTTGGAATCCTTACATTTTTCTCCTAATTATCATATGTTTTATTTCTATAAATTATTTTTAAAAAATAAATATGTCTTTGAATGTATATTTTTGAAATTATTCAATTAAATAGATATTGACGTGAATTCTTGTTAAATAAATTAAGATAAAAATCATAAAATTAATGTCTCTCTATGTGGATGCTAATTAATAAATGATGTCACTTATGGACATTAATTATTATAAGTTTATTTAATTATAGTTAATTATAGAATTGGATGGACGTGAATTCTATAATTAACGCATTCATATTCTCACCATTTTCTTCCGGTTTTGACCCATACCTCGGGTCTTTTGGCACTCTCATCTCACGTCCGTAGATGGAGCCATTTTTCATGATTGGTTCACGTTATGCACCTCAACTCTCGGTGACATATGAGTCCTCCGTTGGACATTCCGTTCCTTCGGATTGGCAAGTTAGTCATTGGGACCTCCGTTAGTCTCCGCTAGCCTTGGATTCCCTCAAGGCAGCCGAGCTGGTTGTATCTTAAAAACCCTGGATACGATCCGTGTCACATTGGTTTTCCGTTAGTCTTGACACTCTAGTCCTTTTGGAATCTTCTTGTCATCGATTCGAGAACATAACCCTTTGACTCTATATTTGGCCAAATCTGATTCTGAAACATTAAGGGCTGTGGGTCCGCGACTTTTCAGTGCCAGGTAGGACGGAAGTCCAATTCTGTAAACCATGGGAATTATGGGTGTGGCATTGCACCAAAGTCTGTACATCTGTTATATTCTGTTATATCTGTCATTCTGCAAACTCTGTTAATTATGTTAGTTCTGTTATTATGATATTTTGTTGTTCGGTTATTTTGATAATTTAGATATTCTGCTAGATTACTTATATTTATTGGAATTCTATTATATTCTGGCCAATTCTGAAGCTATGTTCATCTAATTATCTATCCTTGTTATATTCTGATAGCTTATCCTTGACTCTGCATGGGAATTCATCCCTATTTCTCTTGAGCTCGTAATTGCCTTTGGCCTTGTTATTTATCCTTACTGTTAGATCAATTGTCATGATTTTCAAGTTATACCATTTCCTGCATTGCATTTGTCATGAACATGAGTAATTGGTTAATCACTTATATTCTGCTTGATGAGAGATGTAATTCCTACTGAGCGTTTCGCTCACCAGCCTATCTTTAACGTTTTTCAGGTAACAACATTGAAGATAGTCCATCAGATGGGGAAGGGCAAGAGTGATGAGCGTTATGGAGAATCGTGTCGGTGTCTTTTGTCTTTCTTTGAGTCTCGTCCTGTTATTTGAGTCCTTTCTCTTTATTAGAGTGCAATAGTGAGTCCTTTCTTCACTTATGTAAGTTGAGTCAAGGTATGTAATTCGAATATTTGAATATCAATAAAGGTTAAATTGGTCCACATTGTCCAGGTTGTAATTTCGTGTCTTATGTTCGCTCTGATTATTCACGACTGTATCACTGCCGCGTTCCGAACTACACGTTCCGATGCTATCGGTTCGGGGCGTGACAATAATATTCCCAACTTTCCCCAGGATCGAACGGGAATCGATTTGGTTAAGAATCCACGGAGAAAAAGGTTGAACAACCAAGAGGTTTCACCACGGGTGGAGAGAGAAAAGCCAACCAAATACAGGATTTTGGGCATAAAAATGGTCGAACGATGGTCCGCCTACCCATATAAACGGTCCAATGCTAGACCACTTACATGGTGTCGGTGGAAATTAAGAAACATATAAATAAATCCATTTATCCAAAAAATAGACTGACTGATCTGGCATAGGACTCTCAGGATACAAACGGCCCATCGATAGACAGCCCAACAAGTCACATGGCTTATTGCCAGACCGTGTACCTGGTGTCGGTGATAAATCCATAAAAATAAGATAAATAGATAATTATCTGAAAAACTAACTTGTTTAGGACTCTGGCCACTAAACGGTCTAATGATGAACCATTCAACTTGAATAAGCGGCCCAATGCAAGACCGTGTATTGGGTTGTCGGTGGAAATTCAGAAAATGGCCATTTTTGTTTTCCCCAAAAGACCAACCAACAGAATCACAGTCTGGTCGAGCGCACCCGTCCCCAGAAGGGAAGAGTGTTCTCACTCCCCCAGATTGATCATGTGGCCCTTATTTTATTGATTGAATGAAAGAATACAATTGCTTCGGGGCATACCCCTGTTAGAATAATCAAGGGCTTAAAATGCCCATGTAATAGCTTCAGGGCATACCCCTATATGGGCTATCAAAGGTAAAAGAACTAAAAACTAGAAAGAAAGCCCACTTGGCTACATACAATTTCGCAGAGTGGGCAGACCTGCTTTGTCCATCTTGAGCGCCCCCCTAGCCAAAATCGGGAGGTCACTAGTATGAGTGAAGATAGTATTAATCTGGATGTCACAAGCATGTGATGCTAAGGCATCCGCAACTTGATTGCTTTCCCTATATACATGCTGAACAATACAACCACAATCTCTAAAAAGTTCCAAGATTTTCCTCCACCAAGGCAATACCGTCCAATTGGGCGCCACTCCTTTATGAACTGCATCAACAAGCAGCGTACAATCAGAAAACACAGCTGCTATTTTTAATCCACCCTATTTAGCTATGGATAACCCATCATGTAATGCCCTCACTTCAGTAAAAAAATTGCTGCCATAGCCATAGTGGAAGGAAAAACCAATTAACAAATTACCTTTAGCATCCCGGATGCAGCCCCCTCCTCCACACAATCCTGGGTTACCTTTAGAAGCCCCATCAACGTGTATAGTCATCCAGTCCAAAGCCAGGCTGCGGGTCACCAAGATTGGCTGTTTGACCTTCACCCGGGGAAAAAATTGAAAGCAAGATAATCTGTTGGCATGGGCTGAAGACAAGGGAATGTGGAAGCTCATCTTATCCAAAACATGAGAAATGAAAGAAACAATGCTTCTCTTGATATCATTCTTGGGAGAAGACTCGTTGTCAAACCTAATAGTACAACGGTGCTTCCATATACCCCACAGCATAAGGATAACAGCATGTAAACCAATGAAGCTAAAGGTTGATTTCATATTAGTGGCTGTTAGAAAATTCCAGCATCGGATGGTAATTTGATCACTTAGAAAAACCTTCTCGCTAATCAAAGGATGAATCCACAACCACAGCTCTGTTGCAAGCTCACCAGAGATGAAAAGATGGTTCAAGTCCTCCTGAGCAGGAACTTGACAGCAGTTGCATTTGGAAACAAGGGGGATGCCACAGTCAGCCACCCTACTATCCACTGGCACTGCTCTACGTAATAACCTCTAGACAAAAGAAGCTGCCCTGGGATTTATGGAAGAATGCCACAGGTTGATCCAAGGCCACCTGTAGTTACCACCAGTTCGGAGAAGATCATATACAGACTTAACGGAAAAATCCCCCTTGGCTGTGCCAGTCCAAACCCAAACATCTGCAACACTGCTGAGCTGAGCTCTGTAATATTGATAATCTGAACAAAATTGCATCAATGTTTCATATTGGGGATCCATTAAGACCTCTCTTACAGAAGCTAAAGGGATGGCTTGCTGGCTGGTGGTCTCTAAGGCCGAAACCAAATGGAAGAGAGGCCCATTTCCAGTCCAATTATCCCTGAGGAAGTCGATGTCAGCCCCATTCCCTAAGAACCATCGGGAATGACTGGTTATGAGGTTCTTCACTTGGTGGAAAGTAATTGAAGGAAAACCAACAGGAAAAGGCTTCTTACATTCTGAAAAGTGAGTTTTAATAAATCTTTGCCTGACATACTTAGACCATAATGATGACCCATGAAGGACATTCCATATTACTTTGGCAGCCAAGGCAACCTGGACCCAATATAAGTCTCTGATTCTTAGACCCCCTTCAACCCAGGGTTTTTGGATAGCCTTCCAAGCCACCCAATGCCGCTTTCTTTCACCTTCAGCACCCTGCCAGAAAAGATTGGCACAAAGTCTATCTATTGCATATATGACTATTTTTGAAATGAAACAAGCAGAGGCCAAATATATTGGCATACTTCGGAGCACTGCATTAATCAACACAAGTCTCCATGCCTGGGACAAAAATTTAGATTGCCAGCCTACAAGCCTCAATTGTATTTTGTCAATAAGATATTTAAAGTCTGAGCATTTATATGTCCCTTTTTTAACAGGAATACCAAGGTAATGGAATTCTTCAGCCATAACCTTATAGCCAGTCAAAGCTTGAATTGATTGCCTTAGAGAAGGAGAGACTTTGGAAGATAGAGTGAAGCTGCTTTTTCCAGCATTAACCATCTGCCCAGAACTTGACTGATACTTCTCTATAAAATTCAGAAAGAAAATTATATTCTGCTTACTGGCATTGAGGAAGACAAGAGTGTCATCCGCATATAACAAGTGAGAAACCTGTATAGAATGTCTAGGCCCACTATAACCCCGCAGCACCCCTGTTAGAAACATTTTGGAGAGGCCCCTGCTGAGCACTTCAGAAGCAATAATAATGAGATATGGAGCAAGGGGGTCTCCTTGCCTAATCCCTCTGCTAGATTTGAAGAAGCCAGTCATAGAGCCATTAAAGTTCACAGAAAACCAGTAGTTTGAAAAAAGCATACCAATTAAAGAAGTGAACCGGGAGTTGAAACCAAAATTCCTCAGAACTGCAAATATAAAATCCCATTCCATTATATTGTATGCTTTAGCCATATCTAATTTGAAAATGGCATTATGACCTCTTATCTTCCTATTGATGTCCATCATCATTTGCCTGGCAAGAGCAATATTATCCAGAATGTTTCTACCTTTTACAAATGCCCCCTGTTCCTCAGAGATAATGCCAGGCAGAAGAGGAGCCAGGCGCTCAGTGATGATTCGAGAGATAATTTTATATGAGAAGTTGCACAAACTTATCGGCCGAAAATCATTAAAGGACCCAGGCTCCGGTACCTTGGGAACTAAAGCAATGAGAGATGAGGCAATACTATCAGGCAAAGGAAAACCCACAAAAAAGGATTCGACAGCTTCTATGATGTCTGAACCAATAATATCCCAAGTAGATGTGTAAAAGGCACCTGAGAAACCATCAGGCCCTGGAGAGCTTGTACCATTAAGAGACGACACTGCCTTTCTGACCTCCTCCCCATTTGGGACAGCACAAAGAACTGAATTCTGATCATCTGTAATTTTTTGAGGAGTGCAGTCCAGTAGAGAATGGTCTATAAAGTGCTGCTCTGAGGAAAAAAGTTTATTGAAGAAAGTTACAACTTCTTTACAAAGGACTTCCTGTTCAGAGCACCAAACCTCAGGCTCACAAATTCTAAGTCTGCTAATGAAACTCCTGCGCCGATTACAAAGTGCCACAGCATGATAAAAGGATGTATTTCTATCCCCATTCTCAATCCAGTCAATCCGAGCTTTTTGATTCCAAAACACCTCCTCCCTATAGAGAGCTTGACGTAACCCAGCACTGGCTGCATTGAAGTTTTCCTTGTTCCTTTGAGAAGGATCAGAGTCATAAATAGCATGTTTGTACTCAAGCTCAGCTTCTGCCAATTTGACATTTTGGAAGACATCACCAAATACTTCCTTATTCCATTTCCGAAGGGAAAGTCTAACAGCCTTAAGCTTGACTGTTAGCCTCACTAGGGCACTAGGATGATTAGACTGTGTCTGCTGTCAGACATCAGAAACTACCTGCAGAAAAGATTGATGTGAATACTACATCTTCTGAAACATAAATCTTTCAGGGCCAAATGAATGTTTGTTCATTGACAATAAGAGAGGATCATGATCCGATGGGCCTCTAGGTAAGTGCTTGACCACAAGCTGAGGCTGAGCAGACTGATAATGATTATTAAAAAGAGCCCGATCCAATCTAGCTCGAATATTGGCCTGCCCAGCTCTATTATTTGACCAAGTCATAGCTGGACCAGTAAAACCCGCATCCATGAGGCCAGCAGAACACAAAAAACCATTAAAGTCTGCCATAGCAGCTAAAGATGGGCAAGTACCACCAATCTTTTCAGAGGACCATAGAACACAGTTAAAGTCCCCTCCCACTAACCAAGGGACAGCCACTGAAGAAGCAAAAGATATAAGATCACCAAACAAACCTTGCCTTATGAGAGGGTCATAGGCAGCATAAATGAATGAGTAGAAAGAAGAAAAGTCATTTCCAGACTTCAGACCAAGGGTGATATATTGAGAGAGGATTGAACAACCTCCAAAATATAATTGGCTTTCTAGAGGACCCAAATTTTGGAATCACTCAGATTATTACCTACAAATCTTTCCATCTTGAGAAACCTACTGAGCTGAGCAGCTTTATTAAAGGACAACATAGGTTCACATATTACTACCATGTTGACCTTATTGGTTTGAACTAAATGCCGAAGACATCTACGGGAACCAATGTTCCCTACACCTCTAATGTTCCAAATCAGAATAGGGAGCATCATAAAGATTGTATAGCCTTAGCTTCCTCCGACCTAGCTCGAGATCTAGTTATAACCCTGCCAACTACATTTCTTCCCCTTCCAACTTTTCTATCCTGCAAAGGAAGTTTCATAATGGCATTATCTTGCCCAGCCATATCAGCAACTTTTTGACCAGCCCACTGGATAACTTCCAATAGAACACTTGAATTGCTTTGAACAGCTTCAACTTTAGAACTCTTCTCTATAACTATATCTTGACGGGCCTGACTCAGCTCTTTGGTAGGACCTGTCACTGGCCCTTGCAACTGGGAGTGCAGGGCTTCATCAACATTAGAGGAACACCTAGGTAGCATCTTTCCCAAATGTGGGTCACTCGAAAGAGTGGCTATAACCAATTGACAGTCCGAGTCCAGGGAGGGGAGCTAATTTTGGCTTGAAGAGAGCTCTTGACCATTAGCCAACTGAGTGCAGTCCTCAGCAAATCCTTTTAATACTGTCACTGGCCCTTGCAACTTGGAGTTCAGAGCTTCATCAACATTAGAAGAACAACTTGGTAGCAACTTTTCCAGATGTGGATCACTCGGAAGAGTGGCTTTAACCAATTGACAGTCCGAGTTCAGGGAGGGGAGCTGATTTTGGCTTGAAGAGAGCTCCTGACCTTTAGCCAACTGAGTGCAATCCTCAGCTAATCCTTCTAATTCTGGCTTCAGAGATTTAGGAAAAACCTGTTTAGACTCTTCACCAGATTCAAAAATTTGATCCATCGCACCACTAGCCAAATCACCCATGGTACCATCTTGATAACTTTGCTTATCCATTCCTTGTTCCACTGTTTCAGTAACCTGTTGCAGAGCTGAAAACATATTACCTTGTGGGACATTGTTTCGAGCAGCTTGAGGGCCTGCTTGACGGGGCCTAAACAATTGTCTGGGAAGTCTACCTTCTGGTGCTAAAACAGGGATAATAGAGGGGCGAGCTACCTTGCCAAGCTTCTTCTTACAATCAGTCTCCAAATGGCCAAGCTTGTGACAGAATGAGCACAATGAGGGCACTCGGTGATAGTTGACATTCTGCCAGAACCCCTTCCCATCCAGATCAATCCACAGTTGATCTCTTCGATTGGCTGACAAGTCTAATTCAACACAGGCCAAAGCTTCTGAGGTGTCGGACATTACCAGAGTCCTTTCATGGATTCCGAGAACAATACCAAAGTTACCAGCAATTGATCTCATGCAGTCCTCGTCATAAAGGTTCACAGGCAGCGAAGGAAAACCTATCAAGATAGGAGCTGTGTGGGGGTCTGCATCGAAATCAAAATCAGCCGTCCAGCGAAAGAAACGAAACAGGAAAGCCCTGATATATAGATTCTTCTGTAGTAACAACTTCATAAAATCCGCTTCACAATCAAATCTCAAGAGCAAGTGACGCGGGTTGAGCCTACTAATGACAAAGTCAGAGGACAAACCCAGACGCTGCGACAAGCAGCTCTTTATATCAGGGAAAGCAGGCCGACCATAAAAACATTTGGCAACAATGGCAAATGATAGAGGAAGTAATGAGGCCTGTAGATCTACCTTGGAGAAGAAGACATCCGACTCCCCAAAGTCCGTATAGCTTGGCTTCTTGATCGGGATAGCAACCTTAGTCTTCTGCTGGGATTCGACTAGAACATGAGCAAAGGAGCGTCGAGGGCCAGACAGTGTCAAAGAAATGGGAGGAAGAGGAACTCCTGTTATCGCATCTGAGGAGGAAGATACCCCCACCACGCCAGCCATGGCCGGTCGGTGGAAGGGCGGGACACCGAGAACTGTAGCGATGGCGGGAGAGCTCAGAAGGGCAATTTAGTAATTTCAGAAAGATCACGGGAATTCCCCTCCCACTGACCTCCCCCTGAGTTGGAGGGCTGGAACAGAAAATAGGCAATTAATCCAAAGGCAAAACAAATGGTCTTACTACAGATCGCCGATCTTGCTAAACGATCTATCGCTAGACTGTGTGTAAGCTGGACGGTGGAAAATAATAAAATGGGATAAATAAGCCTTTTTACCCCAAAGACCGAGTTAAACCAAAGCCCATTAAGCCTAAAATTTGAGAAATTTGATAGCAAGCCCAGCCAAGGAGGAAAATACCCATAAAATAAACCCAAAGCCATGCCTGAAAATGGCCCAATGAGTAACGGACAACTCGAGGCATCGAAAATAAGGGTACGAAAAATGACTCAACTCAAAGGTAAAAAATGGGTGTCAACAGATGCACCTCTTTAACGTCCTCTTTGCAGGGGAGCGAGCGGAGGTGAAGCGAAAACGCAATAGAGATAAAGCGGAAACGAAGCGGAGTGGACTGAAAAGCGGGCGTTAAGGTAAAAGACACTTGTTTCCTTGCCAACGAGCGATAGGGATCTTCGAAAAACTCCGAACCAACCACAAGGAATGATCAGACCAAAACGACGCCAGTCTGGAGAAACTAACTAAACGAAAGGAAGGAGAAACGAGCAACCTCATCAGGGGACACAATCCACGACCAATGAGGGAATCGGAACAAGCAGTAAAAGTAAAGAAGTAGATTAAAACCTCCAGACGGGGACTCTTAGACAATCAAACCAGGTGGATAGACTAGAGAAAACCTTCCAACTCTAAGTGGAATAGTTTCTCTTACCCAAAACCATAAACGCACAGTTATCCATCACAAACGGGACACTTTCAGACAGACCATGGGTCGCGAATGCTCAAAAGATGCGCATGATGCATGCTGGGATAAAATAAAAGAAATCATTAAAGCGAATGCCAAGAAAGCCATAAAATAGAAAATACTTGAGAATAGTATTGCTAGACCGGAATAATCAGGGTCAGGACACTATCCGCAACCACAGTGCGCGAGATAGAACCATCGTTCCCTAATCCTCCCAACCTAACAACCTATCCGATGATTAAACACACGAACCTAGATCATCATCATTTTTGTTGTAGGGGAACATCAGATCCCGGAACGCGTGAATGACCAGCCAGTTCTCGAGATAATATAGTATAGATACCATATAGTAATGCATTAAGGGACATAGGGATCGAAATACTTACCTGACTTACCTGACCGGGGCCATGGTAGTGGATTATTGCTGCAAGAGATCATGGATAGAGTTTTGCAAACATATATATTATGAAGCAGGTCAATCGAGCCAAAATATTATCAATTAAGAAGATAATGTAGCAAAAATAAGACCAAAGAGCTCATCCATCATTTAGCATAAAAAATGGTCTACCTCAGACCGCCACCAATAATAAAATGGTCCCAATGAGACTGTATAAGCAAATAAGGCTTTGAATTTCAAACGGCCTAGAGACAGACCGCCAAATATATAAACGGTCGTAGACAAACCGTTTCGAGATAGACGAGTCGTCACTCATAAACGATCTGATCCAGACTGTCTTCCGTTTAAACGGTCCATCGATAGACCGTATACTGATCGTCAGTTTCAAAAAAAAATAAATTGACACCCCATCGTCTTCCTCCTCACCGTAACCGACGGAGAAGGGAGAGGAAACCCCTCCCCCCCACCGAAGCTCACTCCATCCCCTTTCACCCTCTCATTCCCCAACTCTTAATCCTTTCTCCCCCCCTCTCTCACTCGGTCCATGTGTTTTAAGCACCAAGCACGCCGGATGGTCGGAGAGGACGTCACCGCATCGCCGCCGGCGACCCCTGTGGTGGAGACGGCGCCGCCGCCGGAGGCGGCCATGGAAGCGCCCCCACCGCCCGTGATGGAGGCTGAAGGAGCCATGGTGGCTGCCGAAGCTGCTGAGGAAGGAGAAGCGCCGCCGGAGGCGGCGGCACTGGCGATGGAGAAGCCAGCAAGGACCTTACAACATGGACCGTCTAGGCAATAAACGGTCCACAGAGGACCGTCCAGGCAAACAAAATGACCTAATCCAAACCGCCCCTAAAGGCTAGGCGGTCCATGGAGGACCGCTTGATAGGATATGAACCGGTGGGGTAAAAGCGGTTTAAATTAGACCGTTTAGGGGCTTAGACGGTCCTCATAAGATCATTCAAGTGGAAGATGAAACGGTCACCAACAGACCGTTGTGGACGCACTTTTTGTTAGATATAAGTTGCGTTCTTGTCTATTGGGTTCATTTATTGGTTTATTCGATGGGTTTGTTCGTTTATTAAGTGTGTGGGCGTGCCAGTCACAAGGTGACGATTTATTATGCGTTCGATTTGACTAATCAGACGATTGTGTAGTTCGGGTTGGGACCAAAGCCCACCGCGCCATAAAGGTCACGGTGTTATTTACATCCCCTCGGAGAGGGGAACACCCTTGATTAATCACCGGGAATAAGGGCCTCATGGCCAGGAAATTATATCGAGAGAAACAAGATGATAGCGATCTTGAATCAGTCGGAAAGCCCTATGTCTAGGAAAGAAAGCATTCGAAACATGTCGGTCACTCAGGGGACCATTTGATATTCGGACGAGTGTCCGGCTTGAGAATATCGTGATTGTCACGGGAAAACTGGAGCGTATGTATGCCGGGGTATGGCAAATTTATTGTTCAGAGGGATGGAAAACATTCAGTTAAATCTCAGTTAGAGTGATTGGAAATCAGTGAGTTTATTGGCCCGATGGAAGATCGAGCCGCGACCATACTGGGGGAGGCTCCCGCGGTCGAAGAAAGGCTTGCGTGGGCATCATCAATATTTTTGGTGCCAAAGGGCAGCGGAAAAATGTCCCAGGATTAGATCTCGAAACAAAGACATGTTCAAAGATAGCGGGCTGTAGGCCTAGGATATGGGTCTGGCAATGACCATGATTGGGGTGAACCCGTGATCTAAGCATGACCCATGAAGGTCTTATCAATATTCCCATGCAAAGGGTCCGAGGATGACAAGAGCCGTATCGTTCTATTTATTATTATTATTATTATTATTTATTTATTCTTTCTATGTTCATTGATTCTTCTTTTATTACCAGTGCGTTATATCCTTTTTTTGTTTATTTTTATTATTTTTATTTTTATTATTTTTATTCTTTTTATTATTACTTTATTATTCTATTTTTTTTATTATACTATTGCATTTCAGGTGTGTCGGGCAAGGGAGGCTGAGTGCGTCGGGCAGCGAGGTGGTCAGGTGTGCCGGGCGGAGCGAGCAGTGAGCGTGTCGGTGGAGAACAGGGGTAAGCGCACCGAGCTGGGCACCCTGAGGGTGTGCCGGGCAGGGGCAGGCCACAGGTGTGCCGGGCAAGGCATGAGCAGGGGCGTGCCGGGCCAAACAGGCGGGGGTGCGCCGGATAAAAAGGGGCTGAAGGGTGTGCCGGGAGATGGCAAAGCAAGGGCATGCCGGGCCAAGTGGGCGAGGGTGTACCCGCTAACGGCTGGCTGAGGTGCGCCGGATGGAGGGCAAGTTGGTTCGAGGGTCAATGCAGCTGTGGCTGGGGAAGGATGATGCACATTTGCCCTAAGGTTGGTGCAAGTTGCAGCTAGGCTAAGGAAAGGTCGGTGCATGTTTACCCTAAGGTCGGTGCAGGTTTGGCCAGACTAAGGGAAGGTCGGTGTAGGTTTGCCCTAAGGTCGGTGCAGGTCTGGCCAGACTAAGGGAAGGTCGGTGCACATAGGTAGCCGGGTAGAGTTAGGTCGGTGCATGTGCAGGCCAGGCGTGCTGAGGTTGGTGCACATGCAGGCCAGGCAGGGATGAGGTCGGTGCACATAGGCAGCCAGGCAGAGTTAGGTCGGTGCATGTTTGGGTTGTGAGGGATGAAGGTCTGTGCAGGTCTGGGCTGAAGTCAGAGCGCACTAGGTGAAAGTCTGAGCAGATGAACGACTGTGCTCCATAAGGTTAGTGCATATGCGGGGTGTGCCGGGCTAGAATGGGTTGAAGTGTACCGGGCAAGCTGGATTAGAGGTGCACCGGTTGAAGGGGCAGGCTGGTCCGAGAGTCGGTATAGCTGTGGCTGGGTAGGGGAGGGTCCCTCTGTTCATGAGGCGCAAGTGAGGAGTTTTCTTTTATTCATGAAATACATGTATAAAGCGTTGATTTGGTTTTCTTTTATTCACGAAACGCATGGGTGAGTTTTGATTTGGTTTTCCTTTTTTATTCATGTAGACCATGTTCGTGGTTTCTTTTTATTCATGAGATGCGTGAAAGGGTTTTCTTTTATTCATGAAATGCATGTGATTAATTTTCTTTTATTCATGAGATGCATGAAGTGGTTTTCTTTTATTCATGAAATGCATGCTTAGGGTTTTGATTTGGTTTTCTTTTTTTTATTCATGTAAATCATGTTCGCGGTTATGTTCGGTAGTCCGGATGTATGATGCGGGTGTACAGTTATTCGGGATCTCCGTGGCTCTTTGTTATTTCGGCGAGGCCGTTTTATTGGTGTTTATTCTGTTTATTTGTTGTTTCTTTTGCATCATTGATTTTCTTTTATCATTATTGTTATTATGTTAATTCTGGTGAAAATTTGGCAGCATCTCCCCCGGACCCAAGAGCTGGGGGGGTGTATGTATGCACACCTACAAGGAGTGACGTGACCCAACAAGTCAAGGCGTGCGCAGACGCAACGCCTCTAAGAAAACCTCGAAAAACTCAGAGAAATCAGCGAGAGACATTGGGCTAAAGCGGGCTGAGGGTGCACTGGCTGGAAGTGGCCCAGGTGCGCCGGGTAAAGGCAGGACAAGGTGATGCGGGATGGACACGCAACCTGAAACTCTAGCTCGCGATCGTCCCTATGCGAGGGAAACGCTGGACCGTGCGCGGTTGAGAAATCGACAGTGAGTCTCCGGTATTAGCTCTTCTCGAACGAGTCACGGGACGGGTCACACTCACTCTCTCGCAGCGGTGAAATTGATATAACGGGCTAATAACCTATCAAATGCAACAGCATTCAAAAATATATGGGTAAAGCAAATGCCTACGAGGAGGGTAGCGAGTTTACCTCCACGCTCCCGGCGTGGGGAAAACTTCCCAGCCAAGTACGGAAACTCCCGGTACAACTATTGAAATTTAATTACAGCAGTAAAATTTATGGCTCACTCCACGCAGGGAGGTAAAGGGCTACAAGTGGGCCCGGGAGGACCGATCTTGGGTTGACGGGCAGCAAGTCGGAGGGGCTCTCAGGGCGGAACCGGGCTGCTAGTCTGACTCAGTACTGCGCCAACTCGGTGCTACGCCGACTCGCTTCTGAGTTGCAGGACTGCAAGGAATGGCCTCCAAAGGGATGTCACCCTCCTGAGATCTTATGAAGGCGGCACTTAGATGGGACGATGGCGGGGTGTCCCTGGTCGACTCCCTGAAGTGGCGGTTCCTGAAATTGAGTTTTGATATTTTATTGGAAATTATTTCTCAACACTTTCTTTCTGGCCTTACTGAGATCTGCTCTGCGCGCCTCCATGATATGAATTTCTGCGGCCAGATCTGATGTCGGATCGATGCACAAGAGGTACCGATGGATAGAGGACTCAGAGATCTACAACATATATTTTTGACAGATCCATCAAGGGAATGGATTGAAAATTAAAATGATTGTAACACTATTTTTTTTCTGACCCGGACTGACAGACACACAGGATAGATTGAGTTTTCCATAAATCTGAATTTTGATCGAAGAGAAAATGAAATATCTAGACTCCATAAAAATTATGGTGGAAGGGGGGTACGTGAGGAACACTTGGTAATTTTTGGGGATTTTCTGGAAATTTTTAAGGGGGTTGGAAAAATATGACAAGGGGACACTATCACGCAGATATGCAAAATAGCAGATTATTGAAGGGAAGAACAAAAATATGGGAAAAATATCAAACGAAGGTCAAATGGCACAAAATTTGAACTGGAGATTAGGGGAGACAGGGAGAACAAACCCTAAAAATTGAGAGTCGATCAGACAACAAGAAAAAATGATAAAATTACGGGATTGAGATTCTGTCCTGACTTGGACAGAGATCCGGCGAAGCGGCGGTGGCGGTGCGATGGCGGCTCGATGGGGGCGACGGCGGCGATGTTGAGCTTCACACTCAGGAAGGGGGAGGGGGAGGAGGCTTCACACCTCAAAAATTCATAGCTTTCACAGCAGCTAGGGGTTGGGAGAGAGAGAGGGGTGCCCTTGGGCTCTTGGAGGCAAATTCTGATTTTCTTCTCATTAATGCTAAGTAATTCTCAAAATACAAGGTATTTATAAGAAAGGTAAAAAGACCTAAACTAACCTCAGATCTAAATTTGGGGAGGGGTAAAAGGGGGAGTTCACATTTAATTCCCCATGTGTTGTGACTCAATTAAAATAAAAATACAAAACCTATTAAACAAATATAAATGGGGATGGCATCTTGGACTTTAAGGGTTGGAATATTAGACTTTTTAATCCAATTGTCCCCTTGAATGGTCAAGCCATCTAGAAGCCCACCTCGGACCTTTGACTGACCCCACATGGCCCCTAAGGCTTAGGTGGACCAATGGGGAAGGGGATGAGGGGCCCCCACTAGACCTACGGACTTTTATATAAAAATCAAACATCCTTGGGGAATGACAAATTGGCTTATAAAGCCTTACAATTGCAAACCTACTTCCCATGGATATAAATGCAAACTAAAAGGAAACAAATACAAAAATAAAAGTTAGTGCCCAGTGTAGATTCCCATCAATTCTTCCCGGGTGAGAAGAACTCGACCCCGTCGAGTAAGGGGTGTGGCTGCTCAAGTAGCTCCAGCGGATCCGTCACCGAACCTGGAAGCGCGGAGTATGCTCCACTCCGAGTAATCGACACCTGCTCATCCCGTATAGATTCGATATGCACTCGCTGCTGGAGAATGAGGCTAGAGGTGGACACTCCGGGGTGGGGTCACTCTCAAATGAGGGAGGTAGCTCAAAGACTCACTAGGAATCACCGCTGGGTCCCTATATATGACTAGATCCAAGATAGAGAATGGTCGAGCCGATCCCACATGCCGACAAGTCTCGCACTCGAAAGGGACTGACAATGCGAGCGTACAAAAGACCGACTTGACTCGACACATACATGTACAGACACACGAGACCCTAGACAAACCTATTGTTAGTCCGACCCATACACATGCAAGGGTGGACCAGGACACCCGAATGTGTGCCATGCATACACTAGATATAACCGGTGGTTGGAAGAATGGGGAAGGCATCCTAAAGTGATCCATTCATGCACGGACGGCCTTTTAGATTTGGGAGGTTTGGGTGGGCCATCTTCTACATCATCCTGATATGTAGGTGTATCGTGAACGGGCTTGGACGGTGCAGATGGATCGGCCCGTGGAGAAGGGGTATGATGGTGGACTCCCTCGAGAAGGTGGAGTAAATGTGGTGGGTCAAGGGGTCCACAAGAGAATGGGTCGAAGGGATCAAAGAAAGTATGACCCCTCAAACTGGGCTCCGACAAGTCACGGTCCCACATTTAGTTTTCTTGAAGGTGTTGGTGGTCACCTTCATGCATGTGGGTATAGGGGACGGTGATCTCATATAGGAGGTATGGTTCCTCCTTCGAGCAAAAGGGTATGAAGGTTGGCTCGGCCGGCAAGGGAAGGAATAAAAGAATCTCTGTGGTGACACAACCCACGGTGCACACGGAGGTAATGGACCCGAAGGCCGGATGGGTGAAGCTACGACTAGTGGGTTGGTCGAAGCCTCGGGCTAATATGTGCGTCAACTTCCATTGCGAGTCTAATCCCATAACAAGGTCATCCAATGTATCAACATGGTGATTAGACCGGAATGTGGTATGAAATGAGTTGACCGGCACTAAAGGTAGGGTGGGGTCCATGGATGGGTAGGGAGGTGGGACCAAGCCATCCTTGAGCCAACTAAGTAGTGGCTCGGCGATGAAAAGCATTCCCGTTAGAAACACGGGTGGCTCGGGCTGAGGTGGCTCCAAATGAAATGGCTTCGGGTGAGGATTAAAAATGGGTGGCAAAGGAGCATTAGAGGAAGGGCTGTGATGGGGACATCACTCAGAGCTCCCTCTGGCTCGACACATCTCTCCCCTCTGGAGACGGATAGGATGACTTGATGGGGCCTCGACGGCACTGGATCTCACTACTATAGACATCTTGATGTATTTTCTCCTTTGTTGAGTCCTTTTGATGTATTTCACTTCTATTTTTGAGTCTTGCCCTAGGTGCTCTTATTAGTAGGTCATCATATTGGACTTGTCTGGTCTTTTGGCCCATTAGGGAGCTAGGCCCATGGGCGCCCCCTTCTTGCACCCTTGGTTATCTGTTATTTCCCTTTTTCTCAAGGGCTTTTGTACAAAGTTGGGTTCCCTATATATAGAACCCCAACTCCCACTTGAGAAGGTAATGAAGATTTGAAGAATTGAGCATAATTGCAATCCCCCTCTCTCTCTCTAGTTCTCTCTCCCTCTCTCTCTCCTTGGGGTGGATCCCCCTCTCTCTCCTCCCCCTTCTCTCTCTCTCCCAAGGGCGAACCTGCCCCTTCACCTCCTCTCTCTCTCCTCCACCTCAGCTGCCACCTCCCCCTCCAACCTTTCACCTCCCCTAGGCCACTTAACCCCCATCAATTCCCTCCCCTTCCCAATTGACTCTTCCTATTCCCCATACACCTTCCCCACCTCCAATACACCCCTCCCTCTTCCCCAAGCAACCTTCCCACTCCCCCACACCTTCATTCACACCCCAAGACCATTCAAACTCCAGCCCCCCCTCCACCTATTGTGCAAACAGCCACCCCCCCCCTTACATCCTTGCCATGGCCGAACCCCACCTCCACCTCCACTAGCTTCGGCCCCCACTTCCTCTCCACCCTCCTACCCCTTCCTCCACTCCCACACAACCCCCCTGCCACCTACGAACACCCCCACCCTCTCCACCTCCACCAAACACTAGCCTCCCTTGCCTCCATCCCACCTCCTCTCCTACATCCTGCCCCACTACAGGTAGCAGAAGAAGACACGTCTTGCAGAGGCTCCCCCGAACTCATACAGTGGCTTCTGAAGGCAAGGCGTACCATTCTGGAAAGGGCTCCCAGTCCTCTTCCCAGGCGAAGTGGAAGCACTCCGTTCCAAGTTCGTGACCACCCGTAAGAGCCGATCTCCTCCGACAGCGTCTGGAACTAGCTGCAGAGCACCAGAGTCCGACTAGAAGCTCAACCACGGTCGACAGCGACAGATCCAGACTGAAGTTTCTTCTCCAAAGATCTTCCTCTCCCTATCCCCGATCAGGAGCAAGAAACAGAACCCTGTTCGGCCTCCGGGAACTAGAGTTCCAAATTTTCTCCCACCGTCATTTGGGTCTGCCTCCTGATGTCTGCCGTGACCAGATCCCACTCAACGGATCTCTCCTGTCCACCCCGACCTCAGAAGGAGTCTCCGTCAGCTTTGCTGTGCAGAGGACTTGTCCACGGATCCAAAAACTCCGACGGATCGAGATTCTGAGTCCGGAAGCCCCAGGTACAACTTCTGCATCCGGCTGCATCCATTCTGAAGCTGCCAACCCCAGATTCCGACGTCCTGTTCGAGTTTCCACCACGACCACCAGCGACGGTAGAAGAATTTGACATAAATCTGAGGCATCCCTGTACCTGTTACGAAGCCATCCTCACTGATTTCGTCATCGGAAAAATTCCTGAGAGCAAGCTACGACTGCAACAGCGACCTCCTGTCCCCTCCAACAACAAGTGGGCAGAACCACGTCGGCACCCGTTCCGTCATCCTCGGCGGAATTCTCTCTCTCACCTGGCCGGCTTAGCGCCCCTCCCTGCGTGGAGGTAGTGTTTGATGTAATTGTGATTACCCCACCCCTAGTTCAACCCTCCTGCGTGGGGTGTAGTTCATGTAACTAGCAGCCCAAGCTTCATCGGCGCAGTGTGCGGGGATCACACTTCCCCGCTCGCCCACGTCTCCAAACGGGGTTGGTTTCTTCAAACCAACCAGGTGAGCTCTAAAACTTTGCTCCATTTATATTAGTGTCTGTTTGTTTAATATCCATAGACATAGCTCCGTTGCGCAAGAAAGTGAGTGCCCGTTCCCGGAGCCATCATCATTGAGTGGTCACCGTGGTCATCGTGAGAGAGTGGGACCTTGTGCCCCAAGTGGCACCGGCCAGCCCCAAAGTGTGGGCCACGTACCCTCGGGAGGATAACCCTAGCCCTACTGGCACTCTACCAGTTAGGGTCTTGATCCATCACCTCCTTCTAGCATCATATAGTTACCCGGGGCTTGCGAGTATGCGACGGCGTTTCGGTCTCAATTTATCATTTTACTTGCTATGTGATTGTGAATGCGGATTAGGTCCGAGGTTTGCGTTTGCTTGCTGCATACCCTATACTTGTGTCACATCAAATTGGTATCGGAGCAAGTTTTAGACTTGTCTCTACAAGCCTAGGTCCAAGGGCTCTTGCACTTCCACCCGCGTGTCAATCTCTTCTCCTTCGTGCATGTCCACCCGTAGAGGCACCGCTTACCAAACCAACCCCCCAACTTCCAATCCCCCCATGAGTTCCCATTCTCAGGGCAATCAAGGCATCCCTAGTGAAGTCCCACCTGCCCCTATGGAGCAAGTTGACCCTATCCTTAGGGCTATCCTAGAGAAACTTGATGGACTTACCACCCGAATGGATAAGCTAGAGGAATTAAGGGCCCCACCTAGGATCCCTGCCCAAAGAACCCCCCCTCCACAAGTTGAACCGGGTAGGGAAGACCTTGAAAATGAGTGGTACCACGAACCGGAGAGGCCTCAACGGCCCCGACATCATGAGAGAATCCCACCTAGGAACTATGCCCAAAGATTTCCCCCTCCGCAGGATGAACATGAGAGGGAAGACCTAGATGATGGGTGGTATCATGAACAAGAGAGAGCTCCTCAACCACGACACTATGAGAGGCGACCACGTGAGGATCATGATGAACTCCTATTAAGAATGATCAAAGTGGAAGCCCCTAATTTTGATGGGTCTCACAACCCTAGTGTCTACAAAGATTGGGAGTATGGCATGGATCAATACTTCGAGTGGTACCCCATGACCGAGGAGAGGAAGGTTAGGTTGGCCAAGATGCACCTCCTTAAACTAGCCAAAACCTATTGGCTAAAGGTTGAAAACCAAAGGAGGATCAGGCGTGAGGAACCCATTAACACTTGGATTGACATGAAAGATCAACTTAGGAACAAATACCTTCCCATCTCCTATAGCCAACTTCTTCTTGATGAATGGCAAAGCCTTACCCAAGAGGGAAAGACCGTGGAAGAGTATATTGAGAAATTTGATTCATATCTCCTAAGGTGCGGTGTGGTTGAGGATCCAGCCGTTACCTTATCCCGGTTTAGGAATGGTCTCCTTCCCCACATCAAACGGGAGCTCTTTATGAGGGAAGTGCATAGCTTGGAAATTGCCTATCAAATAGCTCAGGATGTAGAGAGATTCTCCAGAAATCCTAGGTTTGCACCTCCCAAAGGGTCAGGACCACGTCCCAACCTCCCTCCTTTGTTAAGAACACCACCCCCCAGCGGGGGAACTCCTACAAGACCCTCCCCGCCACCCACCACACCCAATCCTCCCCCTAGAAAGGAAGACAACTCCAAAGGGAAGACCCCAATGAGTAGCACGATCAAGTGTTTCCAATGCCATGGCTATGGCCACATAGCCTCCCACTGTCCCACTAAGGGGTTGTCAAGCCTAGTTATTGAGGGTGGACCTTCTACCACTCAGGAAACACATGAGGGTACTATTGAGGATTATCAGGCCAATTTAGAATGGGAAGAGGAATACCATGAGCAATTCTATGAAGAAGGAGTAGAGGAGGACCCCCACTCCAGCCACCTAGGGGTGATAAGGTGCACCCTCACACAACCACAAGAGGATGATTGGCGGAGGACTTCCATTTTTCACACATTTGTCAAAATCGGGGACCATGTTAGGAAGGTCATCCTAGACAATGGGAGTTGTGTCAACGCCGTGTCTCCGGACACCGTCAAACTCCTAGGACTTACCCCTACATCCCATCCCAAACCTTACCGTGTGTCCTGGATAAACAACCACTCCCTACCCGTCAGCACATGTTGCCTTATCCCCATCACCTTTTCATCCTACCAAGGGCAAATATGGTGCGATATCATACCTATGGCTGTAGGAAGCATCCTATTGGGGAGACCTTGGATATATGATGTCAATGCCACTATACATGGAAAAACAAACACTTGCACCTTTGACCACGAGGGGAAGGCTATCCGTCTCAACCCCTCCCCTCCCCAAAAAGAACCACCCACCAAGGGAATCCTTCCCACACCACCAAAACCCAAGGCCTCGATTGCTCCAACCAAATCTTCAACACAAAGTCACACACCTGCAACTCCGACAGTCAAAGGCCTCCACCTTATCACCAAGAAAGAGCTCGAAGAAGAGATAACCCGGGGGGCACCCCTTTGTGCCATTGTCATATGCCTTGGGGAGGCAACTCCCTCCAACCCTCACCCCGTGGAAATCCACCCTCTCTTGGAAGAATTTAAGGACATTTTTCCCAAGGAACTCCCCGACCAACTACCACCCATGAGGGATGTCCAGCACGCTATAGATCTTGTCCCAGGAGCCACCCTCCCAAACATGCCCCACTATCGCCTCAATCCCACCGAACATGCTGAGTTAAGGAGGCAAGTGGAGGAACTGATTAGAAAGGGGTTTCTTAGGCTGAGCAAAAGCCCATGTGCCGTCCCGGCCCTCCTCACACCAAAAAAAGACGGGACATGGCGAATGTGTATTGATAGCAGGGCCATCAACAAGATTACTGTCAAATATAGGTTTCCCATACCTAGACTTGATGACATGCTGGACATGCTCGCCGGAGCCACCATATTTTCCAAAATAGACCTCAAAAGTGGCTATCATCAGGTTAGGATAAGGCCCGGGGATGAATGGAAAATAGCCTTTAAAACCAAGGATGGACTTTATGAATGGCTGGTGATGCCTTTTGGGCTTTCAAATGCCCCAAGTACCTTCATGCGCCTTATGACCGAGGTCCTGAGGCCCTACATTGGAGTCTTCCTGGTAGTTTATTTTGATGACATCCTCATTTACAGCCGAACCAAGGAAGCCCACCTCAGTCATCTAAGGCAAGTTTGCACCACCCTTAGGAAGGAAAGCCTCTTTGCCAATTTAGGGAAGTGTCACTTTATGACCCAATCCATCACCTTCCTGGGGTATGTTGTCTCCACAGAGGGCGTATCCATGGACCCTGACAAAGTCCAAGCCATCATCAATTGGCCTGAACCTCGCACCCTCCATGAAGCCCGCAGTTTTCATGGGTTAGCCACCTTTTACCGGAGGTTCATCAGGGGGTTCAGCACCATCACAGCCCCTATCACCGATTGCCTCAAAAAGGGGACCTTTGTGTGGACCAAGACCGCCACTAGAGCCTTCCAAGAGCTCAAAGAGAGAATGACCCAAGCCCCTGTCTTATGCCTCCCTGATTTCTCCAAAGTCTTTGAAGTGACTTGCGATGCCTCAGGGGTAGGAATTGGTGGGATCCTTAGCCAGGAAGGACACCCAGTGGCCTACTTTAGCGAAAAACTGTGTGATGCCAGGATGAGGTACTCCACCTACGACAAGGAATTCTATGCTGTGGTACAATCCCTCCGGCATTGGAGACACTACCTCTTGCCTAATGAGTTTGTCATATTCTCCGACCATGAGGCCCTGAAATACCTCAACTCCCAGCAGAAACTGAATGCTCGGCATGCCCGATGGGTCGAACACATCCAGGCTTACACATTTGTAATCATACACAAGGCTGGGAGTGAAAACCGAGCAGCCGATGCCCTCAGTAGGAGAATTTCCTTGCTAGCTACCATACAGGTGGAAGTCATAGGATTTGAAAGACTCAAAGAAGAGTACTCTGCTTGCCTGGACTTTGGCCCAATCCATACCACTCTGTCCACCCTCTCACCAAAGGAACACCAAGGATTCATTTTAGAGGACGGGTTCATTTTTAAAAGCCATAGGCTTTGCATACCAAGGACCTCTCTACGGGATTTTCTGATCTGGGAATTACATGCAGGAGGCTTGGCTGGACACTTTGGGATTCACAAAACCATTGCCTTGGTAGAAGGACAATTCTATTGGCCCAGCCTCAAAAGGGATGTGGCCAAAATTGTGAGGCAATGCCGCACATGTGCAACCGCTAAGCAAATCAAACAAAACACAGGCCTGTACACTCCCTTACTAGTCCCAGACCGACCTTGGCAAGATCTTAGCATGGACTTCGTACTAGGGCTACCCCGGACCCAAAGGAAACATGACTCCATTTATGTCGTGGTGGACTGATTCTCTAAAATGGCTCATTTCATCCCCTGTTCTAAAACCTCAGACGCCTCCCATGTGGCCCGTCTATTCTTTGAAGAGGTGGTCCGACTCCATGGTCTACCCAAGACCATTATCTCAGATAGGGACGTCAAATTCACCAGCTACTTTTGGAAGACCCTCTGGCATCTTATGGGGACCCTGCTTTAGTTTTCCAGAGCCTACCACCCCCAAACCGATGGACAGACTGAAGTTGTCAATCGGAGCTTGGGGAACCTTCTACGGTGCCTTGTTGAGGATCGCCCCGGGAATTGGGATCTCATATTACCCCAGGTAGAGTTTGCATACAACAATTCTGTGAATAGGTCGATAGGGATGAGCCCGTTTGAAGCTGTGCATGGGTACAAGCCTAGAACCCCTACAGATCTCATTCCTTTGCCACCGCATGCTAGAGTGTCTATTAGTGCTGAGTCGTTTGCCCAACACATGAAGGAATTGCATGAGGAAATCCGCAAACACATTAACAAAAGCAATGAGGTGTATAAAAAGTCGGCCGACTCCCACCGCCGCCACCAGGAGTTTCACGTAGGTGATTATGTGATGGTACGAACTGAGAGGCTTTCCCCTGGGAATGTCTCCAAATTGAGGTCGCGTGGATCAGGCCCCTTCCAGGTTCTAAAGAGGATTGGCACAAACGCTTACGTGTTAGACCTCCCCGAGGAATACGCAATAAGTCCCACATTCAATGTGGCTGACCTGGTGGCATACAGGGGTTCCACGGTGACACCTAGTGAAGGAATTGAGCCTGTCCCACTTTTTGAGAGAGCCCCCACCCACAAGAAAGTTCCACCAGCCCAGAGAGGCCAACGGGAGCAGATAGAGCGGATATTGGATGAACAGGTCACTGTCACCCGGAGCAAAGTATACGAGCGATACCTGGTCAGGTGGAAGGGCCGGCCTCCTACAAATGACTCATGGGTGAGCAGGGAGGATCTTCAGCAGCTGGACCCTGATCTCCTGGAGCATTACCGCAGCCGAGAAGACCCTTACTCGACAGAGTCGAGTTCTTCCCAGTCCAGGGGAGTTGATGGGGACATCACTCAGAGCTCCGTCTGGCTCGACACATCTCTCCCCTCTGGAGACGGATAGGATGACTTGATGGGGCCTCGACGGCACTGGATCTCACTACTATAGACATCTTGATGTATTTTCTCCTTTGTTGAGTCCTTTTGATGTATTTCACTTCTATTTTTGAGTCTTGCCCTAGGTGCTCTTATTAGTAGGTCATCATATTGGACTTGTCTGGTCTTTTGGCCCATTAGGGAGCTAGGCCCATGGGCGCCCCCTTCTTGCACCCTTGGTTATCTGTTATTTCCCTTTTTCTCAAGGGCTTTTGTACAAAGTTGGGTTCCCTATATATAGAACCCCAACTCCCACTTGAGAAGGTAATGAAGATTTAAAGAATTGAGCATAATTGCAATCCCCCTCTCTCTCTCTAGTTCTCTCTCCCTCTCTCTCTCCTTGGGGCGGATCCCCCTCTCTCTCCTCCCCCTTCTCTCTCTCTCCCAAGGGCGAACCTGCCCCTTCACCTCCTCTCTCTCTCCTCCACCTCAGCTGCCACCTCCCCCTCCAACCTTTCACCTCCCCTAGGCCACTTAACCCCCATCAATTCCCTCCCCTTCCCAATTGACTCTTCCTATTCCCCATACACCTTCCCCACCTCCAATACACCCCTCCCTCTTCCCCAAGCAACCTTCCCACTCCCCCACACCTTCATTCACACCCCAAGACCATTCAAACTCCAGCCCCCCCTCCACCTATTGCGCAAACAGCCACCCCCCCCTTACATCCTTGCCATGGCCGAACCCCACCTCCACCTCCACTAGCTTCGGCCCCCACTTCCTCTCCACCCTCCTACCCCTTCCTCCACTCCCACACAACCCCCCTGCCACCTACGAACACCCCCACCCTCTCCACCTCCACCAAACACTAGCCTCCCTTGCCTCCATCCCACCTCCTCTCCTACATCCTGCCCCACTACAGGTAGCAGAAGAAGACACGTCTTGCAGAGGCTCCCCCGAACTCATACAGTGGCTTCTGAAGGCAAGGCATACCATTCTGGAAAGGGCTCCCAGTCCTCTTCCCAGGCGAAGTGGAAGCACTCCGTTCCAAGTTCGTGACCACCCGTAAGAGCCGATCTCCTCCGACAGCGTCTGGAACTAGCTGCAGAGCACCAGAGTCCGACTAGAAGCTCAACCACGGTCGACAGCGACAGATCCAGACTGAAGTTTCTTCTCCAAAGATCTTCCTCTCCCTATCCCCGATCAGGAGCAAGAAACAGAACCCCGTTCGGCCTCCGGGAGCTAGAGTTCCAAATTTTCTCCCACCGTCGTTCGGGTCTGCCTCCTGCTGTCTGCCGTGACCAGATCCCACTCAACGGATCCCTCCTGTCCACCCCGACCGCAGAAGGAGTCTCCGTAGCTTTGCTGTGCAGAGGACTTGTCCACGGATCCAACAACTCTGACCGATCGAGATTCTGAGTCCGGAAGCCCCAGGTACAACTTCTGCATCCGGCTGCATCCATTCTGAAGCTGCCAACCCCAGATTCCGACGTCCTATTCGAGTTTCCACCACGACCACCAGCGACGGCAGAAGAATTTGACATAAATCTGAGGCATCCCTGTACCTGTTACGAAGCCATCCTCACTGATCTCGTCATCGGCAAAATTCCTGAGAGCAAGCTACGACTGCAACAGCGACCTCCTGTCCCCTCCAACAACAAGTGGGCAGAACCACGTCGGCACCCGTTCCGTCATCCTCGGCGGAATTCTCTCTCTCGCCTGGCCGGCTTAGCGCCCCTCCCTGCGTGGAGGTAGTGTTTGATGTAATTGTGATTACCCCACCCCTAGTTCAACCCTCCTGCGTGGGGTGTAGTTCATGTAACTAGCAGCCCAAGCTTCATCGGCGCAGTGTGCGGGGATCACACTTCCCCGCTCGCCCACGTCTCCAAACGGGGTTGGTTTCTTCAAACCAACCAGGTGAGCTCTAAAACTTTGCTCCATTTATATTAGTGTCTGTTTGTTTAATATCCGTAGACATAGCTCCGTTGCGCAAGAAAGTGAGTGCCCGTTCCCGGAGCCATCATCATTGAGTGGTCACCGTGGTCATCGTGAGAGAGTGGGACCTTGTGCCCCAAGTGGCACCGGCCAGCCCCAAAGTGTGGGCCACGTACCCTCGGGAGGATAAACCTAGCCCTGCTGGCACTCTACCAGTTAGGGTCTTGATCCATCACCTCCTTCTAGCATCATATAGTTACCCGGGGCTTGCGAGTGTGCGACGGCGTTTCGGTCTCAATTTATCATTTTACTTGCTATGTGATTGTGAATGCGGATTAGGTCCGAGGTTTACGTTTGCTTGCTGCATACCCTATACTTGTGTCACATCAGGCTGTCCACTAGGAGGGGAAGAGGCCCTTGGGACCCCGTAGGTGGGGCCGGGTTGGGACTACCGGCTATGACCTCCCTATGCTGGAGTATGGCTACCTCCTGCCTCGGAGGTTGGCAACGGGAGACCAGCGACTCAAAATAAGCGCACCTCCTATCCACCCATTCCGAAATCATTTGTACAAGTTTGGCAATGGTATGGGTTGGAGTAGGGGTATCACGGTGGACTCGCCCGTAATCAACCGGCCTAGGCTTGGGTCGGGGCTCATCTAAGTACGGGGCTCCTTGCCTCCGACTATGGCCCACTTGATTGGAGGTGATTGGGTGGGGTCGGTTGGAGTAGCAGCCCTCCCCTTTCTTCTTCTCTTCTTTTTTTTTACCCAGGAGCTCCTCTCTCGTGTTCTTCTTCCGCCAAGGCTATTATACATGGGCTGCCATTGATGCCGGTGCGCGAGGCAGATCAAGTCAGAGGTTGACCCCAGTCACGTCCCCGTCAGAGTGATGCTTTCGTGCTCGAGCCAGAGGTCGACAGCATGGCAGGGTCCTGGCTAGCTTCGACATGATCACGCTGCACGCCAAGGGCTTTAGGCATGAGCGTTCAATGCTTTGGATTTGAGCAAAACATAGTGTCGTGTCGAGGATGGGACCACTAGTAGGTGTGCCGCTGGAAGGCTACTGGGCAGTGATGCGGGACGACTACGGGACTCGACTCGGACTGGTTGCGACCTTGGACTCTATAGGACGACACGACTAATAAGACGACGCGACCAGCAACAACACTACAATGTGGCACCGAACGAGCTCCAGAAGAGGCGATCATGTCCCAAACAAGAAGCGCTAAACCCACGGTTGTCCCCAGCGAGCGAAACGTGACGATCTGCACGGTTGGGAAACTGGCTTTGAGTCTCGGGTGGTCAACTCACTCTCATGCTCGGAATGAGTCACGTGACGGGTTTCGCTCTCACAACTCACAGTGGTGATTAACGTATGAACTAGCTAGGAAAACAATCAACTCACTAGCAGCGGCAGTATAATCTATACTAGCTAAGCAAATAAGACAAGGTGGGTGGCGAGTGTACCTCCACGCTCGGGACGTGGGGAAGACTTCCTGGCCGAGAGCCGTCACTCCCGATACAATAAGTGAATTAATTACAGCATGAAAAGTACGGCCCACTCCACGCAGGGAGGTAAAAGGCCAAAACAGTGGTCCGGGAGCGCCGTTCTAGGGTTGACGGGCAACAATGCGGCGGGTTCCGGGCGGCGGCGGGTAGCGGCTCCAAATCTGCAATTTTCCTGCCAGCAGGACATCGATCACGAACGTCCAAAGGGACGTCGGCCTCATGGGATCTCCTGAAGGTGGCGGTGTGCTGGGACGGTGGCAGTGGGTCCCTGGTCGACCCCCAGGAGCGGCGGTCACTGACGATACCCCGGCGTATTTACTTGAGAATTATCCGGCAGCCCCTTTTGTTGGCCTGGCTCGGAGCAGAATCGCTCGCCTCCATAAAAAATGGCCGGTACTCCCAGATCCGACGTCGGATTGAGACGTAATGGGTACCATTGGAAAGAGGACTCAAAATCCTACAACATATTGGAATTTCATATCCACCTGTTGACGCCTGGAAAATGAGCATGGGCGGAAATAGAATTGAAAAGAAGATCAGACCAACAGTAAAAGATCAATGATGAAGCTCGTCAACCATCTACCCGGCCGAAGCCTTTTCCCGGCCAAGCTGATGTACGATGCCATTGTCAGTCAGACGACGGCACTGATGAAATAGCAGTCACCTGGCTGAGGTCTTTTCAGGCTAAAGTTGATGTCCGGTCTTGTCACCGTTCAGGTGACAATACTGATGAGATGATGTCTGACTTTGTCATCATTCTGATGGCAATGCCGATGAAACCCCAGTCTACCGACTGATGAAAATCTATGAATGATCTCAATAGAAACTGTGTCACCAGTGGAGGGCCTTCTCGGGTTCTGATACATTTGAAGGACCGATAAAGGCCGAAGTCTATGTGAGGTCTAAAAAGCCCTAAATGGGCCTATAAAAGTGGCGCCGGGATCCCCTTGTCGAAGCCCAAAAGCGGCGCCGAGAAGCTGAAGTCCCACGCGCCGAGAGGTCTGCCTACGATTGAGGCGCGCCGGGATAGGCCGGCCGATAGGATACCAAGGAGGGATATAAAACCCCCTCATTCGAAGAGAGAGGCATGAAAAAAGAGCAGAGAGCCATCAACAGATAGCCAAAGAGAAAAAAGGGAGGGCATCAGAGAGCCATCAGAAGAGGGCAACATAGATAGCAAAAAAAAAGGGCGGAGAAGAAGAATAGATAGCCACAAAAAAGGGAGAAGAGAGGGGAGCCTGCAATCTGATCCGAGAGAGGAAGAAGCAGAAGGGCAAAAGAAGAGAAGAGTTCGAAGCCTGATCGAAGGTGGGCAACGGGGAGGGAGAGGAGTCAATGCTCCGCCCTCCCCTCCCCATTTTCTGTAGTTCATTCTTTTGATTTTGATTGCTCCTACCTCTCCCCCCTTTTGATGTATGCTGTGATATCACAGCCGGTTTTACTCCGCTAGGGCAAAGCATAGTCTCCCTGTACCTTCTTTTATGTATTGCCTCCGATGTGCGAATGTAATGGTGATATTCGAATGAATGAACACTATAGGCCCCCGTTGATGCCTACTGTCTATTTCTCCGAAACCCTATTGCTATCTCCCCATGTTTTCTGTCTCTTCTTAGATCCAGTAGCATGCTATCCCCCTCCCCAGTTCGATTGATCGCCTGCTTATTCGTCTGGTTCTCGAACGTTGCTCGTGCTTACTTCCGAGCCAGGGACAGACTATCCCTTGGCCTCTGAAGCAAACGTAGATGTATAGCAACCGCTGCTCGGTTTTAGATGTTTCATTCATGCTCACTGGCTCTGCTGAAGTCATCCCCGGGGCCAGAGACAACCATCTCTTGGCCCCCAGATGATGAAGAGTATATCAAAATCATCCTCAGGGATTAATATGAACGCTGGTGACAGAGATACCCTAAACCATGTTTCCCCCAAATCACTCTCCGCTTCTGGCCTTCCCTTTGAAACCCAAGCCAAAATCAGTTGCAGTCTGATGAATTGAGCTCTTTTGATTTCCCAAGGCCCGTCTATCTTGGCCTGAATCACCAGGAAAATCCCTGAATCCTCAACAGACCCAAGAACAGGGTACCGTAAAGCTCTGTTTCTCATCCCGGCGCCCTCACACATCTCGGCCCCGTACACAGTAAAATAGATGAACAGTGCTCGATGCGATCCTTCAGGCGCCGAGAACCTCCCTTGGCCTTCTTACCTTCGCGCCGAGAACCTTTTCATCTTGGCCGCGTCGGGAACCCCCCTGGCTGCTTTGCCATCGTGCCGGGAAGTCCATCCTCTGGCCTTCTCCCCTGCGCGCCGGGAACCCCCCTTTTGAGCAATTCCACCTCGCGCCGGGAAGCCAACGCCGGGAACTCCCTGGCCTTCTCTTCAGCGCGCCGGGAACCTGGCCTCTTTGCCCTTGCGCCGAGAAGCCCACACGCTTGGTCATTTGGCCCTCGCGCCGACAACCTCCCTTGGCCATTTGGCCCTTGCGCCGAGAACATATCTCCTGGGCGCGCCGGGAACCCCCTTCTGTTCCTTGCCTTGGCGCCGTAAGACCCCTTGCTTTCTTGCCTGCCTGCGCCGAGAGCCCTATCTCCCCTAGCTCCACTTTGGAGCCGAGAACTCCACTAACGCCAGCCTCCCGGTGCCCCAAATGGTGCCTTGCAAAGAACCCTTCCCGGTGCGGTGGTCTTCGCACCGGGAACTCATATACCCATTCAAATCCGTGCCGAGAGGCTGCCCTGCCACCCAATGAGCCTCCGGCACCTCTATCAAACCCACCTAGGGATGTCCATGAGTCACCAGAACTGTCCTGAGGATAAAATTAAAGGGAGTCAGACTCCCTTATGTTCCACTGATCCGTATCGGGTTTATGAGCAACCCCTTTAGCTAAGGTGAGCTCTGCCACTGCATGAGTGTCATCGGCTCCTATAAGGGAAGAGTCAAACATTGCCCCAGGACATACATGTGCAATGTGGGAGGTTCGCTCCCTCCTTTTCTCGGCTTTCATCCCGGCACTCCGTGGGTGATAGCCTATTCTCCCCTGGGCATAATCCAGATTATGGGGAGGTGCTGCCGAAATGTCGATCGATGTTTTAACCCCGATAAGTCCCGGGAGGTGCACATCACACTCCCCTCGTCCGGCTCAATCTTCCGGGGAATATGAATGCTGCGAGGCCCTTGGCTGGATGAGAAATATGAAAGGAGACCTCTCCCCGATGATGGTCCGGACCCCGTCCCGCCACTGCGTGGACGGTGTCCTATTCCTACCCGGCACGACCCACATAAGAGGTGGTCATGTCGGTGTAGTAATCTGCTGTGCACTAAATTATCTTCCCAGGATAACGAGAGCTTCAATATCACACACTGTTGTTTTTCTTTTATTACCGCCCCGAGTGGCCTCCTATTTTGGCGTTTAATCAAGGGTTGTCCTTCTTAGGAAGGGCGTAATTAACGTCATAGCCTTTATGGAATGGCGAACTTTTGGTCCCGACTCGGACTTCACAATCGACTGACCAAGTCAAGTCGAGCGCACAATGAAATCATCACACATGTGACTGGCATGCCTAATAATCAATAAATACAAATAGGAGAAATCTTCAA
The DNA here is from genome assembly GCA_022559845.1 of Amorphophallus konjac. Lineage (NCBI taxonomy): Eukaryota > Viridiplantae > Streptophyta > Magnoliopsida > Alismatales > Araceae > Amorphophallus > Amorphophallus konjac. Next base: position 182,453,144 of record CM040123.1, on the reverse strand, counting down.
AAATAATAAATGAGAAAAGAAATGAGAGAAAAAAAAATCCCGCGTCCACAAGTCTGGCACGCCCGGTGGGACCTAGTCTCCCTTCATCTCTACGCCAAAATAGGAGGCCGAGTGGGCCCCCCCTCAAATTTCTGATTCCGTGCTTTCTCTATTTTCAGGAAGCTACGATGACGGCTGGAATCATGTCTGTATGCTTTGATCAACAAGCGGTCGATGTGCATGTTCGAGAGGGCTACCTAGCGGTACCTCTTTCGTTCGGATCGATGCCGCCTGCTGTCGGGATGCCCAACTGCCTGGACCTCATCTTCACTGACTTGCTCAAAATTAGCAACCAGGAGCAAAGGACTGTTGTCGAGACATTGACGCAAGCTACTAGCCCCAAGATGAGCCAGGTGATGCAGGATACTCCTGAGGTCGTGTCCTGCTTCGTACATCACGAGGCGAAAAGGGGCACATCCTCCGCTGCTGGAAGAAGGAGGAGATCCGACAGGAGAGCCCGATCCACTGCTGCGGGTCGTCGGATATCCAACTCAGGAAAGACAATGCTGATTGGAGATGTCCGGGTAAACCTCAGTGGTTGCCCAAGGGCGGTCAAGCCGGACGTGATCGTCCCGATGGTGCCTACTACCAACAGGTTCCGGGTACTAGCTGCCAGGAGGGTCGACATGAAAGAGGAGGATAGAAAGCCACTGGCACCAAAGCCGCCCAAGTTCAGGCAGATCTGGCGGCCGAAGAAAATCCAGAGCTGGGTCCCAGCTCGAGAGGAAGAGAACATTGCTGATACCACTGTTGTCCGCTTCAGGGCAGGAAGCAGAAGAGGAGAAGGAAAAGACATAAGAAATGCTATTGCTGTTCACCCCAGGGCTCGGGGGAGGAGAGATGAGAAAGAGAATGAAGGAAGAAATCTGACTACTATTCGCCCTAGGATGAGGGGCAGAAGATATGAGCAGAAGGAAGACCTCACGGTCACCCACCCCATGACTGGGGGCAAAAGATGGGAAAGGAAGAATTATGCTGCTGCTGCCAACCGCTGCCAAGATGGGAGTAGAAGGTTCAGGGAGGAAGAGGAAATGAGAATAAGCGAACCAATCACTGCTGCCACTCTAAGAAGACCAAGGGCCTGTGTCAGACAAGCCGATATATTCAAATACTGCAAAGCCGAGCACTTGACTGCTCAGATGGAGAGACTGGCTTATCAACAGAAGATCCAAGAAAGATTGATGCTCCAACCAAAGCCACAAAGGTACAATCAAGAGGAGATGAAATAAGTGGCTCAAGACTACTTTCACTACCTGGGGAACTCCGCCCTCTGGCAGCAAAGATTATCCCGGGCCTTGGGCACCATGGATGAAGAAGAAGAAGAAACCCTTCAAGAAGTGATGCTCGGAGTCTCCTCCTCCGATTCCAATGATTATGAAGAAGGCCATAGAGCCGGGTATGGGAAAGAAGACCTGCACAGGGAAGAAGCTAGAGAAAGAATATCAGTCTTTGACCGGCTCAAATACCCCGATCAGGTGAGAAGGAAAGTCTACAGGCAGAGGGAAAAGATGCAGATCTTTGCCTGCAATATGGCCGAGCTTGTCAAAGGGCAGGATATGTTACCGACACAGCCAGATGAACTGCTCAGACTGGCAACCATACCAGGTCCCGTCACAAGGAGAAATCAGGCGGCCAAGGAAAAAATAAAGACTGATGATGAAGTCCGCAAGATCACCACTATGACAGTTAATGTGGTGACAGCAGAAGATGAAGATAATCCCTTCGTCGATGATGCTGAAGGGGCTTCAGAAGATCTACAGATCCCGTCAACCCTGGATCCCATGATCCAGATGATGTTTAGAAGATATCAACAGGAGATCAATGCTCTCAGAAGACAGCTAAATGAGAGGCATGAAGCTACACCGGTCTCCAAGCAAGCCGAGCCTATGGGGCAGACTGCCAGCTCAACAGAAATAGCTATCCCAGCTAATCCTCTCCCGGCTGATAAGGGCGAAGCACCGAGCCAACCCGTTCTGCAGCAGACAGTAGCTCAGCCCTCTGTATCTCAGACGCAGCCTGCCACGCCGGCCTTGCGCGCAACTGTGATGACAACTCCTTACGGTCAGCAACAAGCTCACTTCTTCCCGGAAAACATAGATCCAGCCATAGCCCAGAAGCTGATGATTGAAAAGATTATGGAGATGAAGCTGTCTGAAAAGACTGGTGATGATGCTAGTACCTACGATGTGTATAGGGTACCGTATCCTCCCTAGTATGCTGCTAAGAGACTACCGCCAGGCGTCAATAAGCCGCCGAAGTTTGAAAAATTTAATGGCCAGGGCTCTCCCAGGGAGCACATAGCTTACTATACCACAATTATGGCTGACTTGGCAGCTGATGAAGCTTATCTGCTTAAGTTCTTCGGCTCATCCCTCACCGGGATAGCCTTTGAATGGTATTCAAGCCTGCCGGCTGGGTCAGTGACCGATTGGCCTGATATGCAAAGAATGTTCCGCGACAGATTTCACGTCACGGAAAGAGAAATTACAATAGCAGAACTATATGCAACCAGACAAAAGTAAGATGAAACAGCGCTGGACTACATCAAAAGGTGGAGGAACTTAGCTATGAGATGCAGAAGACCTCCTCATCAAGAATATGCAGTGCAAATATGTAAGCAGAGCCTCAGGAGAGAGGTACTGGAAAAGATGATTGGTGCAGAGGTCAGAACATTTGACCGGCTGAACAATATAGTGGCGGAGGTCGAGACGTTCCTGTCTAAGCATCCGACGGCCAATGCTCCAACTGTGCCGAAAGGGAAATCTAATGATCGACGACCATCGCACTCTGAGGCTAACACCGTCGATTTCAGAACCTTCGAGCAACAGAAAGAGAAGAAGGGGGCAGATGAAGCTCCCCCGCCAGCAGACACAGCAGAAAGAAAAGATAAGGTCTCTCTGAGAAACAAAATGAGAAAGCCATACTCTTTCCCGAAAGATAAGACAGTCGTACTATTCAACTAGGCATACAAGTTCAACAAGGTAACATTGCCTGAGCCAAAGAGACCCGATGACACGGCAAAGAAAGGTGATCCACTATTCTGTCCATATCACCATGCGCTGGGGCACGCAATTGAAGATTGTTACGTCTTCAAAGATATTATGGAAGGCATGGTCAAAAAGGGCGAGCTACAGCTGGGAGATTACCAGGTAGAGCCACCTCGTCCACATGAGCCTCCGGCATTAAAAATGGCCGCCAATATGATTTCAATCTACCAACAGCTACCTAAGGAAGCCGTCGAGGAATGCACCAGGCATACTTATGAAGCTTGCTTCCTCACCCCACTGAAGGATCAAGAAGGGTTGCAGATAAAGCCAATAAAGAATAGAAAGAAAACTCCCGTAGCCAGTATCAGTGGAGCAGTTATCCGCGGTGTCACACCAAGGCCCGAACCACCTCCAATAAAGCCAGTATGGCACACGGCTGAAACAGGGCCAGTCATCCGGATCCCCACTCATAACCGGAGAAGACAAGTCCCCCTACCTGCACATAAGGAAGTAAGTCCTGCAGCCAGGCGTTTACAGCAGTATATTAATGGGCTCGATGAATATGAACAGAAAAAGCCTGGGCACCTGCTGGTGAAAGACTATATACTCTGGGAACAGCTCGAAGAATTGAAAATTAAAGAGCAACCGGGTACAGAACAGGGAAAAGATGAGGCTGAGCCTTTCTGGGGGAAAGAACCAAAGAAACCAAATTCCCAGAAAAAGAAGAGATGGTCTAAATGCAAAAAGGAAAAGGGAGTCGTGACAGTACAATGCAACACCCTGTCAGCACTCTTTACCTCGCCCGGGGAGAATGATGAGGATGAAACATCAAATGCCCCGCTAGAAGCCAACCATGCCGAGGCCTCAACCTCAGCACATGAAACACGCTCTGGAAGAAGGTGGGGGCGCCCACCACCAGCCAATCATAACATTATGTTCAGAGGGGAACAACCCTACCAGATTCCTAAACCAGAGGTACGAGGTGTCGAGGTTCCTCCCCCTGCCAGCTTGTACCAAGAAAAGAAGAAAGGAGGTCAAACTCCAACATTCCTGGAATTTCTGTCCAGTCTGGAAAATGGGCAGTCGACACAGGCTGGGCCAGATAAAGGCAAGAGACCTCAGCAATCGGCGCCTATAGCCTACAAGCAGAATGAGAAAGAAGGGGATAACTCTCTGACGGCACCAGGGGCCGTTGCTATAGAAGAAGCCCCCCAAGAAATCAGTCCAGAGGATGAAACCAGCACTGGTCAACAGAGGTCACGGGCACCACATGAACCTCCAAAACCCCGATGGGCGGAAGAAATGAGACTGTCTAATGTCAGGGTGGGTAGCCGGATCATGAAAATGCTAAAGAAGCTCCCTACCATATTCTCCATCTGGGAGATTCTCTCTCTGAGTGAAGAGGCTCGCCAAGCAATTGTTGATGCCTTGCAGTCGCCGGCACAATATGAAGCACTCTTGACATAAGTGAATTCTGGGCCGTCAGTCACATTCACAGAAGATGACATGCTGATTCTGAATTCCGGCCATAACAGACCACTGTATATGAGGGGCTCCCTAAACTGTCAGCCACTGAGCAGGATACTGATAGATCCCGGGGCTGCCGTGAACATTCTCCCATACCGCATCTACCAAAAATATTACTTTGATCTTCAGCTTACCAAGGTCAGAGACATGAAAATTGCAGGATTCAACCAGAAATATGAGACGCCCCTTGGGGTGGCTGATTTCAACCTCACATTGGGGGACCTCACTACCGTGGTGCGATTTTATGTAATCGACTCCAACACCACGTATAAGGCCCTGCTGGGGAGACCGTGGCTGCATGAATATCAGATAGTGCCGTCCACGCTACATCAATGCATTAAATACTGCCACAAAGGAAAAGAAGAAAGGGTGTTTGCGGATCTGCATCCCTTCGAAGTATTCGAGTGCCATATGCTCGATGCATCCTACTACACGGAGGTGTCGCAAAAGGGTGAAGAGAAAGAGGCTGTGGTCAGCCAGAAAAAGTCGACGACGAAGGCAAGAAACTGGTCTCCCCCGCCACCAAAGGGCTATATTAAAAAGCATGAGGTATCTCACATCTCTTATGCTGGTGACTTTGCTCGGATCACCCCTCCTAGCATTCACCCGGATGATATCGATGAAGAAATGAAAGAAAAGTACACACAGGTGGAGGTTCCGCAGGGTTTAGTCAAGCCCATCGCCAGCCTAGAGTACCAGACGGTGCTACCACTGAAGACTATGGAAATCTCTCGCTTCTGCGAGCCTCCTACCATATTCTACACCGGGGAGTCAGTCGAGGAAGATGATCAAGACTGCATGGTCCCTGAAGAGGCTGCAAACCGGATGGTGCCGATTACAGGCTTGGATTATACTACCCAACGGGTTTCGCAAATGTTCTCTAAGATGCAAATGCCATCATTGCAGCCTGCGGCCCAGAAGAAGGCGTTCAAGGAGCTATGGGATCCGCCTCGGGATAATAAAGAACTGAGGAAGATCACTCAGCACCCGGGATTGGGTTATACCCTTCAAGAATGCTATGAAGCTAAGGTGGACGTCATCTCTGTCTCCTACCAGCATGAAGACCCTCCCGAGGTGGGATATGACAAGTACCCCTCGGAAGATGAAGAAATCATTTATCAATCCATAATGAACAATGAAGCCCCAGACAGTCAGTTGGAGACGGGGACGTCTGATGAAGCAAAGAAAGATTGGTGCTGGGAAGACCTACCTTGCAAAGAGGATCTGTTCCATGCAGAAGCAAAGTTTGATACGGGAACCCCGTATGAAGACCAAATAGCCAAAGAGCTGACGGAATGCCTGGAGTTTGAGCGCATCCTGGAAGAAGTCCGGGCTCTACATAATGATGATCTCTCAAGGGAGTCTGCATCAGAAGAGCCTCTAAGGGCGGAAGACTCCATTTTTGAGTTTCCTGCTGAGCCAGTCACGTCCTCGGGGCAGACTTAACATAATCCAACAATATTGGCCGTATATGATGATCCAGCACCCGCTGATGACCAGTATGATGAAACAGAGGGTCATGAAACTGAAGAAGATTATATCCCGGGAGGCTTCATTGACTTGCAAGAAGCCCCGCCCGAGGTCGAAGATGGAGGTCAGGCCACCGTCGATGAGCTTGTGGAAATAAATCTGGGGACCGCAGATGAGCCAAGGCCGACATTCCTCAGTGCACTGCTGGAGCCAGCTGCCAGGGAACAGTATGTACAATTCTTGAAAGAATTTCGAGACTGCTTTGCATGGACATATGATGAAATGCCGGGACTGAGTTCTGATGTGGCACAGCACCGGTTGGCAATAAACCCAGAGGCTAGCCCTGTAAAGCAGCCTTCCAGGAGAATGCGCCCTGAATTAATAAATCAGATTAACAAAGAGGTTGACAAGCTGATTGATGTAAGCTTTGTTGAAGAAAATCAGTATACCACATGGCTGGCAAACATAGTGCCCGTAAAGAAGAAAAATGGGCAGATCAGAATATGTGTTGATTTTTGGGACCTTAATAAGGCCTGCCCGAAAGATGATTTCCCAGTGCCGATCACTGAAGTGATGATCGATGCGACTACTGGTCATGAAGCCCTGTCATTTATGGATGGGTCATCCGGATATAACCAGATCTGGATTGCAGAAGAAGACAGAGTGCACACTGCGTTCCGCACTCCGAAGGGGATATTCCACTACAAAAGGATGCCGTTTGGCCTCAAGAATGCCGGCGCTACCAACCAAAGAGCTATGACCAAGATCTTTGATGATTTGCTCTTCAAGAAAGTAGAGTCCTACATTGATGATTTGGTAGTAAAAACTAAAAGAAGAGAAGACCATTTGCAAGACCTGAGGGTAGTATTCCAGAGGCTACGCAAATATGAACTCAAGATGAATCCCATGAAATGCGCCTTCGGCGTGTCCAGTGGAAAATTCCTCGGGTTTATTGTCCGGTATAGGGGCATTGAAATCGACCCATCCAAGATTAAGGCTATCCAGGAGCTCCCTCCACCGAGGAATCTGTTGTGCCCATGCATGTGGTTTTGGTTTTGATGATGGTTTTAATGATGGCTTTGATGATTGGTTGTTGATGTGAGTTAATCAAAGGTTCAGTCATCTTGCTGCTCAGTTTAGATTAACATATTTGATGTTCAGTCTTGTTACATGTTAAACTGATGCATAAAGCATTCATTGCTGTGGTTTTGATGATTGATATTGTATTTTGATGATAGCAATGATATAGTGTTTTCATGACATTGTGCCTTGATGATTGCATCATGACTGTGACTGGTACAACTGATATATTGTTTATGTTAGACTTATGTTATGTGCATAGTCTATACAGTGCATCGTGGGGTTTATGCCCTAAGTCTATTCACTGCACATGCATCATTCGTCCAAGTCCATACATTGGACTGTAGTGTGCATTTGGCGAACACATCGCAAGTCTAGACATTGCACTGTAGCATGCATTTCCTTAAAGTCTATACATCGGACTGGTTTGCATTGGGCTAAGTATATACAACGTCATCTCATGCCTTGTCTTAGACAAAGTCTATACAATGGCTTTGGGTCTCCAAGTCTATACAGCCTTTTGCTTCGCCAAAGTCTGTACATTGGTCTGCATAGGCTAAGTGTTTACATTGTCAAGTACAATCATGCACTGGTCATATAGTCTGTACAGCGTGAAGTCTATACTTTGGCACTGTAGCTTACTCGTGCAAGTCTATATCTTGGACTGTTCTTCATGTCTATACATCAGATTGTACATCATCTTCGTGCTGTTTCTGTACTTGAGTTTTCGTGTTGTTTCCCCTCACTAACACAAAAAGAACTCGTGTCGTATGAGCATACAACACTTCGTGTTGATTTCCATGCGTGACAGGAAAGCTTGTATGAGGTTAGACTTCGTGTCGTTTCCCTTGTCTTCGTCTTCGTGTTGTTTTCACCGCGTGTCGATTATTGTTTTTCACTTAGTGTTGTTTTCACTTCGTGTCAACTTCACTTCGTGTCGTCTCTTTGTACTTCGTCTTCGTGTTGTTTTCACCGCGTGTCGATTATTGTTTTTCACTTAGTGTTGTTTTCACTTCGTGTCAACTTCACTTCGTGTCGTCTCTTTGTACTTCGTCTTCGTGTTGTTTTCACCGCGTGTCGATTATTGTTTTTCACTTAGTGTTGTTTTCACTTCGTGTCAACTTCACTTCGTGTCGTCTCTTTGTATTTCGTCTTCGTGTTGTGTTCAACCCGTGTCGATCACTATTTTTACTTCGTGTCGTTCCTGTTACACTTCGTGTCGTTTCTCCGTCTCAGGTCTTCGTGTCGTGTTTTCCACACCGCGTGTCGTTGTCGCTTTAGTAACCTCACCTCGTGTCGGTTACTGTTATTTTCATGACTTCGTGTCGTTTTTCCTCTCATGTACTTCGTGTCGGTTACTGTTGTTTTCACTTCGTGTTGTTTTCATTTCGTGTCAACTTCACCTCGTGTTGTTTTCATTTCGTGTCAACCTCGTCTTGGTGTCGTACTTACTTCGTGTCAGTTACTATTGTTTCTGTGTCTTCGTGTCATTTTTGTTCCACTACGTGCAGAACATTGCAGCACCTCGTGTTGCTTTCTGTATACCACCTTGTGTCTTTCGTTTGTTGAAACCATACTTCATGATTGGTTTCTGTCTTATCTTCGTATGTACCTCGTGTCGTTTCCTTATTCTGTCTTCGTGTTGTCTCCGTGTTGTTTCGTTCTAACCTCGTCCAGGTTTCTTCTAAAATGTTGTTCTTCTGATAAGTCCATACAGAGTTGTTCTTTAAACTGATGACTTATCCGATACCCTGTTTTACAGGTGCTTTGATCTTGAAGCTTAAGGAGGGCACGTGATCCGAGGCTGGAATAAAGCCTGCTGAGAGACTGCCACGTGGTCCGAATTCTTAGGGCTGGAAATGTGGAGGTCACACGTCGTGGCTGATGATGATGCTGCTGCTATATATATGAGACCTTCATCCATAGATGAAGATGATCGAGTTGGCGAGAAGAAAACTCAATACAGAGAGCCACGATCCAGACAGAGAAGAAGAAAAAGAAAAGAAGAAGAGAAAGATAGTGAGAAAGAGAAAGAAAGAGAGATTGAGTAAGAGATCGAGATAGCAGAGTGTGAAGAGAAAAAGAGGAAGAAGAATAGAGAAGAAGAGAGAGATAGAGTGATAGAAGATTCAACAGAAGATCTGTTCTTGCTGAACCGTGGATCAAATCCAGGCCAGCCAGCTCCTGCGAGAGCCACATTTGTTTTTATCTTTTCAGCTTTCTGTTGCTGGTTTCGTTTTTGTTTTTATCCATTTACTGTATTTCCGATCCTCTATAGAGAGGTCGGGGTTCCTCCTGTGGGTTCAGGAGAAGGGAGACTTTGTGTCTTCGGTTTGCAAGTAGCTGGGTGCTACTTGTGGTTGGTACCCTCCCGTGTGGAGGAAGAGAGACTTGCGTCTCTGGTTGCCTTTGACAGGGTGTCATCGGTTGTTTCCCTCCGGGTTGGAGGAAGGGAGATTTATCTCCGATTGTGCTTCCCTCTGGGGTACAGAGGAAGAGAGACTTGGGTCTCTAGGTTCCCCTCCGGGTTGGAGGAAGGGAGGCTTGTTCCTCTGGCTCTGGGCTTGTGAGTAGCAAGCCCGGTGGTTCCCTCCGTGTGTGGAGGAAGAGAGACCGTGTGTCTCTGGTTTCCAAGTGGCTGGAGTCACTTGTGGGTTCCTCCTGTTTGTTCAGGAGAAGGGAGATTGCTATCTCCGGTTCTGGGCTTGTGGATTCAAGTCCAGGGGTTCCCTCCAGGTCTGGAGGAAGAGAGACCTTGTGTCTCTGGTTTGCTAGTGACTGGTGTCACTAGTGGTTCCCTCCGGTTGGGAGGAAGAGGGGAGGTTGTTCCCCTGGTCAAGCTGTTTGGCAGCGTTTGTTGCAGACTGAGTCTGCTGTTTCTAGCGTGAGCTAGTGGAAGCCACACTCGGTTTGAGTGTGGGGTGGATGTAGGTCTGAAGGACCGAACCACCTAAAAACCCCTTGTGCATTGTGGTTTGATTTGTTCATTTGTGCTTCCGCTAGATGAATGCATAGGGGTACTCCATGTGTTTGCTAACTGGTAGAACTGAATAGTTGATTAGCTTTCAGATTTGGTAAATCTGTCTAGTTAGCATCATAGTTCTAGTTTGGGCGAAATTTTATATTGAGTGAAAGTCTTGTTAGTATTCTAGTTTTAAATTGGGTGAAAGTTTTTTAAAGGGTTATATTCATTCACCCCCCCTCTGAATACTGCATCGAACCCAACAATTGGTATCAGAGCGGTTCTCTGATTGTTCAGATCCAACGATCTGCAGAGGATCCTGGTGTCCCTCGTGCTTATCTGTTTCTACCCTTTGCTGCATTAGTCTGTTTGCGGATTTACTCAATGGGCTCTCCACCGGTTTTCAATGGCTCTGATTTTAACTCATGGATTAGCAGTCTTCACAATTATGTGAAAATGATTAATCCGGATCTGTGGAAGTTAATTTCACAAGGTCCCCACAGATTGCCAAAGGAAAAGTCCAAATGGACTAAAAGTCACAAGTCAAAATATGAAGAAAATCAGAAGGCCTTTAACCTGATGAGAGCTGCTATTGACAGAGCCTTATGGTCTTGTACTCATGATTGCAGGTCTGCCAAGGACATTATGGATGAGCTGAAGCTTGCTCAGAAGGGAAATGTCGACAACGGTCTGATGGCTGACGAGAGCAACCATGGTAGTGATCAAGATGAATCCGAAGAACGTGATGATGAGGAGGTAAACCCTTTCGAGAATTTTTCATTAGACGATTGGGAAGATGCCTATGCAAATCTGTTAAGATCCCGTAAGAAACTAGGGAAGAAATATAAAAGTCTGAAAAAGAAGCTGGAAAATCTAGGAGGTGAAAAACTTGAAACTCTGAAAACTGAAAATGAAATCTTAAGAAGACAACTACAAGACTTTGACTCTATTACTACAGATCTAGATCATTTGAAATCTGAAAAACAAACTTTTATGAAACAAATTGGTCTACACAAAGAGGAGAGTCAAAAGCTTGTTTGTGAAATTGTTGAACTAAAGGAAAGGCTTAGCTTCGTTGATCAGACTCATAACAATGACGCTGTTCAAAATGAAAGATTGGTGAGAGATTTAGAGTGTATCAATTCTGAATTGGAAGAATTGAAATCTGAGAATGAAAAACTCAAAAACCAATCCAAAGAATTTGAACATAGATCAATAAACCTTGAAAAAGAAAATGGTTTAATCTCTGAGAAATTGGAGGCTGAAGAACAATGAATTCAGATATTCAGAAAAATCTTGACAAATTTCAATCTGAAAAACAACAAGAAATGTTTTATGAATGTCAGTCTTCAACAGATAAATGGGTGTTTGATGATGAAATCCTAGAGCAGAACAGTAAACTGAAAGAGGAAATCAATGAGTTGAAACACCTAAACATACAGCTGACAAATAGGCTAATGACAATGGAAAAAGGCAAGTGTGTGAGTGTGGATAATTCTGATAGGTTGATGAATGCTGAACAAGAAATTGAGAGTCTAAAAACCATCAACTTAATGTTAAATGGAAATGTCAGTTGCAGTGAACAGAAAATAGCTGGATATGAGCTTACTATCACATCCCTTCAACAAGAAGTTGATGATCTTTACAAGTCCTTATCTAAAACTGACAAGGAAATAGAATTAAAACAGGAAGTTGAAAAACTCAAGAGTCTGAATGATGCCTTGCATCAACAAGTCATTTCCTGTGAAACAGATCTGTCCAAATATGAAGCTAAAATTGCTGATTTGAATTTTGAAATTAAAGACGTGAAAAATTCTCTATCAAAATTTGTCAAAGGTAAGGACAATCTGAATAAGCTTCTTGGAAAGAGTGATAACTTTGAGAGAAAGGGACTGGGCTATAGTCCGACAAATAAAAGGAGTAATGGGAATGAAACATCTACGGTTTTTGTCAAAGCCACCAATCAGAACATAACCTCTGCTCCTTCTATCTTCAAATTCACTGCACAAAAATCAACTGTGAAACCCAAAACTGTGGAACAAACTCCAAAACAGAAAAAGGGTGAAAACTCACAGAAAAAGGAAAAAGGCACTCCTGTTGCTATAAAAAGGGCTATACACAATTCACATGATCTCTCACACACTCACATTAAAAAGGGTTCATGTTATTATTGTGGGAAAGGAGGTCACATAATGGAGGATTGTGGATTGATGTTAAAGGATGAGCATGCTAGTGGAACTTTACATTCTAGAAATTCTTTTGATAGAAACCATGCTGCTAGGAAGCCCGATGCCTCACGTTATTATTGTGGGAAACATGGTCATCTCATGAATGAATGTTTTATCATGAAAGAAGATAATAAACTACATGCCAGGTCTTCCATGCACTTTTATGATCCATATGGATCTAAACACAATTCTAGTCAGCACATTGTGTGCTTCAACTGTAATAAGCCTGGGCACAAGGCTGCTGAGTGCTGGTTTAGATCTACTTGGGGTAAAAATGGTTTTCATAGAAGAAATTCTTTTGCATGCTCCCACTGTGGGAAAAATGGGCATACAGTCAAGGACTGTTGGTATGTTCAAAAGAACTATGTTAAACCCCATTTTGTCAAATTCCCTGCAAAAACTTTTGTGAAAATTTCATGCTATAACTGTGGGAAGCCAGGCCATAAATCTGCTGAATGTTGGATGGTTAAGAACAAGCATCAAACTGTTCATGCATATAACAGAAAATCTTATGAACATGCTTATAAACATCACCCTGCTGTTAACATGTATCATAAGAACCAAAAACCAGCCAGTTCATGTAGATACTGTGGAAAATTTGGATATTCTATGGATGACTGTTCACTGATGAAATTTGATGATAATGTTGCTATGAAAATATTTAGAAAACCTGTTAGGGCTAACGCAGGACCCAAAGCTACTTGGGTCCCTGCAGGATCAAGATGATCAAATATCTTGCAGGTGTGCCTTGGAGGGAGAAATAAAAGGGGGTTAACCAAGGCGCTCAAGAATGAAAACCCCATGATTGAACTCTTCAGGTCAGTTCTGAAATGTGTTTTAAATTCCATTATCTGAAACTGTGAGCATGAAAAATGTGTGCTTCATGTTGATTTGCTTGATTGATTGTTGATGATCTCTCCATGTCTAGCTGATCAGTCTGTATTCCAGACTCAGCTATTGAATTCATTTTTGCATATATCTGATGCTCTTCTCTTGCTATATGATTGAACTGAAATTGAATGCTTCGTTAAGCATATTCAGTTGATGCACTATATATGCTTTGTGTCAATGCATTGCATGCTTGTATTTAAATGCATACCTGGACTATGTGTGAATGGTTCATTTAGTGTACACAGTCTATGCATGTGTCTTATGTCTGCATACATCATTAGCATGACTGTCATTGAAGTTGTTCAATGCATGAAGGACTGCTTTATGTTGCATCGTCATTGTTAACCCTGGTATATCAAATGGTATGTTACTAAAAGGCAGGGAAATCTGCCCGGAGGTTCCTACCATGTGTGAGATGGTCTTTGAGACCAGGTCCTCCGCCTAGTACCATGGGTCTAGTCTGCATGTAGAACAGTCTAATGCATAGCATATCTCTTGCATCATGATGTCAGGGGGAGCTGAGAGTTCTATTCAATTCATTGAATCCTATTCACTTCTCAGTATTCTCATTCAAATGATTCATATTCTTTGACATCGGTTGCTCATTGAACCATATTGCCACTTGCTATCTTTTCCCCATCAGTTTCACTAAACAACAGCTTTGCATCTGGTTCAGTACATTGAATGGTGATTATTGCAATTGTTCACTTATAAGAATCACTCTTACAAATTGAAAAGAACTAAAGGTTTAACCTTTATAAATTGGAGAGTTAAGTGTCTGCACTTCAGAAATTGAGATAAAAGAAAACTTTTATAGCTCTTAATCTTTGTCTCATGGCTAAAATAGAAAAAGTTTTTTTTTAATGCCTAAATGTGTTAATCTGGAAATGTTTAGAACAGGTGAACAAGAGTGTGTAATGTTTTTTAATCAATCACTCTAAAAGAATTAAGGGCAGCAGTAAACAAGATCATTAATGTTAAGAACTGAACATAGTGACAGAAGCAATGGCTGATTGCACTGAGAAACTGTGAACTCCTCTAAAAAGACAGGAGATCTCACATGTCATGAAGTGCCTTAGACTATCTCTGTTCATAGGGTCAAATCTATAAGGGGAGTCCTCACCAAGTAACTGAGGGTACTGGCCTCTAATCAAGGTGTACCCTTAATGTCAAAAGTGAAGACTATTCCTCGTGGGTCTTGATCTGAAGTAGATCATATAGTTTATGCCTAGTAACTGGGGGTACCTGCCTCTTATCAAGGTGTACACCTAATGTCAACAGCATAAATGCCATAGGTCTATTCACTTAGTTCAGTTTCAGAAATTTAAAAAAAAAATGAAAATCAAACTGCTGTAACCCTTCGAAAAATCAAAAGTCAATGAGTGAAAATTATTTTTATCAATACATATTCAAGTTGCCTCTCTCGAATTTCCTTGTTTAAACGTAAAAGGGTATTATTTCAGACTTATCTATTAATACCATGTGCCCTAGATTCATTGCTATAAATGGAATCTAAAACTCTTTCTCAGGGGTCAGGCGTTTTACTCTAGATTTATCACTGATTAAACCTGAATTTTTGAAAATTGTATGAGTGGTGATTCTTATACTCTAAACAGTTGGTTATAATCATGCTTCCTTTCTGAACCTATGATTCAGCTGTTATCAAGTGATCCTCCTATCTTTTCTACCTGTGTTATCTGTTCATATTCCTTCTCAAAGGGGGAGCTTTTATTTAGGGGGAGAAATTGACTGAACTTTTATACATGCTATAATTTCTCAAATTATTTTTCTTTTTGATGAAGTCAAAGGGGGAGAATAATTTGAGTCTTCAGATTACCTCATAATGCCTCACATCATCAGAATGACTCAATGTATTGAAAGTGTTGCCATCATCAAAAAGGGGGAGATTGTTGTGCCCATGCATGTGGTTTTGGTTTTGATGATGGTTTTAATGATGGCTTTGATGATTGGTTGTTGATGTGAGTTAATCAAAGGTTCAGTCATCTTGCTGCTCAGTTTAGATTAACATATTTGATGTTCAGTCTTGTTACATGTTAAACTGATGCATAAAGCATTCATTGCTGTGGTTTTGATGATTGATATTGTATTTTGATGATAGCAATGATATAGTGTTTTCATGACATTGTGCCTTGATGATTGCATCATGACTGTGACTGGTACAACTGATATATTGTTTATGTTAGACTTATGTTATGTGCATAGTCTATACAGTGCATCGTGGGGTTTATGCCCTAAGTCTATTCACTGCACATGCATCATTCGTCCAAGTCCATACATTGGACTGTAGTGTGCATTTGGCGAACACATCGCAAGTCTAGACATTGCACTGTAGCATGCATTTCCTTAAAGTCTATACATCGGACTGGTTTGCATTGGGCTAAGTATATACAACGTCATCTCATGCCTTGTCTTAGACAAAGTCTATACAATGGCTTTGGGTCTCCAAGTCTATACAGCCTTTTGCTTCGCCAAAGTCTGTACATTGGTCTGCATAGGCTAAGTGTTTACATTGTCAAGTACAATCATGCACTGGTCATATAGTCTGTACAGCGTGAAGTCTATACTTTGGCACTGTAGCTTACTCGTGCAAGTCTATATCTTGGACTGTTCTTCATGTCTATACATCAGATTGTACATCATCTTCGTGCTGTTTCTGTACTTGAGTTTTCGTGTTGTTTCCCCTCACTAACACAAAAAGAACTCGTGTCGTATGAGCATACAACACTTCGTGTTGATTTCCATGCGTGACAGGAAAGCTTGTATGAGGTTAGACTTCGTGTCGTTTCCCTTGTCTTCGTCTTCGTGTTGTTTTCACCGCGTGTCGATTATTATTTTTCACTTAGTGTTGTTTTCACTTCGTGTCAACTTCACTTCGTGTCGTCTCTTTGTACTTCGTCTTCGTGTTGTTTTCACCGCGTGTCGATTATTGTTTTTCACTTAGTGTTGTTTTCACTTCGTGTCAACTTCACTTCGTGTCGTCTCTTTGTACTTCGTCTTCGTGTTGTTTTCACCGCGTGTCGATTATTGTTTTTCACTTAGTGTTGTTTTCACTTCGTGTCAACTTCACTTCGTGTCGTCTCTTTGTATTTCGTCTTCGTGTTGTGTTCAACCCGTGTCGATCACTATTTTTACTTCGTGTCGTTCCTGTTACACTTCGTGTCGTTTCTCCGTCTCAGGTCTTCGTGTCGTGTTTTCCACACCGCGTGTCGTTGTCGCTTTAGTAACCTCACCTCGTGTCGGTTACTGTTATTTTCATGACTTCGTGTCGTTTTTCCTCTCATGTACTTCGTGTCGGTTACTGTTGTTTTCACTTCGTGTTGTTTTCATTTCGTGTCAACTTCACCTCGTGTTGTTTTCATTTCGTGTCAACCTCGTCTTGGTGTCGTACTTACTTCGTGTCAGTTACTGTTGTTTCTGTGTCTTCGTGTCATTTTTGTTCCACTACGTGCAGAACATTGCAGCACCTCGTGTTGCTTTCTGTATACCACCTTGTGTCTTTCGTTTGTTGAAACCATACTTCATGATTGGTTTCTGTCTTATCTTCGTATGTACCTCGTGTCGTTTCCTTATTCTGTCTTCGTGTTGTCTCCGTGTTGTTTCGTTCTAACCTCGTCCAGGTTTCTTCTAAACGTTGTTCTTCTGATAAGTCCATACAGAGTTGTTCTTTAAACTGATGACTTATCCGATACCCTGTTTTACAGGTGCTTTGATCTTGAAGCTTAAGGAGGGCACGTGATCCGAGGCTGGAATAAAGCCTGCTGAGAGACTGCCACGTGGTCCGAATTCTTAGGGCTGGAAATGTGGAGGTCACACGTCGTGGCTGATGATGCTGCTGCTGCTATATATATGAGACCTTCATCCATAGATGAAGATGATCGAGTTGGCGAGAAGAAAACTCAATACAGAGAGCCACGATCCAGACAGAGAAGAAGAAAAAGAAAAGAAGAAGAGAAAGATAGTGAGAAAGAGAAAGAAAGAGAGATTGAGTAAGAGATCGAGATAGCAGAGTGTGAAGAGAAAAAGAGGAAGAAGAATAGAGAAGAAGAGAGAGATAGAGTGATAGAAGCTTCAACAGAAGATCTGTTCTTGCTGAACCGTGGATCAAATCCAGGCCAGCCAGCTCCTGCGAGAGCCACATTTGTTTTTATCTTTTCAGCTTTCTGTTGCTGGTTTCGTTTTTGTTTTTATCCATTTACTGTATTTCCGATCCTCTGTAGAGAGGTCGGGGTTCCTCCTGTGGGTTCAGGAGAAGGGAGACTTTGTGTCTTCGGTTTGCAAGTAGCTGGGTGCTACTTGTGGTTGGTACCCTCCCGTGTGGAGGAAGAGAGACTTGCGTCTCTGGTTGCCTTTGACAGGGTGTCATCGGTTGTTTCCCTCCGGGTTGGAGGAAGGGAGATTTATCTCCGATTGTGCTTCCCTCTGGGGTACAGAGGAAGAGAGACTTGGGTCTCTAGGTTCCCCTCCGGGTTGGAGGAAGGGAGGCTTGTTCCTCTGGCTCTGGGCTTGTGAGTAGCAAGCCCGGTGGTTCCCTCCGTGTGTGGAGGAAGAGAGACCGTGTGTCTCTGGTTTCCAAGTGGCTGGAGTCACTTGTGGGTTCCTCCTGTTTGTTCAGGAGAAGGGAGATTGCTATCTCCGGTTCTGGGCTTGTGGATTCAAGTCCAGGGGTTCCCTCCAGGTCTGGAGGAAGAGAGACCTTGTGTCTCTGGTTTGCTAGTGACTGGTGTCACTAGTGGTTCCCTCCGGTTGGGAGGAAGAGGGGAGGTTGTTCCCCTGGTCAAGCTGTTTGGCAGCGTTTGTTGCAGACTGAGTCTGCTGTTTCTAGCGTGAGCTAGTGGAAGCCACACTCGGTTTGAGTGTGGGGTGGATGTAGGTCTGAAGGACCGAACCACCTAAAAACCCCTTGTGCATTGTGGTTTGATTTGTTCATTTGTGCTTCCGCTAGATGAATGCATAGGGGTACTCCATGTGTTTGCTAACTGGTAGAACTGAATAGTTGATTAGCTTTCAGATTTAGTAAATCTGTCTAGTTAGCATCATAGTTCTAGTTTGGGTGAAATTTTATATTGAGTGAAAGTCTTGTTAGTATTCTAGTTTTAAATTGGGTGAAAGTTTTTTAAAGGGTTATATTCATTCACCCCCCCTCTGAATACTGCATCGAACCCAACAGAATCTGCCCGAGCTGAGATCTCTGCAAGGGCGTCTGGCCTATATCCGACAATTTATATCAAATCTGTCGGGAAGATGCCACCCCTTTCACAAGCTCATGATGAAAGATGTGCCGTTCCTCTGGGACGATGGCTGTCAGGAAGCCTTTGAGAAGCTGAAAGAATATCTCAAGACCCCTACAGTGCTGGGGGCACCCGTTAAGGGCAGGCCCTTGATACTATATATCGCAGCCACACACTGTTCCCTGGGGGCAATGCTGGCACAGATAAATGAAGAAGGCAAAGAACAAGCCTTGTACTACCTGAGTAGGAGGCTGATTAGAACTGAAGAAAGCTACAGCTACATAGAAAAGACCTGCTTGGCACTAGTCTTTGCTATCAAGAAGCTCCGACACTATATGTTGTCACATGAAGTCAGATTGATATCTGCAGCAGATCCGCTCAAATACATATTGACTCAGCCAGTACTGAAGGGCCGGTTGGGCAAATGGGCAGTGATCCTGATGGAATTCGATATTACCTATACACCCCAGAGGGCGATAAAAGGACAGGCCGTGGCTGATTTCTTCGCAGAGCATCCTGTGCCAGAAAATGATATGCTAGGGACTGAGTTACCCGATGATGAGACACTCGAGGCCTGCCAGACCCAGTCAGTTATGGGGCAACTATTCTTTGATGGAGCATCTAGAACAGAGACAGACTCCGATGGAAAGACCAGAATACGGGCTGGAGCCGGTATTGTGCTGAAATCACCAGAAGGGGAGGTCGTGCATACTTCCTGTTCTATAAACAAGCCCTGCACCAATAATGAGGCCGAGTATGAAGCTCTGATAATCGGGCTATATATCAGCCTCAACATGGGTATCCAAATGCTTCAAGTATTTGGGGATTCGATGTTGATAATAAAACAGATCCAAGGGGAGTTCGAAGTGCGGAAGCCAGAACTGAATCCCTACCACCAAAAAGCTGTGCGCCTCATGGCAAAATTCTACCATATTGAGCTCAAGCATGTGGGCCGTGGACACAATGCCCAGGCTGATGCACTGGCAAAGCTGGCCAGCTCACTAGCAGTCCCACCAAATATGACACTGAACATTGTCGTTATGAACCGGCGGCAAGTCCCCAGCATGCTAGAAGGGTGCCCCGAAGAAGACGAAGTTGCCACCATCAGCACGGAACAAGCGTCTAATTGGAGACAGCACCTGCTGCAGTGGTTTCTACACCAACAACTATCGTAGATAAGAGAAGAAAAGATGAAACTCCTAAGAATCAAAGATTCTTATGAACTCAGGAATGGAATTCTGTTCCGAATAATGGCAGATGCACGCAAGAAGATTCTACTCCACTGTCTGTCCACTGAGGAAGCCTGGCAAGCGATGAAAGAAACACATGCTGGGACAGCAGGTGCCCACCAGGCTGGTCCCAAGATGAAGATAGAAATCAAGAAGCTGGGCTACTATTGGCCCACCATGTTTGAAGACTGCTGTAAATTTACAAAATCATGCCAGAAATGCCAGGAGCATGCTACTGTGCCTAGAAGGCCTCCTATGACTCTACACCCTACAGTTCCCAGTTGGCCGTTTGCACAATGGGGAACTGATGTAGTCGGGCCACTGCCGACTTCCTCAGCCAGACATAAGTACATACTGGCCATAACAGATTACTTCTCCCGATGGGCGGAGGCTGTAGCATTAAGAGAAGTGACTGGTGAACTGGTCGCCAGATTCATCAAGCAGAACATTATCTTCCGGCTCGGGATACCCAGCCGAATAATATCCGACAATGGAAGTTATTTCAGAAATCAGAAGGTCTATCGGCTTGCTGAGAAGTATAAGATCGAATGGAGGACCTCCACTCCTTACAATCCACAGGCAAACGGATTGGCAGAAGCTTTTAACAAGACTCTCTGCACCTTGCTGGCCAAGGTCGTCAGTTCTAATAAGAAGGACTGGGAGGAGAAAATGTATGAAGCTCTATGGGCATACCGCACTATCTTCAAGACACCTACAGGGTGCTCACCATACTCGCTGGTATACGGCTCAGAGGCAGTGGCTCCGCTAGAGCTGGAAGTCCCGTCACTCAGAGTGGCAGTCTAATATGGCCTGGCCCGTGGCGAACAGACCAATGCAGAAAGAGGACTAGAAGAATTGGCTGAATTGGAAGGGAAGCGCCTCTGAGCTTAGAAGAATATCCAAATGTATCAGGCCCGCATGGCCACTGCATTCAACAAACTTGTAAGAGGATGAGAATTCAAGAAAGGTGACCTCGTCATGGTCAAGAAAAAAGAAGTCATGGCGTCCAACCCAAAAGGGAAGCTGAATGCTAATTGGGAAGGTCCTTATGTGATACAAAGGGTCTACGAGGGAGGGGGCTACGTGGTTGTTAACCATCGAGGGGAAATCCAATTCTCGCCGCTCAACGGAAGACATCTAAAGCTGTATCATACAGCACAACCAACATTCCCCGAGTAATCGGGCAAAATCTACCCTTTCTTGGTCTAGCGGCACCCCCGCCCTAGCCGAGCTACCCATCTCTTGGTCTAGCGGCACTCCGCCCTGGCCAAGCTACACCCTTTTCTTAGTCTAGCGGCACTCCGCCCTAACCGAGCTACCCTTTTCTTGGTCTAGCGGCACTCCGCCCTAACCAAGCTACACCCTTCCTTGGTCTAGCGGCACTCCGCCCTAGCCGAGCTACCCTTTTCTTGGTCTAGCGGCACTCTGCCCTAACCAAGCTACACCCTTCCTTGGTCTAGCGGCACTCCGCCCTAGCCGAGCTACCCTTTTTTTGGTCTAGCGGCACTCCACCCTAACCAAGCTACACCCTTCCTTGGTCTAGCGGCACTCCACCCTAGCCGAGCTACCCTTTTCTTGGTCTAGCGGCACTCCACCCTAACCAAGCTACACCCTTCCTTGGTCTAGCAGCACTCCGCCTTAGCCGAGCTACCCTTTTCTTGGTCTAGCGGCACTCCGCCCTAACCAAGCTACACCCTTCCTTGGTCTAGCGGCACTCCACCCTAGCCGAGCTACCCTTTTCTTGGTCTAGCGGCACTCCGCCCTAACCAAGCTACACCCTTTTCCCGGTCTAGCGGCACTCCGCCCTAGTCGAGTTACCCATCTCTTGGTCTAGCGGCACTCCGCCCTAACCAAGCCACCCCTTATCTTGATCTAATGGCATTCCGACCTATCACCCTCTAAAAAAAAAGAGAGGATAGAAGATGATAAAATAGGGGCTAAAAATAGAGATGCCCCGCCAGACTTGTTCAGGCGTTCTGAGCAAGGGCAAAAATGGCTAAAACCCAGCTGTGGTGAAAACCCGAAAGGGCACTGCAGGCAAAATCGGGTACCCCGCCACGTGAAAACCCAAAAGGGCGTGTGGGCAAAAGTAAGAGGGGGCTGGCTCCGGCGAAAACCCGAAAGGGCGCTTGGGTCAGTAATGTGGTGATTCCAAAGAAAGCCTCACCTCCCACCATAAAACTCCTCGTCGATCGACCTGCGCCTTGCCCGATCAACGATTAAACCCATCCGGAATGGACCTTACGTCTATTCTGTTGAAGCCTTCATGCATTGCTCAAGAAAAATTCCCTCGATAATAAGCCCACCACCACGAGACCAGCTACTGATCGAGCGGCACCCTGCCCGATCAGTGATAAAACCTTGTCCGGTTTAGACCTTACGTCTATTCCGACTAGACCTACGTGTCTCTTTACGTCCCGCCGTGATAAAACCCGCCATTGATCGATCGTCACCTCGCCGTCAATGTCTGCCCGATCTATGATGAAACCTAGCCAGTTTAGACCTTCCGTCTATCCTGATGAAATCCATGAAATCCTTACATTGGTATAAATCCAATACCGATGATGAAACCCGCCATTGATCGATTGGCACCTCGCCCAGTATCAATGATAAAACCCTATCCAGTTTAGACCCTACGTCTATCCTGATGAAACATATGAAATCCTTGCATTGGGATGAGCCAATACCAATGATGAAACCTGCTATCGATCGATTGGCACGCTGCCTGATCGACGCTAAAATCCATCCAGGGTGGACCTTCCGTCCGCTCTGACATAGCACAACACTGCTCTTTGAATCGATTCAGACCCTCCGTCTGGATAGATCATGAAACTATATTCCTTTGCGTTAATGTTAAACCCCACATTAACGATGAAACTCATATTTTCAGCAAACGGCCTCGTGCCCGAGCTGCTATCTATATCCTCTAAATCAATTCGGACCTTTCGTCTGGATAAATCATGAAACCCTATTTCCCTTTGCATTGATGTTGACACCCACATCAATGATCATGTGTCCACAATAAACATATGGCGCCGTGATCCATAGGATGAAAGTTCTGGTCCCAGAAAAGATAATGAAAAAGGAAAAGAGAAAGAAAACGACAAAAAGTATATATATAAAAAAATGGGGTTGAACATAGAGATACCCCGCCAGACTTGTTCAGGCATTCTAGACAAGGGCAAAAATGGCTAAAACCCAGCTGTGGTGAAAACCCGAAAGGGCACTACAGGCAAAATTGGGTACCCCGCCACTTGAAAATCCGAAAGGACGCGTGGGCAAAAGCAAGAGGGGGCTGGCTCCGGCGAAAACCCGAAAGGGCGCTTGGGTCGGTAATGTGGTAATTCAGAAGTTCCATGCCAACCGGCACGTTGCCTTCACCTCCCCGTCACTGATGAAGCCTTCCATCGGTCATCTGGCTCCATGCCCCACCGATGATAAAAGCCTTTCCGGGGTAGATCTTACGTCTACCCTGATAAAATCTACATACCCTTTTTTTCACATGTCCCACCAACAATAAAACCCGTCACCAGTCAGATAAAGCCTGGCCAGTTCAGACCTTACGTCTGTCCTGATCAAACTCCTAAACCTTCCCTTGATCGATCGGCTCCTTGCCCGGTCAACGATGAAACCCTACCAGGATAGACCCTATGCCTATCCTGATGAAACCTACGTATTTCTTGGCAAAGTCCCACCCGCCATAAAACCCGCTGGAATAGACCTTACGTCTATCCTGACGAGACCTACACCTCTACATACGTCCCACCGTTGATCGACCGGCACCTTGCCCGATCAATGATGAAATCCTCTGTCCGGTTTAGACCTTACGTCTATACTGATGAAACCTATGAAACTCCTTGCGTCGATATAAGCCCCATATCGATAATGAAACCAACCACTGATTGACTGGCACCTCGCCCGATCAGTGATGAAACCATGTCCAATTAAAACCCTTCCAGTTTAGACCTTTTGTCTATTCTGATGAAACTTATAACACTTTCTTTGCATCGATATTAACCCAATATCGATGATGAAACTAGCTATTGATCGACCGGCACCTCGCCCGATCAATGATGAAATCCTATCCAGTTCAGACCCTACGTCTGTCCTGATGAAAACCACGTACCCTTCAAGGTCCTACCTGTGATAACCTCTACCCAGTCTAGACCTTACGTCTACTCTGATGAAACCTGTAAAACTCCTTTGCATCGATATAAACCCAATATCGATGATGAAATCATATACTGGTCGATTGGCACATTGCCCCGACTAGCTTTGAAACCTGCCCGAGATGGACCATTCGCCCGTTCCGGATAGTGCTCTGAGCCTCTTCGTTCACATTCCTGCAAACCGTCTCCCTTGCGGCACATATGGCCAAGAAGGACGTTTGCTACCACTAACAGAATTTGGTTTAAAGCACCCCCGGAGGCCGTCACGCGGTGGAGCGAGTTCCCCATCCTTTCTCTGAAGGGGTGGACGCTCTCCTGCTAGGTACGGGCTATTCCCATAGGGACCGCTGAAACCGCTGCCAAATCACCGTGAAATATTGATGGTGCGATAAGTAAAGAACAAACCACATATGAGACTGGTGTAAAGATTCCTTTCCATTGAATAAAAAAGGGAATACAAGAAGGGCCCCTGAGGGGGAATTGTATTACAAAAAGGGGGAAACAGATATTCACGGGCGCCGGAATATGTCCTCGAAGGCCAGAAGCCCTACATGCGGGGCAGCCCCCAGCTCATGAAGTCAAGCCTCCTCCTCCTGTAGCCGAGCAGACTCGTCCTGAAAGGATGCCACCTGCCCCTCCAACAGAGCTACTTCCTCCGCAAGCTGCGGCCGAGAAGTTGTTATCTGCGACAGTTCAGCCCGGAGGTCAAACAGTTCAGCCTCCAGGATGGTTATCCGGCTGCGCACGAATTGCTCCCGCTGTGCCAGAGACTACAGTTGGCATTGGCGCTCCTGAAGAACAAAGTCCATCTTCTCCAGCTCAGATTTACACTCCTTCCTTTGCAACTTCAAAGCTGCCAGTCTGTCAGACATAATATGTGCCAAGAAGTCCCGGCGATGTATAAACTTTAGCAACGATAGAACCCGCTGGGCCCATATTTCCATGAGACAGCCCATCACCTGTAGACCAGCGGTGAAACGCTCGGCTATCTCCTTCAGCCGCAGATAAGTCAGTCCAGGCTGGGACTCCACCAGCTGGCGCAGCATGTCCAGATTTTGCTAGACGAAACTCTCGGATGAAGCGAAGCCAGGAGAGGGAACTGGGGCTACTTCGAAAGTCACCTCACTGTCAATATCCGCCCATAGTGTAGCATCAGGCTGGGAAGAGGAAGACGGGAGGTCTGCTGAAGGTGCCAACTGAGCTCTCTCTGCAGTCCCTGACGAAACCAAGAGACCTTCCACCTCCATCTCCTCGGGGGTTGCTATTTGAATGCTCGTAGGGGCAACTTTAATAAGTGCTGGAGCGGCTGCTTCCTGGGTCCCCAATGTGATACCCACATCTTCAGCATCCTCTTCTCGGGGCACCTCCTCCTCAGATTCCGAGAGCACGGAGATCGATTCTGGGTCAGTTATGGACAATACTCCGGTCTCTGTGGCAGCTGCCTCCCCTTCTTCCATCCCCGCTTCAACGGCCAGTTCCTTCAATGTCAAGGCGGCAGGGGCTACGGACTGAAGAGGCAAAAGTTCAGTTTCCATAATTACTGTTATGGGAATTGATAACTCCGGCGCAATGGTCATCACTGCGGCCGGTATAAAGGCAGAACCCCTAACGGGGTCCGTCTCAGCTCTGAAATCCAAGACCCGGATGAGGGCCGAACTCTCCCCAGAGGTCCTCAAGTCCAGCAATGCTAAGTCTGTAGAAGACTGTACCCTCACCGGCACAGGGTGAATTATCTCAGAAACGCCTGCACAGGTGGCTGACGAAGCAGGAACAATAGCCAAGGTGTCAGATAGAGTGGCTTCAAAGGCTGCAGTCGCTACAGGGCTAGCAACAGGGGATTCCTGTGAACAGATCAATGCAACATCAAGCAGCAGATAAAAAAAATAATAATAATGAGGAAAAGGAGAGAGACCCACTTCAAATGTGATGTCGATATCCTCAAAGGAGTGCAAAGAAGAGGAAAGCTCCGCTCCTGAAGCAGCAAAGGGAGGAGTTATATCTGCCTCGGTGTCCAAGCCAGCAAATTCTTCCTGTAGTTCCTCCTTAGAAGACAGCACCAGCAGTTTGGAGGGGGTGAACAGTGGAACAATGGCAGTACATATGAGTGGGGCCTCTGATTGGGAGATACCCTCCGTCTCGCTCTCGCTGAAATCTGCTCCTTCTCCCTCTCCCTCGGAAGCGGTCGCGGAGCTGCTAGAAGAGATTTCCACACTATCCACGGGCGGGACTTGCGTCCCTAACGGCTGCCTAGATGAAGACCGGGTAACTATGCGCCTCACAGGGACAAGGCCCCATTTCTTCTGGGTCTTATGGCCCTCCTGTGGCTGAGTTATATCGCCAGCTGCTCCCATAACTGCATCCCCCTCACCGGCCGTCACTGCAGGGAAAGGTTCCTGAGAGAGACAATAAACAAATAATTGAAATGTGCAAGAGAAGATGAAAAAGCACACTTACCCTCCGCCTCACTAGCCGGCGTGGGAGAGGGCAATCTGGTCTCCACCACAGAAGGTGTCACAACTGGCTCTTGGGCTATGCAAAAAGGGGGAGGGGTCAGATTCGAAGATTTCTGTAAAATTCAGCAAAAGACGATGAAAGATACAACTGCAGGCTGTTGATGTTACCCTTGACTGACGTCTGGGTGCCCTCCCTTTGAGATTCAAACTCATCAAATGAGGGGATATCAGGA
Organism: Amorphophallus konjac; assembly: GCA_022559845.1. Taxonomy (NCBI): domain Eukaryota; kingdom Viridiplantae; phylum Streptophyta; class Magnoliopsida; order Alismatales; family Araceae; genus Amorphophallus; species Amorphophallus konjac. Next base: position 182,426,627 of record CM040123.1, on the reverse strand, counting down.
AGAGGGGTCCCAGGGTCCGTCACTGCTGAAGCCAACTGCCGAGCATGGGCCTTCTTAGCCTTCCTGGCCTTCCCAACTGCAGTCTTCACTGCAGAAATCTTTCTCTTCTTGCCCGGAGGTAGGGGAGTGGTCGTCGGTGCTGCTGCAGGGACTTCGAAATAAGCAGGCTTCTCAGCTTGCGCAATGATTTTTCTGTAAAGCCCCTGTCGCTTTATATCTGGCCTATCTGTTGAAGACATCAAAGAAGCAATGAGACCAGTAGATGCAGAGTTTAAATAACAAACAGAAAGCACTACAGTCAGAAAGGAAAGATCATACCTACTGGGCCATCATAAAAGATAGAAAGCGGCCAATACAGATAAGCTACCTCCTTGGAGCGGAAAGCAGCATCCTTGACAAGCCAACAGACATCACCAAATGTCTGGCACTTCTCCACTAAAGATTCCAGATCACTATGACCATGAAAATCAAGACATCGAAATAAGTCGAGGTGGTCCATGCCCCAGCCGTCGACATAATGAAAAGAAATAAACAATGGCTTATTCAATATGCCGGCTATCGGACTCTCTGCAGATAACCCATGTACATTCAGCAGAACAAACAACCAAGACGTGTGCTTGTAGTACGTCTGAGTCCTATCTTCCCTGCGCACAAACGTCCTATAGGGATGAAATCTATCTGTCGGACCCTTCCAGGGGACGACTGTCAGGAGCGGCTCTTCAACAGGGAAAGGGTACTGTTACGCCTCCAGACGAGCGCCTCCTACATGACACAGATGTTTCAAGTTCTTCATAAAAGTATCTTCGTTAATGGCAGCAAAGACAGGAGCGGGCGGCTCGGAGCCTCCTTCTTTCAGAACTCGACGCTGAGCCAGATAGTTCTCTGCCTCCCTCGGATGTTGTGAATAAATCCTTTTTAGGTGGGCCTCCGGGATGTCAAATATCGGCCCGGGCTGTTGTTTCAGGAAAGAACGCTCGGCCACATCCCTGAATGCACCCCTGCCATCCCTGTAAAAGCTGGTCCGAATGTTCCACCATTTGATATACTCTGAGGTGACACGGGGAACACGGTTGGAAATAGTGGGAACTCTAAAAACTGTGCCATCATGGCGATGATAGAAATCCCACCACAATCGGCCATCACCGACAATGGTGGATCCGTGCTTGGCCCGGCTATCTAGGGGAAACTGAGCAACTGATGTAGGGATATGCTGGTCATAGCCAAAGTTTCGCCCGAAGCGGAATGGATAATATGGTTCCAGAAGAAGCAGACCACCCTTCCTAAAAACTAAAACACTGGGTCGAATGGCCATGGCCCATCTAACCAGCTCCGACTCCAGAATAGACCGAACAGCATTAGCCCCTGAAACGGGGTGAACATAGGTCTCTACCTCTTCCATCTTACATTCTCTTTGAGAATGAACCAAAGGAGCTGAACCTGCTGCCAAGCTCCAGAAATGAATGCTGCCAGGGGCATCCACTGGTACCCTTATCAGTCGGCCCCTTATTTTGAACAACTGATCAGAGAAAGAGCCAGGTTCAGCACTGGCAAATTCAATCATTCTGGGTAACACTATATCTGCCTGCAGAGTTCTAGGAGCCAATTCAGGAAATAGACTGCAGACCCAGGCATTGAAGAAATGAAAAGGGCCCACGGTCCTCAAAGAGCGGGGAGTCTGATGCTTGTACAGATCCCCCAAAGATTTGTAGATTAAGCACAAGGCCACTGGGCAAAGTGACAGCCTCATTCCCCAGGCCATCTGGCATGCCGGGTATATGGCTTCGGGCCGAATGATTGTCTCGTCCCCTTGAGGGAGAGAGAAAGTGCACAACTAGAATGTGAAGTAAGCCGCATAATGTGTGATAGGGTCCACCCCTACTGGATTTGGACCACCATTGCCTACACGGCGCAATGAAGATGGCAACGCTGACTTATAGCGAGGAGCCCTTATCTGCTTGCTGGCAGTCGGACCCATGGAAGGGAAGTCTGCATATTTTAAGGGACCGTCAAAGAAATACTGAATCCACTGACCTATCCGGACCCTCAGCTTGCTGCCTTTCTCTCGAGGATGGTAACCCTTGGAGGATCCTCTACTATGCGCCAGACAGATGGAGCGATAGGCCTTCATTAAATACCGGTAGGAATAGCCAAGTGAATGCTTGCCTTCGCCATCTGAGCTATCCTTCTCGGAATCTGCCAAGCAGACCTCTTCATACGGCTCGCCGTCAATAGGCAGACCAGAAAGTTGTGACAAGCTCCAGAGGTCGAGAGATCTTTCGCCCTCTGCTGTATAGAATATGTTGAACAAAGGGCAGAATACTTCGAACATTCCACAGCACAACCCTCGGGATATGGGATAGCGGATTCTAGAAGCAAAGACATTGTGATATACCCTGGCTATGATCAGCAGAGGGGCGTATTCCTTTAAAACAAACTCGGTGAACTCCACCGCTCTCACCCGGAATAGGTGGGCGTCAGTGATTTTGGTATCTCCAAACCAGCCGGCAGCTAGATGATACTTGAACTAGACGGCCGAACAATTCAACACAAAGGGTTCTTCTCGGTACCCCCACTTTATCGACGCCAGGAATAGACCGTAGCCAGGCTTCTCCCTATGAACTCGGCCACTAGCATTATCCCACCGGGCAGGTGTAAATTCCGGGGCCCGGGTCAACATTTTCTTCTCCGGCTCCAGCTCTGATATACCGAGGACTGCGTCCCAGTCACGCTTCTCCCCAGGAAAATAGATGGCCTTGTGGCGGTACACTGACTCCTTCAGGCTATCTCGTTCGGCAAGGATGGCAGCTTCGACAGCACGGGCTATCTGATAGTCTCGCAGGCCACCCACTATGAAAGTTCGGATGAACGGCATTAAGTGGCGGTCCTTCGGAAGATCCGGCCGATAGTCGTTGGCCCGTCTAAAGCATGTCTCCATTGCAGTGGAATATACCCTCGATGTTGATACTGTATCCGTCTCAGAATCCGACGATTCGTCAACGGCAGCAACTTTGTCATACCCGAAGTCCAGGCTATGCACATTCAGCCAATTTACTACAGCCCGTGATATATCTGGCTGTGCTGACGAGCTCGCCCCAACAGCTCCAGAAGATGCAGCAGCGGAGCGGGAAGCCATTGTAGTATCTGCAGCCGAAGAAGAGATGTGAGTGAAAATCCCAAAACAAGAGGCAGTCTTGTAAAGATTGTAATATGAAACCCTATAAAAATTTCGGTAGCATCTCCTCTTGTCCAGGGTCTGCCCAAGAAAAATAGGGAGTCACCCACCAAGAGGGAGTGATCCCGAACATAAAATGGGACTCAATCCCGTATGATGAACCTACCCGAGAATGAATCGGTCAAAAAGGGGGGGGGGATGAAGTAAGGCTCTCGGGGGAAAAACTCGCCACCGAGGAAGTGAAGAGAGAGAGAGTGCCGATGAAAATGAGGGTAAAAAGCCTCTCACGAGGTTAAATAGAAAGAAAGGGGAAGGCTTCTCGGCGCGAAGAAAAGCGCGCCGAGAACCCCCCATCGGCCGGAAGAAAAGGGCGCGCCGAGAGGGTCGCGCCGAGAAGCCCGATGAAAACGCCCGCGCCGAGAGGGTCGCGCCGAAGATGCCCGCACAGACAACAGGCCTCGCCGAGAAGCACCCGCGCCGAGAAGGGTCCTACCTCGCGCTGAGAAGCCCAAGGCAGGGCCAAGAAGGCTCCAAAGTGCTGACAATAAAATCAGAAGATATGAAGATGAAAAACATGAAAATGAAAGATACATGTGCATAATATTGCTACAGCAACATGATTAAGCCGAAGGACAATGTCAAAGAGAGATTGAGGAGGATACCTTCAAATGATGAAGGGCACCTGCGGACCCCGTGCCGCTTATTCTGCACTTACGCCGTCCGCAGGTGGGGGGCATTTGTTGACGCCTGGAAAATGAGCATGGGCGGAAACAGAATTGAAAAGAAGATCAGACCAACAGTAAAAGATCAATGATGAAGCTCGTCAACCATCTACCCGGCCGAAGCCTTTTCCCGGCCAAGCTGATGTCCGATGCCATTGTCAGTCAGACGATGGCACTGATGAAATAGCAGTCACCTGGCTGAGGTCTTTTCAGGCTAAAGCTGATGTCCGGTCTTGTCACCGTTCAGGTGACGATACCGATGAGATGATGTCCGACTTTGTCATCATTCAGATGGCAATGCCGATGAAACCCCAGTCTACCGACTGATGAAAATCTATGAATGATCTCAATAGAAATTGTGTCACCAGTGGAGGGCCTTCTCGGGTTCTGATACATTTGAAGGACCGATAAAGGCCAAAGTCTATGTGAGGTCTAAAAAGCCCTAAATGGGCCTATAAAAGTGGCACCGGGATCCCCTTGTGGAAGCCCAAAAGTGGCGCCGAGAAGCTGAAGTCCCACGCGCCGAGAGGTCTGCCTACGATTGAGGCGCGCTGGGACAGGCCGGCCGATAGGATACCAAGGACGGATATAAAACCCCCTCATTCGAATAGAGAGGCATGAAAAAAGAGCAGAGAGCCATCAACAGATAGCCGAAGAGAAAAAAGGGAGGGCATCAGAGAGCCATCAGAAGAGGGCAACATAGATAGAAAAAAAAAAGGGCGGAGAAGAAGAATAGATAGCCACAAAAAAGGGAGAAGAGAGGGGAGCTTGCAATCTGATCCGAGAGAGGAAGAAGCAGAAGGGCAAAAGAAGAGAAGAGTTTGAAGCCTGATCGAAGGTGGGCAACGGGGAGGGAGAGGAGTCAATGCTCCGCCCTCCCCTCCCCATTTTCTGTAGTTCATTCTTTTGATTTCGATTGCTCCTACCTCTCCCCCTTTTGATGTATGCTGTGATATCACAGCCGATTTTACTCCGCTAGGGCAAAGCATAGTCTCCCTGTACCTTCTTTTATGTATTGCCTCCGATGTGCGAATGTAATGGTGATATTCGAATGAATGAACACTACAGGCCCCCGTTGATGCCTGCTGTCTATTTCTCCAAAACCCTATTGCTATCTCCCCATGTTTTCTATCTCTTCTTAGATCCAGTAGCATGCTATCCCCCTCCCCAGTTCGATTGATCGCCTGCTTATTCGTCTGGTTCTCGAACGTTGCTCGTGCTTACTTCCGAGCCAGGGACAGACTATCCCTTGGCCTCTGAAGCAAAGCGTAGATGTATAGCAACCGCTGCTCAGTTTTAGATGTTTCATTCATGCTCACCGGCTCTGCTGAAGTCATCCCCGGGGCCAGAGACAGCCATCTCTTGGCCCCCAGATGATGAAGAGTATATCAAAATCATCCTCAGGGATTATTATGAATGCTGGTGACAGAGATACCCTAAACCGTGTTTCCCCCAAATCACTCTCCGCTTCTGGCCTTCCCTTTGAAACCCAAGCCAAAATCAGTTGCAGTCTGATGAATTGAGCTCTTATGATTTCCCAAGGCCTGTCTATCTTGGCCTGAATCACTAGGAAAATCCCTGAATACTTAACAGACCCAAGAACAGGGTACCGTAAAGCTCTGTTTCTCATCCCGGCGCCCTCACACATCTCGGCCCCGTACACAGTAAAACAGATGAACAGTTCTCGGCGCGATCCTTCAGGCGCCGAGAACCTCCCTTTTTTTTCTTACCTTCGCGCCGGGAACCTTTTCATCTTGGCCGCGCCGGGAACCCCCCTGGCTGCTTTGCCATCGCGCTGGGAAGTCCATCCTCTGGCCTTCTCCCCTGCGCGCCGGGAACCCCCCTTTTTAGCAATTCCTCCTCGCGCCGGGAAGCCAGCGCCGAGAACTCCCTGGCCTTCTCTTCAGCGCGCCGAGAACCTGGCCTCTTTGCCCTTGCGCCGAGAAGCCCACACCCTTGGTCATTTGGCCCTCGCACCGACAACCTCCCTTGGCCATTTGGCCCTTGCGCCGAGAACATATCTCCTGGGCGCGCCGGGAACCCCCTTCTGTTCCTTGCCTTGGCGCCGTAAGACCCCTTGCTTTCTTGCCTGCCTGCGCCGAGAGCCCTATCCTTCCTAGCTCCACTTTGGCGCAGAGAACTCCACTAACGCCAGCCTCCCGGGGCCCCAAATGGTGCCTTGCAAAGAACCCTTCCCGGCGCGGTGGTCTTCGCGTCGGGAACTCATATACCCATTCAAATCCGTGCCGAGAGGCTGCCCTGCCACCCAATGAGCCTCCGGCACCTCTATCAAACCCACCTAGGGATGTCCATGAGTCACCAGAACTATCCCGAGGATAAAATTAAAGGGAGTCAGACTCCCTTATGTTCCACTGATCCGTATCGGGTTTATGAGCAACCCCTTTAGCTAAGGTGAGCTCTGCCACTGCATGAGTGTCATCGGCTCCTATAAGGGAAGAGTCAAACATTGCCCCAGGGCATACATGTGCAGTGTGGGAGGTTCGCTCCCTCCTTTTCTCGGCTTTCATCCGGCACTCCGTGGGTGATAGCCTATTCTCCCCTGGGCATAATCCAGATTATGGGAAGGTGCTTCCGAAATGTCGATCGATGTTTTAACCCCGATAAGTCCCGGGAGGTGCACATCACACGCCCCTCGTCCGGCTCAATCTTCCAGGGAATATGAATGCTGCGAGGCCCTTGGCTGGATGAGAAATATGAAAGGAGACCTCTCCCCGATGATGGTTTTTACCAGACCCCGTCCCGCCACTGCGTGGACGGTGTCCTATTCCTACCCGGCACGACCCACATAAGAGGTGGTCATGTCGGTGTAGTAATCTGCTGTGCACTAAATTATCTTCCCAGGATAACGAGAGCTTCAATATCACACACTATTATTTTTCTTTTATTACCGCCCCGGGTGGCCTCCTATTTTGGCGTTTAATCAAGGGTTGTCCTTCTTAGGAAGGGCGTAATTAACGTCATAGCCTTTATGGTATGGCGGACTTTTGGTCCCGACTCGGACTTCACAATCGACTGACCAAGTCAAGTCGAGCGCACAATGAAATCGTCACACATGTGACTGGCACGCCTAATAATCAATAAATACAAATATGAGAAATCTTCAAAAATAATAAATGAGAAAAGAAATGAGAGAAAAAAAATCCCGCGTCCACACCACCCAACGGCTGGATTGGAAATGAACATGACTGCTAACTGACTGAGTTCCGTGACCTGAAACTCAGAACAGGTAGGGCAGAACGGGATCTGCCTGTTCAAGGGCTTTGACCGAGGATCAAAAGAGAGATTTAGGACCTGGAATTTTTTATGGTGGATATAGGGGAGGGTGGTGGTTATGGACATAATTTTTGGGTATTTTTCTGACAACGTTTGAGGGGGTGGAAAATTAGGCTACTAGGATCTATCCCGCAGATCTGCACACAGGCAGACTGTGAGGGGGAAAAACAAAAGGCTGGAAGGGGACAAACGGGCTCAGATAGGCATGGAAATTAAACTGGGATTGACTGATGATGGGGGGAACCTATCCTCAAAAATTCATCACGATCCAACGGTTTGATCTCCCGTACCAGCCCTTTTATCGAACTGCTATCCAGTAACTCCGAATTTTGGGACAGCAGGAGGAAGCTAGCTTGTGGTGGCTCGACGGCGGCACAAACGGAGGCAGCGACGGCGGTGATCGATCACAGCAAGTAGAGGAAGAGGGGAAGAGGACGAAATTTAAGAAATCTAGAGGATTTAGATCTAGATCTGAAGAAGATTAGAGGAAGAAGAGGAAGAACACCAAGAACAAGAGGGGAGAGAGGGGAGGTGCGCCCAAATCCACTATCACATAAATTTCTTCATTAATTTTCTCTAAATACAACAAGAGACATTATATATTCAAACCCTAGACTTAGCCAAATGACCTAGGTTACCTTTGGTCAAGGGGGCAAATTGGGGAAGGGAGATTAAACTAGCACAAAAAATTCTCCCATAAGGGGACAAAAAAGAGGGCGCCCCTCCCTTAATGTTAACATAAGGGGCTTGCATTTAAATAATCCCCTTGGACCATATTAATCCCCTCTTGGACCAAAATAAATCAAAATTACAAATACATGGTCAATTATTCTACCATTGACCCAATATAAAAACCCAAGATAATACAAACCAAATACACACCAAATACATGCTAAATACACACCAAATACGACCAAATACATATAAAGTATGAATACATATAAAAATATGTACTGAAGTATTAAAGCTATGGTGACGATTCCAGACTGTCCCCCAGCCACAAAGAGGTCAGTGTCGACCGAGTCGTGCTGCGGGTCTGGTACCGACGGCTCGCTGAGTCGAGCCGTACTCGTGCTCTGGTGTCCTCACCAATTCTCCTCAGGTGGAAGAAGCTCGACCCCGTCGAGTAAGGGTCTGGGTCGCTCTGGTATCGATCTAGTAGATCTGGATCTATCCTATGTAGCTCGTCCCGGGTGATCCAAGTGTCGTCGGACACAGACCGTCCCCTCCAACGCCCCAAATAGCGCTGGTACACTCCCCCTCGAGTAGTCGTTACCTGCTAGTCTAGTATACATTCTATCTGCTCTCACTGCTGAGGTAACAAGGCTGGAGGTGGACACTCTAGGGTGGTGTCACTCACAATGGGTGGAGACGGCTCAAAGGGCTCATTGGGTATCACCACTGGGTCCCTATAAGCGACGAGATCTGAGACGTTGAAAGTGGAGCTGATCTCGTAATCCTTTGGCAAGTCCACAACATATATATGCATTTGATTTGACTTGCCTTACTACCCGAAAGGGACCGGCACTACGAGCATGAAACTTCTTCACAGCTCCTGAGGGAAACCGTTCAGGTCTGACCCTGATCATGACATAATCGCCCTCCTGAAACTCACGGTGGTGCCTATGGGCGTCAGCCAATTCTTTGTATCGTGCGCTGCTGGACTCAATGTGACGACGGATATGCTCATGCAACTGTCTAATATGATCATCAAAAGACTTGGCTGACTCAGACACACAGGACTGGATGAGAGATGGGACTAGGTCTATGGGCTTCCCAATCTCGAAGGGGATACCTGTAGACCTGTTGACCGAATCGTTATAGGCAAACTCTGCTAAGGGTGAGACCAAATACCAATCCCTGACTCGATCTCGGACAAGACATCTAAGAAGATCCCCCAAACTCCTATTGACAACCTCAGTCTGACCATCGGTCTAGGGGTGATAAGCAGTGGAGAATTTCAATTGGGTGCCCATCATGTGCCATAGGGTCTTCCAAAAGTAACTAGTGAAGCGCACATCCCTATCAGACACTATAGTGCGTGGGAGTCCGAACTTGGAGACAGTGTGAAAAGAACAGATTGGCAACTCTAGAGGCATCCGACGTTTTGGAGCACGGAATGAATAATGCCATTGATGAGGACATCACCAGTGTAGACACGCCAAAATTGACGTTACTGTGAGTACATCTCATACTACCTTGTAATGCCCCTATTTGACCCTCAAATTAGCTTTATTTGAGTGATTTTTTCCACTTTTCTTGGATTTCTCCCTTTTTTCCCTATTTTCTTATTTTTCCCTACTTTGTAAGATTTTCTAGGTATTTTTTTTTCCATTTTTTTGAATTTTTCAGAATTAACGACGTGAGAGGGGACATCATTTATTTTTAAGAAAATTAAAAAAAATAAAAAAAGGCAATGGCGACTATCAATACAGGCTTCCATTTCACTCTTTTTCTCATTTTTCTAGATTTTTCTGAGAATTTTTCAGATTTTTTTATCAATTAACGACTTAGCAAAAAATAAAAATTGAAAATAACGACATTTGGAAGGGCGTCAATTTCAAATTCGATTATTTTAATATTATTTTTAACCCTCTTCCAGAGGTGATTTGGTGGCCTTCCGAGTATCAGAAAAATACGAAAAAATAGTCATTGGAATCAGCACAGTTGGATGCACGTTCACCTAAAAAATGGGAAAATAATATTGAGAAATAAAAAATGGCCATGTTTTGAATATTTTGAAATAACGATCTTAAATCGGACATCAATTTAATTAACGCCCGAATTCCCGGTCGTCCATTCCTTTTGGCTTTTTATTATTTTGATTGACGACGCTGTGCAAGTCGTCATTTTCAATGAACACCCCAAGTCCGGTCATCATTTCCATTGCTATATTTTGAGATTTTGAATCTGACCGAAATTCGTGTTAAAATATAAATAACGCCCCTCTGCAAGTCGTCAATTCTTAAAATGACGTTTCCTCCGCGGGCGTCATTTTAAGAAGCGACCGTCTCCAGGTCGTCAATTCTTGTTTAATTTTGAACTTTCCCAGAACCTCCCTCTTTCCTCGTTTTGAGCCCCTTTTAACTTCGGAATGACTTTCCATGAAAGGAGGGACTCCTTCCAATGTTTATCTCTTGCTAAAACCAAGCTATCCTAATTTTTGTTGAACTTAAACTCCATTTTCCCCTATAAATAAAGCCCCTGCGGCTCATGCTGAGGGAAGCCGATTTTCAATTTTTAGAGGGAGGTGCTGCCCAACTGGTTGCGTCCAAGGCTTCATCTTTTAGAGGCTCTTCCTGAACCCCATGAAGAGCAACTGCGCGCACAGGAGAATATCCCCCAGAGGCTTTCTTTACTCCTTCTTTGTGTCTTTCTGCATTTGTTAGCTCTGCATGCATCATTTTCCTCTCTTTTATTCCTCTTTCTCAACCACGTTGAGACTTCTTCCATCGGTGCAACACTAGCACTTTATCTCATTCATAGCATTTTTATCCTTCCCTTTTGCATAAGGGGTTAAAGGGCTGGCGCCCGAAAGGTGTGTTCACTCGCATGATCTTCACGTTATATTTATATTCGGGATTTTGGTGCTACACCGTGAATCTAATTCCATATTTTTGTTGGTGTTTATCTCTATTTGCAAGGGTAATCAAAGAGACTCTCTCCATCGGCCGACCGATCGGACGAGAAGGAAGTCACCCACTATCTCCTGCATTCATTGAGGTAACTCCTCTGGCGATCACCCTCCTATTTGCATCCACGCATGCTCCCCATCCCTTTTCCCCATTCTTAGCATGCTTTTTATTTTATTATTCTTAGTGGATTTTTAATTAGATCTATAAATTGGCGATCACGGTGGGACACCATTGTCTTTCTTTCGATTGCCCTCACCCATTGGGCACCCACGTGTGCCATCTCCCTTGGCACCCACGGTGCATTTATTATTTTATTTAGTGCTCCATCTAACACTCTTATCTCCCATTGTCCATTGGTTCCACAACCTGTGATTGCTCAATTTGATAGGACTTATTAGAATTCCACTGCTATCAATTTAAAAAAAAAGGGAGAAGAAAACATAGCATCAGACGCCTTTTCCTGGAAGCATTTCTTTATGGGCAGCCGTTCCCTAAAAGTTGTGCCCACAGGGGGGAGGTGCCATTTCTCTCTACCCGATTGCATCTGTTTGCATCTACCTATTTCTGTTGGCATCTCACATTTCATCTAGTTCTATCGCATGTTGCATTCTCATGCTGTCACTGGTCATAAGAATTCGTCCGTCACTGTTCATTTGCATTCGCATGTTGCACTTGTTCTAGTGTCTGTCCATCATTTGCAACAAGGATTAGTGTTGGATTTTGTTCTATTTTGCACCCCCCATTTCATCTGCATCAACATTCATACGAATTAACTTCCCTGTTCACACTATTATGCATTTACACATCACTCTGTAAGGTGGAAGTCATTCTGGTAAACACAAAACATGTTGCATGTACTAGTGTATGTCCCTCATTGCATTTATACCCTACATTTACCTTCTCTATGGCACACTGTTCACCCACCACAGCATATCACGTTTTGCAATTTCCTTGGTCATTGGCATTGTTAATTGTATATTGTTGTATACATCCTGCTTCAAGTTGCTATTCATCTATCTGCATTAGCCCATTCTGTCTGCATCTGTTTATTGCACCCCACATGTCATGCTGCATACACTGTGTACCTATTGGCATTAGTGCATTTTTGTTTTGTTTGTTTTGGGTTTTCCCTCTTCATCACACTTACATCATATCATTCTGTGAGATTGGTCTCTTCTTTGGCATTAGCATTTGCATCAGGAGCATCGGTTCGGGAGACCTCCTCTCCCCACACTTTCTAGGAGCCATACCCCTCTCTTGGTTAAGAAAGGACCCTCCATTGAGCATTCCATCTCTTTGGACCGTGAATTCCTAAACCAAGGCCTCCATAAGTTCCCGCACCCGTGGATTCCCTTACGGACGCTTGGGCAGGTTGTACCTTTGAAGTCTCTGAGTTTTAGTTGGCCTATTCGTAGTGAGAATCAACCTAGTTGGCACTGGAGAAAAGAGCATTTGAAATTAGGTCCAAGACCTTGAGTGATCACATCAACTTTGTTAAAAATCACTTTAACTCACCAAGGATCAAACAAAAGAAATCAAGGGTAACCATTCCAACTTGTTTGCTATCTTGGTAAATTATTTTGATTGCACATTAAATTGCTTGCAAAATGGCTTACCATGATAAGAAGACTAACATGTTTAATTCAATTAATATTCATGAGGGTGATCAACCTAGCGCATCTTATTCCCCTTAACTTCATAATTCACACCATAATTCTTTCAAGGGACCACGTACTCATTCCTATGGTCATGCCCTGCCCATGGGCAATGACCAATCTCATGGCCCCTCGATTCAATTGCGAGCCACTACTCCTACGGGACCGTCTCCTCCCGACGATGAGAAGGTCTCCCAGATCTTGCATGCATTAGATCATCTCACCCCTCAACAAATCCAAGCCCTTAAGGCCGTTGTTGAGGGTGCATCTCATTCCTCTCATCCTCCTTCCAATCCTACGCAGGTGGCCCATCACCCACTTCCCTCTTCTATTCACATTCCTACTCGGGTAGCCCATCACCCATCTCCTCCTATTCACCCTTCTCCTCTGGTGGTCTAATACCCACCTCCTTCTATTCCTCCTCCACCACGACCCCAAGGCCCATTTATTCCTTGCAACCCGGCCCATCCGGGTTCTTCTATGGGTCATCCCATTAATCCCCTGCCACGGCCTTTTTATGCGGCCCCTCCTTCAAGGCCCTGCCAAACCTCTGTTACTCAGGTCACACCCCTCCAACAAACGCTTCTTGACAAAGTCACTTCGTTGGAGGAACAATTTAAGAGGGTTACGAGCCCACGGCCCGCTCCTCCTACTCCAGTCAATCCCCTTTATGCTGTTCTAAACGACATTACATATATGGAGAAAGATTGGAAGGATAGGAGAGACGGCTACGGCGTCGACAGTTCAAGCGAGCAAGAGCCCGCAGATTTCAACGTTCAAGTGGACGATGTCCATCCTCCACCCATTCACCCCGTTCATTCACATGGCCCTCCGCCTCTGCCTACGCATTCACACTTGCATTCACCACATACACAATACCATTACATTCCACCACCCACATACACGCCTTCACTACGGTGTCCACTTGAACCTGCTAATGAAGAACCGGCGATTGAAGAATTTGAGGCGGCATACGACGAAGCTCTGCAGGCATCCCTTCCGAGTTTCCTTCGCCGTCCTCTTCCTCCACTACCAAAAGACCCCTATGCTTAGGACTATGCCACAGTCCCTGATCCAATCCCCATTTATGAGACCTCTTGGTGTTACGATGATGGGTCGATATTCCAATCACTCATACCGCCGCATCATGAGTCTCATCCTATACATGACACCTCTCGCCCCATCCGGCATTTTCAACGCACTAAACCTTCACCTCCCGTAACCACACTAGTAGCCTCCATCGCATCGGCCTCCGTCGAGCCTCCATCACCCTCCACTACGCCGGCCTCCGCCAAGCCTTCCATTACACCTCCTCTTTGTTCGCCACCTCAGCCGTCCACTATGCCTATAACCCCTACTCCATTACTTAACCCTTCACCCTTACCCGTGGCTAGTCCTGAGCAAGGTCCACCCCTTTTTGCACTCGAGCCAACCCCGACTGCTTCCAAGCAAAGGGAGAAGCTCGACATGTTTGAACCTTCGCTTCCACTCACCCTTTCTCCAACACCTTCCATTATACCTCCACCATCCATGGAACCTTCCGCCTCCGCTTCACCCCCCTTTACTACTCGGAACGGGCGTCCTTCTGTAAGTACTTGTGCCGAAGATAATCAAGAGCCGGGCAAGAAGGATTTGGCCACGGCCGTGCTATTCAAGATGCAAGAGTTTATATGTCGGATGCCGATCCGGGTTGTTGTGCCAAGCATGGTCGAAGAGGCCAAGTTCCCGCCACTGCTCACTAAGAGAGAATGTCAAACATTGATGCCGTGTAAGTTTGTACCCAAGGGCCGGGCAGGGCACCCCTTGTTCCAACTTTCAAACCTCGAACCTTTTCTTCCATACAAGGGGCGAATGCCTATTCTATTCAACATTCTTTATATGCTACGACCCCTGGGCAACACAATGCTTCTTATCCCGACTTTCCAACTCTCTCACACTATTACTTTTCACTCTTCAAGGGAGTTGTCATTTACCATTGAAGCTTCGTCATGGGCTCTTGCTTTATCCATTGGGCCAATTGGCTATACACTTTCATTGCCATGGAGGGGCGGTTATCTTGGTGCTAAGGGGCCTTCCACTATTTCATCCACCTTCTATTCCATGTCATCCACATTCTTGTCTATCACATTTTCTTCATGGGCCACTCCAAGGGTAAGGAGGGGGATCTCATCCTCTCGCCCTTCATGTTCTTCATATTCTTTGCATCTCATGCATTTTGTTGCATCCATGTCTTCATCGCATCCATTTTGTTGCATTCGCATGCATTTGCATTCCTTTTCTCTGGGGTTTCCAGACCCATATTTTCCCCATCTTTCGGAACCTCCGGATCTTCCGCATTCCCCAACTTGTTCATCTTCATCCTTGGGATCTTCGGGTCTCCTTACACTTCCTAGGCATTGCACACCCTCTGATCTTCCCTCAGGGCATCGCGCCCTTTTCCAACTATTGCATCCGCACTCCCCGAATTTCTCTCTTGTCCTCTTGGGGCATCACGCCCCATGGTGTCTCATTCCTCCGGAACCTCCGGAACCTCCGGATCCTTCATCCTCTTCTAATCCATTCCCCTCAGGGCATCGCGTCCTTCCAAGTTTTCCCCCCCTAATTCTCCCAGGGCATCGCGTCCCTCAGTTTTTGCTTCCTCCGGAACCTCTGGATCTTGCTCTTTGGGCATCGTGCCCCTGCACACCCTCACATCCGGATCTTCTGGGCTTCCTACTGATTCTCCCAGGGCATCGCGCCCTTTTCTATCTTCTTCCCCCGGAACCACCGGATCTTTTTCTTCTCCTTGGGCATCGCGTCCCTCGATATTTGCTTCCTCCGGAACCTCCGAATCTTACTCTTTGGGCATCGCGCCCCTACACACCCTCACGTCTGGATCTTCTGGGCTTCTTACTGATTCTCCCTGGGCATCGCGTCCCTCGGTATCTCATCCCTTCGGAACCTCCGGACCCCCCTTTTAGGGCATCGCGCCCCTCTACACCTCCATATCCGGATCCTCCAGATTCCTCTCCCGTCCTCCCTGGGCATCACGCCCCATGGTGTCTTCCTCCTCCGGATCCTCTGGATTTCTTATCCCCCCTCCTAGAGCATCACATCCCTTCTTTCGCCATCCCTCCGGACCCTCCTGACCCTTTTCATCCACTCTTCCCCGAGCACCGCGTCCCTCGGCATTTTCCTCCTCCGGAACCTCCGGACCCTCCATCTTTCTTCCGATTTATCTTCTTACTCTTCCAGGACATCACGTTCTTCATTTTTTTCCTCCTCTTCCATCATCTTTTTCCCTATTTCTTCCCTGGGCACCGCGTTCCTCGATATCTTATCCCTCCAGAGCCTCCGGATTCTTCTTTCCCTCATGATTCTCCTCCTCTGCCTCCAGACCCTCCGGATCCGCCTCATTCCATCTATCGATTTCTTCTTCTAATTCCTCCTGATCATGGGTTCGAGCCGACTTCTTCCGCATCCACTGCCTTGGGCATCTGCCCTTTCTCCCACTGCTTCCGAGGCTTTAGTCCTCACTCCTCCTTCTAATTCTCCGCTTCTTCTGTAGACTGTTCCATGTGATCAGGGTCTCCGCGCCTTAGTGAGGGAGTTCTAGCCCTCGCCTCTCTTCCTTTTCTCCTTATTCGTCTGAGTCTGGTCTGAACACCACTCCTTCTTGTTAAGCCACTTTTAAATCCTTTGCTTCCATTCCTTTTCTTCGCCAAAAGAGGACTATCCCATGTTGATCAACCTCGCCCATGGCAGCTGCTTCCACAAAGATCGCAAGGTAACATATTGGCGTAAGTACGCATTTTATGATATCATTACCTTATTGCTTCACGCATGATTTTCAAAATAAAGTGCTTCTTAACAAGATCAAAAATAGTGTTTTAAACCTTTATCTTAATTAAATCATTCTCAAAAAAGTCTTTAGGCTTGCTTCTGCAGCACCTTTGGTTAATAAAAACCCTGCGCTGGGAATTCAACGTTCTCTCCCCGCTTGTTAAAAGCAACCCTTAGCTGGGCATCGCACACACTTCACGGCGTCCTTAGCCGACTCCTTTAGTTAAACACCGTTGCTACTTTGGCCATGCCATGAGTATATCTGAAAGTCTTTTCTCCTCTTTTCTCGGCCGAATGCAAGGGCAAGAGGTTGGCAGACGAGATGACTAACCTAGGTAATCCCCAATACGAGAGAAGTCTCAAATAGGGGCAGTCTTGATCCAAACTAAAATCAAAATTCATGATACATCTAGCCAAAAAGGGCTATTATGAAAATCAAGTCAAGATTTCAATAAATGCAAAATTATGAATTATGGCATGTCAGAGAGGCAAAGTCTCCGCAGGGAAAACCCTGGTCGTATGCATGTCAAGGGTCTAAAAATCAAAGGCACAAAGCCCCGGCGCAACAGACCACCTCTTTGAGGGTTAATACCTTGGAAGGAATTCAAGTCCCGACATCTCCCATCTTGCATAAAGCTTATCTACCATTATTCTTCTCTTTTCTCTCCAAGACCGAATGTTTCTCGGGTATGGCCTTGGTAGGGGCATCGTTATACAAGGGTAGCCGGTCGTAGGGCGCCACCTTCAATGCACGCTCAGCTTTGGGCAGTTTTTAGCGAAAGGGGAAGGAACAAGGACCCATAGCCAGTGGTTTAAAAATACCCTTTGATGCTGTATTAACAAAGCCTAAACCAAAAAAAAAAAAAATTGAATATTTCTCAAAATTCAAAAATATTGAATATTTTCAAAATTCATAAAAAAACACATATTTTCCAAAATTCACATAAAAATTGAATATCTTTTTCAAAACCCACAAAAACTTGCTTATTCCAAAATCCAAAAATTTTGCATTGTATTTTCTGATGGTGCTTTTGCAGGAACAAGAATTTTGTAAGGACCAATAACACGGGATGAGTCCTCTCCATTCATTGTCATCTACCTTTGGATTCTCTCCATATTCACAATGATCACTAGGCATTTCTCCAAATCTTTTAATAAACTCCTGCTGATCACTTTGCCACTGGGCATTACTTGATTCTGATCATCCAATCTCAATCTCACATGCCAAGATTGTCATGCTCATGACAAAACAACAAACAATGATGATTTGCAATGCTATGATTTAACTCATGCTATTCATGCTAAACATGCTTCGCCTTGCTAATACATGCTTGAATACTATCCACACCAAGCTTTGGTTGCTTTGGTGACTATGTTGTGATTGCTATTAATGCTATGTTTCATGCTATGCTTGCTATGCTTAAATGCCATATTCATTGCTTGTTATCTTCCTTATATTTTTGCTAATGAAGTTTTGAGCGTAGGAAAGAAGCTCTTGGTCCCATCGACTGGGCATCATCATCCAAGTCCCATGGTGTTTGCATCTCATCTCCCAGTTCCCTCATGCTCATTGCTATCACCATCTTCCTGTATGCATTCTTACTATATGTTACATACGCTATTAGATTATATCAAGGACCTTGTGGCTTTGGTAAATCTGGAATTTGAGTTCCCCTCCATCAAAAATAATGATGATTCCAGAGGAGTCTTAGTCATATGGATAGGCCGTTAAGCCGTCCGAGACTGGGGACGATGGTTCCCTTTTACGAGTTGGTGCGTGGATAAACGGGCTTCGGCTTAGTATCAGCTCGCGAAATCGGTTTCTTGACCCAGTCTGGGCAGCTTAACAATATTATCCTTGATTATCTTATATTTTCATTTGTTTTACTTTTTCATTTAAACCCAACATGCATTCATATAGGACTTTGAATCAATATTGAAAAATCATTCTGATAAGCTGATTTGGAGAGTCAAATTGATCTTAATCTTTCAAGATATGAGATATTCATTGCTGAATGGAATCCTCAGTTCGTTTTGTCGTTGTTTTGGGTCATTTTCTCGAAAGCTCCTTGTTTGGATTTCTATCATCTTATTTCAATCTTTTCCCTTGATCCATCTTGGTTGCAGCACGTCCACATTAGCTGGTAACCACTCCCCAATGGTGAAACCTATAGGTTTGTGACCTGGGGTACTTCCACCGCGCTAGAAGTTGATCATTCTCCTTCGTGCCCGCGTGCACACTCCCTCTTTTATCCAAACATCGTTGATTTCATTGAATTTCCCGAGATTGCTTCATCTCGAGCCTTTGATTCAATTCTCATCAAGTGATGTTGATTGCGTGTCTCATCACACCTTGGCATCTACTTTTCAGTTTGCTCTGCTCCCTTGCAAAGCAGACACCAAGGCGGGGCAGCTGTAGACACGCCAAAATTGACGTTACTGTGAGTACATCTCATATTACCTTGTAATGTCCCAATTTGACCCTCAAATTAGCTTTGTTTGAGTTATTTTTTCCACTTTTCTTGGATTTCTCCCTTTTTTCTCTATTTTCTTATTTTCCCCTATTTTTTAGGATTTTTTGGGTATTTTTCTCCATTTTTTTGAATTTTTCGGAATTAACGATGTGAGAGGGGGCGTCATTTATTTTTAAGAAAATTAAAAAAAATTAAAAAAGAAAATGACGACTATCAATACAGGCGTCCATTTCACTCTTTTTCTCATTTTTCTGGATTTTTCTGGGAATTTTTCAGATTTTTTTATCAATTAACGACTTAGCATGGGACGTTGTTTGATTTGTGAGTAGAATAAAAAATAAAAATTGAAAATAACGACATTTGGAAGGGCGTCAATTTCAAATTGGATTATTTTAATATTATTTTTAACCCTCTTCCAGAGGTGATTTGGTGGCCTTCCGGGTGTCAGAAAAATATGAAAAAATAGTCATTGGAATTAACACAGTTGGATGCACGTTCACCTAAAAAATGGAAAAATAATATTGAGAAATGAAAAATGGCCCTGTTTTGAATATTTTGAAATAACGACCTTAAATCGGACGTCAATTTAATTGACGCCCGAATTCCCGGTCGTCCATTCCTTTTAACTTTTTATTATTTTGATTGACGACGTTGTGCAAGTCGTCATTTTCAATTAACGCCCCAAATCCGGTCGTCATTTCCATTGCTATATTTTGAGATTTTGAATCCGACCGAAATTCGTGTTAAAGTATAAATAACGCCCCTCTGCAAGTCGTCAATTCTTAAAATGACATTTCCTCCGCGGGCGTCATTTTAAGAAGCGACCGTCTCCAGGTCGTCAATTCTTGTTTAATTTCGAACTTTCCCAGAACCTCCCTCTTCCCTCGTTTTGAGCCCCTTTTAACTTCGGAATGACTTTCCATGAAAGGAGGGACTCCTTCCAATGTTTATCTCTTGCTAAAGCCAAGCTATCCTAATTGTTGTTGGACTTAAACTCCATTTTCCCCTATAAATAAAGCCCCTGCAGCTCATGCTGAGGGAAGCCGATTTTCAATTTTTAGAGGGAGGTGCTACCCAACTGGTTGCTCAGAGAGAAGAGCTCCCTACGTCCAAGGCTTCATCTTTTAGAGGCTCTTCCTGAACCCCATCAAGAGCAACTGCACGCACAGGAGAATATCCCCCAAAGGCTTTCTTTACTCCTTCTTTGTGTCTTTCTGCATTTGTTAGCTCTGCATGCATCATTTTCATCTCTTTTATTCCTCTTTCTCAACCACGTTGAGACTTCTTCCATCGGTGCAACACTAGCACTTTATCTCATTCATAGCATTTTTTATCCTTCCCTTTTGCATAAGGGGTTAAAGGGCTGGCGCCCGAAAGGTGTGTTCACTCGCATGATCTTCACGTTATATTTATATTCTGGATTTTGGTGCTACACCGTGAAACTAATTCCATATTTTTGTTGGTGTTTATCTCTATTTGCAAGGGTAATCAAAGAGACTCTCTCCATCGGCCGGCCGATCGGACGAGAAGGAAGTCACCCACTATCTCCGCATTCATTGAGGTAACTCCTCTGGCGATCACCCTCCTATTTACATCCACGCATGCTCCCCATCCCTTTTCCCCATTCTTAGCATACTTTTTATTTTATTATTCTTAGTGGATTTTTAATTAGATCTACAACCAGCAATCCCCTTTGTTCGAGGATCCCGATGCTCGCCAACTATGCTACATCTTGTTCGCCACTATATTTCGAGTCATATGATGTAATTTTCATTTTCTTATCATGTACTTTTCCTTTTATTTGAGTCCAATACCTAGGTTAGGTAGCTATTTACCTAAGTCTAGAGTCATTATGTTGGTTAATGGGCCCAATTATATGGGCTAGGCCCAGGGGCGCCCCCTTCCCCTTGGTTAAGTGTTAGTAGTCCAAAAGTCAGGGACTTATGTGAAAATGTGGCATTCCTATAAATAGGACCCCAATCCCTCATTTGGAAGCTAATGAAGTATTGATAAAAATTGCCACAAGAATTTGTGCCTCTCTCTCTCTCTCTACGGGGTGGATTCCCCTCTCTCTCACCTTCCACCCTTGGCCGCACCTCCCTCCCCCTCCACCTGCTAGCTGCGACCCAGCCCTCTTCTCTAGCCTCTCCACCATCTCTACTCACCCCCATCCAAGCCCCACAGCCATTAGCCCTCTCCCCATTGCAGTCCCTTCACCCCTCCCCACCATTACCAACATCATTCACCTTCCTGCTCTATCCAGTTCGCAGGCAGCAGCAGGAGCCCGACTTGCAGACCTGCCCCAAAGTCATTCAGCGTTGTCTGGAGGCGTACCATACATCAACGGAAAGATCGTCAAGATAGATTCGCATCCGAGGTGGTCTCGCCGGCATCCGACATCCCTACTGTCCGGAGAGTTCATTCTCGTCCAACTGCGCAACCGGGACCTGAAACTAGACCAGATCTATAGTGCAGAAGCTCCCACGGCCACACCCCATCACTTCTGAAGACATCGTCCAGCAGGGGTCTTCTACATCCAATCTACTTCCATCAGCAGAAGACGGCATCCCGTTTGGCATCCGGAGGAACGTTTTCCAATTTTTCTCCCCCGGGTGCGGAGATCAGGCCACTCAGGACCTGACCAGACACCTCTCCACTCAACGGGCTCTCCCTCTCTTCCCCGACATCGTCTGGTGCCCTCCCTGGTGGACATTCGAAGAGGACTCGTCTGCGGTTGTTCTCGTTTTAGTCTCGCATCGTTCGGCCTTCGGGAGCGGTCGTGGCACCCGGATCTTTCTGCTACTGCATCCTGGAACCAGAACAAGTCAGAGCCATGGCACCTGTTCCAGGGTCCACTCCGACCAGTGGTGACGAAGGAGCCATCCATCAAAATTCACCAGCGCACCAGGGTCAGTTATCAACAATTCGGCACTGGTTTCGATGACTTCTGAGCTCGGGGGAGTGCACAGCGGCGACTACACCGACTCCCTATCCTGCTGTTCCAGACCTGGGCAGATTCGGCAGGGTGCTCCATCGACGCAATTCAAGCAAATCTCCCCACCCCGCCTGGCCGGCTTAGCGCCCCTCCCTGCGTGGAGGTAGTGTTTGAATGTAACCTCTATTTTCCCCACCCCACGATCACCCTCCTGTGCGAGGAGTAGTTCTGTACTAGCAGGTCTTTGGCCGAAGCTTCATCGGCGCAGTGTGCGGGGAACCCACACTTCCCCGCTCGCCCATCGTCTCCGAACGGGGTTGGTTTCTTCAAACCAACCAGGTGAGCTTCTTCCCTTGCTCTCCTCTGTATTTGTTCACTTAATATCTGCAAAACTAGTCCGCTGGTCGGTGAGAGAGCGCTCGTTCCCGGAGCTTCCAGTTTATGTGAGGTCTCCAATGCCCTCAAGGCACCTGGTCCGCCCTTGATTTTGGGCACTGTACCCTCAGGAGGGAAAACCATAGCCTTGCTGGCCCTCTACCATTAAGGGTCTTGTTCCACCACCTCGACTCGGCATCACCGAGTCACCACGGGTAACGGGTGTGCACGGTGGGTCGGCGATTTCCAATCAACCTCGAGTCTTACGATTGTGTTTGCGAATAAGGTCCAAGGGCCCACATTCACCTACTGCATTCTTCATCATTTGCCTTAGTGTGTCACATCAGCCATCTTGGAGAACCTGTCTACAACCATAAAGATGGAGTTGTGCCTTCGAAGGGTGCAAGGCAATCCCAACACAAAGTCCTTGCTAATGTCCTGCCATAGACTATCCGGGATGGGGAGGGGAGTATAGAGGCCGGTATTATGCTTCCATTGCTTGGCCATAGCGCAAGTGCGGCACTGGGCCACGATGCGAGTGACATCCCTCTTCAAGCTAGGCCAATAGAGTCAATGCTCAACCGACTCTATGGTCTTGTTCCAGCCGAAGTGGCCAGCAAGACCTCCCGCGTGCATCTCCCACATGAGGAAGTCACGAACAGAAGTCCGTGGGATGCACAACTTGTCACCCCGGAATAGGTGACCCTGCTGTAGCACAAACTCACTATAATCACGCGAGGGACCGGCCTGAATGGCTGCATAGATCGGACCAAAATCCGGACAATCAACATAAGCATCTTTCAGCCTCTCTAAACCTACCACCTCTACACTCATGGTTGTCAACAGCATCATCCGCCGACTTAGCGCATCGGCTACCTTGTTCTCCGCCCCTGCCTTGTGCTTGAGCACGAAGGTGTACTCCTAGAGATACTCCACCCAACGACTGTGGCGAGCGTTCAGCTTCTTCTGGGTATGGAGGAATCGTAAGGCCTCATGATCAAAAAAGAGGACAAACTCCTGGTGCAAAAGATAATGCATCCAATACCGCAATACCTGGACAACTGCGTAAAATTCTTTATCATAGGTGGAATAACGCAGTTTGGTATCATTAAGCTTCTCGCTAAAGAATGCAATGGGGTGGGACTCCTGACTCAACACGGCACCAATACCCACTCCAGAAGCATCACATGTGACTTCAAACACTTTAGAAAAATCTGTTAATGCAAGGACAGGTGCCTGGGTCATACGCTCCTTGATGTCCTGAAAGGCTATGGCTGCACCCTTAGTCCATACGAATGCCCCCTTCTTTATGCAATCAATGATCGGGGCGGTGATGGAACTGAAGCCACGAATGAAGCGGCGATAGAAGATCGCTAAGCCATGGAAGCTCCAGACATCGTGGAGTGTGCGGGGCACGGGCCCCTCCCTGATGGCCCTAATCTTTTCTGAGTCAACAGAGACTCCATCTTTAGACACAATGAACCCGAGGAAGGTGATCTGATCAGTCATGAAGGCACACTTCTTCAGGTTGGCGAATAAGCTCTCTCGCCTCAAAATGACACAGACCTGCCTAAGGTGGTCTAAGTGGTCCTCCCTAGTGCGGCTGTAGATAAGAATGCCATCAAAGTAGATGACCAAGAAGACTCGTATCATAAGGCGTAAAACCTGGGTCATCATCCACATGAAGGTACTAGGGGCGTTGGAAAGCCCGAAGGGCATAACCAACCACTCATAAAGACCATCCTTGGTCTTGAATGCCGTCTTCCATTCATCCCCAGACCTGATCCGTACCTGGTGATAGCCACTACGAAGATCTATCTTTGAAAAGATAGTGGCTCCTGACATCATGTCTAACAAGTCATCCAATCGGGGAATGGGAAAGCAATACTTCACCGTGATTTTGTTGATCGCGCGGCTATCAACGCACATCCTCCATGTGCCATCCTTCTTCGGGGCCAATAATGCGGGAACAGCGCAAGAGCTCTTGCTGTCCCTAAGAGATCCCCGACTCATCAAATCCTCGACCTACCTTTAGAGTTCGGCATGGTCCATGGGACTCATCCTATAGTGGGGAAGGTTGGGCAAGGATGAGTCCGGGACAAGGTCGATCTCGTGCTGGATGGCCCTCATAGGTGGAAGGCCTTTAGGGTGGTCCTCCGGGAAGACATCAAAAAAGTCCCGTAGGATCGCAGCTACCTCTGGGGGGTACTCATCATCAGACCCAGGAGCGACATCCTCCACTCCTCAGACAACAATGGCAAGGATAGGGCTTTCTCCGGTCACCTCTTGCTCCATCTCTCGCAGGTTAATCATCATTAACCTCTGGGGTGGGAGGCCTCCTGTGCTAGGAGAAGTCGAAGCAGTAGTAGCCCACGCCGAGGATGAGGTGGAAGGGCCGACCATCCCCTGACTAGGAGGGGTCGAAGTGCTGGGACCAGCTGGTCCTCCTACAGACGGTTCCTTCAGTTGGGTGGGATGGAGGGTGATCCTATGACCACCTTGGTCGGATGTGCATGTGTTCGACCGACCTTGAAGGGTGGCATCCCGATCGAAAAGCCAAGGCCTACCTAGGATAATGCTACCCACCTCCATAGGTAACACATCACACCCGATCTCATCATGGTAAGCCTAGAACTGTAGTGACACCAGACAACGCAGTCTGACTGGGATGGAAGTAGAATCCACCCAAGAAACTTTATAGGGTGTGGGGTGATCCACGGGCGTCAAACCCAGACACCTAACAGTGCCCATAGAGATAGCATTAATGCAACTCTTGCTATCTATGATCACATTGCAGGCCTTTCCTTCCAGCCTACAAAATGTATGGAAGATGGTGGTACAATGCCAGTCGTCACTCACCTGAGGCTGGGTTAGGATGCACCTGACTACACCAAGCTATACATCACCCTGATGCTGGCTACCTGGGACATCAACTAGCTCTCCCTCCATTAGTTCATGAAAGAACTCCTCCGCTAAATCCTGATCAGCCTCGTAACTGATCGGCACTACCTTAGGTGTGGGGTCGTTGGCAGAGGGATCAAAGATGACAAGCGACTCCCGAGTGGGACACTTGGCCGAATTGTGGCCAACCCCACCACACCTATAGCAAGTTCCCTGTGTCCCGAAGCCCTGTGATGTTCCACCAACCATTGGCCCCTTACCCTTGTCCACAGGATGAACTAGGGGTGTAGGAAGTAGGGGTGGTCGAGTCGGCATGGCGGGTTGGGCAGGTCTAGGGGCAAGGACGGGTGCCTGCTGGCGAAGGGGAGGATCCCTCGGAGGGAGGGGGCGCCTAGGAGCAGCAAGGTCCTAACGAGGAGGTTCCTGGGGGCGGGCCACAGGCCACCGAGTGTACGAACCAGGTGTGGTCCTAGGGTCAGACACATGTGGATTTGGGACCCCTAGCGTGGAGTAGGAGCAAACTCTACCTCAAATTGCTCCACCTCGAGGGTAACCTATTACGCGTCCTCCAACTTGTCCACTTTGCGGAGGAAAAGCTCATACTGTAGGTGTGGTCACAGACCATGCCAAAAATGGGAAACAGTTAGGGAGCTTTCTTCCGTGGCATCACATCGCAAAAAGTATTCATCGAACTCGATGATGTAATAGGAGACGGACCGATCTCCTTGGGTAAGACTCTGCCATCTGTCTATGAGACGCTGGCGGTAGGAGGTAGGAAGGTACTTCTTCCTGAGTTTGGACCTCATCTCATCCCACGTCTCTACCTGGGGCTCCTGACGGTGAAACAACAAGTTCTCCATGTTCCTCCAATAAGTTTGTGCCTGCCCTAGCAGTTTCATTTTGGCGAACTTGACTTTTCGGTGGTCCGTCATCTCAAACCACTCGAAATACCGATCCATGTCGGCCTCCCAATCAAGATAGGTCTTTGGGTCTAAGGACCCGTCAAAAGTGGGAGGGTCTGCTCGCACTTTCCTGAGGACTCGCTCATCCTCATCATCCCTCTGTGGTCGGTGACCACGACGGCGTCGACCATTTCCCCCATAATCATTTTCGGACTCGTAATCCTCAACATCGAGGGCACGTGGCTGTCGCTCCTCAGCCCTAAGTTGGGCGGGCTGGACACCAGGCGCTTGAGGGGGCGCCTGAGTGGCCGGGACAGCTCCGGGGAGCTCCTGGCAGGGGACTCTTTCCACATTCTCCATCTTTCCAACTAGACCTTAGATAGATTGGTCGAAAACCTGAGCGCGGTCCTCCATGGCCTTGAAACAGCCCTCCATATGCTCAGTATGCTCCCTAAGAATTTGGTCGGACCTCTCCATGCGCTCCATGAGTAGAGCCACCAAGTCCTCCAGTGATCGGCCTCCCGGGTTGGCACCTCGGGGTTCACCCATAGTGTCAGGGCGATGGTACTGGGCACCTCCATGGGTGGGCATGCAATGGGACCTAAAGGGAACTAAGGGGTGACTCACTACGACATATATGGATGGACTAATGCAACATGATGGATGACCTAGACTCCAATATCCGGTACGAGGCAGAGGTTTGATCTGAAGATCGCGCTCACGCAAGTGTGCCCCTTTCCAAATAGGAGTAGCCTACCATTCTGGGAACACCTTTGGATATACCAAATGAAATGGAGCACCTTGGACCGACTACCCTAGACTCAAACCTAGCTCTGATACCAATTTGATGCGGGACGACTATGGGACTCGACTCGGACTGGTTGCAACCTTGGACTCTATTGGACGACACAACTAATAAGATGACGCGACCAGCAACAACACTACAACGCGGCACCGAACGAGCTCCAGAAGAGGTGATCAAGCCCCAAACAAGAAGCGCTAAACCCACGGTCGTCCCCAGCGAGGGAAACATGACAATCTGCACGGTTGGGAATCCAGCTTTGAGTCTCGGGTGGTCAGCTCACTCTCGTTCTCGGAATGAGTCACGGGACGGGTTTCGCTCTCACAACTCACAGCGGTGATTAACGTATAAACTAGCTAGGAAAATAATCTACTCACTAGCAGCGGCAGTATAATCTATACTAGCTAAGCAAATAAGACAAGGTGGGTGGCGAGTGTACCTCCACGCTCGGGACGTGGGGAAGACTTCTCGGCCGAGAGCTGTCACTCCTGGTATAATAAGTGAATTAATTACATCATGAAAAGTACGGCTCACTCCACGCAGGGAGGTAAAACGCCACAACAGCGGTCCGGGAGTGCCGTTCCAGGGTTGATGGGCAGCAATGTGGCGGGTTACGAGCGGCGGCGGGCAGCGACTCTGAATCTGCAATTTGTTGGCCGGCAGAACAACGATCACGGACGTCCAAAGGGACGTCGGCCTCTTGGGATCTCCTGAAGGCGGCGGCGTGCTGGGATGGTGGCAGCGGGTCCCTGGTCGACCCTCGGGAGCGGCAGTCGCTGAAGATACCCCGGCGTATTTACTTGGTAATTATCTGGTAGCCCCTTTTGCTGGCCTGGCTTGGAGCAGAATCGCGCGTAGCCACGAAAATGGCCGGTACGCCTAGATCCGACGTCGGATCGAGACGCAATGGGTACCATTGGAAAGAGGACTCAAAATCGTACGACATATTGGAATTTCAGATCCACCCAACGGCTGGATTAGAAATGAACACGACTGCTAACTGATTGAGTTCCTTGACCCGAACTCAGAATAGGCAGGGCAGAACGGGATCTGTCTGTTCAATGGCTTTGACCGAGGATCAAAAGAGAGATTTAGGACCTGTGATTTTTTATGGTGGATACAGGGGAGGGTGGTGGTTACGGACATAATTTTTGGGTATTTTTTTGACAACGTTTGAGGGGGTGGAAAATTCGGCTACCAGGATCTATCTCGCAGATCTACACACAGGTAGACTGTGAGGGGAAAAACAAATGGCTGGGAGGGGGGGGCAAACGTGCTCAGATCGGCGTGAAAATTAAACTAGGATTGGATGATGATGGGGGGAACCTACCCTCAAAATTTCATCATGATCCAACGGTTGGATCTCCAGTACCAGCCCTTTTACCGAACTACTGTCCAGTAACTCCGAATTTCTGGGCAGCAGGAGGTAGCCGACTTGTGGTGGCTCGACGGCGGCACGAACGGCGGCGGCGGCGGCGGCGGTGGTGATCGATCACAGCAAGTAGAGGAAGAGGGGAAGAGGAAGAAATTTAAGAAATCTGGAGGATTTAGATCTAGATCTGAAGAAGATTGGAGGAAGAAGAGGAAGAACACCAAGAACAAGAGGGGAGAGAGGGGGGGTGCGCCCAAATCCACTATCACATAAATTTCTTCATTAATTTTCTCCAAATACAATACGCGACATTATATATTCAAACCCTAGACCTAGCCAAATGACTTAGGTTACCTTTGGTCAAGGGGGTAAATTGGGGAAGGGAGATTAAACTAGCATAAAAAATTCTCCCATAAGTGGACAAAAGAGGGTGCGCCCCTCCCTTAATGTCAACATAAGGGGCTTGCATTTAAATAATCCTATTGGACCATATTAATCCCCGCTTGGACCAAAATAAATCAAAATTATAAATACATGGTCAATTATTCTACCATTGACCCAATATAGAAACCCAAGATAATACAAACCAAATACACACCAAATACATGCTAAATACACACCAAATACGACCAAATATGTATAAAATATGAATACGTATAAAAATACATATTGAAGTATCAAAGCTCCGGTGGCGACTCCAGACTATCCCCCAGCCACAAAGAGCTCGGTGTCGATCGAGTCGTGCTGTGGGTCCGGTATCGACGACGCGCTGAGTCGAGCCGTACTCGTGCTCTAGTGTACTCACCAGGCAGTGTGCTGCTGAAGGGCTTGGCAGATGTGCCACTGGAGGACTTGGAAGGGTGTGCCGCTGGAGGGGCTTAGAAGCGTGCCGTTGAAAGAGCACAGTGGGAGGGCCGTTGAAGGGGCATCACAGTGTGCCATTGGGAGGGCACAATGAGTGTGCCGCTGGAGGGGCCTTGAGGGTGCGCCGTTGAAAGGGCATCACAGTGTGCCGGTGGGAGGGCACAATGAGTGTGCCGCTGGAGGGGCCTTGAGGGTGTGCTGCTAGAGGCACTCACAAGGGTGTGCCGCTGGAGAGCATGGCAGGTGTGCGCCGCTGGAGGCTTCTCAAGGGGTGCCGTTGGAGGCGTTTGGCTGCTGTGCCGCTGGAGGGCACGAAGGGTGTGCCGCTGGAGGGGCACATCGAGTGTGCCATTAGAGGGCACTTGAGGGTGCGCCGTTGGAAGGGCGTCACGAGTGTGCTGTTGGAAGGAGCACCATGGGCGTGCCGTTGGAGAGGCACAAAGGGTGTGCCGTTAAAGGGCACAAGTTGGTGTGCTGTTGGAGTTGGCGTGATAGTGTGCCCCTTGGAGAGCACAAGTTTGCGTGCCGTTGAAGGGACAGAAAGGGTGTGCCGTTGGAAGGGCACTTGAGGGGCTTCCTTTTCTTCTTTTCTTCTTCTCATCTTCTCTTCTCTTTTCTACTCTTCTTTATTCCCCTGCACGTAAACATGGAGTGAGAATTTTTTAGTGTCCACAAATGCCGCCCAGCCACAGACGGTGCGAGAGAGGGATGAGAGAGCGGGGCCTACGGGTGCAGACCGACTAAGAGATTTATCAACATGACGAGGGGAGCGGGGCTGCAAGAGCCGAAGTCTATAGAGCAGGCCGGGCGGGCCAAAATTGGGAGCAGGCTACGGGAGCCAAAGGATGTTGGAAGGCGAGCCACGAGGGCGGAGAGAAGGGTTTATTCCTTTAATGGTCTGGACGATAGGTCCAACTCAAAAGGGGTATTCATCGCCCGAAGGGATGGAGAGATGAGTTTGTTGATTCCATGACCTGGGTAGAAGCTCCAAATCAAAGGGGCCATTCGTCACCCGAAGGGACGAAGAGAAGAGTTTGTTAGTTCAATGACCTAGACGGAAGGCCCAAGTCAAAAGGGGTATTCGTCACCCGAAGGGACGGAGAGAAGAGTTTGTTGATTCCATGACCAGGACGGAAGGTCTAAATCAAAAGGGATATTCGTCACCCGAAGGGAAGGAAAGGAGAGTTTGTGGATTCCATGACCTGGACGGAAGGTCCAAATCAAAAGGGATATTGGTCACCCGAAGGGACGGAGAGAAGAGTTTGTTGATTCCATGACCTGGACGGAGGGTCCAAATCAAAAGGGGTACTCGTCACCCGAAGGGACGGAGAGAAGAGTTTGTTGATTCCATGACCTGGACGGAAGGTCCAAATCAAAAGGGATATTTGTCACCCGAAGGGACGGAGAGGAGAGATCGTCGATTCGAAAGAAGTGTTCGTCACCCGAAGGGATGGAGAGAAGAGTTTGTTAGTTCAATGACTTGGACGAAAGGTCCAAATCAAAAGGGATATTCATCACCCGAAGGGACGGAGAGAAGAGTTTGTTGATTCCATGACCTGGACGGAAGGTCCAAATCAAAAGGGGTATTCGTCACCCGAAGTGATGGAGAGATGGTCAAGTCGCTGACACGGGCTATTGTTAGCGCAAGGAAAAGGGGATGATTCCTTACCCAAACGGCAGGCTCGGGCCAGAGTAAAAGGTTGTTTTGTTCTTTAATACGCCAGGGGAACCAGCCAAGAAAGGTCTTTTAGTTCTCCAACTGGACAGAAAGTCTACGAGCCAGATTAGAGAAAGGGAGTCTTTCTATTCTTCAGATGGATGGAAAGCCCGGGCTGAAGTGACAAGGAGATGTTTATTCTCTAACCAGATGGAAGGTCGATCTAGAGTGGAAAGAATCTTTTAGTTCTCCTGTAGGACAGAAGGTCCGATCTAGAGTGAAAGGATCTTTTTGTTCTCTAACCGGACGAAAGGTCCGATCTAGAGTGAAAGGATCTTTTTGTTCTTTAGTCAGACGGAAGGTCCGATCTAGAGTGGAGAGAATCTCTTCGTTCTCTGGCTGGATGGTAGGTCCGAACCAAAGTGAAAGGATCTTTTGGTTCTCTAGCCGGACGGAAGGTCCGATCAAGAGTGAAAGGATCTTTTTGTTCTCTAGCCGGACGGAAGGTCCGATCTAGAGTGGAGAGAGTCTTTTGTTCTCTGGCTGGGCGACAGGCCCGAACCAAAGTGAAAGGATATTTTGGTTCTCTAGTCGGACAGACAGTCCGATCCAGAGTGAAAGGATCTTTTTGTTCTCTAGCCGGACGGAAGGTCCGATCTAGAGTAGAGAGAGTCTTTTTGTTCTCTGGCTGGGCGACATGCCCGAACCAAAGTGAAAGGATCTTTTGGTTCTCTAACCGGACGGAAGGTCCGATCCAGAGTGAAAGGATCTCTTTGTTCTCTAGCCGAACGAAAGGTCCGAACTAGAGTGGAGAGAGTCTTTTTGTTCTCTGGCTGGGCGATAGGCCCAAACCGAAGCGAATAGATTTTTTGTTCTCTAGCCGGACGAGAGGTCAGATCCAGAGTGGAGGGGTCTGTTTGTTCTCTGGCTGGGCGACAGGCCTGAACCAAAGTGAAATGATTTTTTTTGTTCTCTATCCAGACAGAAGGTCCGATCTAGAGTGGAGAGAGTCTTTTGGTTCTCTGGCTGGGCAACAAGCCCGAACCAAAGTGAAAAGATCTTTTGGTTCTCTAGCCGGATGGAAGGTCTGATCTAGAGCGAAAGGATTTGATGTCCTTTAATGCGCCAGAAGTACCGGCTGTGAAATCCGAACCCGGGAAAGTGGACCGCAAGGGCCAGAATCGATGTTGCGGAAGTAGGCCGTGAAGGCTGAAATCGGGGAAGCGGACTACAAGAGCCACATTCGGGAAGCTAACTATAAAAGCCGAAATTGGGGAGCAGGCTATGAGAGCCCAAATTAGGGAAGCAGAGTATAGAAGCCACAATCGGGAAGCTAGCTACAACAGCCAAAATTGGGGAGCAGGCTATGAGAGCCCAAATTGAGGAAGCGGACTATGAGAGCCGCAATCGGGAAGTTGGCTACAAAATCCAAAATTGGGGAGCAGGCTATGAGAGCCCAAATTGAGGAAGTGGACTATAGAAGCCAAAATTGGGAGATTAGCAAGCCGCAAGGGCAGGAAGTAGGCCGTGAAGGCCAAGATTGGGCTGTACGATCCAGAACTGGGAAAGCAGGCTGCGATAGCCAAAATTGAGTTTGTTTTTTTATTATTATATTTTTTATTCAAGCATGCAGGTATTCGTCAGTAGGCATAACATAAGTATACATAAGGCAGCTCCCTCTATAGGGGATGGGACAGGGACATCGCCCATAATTCGTAGACACGGTGCGGGCCAGAAGGCACAGCTAAGGGGTGGTGCACCCGTCAAGAGGATATCGCATGTCTTGCATGCATAGCTTAAATTCACGCATTTCACCCAAGATAACTCTTCGTGAAGTGGGGGAGCAAACATGTGAGCAAAAGACCCTAAACATAGGGATATGCAGGTTTTCTAAGCAACACTCGAGGATTACTCTAGCGCCTACACATGGACTTCAGGCTCTCGATTTCAGTAGCTTCGCACAGCCTCCATCTGTTTATGTTGGTAGCGGATCTCACCATTCAGCGCGAGTCTCCTCATGTGTTTCAGTGGAGATTCCCGGCTACTAGGATTCGTCCTTGTCATAATTCTATTGCGGATTCCACCGTTTGACGCGAGTTTCCTCATGTGTCTTAATGAGGATTCCCGGCTACTAGGCTTCATCCTTATTGAAATTCCCTTCACCATTTCACGCGAGTCTCCTCATGTGTCTCAATGGGGATTCCCGGCTACTCAGATTCATGTTTCTCTTTTTTTTTTTAACGTGGGGGTAGGCAACTTTTTCCTCACGATTACCTTTCACGCGAGTGCAGAAATTCAAGCATCCGTAGAGTACTAAGAAGAAAGTCGGGCAATCCCTATGGTTGACGACCATTGGACAGGTTTATTTTGCGAGTTGGGCTTAGCAATTTAGCCATGACTCTTCCCCTTGACGTGTGCACCCGCCATAATTGGGTTCCCTTCGAGCGTATGCCGTGACGCACGTGCATCCGGAATCGGGGCATCATTATTTATCAAGGAAATATGGTCCTAGAAAATTTCAAGGAAGTGTATTATTCTATATTGTAAGCAAGCATGCAAGCAGGGCAGCCAAGCAATTTTTTTGTCTCTTTTTTGGTCTCTTTTTTTGCTCTTTTTTTTCTCATAAGAACATACTGTCGTTACGTATATGTATCTTGTATGTGCATATAGAATCAATGCCACAGCCAAGGTGTTGAGGAAGGAGACCGCGAAGGGCCGAAAGAACATTGGGGAAGCGGGCTATAAAAGCCGAAGTTGATATTGGAAGTGGGCTACAATAGCCAAAATTGAGGAGAGCGGGCTACGAGAGCCAAATTTCGGGAAGCAGGCTACAAGAACCAAAGGTATTGGGAAGCGGACTACAAGAGCCGAAGTTATGGGAAGCGGGCCGTGAAGGTCGAATTCAGGGAAGCAGGCTACAAGAGCCAAAGGTATTGGGAAGCGGGCTGCAAGCCAAAATCGGGAAAGTGGGCTACGAGAGCCGAGAAGTAGGCTACAAAGGCCAAAGGTTGGTGAAGCGGGCTACCAGAGCCAAAATTGGGAAAGAGGGCTACGAGAGCCGAAATCCGGAAAGTGAGCTCCGAGAGCCGAAGTTGGGAAGCAAGCTACAAGTGCCAAAAAATGGGGAGCATGCTACGGGAGCCAAATCGGGGAAGCATGTTACAAGAGCCAAAATTGGGAAGCAGGCTACGAAGGCCAAAGGGAAGTGGGCTACAAGAGCCAAAATGTTAGGGAAGTGGGCTACAAGCCAAAGTTTGAGAAGCGGGCTGCAAAGAGCCGAAGCCGGGAAGCAGGCTAAAAGAGCCGAAATTGGGAAAGCATGCTACAAAAGCCAAAATCGGGAAAGCGGGCTATGAGAACCGGAATGGCGAAAGCGGGCTCTAAGAGCCAAAGTTGGGAAGTAGGCTACGAGTGCCACAAATCGAGGAGCAGGCTATAGGAACCAAAATCGGGGAAGCAGGCTACGAGAGCCAAAATTAGGAAGCAGGATACGAAGGCCAAAGGGAAGTGGGCTCCAAGTGCCAAAATATTAGGGAAGCGGGCTACATGCCGAAGTTGAGAAGCGGGCTGCAAAGAGCCGAAGTTGGGAAGCGGGTTACAAGAGCCAAAATTGGGAAAGTAGGCTACAAAAGTTAAAATCGAGAAAGCGAGTTACGAGAGCCGAGAAGTAGGCTACAAAGGCCAAAGGTTGGTGAAGCGGGCTACAAGAGCCGAAATTGAGAAAGTGGGCTACGAGAGCCGAAATCAGGAAAGCAGGCTCCGAGAGCCGAAGTTGGGAAGCAGGCTATAAAGTGCTGAAGCTGGGATATTGAAAAGTAGGCTAAAAACCTAAGAGATATTGGGAGCGGGCTAACAAGCCGAGAGATGTTAGAAGTCAACTACAAAGTCGAAAGATATCGGAGAGCGCGGTGGGACGGATGGATTAATCCTGATAGTGGGCCTTGGCCAAAATGGCTGAGCCGAAGGGCGTCGGGTAGCGGGATATGAGAGCCGAAGAGAAGGGTCTCCTTTTTGTTCTCTTGTCGGGGAAGGGTCCGGACCAAAGTGAAAGGTCTATTCTTTTGTTCTCTGGCTGGGGAAGGATCCGAACCAAAGTGGAGGGTATATTTTTAATTCTCTGGCCGGAGAAGGATCCGAGCCAAAGTGGAAGGCTTCTTCTTAATTCTCTGGCCGTAGAAGGATCCGAACCAAAGTGGAAGGTTTATTCTTTGTGTTGAGTCCCGAAACGTGACAATCAAGAGGGGAGGGGTGAATTGATGGCCAATAAAAATAACTATCTAATAGAACTCTTATAACAATTACATTAACAAGCTCTCACCTCGCACGAACATGAACACACTTGTGGAAACGTATGCAACGGGTGTGATTGATAGAATAAGTGGTGTAAGATCAACTCACCGCGAAGCCCACTTGACAAGTAAACGTATAGGCAAACCACAATGAACACACGGAAATTTTTAGGTGGTTCGGGTACACTGCCGTGTTCCCTACGTCCACCCCTCACACGGAGGATTAAGGCTTCACTATGAGTGAATCACACACACACACACGCTGTAAGGACAGCAACCACACACACGTTCGTGTTACCGAACACAAGCACAACACACACACACGTTCGTGTTACCGAACACGAACTCAACACACAAGTATCTGAGATAATGTTTACAGACGAATACTCAAGCTTGAATCAACTGAACCAGAATGAAAAAGGGTGAGGAAAGAATGAAGTTATCCTGGTTGGAGCTCCCCCTTTCTCTTTTCGGAATTTAATCGAACACTTGTGTAGCAGGAAGATGTTCTTGACGATCTTGAATCGGATGAGCTTGAAACTTGATTTCACTCGCAGCCAGCAGTAGAGGATTGATTGGAACTTTGAATCCTCCTTCTTCCCTTCACTTTCACGCACAAACACAAGAGGAACAATGGCTGGAGGTGGCTGCTGCGACCTGCACAAGGAAGGGTTAGAAAGAAACCCGAAAATAGTGTTTATAATTATTCCCTTAGGGTTTACACCCTTAACAAGATGATTTATACTCCTAGACAGGACAAGGGACGTTCAGGGGACCAGATCCATGTATTACGGAGTGATTCCCGGAGTCCCTAACAGCTGTATAAGCCCATGTGGCTCGAAACCATCAAGTCAACAAAACCGGCGCCGCCCAGAACAGAAGGGTCGACCCTTGGGGTCGACCCTCGTGCTATGCTAGAGGTCCAGAAGTCATGGGTCGACCCCTGGGGTCGACCCTCTCAGAACCAGGTTCTGGTTCAACAAAAACAGCAAGAGGACCTGTAGGGGTCGACCCTTGGGGTCGACCCTCTGGGCATGGGTCGACCCTTGGGGTCGACCCTTTCAGTTGGGAGCCGACGGGTTTAAAAAAAAAGGTTGCCAGGGGTCGACCCTTGGGGTCGACCCTAGAAGCTGGGGGTCGACCCTTTCAGCAGGGGTTAAGAACCCTTGCTCAGATGCTCCGATTGGCTTGGGGATCGCCCCGAGGGGTCGTCCCACGCTCCACAACAATCACAAACCATGATTCTAAGTCCAAGAACACATCTAGATGTTTTTATGATGGTTTATCAAAATAAACATGTTTTAGCATGAAAACATAAACCATTTGACATAATTAAACTCTTGGATGCTTCCTAGATAAAAGGACTTATGGAAATGAAGGAATTCAAACCACATTGCCATGATTCAAAAATGATTAGATCTCACCCATAGTCCTAGAGTTGCATTCGACTGTGGCCATTGTTGATTGTCCTGTCAAAACAGTTTTTGAATTGGATTTCTTTCATGAAGTTCAAATGATAAACACTTACCCTTGAAGTGAAGTCCTTCAACCGTCCAAAACCTTATATGTGCAACACTTACAAAGTCATCAGAGAATCTCATTTTCAGTTCAAGAAACATCATTTGGTCATCATCAAAATATATAAGACATGATAAAAGAGGAGGGGGTTCAACAATCTCCCCCTTTTTGATGATGACAAAATGCTATTTGAATTGTCAAGCCATCTACAATTGAAACCTCTTTTGCATTAATCATTTCAACATGAGCCAATTCATTTCTCCCACAGGGCAACATAATATGTAAGATTGATTAGCATGGCACACTATTTTGCCGACAACAAGTGGAAGGAAGGCAAGTCTGAAATGCAGTTAACAATATGCCATAGCTAAAATGCAATGTCTGATGAACTGAAATGCAACAAAGTGAACTGAAATGCAAAAACTGAAATGAGATGCAATGCAACACACGCATGCATACACACAGTACATATAATAGCCGAGATAGTCTTTCTCCCCCTTTGGCAACATCAAAAAGGAGGGGGTGAAACAAGGATAACAAGTATGCCATAATGAAGAGAGAGAGAGGCTAATCGTCATCCTCGTCATCATCCGGAGTAGAAGAGCCCGGTGGACGCCTAATATACTCCGAAAGATCGGCTAGCAGTTGGGCTTGGTGGGCCAAGGCGTCAGTGATAGAGTGAGAATGCTCCTGATGGGAAAGTTTCAGATCGCGTAGATCACGTTGCAACGCTGTCATAGTCTCCCCATACTCGTCCAACCGGTCATCAATGGTGTCCAATCGGTCCATGAGAAGCTGAACCGCCTCAGAAGGCATGTCGGCAGCAAACGGAGGTGGCGGTAGATCGGCCTGTGCATCGTCTTCATCGTCTTCAGCGGAACTAGTATCATGGGCAGCACTCTTTAAGATGCGAATCAGAATACCATCTTGTAGCTCA
Organism: Amorphophallus konjac; assembly: GCA_022559845.1. Lineage (NCBI taxonomy): Eukaryota > Viridiplantae > Streptophyta > Magnoliopsida > Alismatales > Araceae > Amorphophallus > Amorphophallus konjac. The sequence goes on along the minus strand of CM040123.1, from coordinate 182,389,301 downwards.
TATCCCATATTGTGGCAGATGGAATGGATAGTAAAGGTATCCGCGTCCCGGATGTCTTGAGAGGGTTCTTTTGACAGATTTATATCCAAACAAGCAAATATAGCAGATAATGCGGCAGCATAAGGAAGAGTACGGTGCTTGTGCTTCATGCTTGTGCACATATGTGCTAAGAAAATAGCTGGAAAGTTAACCGGAATTCCACCCATAAGGCAATAAAATAGGAACATGTGATTCTCGGTTACTTTGTCATGACCGCCTCCTCTAGGCAACAAAATTGTAGTGATCATGCGGTGCAAAATATGCTGTACGGGAGGAAAGTGGTTGGCATTTAAGCCAGCAAGTAATCGACCTCCACGTTCTTCACCGGTCATCATTTGATACACTACATCATCCGGAACAACTATATCTCCAAATGTGAAACCTTCAGTCGGAAGATGGAAAACCATGCCCAAAAATTCAGTGGTGAGAATGATTTGCTGTCCATTAACCGTAGTGGTCGGATGTTCCCCGGACAAAATAAGATTGCCATAAAACTGATTTCCAACCGTGGATATGTGCGGCGATATTCAGACATAAAAGAATCCAGGTTGGGCTGACTGCATAATATATCAACGAGACTCGGAAGATGGCGGTTCAAGTTGATAAATGATACCACACGAGGGCGTAACACCTTCCGATCTAGAACTTTGCTTGAGGGCGCCGAGTCGCGCTCATATGCAGCCTGTCGCCCACGACGTGCCGGGGCCGCACTTGACTTGCCTCGGCTGCGAGGGATGCGCTTCTTGGGGGCCATCTAAACACAAACCAAAAGAATCCATAGATGGGGAAGGATATCGATGGTTTGACTAAGGGAGCATGCTAAGATGTGAAGCTAGGATCCTCCACAAGCATCAAGAACATACCTCAAGAATGGAGAGAGCAAGGGATCGACGCCGTGAGCTCCAAGAAGGCAGGCGCGCGCGGATGCCACCGGGAGAGCCGCGCTAGGGCTTGGAGGGTGGAGAGCCAAGGGAGGAGTTTAGGGCTTGGAAGGAGTGGTGGCAGGGCTAGAAAGGGGGAAAAGGTGTATTTATAGCCGGAGGAAGATCCACCTTAAGGGTGGAACCAAGTAGGAGGCGGCTAGGGCACCAAAAGGGGCCACCCACTGGTTTGGGTCGACCCTTAGGGTCGTCCCCTGGTTTGGGTCCCCCATGCGCCCGAACCGACACTGCGAGGGTCGACCCTTTGGGTCGACCCTTCTGCTGGGTCGGAGAGGGTCGACCCTTTGGGTCGACCCTTCTTCTGGGTCTGCGAGGGTCGACCCTTGGGGTCGACCCGTTCCCTATTTTGCAGCCAAAAAGAGAGAACAAGAGTGCTGAGTGTCAATAAGTGTCCGGCTCGAGTCCCCAAGTGAAAAATACATGAATTCAAGGAATTGTGAGTAAAATGATGGGATTTAATTCATTGGGGAAGTGCAGTCGAAATACGGAGATATGCTAGACGCGTAGAGGCCGTGTGATCCGGATTTTTGACTTTGAGCAGATTAGCTCTTCTCTTGGCAATGTGTATAAGTCAAAGGTGATTTCGGCCATAGGAATTTCAAGCAACAGTGTGTATTTACAGTAAACATAGAAGGCATGCAGGAACACACAAGGAAAAAGAATTTTTTGATTTCTTTTTATTTCACACAGGAGGATGCAAGTGCATGACAAGGAATTAACTAAATGCACAGTATTTGATGCAATGACATGTAATGCAATGACCTAATTATGCATAGATGGACATGACTGTTACTCAGACTAGTCTATCCTACAAACCCCTAGTTCTCTTCTCAAGGATGTGAACCTATCTTCACTAAGAGGTTTGGTGAAAATGTCGGCAATTTGTCGATCTGTTTCAATGAAACTGATATCAATATCACCCTTGCTCACATGATCTCGAATGAAATGATGCCTGATTTCAATATGCTTAGTGCGAGAGTGATGAACTGGGTTTTTAGACAGGTTTATGGCTGAAGTGTTATCACAAAGAATTGAGGTGTTTTTAAAGGATATGCCATAATCAATCATTTGCTGTTGGATCCATAACACCTGGGCAACATAACTACCGACAGCCACATACTCGGCTTCGGCCGTTGATAATGCCACTGAATTTTGTTTCTTGGAGGCCCATGAGACCACGCATCCTCCAAGAAATTGGCAATACCCACTTGTGCTTTTCCGATCCATTTTACAGCCCGCGTAATCAGCATCAGAGTATGCAACTAGTTCAAAACATGAATTACGCGGAAACGACAATCCCAAGTTAACTGAACCAGCAATGTATCTAAAAATTCGTTTTACAGCTGACATATGTGATTCTTTAGGATTTGATTGAAATCTTGCACACAAGCAAACTGCAAACTGAATGTCAGGCCTACTGGCAGTTAAATACAATAGTGAACCTATCATACTTCTAAAGAGTTTCTGATCCACTGGTTTACCTGTCTCATCTTGATCTATTTTCATTGAAGTTGACATTGGTGTTGGTTGAGGTTTTGTTGATGCCAAATTGAACTTTTTCAGTAACTCCATTGCATACTTCTTTTGATGAATGAACAACCCATCTACCGTTTGATTGATCTGCAATCCCAAGAAGAATGTTAGCTCTCCCATAAGGCTCATTTCAAACTCACTTTGCATCAATTTTGCAAAGTCGTTGCTAAGAGTGTCATTGGTGGAGCCAAAGATAATATCATCAACATAAACTTGAACAATTAAGATTTCCTTACCCTTCAATTTTGTAAAAAGGGTTTGATCAATGTTACCTCGTTTGAAGTCATTTTGAGCGAGGAAATCGCTTAATCGTTCATACCATGCACGGGGTGCTTGTTTCAGACCGTAGAGAGCTTTGTTCAACTTGTATACATGGTCTGCATGCGTTGGGTCTTCAAACCCCGGAGGCTGCTCCACGTACACGTCCTCTGGATATAGCCATTCAAAAACGCACTCTTAACATCCATTTGAAATAACTTGATATTATGACAGCATGCAAATGCTAAAAGAACCCTCACAGCCTCGAGTCTTGCTACTGGAGCAAAAGACTCATCAAAGTCTATACCCAGCTCTTGGCTATAGCCTTTGGCAACAAGCCTGGCCTTGTTCCTAGTAACCACTCCTTGATCGTTTGTTTTGTTACGGTAAACCCATTTTGTTCCGATCACGGAGTGATTCTTAGGACATGGAACGAGGAACCATACTTCGTTCCTTTGGAACTGGTGTAATTCCTCTTGCATGGCTAAAATCCATGACTCATCACCTAAGGCTTCTTCTATGGATTTGGGTTCAAATTGAGAGAGCAGGGCCATATAGTCTTGATTTTCAACTTCCCTGAACGAGGCTCGTGTCCGTACTCCTTCTTCAACATCGCCCATTACATTGTCCGACGGATGGTCCTTTGGAAAACTCCATTGAATTGGTGGCTGCTGTTCAGCTTGATTTTCCGGATTAGTCTCAACTTCTTGTGGTTCTTCTTCTTGTTTCTCCACTTTTCTTTCTTTCTTCCCGATATCTCCAATATCCAACTGATCATCCTGCAAGACAGGTTTGTCATTAGTTTTATTTGGAGATGATTCATCGATAATAACATGGGGGCTTTCCTCAACAACAAGAGTTCTCAAGTTATACACACGATATGCTCTTGAGCTCAGTGAGTACCCAAGAAAAATACCTTTATCACTTTTGGGATCAAATTTCGCCAGGTCTAACTTACCATTGTTGTGAATGTAGCATGTTGAGCCAAACGGTCTAAGATGTGAAATGTTTGGCTTCTTACCTCTATACAGCTCATAGGGGGTTTTCTTCAATAATGGTCTTACCATGGCACGGTTGATTATGTAGCAGGCCGTGTTCACTGCTTCAGCCCAAAAGTACCTTGGCAGATTATTCTCATTTAGCATCGTTCTTGCCATTTCAATCAGGGTTCTATTCTTCCTTTCAACAACGCCATTCTGCTCGGGGGTTCTTGGTGCGGAGAAGTCATGAGAATAGCCTTGAGCCCTGCAAAAATCGCTGAACTCATGGTTATCAAATTCTCTGCCGTGATCACTCCGCACGGTTTTGATGCAAACCCCTTTATCATTTTGTACCACCCTGCAAAATGCTTCAAATTCCGTCAAGGCATCATTTTTATGTGAAAGGAAGTAAACCCAACAAAATCTAGAATAATCATCCACGATTACAAAGCCGTATAGTTTACCACCCAGGCTATGTGTCCTGCTTGGTCCAAAGAGATCAATGTGGATGACTTCTAGAGGCCTCGATGTGGTCACATCATTCTTGCTTTTGAATGACGTCCTTGTCTGTTTTCCCATGCTGCACGCCCCACATACTCCGTCTTCGACGTCCTTCAACTTTGGCAGTCCAATTACCAAATCTTTCCTTGATAATTTCAGCAAGACATTGAAGCTGGCATGCCCAAGCCGGCGATGCCATAGCCACGCATCATCCTTGTTCCTTGCAATCAAACACAAACCCTCATGAGAAGCATCATTTAAGTCTATCATATAAACATTGTTATACCTGAATCCAATGAACTTAACCTCATGAGTGTGTCTGTTCAAAACAGTGCAGTGATTAGAATCAAAAACAACATTGCATCCCTTATCACAAAGTTGACTTATGCTTAAAAGGTTGTGATGCAAACCTTCCACAAGCAGCACATTTTCAATGGTGTGATTTTGATTCTTACCAATCTTACCTTCTCCGATGATTTTTCCTTTGTCCTTACCACCGAATGCTACCATTCCACCATCCTTTTTATGCAGGTCCACAAACCATTCCTTGTTTCCCGTCATGTGCCGAGAGCACCCGCTATCCAAGTACCATTTGTTCTTCTGAGCTCTCGTGTGGACCTGCAATACAACCAAGGTGCTTATAGAGATTTTGGTACCCAAGCAAGCTTGGGTCCATGGTGGTTAGAAGCATGATGCACATATGATCTGTTTCTGATTTTAGCAAACTTTTCTTCATCATATTTCAGAATTCTACAGTCATACATGTCATGACCCATTCTTCCACAATAAAAGCAATTGATATTTTCATCTCTTTTCCTCCTTCTACCAACATTGGAATAGGAGTTATGCATGTGTTTCTTGGTTTTGGAGGAAGCTGAATTTGTGGGAGCCCAATGGGTCGTTTGAATTTTTGATTTTTCAAGAATGACAAGAGCATCCTCAAGTTCTTTTATTTGAGCCAATTGAGATTGGCTCTCTTCTTCAGCCTTCACCTTGGCTTCTTTGCAAGCAATACTTGCAAGCTTTTCTTGCTCCAATTCATTTTTTAAGTGTTCATGCATTTTCAGAAATGTAGATTGTCCTTCTCTCATGCATGAAATCTCTTCCTCAAACAATTCAATCATTGAAACAAGACTTTCATTTTCTGATTTCAAAGGATGGCATTCTTTACAAGATCTGTTTGTATGAGCAAGAAGATCAATTTTCTTTTTCAAATTTCTGTTCTCAGATTTGTATCTTCTACATTTTTCATACAAAGACTCATATGCGATTTGCCATTGCTCACAAGTGAGAGTTTCAGGTTCAGAATCTACCTTTTCATCATCATTGGCCATGAGGCATAGATTTTGGACTAGCTCGTCAAGTCCATCCTCAATGCCGGAGTCGTCCTCATCCTCGTCTCTCCATGTGGCCATCATGGCCTTGGGCTTCCTGAATTTACCTTTCTTCACTTTCTTGATGAGGTCGGGGCACTCACCTCGCATGTGGCCAGGTTTCTTGCACTCGTAGCAAATTATTTCTTCCTTCTTGCTACTTTCTCCTTTGTTTGGTCCTTGCCCTCTTGGACCCTTCCTGAACTGACCACCGAACCTCCTTGTTCCTTTGACGAACCTTCTTGCTCGTCGTGTGATCATGGCAACCAGTTCTTCATCTTCTGTGTTGCCAATAGAATCATTTTCACTGCCCTCTGAATCCGGTGAATTCACCTTTAGGGCCAGTGGTGTGACAGCCTTCTTTTTCTTGTGATCTTCCTCGCTTCTTTTGATGTTTATTTCGTATGTCATCAGCGAGCCGATCAACTCATCGAGAGTTAGGGTGTTGAGGTCTTTGGAATCTTCAATTACAGTGGCTTTTGTATGCCACTGTGGAGAAAGGGATCTCAAAACTTTTCTTACAAGCTCCTTGTTTGAATATTCTTTGCCAAGCGCCTTTAGTCCATTTGTAATTTCTGTTAGCCTTGCAAACATATCAGAAATTGATTCTTCTGGCTTCATTGCGAACAACTCATAGTCCCGAACTAAGAGATTGGCCTTTGTTTCCTTGACTTGCGATGTTCCTTCATATATAAGCCGCAGCTTATCCCACATCTCCTACGCAGAGGCACACATAGATATTCGTGAGTATTCGTTAGGATGGACGGCACATTGAATTATATTCATAGCCTTAAAGTTCGTTGAACACTTCTCTATATCTTCTTCATCCCATTCATCTTCTTTTTCAGATAAAACATATGGACCCTTACTTATGACACGCCAAACATCATAGTCCTGGGCACGTAGGAAAACATACATTCTATTTTTCCAGTAAGGGTAGTTCGATCCATCAAAGAACGGAGGTCTTTGAATGGAATGCCCTTCGGGCATCATCCCTCTGTTTGCCATTTAATGGGATCTGCTCTGACGACCGTGAGATCGTAAATCAACCAGAGACCAGAGCTCTGATACCAATTGTTGAGTCCCGAAACGTGGCAATCAAGAGGGGAGGGGTGAATTGATGGCCAATAAAAATAACTATCTAATAGAACTCTTATAACAATTACATTAACAAGCTCTCACCTCGCACGAACATGAACACACTTGTGGAAACGTATGCAACGGGTGTGATTGATAGAATAAGTGGTGTAAGCTCAACTCACCGCGAAGCCCACTTGACAAGTAAACGTATAGGCAAACCACAATGAACACATGGAAATTTTTAGGTGGTTCGGGTACACTGCCGTGTTCCCTACGTCCACCCCTCACACGGAGGATTAAGGCTTCACTATGAGTGAATCACACACACACACGCACTGTAAGGACAGCAACCACACACACGTTCGTGTTACCGAACACAAGCACAACACACACACACGTTCGTGTTACCAAACACGAACTCAACACACAAGTATCTGAGATAATGTTTACAGATGAATACTCAAGCTTGAATCAACTGAACCAGAATGAAAAAGGGTGAGGAAAGAATGAAGTTATCCTGGTTGGAGCTCCCCCTTTCTCTTTTCGGAATTTAATCGAACACTTGTGTAGCAGGAAGATGTTCTTGACGATCTTGAATCGGATGAGCTTGAAACTTGATTTCACTCGCAGCCAACAGTAGAGGATTGATTGGAACTTCGAATCCTCCTTCTTCCCTTCACTTTCACGCACAAACACAAGAGGAACAATGGCTGGAGGTGGCTGCTGCGACCTGCACAAGCAAGTGTTAGAAAGAAACCCGAAAACAGTGTTTATAATTATTCCCCTAGGGTTTACACCCTTAACAAGATGATTTATACTCCTAGACAGGACAAGGGACGTTCAGGGGACCAGATCCATGTATTACGGAGTGATTCCCGGAGTCCCTAACAGCTGTATAAGCCCATGTGGCTCGAAACTATCAAGTCAACAAAACCGGCGCCGCCCAGAACAGAAGGGTCGACCCTTGGGGTCGACCCTCGTGCTATGCTAGAGGCCCAGAAGTCATGGGTCGGGGTCAACCCTCTCAGAACCAGGTTCTGGTTCAACAAAAACAGCAAGAGGACCTGTAGGGGTCGACCCTTGGGGTCGACCCTCTGGGCATGGGTCGACCCTTGGGGTCGACCCTTTCAGTTGGGAGCCGACGGGTTTGAAAAAGGTTGCCAGGGGTCGACCCTTGGGGTCGACCCTAGAAGCTGGGGGTCGACCCTTGGGGTCGACCCTAGAAGCAGGGGTTAAGAACCCTTGCTCAGAAGCTCCGATTGGCTTGGGGATCGCCCCGAGGGGTCGTCCCACGCTCCACAACAATCACAAACCATGATTCTAAGTCCAAGAACACATCTAGATGTTTTTATGATGGTTTATCAAAATAAACATGTTTTAGCATGAAAACATAAACCATTTGACATAATTAAACTCTTGGATGCTTCCTAGATAAAATGACTTATGGAAATGAAGTAATTCAAACCACATTGCCATGATTCAAAAATGATTAGATCTCACCCATAGTCCTAGAGTTGCATTCGACTGTGGCCATTGTTGATTATCCTGTCAAAACAGTTTTTGAATTGGATTTCTTTCATGAAGTACAAATGATAAACACTTACCCTTGAAGCGAAGTCCTTCAACCGTCCAAAACCTTATATGTGCAACACTTACAAAGTCATCAGAGAATCTCATTTTCAGTTCAAGAAACATCATTTGGTCATCATCAAAATATATAAGATATGATAAAAGAGGAGGGGGTTCAACACTTTGATTCTCTGGCCGGGGAAAGATCCGAACCAAAGTGGAATGTTTATTCATTAATTCTCTAGCCGGAGAAGGATCCGAACCAAAGTGGAAGGTTTCTTCTTTAATTCTCTGGTCGGGGAAGGATCCGAACCAAAGTGGAAGGTCTCTTCTTAATTCTCTGGCCGGGGAAGGATCCGAACCAAAGTGAAAGGTCTCTTCTTTAATTCTCTGGCCGGGGAAGGATCCGAACCAAAGTGGAAGGGTCTCTTTTTAATTCTTTGGCCGGAGAAGGATCCGAACCAAAGTGGAAGGGTCTCTTTTTAATTCTCTGGTCGGAGAAGGATCCGAACCAAAGTGGAAGGGTCTCTTGATTTTGTTGGGTGGCCAAAGGCCGCAGGTGGAGTTGCTTGTTGGCTCGACGTCTATCGGCTTGAATGCCGATGGTAGGGCAGCTGTCGGCCCAGAGGCTGATAATTGGATAATTATCGGCTCAGAGGCCGATGATTGGATAGCTGTCAGCTTAGAGGCCGATGATTGGATAGCTGTCGGCTCAGAGGCCAATGGTGCAGTAGTTGTCGGCACAGAGGCCGAAAATTGGGTAGCTATCGACCCGGAGGCCGATGATTGGATAGCTGTCGGCTCAGAGGCTGATGATGGAGTAGCTGTCGACCCGGGGGCCGATGTTTAGATAGCTATCGGCTTAGAGGCCGATGGGGGGCTAGCTGTCTGCTTGAAACCCCGATGGCTGAATATCTGTCGGCTTGAAGCCCCGATGGCTAAATATCTGTCGGCTTGAAGCCCCGATGGCTGAGTATCAGTTGACTTGAAGCCTCGATTGCTTAATATCTTTCGGTTTAACGCCCTGATGGTGAAACATCTGTCAGATTAAAGCCCTGATGGCTGAATATCTATCGGCTTGAAGCCTCGATGGCTGAACAGCTGTTGGATTGAAGCCCCGATGGCTGAATGTTTGTCGGCTTAGATGAAAGGTCGTGACGCCGACCACATGAGAAGTCTATTTGTTGGATGGCTGAAGGTAGAGGGTGAAAGACCATGTCTGCCTCAAGGCTAACTTTATTTTCTTCTCCTCTTCTTTTATGTGGAGGGGCGAGTTGAAAGACCACGTCTGCCTGATGATTATTCTTTTCTATTCTGCTCTTAATTTTATTGTGAAGATGCAGGTTCAAAGACCGCGTCCACCTCATGACTGTTCTTTTTGTTCTGCTCTTCCTTTCTCATTAATGCCCCTGTACTGTGGTGTATTTCTCTTGATGTGACCCCAGGTTGGGGTGTAACTTTTCTTCTATGCCCCCAAGTGGGGTGTATCTTTCATGGCTTCTAGGCCCCCAGACGGAGTGTAACTTCTGCTTCTTATGCCCTAGAGCAGGGTATGTTTCTCTTCGAATGCCCTTAAACCGGAGCATACCTTTTGCTTCTTATGCCCCCATGGCGGGGTGTACTCCGCTTCTTCTGTCCCGACACACTGGGGCATGTTTGCTTCTTGTGCACCCAAGGTGGGGTGTGTTTCTTTCTTTGTGTGCCTCCGGGACTCGGGGAATGTTGTTTGTCCTGCTTCAGATGCCCCTGGGATGAGGTGTATGTTGCTTCATGTGCTCCTCCATGGCGGGGTACATTTCTTCTTCAAATGCCCCTAAGTCAGGGGAAGTTTCTCTCTTTGTGTGCCCCCAGGCGGGGTATAGTCTTTGCTTCTCATGCCCCCATAGCGGAGTGTAGTTCTTCTTCAAATGCCCCTAAGCTGGGGAAGATTTTTTTTGAATAACCCTAAGCTGGGGTGAATTCTTCATGGCTTCCATGCCCCCGTGGCGGGATATGTTGCTTTTTTCAAATGCCCCTTAGGTGGGGTATACCTTTCTTCATATTCTCCAAGGTCGGGATGTATATCTCTTTGCTTCTGTGCCCCCAGACCGGGATGTATTCTTGCTCTCTTATCTTTTATACACCCCTCTGGCGGGGTATATTTCTCTTCATGTGCCCCTAGATCAGGGTGTAACTCTGTTGCTTGTTGTGCCCCCAGGTCGGGGTAGATTCTCTTCATGTGCCCCCATGGCGGGGGTATATCCTTTATGGCTTCTATTCCCCCAGGCGGGGTGTAACTTCTTGTTTTCATGCCCCCCCATGCGGGGTGTGTTTCTTTTGCTTCATACGCCCCCATGCCGGGGTGCAACTCTGTTTCTTCTTATACCCCCAGGTCGGGGTAGATTATTCTCACGTGCCCCCGAGTCGGGGTGTATTCTCTTCATATGCCCCCAGGAGCGGGGTGTATTCTTTCTTGCCTCTTATGCCCCCATGGAGGGGTATATTTCTTCTTCTTATCCCACATGGCGGGGTATACGCATGCTCTCTTCGGGAGTGGTGGCCGTGCTTGGCCTCACTGCTATGAAGCATCCCCCACAGCGGGCAGGAATTCAATAAGCTACAGTTGCGGCTTGTTGGATCTTCTAACAGCCACTCAAGGGACTATCTTGTGCCGACTAGAGGCAGCAGGACGGTGGAATAGATCGGGGCATTGCACCATGGACTTGGACCCTCCTAGAGTCTGGCGGGGTGCCGGCCTTCTTCTTGTCCTTTTGGTCTGCGATGTTTACCAACTTTTCTTTTTGTCCTTTCTTTTCTTCTCTTCTTTTTTGTGTGTAATAGACCAAGGTAGGCGCGCAGGAGAGTGCTCACCCCCTCAAGGAGGGGATGAGTGGTTCGCTCCGCCGCATCAATCCCACAGTGGTAATCTTTGTTCAGCACGGGTGTCGACGGATATGGCCGTACAACCCTCTCTCGTCAATTCTCTCTCTTCTCTCTCTTTTTTTTGCTTCTTTCTTTTCTTCTTTTTCTTCTTAGGGAAAGGGGGTTTGATTTCCCCTCCCCTCTTCTCTCTTTCTCTTCTTTATTTTTAGTGGCCTTCATGATTCCTGGAAGCTGCATGTGCCTCGGAATAGCGTCCTCGAGGCCACAAAGACAATTGCGCCTAGTCTGGCTTTTCTCCCCATAGGACCGGTGAAGACAACACCTGCAATTCATCAAAGCAGGCAAACATCATTTATTAGGAGGCCATGAGGCCCTGAATCCTGGCGAAGAGATGAAGGGTGGTTTCGGTCCCACCGGGCGTGCCAGACTTGTGGACGCACTTTTTGTTAGATATAAGTTGCATTCTTGTCTATTGGGTTCGCTTATTAGTTTATTCGATGGGTTTGTTTGCTTATTAAGTGCGTGGGCGTGCCAGTCACAAGGTGACGATTTATTATGCCCTCGATCTGACTAATCAGATGATTGTGTAGTTCGGGTCGGGACCAAAGCCCACCGCACCATAAAGGTCACAGCGTTATTTACATCCTCTCGGAGAGGGGAACACCCTTGATTAATCGCTGGGAATAAGGGCCTCATGGCCAGGAAATTATATCGAGAGAAACAACACGATAGCGATCTTGAATCAGTCAAAAAGCCCTATGTCTAGGGAAGCAACCATTCGATACATGTCGGTCACTCAGGGGACCATTTGATATTCGGACGAGTGTCCGGCTTGAGAATATCATGATCGTCACGGGAAAATCGGTTCGTATGTATGCCGGGGTACGAAAAATTTATTGTTCAGAGGGATGGGAAACATTCGGTTAAATCCCAGTTAGAGTGATTGAAAATCAGTGAGTTTATTGGCCCGATGCAAGATCAAGCCGCGACCATACTGGGGGAGGCTCCCGCAGTCGAAGCAAGGCTTGAGTGGGCATCATCAATATTTCTGGTGCCAAAGGGCAGCGGAAAAATGTCCTGGGATTAGATCTCGAAACAAAGACATGTTCAAAGATAGCGGGCTGTAGGCCTAGCATATGGGTCAGGCAATGACCATGATTGGGGCGAACCCGTGGTCTAAGCATGACCCAGGAAGGTCTTATCAATATTCCCATGCAAAGGGTCCGAGGATGACAAGAGTCGTATCGTTCTATTTATTATTATTATTTTTTATTCTTTCTATGTTCATTGATTCTTCTTTTATTGACAATGAGTTATATCCTTTTTTTGTTTATTTTTATTATTATTCTTTTTATTCTTTTTATTATTACTTTATTATTCTATTTTTTTTATTATACTATTGCATTTCAGGTGCACCGGGCAAGGGAGGCTGAGTGTGCCGGGCGGCGAGGTGGTCAGGTGTGCCGGGCGGAGCGAGCAGTGAGCGTGCCGGTGGAGAAGAGGGGTAAGCACACCGGGTAGGGCACCCTGAGGGTGTGTCGGGCGGGGGCAGGCCACAGGTGTGCCGGGCATGGCATGAGCAGGGGCGTGCCGGGCCAAACAGGCGGGAGTGCGCTGGATAAAACGGGGCTGAAGGGTGTGCCTAGAGAAGGCAAACCAAGGGCGTGCCGGGCCAAGCAGGCGAGGGTGTACCAGCTAACGGCTGGCTGAGGTGCGCCGGATGGAGGGCAGGTTGGTTCGAGGGTCAATGCAGCTGTGGCTGGGGAAGGATGATGCACGTTTGCCCTAACGTCGGTGCAGGTTGCAGCTGGGCTAAGGAAAGGTCGGTGCATGTTTGCCCTAAGGTCGGTGCAGGTTTGCCCTAAGGTCGGTGCAGGTCTGGCCGGACTAAGGGAAGGTCGGTGCACATAGGCAACCGGGCAGAGTTAGGTCGGTGCATGTACAGGCCAGGCGTGCTGAGGTCGGTGCACATGCAGGACAGGCAGGGATGAGGTCGGCGCACATAGGCAGCCAGGCAGAGTTAGGTCGGTGCATGTTTGGGTTGTGAGGGATGAAGGTCTGTGCAGGTCTGGGCTGAAGTCAGAGCGCACTGGGCGAAGGTCTGAGCAGATGAAGGACTGTGCTCCATAAGGTCAGTGCATATGCGGGGTGTGCCTGGCCAGAATGGGTTGAAGTGTGCCCACCAAGCTGGATTAGAGGTGCACCAGTTGGAGGGGCAGGCTGGTCCGAGAGTCGGTATAGCTGTGGTTGGGTAGGGGGGTCCCTCTGTTCATGAGGTGCAAGTGAGGAGTTTTCTTTTATTCATGAAATACATGTATAGAGCGTTGATTTGGTTTTCTTTTATTCACAAAACACATGGGTGAGTTTTGATTTGGTTTTCCTTTTTTATTCATGTAGACCATGTTCGTGGTTTCTTTTTATTCATGAGATGCATGAAAGGGTTTTCTTTTATTCATGAAATGCATGTGATTAATTTTATTTTATTCATGAGATGCATGAAGGGGTTTTCTTTTATTCATGAAATGCATGCTTAGGGTTTTGATTTGGTTTTCTTTTTTTTTATTCATGTAAATCATGTTCGTGGTTATGTTCGGCAGTCCGGATGTATGATGCAGGTGTCCAGTTATTCGGGATCTCCGTGGCTCTTTGTTATTTCGGCGAGGCCATTTCATTGGTGTTTATTCTGTTTATTTGTTGTTTCTTTTGCATCATTGCTTTTCTTTTATCATTATTGTTATTATGTTAATTCTGATGAAAATTTGGCAGCATCTCCCCCGGACCCAAGAGCTGGGGGAGGTGTAAGGGGTACACGCCCACACGGAGTGACGTGACCCAACAAGTCAAGGCGTGCACAGACGCAACGCCTCTAAGAAAACCTCAGAAAACCCAGGGAAGTCACCCAGAGACATTGCGCTAAAACAGGCTGAGGGTGCATTGGCTAGAAGTGGCCCAGGTGCGTCGGGTAGAGGCAGGCCAAGGTGCGCAGGGCAGGAGCAAGTTGGGTGTGACGGAGGTAAGCCAGAAGTGTGCCGGGCAGGAGAGAGCCACGAGCATATAGGGAAAGAAAGGTTAGAGGGTGTGCCGACAGGCAGGCTGGGGGAGTGCACCGGCCGAAGGCTGTTGGGAGTGTGTTGGGTGGAGTAGCCTAGGCACGTGTGCCGTCAGGGATGCAATGAAGTGTGCCGGTAGGACGCTGGGAAGGGCGTGCCGGGCAAGGCAGGCTAGAGGATGTGCCGGGCAAGGTAGGCTAGAGGATGTGCTGGGCTGGGCAGACTAGGCAGGTGTGCCATGCTAGGCCCGTTAGGGTGTGCCGGGTGAGGCACAGGGGTGTGCCGGGCAAGGCACAGGTAGGTGAGTGTGCCGGGCTTAGGGCTACAAGGGCTGTTGGGGGACCGGCATGCGTGTTAACACTTCGAAAAACTGGGGCTAAGTGGAGGGGGTTCATACAGGGTCTCGTGGACCCCTCTAGCAGGCTAATTGGAGTGGTGGGAATGAAACTTTTCCAGGGACACAGGGCATAGCTAAGGCCAGCTGAGATGCTCCAGAAATCAGGTTTATGAGGAAACACAGAGGAACATAAGATGGCAACACGAGCGAACGTGGCACAGCCGCACAGCGTGAATGCTTCATGCTCTTCTTTTATTTCTTACAAGATGGATAGCACGAAGGCTAATACCGTGGGAGGAAGACAAACACACAAGGGAAAGAATGAAAAGAAGAGGAAGAAGAAGACGTGAAGCACGACGAGGAAGGGACAGAGCATAAGCCCCTCGCTTCCCAGACCTCTCCGCTCACTCACCCCCCCTTTCTCTTTTCTTCTCGTCTCTCCTCTCTTCGCGCGGACGGCGGTGGATGGAGCAACAACTCCTTCTCTCTTCTGATCTTCTTTTTCTTCTCTTCTTCCCTCTTTGCACTGACGACCGTGGGTAGAGCAGCAGCCCTCCCTTTTCTTCTTCTCTTCTTTTTTTTTTTACCCAGGAGCTCCTCTCTCGTGTTCTCCTTCCACCAAGGCTTTTATACATGGGCTGCCATTGACGCCGGTGCGCGAGGCATATCAAGTCTGAGGTTGACCCCAGTCACGTCCCCGTCAGAGTGATGCTCCCATGCTCGAGCCATAGGTCGACAGCATGGCAGGGTCTCAGCTGGGTTCGACATGATCACACTGTGCGCCAAGGGCTTTAGGCATGAGCATTCAATGCTTTGCATTTGAGCAAAATAGAGTGTCATGCTGAGGATGGGACCTCTGAAAGGTGTGCCGCTGGAAGGCTGCTGGGCAGTGTGCCGTTGAAGGGCTTAGCAGATGTGCCACTGGAGGGCTTGGAAGGGTGTGCAGCTGGAGGGGCTTAGAAGCGTGCCGTTGAAAGGGCACAGTGGGAGGGCTGTTGAAGGGGCATCACAGTGTGCCGTTGGGAGGGCACAATGAGTGTGCCGCTGGAGGGGCCTTGAGGGTGTGCCGTTGAAAGGGCATCATAGTGTGCCGGTGGGAGGGCACAATGAGTGTGCCGCTGGAGAGGCCTTGAGGGTGTGCCGCTAGAGGCACTCACAAGGGTGTGCCGCTAGAGGGCATGGCAGGTGTGTGCCGCTGGAGGCTTCTCAAGGCGTGTCGTTGGAGGCGTTTGGCTGCCGTGCCGCTGGAGGGCATGGAGGGTGTGCCGCTGGAGGGGCACATCGAGTGTGCCGTTGGAGGACACTTGAGGGTCCACTGTTGGAAGGGCGTCACGAGTGTGCCGTTGGAAGGGGCACCAAGGGCGTGCCGTTGGAGAGGCACAAAGGGTGTGCCGTTGAAGGGCACAAGTTGGTGTGCCGTTGGAGTTGGCGTGATAGTGTGCCGCTTGGAGAGCACAAGTTAGCGTTGAAGGGGCATAAAGGGTGTGCCGTGGGAAGGGCACATGGAGTGTGTGCTGTTGGAAGGGCACTTGAGGGGCTTCCTTTTCTTCTTTTCTTCTTCTCATCTTCTCTTCTCTTTTCTCCTCTTCTTTATTCTCCTGCATGTAAACATGGGGTGAGAATTTTTTAGTGTCCACAACCGTCCATTAGTCCAAATTGTCAAAAGTAAACCGTTTAAATCCAGATCAGGCGAGAAGGCCTAGGGGAATGAAAGCGGTCTAAGGAAGACCGTTTAAGGGCTCAGACGGTTCCCATGGGACCGTTTAGAGATTGAACCATGGAGGACGAAGCGGTCTTCAACATACCGTTCATTAGGCCAAACGGTCAAAGTATGACCGGGTAGGTTAAAATCAATGGGAGGGTTTATGAGGAATGGAAAACGGTCCAGTGGGGACCACAGGGGATTCGAACGGTCAATCAACGACCATTGGAGGGATTCAAAAATGGTCCTAAGGGGGCCGCCTACTTGACAAACTGTAATTTTTTTCTTTTATTATATATATATATATATATATATGTTATTTTTATTTATTGTAATGCATAACTTATTATGAACTCAATGACTGATGCAAATTGTTTAACTATATGCAGGGAAAGCACAAGACCCGGATCTCATGGCTCCAGGTCCATGCAGTGTACCTTGCACTGTTGGACTTCCAGTGGGAGCGCCTGGCGGCCATGGGATTCGGCGAGTTCCTCGCCGTGGAGGTCACGAGGCTCGACACCGCACTGCTCTATGCCCTGCACGACCAATGTGACCCGGTGAGCCGCACGTTCCTCTTCCCGTGGGGCCACATGGTCCTGACATTAGAGGACATCGCGCGCATCACCGGTCTGCTCGTGCACGGATTGCCGATCTGCGGGAGGACGCTGGTGGACTACCGAGAGTTGGCCCAAAGACTGCTAGGCCTGGAGCTGCTGAGGCCAGAGCGTCAGTCGACGATGCTGTCGAGAGCGAGGGTACAGGAGAGTCTCGGTCTGAGGGGAGCGGGGATCGCGACAGGAGAGCTACCGGAGCAGCACCTGAGACGGCTCATGGACCGAGCACGACCGCGAGTGGCAGCCGCACCAGGTCCAGAGGCGGACGTGATCCTGAGGAGGTTCCTGATACTGCTCTTTGGGAGGCTCCTCTTCGCCACTTTGGCAGACGTGGTGAGTTGCCGGCTACTTCCCCTGCTGGAGGATGTTGACCGGGTCGGGGAGTACACCTGGGGGGCGGCAGTCCTCGCCTTCCTGTTCGACACCTTGAGCTCCACCAGCCGGCGCACGATGCTTAGTGGCTTCTCCCCATCGCTCCAGGTATAATTTGATTCCCGAAATGATTATGTAATTGCTATAAAGTCTATTAAATGCTATATGCTGACTCCTTGATGTAATGCGATGCAGGTGTGGGCGTATGTGCACCTCCTCGGGCTGGGGAGAGGAGAGGAGACTTACCCTGACCGACTACCCATCATGAGACGGTGGACATCACCCCAGGAGGTGGGATCCCTGCGTCGCCAGGTCCGGGCGATCCAAGATGACCTTGACACGCTACCCTACACTTCGGTAAGATCTTGCACTTAAGCTTTGTGTAAATGCAATTATATGCTTATATGCTGATGAAATTTGCCTATTTGACAGGTCCGGTGGATGCCCTACCAGGGGGAGGGGCACGAGGGCCAGCCGTGGGTGGTGGCAGCCCTAGCCTACTCAGGTCGAGACATCTGGCTCCACTGCATGAACGTAGTGGAGCCCCTCTACTACCGGCTCGTGATGAGGACCATCGGGGTCCATCAGGCAGAGGTCGACTTTGCGGCGAGCGAGAAGCTGGAGGAGCGGGTGGGTGACACGCTCGGGGCTTGGTGACAGAGATCGACTGGACCATTCGAGCGGCGGAGCAGGTCCAGGACTGGACAGCACTCGGGCGAGTGGTGCTCACCCGAGTCGAGAGCGAGGAGGCCTACTTGATGGCCTATGCTCGATGCTATGGAGACCAGGTCTTTCGTGGCGCTCGACGACCAGTACGATCTTGTTGAGGTGCTATGGACGGATCTAGAGGGGGGGTGAATGAATCCCCTTCGAAATTTTTGGCCAATTTAAAAGATTAAGCTACAAACAGTAAGCTATGCAGAATTAAAGACTGATTAGCTTAACTAAATGTGAGCTATAATGAAACATGGACTAAACATATGATAGCTGACTCTGGGCTATGATGAGACACACGGTCAAATAGATGGTCAGCGAAAGCAATGAACTACTCAGCAACTTCAAACAGTTTGCAGAAGTAGATTAAGCACACTAAGAAATCTTAAAGTACTCAGACAGAACAATCAATATAAACGCTCATGGGCATTCATCTAGCAAAAATAAGATAAGAAAGCAAACCACAGTAGACAGGAGATTTTTAGGTGGTTCGGTCCTCCAGACCTACATCCACCCCACACTCAACCTGAGTGTTGCTTCCGCTGATTCACAGCTTAAACGGCTGGGCATTATAGCTTGCCTACATCCGCTGACTAATAGCTTGCTCTGGGCCTTACATCTAATGCCATCCGCTGACTAACAGCATGCGCTGGGCCTTACAACTTATGCCATCCACTGATACACAGCTTCTAAAAATGGAATGTAAAATAGAAAAATAAGGATGATGAAATTCAACGACTGAAAGCTAGAAATCAAATCATAAAACAAATAGCTCGCTCAGGAGCAGTGTGCCTTGGATCTGATCCAGAGGCCACAGATCTTCATTCTCCTTTTATCTTGCTGCTTCAACTATCTTCTTCTTTTCTCACGATCTCTCTACTCTTTTCTCTCTTATTTTTGTTCTCTTCAGCCTCTCGCTCTTTTTCTTTCCTCTCAGACTCTCACTCTCTCTTCTTCTTCATCTGCTCTCTATTCCTCTCTTCTCTATCTCTCTGATCTCTGTTTCTTACTCACGATTTTTCTCTATGTTTTTTTGAGCGAATAGCCTCTATTTATCTGCAGCAGAGAGATGGGCGTGTGGGAACCACGTTTCCCGCCCAAACTCTCATCCAGATCTGAGTAGCACTGGCCACGTGGCATCATCTGGGCTTGTTGGCTTTCCACGTGTCATGAGCATGGCTATCCTTTCTACCTTAGATCACGTGCCCTCCTTAAGGTTCACGAATAATTGTCTTGTCAATATGTCAAACCCTTAGTCAGCATATGACAGTTAGACAAATGTAAGAATTGCACAGACTCAGTAAAGCACTTGACCAAGTGTGCACGGACTTAGATTGTTCATAAGCCAAACATGGTTAGACTCTTATGATGATTTATGGCTAGCATGCTGAGACATGAAAACATGCACAGACTTAATATGGCTGTAAGGCTGAGAGGTGCATAGACTTCATGTGTGCATGATGTAAAAGATGCACCGACCTTATATGCCATGAGCGTAAGGTGCACAAACCTTGCATGTGCGAGTAATAAGATTGCACCGACCCTATATGCAAACTAGACACAAAGTGCACTGACCTTCTACTAAATTCACAGGCTATAGAAATATGTACCGACCCTAAGTACCATAGACTTAACATGCACAGTCTAGCTACAGTGATTTGCACTGACCTTAGTTGAGCCGAGGCAGAAAGTGCACCGACCCATTCTACGCATAATGCAAACCTTCATCGACTCTAGTGTGACGACCTGGGATCTGAGTACCAGAAAGGAACCGACGCGTCTCGAATCTCGGCCCGCCAATCCACGAGCCCGAAGACTCGGAAGGGTAAAAAGGGATGGTGTGGGAGTACAAGAGAAGCTGAAACAACTACAGGGATAGCACAATAACTACATAAAATGCACATCATAACATAAATAAAAAAAACTACTACAAGGTCCACAGAGTCTCATGCCCAAATAAAGTACAGTGAACAGAAGGAAAGGTACAACTACACGGGGCATCCCCCGGCGTACAACTACATGGGGCATCCCCCGGCTCTGGCAAACTAGCGACTAACCCTAGCTAGAAGAACCACGCTGAAACTCTGTCGCACCTCTCAACGACCCCGCCTCACCTGAAAAGCAGGGGTGAGCCTCATTTCATTGGCCCAGTAGGGATCCCTCGGACCCCCACCACACGACGAGGAAAACGACAGCAAGGCGCAAAAACCGTGGAAGGTAACACTACCTAACGGGAGTGCGGTAGAACCAACAAGCTGAAGTAAATAAACAGAAAAGCCGTCTATTCTAATAGTACCGTACTACTGAACCTTGGTCCATCAAAACTCGAGTCCATACCTGCTAGCAGACAGGAGCACCACCCACTAGAAGAAATACTGGATGCGTCCCCTGACGTCTTACATCGCGTCACAAGTGTCTAGCTACCACGCCCCGGGCGCGAGACTCAGACACACATAGTAACCAGAAGTACCATAAAACAAGGACTAGCTGAGGTCGTGCTTGTCAGTGCGGGTCTGAAACCCTCAACCCCGTGTGCACACTCAGACCATACGCCGTAGGCCTGTCCTCTAGCTGGTAATTCCCCCTAAGCCCAGACTCGGCTGTACGTGGGGGCCCTACGGTAACCAGCCTACTCACCGTCTCTCTTGGGTCAGCCGCTCCACCACTCCAAAGTGGGTCAGCACCACGTGCCGTAAGAAGGCTACGACTAGTGGACGTGTCACTGGAAGTAAGGACTGACTCACGGAAATCATTGTCGAAGAAACGGGACTACACACACTCGGTGCAGCACAGAGCCTGACGGTCCAACCTTGGGCCGTCACAGGCTCTAGCTGTCTAACTCTGGAGCGCCACAAGGCTCTGACGGTCCAACCTTGGAGTGTCACAAGTCGAAGGAGAAACAGGCTCTGACGACCCACCTAGGGGTGTCACAGCACCTAACGGACCAACCCTAGTGCGTTAGGGGATGGGTAACCTCAGCTCTGACGCACCCGCCTAGGGGCGTCACAGTGCTCTAACGCACCACCCTTGGCGCATCAGAGGACACGTGCTCCCCAATGGTCGGAAACCAACGGTCAACTCGCCACTCTGACGGTCGAATCCAGGCGCGTCACACTCTCTGGCGGTCTATCGTGAGACCGTCAGAGCGACCGACGCCCTGCAGAAAAAACATGGCCCTGTGACGCACCCCTCTTGGGGCGTCACGGCCTGTAACGCACCCACCCTGGTGCGTCACGGCCTGTGGCGGTCACTGGAACGACCGCCACGCCCGTCCGAGAGCGGAACGGCGGGAAAACCCCAAAAATCATTCCCACACCCCCATACCTCCACGGGAGAGGGGGAAAATAAGGGCTAAACCCCCAAATGACCCCTAGCATGCATCTACGACCTCGGATCGGCCAAAAACGTGCTGAATTAGTGGATCGGCTCACAACCCCAAAAACATGGTTTTTGCCCTAATCCGCTTAAAACACCCCTCTCGGCTCCCTCTCGGCCTACAAACCACGGGGAACGACAGTAAGAGCATGGGGGTTCGTCTCCCTACCTCAATGGAGCTCGAGCTCCGCCGAATCACCGCCAAACAATGGAAGAAGCTTTTAGACCCACGAACGCCCCGCCTCTCGCTGTGAAAATCACGCTCCCACGTTCGCCTCGTCGCCGTCGCTGCCGGAGTGGAGAGGGCCGCGTCTCGGTCGTCCTGGGAGGAAGCACGTACGGCCGGGGGGGAGGGGGCGCTCCAACGGTTGGGAGAAGGGAGGAAGAAGAAGAGAAAAAGAAAAGGGAAGAAAAGGGGGAAAAGGGAGGGGTATTTATAGAAAATCTGGAAAATCAGAAAAATCCTGAAAAATAGAAAAATACATTTTCTCGATCCTCGGAACGTGCTGATCACAACAGTACCACCCGTAGGTAGGTGAACGACCCGATTCACCAGCTACAGGGTTCCGTAGATTTTTGCCGGAATACGTCCGGGAATCGAAAAAATGCGCGGAAAAAGCCGCGGAACGCGTTTCAACCTCCGAAACTGACCCGAATCGCACGGATCCGAACACGAAAGACGTCCAAAACATAATTCCGGACCCAACGGAGCTAAATTCACCATAAACACAGATCCGAGACCCAAGAAGAAGGATCTAAAAGGGTCCGGGACATCACAGCCCTCCCCCCTTAAATAAATTTCATCCTCAAAATTAAGGACAAGGCACAGGGGTAGGGGAGAAGACTCACCTGAACAAATAAGGGTACAGCGGCCGCATCTCATCCTCGCGCTCCCAAGACGTCCCGCCACCAGAATGACGCTGCCAGACCACCTTAACTAGAGGAATAACCTTGTTCTGCAGGCACTGCTCACGCCGATCCTCAATACGGACATGGTACTCTGGAAGGGACAAGTCTGGGGTCACCTCAGGCCAAACGGCATCCTCCAGAATATGGGAATCATCAGGCATATACTTTCGAAGCATAGACACATGAAACACATCATGCACAGAAGACAGCTCTGGAGGTAACTACAACCGATAGGCAACCTCACCAATACGCTTGAAAATAAGGAAAGGACCAATGTAGTGGGGACTCAGCTTCCTACGCCTACCGAAGCGCATCACACCCTTCATGGGAGAAACTCGTAAAAACACCCAATCCCCCACAACAAAACTAAGGGGCCGCCTCCTCCTATCGGCATAGCTCTTCTGTCGACTCTGCGCAGCCAACATCTTCTGTCGGATCAGATGCACCACCTTAGTGCACTGCTGCACCAAATCAGGTCCTGTCAGGACATGCTCTCCCACCTCAAACCAATCAAGCGGAGTCAGACAAGGTCACCCGTACAAGACCTCATATGGAGCCATATCAATGCTCGAATGATAGCCATTGTTGTAGGCAAACTCCACTAACGGTAAGTGGTGGATCCAACTCCCTTGCCACTCCAGGCAACACGACCTCAACATATCCTCCAGAGTCTTGATGGTCCACTCAGACTAACCGTCCGATTGAGGATGGTACGCTGAGCTAAATGCTAAATCAGTGCCTAGAGCATTCTGGAAGCTCCTCCAGAATCCAGAGGTGAAGCGGGGATGACGATCAGACACAATGGAGATGGGAACTCCATGCAACGGGATGATCTGCTCCACATACAAACAAGCCAAACGATGCACGCTCCAACTGACCTTGACCAACAAAAACCGCGCCGTCTTCTTCAGTCTATCCACCAGTAACCAGATACTATCCTGCCCACTGGATGTCCACGGCAACCCAACCACAAAATCAGTGGTCACGTGGTCCCACTTCCACGCGGGAATCCCCAGGGGCTGAAGTGTACCTCCCGGTCGCTGGTGCTCAGCCTTCACCTGTTGACAAATCAAGCACCTGGCCACGAACTCTGCAACATCTCTCTTCATACCAGGCCACCAAAATTGCCTCTTCAAATTCTGGTTCATCTTCGCCGATCCGGGGTGCATAGCATAACGACTCCCATGAGCCTCTCGCAACACCGTGCGCCACGTCTGTTCCTTGGCTGGGACGTACAACCTGCCTCGGAACCTCACGGCTCCATCCTCACCAAACTCCACCTTGGCCAACGACAAAATCTGAGGTAGCTCGAGGTCCGCACGCTGAGCCTCAGTCACTTGAGGATGAATAGCTGGCATGACAGTCAAGCTCGCAAGAACAGCCGAACCCTGATCCCGAGGGACCTTGAGCCTAAAAGTCATGGCCGGCACCTGCTCCCATAACCTCCACTTCCTCAACAACATCTGACTGACCATCACCTTCCTGCTCAAGGCATCAGTCACGACATTCATCCTGCCAGGCTGATACGACATGGTAAAATCATAATCCTTCATGTACTCCATCCACCTCCTCTGCCTGAGGTTTAGATCCTTCTGGGTAAACACATACCTCAAACTCTGATGGTTAGTGAACATCTCAAACTTCTCACCGTATAGATAGTGCCTCCAGATCTTCAGAGTGAAAATCACCGTCGCCAACTCAAGATCATGAGTAGGGTAGTTCTCCTCATGTGGCTTCAACTGCCGAGACGCATACACCACAGCTCCTCCATGCTGCATCAGCACATCACCCAAACCTACCCTGGAAGCATCCATACATACCAAAAAACCTCCTGATCCAGAAGGTAACACCAACACCGGAGCAGTCGTGAGCAATCTCTTCAGCTCCATAAAGCTCTGCTCACAGTCCTCTGTCCAGACAAACGTCACATCCTTCCGCGTAAGCTTGGCTATCGGGGCCGCAATACGAGAAAAATATTGGATGAACCTCCTATAATAGCCTGCGAGCCCCAAAAAGCTCCGAATCTCCGTGACAGAACTCGGCCTCGACCACTACACCACAATCTCGATCTTGGCCGGGTCCACGGAAACACCATCACCAGAAATCACGTGCCCTAAAAAGTGCACCTCACGTAGCCAAAACTCACACTTGCTGAGCTTGGCATACAATTGGTGATCCCGCAAGGTCTGCAACACCACGCTCAAATGATGCATATGCTCCTCAACAGACCGTGAATACACAAGGATGTCGACTACAAACACGACCACGAATTGGTCTAGATATGGACGGAACACCCTATGCATCAAATCCATAAATGTCGCGAGGGCATTGGTGAGCCCAAACGGCATCACCAAGAACTCATAATGCCCATACCTCGAGTGGAACACAATCTTCTCCACATCAGACTCTCGAATACGTAGTTGGTAATAACCCGATCTTAGGTCAATCAGCGGAAACACCCGGGCTGACTGAAGCTGATCAAACAAGTCATCGATCCGACGCAACGGATACTTGTTCTTAATAGTCACCTAGTTCAACTACCAATAGTCAATGCACAACCTCAGACTACCATCCTTCTTCTTCATAAACAACACCGGCGCACCCCAAGGGGAGAAGCAAGGACGAATGTACCCCTTGGCCAGCAACTCCTGCAATTGCGCCTTCAACTATCTCAACTCTACAGGCCCCATAAGATAAGGGGCCTTTGACATAGGCACCGTACCTGGTACCACCTTAATCATGAAATCAATCTCTCGCTACTGTGGCAACCCTGACAACTCCTCGGGAAAAGCATCAAAAAACTCACACACAATCGGGATGTCCTCCACATCGGGACACTGCCGATTGACCAAAACCATAGAGGCGAGAAAACCTTGACAACCCGCGTCAAGCAATCTACGAGCCCTAATAGTCGAAATAAGAAAACGGGAGGAGGAAGATCGGATACCTTGGTAGTAGAAAGTGGGTCTGCTGGGATGCGAAAGTAGACCCTCTTCAAGCGACAATCCACCACCGCCCGGTGAGCCTCGAGCCAATCCATGCCCAAGATCACATCATAGTCCTGAAGCGGCAATGCATAAAGTCTAGCCGGTAAGTTCCTCCCATCCACCCACACAGGCACCTTCTCGAAGAAGTACGGGGTGAGCATGAAATCACCGGTAGGCAACTCCACTATCAGGTCACAGGACACCTCAGTCGCCGACTCCTCGGCACTCTGAGCAAACTCCTCCGAAATAAACGAATGAGATGCACCGGAATCAAACAAAACTCGAGCCGCATAACCAAGAATCAGAATAGTACCTTCCACCAACTGGGATGCCTCAGCCTCTGCTCTGGTAATGTGGGTAACTCTAACTCGAGCTCTCCGCCTCCCTATGGTAGCTGACCGAGTCAACTGAGGATACTGACCCTGCTGCTGGTACTGCTGCGGCTGCGATGACATCTTTTGGGGCTGAAACTGCTGCTGTTGCTAAAACTCGTACGGATGGCACAGTCTCTGCGGACAGTCACACGCCATGTGCCCTGGCTGATCACACCTGAAGCAAACCACGGGCACCGTACACTGCCTGCCTGGATGAGACTCGCCGCACCGAGGACACCCGCCCCGAGAACCACTCACTGAACCCTGACGTTGGAACTGGGTAGGCTGCTTAACACTACCCACAGACTGCTGCGCCTGATCTCCGTGACCTCGGCGCCTCCTGCTAAAACCAGCTTCCTTGAGCAACTTCTTGAGCTTCGATCCCAGAGATGATGAATCTGCTGTCGACGCCCCGGATGGGGACGTCCCTGAACCACCTACTGAAATCTGGACAGAGCTCTACTGCTGCACAGATGCCGGCTGACCAAAAATCATCTGCATCTAACCCGCACTGCCCTAACCTCGAACCTTCTACATGTCTCTCTCCAATGCCGCTGCTGCTCTGCAAGCTGCATCCACAATGGTCAAACCTGACGCAAGCAAAGGATGCCTCAGCTCCAACCTCAGACCCCCAATAAATTGATTGGTCCGCACTATCTCATCTGCTACAATGTGCTGTGCATAACGGCCCAACTCAACGAACCTGGACCTGTACTACACCACGGTCATGTCACCCTGGACCAGGTCCAAAAATTCATGCAACTTCTGCGATTTGAGGAAGGATGGACAAAAAGCACGCTCGAAAGCTGGGACGAACTCCTGCCACAAAATCTACCAAAGAGGATGAGACTGAAACACTGCTCCCCACTCTGACGTCCACCACACCTGGGTTGGCCCCTGTAATCGATACGTAGCCAACACCACCTTCTCTTCCTCAGGACACTCCATCGAACCGAACACTCGCTCCAGGTCATCTAACCACTCTCTGGCCACCTCTGCTTCTGACTGCCCGCTGAAAGTAGACGGCTGGTACTGTAGGAAATCTTTCAGCGCGCTGTTACTCCGAGAGGATGAGCCCTCACCAGCATCACCGCCCTGCTGCTGCTGCGGCGGCTGCTGCTGAATAACATACTGATACATGTCCCGGAAGAACTCCTCTGGTTCGGGAACTCTCGCCCCTTCAGCTGCATCATCCGGAAGCACTGCTCTGCTCTGCCCTTCCTGGCCCCCACCAGACTCTCCCTGTTGGGAACGAGTCGATCTTCTGGGCGCCATAACACATGCTAACAAAACAATCAACGATGTTAACAAAAACACGTAGAGCCCTACGCCAGTCGCCAACTGTACAAGACATTCATGGACCTTCTGGACTACTGCAATCATTTCAAGTTCTTATGTACTTCCATAACCTACACTCTAATACCAACTGTGACGACCTGGGATCTGAGTACCGAAAAGGAACCGACGCGTCTTGAATCTCGGCCCGTCAACCCACGAGCCCGAAGACTCAGAAGGGTAAAAAGGGATGGTGTGGGAGTACAAGAGAAGCTGAAACAACTATAGGGATAGCACAATAACTACATAAAATGCACAGCATAACATAAATAAAATAAACTGCTACAAGGTCCACAGAGTCTCATGTCCAAATAAAGTACAATCAACAGAAGGAAAGGTACAACTACACGGGGCATCCCCCAGCGTACAACTACACGGGGCATCCCCTGGCTCTGGCAGACTGGCGACTTACCCTGGATAGATGAACCATGCTGAAACTCTGTCGCGCCTCTCAACGACCCCGCCTCACCTAAAAAGTAGGGGTGAGCCTCATTTCATTGGTCTAGTAGGGATCCCTCGGACTCCCACCACACGACGAGGAAAACGACAACAAGGCGCGAAAACCGCGAAAGGTAACACTACCTAACAGGAGTACGGTAGAACTAACAAGCTGAAGTAAATAAATGGAAAAGCCATCTATTCTAACAGTACCGTACTACTGAACCTCGGTCCATCAAAACTCGAGTCCATACCTGCCAGCAGACAAGAGCACCACCCACTAGAAGAACGACTGGATGCATCCCCTGACGTCTTACACCGCGTCACAAGTGTCTAGCTACCACACCCCGGGCGCGAGACTCAGACACACACAATAACCAGAAGTACCACAAAACAAGGACTAGCTGAGGTCGTGCTCGTCAGTGCTGGTCCGAAACCCTCAGTCCCATGTGCACACTCATATCATACGCCCTAGGACTGTCCTCGAGCTGGTAATTCCCCCTAAGCCCGGACTCGGCTGTACGTGGGGGCCCTATGGTAACCAGCCTACTCACCGTCTCTCTCGGATCAGCCGCTCCACCAGTCTCGGGTGGGTCAGCACCGCGTGCCGTAAGAAGGCTACGACTAGTGGACGTGTCACTAGAAGTAAGGACTGACTCACGAAAATCACTGTCAAAGAAACGGGGCTGCACACACTCGGTGCAGCAAAGAGCCTAACGATCCAACCTTGGGCCGTCACAGGCTCTAGCGGTCTAACTCTGGAGTGCCACAAGGCTCTGACGGTCCAACCTTGGTGCGTCACAAGTCGAAGGAGAAATGGGCTCTGACGCACCCACCTAGGGGCGTCATAGCAGCTAACGGACCAACCCTGGTGCGTTAGGGGATGGGTAACATCAGCTCTGACGCACCCACCTAGGGGCGTCACAGTGCACTGACGCACCACCCTTGGCGTGTCAGAGGACACGTTCCCCCCAATGGTCGGAAACCAACGGTCGGAAATCAACGGTCAACTCGCCACTCTGACGGTCGAATCCAGGCGCGTCACACTCTCTAGCGGTCTATCGTGGGACCGTCAGAGCGACCAACGCCCTGCCGACAAAACATGGCCCTGTGACGCACCCCTCTTGGGGCATCACGTCCTGTAACGCACCCACCCTGGTGCGTCACGGCCTGTGGCGGTCACTGGAATGACCGCCACACCCGTCCGAGAGCGAAACGGCCGGAAAACCCCAAAAATCCTTCCCATGCCCCCATACCTCCACGCGAGAGCGGGAAAACAAGAGGGAAGCCCCCAAAATGACCCCTAGGATGCATCTACGGCCTCGGTTCGGCCAAAAATGCGATGAATCGGCGGATCAACTCACAACCCCAAAAACATGGTTTTTGCCCTAATCCGCTTAAAACACCCCTCTCGGCTCCCTCTCGGCCTACAAACCATGGGGAACGATGGTAAGAGCATGGGGGTTCATTTCTCTACCTCAATGGAGCTCGAGCTCCGCCGAATCGCTGCCAAAGAAAGGAAGAAGCTTTTAGACCCACGAACGCCCCGCCTCACGCCGCGAAAATCACGCTCCCATGTTCGCCTCGTCGCCGCCGCTGCCGGAGTGGAGGGGGCCGCGTCTCGGTCGTCCGGGGAGGAAGCACTCACGGCTGGGGGAGAGGGGGCACTCCAACGGTTGGGAGAAGGGAGGAAGAATAAGAGAAAAAGAAAAGGGAAGAAAAGGGGAAAAAGGGAGGGGTATTTATAGAAAATCCAAAAAATCAAAAAAATTCCAAAAAATAGAAAAATACATTTTCTCGATCCTCGGAACACGCTGAGCACAACGGTACCACCCACGGGTAGGTGAACGACCCGGTTCACCCGCTACAGGGTTCCGTAGATTTTTGCTGGAACACGTTCGGGAATCGGAAAAATGCGCAAAAAAAGCCACGGAACGCGTTTCGACCTCCGAAACTGACCCGAATTGCACGGATCTGAACACGAAAGACGTCCAGAACATAATTTCGGACCCAACGGAGACAAATTGATGTGACACACTAAGGCAAATGATGAAGAATGCAATAGGTGAATGTGGGCCCTTGGACCTTATTCGCAAACACAATCGTAAGACTCGAGGCTGATTGGAAATCGTCGACCCACCGTGCACACCCGTTACCTGTGGTGACTCGGTGATGCCGAGTCGAGGTGGTGGAACAAGACCCTTTCCGGTAGAGGGCCAGCAAGGCTATGGTTTTCCCTCCTGAGGGTACAGTGCCCAAAATCAAGGGCGGACCAGGTGCCTTGAGGGCATTGGGTCACTCTCTCACTTTAGCCCACGGTGACCGCACATAAACTGGAAGCTCCGGGAACGAGCGCTCTCTCACCGACCAGCGGACTAGTTTCACAGATATTAAGTGAACAAATATAGAGGAGAGCAAGGGCAGAAGCTCACCTGGTTGTTTTGAAGAAACCAACCCCGTTCGGAGACAATAGGCGAGCGGGGAAGTGTGGGTTCCCCGCACACTGCGCCGATGAAGCTTCGACCGAAGACCTGCTAGTACAAAACTACTCCTCGCACAGGAGGGTGATCGTGGGGTGGGGAAAATAGAGGTTACATTCAAACACTACCTCCACGCAGGGAGGGGCGCCAAGCCGGCCAGGCGGGGTGGGGAGATTTGCTTGAATTGCGCCGATGGAGCACCCTGCCGAATCTGCCCAGGTCTGGAACAGCAGGATAGGGAGTCGGTGTAGTCGCCGCTGTGCACTCCCCCGAGCTCAGAAGTCACCGAAACCAGTTCCGGATTGTTTCTAACTGACCTTGGTACGCTGGTGAATTTTTGTGGATGGCTCCTTCGTCACCACCGATCGGAGTGGACCCTGGAACAGGTGCACTGCGCTCTGACTTGTTCTTGTTCTAGGATGCAGTAGCAAAAAGATCTGGGTGCCACGACCGCTCCCGAAGCCCGAACGAGGTGAGACAAAAACGAGAACGACCGAAGACGAGTCCTCTTCGAATGGCCACAAGGGAGGGAACCAGACGATGTCGGGGCAGAGAGGGAGAGCCCGTTGAGTAAGGAGGTGTCTGGTCAGGTCCTGAGTGGCCTGATCTGCGCACCCGGGGGAGAAAAATTGGAACACGTTCCTCCGGATGCCAAACGGGATGCCGTCTTATTCTGATGGAAGTAGATTGGATGTAGAAGACCCCGTCCGGACGACGTCTTCAGAAGTGATGGGGTGTGGCCTTGGGAGCTTGTGCACTGCAGCTCTGGTCCAGTTTCAGGTCTCGGTTGCGCAGTCGGACGAGAACGAACCCTCTAGACAGTAGGGATGTCGGATGCCGGCGAGACCACCTCGGATGTGAAGCTATCTTGATGACCTTTCCGTCAATGTATGGTAAGCCTCCAGACAATGCCGAATGACCTCGGGGCAGGTTCTGCAAGTTGGGCTTCTGTTGCTGCCTGCGAACTGGATAGAGCAGGAAGGTGAATGATGTTGGTAATGGTGGGGAGGGGTGAAGGGACTGCAATGGGGAGAGGGCTAATGGCTGTGGGGCTTGGATGGGGGTGAGTAGAGATGGTGGAGAGGCTGGAGAAGAGGGCTGGGTCGCAGCTAGCAGGTGGAGGGGGAGGGAGGTGCGGCCAAGGGTGGAAGGTGAGAGAGAGAGGCGGGGCGCAAATGGGCTTAGGGGAATGGGGAGATGGGTTAATGGAGGGGTTAATGGTGGCCTAGGGAATGGGAAGGGTTGCCTTGGGGAGGGGAAGGGGTGCTTGGGGGAAGGGATTCCCACTTGGGAAGGTGAAAGGTTGTATGGGGAAGGGGAAAGGTTGCTTGGGAAGAGGGAGAGGTGCCTAGGAGAAGGGGATTCCACCTAGGGGTTGGAGGGAGATTAAATGGGAGGTATGGGGAAGGGGGAGGGGTCTTAATTAGAGGTGAATAGGGAGGAGAGAGAGTGAATTTTGAAATTGGGGGTAGGGAGGAGAGAGAATGGGGTTCGCCCCCTTTAGAGAGAGAGAGAGAGAAATAGAGAGAGAGCTAGAGAGAGAAGGAGGCACAATTCTTGTGGATAATTTTCACTCAATAATTCATTCATTCATTAGCTTCAAATGGTGGGATTGGGGTCCTATTTATAGGAATCCCACAATTTAACATAAGACCCTGAGTTTTAGACTAGTGACAATAAACTAAGGGAGAAGGGGGTGCCCATGGGCCTAGCCCACTTAATTGGGCCCAACTGACTCATTAACCACTCTAATGCCAATTAACCTAGGTAGATGACACCTTAACCTAGGGACTTGACTCGAATGAAAGGAAAATTACATAATAAGAAAATGAAAAATGCATCATATGACTCGGAATAAAGTGGCGAACAAGATGTAGCACTGCTGGCGAGCATAAGGATCCTCGAACAAATGAGATCGCCGGTGATGTCCCCATCATACCCTCGGGGTGCGGAGAACTCGACTCCGTCGAGTATGGGTCCTCCGGGGAAGTGGTCCTCTAAAGCAGCTCGGGGTGAACCTCAACCTCCAAACTCAACCCTACATCCTCAACCAGAGGACGGTCCTTCATCCTCTCACGGTGGCTTGGGCACACCCTCTTGCTGGCGATGGTACCCTGCTTGCCCAGTATTGCCTCCGTGTGCACACGTCGGGCTCTCAGGCTGATATGTGGAGGCTCTCCGAGGGTATCACTCACAAAGGTGGGGGTAGGCGCAAGGTGCTCACTGGGTTCCACCGCGGTGCCCATATAGGGTGCGAGATCCGCCGTGCCAAAAGTTGGGTGTATTCCAAACCCCATTAGCAAGTCCAACCCGTAAGCTGGGTTGCCAAAGTCACTCGGAACTTGGCAAAGTCCAAGTCCTCGTGCCCTCAAGTTGGAGGCGACTCTAGGGTAGAGCCACTCCAATGCCACCGTCAATAGGTTACCTACTTGGAATTCCAAGTGGCGCTCGCGAGCCTTTTCTCGCTCTTTGTGAACCTCACCGCTCGTTGTGATTTACTTGCGTGTATGCTCATGCCATGCATTATGATGCGGTGAGTGGTTGTGAAAGTGGGTAGTGTGAAAAGGTGGACCGGGACAACCATAAATTGACCTATCATGCTTTGATGCCATGTGGACCTTGATGAACTTAGGTGGACCGGGGCAGCCACAAGTGGCCCTATCATACATGGACTTCATAACAATGGTTGGAGGGCCGGGGCATCCGTAGGGGAATCTATTGCGCATGGGTATAGCAAATGTCGGGGGTCCTGGACATCCGTGAATGTTCGTAACATGCCTAAGACCAATGATGAATGTGGGAGGACCTTTGGACCAATCATGCATCCGACTTGACATGTGGGTGTCATGTATGAAAGGACCCGACTTTCTATTCATGCCAAGTGGTGTGATGTGACAAGACACAGGAATTCATTTCCCATAGGTGACTTCCTTGTGTGGGGTGGTGGGGTGGCCTTCGAGCTTCCACTCAAAAGGGTCATAGGGGTCAAAGAAGGTATGTGTCATGGAGTGGGGCACTTTCTTGTTTCCTAGGTGTATTTATCCCATGGTCATGATACCCTTGGTGTGGACCGGGTCTAGAGAGAGGTGGGCTTGGTCTATCCTGGTGGGTTGGGGTAGGAAAAGGTTGGTGGTGAGTAAGGTGGGTGGGTATAGGAAAGGATCGAAGGGGTCATGGTAAGGGTCACCTAGGGAGAGGAACTCTAGGTCCTCATGGTCCTCACATAGTGGTGAGTCATCCTCCTCTAATCGAACAATTGGGTCAAAGTTCATGAATGGAGGGCTTGATGTTCTACCCGAGATAAGCAACTCTAGTTTGCGGAGAGCATCGGGCTCATCGGGTGTAGGGAGGAATAGAAGAAGGTCACTAGTGTAGCAACCCACAGTGTAAATCGAGGAGATGGACCCAACACATAGGTGTAGGAGGTCAAGGCTCCTAGGTCGGTCGGCTATAGTGGTCAACATGCCAGTTAACTCCATTTGCCAAGATAGACCCTTAAGAAGATCCCCTAATGTTTCCACTTGATAGGATGATTGGATTGTGGTGTGATAGGTGGATAAGGGTACTATAGGAAGGTTTTGTTCCATCGGAGGACAAACATGGGCCATGATATCTCTAATTGGGTTCTCCTTCAGCCAACATAAAAGGGGTTCTCCGAAGATGAGCTCGGCCCCAACTTGGGAGGGTGGTGTAGGGTGAAGACCACTGTGCGAGGTTTCTTCTTCAACTTGGACATGTGTTTCCCCCACAGTCGGGATGGTGACCATGGTGTTCTCCTCCTCTAGGTGGTCGGGTGTGTGAGCCAGGGCGCTTCTTACACATGGGATGGGAACTTCCCGGCCTAACTCATGACATTGTGACTCGTATTCTTCTTCCCAATCGGGGGAGGCCTCATGTACCTCAATCTCATTCCCATCCCTTTGGGGTGTAGAGGTTTTACTCTCCAAGGGAAATGGAAGGTCTTTTGGGGATGGGGTGATGATAGCTGGTGTGGGGTGCACCCTGGGTGGTAAGGGTGTTCGAACTTGGGTTGTGTTTGGGTGTGGAAGAAGTGGAGACCTAAGTTGGGGTAGGATTGGGGTTGGTAGTGGAAGATGGGTGGGTTGAGGAGGATTGGGTTGATTGGTTTTGGGGGGGGTGTCCCTTTTTGGGGATGATGGAGGGGTGGTGGTGGGGACCGTGGAAGCTTGTGGGGTGTGGGTTTGATGAAGAATTTTGGGTTGGGTGGTGGCCAATTTGGTTTGAATGGTGGTGGTGATCGGGATTGGAATCATTTGGGGTGGTGGAGTTTGGGCCCTAATGGAGGTCTTGGGTTGACTGGAAGGGAAGGGGGGAGTGGGAGTGCTCCTTGGGTTATGGTTCTCAAGGTAGGAGTGGGAAGGTCGGGGAGTGAAAATCTTCCTAATCTCATTCTTCATCTCTTCCCAAGAGTCTTTGGGTCCTTTGGCTTCCCATCCAAATTCATCCCGAGGTGACCAAGCTCTAGGGCCGTGGTTCCTTTTTGCTTCGAACCGGTCAAGTCGGGTGGTGAGGGTATCTAGACAGTTATGAATCTTGTTGATGACAGTGTGAAATTGGTCCATGGGTACTTGGGGCATCTCCCTAGGGTGGTCATGCAATGGAGTGATGGAAATCATGATGCAAGGGAGACTCAAATGTCAATGCCCTAGGACTAGACTCGTAGAGACAAGTCTAAAACTTGCTCTGATATCATTTGATGTGACACACTAAGGCAAATGATGAAGAATGCAGTAGGTGAATGTGGGCCCTTGGACCTTATTCGCAAACACAATTGTAAGACTCGAGGTTGATTGGAAATCGCCGACCCACCGTGCACACCCGTTACCCGTGGTGACTCGGTGATGCCGAGTCGAGGTGGTGGAACAAGACCCTTGCCGGTAGAGGGCCAGCAAGGCTATGGTTTTCCCTCCTTAGGGTACAGTGCCCAAAACAAAGGGCGGACCAGGTGCCTTGAGGGCATTGGGTCACTCTCTCACTTTAGCCCACGGTGACCGCACATAAACTGGAAGCTCCGGGAACGAGCGCTCTCTCACCGACCAGCGGACTAGTTTCGCAGATATTAAGTGAAAAAATACAGAGGAGAGCAAGGGCAGAAGCTCACCTGGTTGGTTTGAATAAACCAACCCCGTTCAGAGACGATGGGTGAGCGGGGAAGTGTGGGTTCCCCGCACACTGCGCCGATGAAGCTTCGGCCAAAGACCTGCTAGTACAAAACTACTCCTCGCACAGGAGGGTGATCGTGGGGTGGGGAAAATAAAGGTTACATTCAAACACTACCTCCACGCAGGGAGGGAAGCAAAGCCGGCCAGGCGGGGTGGGGAGATTTGCTTGAATTGCGCCGATGGAGCACCCTGCCGAATCTGCCCAGGTCTGGAACAGCAGGATAGGGAGTCGGTGTAGTCGCCTCTGTGCACTCCCCCGAGCTCAGAAGTCACCGAAACCAGTGCCGGATTGTTGCTAACGGACCTTGGTACGCTGGTGAATTTTTGTGGACGGCTCCTTCGTCACCACCGGTCGGAGTGGACCCTGAAACAGGTGCCCTGCGCTCTGACTTGTTCTGGTTCCAGGATGCAGTAGCAGAAAGATCCAGGTGCCACGACCGCTCCCGAAGCACGAACGAGGCGAGACCAAAACGAGAACAACCGCAGATGAGTCCTCTTCGAATGGCCACCAGGTAGGGCACCAGACGATGTCGGGGCAGAGAGGGAGAGCCCGTTGAGTGGGGAGGTGTCTGGTCAGGTCCTGAGTGGCCTGATCTGCACACCCGGGGGAGAAAAATTGGAAAACGTTCCTCCGGATGCCAAACGGGATGCCGTCTTCTGCTGATGGAATTAGATTGGATGTAGAAGACCCCGTCCAGACGAAGTCTTCTGAAGTGATGGGGTGTGGCCGTGGGAGCTTCTGCACTGCAGCTCTGGTCCAGTTTCATGTCCCGGTTGCGCAGTCGGATGAGAACAAACCCTCCAGACAGTAGGGATGTCGGATGCCGGTGAGACCACCTCGGCTGCGAAGCTATCTTGACGACCTTTCCGTCGATGTATGGTACTCCTCCAGACAATGCCGAATGACCTTAGGGCAGGTTCTGCAAGTCGGGATCCTACTGCTGCCTGCGAATTGGATAGAGCAGGAAGGTGAATGATGTTGGTAATGGTGGGGAGGGGTGAAGGGACTACAATGGGGAGAGGGCTAATGGCTGTGGGGCTTGGATGGGGGTGAGTAGAGATGGTGGAGAGGCTGGAGAAGAGCGCTGGGTTGCAGCTAGCAGGTGGAGGGGGAGGGAGGTGCGGCCAAGGGTGGAAGGTGAGAGAGAGAGGGGGGGCGCAAATGGGCTTAGAGGAATGGGGAGATGGGTTAATGGAGGGGTTAATGGTGGCCTAGGGAATGGGAAGGGTTGCCTTGGGGAGGGGAAGGGGTGCTTGGGGGAAGGGATTCCCCCTTGGGAAGGTGAAAGGTTGTATGGGGAAGGGGAAAGGTTGCTTGGGAAGAGGGAGAAGTGCCTCGGAGAAGGGGATTCCACCTAGGGGTTGGAGAGGGATTAAATAGGAGGTATGGGGAAGGGGGAGGCGTCTTAATAAGAGGTGAATAGGGAGGAGAGAGAGTGAATTTCAAATTGGGGGTGGGGAGGAGAGAGAATGGGGTTCGCCCCCTTTAGAGAGAGAGAGAGAAATAGAGAGAGAGCTAGAGAGAGAAGGAGGCACAATTCTTGTGGATAATTTTCACTCAATAATTCATTCATTCATTCATTATCTTCAAATGGTGGGATTGGGGTGCTATTTATAGGAATCCCACAATTTAACATATGACCCTGAGTTTTAGACTAGTGACAATAAACTAAGGGAGAAGGGGGTGCCCATGGGCCTAGCCCACTTAATTGGGCCCAACTGACTCATTAACCACTCTAATGCCAATTAACCTAGGTAGATGACACCTTAACCTAGGGACTTGACTCAAATGAAAGGAAAATTACATAATAAGAAAATAAAAAATGCATCATATGACTCGGAATAAAGTGGCGAACAAGACGTAGCACTGCTGGCAAGCATCAGGATCCTCGAACAAATGAGATCGCCGGTGATGTCCCCATCACAAATTCACCGTAAATGCAGATCCGGGACCCAAGAAAAATGATCCGAAAGGGTCCGGGACATCACATCTAGTATGCAAGAAAGCAAAACTAGCATCGACGTTGAACAGAGAATTGCACCGACCTTATATGCAAAACTACCTAATGTGCACCGACTTCTTTTATGCGAACTAAAAGATGTGCACCGACCGTATGCGCACGAGATTAAAACATGCACCGACCTTAACAGTGAAGTGCACAGACCTTTAATCTTCGCCAAATGAAGACTTGCACCGACCTTAGCAGAGTGGTGCACCGACTTGACCATGCCTTAAACCTATCATGCACAGACTTGCTACAGTGATGTGCATGGACTTTATGTGCACAATGCAAAAACCTGCACCGATGATATATGTGCTCCGACCTCTATGCAAGCATATAATCAGTGACATGCACCGACCATGTGTGCGGTTCAACAGGAATTTGCACCGACCTTGTGAGAGTTTCTACAAAGACTTGCACCGACCTTGTATATAGACATACAAGTCGTGTACAGACTTCATATGCATTCTATAGTATCTGCACAAACCTCATATGTAACCTTGTAGAAATATGCACTGACTCTAACAAGGCTAACACACACTCTGCACAAACCTTGTATAGCATAGTGCCAAACCTGCACTGACCTTCTATGTGCACAGGAGAAAGATGCACCGACCTTCTATATGCACAATAGAAATGTGCACCGACTTGCATTGAAAATGCTATGAGTATGCACCGACTCTAATATGCACCGACGTGTATATGCTTTGGACGAAAACTTGACCGACCTCTATATGCTGATAAGCAAAGAATGCTGCACCAACTATAGCATGCACAAACGTGGGAACAATGCACTAACTATTGTATGCACAGACCTAAAGAATGCACATGGTATGCACCAACTTCAAATGTGCCTGAGCGAAAAGATGCACCGACTTGGCCATGCGTCAAACATGTTTATGCCTTAAACAAAATATGCACCAACCCTAAATGCGTGCATGTAAAACATGCACCGACCCTAACATGCACCGACATGAATATGCATGAGGCACAAAATTGCACAGACTATGAATGTGTATGCAGTAATGTGCACAGACTATAAACAGTGGATAGCACGGACCTTATAAGTTGCACTGATCTTAGGTAGCATGAACATGACATGCACCGACTATATATTCACTAGGTCAAAACGTGCACCTAGTGCACATATGCACCACCCTTATGTAGTCCAAAGCATAAGTGCATAGACTCCAATATGCCTAAGACTAAAACTGCACCGACTGCAATATGTCTAAGATAAAACCTGCACCGACTTGTATAGGCCTTAGCCATGCATCGAGGCAAAACATGCAACGACCTTGACCTGCCTTTACATAAAAGATGCACAGACTTAAGGTAGCGTAAAGCATGCACAGCCCTTAAGTAGTGTACCACGAAGAATGCACCAACCTAGTGTCGACTCTTAGAGTCGATATTCTTATCAACAAAGAATGCACATCAATCAAACCTCATTAATGCACAATGCAATAACTGAATGCATAATCAGATGCATATTGCAAATATCATTCAATCTATAAATCTTCATGAAAACACATGATGACTTATAGTGTTTGCTATCATCAAAATCACAGGGACACAACAATCTCCCCCTTTTTGATGATGATAACACTATGAGTCATGAAGATAAAGTAAGATGCTGACAAACAAACTATTCTCCCCCTTTAACTTCATCAAAAAGAAAATAGTTTGATAAGCTATGCTCCCCCATACCAAAAGAGCCTAAACAGTCAGAGAAGAATATACATAACATGTAACCCTACTCCCCTTGAAAATGTGAGGTGAAAAGAAGTAAGAATAGGGTATGATGAAGGACAACCAAGAAGGAGGGTCAAGTAGATTAATCTCCCCCTTAATGCCAGAAACATGTTGATGTGACAATTTCCCTCTCTGACAAAGCAGACGTATTAGAGTGGAAGAAGTGATAAGCATCAATCAGCAAAAAAATATAGGGACAATCAAGGATAAGTTCTATTCAAAATGAATGTTATCAATGATTAAATGGCAGTGAGCAGAAGAATGCCTAAGGCAGTGATACCAAGCTTCAAACACATGAGTAATTCAATAAGATTTTCAAAGAGATACCAAATTCATAAATCAAATAGTAAGAGTATTTCGGAGTCTTCCATGATAAGGGCTTATGAATGAACATTATTGAACTATATGGTTTAAACATGATGTATATACGGTTTGCCAATAAAGTTCAGTACTCATATCTGAAGTCAATTTTAATAAGAGTGAACCAAGCCCTCATATTTACATCTTGATTAACCTCCCTACATCTTACACAATCTATTTCAATGACTTCTTTAGGAAAAACAGTCATTAGTATTGAGGTTAAACAATTTGACATTTCTGAATTTTCACCTTTTGGGTTCAACAGAATTTTAATTTCTTTTTAATTTTTAGAACATTCAGGAATAATTCATGCCTTTCGTCGTAAAGGTAGACGCTGATTAGACGCCAGTACCCCTAGCTTACTCACCAGAATGTACTATTCTGTTTTAGGTATATATGTCACCTTTTTGCGTAAGGGTAGACGTTTACCAGACGCAGGTACCCCTAGTTACTCAGTGAAACTAACCTTTGTTAATTTTCTGAACAGAGTTAGCCAAGACGCATCATGACATTGGGTCCATTATTTTCGACAAGGATCCTAGTTTCTCAGCGCATTTGGTCATTACTCTGCCATTGCATAACTGAATTAACATTTAGACACAGCTACCCATAAGATTTTAAAGAAAGGCTTGCTTAAAAATAATACAAATTTCATGCATTTCAACCAAATAGGTCATGATTTCAAAAATACAGATTATAGAAGATTTTTCAAAATGTAACATGAAACGGTTGGTTAAAGTTTATTAAAACATGATTCAGATATTTTTCAAGACGTTCAAAAATAAACTCAATGAATATATTAAACTTAAACCAACAAGATCTTTTAGACATTCATAATTCTTTATAATAGAAGATTCCTTATTGACAAGATATCCAGATTTATGAATGAGGTACGCAAATTGAAACCTTCTTAAAATTCAGAAGGATCAAGAAAGGATTCAGAAGCAGCCAGATTATCAATGGAAACCAGCACAAGAACAATTATCATGAGAGAAAAAAATTCCAAATAAGTGAATTTCGACTAGATAGAAAGAAGTGATACCAACTATTGAAGTGATACCAATTGTTGGTATATGGTGCAGGAAGAGCGCAGACTGCAGAAAGAGTAAAAATGTGGCTAGACAAAGAGGATATCGGTTGACTGAATGAGCAATCCAGGTCTACCGAATTAGATAGTAAGGAAACAGATGAATAGCCAACAGTTTAGAATCAAGTTATATTCTCCCCCTGACTGAATGCGTGAGATATAAAAAAATGTATATGTCAGAATGAGAAGAATGACATATATGAATCATGATCACTCGTGAGCTCCCCCTGAATGCATGAATTAACTGGATTCTGAAAGTAGCATATGCAGATCATTAGAAACATGAGGGAATATGCTCATGAACAACTAGACTACTCTAATATGCAATTGACCCATGGTATTTAGCGGAGGCTAGCCTCTACGCATAGCGTGGGTTTCCAGACAGAATATATCTGCCCTTCTCCCAACTTCCATTTGATATACCATTTGAGGTCATGCATGATAACACAGTGCAAAGTGCAGTCCTTTATGCTTCAGATTTTCAATGATTGTATGTCATACACATGTGTATGCAGACAATTGACCTATGCGATTCACATATATGCACCAATATGCAGACTATGCTCATGAGTTTCTAACCTTCTCTATGTGCACAGACATATGTCAACACATTGATACATGCAGCTGAAAAATGAGATTTGATTTAACAACTTAAGCATGTAATGCAGCTAAGAGAAGAATTCAGGTGAACAAGCAAATAAACAGTAGAGTTGGGGTTTTACCTTACTTGAGCGCCTTGATTTATTAAACCCCCTTTATTCATCAGCTTCCAAGGCACTCCTACAAAAATAGAATCTCATTTTGCATATTGAGGTACCCAAGAATTCTTGGGCCCTCTCTGGTTAGAAACTTCTCTAGCAGGAGTTCTCCAAGATTTCAGAGCATAGTTATCATCAAACTTCAACATGAAACGATTTTCCATGTCATGTGCAAACCCACCACAGTAATGACAATAACCTGAGGTTCTCACAATTCTCTCAAATGAATGACTATTAGATTTTTGTGAGTAAGCAAGCATGTTATCATTTTTGACATGAGATTTTCTTTTATCATAGTCAGCAAACTAGCATTCTCTAGCCTTATGACTTGATTTTCTACAATTAAAGCACTGAATATGCTGACTGTTTGAAACAAATTTATTTCTTTGAAAACCATGATTTACAAAATATTCAGCATAAACATTATGAAAGTGAGGTTTCTTCTTTTGATTAGCAGACCAGTATTTGGCTGTCATGTGGCCTTTCTTACCACAGTTATAACAATAAGAATAATTTCTTCTTTCAACAACCGACCAGTAGTGACTAGCCCCATGGCCTAGCTTTCCACAATTGAAACACACAACATGCTGGTTCATTGAGGCAGACTTCTTCCTACCAAGGACATGTTGATTCTCATAAGGATTTGTATGATGAGAATACAATTTACGCTGATTTTTAGCATCATTCACAGTTTTACTAGCATTCAAACCTTATGCTTTCTATTATGCTCATGATCATGATGCACTAACACTTGACCTTTTACATGCAGCCCGACCCCCAGGGGCGGATCACTGAGCTCCAG
Source organism: Amorphophallus konjac (assembly GCA_022559845.1). NCBI lineage: Eukaryota > Viridiplantae > Streptophyta > Magnoliopsida > Alismatales > Araceae > Amorphophallus > Amorphophallus konjac. Next base: position 182,347,527 of record CM040123.1, on the reverse strand, counting down.
GGCCTTCTCCACTCTTCAGTTCAGCAGAGGGATGAGATCTGACAGGTGCTGGACCTCCTGGTGAGTTTCACTAAACCTTGGACTTAATGGTGCATATGCTTATGATATTGACTAACCTAGAATTCTAAATGCAGCGAGCCGAGGGGACCCTGCGTCAGGGAGCTGACGCACCTTCTTCCTCCTCCCAGCCATCCGCGGGCCGTGCCGAGCGGGATGTAGAGTTCGCCAGGATGGTGACACGGGCCGAGGAGGCCGAGGCGGCACTCGCCGAGAGGGTAAGTAAATGCTTGCACTTTCTAGTTGATTATGATCATGAAATGCAACTAACTGACTATGATGCATGTACATGCAGAAGACTAAGCTAACGGCGGCCCTGAGTGAGATCACTCAGCTGAGAGGGGAGCTGGAGCGTAGCCGACCAGCAGACCCGACAGAGATGGCGCTCCTCCGGGCAGAGCTGGAGCGACTCCGGGCTGGGGCCGCGGAGACGGAGCGGATCTGAGCCGAGTGGAACCGATCCCGGCTCCAGATGGCGAAGCTGGAGGGTGCTGTGGAGGCCTACGAGAGGATGTACCGAAGGCCGGAGCGCAGCGGAGCTCCGAGCGGCACACATGGTACGCACGACACATACAACTCCTACAGAGGGTACTTCATGAGCTCCTCTGGTCACCGGAGGAATGATGAGGAGGAGCGGCGCCGACAGCACCGAGAGGAGGCGAGCTCTGCGATGGCCCCGTCAACGAAGAGGCACGAGGGCTCGGGTGAGAGTGGGGGTCCAAGAGAGGGACCGGCCTGACGTACTTAGATGCCACTTATGTACATATGGATGTTATGAATGCTTATAATATGTTTTGGTTTTACAAATGAATGTGTGAATACTTGACGCTAACTGACTAACAACGAATCCTAGACTGACACAGGAGAGTGAGAGAGAGAGAGAGACGAAAAGCCTTGAGTGGAATTGGTGCAAGAGAGACCAAAAATTAAGGCAACAGGTAAATAGACGGTCATCCAGACAGCTGCTCCAGGTTTTAGACGGCCCCACGGTGGACCGCGGACGCATGTTCGGCCAAGACTCCAAAGAAGATGGTAAACGGTCCCCGTTGGACCACAGAGAATAGAAACACGGTTTTGCATTGACCGTCAGATTTGAAAAATGGCCTACCCAGGACCGTTTAGTCTGCCAGAGAGGCATGATAATTGCTTATTTTCTATGGTAATTCATCGCATGTACACCATTTTATGTGCATATAATTAGGTAATTATGCATATTTCATAGTTAACCTCAACTTCGCGTTTAAATTGGAGCTTTCATGCAAATTGATTAATTTGGTGATATTATTTAATAAATTGAAGTTGAGGGCCATGAGCATTAATTGTCCATTGCATAACCATGAGCATTTGAGATTTATGTGCACATTATGATAATTTTTATGGACTAAATTGAAATTATGTGTATGCAGGACACTGAAGGTAATTGCAAGAAACTCCGGGGGTAAAACTGCCATCACCACTTTGACCAAGTCAAATACAAAAGCACATATTTTGGTTAGAGGGAAATTAAAAGTTAAAGTTTATATTTTGGTTGGAGGGAAAAGAAATTTCAAAAGTTTGAAATTGAGGAGAAGAAGCACATATTTTGGTTGGAGGGAAAAGAAAATTCAAAGTTTGAAATAAAGGGGAGAAATGATGAGTCTTGGGAAAGGGGGTGCCCAAAGTCCAAGGAGGAGGTGCCCACCACCTTTTCCTTTCCCCCATACATCATCTTCTACCTAAATACCAGCCATCCATATCCTTTTGATACAATCTCCACCCTCTATTGACCCAATTTTCCTTGTAAATAGCCCATGACAAGGAGGAGAAAGAGGTGATTCTTTTGGCATTTCTCACTCTCCCTCTCACATCTTCATCTTAGGTAGCCAATTTCTCCCCCTTCTATTCATTTTCTCTTCTTGCTTTCTTCATAAAAGTTCTTTGTTGTTAAAAGTTATTCAACTTCTTATTCTGCATCATCTTCCAATTCTCTACCCTTTTCAAGTTATAATCTCTTTTTTAAGGTGATGTCCTGTGTTTTTACTGTTCATACGAGGCTCTACACCCTGTTCTTCCTCTGTTTTCATGCTCTTATTTTCCCTCTGCACTCTTCCTAAAAGTTCTTCTTCTTTGGAAGATCTAGATTTTCTTCTTCTACCACTTTCTCTAGTTCCTCTTAGTTTTTAAGTTATTTTTATTTTTCCACAATTTAGTTTTTTACACAGTTACTGTTCATCCGTGCAGACCACTTTTGTTCTTCCCTAGTTTTCACCATCTTCTCGTCTTCTTCTCCCTCTACACTCTTCACAAACCTTCTTCCTCTTCCTCTGATATTCAACTTTTGTTTTTACTACTTCTTCTAATTCTCTTTGGTTTTAAAGTTATTTCATTTATAATCTTATCCTATTTTTATTATTTCTGTTTCACTGGTTTTTAAACTCTCTTCATCTTCTATCTCTCCCTTCCTCCATTTTCATCTAGACATCCTCAAGGCGGATTTTCTCTTTCGATGCTCTAAAGGTTTCGTCTATCTCCATGGCGGGGCTACCTCTTCCAAGGCTCGGCACGGCGATTTGGCGGCGCCATTCTTCATCTTTGCTCCTTTCTTCCTTTCTTCCCTTAGCATTATTCAAGCTGTATTTTTAGTTTTCATAGATGTTGTACTCTTCATTAGCAATAAAAATTGAGTTTGTGCAATTATTCTTTATTTTCTCTTTCCATCTTTTTTCAAACTCTATTCTCAACCCTCTCATATTCTTTAGTTTGATTTATTTCTAGTCTTAAGTTCATGTAATTTATTTTTCATTAGTTTTGACTCACTCAAAAACTCGATTTTCAAAACATAAGAATTTTTCCAACTTGTTTAAAAGAAACATTTCTTCCCCGTGGGATCGACCCGTTCTCTCCATTTTACTCGGATTTCTAAATCTTTTAAGTGAGTGAGTGCGGTAAATAATTTCTAAATTGTGTGTAGCACGGCATTTTTAACGACGAGTGTTTATGTGCATCAATTTTTGGCGCCGTTGTCGTGGAGGAAATATTTTTTAGAGTTGAAAATCCTTGTGTTTGATGTATATATTTGTATACTAATTTTTCTGTTTTTATTTTGTAGAAAAGAAAAAAATCAAAAAAATCAGAAAACCAGAAAATGAAGAGTGCAGAAAGCGTCGCTAAAGGGCTTGAAACTGTCACAAAAAGGAGCAGAAAATCAGAAATGTGAAAATCCTGGATATTTAAGCGTCGCTAAAGGTCAGTACACGTAGGAATATGTTCTGTTCTGTTTGAAATTTCCAGAAAAATAAAAAAATTTCCTAAAATTTTTTAGAAAAATCATAAAAATTTCTAAAAATTCTAAAAAAAATCAAAAAAATGTTTCATTTGATTTATTTTTTTTAGTTTATATCATGTCGGTTAGATAGGTTCATAAATGAAAAAAAATCACTTGAACTTAATAAAAGTCTTCATTGCAACATTAGAAACTACACCTCCATTAAAGGTCATGTATCATTTAGGTTGCATTAGTTGTGTTTTATTTTAGAAATTAATTGTTCATGCATTTGCATTCCAAATCCCTTGTTTGTCATTGTGTGTTGCATTTCATTTTCTAAAACACATTAAGGGCGCTACCTTAAATAACATAAGGTGGGGATTTCATCACCCTTCCTTGACCTACAAATCATCATCACCCTTGCATTTTTGCATATCCTAAGCCTTAAATAAAATTCAGTTGACATTGGCTCTAGGATCACACTATGGTTTTGATATAACGTGAGTCTATCCTATTTTTGGAAACCGGTGTCTAAGGCTAGAGGTCAACGGCAAACGTCATAAGCGGATAAGTGGTTATTTAATTAGGGCCCTACGAAAGTAGGGGGGACCTCCCACTACCCCACCTCTTACCTGGCCGGTGGAAAAATTTTAGGACATATTTAAGTTGTATTTTAACCACTTTGTGAAACCCCATTTGTAGATCTAGGCCACACATAGGTCATTAAGTAATTTATGTGTTAACTTGTTTGTATTTTACAACAAAAAAATAAAAAAAAATAAAAAAATTCTCCTCTTCTCTCTCTTCGTCCTTGTTATTGTCAAAAAAAAACACCAAAAAAAAAAATAAAACAAAAAAAAGTCTTTAAAAAAATTTGCATCTATGGATTGGGAGCATAAGTTAGATACATTAGACCGAGTATGCTACAAACTGGATTAACTCTTGGCCATGCAATTAAATTCCTCAATGCCACCACGTAATTTTTATAAAAATATTCACATGTGGACCAGGCCAGCCCATTATGAATGCCAAAATCAATTTTCACCTCTCACTCAACACGGCCCGACCCATTTTGAAAATTCACAGTTCTCTACGGGTCAACTTTCTTCTTTTACCCAAGAGCAAACTCAAATGCCTCCATATTTTTCCACGCCTTCTTATCACACATATTCATCTAAGTTTAGGTGGGAAAACCCGTAATCATTCTCTTGGGAACCTCATCAAGACCCTATTCAATATCCTCCAGATCACAATTTTTCAAATTGGGCTTCATACTCAAATGATCCTTACGGTCAAGCCCAATATGAAGGACAACCCAGCTACGCCCCTCCTCCCCATTATCAGACTGATTACCACTCAGATTATTATCCACCTCAGTCTGATTATGAACCATCTTATCCAGTTCTTCCATAGTTTGATTTCAATAATGAGGATAGGTTCAATCAAATGACTCAACTCATCTTGTCCCAACAACAGTCCATTGAAGCTCAAAGTCAAATCATTCAGGCCCAACTAAACCAACTTGCTAAGGGGCTGGAAATGGACCAAATAGCTAGCTACTCCACTTCAAACTTTAAAAATCAATTTCTTGATTTTGACTATAATGTTAGTCTAAATGATCAACCCATGAATCCTTAACTCAACAACAATCAAACCATTTTTGACAATGAGGAGAATATGGAACAGTTATATCAGGAAGAATTAGAGGAAGCTAGTGAAAATCAATTTGAGGAGGCCGAGCAAAATCATGAAGAAAATTGTGAGGAGTCAAATAGTTTTAAGTTGGGGGGAGAGGAAGAGAAAAATGAATTTCAAAATTTCAATCAATTTACTCTTCCTAAATTTGATAATTCATTCTTTGAAGATGAGGATGAAGAAGAAGTGAGGGTGGAAAAAGAATTGAGTGAATATTTGAACCATTCATCTTGGGTTAATGAGGAGTTGGACATTGTGCATGAAAATCATTTTGATCAGGCGGCTCTTGATCTAGGAAAAGATGTAGATCTTGTGACCATTTCTGACCTCGGCAATTCCGTGGATACTTCTGTCATTCTTGAAGCCGATTGGTCGGATCCACCTGAAATTCATGACCAACACTGTGTTGAGAAGCATGTTCATCTCATTTATCCTTGTCTCCTAGACATTGAACTTGTGGTGGAACCTTTTGATACCCCTCCCATTCCTGATTTTTCTCATCTCAACCTGATGATAGAAAAGTCCAAAATAAAAGAATCTTTGGAAGATAAAAAGGTCTGCATAAATTTGGTCCCACCTTATCAAGACCTTAAAGAGGAATATTTTGTCATTTATGATATGATCATTAACAATGTTCCTCTTCCATTCTCTAACCAAGGTGGCCCATTTGAAGTCTTAGACCCACCCTAGATTCTTTTTAGCCCATGGATTCATCTATAATATCTTTTCCTCCTATGGCATGGAGACTGGAATTCAAAGAAAAACAATATCAGTTGGTGGCTCATAATAAAATCAATATTTTGGTAAATAAGTCACATGTGTCTGGCTGAAGATGAAAAACTTAGCGCTTTTGGGAGGCAACCCTCGATTTTTTTAATATTTTTGTTTCAGTGTGTTTCAGTAGGCAGGTCAAGGAGAAAGAGCTGTCGCTGTTATTCTAAAGGAGTCTTTCGCCTGGCATATCAGGTTGTCTTCTTCCTACTTAGTAGTATTTATTGCTACATTGATCTTTTATTTTCAATTTTATATGCCATTGAGGACAATGTCATTCAAGTTGGGAGGAAGAGAAAATTTTCATGATGCATATAGTACAACCTGATAGGAGTTATTTCTTGCATGTCATTGTTACATGAAAGTAGAAAGATGTGGAGAGGGGAAATCTCGTCGCCCGCACGGAGAGGCCAAAAGAGGTCCAACCAGACCGAACGATGCCCAACTCCTTGAAGTGGTAGCCCCTGGGCCCACTTAGTATAAATCCCAAAAACTCACTCGGTACACGCGCTTCCTAGGCGGCCTTCGGGTTAGGAAGTCCGAGCATCAGTTCAATCGGGAAAGCTCCTGCGGAGCCCCGTATTGACTATCCCGACCATGCACTCATCGCTCGGGAGACCACTTCTGGGCAAGTGCCTATCGCTCGGGCTCACTGATGGAAGCTTATTAGTACGGCCGTTGCGAGTCCCTTAATGGCAGGAAGCTCAAGGGGATAGGGGAGACCAAGAGTCCACATGCTATAAGGAGTCCGCATGAAAGACGTAACCCACCCTGAGACTCATCTGCTTAAAGGGATCAGTCACACAACGGGCCACTATTTAAACTGAAAAAGCCCTACTACAAGAGGTAAGCCAGGCAAGAGCCAAAAACCCTGAGCAGGAACCACTTCACCTTTTGGTGGAGAGGGATCTCGCGCTCCCATCTTTCTCCTAGCTCTTCCCTTTACATCAGAGCTCTACTACTTTGCTAACTTAAGCATCGGAGGGTCTTCCCCAGGGATCTATCCCTAGGCACCTCTGACTCATTTCCCTTCTTGCAGTTCACACTTCAAGTGTACATGGTCATCCTCTTCCCCGCTCAGGAGCAGTGCGAGATAGCCCCTCTTCATCTGGCACCGCCTGTGGGAAGTGAACAAAGAGCCATCATGGTGCGAAGAAATTTTGGCAGGAGGACTGTCGGCGACCTGGGGAAAGCCCTGGTGACAGAAGAAGGCACACCTTCTCTCCCCACGAAGAATTCCCCGTCAGGAAACCACGCCAACGAGATACGTCCATCGGTGGGGGGGGGGGGGAACAGCTTCCCGGTGGGAGCACCGACGCCCTCCAAACCCTCAACGCAAAATTGGATGTCCTCGTGGATCTCATGAGGGACCAGGCGACCAGGGAGGAGAAGTCGCAGCTCCCCCGGAAGAGCCCCCCACGTGGAGATGCCTCCCATCAAACCGCTGGAGGCCGTTTTACACTCCGGGAGCGGCGACTCATTCGCAACCTGTGAGGAGGACCATCGCATGCCCCTCCCCCAGAGCAGGAAGCCTCCTCAACCTCGAGGAGGAAGAAGACATGAGAACGCCGATTGTTTCCGAAAGCCGGGGCCCCCGAGGAGCGTCGGGACAGCATGCAAGTGTGCCCCCCCAGCCCCTCGGGCCAGCGACAATCGGAGCTGTCTCTCCGGCTGTGAGACTTTGAGAGGCATTTCATGGAGCAAGAGCGCGCCCTGTAGAAGACCTCTCCTGTGGAGGACGAGGAGCAATCCCCGTTCTCCAACTATATTTTGAAGGCAGAGATATCCCCCAGGATCTCACCCCTGACCTTAAAGTCGTACGACGGCTAGGGAGACCCAGCCGACCACTACGACAGCTTTGACGCCGTAATGGCCTTGCATGGGGCGTCCGACGTAATCAAGTGCCGAGCATTCGTGACCACTCTGGTCCAGGGTGCTCAGGCTTGGTTCAGGGCCCTCGCCCCCGACAGCATCCACAACTTCAAGCAATTTGGGCGAGTGTTCAAGGAATGCTTCGCCGGCAGTGGTCCACCCCAGTCAGTGGTGAGATTATTGGCCCTCAAGTTGGAACAGGGGGAGAAGTTGCAGGCTTATATCAATCGATTCAAATTGGAAGCCCTGCGCATCCCCTGCCTGGATGTGGCCTTTGCCATCACCGCATTGACCGGGGGTACCTGTGACGAGAACCTGCGGCACGAGCTAGTGCTTCATCCTCCCACCTCCCTTGCCGAGCTAGTGACCTTGGCCTTGTGCCATGCAGAGTGCGAGGAAGTCCTCAGCGCCTGCCGAGGCGTGACAGGCTCGGGTCGGGAGGGGGACAAGAAGCGACCGTCCGAGCAAGGGACGAGCCAAGGAAAAAGGCGGAACTAGGATGGAGACCGAAAAGAGCCGTCTCGGAAGTACGAGCGGTATACCCCCCTTACCGCTCCCGTCTACGAAATTTATGAAGACGTCAAAGGTTCGGGCCTTCTCAGCCAACCCGAGCCTATGAAAGCCAAGCATCACAATCGCCGCAAGCATTGCCAGTTCCATAGCGATCACGGGCATCACACCAGCGATTGCCATCAACTTCAAAATGAGATCGAGTGCCTTGTCTGCCAGGGACACCTATCTCGATACATGTCCGGGCAAAGGGAAGACCGAGGTGCCCCCGAAGAGATCGACAACTCCCCCCGCGGAGTCCACATCAACGTCATCGCGGGTGGGGCGGCATCAGGCAAAGATAGCAGCCGAGGAAGAAAGCGTCACACCGAGCGGGCAAGCCGAGCCTCCATTGAGCACTCTACGGCCCTGCAGGCGAGCGAATCGCAGGCCCTGGTATTCTTCGACCAGGACCTGGAAGGGTTAACCACCCCGTACGACAATGCTCTCGTTGTATCGGCTACAATAAACTATTATAACATAGATAGGATCTTAGTTGATAATGGTAGTGCCCCTGATGTATTATCCTATGAATGTTTCTAATCCATCTAAACTCCTCCCGATCCGAACCCCCCTCTGTGGGTTCAACGGCCAGGCAACTTATCCCAAGGGAGCCCTGAGCCTGCCAGTTACTATCGGCACCCCGCCCAAAACCGTTACGGTTATGGTAGACTTCATCGTGATTAAAGGGATGACGACATATAACGCCATCTTCGGCCGAGGCATTCTCAGCCGCATGAAAGCGGTGCCCTCTACCTTTCACCAAAAAATGAAGTTCCCAACCAAACATGGAGTGGGGGAAGTCCAAGGTAACCAGGCATTGGCTAGACGGTGCTATATAATCTCGGTCGAAGCCACTAGGCCGGAAAGGAAAAAAGGAGTAAAGGGAGCCGAAGAGGGACCCGCAACATCTGAGCCTGGTGGCGAGTTGCTAACGGTCTTCCTTAATGGTGACCCGACTCTAGGAGTAAAGATCGGAGCCGATCTACCACTTGAGGAACAGGAAAAATATAAGGATTTCCTTGCCCGGTATATCCGAGTCTTTGCATGGTCTGATGAGCACCTTCCTGGGATCCCGGGAGACGTGGTGATGCACAAGCTCAACCTCGACCCAACGGTGAAGCCAGTCCAGCAACGCAGGAGAAAGCATGCCCCAAAGAAGCAAGCGGTCATCAAAGCGCAAGTCATCAAGGGACAGAAGACTAGCCTTTTTCGTTCGGTCCTGTACCCTACGTGGCTCGCCAACGTCTTCCTAGTACCAAAGGCTTCTGGGAAATGGCGAATGTGCATGGACTTCACCAACCTCAACCAGGCTACCCCGAAGGATTGCTACCCGCTGCCGAGCATCGATCAACTAATCGACTCAACCTCTGGCAACGAGCTACTCAACTTCTTGGACGCCTACTCCGGCTACCATCAGATCAGGATGGACCCGAAGGACATCGAGAAGACCACCTTCATCACTGACTTTGACATACACTGTTACACCTGGATGCCGTTCGGGCTAAAGAACGTCGGAGCGACATACCAGAGACTGATCAACAACATCTTCGAAGGACAGCTCGGTCGGAACGTCGAGACCTACATTGATGACATGCTCGTCAAAACGCCGAAGGCCGAAGTGATAGATCCAGAGGGGGGGTGAATGGATCTTAAATAAAAAGATTTGTTGATTTAAACATTGTTAAGTCAGAACGACTTTCAACTAGATGAACTACCAATCTGGGAAAGCACAGTAAAGCACCAAGCAAGACAAGGCAGATTTCTCAGAATAGAAAACGACTCAGGGATGACCTTGAATTCTTTAAAGGTGATCTGTAAACTAGTGGGGAATGATACAAAAGCACACACACACAAATCAACCACTTCACGGATTTGACGAATCAGGCAATCAATGAATCGAATAGGTGGCGCACACCCAACCTGACAAGGGCCCCTGTGGGAGAAGTAGAAGGTAGAAGTAAACTCTCAAAGCAAACCACAGAACACCAGAGTTTTAGGTGGTTCGGCTAGAGCCACAGTCTACCTTCGTCCACCCGTGACTCAAACCTAGTGAGTATTCCACTAACCCAGACTGGAGTTCAAAGCAGACTCAGTCTGCATCAAACGCTGCCTTACAGCTTGACCAAGAGGAACACTCTCCTCTCTTCCTCCATACCGGAGGGAACCACTTGTGACAGCCCGTCACTAGCAACTGGAGACACAGTCTCCCTTCTCCTGAGTCCACAGGAGGAACCCCGACCTCAAACCTGAGGATCAGAAGAACACCAATGAAAATGGAAAGAACAAACGAAAAACAAAAAGGAGAAATAGAAACAAATGTAGCTCCGTAGGAGCAACTTGGCTTGGATTTGATCCAGAGGCCAATACAACTCAGATCTTCAGGGAAGACTTTCTCTTCTTCTCTCTATTCTCTCTTCTGCACTCTCTACCTCTTTCTTTCTTCATCTTCTCTCAGTATGCTCTCTCGCTCTCCTGGCGACTCCTTCCTTATATATTTTTTTTGTTTCATGAACGGAAACCTTCCTATTCTCTTCTTTTCTCTTAGCTCATGATACTCTGCTTTTTCTCTTCAGATCACTCTTCAAATTCTCTGATCTTCTTGCTCAACTCTCCTCTTCTCTTTTCTCTGAGACTCTCTTCTTCTGCTGCTCTCCCTCTCTTTCTCTTCTATGTTCTTCGCATCTTCTTCAATCTCTTCAGAGAAAGGGTTTATATATGACTTCAGTCTCGGACTCACATGCTCACACATTGGGCGAGTGGAGGGGACACTCCCGCCCAAATGCTTCCAGAAGGGTCTCAACCATGTGTCAGGATCTGGTCCTCATCTGTCCACGTGTCAGGATCACTGGCTCGCTCATTGTCTTGGAGCACGTGCCAACTTCCAGCATTCTAGGAACACGTGCCTTCTTAGTTCAAGCTCACGAGATCACTTTGTCTTTATGCCCTCGGTGCAAGGATTGCACCGACTTCATGAATGCGTAGACTGCAGTGCGCATCGAGTTCGACCCTGCACGCACTAGGTGAGCACCGACTCTTTTCTACACAGAGTGGAGTTCTGCACCGACAAAATGAATGCACGTAATAGACGATGCATCGATGGTACAGTGTTCATGCACAGACTCACCTTGCACTGATGACACATGTGTAATGCATGAATCACACATGCTTTAAAATCATTCAACCATGCTTCAGACACAAGCAACCTAGTGTGCAAAGGAAGTTTACATGAATTGACCAATCAACCAAGTATAATATACCAAGTCCAAGCATTTTAATCAAATGCACTGACTCACCTGATAGATGCAACGACTTGGTCATGTGTGCAACAACAAGAATTGCACCGACCTAGTGAATTCCATGCAAAGACTATGCTGTTGATCAAACACAGAATTGTACTGAGATGAATGTGACTTGAACAAATATCGCATGAACCTAAGACAATGCAGGGCATATCAATCAAACCTTACAGTAGCTTTATTTAATCTAGTCTAAACATGATTCATAAGTTGTCATTATCAAAACCAGATTTCCAACAATCTCCCCCTTTTTGATGAAGACAACATAACGAGTCATGTATGATAATTCATGTAATTAAACAAGCAAAATCAACACTAGCACTTATGTACATAAGGGAAATTTTAGAGAATGTTTGATTAATTTCTCACGAAACAAACAAGGTATCCAAAGCAAAGAGAAATTTAACCGCATAAAAAAAAATCCGCAAATATCCATCCATAACATATCTTCAAAACACAGTATATCCATCCATATAACCTGTATCCATCCAATATCCTTCAAAACATGACATCTCTCTCCCCCTTTGTCATTATCAAAAAGAAGTTAGTGACCATGGGAGGATCTTGAGCCATTTTCATCCCTGGTAGGAGCAGAGCTAGAGCTGCCTCGTTGAAAATGAGCTTGCTGATTTGAAGAAACTGGACCTGAAAATTTATCTAGGACTGAATCTTGAAGTGAATGTAGGATTGAGAGAAGAAATATCTGCTTGCTCTGTCATGATAGTTTCAAGTCTGGTAGCAATGATGGCAACTTCAGACTGAGCTTTGTCCACTGTAGAATGGATCTCTTGTTGGACAGTGAGGAGAGGGTGATCCAGAGTTCTCATCTTTGCAAGTTCAAATTGATATCATAGGTTTTATCAAGAATAGTAGCAAAAGTTTTGAAAGAGGTGGTCTGAGAGCTTTGAATACTGCTAACCATCTCTGCTATTCTGTTAATCAGACCCATGAGATTTCCTAAGAATTCTTGCATCGCAGCATCTGTTCTCTATTTGTCAGCACAAAATTGTAGCCACTGTGTATTCACTTTGTTCTCTAGAAAATGAAGCCTTGTATTCAATCTTATTAAATGAAGATTTGTAAACAGTAGCTGGGAAGATATCATCTCACTCTGATTTTGAACTTGAGTTGTCAAATTGGTTAGCAATTCAGAAATATTCGGTTCATTGTTTGGTTCCTGTGAGCTGACAGATGAATCACTTGAATCAGGATACTCAACATTATAAACCGGGTGTTCTTGATCATCATTTGGTGCTCAAACTTCCTCAATATTTTGAATTTCTTCAATATGTTGTTCAGCTGACTCCTTTGACACTATAGAGCGACAAAGATCAATCAATATCGAAAAACATATTGTTGTAAAACTTAGCAGTGTGTTCAGGGTAGTATCTCCAATACTTTCCCAAGAGCTTTTTCATCTTAGAAATCCAAAAAAAATTCTACCAGTTCTGAATATTCAATTTCCAGAGATGTGTCAGCTACACGGGAATTTGATCAAAATACCTTTATTTCCAGAAGATTCATGTACTATTTCTTTTCCTTTTCTTTTCTTCTCTTTCGTGGCTCCCTCGCTTTGCTCAATCCTTATCTCCTTGTGTATGTCAAGCTCATCAGCTCTCCTTTTTCCTTTGGCTTCTCCTGCACGCCCTTCCTCGGTTCTGCTCTCATATTGATCTTCTTCTTCAGACATTCTGATATCTGGTGTTGGAGGCTGTTGCTCCTCAGACACCTCCTCCTTCTCCTTGCTCTTTGTTGTCAGAGAAGACATCACAAGAGATGGCGATGGAGATGAGGATGACCCCTTTCAGGAACGGTGATTGTAGATGTCGAAGCAGGTGAAGAGAATGTGAAGAGGCGAGTAGCAGAATAGCGGAGAGGAAGAAACTAGAGAAGCGCTCACGGCGGGAAGTCGTGAGTGCGGGAATGAATGACTGGGCTTGAATGGGGGAAACTTGAGCGACACTTTAGGGTTAAACAATATATAAATTATATTATCACTTTTACTCGATGCACTTTTTGTACCCAAACTACCCCTCTCGTGTATAGGATATTTTTCTTCTCCTCTTTTATGGTCTTCGGCGTATTAAACTTATATCTTATTCGGTTGTTGCTCAAAAGATTCATCTTTTAACGCACAACCAATGGAGATAAACATTTTTTAATCATAGTACAATGTCCAGTTAATATAATTCATCAAAATTATTCATTATTTTCATAGGATAAGACCGGTTTCCAAAATAAGTCTTATATTGCATTTAAGACCTGTTTCAGCTTTAGAAGAAGAACTAGAGTCAACCATATCCACTCTTTCTTTTTCTTTTCTTTTCTTTTCTTAAGGAGCATTCCGGTAGGACTAGCCTTTTTACACAATGAGACATGTTTATCAGACACCAGAATCCCTAGTTACTCAGCATAGTCTACCTTTATGCCATCTTTTATGAACAGAGATAGCTTATTTCTTCATGACATAATTTCTAGATTTCTTTGATCTAGATAACCAGTTTCTCAGAAATTTTGCCATTGCTCTGCCATTTCATTTATATTACTTAATGACGTATTCCCTGGTCTACATTCAAATCAGCTTGAAGACATGATTTAAAAACACTCTATAAGACATCCTCTTCTACCAGATTATCCCATTACTCATGACTTTCAGATTGATGAATTTTATTTAGTTGGACACTTCCAGTTATTAGAAATGTTTTCAGCTCCTTTGAAAATACTTTCAAGAATCCTATTGAACAATTAACTATAAGATGTAATCTTTATAGGCCGAAGATCACTCAATTGGGAAGATCAACATTTTTATACACTACTAGAGGTGGTTCTGATAATAATAATGCACAATGGACAAGGATAACAGAGTTCCATATATTACTCCCCCTAAGTGTCAGCCCATGAAAAGTAATTTGGATGAGAAGAGATAGATCATAGGTTGATAATAATGATGGAAGATGAAGGAGTGAACTATCCAACAACATTAGAGTAGGAGTCCAATTTGGTGTAGAGTTGCAGACAGCTTTAGACCAAGGTATCCTCAGCCTTCTCTTGACCCAAAGACTTCTGATCAGTTCTAACTATTCCAACTTAACAACTCAGCCTAATCACCAATAGCTTTCAAGTCCATGATGTGCACCAAACACTCAATTACTTTGGCCCGCTCAGATCAGCTCAGCTCCCCCTCACTAAGTGCTAACATCCTAATCAAGCATCACCTTATTTTTCTTACAGATACACAGAGGTATATGCATGTTTCATTTCTAGATACATATGCAAACATTCAACTGACTCCTTTTAGATTTTCATACCAGTGTTTTGTGTAATGAACTAACATGCAGGGAGTGTGACACTTCATGTAGCATTCCGTAGTTATGCAAAAGGTACAAAAACAGCTACAATCATTTGCATGCATTCATCTAGATCATATAAATTTAGCACACAGTAATGGAACAGAGCCTGGAAGACTAAACTGAAAAGTGCAGACCTGGGGTTTTCTTCTTCAAATGCCTTGGTTCATTTACCCCTTTATTTTTGACCAAGGCATACCTGCAACAATTTGATCATTTTATTCCAGCAGGAACCTAAGCAACCTTGGGTCCTGTATTAACCCTAACAGGTGTTCTGAACAATTTTTTAGCTGCATTGTCATCAAGTTCCATCAAATAGCAATAGCCATAGAATGTCCAAAATTTTCACAATATCTACATGCACCAACAGAATTTTTAATATTATGATGCACATTAACAGGACCATGAACTCTATGTACATTTTCATGGAAGTATCTATTTTTATCATGGAAGCTTTGTCTTGTATTCCTTGCCAGCCAGCAATCAACAATTTTGTGGCCTGGCTTTCCATACTCAAAACAAGAAATAAATTTTCTTTTGAAAATAGATTTATTTCTGCTGAAAGCATCTTGATTCATAGAAAATTTAACAAATTCAGAGTTAAATTTCCTTCCCTGAGCATGCCAACAGTGGGCTGCAATGTGGCCTAATTTGCCACAGCAATAACATTGAATCCCCTTTTTCTGAACAGCATGATTTCTAAGATAAGTTTTCTCAGCATGTCTTTTACTAGCATTTAGATCATCCTTTTCCATCACTTTACACTCATGCATCACATGGCCAATCTTGTGACAGTAATGACAAATCACTTTCTTTTTGTATGCATGTGTGTGTGAGGATGTCTTATGGGGAGCATGCATAGAGGTGGCAGAAACAATTTTGTTCTTTTGTTTTCCAGTTGTTTTCGTAATTTTCTGAGCAGTAAACTAAAAGATAGGTTGGTCCGAAGAATTATGAGTATTAGAACTGGAAACAAAAGATGTTTGAGTTTTGTTTCGAAAACTCTTTTTATTTACAACATTATAGCCTAACCCTTCCTTCTGAAAATAAACCTTGCTTCCAAGAAGCTTATCTAAATTTTTCCTTCCTTCAACAAATCTAGACAAGGATTCATTAAGATCATTATTTTCTTGTTGGAGAGCTAGGATACTAAACTCATAACTGGCCAGTTCCTCTTCACAGGACTTAATTTGTTGACACATAGCATCATTCAGATTTTTGAATGTTTCAACTTCTTGTTTCAGTATGAGCTCTTTTTGACTTTCATCAAGAACACATTTTCCTTTTTCTAAGATAAGAAGTCTTTCCGACATAGCAGTATTCAACTATTTCAATTCCTCATTTTCTTTTCTCCATTTCTCAGTTTCTACTTTCAATTTAGTGTTCTCCTCCTCAAGCTTATCGTCATCAAACAAAACATCAGTTAGGAAACTCTGGTTTTCCTTAACATTTTCTTGCTGGTTTTCTGGTTCATATTTTTCAAGATTTTCCTGAAACTTTAAATTGACAACTCTAACAGCCTCGAATTTTTAGGTGATCAATATGTTTTCACTTTCAAGATTGATTAATCTTTGTTCAGATTCTTGACATTATTTTTTGAGTTTTCCGTTTTTAGATTTGACTTGATCGAGATCTGAATTGATTGCATCTAGATTCGACAACTGTCTTTTGAATATTTCATTTCCAGTTTTCAGAATTTCAATGTTTTCACCTCCAGAGTTAGGATTCTCTAGATTATTTAACTTCTTTTTCAGACTTTTATTCTTCTTCTTTAGTTTTTCATAAGATTCTAACATGTTGGCATAAGCATCTTCCCAATCATTTAAAGTATAACTAGAGACAGGATTGTTTACCTCTTCAGCATGTTCGAACTCATCTTGATCACTGCTATGGTTGCTCTCATTAACCATCAAGCAGATGTCATCACTTCTCTTATAGACTGCCATCAATTTGTCCATGATATCTTTAGCAGACCTGCAATTTGTAACAAATGGAAAGATGTCAGAATCAACAGTCCTTCTTAAAATACTGAGAACTCTCAGATTTTCATTATTTTTCATTCTTTGTTTGTCCGTCCATTTGGACACATCTTTAGGCATTCTGTGTGGACCTTCGGAGACAAGATTCCAGAGATTGGGATTCATTGAATTGATGAATGTGCATAGATTGCCACGCCAGTTAGGGAAATCAGACCCATTAAAAATCGGAGGATGAGCCATTGGCAAATCGGAAGCAGACGACCACTAACAGTAAACGACAAATAGAGAAACAAACCACCGAAAAACACTAGGAATTACGGCAGATCGTTGGATCTGAAAAAGCTAGTAACCCGCTCTGATACCACTTGATAGATCTAGAGGGGGGGTGAATGGATCTTAAATAAAAAGATTTTCCGATTTAAACATTGTTAAGTCAGAACGACTTTCAACTAGATGAACTACCAATCTGAGAAAGCACAGTAAAGCACCAAGCAAGACAAGGCAGATTTCTCAGAATAGAAAATGGCTCAGGGATGACCTTGAATTCTTTAAAGGTGATCTGTAAACTAGTGGGGAATGATACAGAAGCACACACACACAAATCAACCACTTCACGGATTTGACGAATCAGGCAATCAATGAATCGAACAGGCGGCGCAAACCCAACCGGACAAGGGCCCCTGTGAGAGAAGTAGTAGATAGGAGCAAACTCACAAAGCAAACCACAGAACACCAGAGTTTTAGGTGGTTCAGCCAGACCCACAGTCTGCCTACGTCCACCCCTCACTCAAACCTAGTGAGTATTCCACTAACCCAAGCTGGAGTTCAAAGCAGACTCAGTCTGCATCAAACGCTGCCTAACAGCTTGACCAAGAGGAACACTCTCCTCTCTTCCTCCATACCGGAGGGAACCACTAGTGACAGCCCGTCACTAGCAACCGGAGACACAGTCTCCCTTCTCCTGAGTCCACAGGAGGAACCCCGACCTCAAACCTGAGGATCGGAAGAACACCAATGAAAATGGAAAGAACAAACGAAAAACAAAAAGGAGAAACATAAACAAATGTAGCTCCGTAGGAGCAACTTGGCTTGGATCTGATCCAGAGGCCAATACAACTCAGATCTTCAGGGAAGACTTTCTCTTCTTCTCTCTATTCTCTCTTATGCACTCTCTACCTCTTTCTTTCTTCTTCTCTCAGTATGCTCTCTCGCTCTCCTGGCGACTCCTTCCTTTTATATTTTTTTTTGTTTCATGAACGACAACCTCCCTATTCTCTTCTTTTCTCCTAGCTCACGATACTCTGCTTTTTTTCTTCAGATCACTCTTCAAATTCTCTGATCTTCTTGCTCAACTCTCCTCTTCTCTTTTCTCTGAGACTCTCTTCTTCTGCTGCTCTCCCTCTCTTTCTCTTCTCTGTTCTTCGCATCTCCTTCAATCTCTTCAGAGAAAGGGTTTATATATGACTTTAGTCTCAGACTCACGTGCTCACACAATGGGCGAGTGGAGAGGACACTCCCGCCCAAATGCTTCCAAAAGGCTCTCAGCCATGTGTCAGGATCTGGTCCTCATCTGTCCACGTGTTAGGATCACTGGCTCGCTCATTGTCTTGGATCACGTGCCAGCTTCTAGCATTCTAGGAACACACGCATTCTTAGTTCGAGCTTACGAGATCACTTTGTCTTTATGCCCTTGGTGCAAGGATTGCACCGACTTCATGAATGCGTAGACTGCAGTGCACACCGAGTTCGGCCTCGCACACACTAGGTGAGCACCAACTCTTTTCTACACCAGTGAAGTTCTGCACCGACAAAATGAATGCACGTAATAGATGATGCACCGATGCTGCACTGTTCATGCACAGACTCGCCTTGCACTGATGACACAGGCGTAATGCATGAATCACACATGCTTTAAAATCATTCAACCATGCTTCAGACACAAGCAACCTAGTGTGCAAAGGAAGTTTACATGAATTGACCAATCAACCAGGTATAATATACCAAGTCCAAGCATTTTAATCAAATGCACTGACTCACCTGATAGATGCAACGACTTGGTCGTGTGTGCAACAACAAGAATTGCACCGACCTAGTGAATTCCATGCAAAGACTATGCTGTGGATCAAACACGGAATTGTACTGAGATGAATGTGACTTGAACAAATATCGCATGAACCTAAGACAATGCAGGGCATATCAAGCAAACCCTACAGCAGCTTTATTTAATCCAGTCTAAACATGATTCATAAGTTGTCATTATCAAAACCAGATTTCCAACACGAAGACCACCTCACCGACTTAGCCGAGACCTTCGACACCCTCCTGAAGTGCAGCATGAAGCTCAACCCTGCCGATTGTGCCTTCGGAGTTAGATCCGGGAAGTTCCTAGGCTTCCTGGTAACTCATCGTGGGATTGAGGCCAACCCCGACAAGGTCCAGGCCATCCTGGACATGCGGCTGCCCACCTGCATCAAGGACGTCCAACGCCTTACGGGGTGCATTGCTGCACTCAACCGTTTCCTATCCCGGGCGGCCTAATGATGCTTACCCTTCTTCAAATTATTGAGGGGACCCAAAATGGCATCTGCTGCGTTTGCCTGAGATGAGGAATGTCAGAAGACGTTCGCCAAACTCAAGTAATTCTTGGCCTCGCCCCCGGTACTATCCAAGCCGGTCCAAGGCGAAGCTCTATACCTCTATCTCTCGGTGACCCCTTCTACAGTGAGCTCGGTCCTGGTCAGGAATGACATAGGGATCGAGAGACAAGTTTACTATGCCAGCAAGGTGCTGAATGAGGTTGAGAAAAGGTACCCCGCAACTGAGAAACTCGTGCTAGCGTTGGTTACCTCGGCCAAGCGCCTCCGACCCTAGTTTCAAGGGCACTCCATCATCGTATTGACCGATGAACCTCTAAAGAAGATCCTCTTTCACCCTGAAGCATCGGGATGCCTAGTCAAATGGGCCATCAAGCTCAGGGCCTACGATATCTCGTATCACCCCCGATCGGCCATCAAAGGATAGGCTCTCGCAGACTTCATTGCCGAAAGCACGGTCCCGATTGAAGAAGTACCTCCACCAGCGCCCGGGCCCACTTGGGATCTATTCGTCGATGGGTTCTCCAACTCAGTTGGATGCGGCGCCGGTGTCCTCCTCAAGTCCCCCGAAGGAGCGGAGTTGCGATACGCCCTGAAGTTCAACTTCCAGGCATCCAACAACGCCTCCGAGTACGAAGCCCTTATCTCAAGGGCCACGATGGCTAGATGACTGGGGGCCGAGCGGGTCAGAATCAACACTGACTCCCAATTGGTCGCTAGCTAGGACAACGGTGATTACGAAGCTCGAGAAGGACAAATGGTCAAGTACCTCCAGGCAGTCAAGAGGATGGCCCAACTCTTCAAGAGCTTTGAGGTAGTCCGGATAGCTCGGGAGGAAAACTCCCGAGCGGACGCCCTCTCTCGACTGGCCTCCTCGCTCGACCCCGCAGGTACATGATCGGTCTTTTTCGAAGAGCTCAGGCGACCAAGCATCGAGTCCGAGCTTATGACCGTTGACCCGGCACCCCCGAGTGACTAGCGGACCCCCTACATATCCTGGCTCCGGGATTCTCAAGAGCCCACCGACCCTCGGGAGGCTCAGAAGCTCAAGTACCAAGCTCGACGTTTCGTCATGCTGGACGATGCCTTATACCGTAGATCTTTCTCTGGTCCCCTCCTCAAGTGCATCAACATCGACGAAGCCAGTCAAGCGGTTCAGGAAGTACACGAAGGCACCTGTGGAGCGTACCAAGGAGGAAGATCGATCGCTAGAATCTTGCTTCGGCAGGGTTACTGGTGCCCACTCTCCAGCGTGACTGCACGACCTACATATAGAAGTACGACCGATGTCAACGCTTCGACCACCTGATCCATCAGCCCACCGCGGAGCTCATCACCCTTGCCGAGCCGTACCCTTTCGCTCGGAGGGGGATCGACATCTTGGGGCCATTCCCATGGCTCAAGCTCAGAAGAAGTTCGTCATCGTCGCCATCGACTATTTCACCAAGTGGATCGAGGCCGATGCCACCACCAGGATCATCGAGTCAGTCATATGGAGTTTTATTTGGAAGTCGATCATCTGTCACTACGGTGTCCCCCGAGTGATCGTGAGTGATAACGATCGGCAGTTTGATTCTCATTACTTCAGAGACAGATGTGCCGACCTAAACATTCACAACCACTTCACTTCGGTAGCCCACCCTCAGGCTAACGGACTGGTCGAAAATGCCAATAAGACTATCTTAAAAGGCACCAAAACCAGGCTCGGCAAGGCCAAGGGTAGCTGGCTCGAGGAATTACCGAGCGTACTATGGTCACACCGAACTACTTTGAGGACGGCCATCGGTGAAACGCCTTTTCAGCTAATGTATGGCACGGAAGCCGTAAAGCCGTTGGAGGTCGGCAATCCCTCTCTCCGAGTCGTCCACTTCAAACCCGAGGTAAACGAGCAGAAACTGCGAGAGAACCTCGACCTAGCGGGTGAAGTCCGAGAGATTGCAAAGATCCGAGCAATGGAATACCAATGGTGCATCACTCGATACTACAACTCCAGAGTCCGAGACAGACACTTCCAGTCAGGAGACTTCATCCTGAGAAAAGCCGAAACATCTCGACCACTAGAGGTGGCGGGGAAGCTGGCCCCTACCTGGGAAGGCCCCTACCGAGTGGTTGAGATGCTCGGGAAAGGAGCATACCGATTGTCCACCATGGAAGGAACACCCGTCCCTTGGACATGGAATGCGACAAATCTTCACAAATTCTACTTTTGATCATTTGGCAAGCATGCACATGTAAGCAAAAGAGAATAAACGCAATTCTTCTCTTCTTATTAAAATTTGATGTACATCAAGTAGGCCATAGCCAATACAGTATACATGTACAAAAATTACACCCTCTGGCACTATTACGCAAGCAAAATGCTCGGCCAACCCGGTAAGCACCCCTACGTCTAGCCACTGACTCTGCCTTGTGCGGAAACTGGCTCGGACATAGGATTGCCGGCCTCGTTGGTTTGAGAAAGCTTGGAGGAAAGATGCCAAAGGGATTGGAATGACAACAAAAAAGAAAAAAGAGAAGCGGTCGACCCGAGCAAAATGGAGAGGAAGCTTGAGAGAGCTCCCCTTCTTAGCAATGGGGTCGACGATGGAAAGAGGGGCCTGGTGGGCAATGAAAGAATGAAGCTTGAAGAGCTTCATCCCCCCCGTCGGTAGGTCAGGGACAGGAAGGCGACATGCTCTGGCATGAACCCTCTCCCAGAGTGACCCCCGACTGACGAACCCTCTTCCAGACTGAAATAGCAGGAGCTTCCCTCCTGCCGCCATCTATATCATCATCTTCTGAAGCGCTTTCCATGCTCCGCCAAGACCGACAGCACAACGCCTCACGGAAGGGAAAGAAGGAGAAACTGCCAAAGGAGACGCCCCTCGGACCTTTTATAGGCCGAAGGGGGAGCTGATCGCCTTAAATGACTCTCCCCTTACAAGACATGCTAAAAGGGCTTTCCCTGAGATGGTTACCTCATTTCCCAACATCCCGCTAGCGGGACGCGCAAAGCGACAAGTCATTAAGGGCGGTATGGAAAAATGGAAAGGTGCCAGCGCCATGTCAGTTATTTGACAGACCGGCACGCGCGATATCTGCAGAGAAAATCAACACCTTCTCCAACGACTACGGATCCGATAGTCAAATCACACCAAAGTGGTAAGAAACAGTCAATTCAACATTTAATACTGCCGCTGTTATATTTTCCAAAAAATCCTTACCCGGCTACGTAAGGAAAAGAAAAAAAAAGAGAGAGAGAGAGCTATTTCATTAGGCCTCAGGCCCATCTTCAGGCTCGGTAGGCAAGGCTTCCTCAACACCAGACGATCTGCCCCCAGTATTCTTGGCGACGACTGACCCAGGCACTGACCCCACCTGTGTGGGAACTATCTCGGTCATGCGTTCTCTCGAAGATGTTAGACTTGGCAATCGCTCAGACAAGTACTCCCAACCATCCTCTTCACTCGATGTATAATGGGAAGAGTCGGTCGAGCCCCAGTCCGAGTCATAGCGTTGCCCGGAAGGAAAAACGAGCCTAGACACTTGGGCCTCTGCTTCTATGACGGCCTGATCGAAGCCCTGGGAGAAGCCCTTCCGAAGGCCCCGGTGATAGCCCAACTCATAATAAGGGAAGGCAGCCTGGAGAAGAGCCGCGCGATAGGCCTCTAAGCACTTATGTCGCTCGAGTGCCTCCACCCCGACCAACTCCGCCTGCCTCTCGAGCTCGACTATCCTCTATTCTGACTCGGATAGCCTTCTCTCGGCCTCGGTCAGTGCATCCTCAGCCCCCCGGACTCGGCCCTCGAGCACCTCCCGCTCGGCCTTCCACTGCTCGCCGCGCTCGACCTAAATCATACACTCCGCCTCCAGGAGCTCATTCTTCCGGTCAACCATACGACGAGCCTGGGCCAGCTGCTCTGCCTACGACCGAGCCTCCGCTTGGCTCGACTGCACCTGAGCCCGAAGCGGGGCCACCTCCCGACAAAGGTCCCCAAGATCAAGGGTCAGACGCTCAACTTTTCGATCGAGCGCACCACGGGCCCACGAGAGAGCCTCCCGCTCCGACTCCACCCGAGCATACGCGCCTACTACCTCAGCCCCGAGCTGGGCCAGGATCAAGCAGCCTTCCGTAAGTTGTCGAAAAGCGTGGAGAGGGGACCCCTCTGGAGCTTCTCTTGCACAACCCCCGAAGCAATAGAATGGCACCTCTGGTACAGGGAGGCCTGGACGCCAAAGGAACTGGTTGAGGGAAGGGAAACTCTCTTCAGAGCAGTCGGGATTGGGGCACCTTCCCCGGGCAATCCTGCCTCGGGAGCCCCACTGATTGACTCGGGATGAGCAGCCCCGCCGTGCACCTCCCTGGTCTCGATCGGCTGCGATCGAGTCGCTACATCCTGCGACCCTCCAGCCTCGATCAGCTCGGACCGGGCTCCTTCGTCTGGCGCCCCCTCTGCTTCGCTCGGCGCCCCAGCATCGGCCACAATCCCTTCGCCATTTGCCCCCTCTTGCACCGTAGAGGGAGGAGGCAACACGGGAACCTCATCAACTGGGCAGGCGACCTCTGCCTTCCTCGCCCACTTGTTCTCAACAGACTGAGCCTGCATTGAAGACCGCAACAACTTCGCCACAGGATCCTTCCACTTGACCCCCCGGCGTTCAGAAGCATCATCCCGGGCGACCCCCTTGCCCTTTTCCCAGGCGCGGGATGAGCCCTCCGAAGCTGGGAGATCACTTGGAGTCGGCGTATCATCCACATTGATGACCTCCAGCTCGACTGACGGTGCCTCCTCCTCCTCCTCCTCAGCCACTCACCGCAGATCTGCACGAAGAAGAGCAAATTGAGAAGAGGAAAGCATTCTCTTGAAAGATGACAAGTTCCAGGGAACCTTACCCCTCGGTAACATCAGTCGAGAAAGATACTCCTCGTTGTTAGAAGGAGTCACCAACTCAGCAGTCTCCAAGCAGTCCCGCTGAAGGATAGCAGCATCCCTCTCCACCTCCGGAGAGACCTCTGTTTGCTTCGGAGGGATGTTCGGGTGAAAGTTGGGCGCTGTAGAGAAATCCCAGACCACGCCGACCGCCGACGGGCCCACCCAGAAATATTGAGTCTTCCACCCTGGAGAGGGGGATCCTGTAGCCCACTCAAAGAGCAGACCCAACTAGGCCCAACAGGGCCCGACGAGGCAAGCTCGTCCAAGTGACAGTCCACAGGGCCCACTTGGAAAAGCCTAATAAAACAATGCTCGAGGAAACAACTCTCCTAGACGGCCCCAAGGCTAGAAGAGCCCGAGCATCGGTCAGGTCACAGGAAGACCCGCGCACGAGCTATCCCTCCGCACGAAGGAGGGAAGCACTAGCCGGTCTGTCCGACCCATCTCCTCACCGAGCTAGGCCTATTGCATGATGTAGACACGCCATTCTTAACGCCTCCTGAGAAAGTCTCATATTACTATACAACGCCCCGCAACGGCTTACGCATTCTGAATCACTCGAGTGCTTCCTTTTCTCGGGTCTTCTTCTGCCTTTTTCGGCATCCGGAATCGTCTCGTCACGGCATTCGGACGGCATCAACACCAGTCAGACGTATCAAGAGGTTCCGGAACAAGATGTTGACTGCCGGGCGGCCGCCGATTGAGGACCCGGGTGGGTCTTAATGGGGGCGTCCAGGCCTCTGGACGCCCCCATATTTCTAATTTATTTTATTTCTTTTCTCAGGGCCCAAAACTAATTTAAAAATATATATATATATATATATTAATGGAGGCGTCCAGGCCCCTGGACGCCTCCATAAAAACAATAATAAAAAAAATGTTTGTAAAATGCCAGTTGGCATAAAAAAATAAATAAATAAAAATATATATATTAATGGAGGCGTCCAGACTCCTGGACGCCTCCATAAAAACAAATAAAAAAATCAAAATGCCAGCCCTGGTATAAAAGACAAAAGAAAAATAAAAAAATAATATAATTTTGGAGGCGTCCAGGCCCCTGGACGCCTCCATCAACTCCTCACGGGCGCCGGCCACCGAACGACGGTTTGTCGTGTGTGAAAAAATCCAAATTTTAGAGACGTCCAGTCAGCTGGACGCGCCCATTTCTGAATCACGAGGCGCCGCTCACAAAACCACGCGTTGTGCCAAACCGCGTGCGGCCGTCGTCGGTTTTCGGTGGACCTGTTTGAGGCGTCCGGGACCCTGGACGCCTCCACAAAATATTCAAAAAAATAAATAAAAATAGAATAAAATATTATTTCGGCCCTGATGGAGGTGTCCAGGGTCCTGGACGCCTCCACCCTCCGGAGCCCTATAAATAGAGGCCCACCCCCTCAGTTCTGGAGGAGCTAGAAGTGATCCGATAGGCTGCCGGAGCCCAGAGGCTACGGAGTCATTTTCTAACCCGTGGGTCTTTTGTAGGTGGAGGTTCTGCCGGCTTCTCGGGTGCCACGCTCGCGAGAGGAAGGTCTTCTTCATCCACCGCGCTTCCACGTCGTCCCCACGCTGCCGGAGCTCCGCCGGATTTCACCCTCGGCTCATCCAATAAGCCTTTTCTTCCCCTTCTTCTTCATAGTTCTTTACATTCATCATACTGCATCCTCTATCTCCCTTCACAAGGGCGCCTCTTCTCTTATACTTCTTGCATCCATCATCTCATTTTTCTCCCACTCGAGTCCGAGAGGGGTTTAAAAGATAACACCAACCAGGTGTGTGTCTTGCCATCATTTCGTTACTTTTATCGCAAGGATTTGAATACTACACCTTCATCTTTCTAATCCACTTGTTACTTGTTTGTCGTTGTTTTGCAAGGGTAACCGAGGAAAGCCCTCTCCGTCGGCCGGCCGAAGGGAGAGGAAGAAGCAACCCGCCATCTCCCGCTCTCGAGGTAGGCGCGATCACTTTCTTATTTTGGGGTCTTTTGGCCCCTGGCGATCACATCTTGTCATCGAGGCCGCGGCGAGTCACTTCCCCAATGGCCGTTTAAATTTCGTTCTTATATTCTCTTTATATTCTGTTATATTCTGCTTATATTCTCGAGGCCGCGGCGAGTCACTTCCCCAATGGCCGTTTAAATTCCTTTCTTATATGTTATATTCTTATCTATTCTGTATTCTCGAGGCCGCGGCGAGTCACTTCCCCAATGGCCGTTTAAATTCCGTTCTTATATCTTTATATTCTTATCTGTTCTTATCTCGAGGCCGCGGCGAGTCACTTCCCCAATGGCCGTTTAAATTCCCGCTCTTTGTATTCTCTTATATTCTGTCATCTTATTATCTGCTCATATTCTCGAGGCCGCGGCGAGTCACTTCCCCAATGGCCGTTTCAATTCTTGTTATTTAATTTTTGCACCATTCCCGTCCCCCCGAGGCCGCGGCGAGTCACTTCCCGCTATGGCCGTTTAACCCCCATATTTTGCTATATCACACTTGTCCCGCTCGCCCCGCCGGAGCAATCTCCCGTGGTGGCCCCTTCTCCCCTTCTCTTATTTCTGTGTTGCAGCAAACAAAAACAAAACACAAAAAAGAAGGAGCCCGCGCGCGCTCCGCGTCCTCTCCCGCTCTTCCCCGAACCGCGTGACGTCGCTCACAGATTGGCGATCACGGTGGGACCTCTACTGCTTCCTTTCGGCTACCCTTGCAAGTTCGGCACCACCCGTGCCTCTCCACCTTCGCGCCCGCGCGCGCCCCCGTTGTGCTCACGGCAGCACTGTCAGTTTTGATTGGTTGTTTGTTTCTTATATGTCTGTTATTTCTGTTGTTTTCCTACTCCATATATCTGTCAGCATTCCATTGCATACATCCATTCCTCTTTTCTATCCTTTTTTTCATTTTTTTGAGGATCACCCTTTCCCGGTGAAGGAAGGACTCTCCGTTTGGGAATTCCTCTCAACGGACTAGAATCTCCTACACTGGGACCTCCGTAAGTCCCCGACATCGAAGAATCTCCTCTTCGTTCACTGGGCTGGTTGTACCATTGAAGTTCCCCGGAGTTAGTCATTTCATTCGTGGTGAGACGAGAGACCCTAGCTGACACGGCGGTGAAACAAAAATAAACTAGGGTCCCCATTTTGTGTGAACTTCGGATCTCGCTAAAAACACAAAAAAAATCATCAAAATCAAAACACAAAAAAGGGCGTAAAGGCATCCACTTGTTTGATAATCTCTGCTACCTACTTGCTAGTGTATGTTTTTGCGTTCTGGGAAAACTGTGAGCATGTCTCACGAGTCTTCTGAGGAAAACCACCCTAGTCGTGGTTTGACAGCCGACCCGCGAGTCTATGCTATGGACTCGGGTCCTTCTCATGACCCCTCGCATGAGGTGCAGGTTATTGCCGGGGACACGTCCCCACCACAGGATATCTCTTCCTTACTGGGCGTCCTCGCCAACACGGAGCTTACCTCTGAACAGCTCCGGGCCTTCCAGGCCATTCTAAAGGGAAATCTGTTTCCCCCACGCCCCAGGAATCAACTCCGGCCATCGCACCTCTCCAAGAGTCCGTGCAGGCCATTCCATCTCCTTCATTGGCGCAAGCCATCCAGTCTCCCTCGCTTCAAGGTCAAGCGAGCCAACAACCACCCTCATTCCAGTTCCCGTCACAATCTCAAACTCCCGTTGTTCCCCACACACCGCTTCAGCCAGGGCCAACTGTCGGCGGTCCGACAGCTCCCTCTCATTCGGGGTTCCCCCCTCAAGTCTCCGGGAGACAGTTTCTCCCCCAGTGGCAAGTGCCACCTTCACCTCCAGAGGAGCTCGCCCAATCGCTCCTCAATAGGTTCAACCGCATGGACGAGCAGTTTCAAAATCTGAGAAGGATGGTGGACGTGAAAGCCACCCCGGAGGTTGCTTTGCCAATCCTTCCCGTCATTCATCTTCCTCCCTCCGAAATGCCCACGTACCGCAGATACAATGGTACCGGCAACCCCTTCATTCACCTCAAGGATTTCATGTATGAGTCCTCTACTGGCAAAACGATCAGAGGTCCCTGGCATACCTCTTTCGGAGATCATTGGATGGTCCCGCGCTTGAGTGGTTCTATTCTCTGGAGCCTCGCGAGGCCGAGAATTTTGAAATAGTCCGGAGAAGGTTCTTGCAGAAATATAGGGATAGGGTCGGTCCCTCACTCTCCATTACCGACCTAGTGGCCGAAAAGATGAAACCCGATGAGGATTTTATCCGCTATGCTGATAGATGGAGGTCTCTGGCGGAAAGAATAAGGGATACCCTCTCTGAGCCCGAACAAGTGAAGATGATTGTGTCTAATGCAACCCCACAGTTCAGACACGTCCTGGCCATGAATAAACTTACTACAATGGAGGAACTCTATGAAAGGGCCCGATACATCCAAACCCAGCTAAAAGACTCCCCCATCATGAACATGTTTGAGTCGCTGAAGCCCAAAGTGGTCAGAAAGACAGGCGCTGGTGTCCCGGGCGGAGCCACAGAAGGGGTCGTGACAAATGAGCAAGTCAGTGCGGTCAACAATGCCAACTATGCGGTCAACCCAAGGCCTCCACAAATGCCCGACTTCCCCTTCAACCAGGTCCTTTCCCTCTTCGTCCTCCACCCCAAAATAATCCACCCCAGGATAATATGCCTCCATTACGCCAACCCCAGCAACAACAACCACAACCTCAGCAACAACAACCACCGCTTCAGTACAACCAAGTTCCACCCCCGGGGAACTATGGTCCCCAACAGCAACAAAGGAGGCCGCTCGGTCCCAAGAGAGCCTACTATCCACCATTGCCAGAAACCTTAGCAGACATTTTTAATGCCCTCATGGCATCAAACCAACTCGCCCTACCCAGAGAAAGGCCCGCGTGGCCCCCCAATGTTGATACCTCCAAATACTGCGTCTACCACAGGCAGCCAGGACACACAGTAGATTACTGCTTCCATTTCAAAGATTACATCCATGATATGAATGATGAACATCAAATAGATTGGGATGAGATGAGACGGTACGTCGCGGCTCTTAAGGCTAGGAGACCTCCTCAGAGGCCACAGCAGCAGTTACAACAGCAGCAGCAGCAGCAACCACAACAACAACAACAGCCTCAGCAGGCCCCACAACAACAGCCCGACATGGGAATAATCCAGAATCCATTACCGGAGCACCAACAGCCAATCATCAGGTTAACCCCATCTCCTCCTTCCCGGAAGTCGGGAGAGAGCAGGTGTGGCACCAGGAAAGTACCTCCATTCTTTCTACCTCCAACCCTATCGTCATGCAACCCCCTCACCTTGCCCGGGTAGCACCTCTCTCTCATCAACCCGCGTCAGTATCGCCTTCACCATTTCCACTACCATTACGCCCTCTCATCCGCACCCCGACCTCCTATCAACCGACACTCTCCACTACGCCTTCACACCCTCTCATCTTCTCTCACTCCCCCACTTTACCATCCACCTCTACCACATTTACCCCTACGCCTTCTAAACCCCTTATCATCCGTCAACCATACATAACCCCGTCTTTCTCCACCACATCACCACTAATGCCTTCAAAACCACTCATCACCCACCATCCACCTCAAAACCATTACCCGTTCAAGCCTACCCACTTCTACTTCTCCACCTCCACCTTCCAGACCCCTTATCCTTCATAATCCGCGCGATATCCCCTCTACCTCCACCATGCCTCCACCTAACAAACCCCTCATCAGAATCCCTGCTCCCGTCATCACCCCTGCTTCATCAACCATTCCTCCACTACTACCCCTCAAACCCTGTTAAAACCCACTGCTACCCCCACAGAGGTACAAAAGTCGCAGGCAATGGTGCTCCGGAGTGGAAGGATTTTCCACAGGGTTTTCCCCCACAACAGTCAGAATCCTGAGCAATCTCAGCCAGAGAAGGATGATGCAGAACAACCAGAAAGAGCTATCCCTGGAACACAGTATGATCTATTAAAACATTTGGACAAGACGCCTGCTCGGATCTCCATCCTGGAGCTACTTCAAAGATCCACATCCCACCAGGCGGCCTTGATGGAATATCTTCAAAAGGTCATGGTTAATGAAGACCTCCCCGTGGAGAAGATTTCGACCGTCCTGACCCCAACAGACACACAACCGGCCATCATGTTTCACAACTACGAGCTCGCTCCCAAGGAAGCTCGAAATATGCACTGTGCATTTCAATAAAAATTAATGGGGTATCCATAAACCCGTGTCTTGTGGACACGGGTGCATCCATAAATGTGATCTCCATGAGCACTCTTCAGTTGTGTGGGGTCAACGAGGAACAAATAAGACCTTCCTCGATCACGGTCACGGCTTATGACAATAGCAAAAGGCCACCGCAGGGGATGATTATTCTGAAGGCAGAACTAGGCCCCATGTCAATTCCCACGGAATTCCATGTCCTCGACATGGACCCCACATTCAAGGCTATACTGGGTCGCCCTTACATCGAAGCCATGGACGCTGTGCCTTCCACCAACCATCAGTGCATGAAGTTTCCTTACAATGGGAGAATTATTAAAGTGGTCAGTACACCTGTCCTTCACACAGTGGATGCTATCAACACCTCTCTGCCCTCTGTTTGGCCGTCTCATCAGCCCATATTGTCACTACTGGACGTACGTGATTCATCTCACGTTCCACTAGCACCAAAGGAGCCGGTCAGGACAACCGCAACATCATATCTCCCTTTTCACTCCAAAGGGTGGGAGATTATGAGGAACATCGGCTACCAACAGGGTAAAGGTCTGGGCGCACAGTTACAGGGTAGGCTCAAACCGCCAAAGGAAATTAGGCTGAACCGCAGGTTTGGCCTAGGCTTCAAAGGACCGTTCAAGGCGGATTGGAAGCCCCTCACATGGACTCTATCAAACCACTTCAACAGAGGGCCCGTTATTCAGATGGGAGATTACCCACGAGAAGCATATGGGAGATCACATGCTGTATATTTGGATGAAAAATGTCCGAGGATCACCAAAAGAGGCAAGATCAAAGATCCGGAATGCGAGTGGAACAAATGGTTCGACATACGGGACATTTCCGTTGCACTGGAAAGGATGTTCTCGTCTCCGCAGCTTGAAGGACCACCATTGATGTAGCAACCCTAATAAATGAATAATTGAAATGAATTAAAACATATATATTACAGAAGTAATATATATATAAAAGGAATAGGGTTAATTGGACGAAATAAAACAAATTAAAAATAACGCCTCTTATTAAGGCGTTAATTTATAAAGAAACGCCTCTATCCATGGCGTGAATAAAGAAAGGACGCCCACACCTACGGTCGTCAGTTCTCACGCGACCAAATGGGTAAGTAAAAGAAACGCCTCTATCTTGGGCGTGTTTTAAACACGAAACGCCCTTTTCAAGGCGCTTTTTAAGAAACGCCCTTATGCAAGGCGTTAATTAAAGAATACACGCCCTGACCAAAGGCGTTAATTCAGTTCGTGACTCGTTCGAACCCAGAGCTTATCCAGGGAAAGATTAACCTAATCTAGTAAGTGTCTATTAGAGTAAGGACTCTATTAGGGATATGTTACCCTCAATCAAACACTACTTTAATAGGACTTCCAAAGTCCTATAAATAACCTACTGCTCGAACCCTACAACGCTATTTGGCGTTCGGAGTCTGCAAGGTACGTGAGAGAGGAATAGTTCCTCTAAATTCTCTACGTCTGTTGCATGAAGAACTAACTGTTCTTCATCTTCTTCTTCTGTTATAGGTTAAGAAGGCGGCGTACGTGAAGAACAAAGGTATTGTTCTTTTTCCTTTTTCCTTTCGGTCAGAAAGTATGAAGAAATACTAATGTTTCTTCTTTTCTTATAGGAAAACTGCAGTTCTTCTCCTTGATACCACTGTTCGTAAGTTGCGGTTGAAGTTTCCGATCCTTCAAACCCTTCGTCAAGTTCAATCATATTAAGGTAGGTTTTCTCAAGTTATTGTAGCCCAAATGAAATTAATGCAAGATATATATATATAAGCATGTCATGCATACAGTTATTATAGTTTCCATGCGTTTTCTGCAATATTTTGAAAGAGACGCCCCTGTCAAGGGCGCTAATTCACATGAAACGACTCTTCCCAGGTCGTTAATTTCATGTTTAACGCCCCGTACTCAGGCGTTAATTTCTTTAAACCGTTAATCACCCATCTTAAGAATTGATTATCTATGAAATCATGATTATAAAATAATGCATGATCCTCTGTCTTCAACCTGCTAACTTTACTGTCATGATATTACATTCGTTCCTCTGTTATCCTGAAATTGTTACTGTCCTTAAAGTTTCTGAAGGAACTTGAATTAACGACTTGGACAAAGTCGTTTTCCACATATTAACGCCCCCTCATAGGGCGTGAATCTGAAAGGTAACGCCCCTTCCTAGGGCGTGTATTGGTTAAAATCCTGAAATTTATATATTCTGAAAAATAGAATTAAATAGTAACGCCCCTGCCCAGGGCGCGTTTTTGATAATTCCTGAAAATTAATTGTATTCTGTCAAATATGTAAACAATAAGACGCCTTCTGGTGTAGTCGTCAGATCTTGAAGAAACGACCCTGACCAAGGCGTGTTTTAGACAATTCATGAAATTATTGATATTCTGTCAAATATATATATAAGGAGACGCCTGCTACTGTAGTCGTCAACTCTTGAAGAGACGCCCCTTCCCTAGGCGCGTTTTAGATAAATTATTGAATTATTGAAAATTCTGCAAAACGGACCATATGTAAACGCCCTTCTGTTAGGCGTTAATTTCTTGAGAAACGACTTGACCTAAGTCGTTATTTTACTATAAACTGATTTTCATCTGATTTGCTAACCGATGGTTTTATATATTATAATATATATATATATATCGGCACTATTCTCCACTCCGTGAGTATAGTCCCACTTTTTCATGTTGATTTATCGATCACACTCAACTCTCATTGACATACA
Source organism: Amorphophallus konjac (assembly GCA_022559845.1). NCBI lineage: Eukaryota > Viridiplantae > Streptophyta > Magnoliopsida > Alismatales > Araceae > Amorphophallus > Amorphophallus konjac. Next base: position 182,314,235 of record CM040123.1, on the reverse strand, counting down.
AGCTCTCCATTGGACATTCCGTTCCTTTGGACTAGCGAGTTAGTCATAGAGACCTCCGTAAGACTCCTCGTAGCCTTGGATTCCCTCAAGGCCGACTGAGCTGGTTGTACCCTAAAAACCCATTACACCATTGATGCCATGTCACTCTAAAGAAACATGGTATACCGGCCCTTATGATTATACAAAGAGTATATCATAAGAAATTCTTAATGGGATGATGATATCATGCCATATCATGTCGTTCTTGTAAACCCCAATTCTGTGATAAGAATGAGGGTATCTTACCTTTGATATACTGTTCATGTGGACCTCAATTCTATATAAAGAATGTCCATACTGATTTGTCATGGTACCCAAGTTAAGGGAATCATGTTCTACCTAGTTTTATCGATATCGTGATTATACCGTTATTATCGCCATTCTATGTCCTTTGTCATATTTTGGACTCTATTCTATCAAAGTTGTCATACGTGTCTACAAGCTTGATTATTGAAATTCTATATTGGCTATATAAACAAGAGTGGATGTCAAAACACATGATAAATGCCTGCGCATATAGGGCCCGATCTGGTCCTGGGAGGAGCACCCGAAAGTACTTGTGCCCATGGGAGTTAAAATGATAAGGTATCTGGCATTATACCGAGTACTTGACTTGCTTGATTGGACATTCCACACACATCTTGTACTTGAATCGTACTTGACTTTACATGAAATGCGTGGCCCGAAAAAGGGTAATTTACTTGCTTGATACATGATAGCCAAAGTTCTTGACATGACTTGTTAAACGTGCTTGCTTGAATACCTTGAATATACTTGTCATCTTGTTGGAAGTTCATGACTAAGTTCATCTTATTTCTTTGATATTACATTCTCTCTATCTTGTCATTTTATGCGAGCATGCATAGCTTTATTGCATTCATGAAAGATGTAATTACTTAAACCCCTTGCTAGTACTTGAGATATAATTTCCTACTGAGCGTTCGCTCATTCCGTTTGTCCCTTTCTACTTTTCAGGTAAGTCCGACGACGATGGAAGTCAATCGGATGGGAATGGTCAAGAGTGAAAGTGATAGAGCTTCTACAAGTGTCGTCTAGTCTTTTCTATAGTTTCTTGAGTCAAATATGTATTCTTTTCCTTTTTGTTAAACAGAGTATTGGATTTGTAATAGTCTATCCATTATGAAATAAAGGATTGGGTTATCTTGCTATTTTGCGCATCTCTGTCTTTGTGTCGAATACACGACCACTCTGATTGACATGATTGATATAGACACGTCGCGCATCTCCGGGTATCTTCCGCGCTCGGGGCGTGACAGTCTTTGTGGTATCAGAGCCTAAGGTATTCAATTCCTAGGAAACCCAAGTCCAAGGATAGGTTTCAAAACCTTTAACCAAGTGAGAGTGGGTAGAACCAAGGGTTAAATGATCAATGAGTCCTTTATAAGATCATAGTGATATAATACTAACATAGCTATTGTAATTGTAGGATAATGGCTGCCGAACGTGCTCAATGGCGCAACATGCAGCGTACCCTTCAAGGGATGACCCAAGTGCTACAACAGGTAGCACAAGGTGGTGCTCCACGAGCTGGAAGCTTACACCAAGCATTCAAGAATATGAATCCCCCGAAGTTCATGGGATCGACCGATCCAGACGATGCCGAGCATTGGGTTCGGGAGATTGAACGTATATTCCGTGTTATGCAATGCACGGATCAGGACAAAGTCTTATTAGCTACTTTCCAGTTAGAAAAGGATGCTAGATGCTGGTGGGAGTCGATTGAAGCTACAATTGACCCAACTCAAGTTACATGGGGAGAATTCGTTGAATATTTCAACGCCAAATATTTCTCTGATAGGGTCCAGGAAAAGAAGGCCGCCGAATTTGCCGCATTAAAGCAAAGATCTTTATCGGTGGCTGATTATGAAGCACAGTTCTCTAGACTGTCTAGATATGCTAAGCATTTAATTAGCACGGAAAAGATGAAAGCCCGTAGATTTCTTAATGGGCTTAGGCCCCACTACATTACTCAACTGGCGCCTATGGATATTCAAGTTTATACTGAAATAGTGCGCCGAGCTCAGTTGCTTGAAGATGCCACGGAACTATCTGATAGGATCCGTGGGAAAGACAAAAAGGAGCAAGTCACAAGTTCGGGTTCTTTTAAACCCAACTTTAAGAAGAGGCCCAATAATGGAGGTTCTTCCTCTCAAGATCAGAAGTTCAAGAAATCCAAGCCTTTCTCTATCACCACTACACCTTCAAACGTAGTATGCAAGCATTGTGACAAGGCTGGTCACAAAACAGAAGAATGCTGGAGGAAATTAGGAGCATGTCTCCGTTGTGGGAGTCGTGAACATCGGATTCCCGATTGTCCATTAATGAATGACCAAGACGGTGAGGGTAAACGCCCAGTGACAAGGAACGCGCGTCTTCATGCGATCCAAGAGACCGAACCAGAAGAAGAAGGCGGATTGGTGGAAGGTACATTAAAAATTTGTTCCAAATATGCACATGTCTTATTTGATACGGGTGCATCGCATTCCATTATTTCCAAGAAGTTTGCTGACCCATTACCTCTAGAACCAGAATGGATGAAGTTAATATTGTCTACTCCTCTCGGAAACGAGACGGATATCACACATCATTACCAAAACTGTGAGGTATTGGTTCGAGGAAAGAATTTTCCTATTGATCTTATCTGCTTAGATCTAAAAGAGTATGATGTTATACTAGGAGCAGATTGGTTATCCAAATACCAGGCAACGGTTGATTGCCGTGATAGCAAGATTGTTTTCAAGGAATTTCGGAACTGACTTATACTAGTCCTAAGAGTCGAAGCAAATCCCCTCTTATTTCGGCTCTTCGAGCAAGCAAGCTCGTCAAGAAAGGATGTGTATCCTTCCTTGCTTTTGTCACTATTAAAGAAGCTAAGGAAACCAAGATAGAAGACGTTCAAGTAGTACGAGAATTCCCAGACGTATTTCCAGAAGATTTGCCGGGATTACCCCCTCAAAGAGAAGTGGCCTTCACCATTGACTTAGTCCCTGGTGCTGGTCCTGTTTCAAAGGCACCATATAGAATGTCCCCTGCTGAACTCAAGGAGTTGAAGGAGCAGTTGATGGAACTAATCCGAAAAGGGTTTATTAGACCAAGTACTTCCCCGTGGGGAGCACCAGTCTTATTTGTAAAGAAGAAGGATGGATCCATGAGATTGTGTATCGACTATCGACAGTTGAATCATCTTACTATCAAGAACAAGTATCCACTGCCGAGAATCGATGAGTTATTTGATCAGATTTCAGGATCCAAATATTTCTCCAAGATTGATCTCAGGTCGGGATATCATCAATTAAGAATCAAGGATGATGACATTCACAAGACCGCATTCAGAAGCAGGTATGGCCATTACGAATTTGTTGTTATGCCTTTTGGACTAACAAATGCCCCTGCTGCCTTTATGCAGTTAATGAATAGCATATTCAGGCCTTACTTGGATCAATTCATAGTAGTCTTCATTGATGATATATTGATATATTCTAAGACTAAGGAAGAACATGAAGAGCATTTGAGGATTGCATTGCAAGTCTTGAGGACAAATCAATTATATGCTAAACTCAGCAAATGCGAGTTCTGGCTTGAAGAAGTGGCTTTTCTCGGACATGTCATATCCAAGGACGGTTTATCTGTAGATCCGTCAAAGGTTGAAGCTGTAAGAAACTGGGAAAGACCCACTAATGCAAGCGAGATCAGAAGTTTCTTAGGTCTTGCAGGCTATTATCGGCGATTCATCAAAGATTTCTCTAAGATCGCCGTGCCCCTTACAAGGTTAACTCGTAAGGAGATCCGATATGAATGGAGTGAGGAATGTGAAAGAAGTTTCCAAACTCTCAAGGATCATCTCACTACAGCTCCGGTCTTAGCTCTACCGATAGAAGGAGAGAAATTCGAGGTCTACACTGATGCTTCTGGCATTGGCCTCGGATGTGTCCTAATGCAACAAGGAAAGGTCATAGCATACTCTTCACGTCAGCTGAAGAAGCATGAGGAGAATTACCCCGTCCATGACTTAGAACTGGCCGCGGTAGTATTTGCCCTAAAGATATGGAGACACTACTTATATGGAGCACAGTTTACTGTATACTCCGATCACAAAAGTCTCAAATATCTATTTTCACAAAAGGAGCTAAACATGAGACAAAGACGCTGGCTAGAATATCTCAAGGACTTCGACTTCAATATACAATACCATCCCGGAAAGGGTAATTATGTTGCTGACGCCCTTAGTCGAAAGCCGAGAGCAATGATAGCAAATTGTATGATGCAAGAATGGAGGTTACTTGAACAATTCTCCGAGCTCAATATAAGCTTGGACACGGAATCCAAATTTGTCACACTATCTCATGTAAGCATACAGTCAGATTTGTTATCTGAGATACAAACACTTCAGGATGATGATCCTATATTAGTAGAAATCAAAGGCAGATTAGAAGGACAATCTGATTTTCAACTAACTTCTGATGGAAGATTATCGTTCAAAGATAGAACTTGTATACCCGATTGTCCGGAATTAAAGAAGAAGATCTTAGATGAAGCTCACCGATCAAGGTACACTATTCATCCAGGATCAACCAAAATGTACCAAGATGTAAAGAGGAACTTTTGGTGGCCTAATATGAAAAGAGAAATAGCGGACTATGTATCACGCTGTCTCACATGCCAACAGGTCAAGGCGGAACACCAAAAGCCTGCGGGAAAACTACATCCTCTAGATATTCCTAAGTGGAAATGGGAGGATATTGGTATGGACTTCATCATGGGTTTGTCTAAATCTAAAGGAGGACATGATGGAATCTGGGTTATCATTGACCGATTGACTAAATCGGCACATTTCTTGCCAATCAAAAGCCGATGGTCAATTGATGTGCTAGCTGCACTATACATCAAAGAAATAGTCAGGATACATGGAATTCCTGTCTCAATCGTGTCTGATAGAGATCCCCGTTTTACTTCTCATTTTTGGAAGGGATTACAACATTCGTTGGGAACAAGGCTCAACTTTAGTACTGCTTTTCACCCACAAACGGATGGTCAGACCGAGCGAACTAATCAAGTTGTTGAAGATATGCTGAGAGCATGCATTATTGACTTTGGAGGAAGCTGGCATGACCACTTACCTTTAGTTGAATTTGCATATAATAATAGCTACCAAGCTAGTATCCAAATGGCACCTTTCGAAGCCTTATACGGAAGGAGTTGCCGATCTCCCATATGTTGGAACGAAGTTGGAGAGAAACAACTATTAGGTCCAGACATGGTAAGGGATACAACTGAGAAGATACAGGTAATCAGAGAAAGATTACAAGTTGCTCAGACAAGGCAAAAGGCTTATGCTGATACCAGGAGAAGAGATCTTGAATTCCAGGTTGGAGATCATGTATTTCTTAAAATTTCCCCTGGACGTGGCATACGAAGATTTGGTGTTAAGGGCAAGCTTACGCCAAGATTCATCGGACCATTTGAGGTACTCGAAAGAGTTGGCGAGGTTGCTTATCGCATCGCATTACCTCCTCAGTTGTCCGAGGTACATAATGTATTTCACATATCCATGTTGAAAAAGTATGTGCACGACCCTCACATATTATTGAACATGGAGATCTGGTGATCCAGAAAGATCTCACATATGAACAGAGGCCTTTAAAGATATTAGATCGAGAAATACGAGCTCTAAGGAATAAGGTTATTCCCATGCTTAAGGTGCAATGGAATAAGAATCCTGAACGCGAAGCGACATGGGAGACCGAAGAATCTATGAAGAAACGATTTCCCGAGTTATTCTAAGAGGTATATGTTCTACGCTCTCCACATGTATAATTATATATATATTGAATTTGGGGACCAAATTCTTTTTAAGTGGGGGAGGGTGTAGCAACCCTAATAAATGAATAATTGAAATGAATTAAAACATATATATTACAGAAGTAATATATATAAAAGGAATAGGGTTAATTGGACGAAATAAAACAAATTAAAAATAACGCCTCTTATTAAGGCGTTAATTTATAAAGAAACGCCTCTATCCATGGCGTGAATAAAGAAAGGACGCCCACACCTACGGTCGTCAGTTCTCACGCGACCAAATGGGTAAGTAAAAGAAACGCCTCTATCTTGGGCGTGTTTTAAAACACGAAACGCCCTTTTTCAAGGCGCTTTTTAAGAAACGCCCTTATGCAAGGCGTTAATTAAAGAATACACGCCCTGACCAAAGGCGTTAATTCAGTTCGTGACTCGTTCGAACCCAGAGCTTATCCAGGGAAAGATTAACCTAATCTAGTAAGTGTCTATTAGAGTAAGGACTCTATTAGGGATATGTTACCCTCAATCAAACACTACTTTAATAGGACTTCCAAAATCCTATAAATAACCTACTGCTCGAACCCTACAACGCTATTTGGCGTTCGGACTGCTGCAAGGTACGTGAGAGAGGAATAGTTCCTCTAAATTCTCTACGTCTGTTGCATGAAGAACTAACTGTTCTTCATCTTCTTCTTCTGTTATAGGTTAAGAAGGCGGCGTACGTGAAGAACAAAGGTATTGTTCTTTTTCCTTTTTCCTTTCGGTCAGAAAGTATGAAGAAATACTAATGTTTCTTCTTTTCTTATAGGAAAACTGCAGTTCTTCTCCTTGATACCACTGTTCGTAAGTTGCGGTTGAAGTTTCCGATCCTTCAAACCCTTCGTCAAGTTCAATCATATTAAGGTAGGTTTTCTCAAGTTATTGTAGCCCAAATGAAATTAATGCAAGATATATATATATATAAGCATGTCATGCATACAGTTATTATAGTTTCCATGCGTTTTCTGCAATATTTTGAAAGAGACGCCCCTGTCAAGGGCGCTAATTCACATGAAACGACTCTTCCCAGGTCGTTAATTTCATGTTTAACGCCCCGTACTCAGGCGTTAATTTCTTTAAACCGTTAATCACCCATCTTAAGAATTGATTATCTATGAAATCATGATTATAAAATAATGCATGATCCTCTGTCTTCAACCTGCTAACTTTACTGTCATGATATTACATTCGTTCCTCTGTTATCCTGAAATTGTTACTGTCCTTAAAGTTTCTGAAGGAACTTGAATTAACGACTTGGACAAAGTCGTTTTCCACATATTAACGCCCCCTCATAGGGCGTGAATCTGAAAGGTAACGCCCCTTCCTAGGGCGTGTATCGGTTAAAATCCTGAAATTTATATATTCTGAAAAATAGAATTAAATAGTAACGCCCCTGCCCAGGGCGCGTTTTTGATAATTCCTGAAAAATTAATTGTATTCTGTCAAATATGTAAACAATAAGACGCCTTCTGGTGTAGTCGTCAGATCTTGAAGAAACGACCCTGACCAAGGCGTGTTTTAGACAATTCATGAAATTATTGATATTCTGTCAAATATATAAATAAGGAGACGCCTGCTACTGTAGTCGTCAACTCTTGAAGAAACGCCCCTTCCCAAGGCGCGTTTTAGATAAATTATTGAATTATTGAAAATTCTGCAAAACGGACCATATGTAAACGCCCTTCTGTTAGGCGTTAATTACTTGAGAAACGACTTGACCTAAGTCGTTATTTTACTATAAACTGATTTTCATCTGATTTGCTAACCGATGGTTTATATATTATAATATATATATATATCGGCACTATTCTCCACTCCGTGAGTATAGTCCCATGTTTTTACGTTGATTTATCGATCACACTCAACTCTCATTGACATACAAGCTCTCCATTGGACATTCCGTTCCTTTGGACTAGCGAGTTAGTCATAGAGACCTCCGTAAGACTCCTCGTAGCCTTGGATTCCCTCAAGGCCGACTGAGCTGGTTGTACCCTAAAAACCCATTACACCATAGATGCCATGTCACTCTAAAGAAACATGGTATACCGGCCCTTATGATTATACAAAGAGTATATCATAAGAAATTCTTAATGGGATGATGATATCATGCCATATCATGTCGTTCTTGTAAACCCCAATTCTGTGATAAGAATGAGGGTATCTTACCTTTGATATACTGTTCATGTGGACCTCAATTCTATATAAAGAATGTCCATACTGATTTGTCATGGTACCCAAGTTAAGGGAATCATGTTCTACCTAGTTTTATCGATATCGTGATTATACCGTTATTATCGCCATTCTATGTCCTTTGTCATATTTTGGACTCTATTCTATCAAAGTTGTCATACGTGTCTACAAGCTTGATTATTGAAATTCTATGTTGGCTATATAAACAAGAGTGGATGTCAAAACACATGATAAATGCCTGCGCATATAGGGCCCGATCTGGTCCTGGGAGGAGCACCCGAAAGTACTTGTGCCCATGGGAGTTAAAATGATAAGGTATCTGGCATTATACCGAGTACTTGACTTGCTTGATTGGACATTCCACACACATCTTGTACTTGAATCGTACTTGACTTTACATGAAATGCGTGGCCCGAAAAAGGGTAATTTACTTGCTTGATACATGATAGCCAAAGTTCTTGACATGACTTGTTAAACGTGCTTGCTTGAATACCTTGAATATACTTGTCATCTTGTTGGAAGTTCATGACTAAGTTCATCTTATTTCTTGATATTACATTCTCTCTATCTTGTCGTTTTATGCGAGCATGCATAGCTTTATTGCATTCATGAAAATGTAATTACTTAAACCCCTTGCTAGTACTTGAGATATAATTTCCTACTGAGCGTTCGCTCATTCCGTTTGTCCCTTTCTACTTTTCAGGTAAGTCCGACGACGATGGAAGTCAATCGGATGGGAATGGTCAAGAGTGAAAGTGATAGAGCTTCTACAAGTGTCGTCTAGTCTTTTCCATAGTTTCTTGAGTCAAATATGTATTCTTTTCCTTTTTGTTAAACAGAGTATTGGATTTGTAATAGTCTATCCATTATGAAATAAAGGATTGAGTTATCTTGCTATTTTGCGCATCTCTGTCTTTGTGTCGAATACACGACCCCTCTGATTGACATGATTGATATAGACACGTCGCGCATCTCCGGGTATCTTCCGCGCTCGGGGCGTGACAGATTATGAGGAACATCGGCTATCAACAGGGAAAAGGTCTGGGCGCACAGTTACAGGGTATGCTCAAGCCGCCAAAAGAAATTAGGCCGAACCGTAGGTTTGGCCTAGGCTTCAAAGGACCGTTCAAGGCAGATTGGAAGCCCCTCACGTGGACTCTATCAAACCACTTCAATAGAGGGCCCGTTGTTCAGATGGGAGATCACCCACGAGAAGCATATGGGGGATCACATGATGTATATTTGGCTGAAAAATGTCCGAGGATCACCAAAAGAGGCAAGATCAAAGATCCGGAATGTGAGTGGGACAAATGGTTCGACATACGGGACATTTCCGTTGCACTGGAAAGGATGTTCTCGTCTCCACAGCTTGAAGGACCACCATTGATCTCTGAAATACCAGAGAATATTACCACTCTTGCCAAGGTTCCAAACTATCCTCGTCCTCGCCAGAAGGACTCTGTCATCGACGGATCTTCATCCGTCCTCAACATTGCCGTCGACGGCTCATTAGCCGCCATCCTCTCCATCCACTCGTCTCAGCCTTTGCTGATATCTTCTTCTTGGGCCAGACAATTGTCTGATGATCTTCCCAGGTCCCCTTCTTTGCTTACATACCTGCGCGGGCTTTTCAACCCGCGCCAGGTCTTCAACCATGATCTGCTCTATGAGCCTCACAATCCTCTAGCCATAACCCATTTTCTCTCCCCTCCAATCTCTTTTCACTGCTTTGTCATTAAAAATGAAAATGAAAAAAAAACGTCAATTTTCAAACTCCCCAACAACACATCTTCGTTGAGGAAACCTCCTACATCTCCCACGGGTGCGTACCGCCTTGCGGACCACCCGTCCAAGGTCGATGAGCGACCTTTTCTACCCCTCCTCTGAGGGGTCTTCTCCTGTACATTCTACACCATCCTCTTCGTCTTCCTCTTCTTCTGTAAATATTGTCAGTCAATCTAGGAATGATAGGCCGAGGGTAGTACCTAGGAAGAAATCCAAGGGTAGACAGATCCCTCGTCGATTCCTTCTGGATTTGGCCGCCAGGTGTCAGGCCCTTCTTGTCATTCCCCAGTTGTTAGAAAATCCCATCCAGCTACCCGAAATAGAATGCGAGGGCGACTGTGCATCTGATGAAGGGTATGGAGTCTACGAGATCACGGATGAAGAATGCCCCACTGAAGATGAGGGTGAAGAATATGAGGATGCGGCGGGCGCATACGCTAGTGGAATGAGGAGATTCGACGAGCCGTCAACCGCCGTAGAAGAATCCACCAAAGAAGTCAACTTGGGAACTGAGGAAGACCCTAGGATCATCCTCATAAGTGACAACCTACCACCCTCTGAAGAAGAGGCATTAATTGAGGTCCTCAAGAATATAAGGACACGTTTGCATGGAGCTACGAGGATATGCCGGGTCTGGATTCAACCCTGGTCGAACACCGTTTAACCCTAAAACCAGGGTCCATCTCGGTAAAACAAAGGTTAAGGCGTTTCCACCCTCAGATGGCTTTGAAAATGAAGGAAGAGGTCGATAAGCTCCACAAAGCCAGGTTCATTAGAGTCGTCCTTTATCCTCAATGGGTGGCGAACATTGTCCCGGTCATGAAAAAAGATGGGAAAGTCAGGATTTGCATCGACTTCCGGGACCTTAACCGCGCGTGTCCAAAGGATGATTTTCCCTTACCTCACATTGATGTGCTGATTGATAACACGGCAGGCTACGAAACCCTCTCTTTCATGGATGGATTTTCAGGATACAATCAAATTCGTTTGGCAGAAGAGGATCAGGAAAAGACGTCATTCACTACCCCTTGGGGAACATATTGTTACGTGGTCATGCCATTCGGATTAAAGAATGCTGGAGCTACTTACCAAAGAGCGATGATGGCCATATTTCATGACATGATGCACATATATCTGGAAGTGTATGTGGATGACTTATTGGTGAAATCAAGGACCAGGATGGAACATCCAGAAGTTTTGGCTAAGGTCTTGCAAAGGTCAAGAGAGTTCCAATTGAAAATGAACCCGAAAAAGTGTGTGTTTGGTGTGTCGTCGGGTAAATTGCTGGGGTTCATTGTGAGTAAAAGAGGGATCGAGATTGATCCCGACAAAGCTAAGGCCATCAGGGATATGCCGCCTCCCAAGAATTTGAGGGAAGTCCGAGGTTTAATCGGGAGGTTGCAGTTTATTCGTCGGTTTGTGTCTCAACATTCACAAAGGTGTAGACCTCTCTACGAGTTGACCAAGCCAGGAGTAGAATTCCACTGGAATTCTAAATGTCAGAAAGCTTTTGAAGGGTTGAAGGAATATCTGGCTAGTCCACCCGTTCTCATTCCACCCAAACCAGAAAAACCTCTGATCCTTTACGTCTCAGTCTTGGATGACTCCGTGGGAGCCGTCCTCGCACAAGCTGATGAAGAAGGCAAGGAACGGGCAACCTATTACTTGTCCAAACTTCTCAATCCCTGTGAGCAGAAGTACACCGTCATGGAGAAAACCTGTGCTGCCCTCGTTTGGGTAGTGCAGAAATTGAAACACTACTTCTTGGCTCATGAGGTCCACTTGATTGCTCGGATGAATCCTATCAAATTCCTTCTGGAGAAAGCCGTCCTTACGGATAGGCTAGCACGCTGGCAAAGTTTTCTCTCTCAGTTCGACATCACCTACATCCAGCAAAAGGCGATTAAAGGCTATGCCATAGCCGAGCATCTCGCTCACCATCCTCTCCCCAAGTTCGATCCCGTCCAATCAGAGTTTCCAGATGAGGAACTAATGTCCATCAACCAATCAGATGAGCCAATGTGGACGCTATATTTTGATGGAGCTCTGAACTCTCAAGGGAGAGGAATCGGCATCGCCCTCCTGTCGCCTGAAGGCCTCACATTCCCATTAGCATACCAGCTCAAATTTCCAGTTACCAACAATATAGCCGAATATGAAGCTCTTCTAGCTGGCCTAGAACTCGCCCATTCTTTTCGTGTCACTGAGTTGCGAGTCGTAGGTGATAGTCAACTCATCCTTCGCCAGGTGCTCACTAAATATCGCACTCGTGATCCCAAACTCAAGCCATACCAAGAACTCACTGCTGCCTTTGCCAAACTGTTCGCCAAACTGATCTTTGTTCATGTCCCTCGTCATCAGAATATTCTCGCCGATGCCCTCGCCTCGTTGGCATCATCCATAAGGTTCCCTCTAGGAAGATGGTTTAAGTCCATTTCCATCTATAAACTTCACGCCCCTGCAATCGATGATGCTTCCTACGTAAATATCAAAGACAGGATAGCAAGGAAGATCCTGCAGGAAGATATCCTTGAGAAGAGGGAAATCATGTTGGCAGAGGCCGAAGAAGAACTGGCTGATGAAGAGAAACCATGGTTCTATGAAATTGTCAAATACTGCCAAGATCAGTCTTATCCTGAAGGGGCCACCACAGAGGACAAGAAAGCCATAAGAAGGGTGGCTCAGAAATATACTTTGGTTGGAGGTCTACTCTATAGGAGGAGCCTTACTGGTATTCTGTTAAGATGTCTTGGTGACGATGAGGTTTGGAAATGTGTAGAGGAGACGCACTCGGGTGTGTGCGGTGGCCACGTGAATAGTCAGATGCTCGCCAAGAAGATCATTCGGCAAGGCTTTTACTGGCCCACTATGGAAGAAGATTGTGCTGTCTATGTCCGTAGGTGTGTCAAGTGTCAACTTCACGCCGATAAAATCCATTCACCATCTTCCTCACTTCATCCAATATCCTCCCCATGGCCTTTCTCCATGTGGGCATTCGACATCATTGGTCCCCTAGGTGATCCCAATTCCCTCACCAAGCAGAAATCTTTCATCCTTACTGCGACGGAATATTTCACCAAATGGGCCGAAGCCGAAGCTTACGCGGAAATCAAGGCGTCAACAGTCTGCAAGTTCATCATGAAGAACATCCTCGCCAGATTCGGCGTCCCAAGCACGATCGTCACCGACAATGGGCCACAGTTCATTTCTCAGGACCTACAGGACCTCTGCAAAAGGTACGCAATTGCATTGCATCATTCATCGCCTTATTACCCACAAGGTAACGGCCAAGCGGAGGCCACCAATAAAACATTGCTCAAAATCATCAAAAAAACCTGCGAGTCTAGTAAGTTTTCAGACTGGCCAGAAAAGCTTATCGAAGCCCTATGGGCCTATCGCACTTCAATCCGTACCCCCACCGGGCAGACTCCATTTGCCCTCACTTATGGTATGGAAGCGGTAGTCCCGTACGAGACTCTGATCCCTTCTCTCAGGGTACAATTGGACGAGGAATTTCCCCTCGACGATCGTCGTAATTCACTCCTCGCCCAGTTGGAACTCTTGGATGAGAAGCGACTGGCCGCTGCCGAACACGCGCGTGTGTATCAAAATAGACTCGCTCGCTTTTACCAAAAGAAAGTCGTTGAGAGAAAATTCAAAGTCGGTGAGATGGTCGTAAAAAGAATTTTTGTCAAACCTGGAGGGCCGCGTTCTAAGCTCCAACCCAATTGGGAAGGACCATTTGTAATTCAAGCCGTGTACCCTGGCAACGCCTACAAGCTAGTCAACGCCGAAGGGACCGAGTTATCCCACCCTTGGAATGGGCTTTATCTTAAGAAATACTACCCTTAGCACAAACAAAAAAAATGATGAAAAGATAAAAAACATCAAAAACAAAGAAATATTGAAAACCACTAAAAATATGGAAAATTCAAAATGCCGATGCCCGGCAGTCACCATATAGTTAAGTCCCTGCATTTAACCTTCATGTTAGGATAGGGCCCATTAAGGCTTGGTAGGCACCGGGTCTTGGTTTGCCAGAACCGTGGAGACCCCTGTCCGGCCACGTCGGCCTATGCTCGCTCGAAGGAAGCTAACATGTGTTCACTTATGTATTTTATTCAAAAAAGTTGGTAGCATCACCTACGGTAGGGCCACACCTAGAAGATCTCCAGAAGCTGTAATCTTTATTCTTTTCTCTTCGACCAAATGAGACAGTCGGCGCCCTTAAAACGCTGAGCATGAGAAACCGAAACTCAAACCCCAAGGGCAAGAGTAGGATCCATTTCCTCGAGCATCGATCAGTGCACGAGAAGAGGGCAGTGTCCCCGCAGGCATACAAAAGGGAGCCCACAAACGTCAAACGACTATATCTCCCTCACAAAAAGAAATACAAAATCAAAATCAAGAGAAAAGCCTGGTCGTGACCGTGCCTGTTGCGATAAACGGAACCCCTCAAAGCAAAAGTCTGAATCCACAAAGGGGCCGTGGAATGTAAATGCTCGAGATTTGGTCCGAAGTTGTCCGAAAGGAAAGAGTTAATGGGCCCTTATTCGCTCGCCGGGTTAACGGCTTTGCCGGTCCTCTCAGGAGGTTTATCCCCTACGCTCTTCCTTCTCCCTCTAAAGATGAAGGTTCGATGGAGTTTCTGAAGGGTGAAAACTGCCTAGGGTCTGTGACCTTATTTTAATATACACATTTGGTTGCCTACTTTGAAAAGCAAAAGCTATCGCTGCGAAGGAGTCTCGTGTTTCTGGCTGGTCAAGACCCCTGTTTACCACCTTGATGTCTTCTTGTTTAACCTCGGGCTTAGGCCAATGCAAGCGCGTCACCTATGGGTGCGACGGCGTCTGATTCCGGGTCAGCGTCGCGCGGTTGGTCGTTAGGGTTCCAGGGTGTTCCATCATATACCATCTAGAGTTGTGAGGAAATAGACCCGGGTCGGGCAAATCTTTTACCTCAAACACCTTTTGGGTGAATCCCTGTGGTCGGAAGCAACTGGGAGCCTAAGCATGGCATGACGGTATTGTCATCAGGGTAAGTCTTAGCCGGCGGGATCATCATTCGAGGGGTCTAGAGGCCCAAATCAACCTAGATGTGCACTTAGGATACCTGGGAGGTTAGTAAGAAACCCCTGTTCTCACGAAGGTCAGGTGCCATTTGGGTGCTTGCCGGGCGTTAGCAATAAAAAAATCGAAATGATAAAAGCACAAAAAAAATGGAAAAGAGAAATGTACATATTTGCAAACAAAAAAATCTTTTATGATAAAAAAAAATATCAAATATAAAAAAGAAAACAAATCAATTTTGCATGATTACATTTGCGTGCAGCATCTCACTTTTAATACCGCTTGCATTCGTGTGCTTGCCTGTCGCATTTATCATCACCGCATCTTTCCCTTGCCTTCGTTAAATAAAGGCTTGGCCCCTTGACCAGTTATCAAGGACAGTCACAGTGACCATTTGCTTATTGAGCAAGGGGCCAAGTCAGAACAGAAATTCTGATTTGTTTGTTTCAGTGATATGTGCAGGGATTCAGGCAACTGAAGCAAAGGTGAAAAACAAACAAACCGAACCTTGTATTTTATTCCAAAAACCAAAAAAATTACATCAAGTTCCGCCCTCTCTCTCTGCATTACTCGTCCCACTACTCTCCGGGCAAAACGCTCTCAAAGGTGCTACCCAACTACGAAAAGCGGTACTCCTACCGCTCTGTACTCCCCTTCCTATTCCCACATCCCGGCGTTGATCCACGGAAGCAGTAGAGAAGCTACCAACACGAAAGCCACGCTCTCGTGCTCTTCGGTAGCGCTCCTCACCATCTCTCAGCCACTGTTCAGCAAGGCCAAGGCTGATTCGGAGTTCGAATAGTTGGGCCTCCATGGCCCTTCGTTCCTCCCTTTCAGTCAATCTGTTGGCTCTTTCTCTCTCCGCGTCTCTTTCTCTCTCTGCACGTTCTCTCTCACGGTCTTCCCTCTCCAACTGGAGAGTGATCCTCAGTTCCACGGCATCCCTAGAGGAGTCGTCATCAGGATGACGCCGCAGTTCCCTCTCCAGTTCTGCTATCCTAGCCTCCTTCTGCGCAGCTTGGGCAAGCGCTTCTTCCGTCTCCTTTTCCTGCCAAGTGTACCATCTCAGATACACGATAAGGCATAAACAAAGAGAACTCAACGCTGAAACTTTTACCTGTATACGGAGCATCCCTTCTGCCTCCGCAGCACGCTGCGTGGCGTGAGCAAGTTGCTCATGAAGCAAGTTAAGTTCGGAGGTAGGAATCCACAAGCTGGAGGAGGTACCACCTACTCCCGTCGCTGGGGAAGCCGCGCCAATCTGGGCATGCTACGACCGCGTGAATTAGCAGCCAACATCTGGAATCTGGGGTTTTAATTAGGAACGTACTGTACACCTACCAAGGCGCTCGTAGCTCCGCGGGCATCGCCCAACTGTTGTTCCATCTCTGCCAAGCGAGTTCGTAAATTCGCTATCATGGCATCCCGGACATCCTGCAGCCATACGAGTCAGCATTTCCACCGGAAAACCAAAAAAAAAAACCAAAAAAGGAGAAAGAAGAAAAGAGAAAAAGGGGAAACCTACCTCCGCAAGTCCCCGGGGTTGGAGCCGCTCTGCGTACTTTGTCCTATATAGACGCAAGTAGTCCTCGCTATCCCGCGCCTGTGATTCTACAATCGTGCCACCCCGTTGCCAGTCCTCATACTGTTCGGGGAATCGCACGCGCCAGTCAATGCAGGTCGCCGGTCCTCGCGTCTTTCTCCCGACACGAGGTGGCGCAGCCGTATCCACCCATTCTTGAGCCAGTCCTAAAGTCCTCATAACTAATCGTAGCCGAAGCGGCTCGATTTCATTCAGGCAGTGCATCCATAGTTCCCGTCCGAACCGGGCACGACTTGCTAGAACCCACGGCTGGTCGGCATCGACCATGTCTGAGTAGGGTCTCCAGTTTACCATCGCTGCAGGGAACTCCTGTAGCTCTCGCCTTAGCACCATCAGTTGGTAGGTTAGGGGTGCCGCACTCATGATGGGTTCCCACCGCCTGGCTAGCGGCACCATCGCAGGTCGCCAATGCCGAGCTCTCCCCATAGGGAGGTAATAATAGCTCCACAGCTGCTCGGGGCGGGCCATCAGAACTTTACAAAAACACAAAAAAATACAAAACAAGCAAAAACAAAAAAATACCTGGATGAATGGTGTGAAACCACTCACAGTCATCTCACGATCCGTTTCTTGGAATAGGCCTGCAAACAAGTGTGCCAGCATGGCGGCTCCCCAGGCATAATACCCTACTCTTTCAAGGTCTGACAGCAGCTCCAGGAAGCAACATTGGATACCGTCCCCTTTCGAGCTCAGTACCAATCTCCCCAAAAGGAAGAGGAGAAATCTCCTCAAATCTATGTTGCATCTTTCCCAGTCGCCGAAATCTGTGCAGTACACGGCGCGGCATCCTATTTCTATCCTTTCCATGAACTCTTCTGAGGATTCATCGTCCCGCCGACGAGTGTCGGTGAGCCCTAATGCATCCATCAGGGACGCCCTAGCTACCGACCTGTTTTTCCGACCATCCAGGTCCAAACCCAGTAACTTCTGGGCACCTTCTCTGTAGTCCGCGTAAGTGACTCCGGTCACTGCCTCGCCCTCTACCTTCAGGCTTGTGATCCGGACCACATCCTCCAAGCTGGGCACCATGTGCCCCCAGGGCATCAGGAATGCCCGGCTCACTGGGTCCCATCTCTCACACAAGGCTTGGATCAGGACTAGGTCAAGCTGGATCGGCTCGATCCGAAGGAAGGTACCAAATCCCATCACGTCTAGCCTCGCCTTCTGAAAATCTGGGAGGCCCCTGTACGCTGCTACTACCAACTCCCATAAGATTTGTGATTTCATCACAACCTACGCATACAAGGAATGGGGGTGAGGTTTGGTCGGAAGAAAGGAAGAAAGAATGAGAAAAGGGCAAGAAAACTTGGCTTACGAGTTGAGATTGGGCCCCTTCGCTGAAGTGCCCTTCAAGGTCTGAAAGCCTCCTGGAACTACTACCACTGGACCTGCTTCTCTTCGAGGAATGGGAAGATTCGCCCTCCATCCAACTCTCAGAATTTTGAACTCCTCCTCTCCCGTAAGAACTTGTGCTCCTCGAGTTAGTCCTCGATATACCTGGGAAGATAAAAGGGACAAGAATTTATAGAAATGGAAGGAGTGCGGGCCAAGATTGCCTCCATCACCTGTCAATAATAGCCCTCGCAATGAGGCACCGCCCAAGCGGTCCCATGTGTCGCTTCACCGCTCGCACAGGGTGATTGACTGGACGAAGAATATGACGACTAGCCCCCTATGTTGTCTAGGGATACCCTATCATGATTTGGAGGACGTCCGCAAAATTTGACACAGCATTCGGGAAAAGAAACTAGGGCCGTCATTATTGACTTCGACGGCAGATTCCCGTGGAAAATGGTCACAACAAGACGCGATTCTCCGCTCGGGGCGGAGTCTCGACAGACCTATCACATGGGAACAGTGCAAAGGAGAAGAAGTGTAGGGAAGAAGGAACGCACAAAAGAACAAATAAACAGCAGAAAATCAAATCACTCCATTCATAATTCTACATAAGCTGTCACAAACACTACAATCATAGAGAGGTGGCGGGTCCACTAGCTCGCCAATCCTCACCATCACTCATCTCTCTGGGCACTCTCCTCCTCTCCCCCGAGGTGAGGGTCCCTCAGAAGCCTCCGGGATCCCCGTGCAGTAGCACCTGCCTCGCCTCTGGGCGCCTGCTCCGCAGCAGTGACTCGCTGCTCCTCCCCTGGCGTGGCAAAGAAGCCACTGGCGGCAAAGCGACCGGACTGGCGGAGTCGCTCCCCGAACTCTCGCGCTCTCTCGTAGCGCGTCTCCATCCCTCCTAGCCTCTGCACGACGGCCTGAAGGCCCAGCTGGAGCTCCCTCACTTGGGCCTCCAAGGCCCTCCTCTCGGTCAGATCCCGCTGTCGCTCGGACCTTCTCTCGGCTTTCTCTCTCTCTGCCTCTCTCCTCATCATCTGCAGAAGAACCCTTAACTCCAGGATGTCTGGAGAAGGTCTCTCCTCACCGCGATGCCGCAGCTCCGCTACAGTCGCCACCCAGGCATCACGCTCCTCTTCCGCCCGGGTCGCGCGGGCCACCGCACCGGTAAGTTGCTCCCGGAGGGAGGCAATCTCGAGAAAAGGGGCCGAGGAACTGGAAGATCCGCCAGCCACTCCCACCGTCGCTGTCTGCTGGGCACGCTGGAACAAAATAAACAACGGCCGTCAGTGAAACTCCAAAATCTGAAGTTAAAAGTGCGGCACGTAACTTACCAGGAGCGACAACTCATGTTGAGCGACGGCCAGCTGCCGCCTAGTCTCTGACAGTTGGGCGCGCGAGCCGCCGATGCCACGCATGTCCCCAGCTTGGGGAAGCCCCGCGTAGCTCTCTCTCTGCCGCCGCAGGAAGTCGGCACTGTCCTGCACCAGTATACCCCCTTGCTGTCCAGGGAGACGTACGGGCCACTCCTCGAGCCTCGCCTTGCCGCGACTCTCCCTCCTGACGCGGCTCGGCTCGTCCGCACTCGCCCACTCATCGGCCAGACCCAGGGTCCTTGCCATGTCCTGCACCAAGAAAGGGGTCCATATCAGTCAAAAGGAACGCGTCCCCTGTCTAGGACGCGTCCATCATTTGAGTGCAACACTCGCCGAACCCTTTCCCCCTCGCGCGACTCGCTTCAAAACCCAAAATGAATTAAAAGAGGAAGAGATCGAAGCACCTACCGGACCGTGTTCACCTCCTCCCACGCCATCGGGCCCCTCGGGTCCCTCGGGGGCCCGGAGCGGCCCTTCCTCCTCCATGGACGCCGTTCCGTGCTCGGGCGCGTCCCTCCTTGGGCGAGGGGTCCCGCGTCCCTCTCCACCTTCACCGTGGTCAGGCCCACCGAACTCCATCGATCAAAAGAGGAGGAAGACGAGAAAAGGGGCAAGCGAGTTTCGGCAGAAGGCGGGCTCGTTTGCGGGTAAGGCACGGGAGAAGAAAGGCCACCCGACGCTTTAAATTTGAATTCAAGGATTAAGACGCGTCCTCGCGCCTGGACGCGCCCAAAAGGGGGAAAAGGAAACAAAATCCCCCCGTGCAAAGCGTAGTTCCCCGCTGTTCAGGGCAAGGTCTCGCGGAGCGTGCCTCAAAGGACAACTCAGTGCAAAGAAGAAAGTGTGGGAGAGAGAAAGGTACACACAACACAAAAAAGCCATTTCCATTTCATATAATAGCCGAAAGTACATCATACAGTGAGAAGGGTGACGTGTACAAGCAACTCTCTAACTCTCACCACCACCCTCCTGGTCATCTCTCTCCTCCCTCCTCTGCCGGGGATCCCTAGGGGGCCTCTGCGAACCCTGAGAAGCCGTGCTCGCCTCGCCCTGCGGTGGCACTCCAGCCTCGAAGGCGCGACGACGCTCCTCGGCCGAAGAGACCAGATAGCTGCCCATGGAAAAAGAACCAGACTGACGAAGTCGCGCCCCGCGTTCCTTCGCCCTCTGGTACCGCTCCTCGCTCTCCCGAAGCCTCCCCTCCGCCGTGCCGAGACTCAATCGGAGCTCCAGCAGCTGGGCCTCTAGAGCCCTCCTCTCGGTCTGATCCCGCTGTCGCTCCTCCCTCTCTCTCTCCCTATCCCTCTCCCTCTCTCTCTCCACGCTCTCCCTCTCTCTCTCCACGTTCTCCCTATCCCTCTCCCTCTCCTCTCTCTCCCTCATCGCCTCTCTCCTCGACAGCTCGAGGGCGATCCGCAGATCCAGCACGTCACGAGGGAGCTCCTCAGCCTCCCGTCGACGCTCCTCCTCCAGCTCCGCAATCCGGGCGTCACGCTCTGCCACCCAGGCATCGCGCTCCTGCTCAGCACGAACAGCACGGGCCAGGGCCTCCCGAATCTCGGCCACCTGTCAAAGCACGCATGCACCGTAAGAGAACAGTGATAGAAGGAAAGCAGCTAGAAAAGGGTCGGGGCCAAGCAAACACTCACTCGAGCCTCGCGGTCACGCTCGGCCTCCTCAGCCCGAGCCACCGCGTGCGCCAGCTGCTCCTGGAGGGCAGAAACCTCCGGAGGAGGGCCCCGCGAACTGGAACCCGCTCCACCAGCCATCCCGGCTGCCGCTGTCTGGTGGGCCCGCTGAAACACGGGGCAAACGTCAGTCAAAGGCTAAGCATCAAAAATCCAGGTCACAAAAAATGCATTGCATAGACTCACCAGGATCTCCAACTCCTGTCGGATGGCCACCAACTGCCGCCTGGCGTCCGCCAACTGGGCCCGCAGGTCGGCGATCATGGTATCACGAGCATCCTGCATTACACATAAGTTAGTATCCCATGCATATACATATAGAAAAGTGGAGCAGTTTCATTTCACTTACCCCTGCCATACCACCCAAGGAGAGGCGGTCCCCGTACGTAGCTCGATATCGTCTCATGTAATCTGTGCTGTCCTGTACATGGGACACCACTGGGACCCCGCCCTGCTGCCAGTCCTGGTACTGTGCTGGGAAGCGCGTACGCCAGTCCACAATCTTCGCCTTCCCCTTGGTCTTCCGCCCAATGCGGGCCGGCGCATCTACATCAACCCACTCCTGGGCCAGCCCCAACGTCCTCATGACCAGTCTAAGCCGCAGCGGCTCAATCTCGTTCAGACAATGGACCCACACGTCCCGCCTGAAGCGAGGAAGACCCGCTACAACCCAGGGCTGGCCAGCATCGCCCATGCCCAGGTAGGGCCTCCACACCACCTGCATCACCATACATACATTATGTTAGTTACCATTCAGTCACATGCATAAACACAAAAAAAAATCATACGCATCATACCATGGCCTCGGGATACTCGCTCAGCTCCCGACGAAGTGACGCCAGCTGGTAGCCGTGGGGTGCTGCAACCACGACCGGCCTCCACTGCCGCGCCAGAGGCACGGCCCTCCTGTTCCCATGCCTAGCCCTCCCCATCGGGAAATAGTAATAGCTCCACACCTGCATCCATCATACATCATTAGTACAATAATTGCATATTTAACTGTGGAATGCATAAATAAAATGTTTACCTGGAGGAAAGGTGCGAAGCCACTGACTGTCGTCTCCTTCTCCGAAGTCTGGGAGAGATCAGCAATCAAATGGGCAAGCAGAGCCGCTCCCCACGCGTAGTGTCCCACTCTGTCCAGATCCGCCAAGATCCCGAGGAAACGGCAGTGGATGCCATCCCCCTTCGTCCCCAGCAGAAGGCGGCCCAGGAAGAAGAAAAGAAACCTCCGAAGATCTAGGTCCACCAGCTCCCTCTCGCTCGGATCCTGGGTGAAAGCTGCACGAGCATCCCCCTCCAGTCGAGCCAAGAACTCCGCTCCAGTCTCGCTAACCCGCTGGCGCGGGTCGACGAATCCGAGCGCCTCCATGATCTCCACTCGGCCGACTACCCTGCTGTCTCTATCAGTCACGCTCGTCTCTAACCACAGCAGGTCCAGGGCACTCTCTCGATAGTCGGGGTAGGTGACCCCGCTGACTGCCTCTCCGTCAACCCGTAGCCCGGTAATCCGAGCCACGTCCTCTAGTGTCGGCACCATGTGCCCCCAGGGCATCAAAAACGCCCGGCTCGGTGCGTGCCACCGCTCCCTCAATGCCTGGATAAGAGGAAGGTCGAGCCGGAAGGGCTCGATCCTAAGGAAAGCTCCAAAGCCCATGGCGTCCACACGCGCCCTCTGGAAATTCGGCAGCCCACGGTATGCTGCCACCACCAAGGACCAGCTGATCCGGCCCTTCATCACGCCCTGCACACCACAAAAACCAACAAAGAACACATCAGCATCATGAACAGTAATAAACAATAACACTGTATATACTATTTATTCTTTTTATTTTATTTTTTTAAAAATATATATATATATATATTATTTTTTGGAGGCGTCCAGGCCCCTGGACGCCTCCTTCCTATTTTTCTTTATTTCTTTTTTTCAAAAAAAAAATCCAAGAACCAAAAACAAAAAATATATATATAATATATATATTATTATGGAGGCGTCCTAGGCCTTGGACGCCTCCTTATTTTTTAATTTTATTTTATTATTTACGTAAATAAATAAATAAACAAAAATAAAAAAAAGTGGAGGCGTCCAGGCCCCTGGACGCCTCCTTCTCTCCCTACCCGGCCTTCTCTCACAGCCTCTCGCACGCCCGTTTTAGCCTATTGAACCACAAAGTGAGAATTCCGAAGTACTTACCGGGTCGTGATCGTCCTCTCCCGCGTCACCAGCATCCGCAGCGGCCTCCGCGGCCAGAAGCGGCACCTCCATCTCCTCACCCGCAGCAATCTCCTCTGCTGCGGCCTCCTCGGCATCATCCCTCAACCTCCTCGCACGACGAGCCAGTCGTTTCCGCTTCCCTGGACCCTGGCTCGATCCTCCTCGCTCCATTGGGACTAAGAATGGGTCGTTTGGAGTGGCTGGACGGTCAGAATGAACAGTAAGTGAGTTAGGGGGGGAGCCCCCCCTATATATAGATTAAGCTTTAATTGGGGCGTCCAGGCGCCTGGACGCCCCCACTTTTTTATTTTTTTAAAAAAATTCAAAAACCTTAGGGGCGTCCAGGCGCCTGGACGCCCCCAAACCAAAAAATTAAAAAATTAAAAGAATAAAAAATTAGGGGCGTCCAGGTCCCTGGACGCCCCCAAACCAAAAAATCAAAAAAAAATAATAAATAAAATAATAAAAATTAGGGGCGTCCAGGCCTCTGGATGCCCCCATGATAAAAAATAATAAAAAATATAATAAAAAGAAAAAAGGGGGTTAAAGTATGTATATAATCCAAACAAAAGAAAAAAAAGGAAAGAAAAAGAAAAACCACAAAAAAGATAATAATTAAGGGGACGGGGGTCCGAAACATCCAAATGCCAGATTTTATTCCATCAGAAAGCAGAATGAGCTACATCAGGGGTTTAGGCGCCTTAGACCTTAACTTCCCCAGTTCGGTTACATAAGCCCTCCACGGCTCGCATTCTTCCACCACGTGCGCTAACGCCTTTCCTGCAACACTTATCTTCCAGGGAGCTTTAATGGCCTTCGCTTCCTTCGCGTCCGCTTCAGTACCCAACTCCCTCTTCTTCAAAGGAACGATGCCAGTCGGTGGCGGGAACAAATGGCGTGGGATGCCAATCTGGAGGCAGCACCGATGCGCGTTGTAAAGAACGAACTCGGTCGCGCCGATTAGTTGAAGATCAACTTCGGGAGAAGACCTCATGAGGAGATCTAGCGAAAGCAAACATGCCGGTGCGCAAGTAAAAAAGCCTTGTGTCACGGTGCGGAAGTGAGACCGCCAGTCTTCACGTTTCTTCAGCCACGGAACGCGGTTCACTACAGTACCACCGAAGCCTAACACGTCGGCTATGTGATGAAGAGGGCTTTGTTGGAAGAGCTTCGAAGCGGTTGGCATTCCCTCGCGGTGGTCGAATTTGAAATGCAAATCCAGCCAGCAATTCAAGACAAGTGCACAACCAAATGGAGGCTTACCCATGCTCGAGGCAGTAAGACCGCTGTAAAGATAGGCAAGGACGGCGGGTCCCACCCTCTTTCCACGCCAGATCCCGCAGATAGCACCCAGTTGGTCTTCCTCCACCACGTTGTCGGTATAAGGGAACAAGAGAGCACCCGCCAGACAAATGGTGAACCCCTTCATGATTCCCTCCAAATAGTCATCGTCTGGTGACCCTCTCAGGGCGTCCATGACCCACTCCGCAAGCTTTTGGAGATCGATCCCCTTTTGAGTACGGACCTTTCGGGCTGCGTCGGGCGGCATGAAGCTTCCAAGGACACTTTCAGAAGTCCCCCGTGTCAGCATCCGCATAGCCTTCACCTTCCCGTCACTCTTGAATTTCTTCAATCCGAGCAGAAGTTCCACCTCCTCGAGGAGGATGGTCACCTCAAAGGTCGGGAAGATAAAAGTGTGGGTCTGGGGATGCCAGATCTCCACTAGTGCGCCCATAGCCGCCCAGTCCATACGAATCTTCTCGTAATGCTTGGCGTGAATAAGGAGCCCCTGCAGATGCCACTTCGAGAGTATGGCCCTCATGCCAATGGAGATATTGGAAGTCAGCTTTGAAAGCCACGGCAGCTTGGAAAACTTCCTCGGGCCTGGGAAGAGTGGATATGGCTAGAAGAGGAAAGAAGAAGAAAGGAAGTAAGTAAGAAGAAGGTTCACGTGGAGAAATTTGAAATGAATCAGCTTACCATATGCGACAAGATCGTCCTACTCAGATGACCCTCGAGGTCGGAGAGTCGCCTGATCTCGCTGCTAGGCCTGCTCCTCTTCATAACGCGGGAAGACTCTCCTTCCATCCTGAAATCTCTAGATTCTCCTCTCCTTCCTCTCCTGAGCTTCCAAAACCCACCTTGGTGCATTTGAATGAACTAGCCTAAGGGGAGTTCTTATAGGAAGGGAAGATCGCTACAGGACAGAACATGTCACATCAGCGGTCGCTATCAGGATTTTGTCTGGATCTCCTTTGAACTGTGGTGCGATTCTGCTATGATTCTGCTACTTTATGATGTTGCTAACCTTTGCTGGCCTGTGCAGGTTTTACTAACGGACGTCTTTGTCCTATCTCCTGTCCCACCTTTCATTGGTTGGTCCCACCTTGTCATGCATCGTAGTATATGATACTTACGCTACTAGAACATGTCAAGGACCTTGCGGCTCGAACGAATCTGGGATCTGAGTTCCCCTTCAACAAAAATGATGATGATCCCGGAGGAATTTGGGTTGTACGGATAGGCCGTCAACTTGTGATAGAATGGGGACGACGGTTCCATTCAGTGAGTTGGTGCGCGGATAAACGGGCCCCAGCCCAGTATCAGCTCACCGGGTCGGTATCCTGACCCGTTCTTCACAAGTTGACAATATTATCCTTGGCTATTTTCTATTTTTGTTTGTTTTAAATTTTTCTTTGAACCCAGCATGCATTCATATAGGACTTTGATTTATTGCGGAAGATCATTCAAGTGATTCGATTGTGAAAGCCGTTGTGCTCCAATTCCCACAAATATGAGATATTCCACTCCGAATGAAATACTGAGTTTCCTTGAGACAGCCCTACGCTGCTCTTCCAAAGGAGACCCTTGTTTGGACAGACCCTCAGATATTCCTTTACCTTTTTTGACCCACCTTGGCCGCAGCACTTCCACATTGGCTGGTAACCGCTCCCCAAAGGTGAAACCTCCGGTTTATGACCCAGGTACTTCCACACCGAGAAGTTGGTCTCCTTTTGTTTCGTGCCTGAGCGCACATCTCACCCTCCCTTATTTGATCTCCGTCCAAGCAATCGTCAATGTTTGAAAGACCTTCTTCAAGGTCGCCTCATTGAAACTCCAGGAAAGATTCCAAACAGTAACGTCAAAAGCGTGTCTCATCACACCTTGGCATCAACTTATCAGTCCGCTCCCACTTCACTCCACTCCACTTCGATACCATTCCACTACGTGTCGCTCCCTTGCAAAGCAGACGCCAAGGCGGGGCAGCTGTAGACACGCCATTCTTACGCCTCCTGAGAAAGTCTCATATTACTATACAACGCCCCGCAACGGCTTACGCATTCTGAATCACTCGAGTGCTTCCTTTTCTCGGTCTTCTTCTGCCTTTTTCGGCATCCGGAATCGTCTCGTCACGGCATTCGGACGGCATCAACACCAGTCGGATGCATCAAGAGGTTCCGGAATCAAGAAGGGGGTCTACCGGGCGGCCGCCGACGCCTGATTTGAGGACCCGGGTGGGTCTTAATGGGGGCGTCCAGGCCCCTGGACGCCCCCATCTTTTTAATTTATTTTATTATTTATTATTTTTCTCAGGGCCCAAAAATAAATAAAAATATATATATTTTAATGGAGGCATCCAGGACCCTGGACGCCTCCATAAAAACTAATAATAATAAATATTAATAAAATGCCAGTTGGCATAAAAAAATAAAATAAATAAAAAATACATATTAATGAAGGCGTCCAGGCCCCTGGACGCCTCCATAAAAACAAATAAAAAAAATTAAAATGTCAGCCCTTGTATAAAAGACAAAAGAAAAATAAAAAATAATATACTTTTGGAGGCATCCAGGCCCCTGGACGCCTCCATCAACTCACTCACGGGCGCCGGCCACCGAACGACGGTTTGTCGTGTGTGAAAAAATCCAAATTATAGAGACGTCCAGTCAGCTGGACGCGCCCATTTCTGAATCACGAGGCGCCGCTCACAAAACCACGCGTTGTGCCAAACCGCGTGCGGCCGTCGTCGATTTTCGGTGGACCTGCTTGAGGCGTCCGGGACCCTGGACGCCTCCACAAAAGTATTCCAAAAAAATCAATAAAAATAGAATAAAATATTATTTCGGCCCTGATAGAGGTGTCCAGGGTCCTGGACGCCTCCACCCTCCGGAGCCCTATAAATAGAGGCCCACCCCCTCAGTTCTGGAGGAGCTAAGCAGTGATCCGATAGGCTGCCGGAGCCCAGAGGCTACGGAGTCATTTTCTAACCCGTCGGGTCTTTTGTAGGTGGAGGTTCTGCCGGCTTCTCGGGTGCCCACGCTCGCGAGAGGAAGGTCGTCTTCATCCACCGCGCTTCCACGTCGTCCCCACGCTGCCGGAGCTCCGCCGGATTTCACCCTCGGCTCATCCAATAAGCCTTTTCTTCCCCTTCTTCTTCATAGTTCTTTACATTCATCATACTGCATCCTCTATCTCCCTTCACAAGGGCGCCTCTTCTCTTATACTTCTTGCATCCATCATCTCATTTTTCTCCCACTCGAGTCCGAGAGGGGTTTAAAAGATAACACCAACCAGGTGTGTGTCTTGCCATCATTTCGTTACTTTTATCGCAAGGATTTGAATACTACACCTTCATCTTTCTAATCCACTTGTTACTTGTTTGTCGTTGTTTTGCAAGGGTAACCGAGGAAAGCCCTCTCCGTCGGCCGGCCGAAGGGAGAGGAAGAAGCAACCCGCCATCTCCCGCTCTCGAGGTAGGCGCGATCACTTTCTTATTTTGGGGTCTTTTGGCCCCTGGCGATCACATCTTGTCATCGAGGCCGCGGCGAGTCACTTCCCCAATGGCCGTTTAAATTTCTGTTTCCTATATTCTCTTTATATTTTGTTATATTCTGCTTATATCATCGAGGCCGCGGCGAGTCACTTCCCCAATGGCCGTTTAAATTTCTATTCCTATAATCTCTTTATGTTTTGTTATATGCTGCTTATATCATCGAGGCCGCGGCGAGTCACATCCCCAATGGCCGTTTAAATTTCCGTTCTTATATTCTCTTCATATTCTGTTATATTCTGCTCTTATCATCGAGGCCGCGGCGAGTCACTTCCCCAATGGCCGTTTAAATTCCCGCTCTTTATATTCTCTTCATATTCTGTCATCTTATTATCTGCTCATATTCTCGAGGCCGCGGCGAGTCACTTCCCCAATGGCCGTTTCAATTCTTGTTATTTAATTTTTGCACCATTCCCGTCCCCCCGAGGCCGCGGCGAGTCACTTCCCGCTATGGCCGTTTAACCCCCATATTTTGCTATATCACACTTGTCCTGCTCGCCCCGCCGGAGCAATCTCCCGTGGTGGCCCCTTCTCCCCCTTCTCTTATTTCTGTGTTGCAGCAAACAAACAACAAAACAAAAAAAAAGAAGGAGCCCGCGCGCGCTCCGCGTCCTTCTCCGCTCTTCCCCGAACCGCGTGACGTCACTCACACCTGATAGGGCCGGCCCGCCTAAGCTCGGTACGACCGATAAAATGTCTATCATTGTAGCCGTTAGAGTCCACAGCGGGCCGGGTGCCAAGAAGTCCAGGAGCTCCGACTTCCCCGCGAGGATAACGCCCCCACGATGAGGCCATAAAAGCCCACGACGAGGACGTAACCTCCACCGGAGACCCCTCGGCTTGCAGGACTCCAGAGGGTGACGCACTATTTAAACCTGGGATACCCTCCGGCGAAAGGTAAGTCCAAAAGGGCATTGATCCACTCCCAATTCCTGAGCACGGATCACTTCACCCCATTGGTGGAGAGGCATCTCGCGCCTTCACCTTTTCCTCCCTATCGCTGCTCCCACCATTGCTCTACTGACTTGAGCGTCGGAGGGTTTCACCCCAGGAAATCCCCCTGGGCCCTCTGACCTGTTTCCCTGTCTTGCAGTTCACAAACTTGGTGATTACCAGCCCACTCAGGAACCAGCGCGAGATTTCACCTCTTCATATGGCGCCGTCTGTGGGAACGTCGCACGAAGAGCCAACATGGTGAGAAGGAACTCAGGGAGGAGGTCCGCCGGCGAAAGGGGTAAGACCATGGTAGCAGTAGGGGATGGCCCTTCCAGGGCCTCACAGAACCCTTCCTCCAACGCCAGCATCCCCGCCGACGGACCACCACCCCCCCTGCGGCGGTGGGGCTACCCCCCTACGGTGGCGCCGAAGCCTTCCAGGCCCTCAACGCCAAACTGGATGTCCTCATGGAACTCATGAAGACCTAGGCGGCCAGGGATGCAAGGTCCCGTGCCCCGTCAGGGAGCCCCCCCCGCAGGAGTACGTCCCAGCACACAGCTGGGGGCCGCTTCACCCTCTGCGGCCAGCAGCTCATTCGTAACAGGGTCGGAGGACCCTCGCAAGCTCCGCCTCTGGAGCAAGAGGCCTCCTCCGCGCCGAGGAAAGGAAAGCGAGTGACGCAACGGCCAGCTCCGGAAGCCGACGTTCCCGGGGACCGCCAAGATGCTCCCCCCAGCCTCGCGGCACGACCGCAACCGGAGTTATCCCTCCGGCTGCGAGATTTCAAAAGGCGCTTCGCTGAGCAGGAGCGCGCCCTTCGCGCCCTACAGAAGGCCTCTTCCACAGAAGGCGAGGAGAAATCCCCTTTCTCCGAGTATATCTTGAAGGCAGAGGTATCTCCCAGAGCCCCCATACCAACCTTCAAGCTTTACGATGGCCAGGGCGACCCGGCTGACCATTATGATAGCTTCGACGCCTTGATGACTCTACACAGAGCGTCGGACTCCATCAAGTGCCGAGCCTTCGTGACCACTCTGGTCCAGGGCGCTCAAGCGTGGTTCCGGGCCCTCACCCCCGGATCCATCCTAGACTTCAAGCAATTTGGGCGAGTCTTCAAGGAGAGCTTCACCGGAAGTGCCCCCCCAAGGTCGGTAGCGGGGCTCTTGGCCCTCAAACAGGCACAAGGGGAAAGGCTCCGGGCTTACGTCCACTGATTTAAATCGGAAGCCCTCCGAATCCCCCGCCTGGACGTGGCCTCGGCCACAACCGCACTGACCGGGGGTACCCGGGACGAGAACCTCTGCCGTGAACTTGTCCTTCACCCTCCCTCAACCCTTGCTGAGCTAGTGACTCTGGCTCTGCACCACGCCGAGTGCGAAGAAGTACTCAGCGCTTGCCAAGACGCAACCGGCTCGGGTCAGGAGGGGGACATGAAGCGGGGCCCCGAGCCAAATCCTAGCTCGGGAAAGAAGCGAGACCGAGATGGAGAACGCAAGTGCAAGTACGAGCGGTACACCTCGTTAGCCTCACCGGTCTATGAAATCTATGAAGACGTCAAAGATTCGGGACTCCTCCGTCGGCCCGAGCCAATGAGGTCGAAAAACCGCAAGCGAGACAGACATTGTCTATTCCACGGCGATCATGGGCATCACACCGGTGATTGCCACCAGCTCCAAGATGAAATCGAGCGCCTCATCCGCCTGGGGCACCTGGCTCGGTTCACTATCGAGCGCAAGGAAGATCAAGGCGCCGCAGAAGAGATCGACAACACCCCCCGAGGGGTTCACATCAACGTCATCTCTGGAGGAATAGCATCAGGAGGCGACAGCAGCTGTGGAAGGAAGCGTCAAGCCGAGCGGGCGAGCCGAGCCCCAGAGCCACCCAAGGCCTCGCCCCAGGTCATAGTCTTCTCCGATCAAGACCTGGAGGGGCTGAGCACCCCGCATGATGACGCCCTCGTAATCTCGGCCACTATAAACCATTGTAACGTAGATAGGATTCTTGTGGACAATGGAAGTGCCCCTGATGTATTGTCTTATGCCTGTTTCCTCAAAATGGGAGAGGATCCATCCAAACTCCGCCCGGTCCGAATGCCCCTCTGTGGGTTCAACGGCCTGGCCACTCTCCCCGAAGGAGCCCTAAGCCTGCCGGTTACCCTCGGCACCCCACCTAAAACCGTTGCGATCATGGTAGACTTCATGGTGATCAAAGGGATGATAGCGTACAATGCCACCTTCGACCGGGGAATCCTCAGCCGGATCAAGGAAGTACCATCTACCTATCACCAAAAAATGAAGTTCCCCATCAAAAATGGGGTAGGGGAAATCCGAGGTAACCAGGCCACGACCCGAAGGTGCTATAATATCTCGGTGGAGGCCACGAGGCCGGGCGGGAACGATAAGGGCCCCCGGGAAGTTGAGAAAAAATCCGCAGCTAATGAGCCAGGTGGCGAGTTGCTAACAATTTTCCTAAACGATGACCCGACCCTAGGAGTAATTATCGGAGCCGACCTACCACCCGAGGAACAGCATCAATATAGGAAATTTCTTTCTAAGTACATCCGAGTCTTCGCTTGGTCCGACGATCAGCTCCCTGGGATACCAGAGGAGACCGTGATGCACAGACTCAACCTCAACCCCACCGTGAAGCCCGTGCAGCAGCGCCGAAGGAAGCACGCACCCGAGAAACAGACGATTATCAAGGCGCAGGTCACCAAGGGGCAAGAGACTGGTCTTTTTAAACCGGTCCTGTACCCGACGTGGCTAGCCAATGTCGTCCTGGTACCAAAGGCTTCCGGCAAGTGGCGGATGTGCGTGGACTTCACCGACTTGAATAAGGTGACCCCTAAGGACTGCTATCCCTTGCCCAGCATCGACCAACTGGTCGACTCGACATCGGGCAACGAGATGCTCAGCTTCCTGGACGCCTATTCGGGTTACCATCAGATCAGAATGAATTCTGAAGACGTCGAGAAGACCGCCTTCATCACCGACTACGGCGTGTACTGCTATACCCGGATGCCTTTCGGGTTGAAGAATGCCGGAGCCACATATCAAAGACTGGTCAATCACATGTTCGAGGAGCAGCTTGGTCGGAACGTCGAGGCCTACATTGACGACATGCTCGTCAAGACCCCCAAGGCCCAGGACCACTTCCCCGACCTCGCTGAAACCTTCGGCGTCCTCCTGAAGTACAACATGAAGCTCAATCCTGCCAAGTGCTCCTTCGGAGTAAGATCCGAGAAGTTCCTGGGTTTCCTGGTCACTCAGCGTGGGATAGAAGCCAACCCCGACAAGGTCCAGGCCATCCTGGACATGCGCCCGCCCACCTACATTAAGGACATCCAGCGTCTGACGGGGCATGTCACCGCTCTCAGCCGTTTCTTATCCCGTGCGGCCGAACGATGCCTACCCATTTTTAAACTGTTGAGGGGGCCCAAGTTGGCATCTGCTACGTTCGCATGGGATGAGGAATGCCAGAAAGCGTTCGACGAGCTCAAGGAGTTCCTGGCTTCACCCCCGGTGCTCTCCAAGCCCGTGCCGGGCAAAGTCTTGCTGCTCTATCTCTCGGCGACGTCATCAACGGTCAGCTCGGTCCTAGTCAGAAATGACTCGGGAATCGAAAGACCAGTCTACTACACCAGCAAGGTGCTCAACGAGGCCGAGAGGAGGTATCCCGCAACCGAGAAGCTCGTGCTAGCGTTGGTTACCTCCGTGAAACGCCTCCGACCCTACTTCTAGGGGCACCCCATCACCTTGCTAACCGGCGAGCCGTTAAAGAAGATTTTGGCCCACCCCGAGGCCTCGGGGCGACTCGTCAAATGGGCCATTATGCTTGGGGCCTACGACATCTCGTATCGCCCGCGCTCAGCTATAAAAGGTCAAGCGCTCGCCGACTTCATCGCCGAAAGCACCATCCTGACCGAAGGAAGACTACCGACCATGCCCGGGCCAACCTGGGAACTGTACGTCAACGGATCTTCCAACTCGGTCGGTAGTGGTGCTGGGATCCTCCTAAGATCCCCCGAAGGAGTGGAGCTGCAGTACGCCTTGAAATTCAACTTTCAGGCGTCCAACAACGCTTCCGAGTACGAGGCCCTTATATCGGGAGCACGCATGGCCTGGCGGTTGGGGGCTGAGCGAGTCAGGATCCACACCGACTCTCAGCTGGTCGCAAGCCAGGTCAACGGCGAGTACGAAGCTCGAGAGGCACCCATGATCAAATACCTCCAGCTGGTCAAGAGCTTGGCCCAACAATTCGAGGGGATCGAGGTAGTCCGCATAGCCCGGGAAGAAAACTCTTGAGCGGACGCCCTCTCTCAGTTGGCCTCCTCCCTAGACCCAGAAGGTACCCGATCGGTCCTCCTCGAAGAGCTAGAACGCCCGAGCATTGACTCGGAGCTCCTCACTGTTGACTCGGCAGTCCCGAGCGACTGGCGCGCCCCCTACCTGTCTTGGCTCCGAGACTCCCAAGAGCCCTCTGACCCTCGAGAAGCACGCCGAATGAAGTACCAAGCCCGGCGCTTCGTCGTCCTGGACGACACACTCTACCGAAGGTCTTTCGCCGGCCCTCTCCTGAAGTGCCTCAGCCCCGACGAAGCCAGCCGAGCCATCCAAGAGGTTCATGAAGGCCTGTGAGGAGCGCACTCAGGGGCAAGGTCACTGGCCAGGATCCTATTACGACAGGGGCACTGGTGGCCCACCCTGCAGCGCGACTGCTCGTCCTATGCTCAATAGTGCGACCGATGTCAGCGGTTCGACCACTTTGTTCATCAGCCGGCTACAGAACTCATCACCCTCGCCGAGCCTTATCCCTTCGCTCGGTGGGGGATCGACATTCTCGGGCCATTCCCCATGGCTCAGTCCCAAAAAAAGTTCATTGTCGTCACCATCGACTACTTCACTAAATGGATCGAGGCCGAAGCCACTGCAAGGATCACCGAGACCGTCGTCTGGAGTTTCGTCTGGAAATCGATCATTTGTCGCTTCGGCATCCCCCGAGTGATAGTGAGCGATAACGGTCGGTAATTCAATTCTTGATATTTTCGAGACAGATGCGCCGACCTAAACATCCGCAACCACTTCACTTCGGTCGCCCACCCTCAGGCCAACGGGCTGGTCGAAAATGCCAATAAGACAATCTTGAAAGGCATAAAGACCAGACTCGGCAAAGCCAAGGGTAGTTGGCTCGAGGAATTGCCTAGCGTACTGTGGTCGCACCGAACGACTCCCAGGACGGCAACCGGTGAAAGTCCTTTTCAGTTGGTGTACGGCACTGAGGCCGTCATTCCATTAGAGATCACCAACCCGTCTCTCCGAGTCATCCGCTACTCGCTCGAGGAAAACAACCAAAAGTTACTCGAGAACCTCGACCTAGCCGATGAACTCCGGGATATTGCCAGCATCCGAGCGACGGAATACCAGCGACGCCTCACTCGATACTACAACGCCAGAGTCCGAAGCAGACACTTCCAACCGGGAGACTTCGTCCTCAGAAAAGCCGAAGCCTCTCTGTAACACCCTCAAATATAGCAAAGTTGTACTCTATATCATCGAGGCGCCTTTTGAAGTATCGGCTCAGTTCTTGTAAAGAACTCCGAAGTTAAGCGTGCTTAATGGGGAGTAGTACTGGGATGGGTGACCTACCCGGGAAGTCCCCCATTCTAGAGCCGATCACTGTTATAAAGGGATAAAACCGTGAGGCCAGTAGGCCAAAGTGGACAATACCTCGACGGTATAGAGTACGGGGCGTGACATAATGGTATCAGAGCCATACCCCAGCCGGAAGTGTGGGAACTAAGTGCCATGCAGGGCAAAGTGCTACGCTATGGGAGCCACCTCTTGAGTCCGTAATGGAGCAAAGTGCTACATAGTGGGAGCCACCTCTTGAGCCTGTAGGGGCCACCTCTAGAGTCCTACCTGCCTGGGGGCTTGATTGCGTGATTGCGTGCTATATGTGCCCAGCGACGAGGACGTCGCCTATATAAGAGGGGGAGATTGTAACACCCTCAAATATAGCAAAGTTGTACTCTATATCATCGAGGCGCCTTTTGAAGTATCGGCTCAGTTCTTGTAAAGAACTCCGAAGTTAAGCGTGCTTAATGGGGAGTAGTACTGGGATGGGTGACCTACCCGGGAAGTCCCCCATTCTGGAGCCGATCACTGTTATAAAGGGATAAACCGTGAGGCCAGTAGGCCAAAGTGGACAATACCTCGACGGTATAGAGTACGGGGCGTGACACTCTCGACCACTAAAGGCGGCGGGCAAGCCGTCCCCTAACTGGGAAGGCCCCTACCGAGTGGTCGAGACGCTCGGGAAAGGTGCGTACAGGTTAGCAACAATGGAAGGGGAACCCATTCCTCGGACATGGAACACAGCCACACTACGCAAATTCTTTTTTTGAAATTGTACAACAAGATGGATAAAATAAATTCCTTTTCTTTTTCATTCAAAACTATTGATACATCAGAAACGTAAAGGCCAGTACATTGCATGACAAAAAGCAAGAAAATCCATCTAACACCGCTGCAAGGGGTCATCGCTCGGTTGACTCGATCTCGATCTCCTCGCGTCCAGCCACTGACTCTGCCTCACGTAGAAACTGGCTCGGACAAGAGGGGGCTGATCCAGTTGGCTCAGATGTGATGGGAATCGACGCCGAGCATTAACTTTTATTTTTACATTTGAGTCCTTTTCTTTACTTTTATATCCTTGGGAAAGTATATGTATAATTGTAAGGCTTTGTAAGCCAATGTGTCATTCCCTAGGATTGTGTGGGTTTTTGTGCAAATGTGTAGTAGGTCAGTTAGGGGGCCCCCTCCCCTTCCCCATTGGTCCACCTCATCCATGTGGGGCTGGTCAACCATCCTAGGTGGCCATCTAGAAGGTTTGAATGCTAATTGACCACATGGGAGACAAAGGGGTTAAAATTTTAAAGGTTGGCCACCTACCTTACCTACCTAGTCAAAGGAGTGCTCCATTCATATGTAATTTATTTTTTTTGAGTTTTGACCACATGGGGGAAGAAAATGACTTATTTCCCACGAAATTCCCAGCCCCCCACCCCTTGCCATTTTCTATATAAGCCTATGTATAGTGTCATTAGAGATTAATGAAGAAATTATGTGAAAATTGCTTGAAGCAAGAAGGGTGTGCCCTCTCTCCCTCTCTCCCCTGGTGTTCTTCCTTCTCCAACCTCAAGTTCTAGAGTGATTCTACCTTCTATCATCTCCTTTAAACCTCCGGTGATCGTCTGTGTCGCCACCGTCACCGTTCGTGCCGCCATCGAGCCGCCTCTGCAGTTCTGTCTTCATCCAACCATAGCAGCTTCCACGAATTGTCTGTCTCAGCCACGAGCTTGGATTGAGCTGAATTTTTTATGGTGTGTTCATCCCGTGCATCCCAAGATCCACCTAAATTTTCACGCCAAAATTCCATCTTTTAGTATTTTTACATTTTCATCCAACCTGTCATCCCAGATCTGCCAGGTTTCTATCTACAGTGATAGAACCTCTGAGTTCTCCCCCTCCGACCATCTTTTTGATTTGTCCAAACCCTCCCAATTTTACTGGGAGTTCTGTACATCACCCCCTACCTCCACAAATTTTCTTAATTTTTTATCAGCTATCTATCTATTTTTAGAAATTCGTGTTCTTCCTCTGATACAGTGTTTTTAGTCAGATCCCAGATCCGATCACCCTCCACTTCCAAAATCATAACAAATCACCACCACCTCCCAATCCAGATCCAAAACTAGTCCTGGTTTCTTGACTTGATTTCCTACAACTTTTATGAACAAGTCAAAGTCTGAATATGAGGTCTTCATATCGGTGAAAGGCAATCAACAGGAAAGTTCTCTGTAGATCTGAGTCTTTGGTTACTGTACAACAGCAGCATATAAAATTCGCCAACACAAAGTACAAATCTGGTGAATTTTTCTGAAGGCCATTAGATTGTAGTACTCGAAGCAGCTTTCCAACGGCTCTGATCTCGTCGCATTCCGACACCAGTACTGATCGCAGCGTCCGTTCTCGCTGGAGCGCGCGCTGAAATACAGAACCGGCAGATTTCCGATCAGTTTTTCTGACCGGTGCCGAACGGAGCCGCCCGGCCTCCGGCTGGCGAACCAGCGTGCCGCCAGCCCGGGGAGCGCTTCTCCAAGTGTCTCCACTACAACGGTACCACCGGGTCCCACACGGCCCTTCCGGACAGCACGTGGGCCCCACGGTCGTGAACACGCGTGTAGCCGAATCAACACACGAAGCTGCCCGTCAACCCGAATTCGGTCCTCCCGGGCCCATTTGTATAGCCCTTTACCTCCCTGCGTGGAGTGGGCAGTAATTCATTTGCTGTAATATGGTGTAATATTTATCCCGGGAGTACGAGTTTCGGCCGGGTCCGTCGTCCCCACGCCGAGCGCGTGGAGGTATCGTGTTCGCTCCTTGCCTGGCATTTTGCTTACTTCATATATATTTGTTTATGCCGCTGCTAGAGAGCATGTGTAGGGATATCTAGCTCGCTTTATTTATTCATTACCGCTGCTGCGAGAGAGTGCGAGACCGTCCCGTGACCCGATCCAGGCACGAAAGTGCAAGCCGACCACCCTAGCTCTTGCCGGTTTCTCAACCGCGCATGTCCGACGCTTCCCTCGTTAAGGGACGATCGCGAGCTTGTCGTGTCCGTGTCTCGTCCCGCATCAATTTGGTATCAGAGCGAGTTTGAGTCTAGGGTGTCAAAAAAAAAAGAGAGTGTCATTTACGTCTAGTCATTAGTCATAGTCTACGTCGTGTTTAGCGTCATCATTGCTTTAAAATAAAAAAAAAGTGCCTTTTGGGTCGCATTTGCATACCATTAGTCGGTATATAAAAAGGTGTTGTCCGAACGTTATGCTACGCCTATCGGGAAGGCCGCACACTTGCGCGAGTGATCTTCGGATCGATTAACTCCGCCCCGTACCGAGTCTTGGTGTCTTGTCCTTAGTGTGCATGCATTCCAACTTTGCATTACTTAGGGTCGTGTCTAGTGTTTTGTCCAAATGGCCTTGCATATCCATTCCTAGGGATCCATTCCCGTCTTTTGGCGACTATGGCCAACCCATGTCGACCCGTCCAAGGTGATAGGTCCGTGTCCGAGTACCTTCGGGCATATCATAAGTATTGGTTGGAACATGGCTTGGGAGAGGAGAGCAACACGGCCGCATTTCAGTTTCGGAGAGGTTTGCGCTTTCACTTCCAGTTAGAATGTCTTATCCGCAATGCATTCTCTCTAGCAGAATCCTATACGGTCGCTCTAGTGGTCGAACCATTTGAGTCACACTTTTCTCGATATGGTGGCTTTAGACAAGCATCTACCTCCCAGCCGCCTACACCATGGCCTTCACCACTCGAGAGAGTTCCAATGTCATCCATCTCTATTTCTGAATTTGATTCAGAATCCTCTCATTTGGAACCACCAAGGCCCGAGCCACCCGTATTTCTAACGAGTACGCTTTTCATAGCCGAGCCGCTTCTTAGTTGGCTCAAGGATGGCTTGGTCCCACCTCCCTTCCCATCAATGGACCCCACACTACCACTAGTGTCAAGCAACTCATTTCATACCACCTTCCGGTCTCATCACTATGTGGACACATTGGATGACCTTCTTAAAGGGTTAGACCGGCAGTTGACCTTTACACATTTATTGGCCCGAGGCTTCGATCAACCCGCTAGTCTTAGCTTCACCCATCCGGCCTATGGGTCCATTACCTCCGAGTGCACCGTGGATTATGTCACCACGGAGATCCTCTTACTCCTTCCCTTACCGGCCGAGCCCGAATCCATACCCTTTTGTCCGAGGGAGGAATCATACTTCTTGCTTACGGTCCCCGTCCCACCCATCACAATGCAAGAAGGTGACTATCCACACCTTCAAAACTTCTACACGTGGGACCGTGACTTGGGGGAGCCCACCACAAGGGGTCATACCTTCTTCGATCCCTTTGACCCATTCCTTAGTGGACCCCATGACCCACCTTATATAGTTCATTTCTTCAAGGGAGTCCACTATCACACTCCTACCCCACGGGCCGAGTCATTTACACCCACCAAGCCCGTCCACGATACAACAATATTCGGCCCTCCTAGCCCTCTCAAGTCCCCCAAATCCAAAGGGCCGTCCATGCATGACTGGGTCATACTTGGATGTTTAGGTGTTCCCCATACCACCCATCTCCGGTTACATAACATGCATACATGGCACACATTCGGGTGTCCTGGTCCGCCGTCACCTATGTACGGGTCGGACTAACAATAGGTGTGTCTAGAGTCATGTATGAGTCGGTTTCTTATTTGTGTGGTTTGCATATGTGCGTTAGTGCATGGTGAGTCTGCATATGTCATGTGCAAGCTCGTCGATGTCAGTCCCTTATGAGTGTGAAAGAAAGTAGACTCACTCGATGCGTATGGGATCGGTTCTACATCTATACTCGGATCAGTCACCTACAGGGACTCAGCGGTGATTCCTAGTGAGTCTTCAAGCTGCTTCCTTCCCTTTTGAGAGTGCCCCACCCGGAGTGTCCAGCTCTAGCCCATAGCAGCTTGTGCATATCGAGTATATATGGATTGAGCAGGTGACGGTCACTTGGAGTGGAGCATACCCGCGCTACTCGGCACGGTGACGGATCCGCCGGAGTACTCGAGCATCCATACCCCTACTCGACGGGGTCGAGTTCCTCCCACCCGGGGAGAGTTGATGGGAATCGACGCCGAGCATTAACTTTTATTTTTACATTTGAGTCCTTTTATTTACTTTTATATCGTTGTGAAAGTATATGTACAATTGTAAGGCTTTGTAAGCCAATGTGTCATTCCCTAGGACTGTGTGGGTTTTTATGCAAATGTGTAGTAGGTCCAGTTACGGGGCCCCCTCCCCTTCCCCATTGGTCCACCTCATCCATGTGGGGCTGGTCAACCATCCTAGGTGGCCATCTAGAATGTTTGAATGCTAATTGACCACATGGGAGACAAAGGGGTTAAAATTTCAAAGGTTGGCCACCTACCTTACCTACCTAGTCAAAGGAGTGCTCCATTCATATGTAATTTATTTTTTTTGAGTTTTGACCACATGGGTGAAGAAAATGACTTATTTCCCACGAAATTCCCAGCCCCCCACCCCTTGCCATTTTCTATATAAGCCTATGTATATTGTCATTAGAGATTAATGAAGAAATTATGTGAAAATTACTTGAAGCAAGAAGGGTGTGCCCTCTCTCCCTCTCTCCCCTGGTGTTCTTCCTTCTCCAACCTCAAGTTCTAGAGTGATTCTACCTTCTATCATCTTCTCTCAACCTCCGGTGATCGTCTGTGCCGCCGCCACCGCCGTTCGTGCCGCCATCGAGCCGCCTCTGTAGTTCTGTCTTCACCCGACCACAGCAGCTTCCACGAATTTTCTGTCTCAGCCACAAGCTTGAATTGAGTTGAATTTTGTATGGTGTGTTCATCCCGTGCATCCCAAGATCCACCTAAATTTTCACGCCAAAATTCCATCTTTTAGTATTTTTACATTTTCGTCCAACCTGTCATCCCAGATCTGCCAGGTTTCTATCTATAGTGATAGAACCTCTGCGTTCTCCCCCCCCCCCCCATCTTTTTGATTTGTTCAAACCCTCCCAATTTTACTGGGAGTTTTGTACATCACCCCCTACCTCCACAAATTTTCTTAATTTTTTATCAGCTATCTATCTATTTTTAGAAATTCGTGTTCTTTCTCTGATACAGTGTTTTTAGTCAGATCCCAGATCCTATCACCCTCCACTTCCAAAATCATAACAAATAACCACCACCTTCAAATCCAGATCCAAAAATAGTCCTGGTTTCTTGACTTGATTTCCTACAACTTTCATGAACAAGTTGAAGTCTGAATCTAAGGTCTTCATATCGGTCAAAGGCAATCAACAGGAAAGTTCTCTGTAGAACTGAGTCTTCGGTTACTGTACAACAGCAGCATATAAAATTCGCCAACACAAAGTACAAATCTGGTGAATTTTTATGAAGGCCACTATATTGCAGTACTTCGAAGCAGCTTTCCAACGGCTCTGATCTTGTCGCATTCCGACACCTGTGCTGATCGCAGCATCCATTCTCGCTGGAGCGCGCGCTGAAATACAGAACCGGCAGATTTCCGATCAGTTTTTCTGACCGGTGCCGAACGGAGCCGCCTGACCTCCGGCTGGCGAACCAACGTGCCGTCAGCCCGGGGAGCGCTTCTCCAAGTGTCTCCACTACAGCGGTACCACCGGGTCCCACACGGCCCTTCCGGACAGCACGTGGGCCCCACGGTCGTGAACACGTGTGTAGCCGAA
Source organism: Amorphophallus konjac (assembly GCA_022559845.1). Lineage (NCBI taxonomy): Eukaryota > Viridiplantae > Streptophyta > Magnoliopsida > Alismatales > Araceae > Amorphophallus > Amorphophallus konjac. The sequence goes on along the minus strand of CM040123.1, from coordinate 182,272,969 downwards.
TCAACACACGAAGCTGCCCGTCAACCTAAATTCGGTCCTCTCGGGCCCATTTGTATAGCCCTTTACCTCCCTACGTGGAGTGGGCAGTAATTCATTTGCTGTAATATGGTGTAATATTTATCCCGGGAGTACGAGTTTCGGCCGGGTCCGTCGTCCCCACGCCGAGCGCGTGGAGGTATCGTGTTAGCTCCTTGCCTGGCATTTTGCTTACTTCATAGATATTTGTTTATGCCGCTGCTAGAGAGCATGTGTAGGGATATCTAGCTCTCTTTATTTATTCATTACCGCTGCTGCGAGAGAGTGCGAGATCATCCCGTGACCCGATCCGGGCACGAAAGTGCGAGCCGACCACCCTAGCTCTTTCCGGTTTCTCAACCGCGCACGTCCGACGCTTCCCTCGTTAAGGGACGATCGCGAGCTTGTCGTGTCCGTGTCTCGTCTCGCATCAAGATGACCCCTAACAAAGGTGACAGAGGGACTGCAGAGAAGGTAACCACCTTCTAAAGTTGGAGAAGGCTACCTTCCAGGTTGATAGAGGCCAGGGAGAAGGAGCGCCATGAAGACCTCCTCTTTCCCAACCTACCAACTCCTTGGAAGGGAATAGAGAGCAAGCAGCCTCCGAAGAGTAAAAGAAATGAAGAGCAGAAGAGGGAGAAAGAGGCTGCAAACGGAGGAAGGCTTCGGTGAGGAGGGAACTTGGTGCGCCTCCCCCCCCATGCAGAGGGGGAGTGGCGGCAGGCATCCCTAATACCCCCATCCGTCCTCCACCTCGGTGCCCGCCCGGAAGCCACGCCAGAACTGAGAAAGGGCAAGAGCCGTGCCCTCACACGTCGAAGCCCTCTCTAGATCCACGCGGCGACCGTGGGACCCGTCCAACAAGCCAGGACAGCAAGAGCTCTTTGCTCCCCGTCTTCGGCGGCATCGCCCTCCGAAAGATCCTCCATGCTCCGAATGCAACGGCACAACGCAGAGTGAAGAAGAAGGAGTGAGGAAAGACTGTTAGAGAAAATCCCAAGCGGTAAAGAGGAAAGGGCGCCCTTGGGTCCTTCTTATAGGCCAAAGGAGGCTACACGCCTTAAATGACTCCCCCCTCGAAAACACGCCAAAGGATTTCTCCCCTGAACAGTCACCTCCAACTCCTCGTTTCCCGCCCTAGCGGGATTCACGAAGCGCCCTGGCATTCAAAGCGTGAGGGAACGGAAAGACGCCCCGTCAGAAGCCTACCAAATCAGCATGCGAAAACCACGCAGGACATATCGGCACTCTCCAACTACTTCAGATACACCAACCAAATCACGGCAAGGATGGCGATCAAACAAGTAAGTCATTCATTATCTCATAAAGAGGAAACTCTCTAAAGGAGGAAAGAGAGACAAACAAGAGAAAGGGGCAAAATACATCAGACCTCAGGCCCACTTTGAAGCTCGGGAGCGACGGAAGTGGGCGCGTCACCCCCAGCACCCTCAGTGACGGCCGACCCGGGCACTGACCTCGCCTGTGCGAGAACTGTCTCGGTCGTGAGCCCTCCCGAGACGACCGGAGTTGGTGACCCCGCCGGAGGAGACCCCTCTGGATCTTCCCCGCTCGACGTAGAGGAGCTAGAAGCCGACTCATCTGAGTCATAGCTTTGGCCCAAAGGGAACTCCATCCCGGAGTCTTGATCGTCGGCGTAGTCCACCACCCGACGATAACCCTGCTTAAACCCCTTTCGGGTGCCCCGGTGAAGCGCTACCTCGTAATATGGTAGGGCGGCTCTCTCCAGGCCGACTGAGTAGGCGTCCGAGCTTCTATACCGCTCGATCGCCTCCGCCTCGATCTGCTCCGTCCTTCCAACGAGCTCGACCCAAGCCCGCTCCGCCTCAGCCGCACGCTCCTCTGCCCCCGCCAGGCGTTCCTCTGCCTCGACCCTCCCTCGCTCGGCTTCGCTCGACCGCCTCTCCGCCCGGGCTCGGCCCGCCTCGGCCACGGAACGAAGGCACTCCGCTACCTCCGCCCGATCCAGTAGCTCGGCACGTTCGAGCTCCCAGCGACCGTCCAGCTCGAGATGACGCAGACGCTCCTCTTCCAAGAGTTTGCCCTTCCTCTCGAGCGACTCTCGGGCCTTATCCAACTGCTCAGTCAACGCCTCGGTTTCTAGCTGGCTCGCCCGTGCCAAATCCCTGATCACGGAGAACTCCCATCGAAGCCCCTCATGCTCCTCGCTGAGGCGGGCCAGTTTCCTCTCGCACCCCCCGAGGGCCCAAGGAAGACTCGACCGCTCCGCCTCCTTCCGAGCGTACGTCTCCGCCATCAAGGCCGCCGACCGAGCTATGACTAGGCCGCCCTCCATGAGGACGTCGAGGACTCCGGAGGGGGAGTGGCGCTTGTCTCCCCCCCTCGTCTTTACGGCAACCTCTCGGCAAACCCGATACAGGTCGCCTGAAACACCGAGCCTTTCCAAGGCCTCCGGCATGGAGATCCGCTCCCCACCGGATGCCCCGCCAGAAGGTTCGGCTCGAGCAACGGGACCGACCGCCCCGCGCGCCGCGGTCGGTTGGGGTTGCGACGCCTCCCCGGGCGAACCCCCAACCTCGACTGACGCCACAGGATCGACCGCATAGGAAACTTCGAGCACTTGGGGCTGCGACGCCCTCGCAGGTGAACCCCCAAACCTATCTGTCTCGGCCCGCGCCTCGCCGCCCGAGACATCACCGACCTCGACCGGTCTCCCGATCTCAACGTCGACTACTCCAACACCGGTCCCCTCCATCCCCGGGGAGGGGAGAACCGACCCATCTCCGCCCTCTGAGGGGCCCCTGGTCTCCTCGGCCCCCTCTCGCCTGGTAGGTGGGGGAGCTGGCCCGGAAGGGTCGGCCCCATCTTTCCCCCAAGAGGGGAGCACCGCCGAGCCAGAGTCACCCCCGGCAGCGCTAGGAAGGCCAGCCTTCTTGGCCCGTTTCTTGGCCTTCGCGGCTTCCCGCAATTTTCCCTCCATGGGATCCTTGCGCTTCGCCCCGCTTGGCCACGAAGATCCCTCGGAGGCCACCCCCTTGCCCTTATCCCGGGCTTGGGAACGACCCACGGGAACGACAGACTCATCAGTCGCCGAGTCATCCCCAAGATCGATGACCTCGGTGACCTCTTCCAAAGGTTCCCATCGGATGTCTGTAATGAAGAAGAAGATTCGGTTAAGAAGCGAAAAGGTGACCCTCCGACCCCGCCGAAGGATCCGAAGGATGATACCTGATGGCTTGAGCTGTGTAAGCAGATACTGCTCTACGTTCTCCAGCGTCACCAGCTCCTCAGTCGACCGGTGATTTGTCAACAAGCGAGCGGCGTATCCCTCCACATCGGCAGGGAACTCCTCCTGCCGCGGGGGAAGATTCGGATGGAAGTTGGGCATAACCTGGCACCTCCAGGATTCATCCACTGCTTTTGCCTTCACCCAGAAAAATTGCCTCTTCCACCCTTTGTGCGAAGAATCCTTCGTCGCCAGCGGAATACAACTCCGATTCCTGTGCGCCTGAATAAAATAGAAGCCTTTCCCCGCTGACGAATGTGCCTTCAGCTCGAAGAAATAATGAAAAAGATCCAGGGATGGGGGAACCCCCTGCAGGCGACAGAGGATCCGAAAGGCAGACAGCAGGAGATACGAGTTGGCCACCAGCTGAACACGCGCCAACATGAAAAATATGAGAAGCTTCAGAACGAAGGGCTCGAAGGGGAGGCAGAATCCGCTCTTCCACACCAGGAGAAAAGTACAAATATGGCTCGTGCGGCTATCCAATCTCGTCTCGTATGGGGCAGCGGCTACAAAGCTATATCGGAGAGGCAGGCGAAACCGATGCTCCAGTTTCTTCACATCAGCCTCCCCCAACTCGCTGCGATTGGGGACGGGCTCCCGCCTCACCTGTTCGATTTTCGAGCACAGATCCGCCATAGAGCTAGAAGAAGAACCTTCACGAGAGCCCGAAGACTCCGGGGGAGAAGGAAGCTGTCGGATCACCTCCGCGGTTATACGCGCCAGCTCCTCAAATGCCGCCGCAAGAGCTTGCTCCCCCGCTGTATCTTCACGGCGCATCAAGGAGCCCCAGAAGCAAAGAAATGGAGGAAAGGCCAAAACCCTAGAAAGGCCGAGAGGACGAGCAGCGCCATACGCCTATAAACCCTCGCGGGAGGCGGCGTGCCGTTTCAACCTCCGAGAAAAAGGGGGCCCCTTCATTTCAAATCCGTCAGGATCATTATTACTACGGGCCCAGGCGACCACTACACGTGGCTTCATAACACCGACAAGATTCCACCCACCCGAGCCACGCCGATCCAAAGCCTCAAAAAACTACTCAACCGAGCCCCCTTGGCTCGGGAGTAGGAGGGGGACAAGTGGAGAGGGGGATTCCTGCAGCCCACTCAAAGAGCAGACCCAACTAGGCCCAACAGGGCCCGACGAGGCAAGCTCGTCCAAGTGACAGTCCACAGGGCCCACTTGGAAAAGCCCAATAAAACAAAGCTCGAGGAAACAACTCTCCTAGGCGGCCCCAAGGCTCGGAGAGCCCGAGCATCGGTTAGGTCACAGGAAGACCCGCGCACGAGCTATCCCTCCACACGAAGGAGGGAAGCGCTAGCCGGTCTGTCCGACCCATCTCCTCACCGAGTTAGGCCTATTGCCCGATAGGGCCGACCCCCCTAAGCTCGGTACGACCGATAAAATGTTTATCATTGCTACCGTTAGAGTCCACAGCGGGCCGGGCGCCAAGAAGTCTAGGAGCTCTGGCTTCCCCGCGAGGATAACGCCCCCACGATGAGGCCATAAAAGCCCACGACGAGGACGTAACCTCCACCGGAGACCCCTGGGCTTGCAGGACTCCAAAGGGCGGCGCACTATTTAAACATGGGATACCCTCCGGCGAAAAGTAAGTCCAAAAGGGCATTGATCCACTCCCAATTCCTGAGCACGGATCACTTCACCCCATTGGTGGAGAGGGATCTCGCGCCTTCACCTTCTCCTCCCTATCGCTGCTCCCACCATTGCTCTACTGACGTGAGCGTCAGAGGGTTTCGCCCCAGGGAATCCCCCTGGGCCCTCTGACCCATTTCCCTGTCTTGTAGTTCACAAACTTGGTGATTACCAGCCCGCTCAGGAACCAGCGTGAGATTTCGCCTCTTCACACCCCTTATAAAAAGAATCCTTCACAGAAAAGGACACACAACTCCTCCCCCACCTCGCCTGAGTGAAGAAGAAGCCCTTCCCCGCAAAAGGATGCTCCTTCAACTCAAAAAAATAGTGGAAGAGGTCCACCGAGGTGCATACCCCTCTCTTGTCACAGAAAAAGATGAAGGAGAAAATAATGGTATAAGAATTGGAGACCAGTTGCACAGGGGCCAGCTGGTAGAAGCGAAGCAACTCGGCGACGAAAGGATGGAGGGGCAGCCGAAAGCCGCACTTCCTGGCCAGGAGGAAAGAACAGAAGAGGCCGGAATGAGTGGCCAGGCTAGACTCATGAGGCTCAGGCGCCAAGAACTGGAACCGCCAAGGCAGCCCATACTAGTTCTCCAGCCGCTTCACATCAACCTCCTCCAGCTTGTTGTTGAGAGGCTCTGATGATACCAAGAAAGCCCTTGGGGCCTGATCTCTCTGCCGCCCCTCGGCCTCATGATGATGATCCACCATGGAGCAGAGAGAAGAACCAGAAGAAGGAAGGGGAAAGCTCTGAATCGGAGGACTCCAAAGCTGACGAATCACCGCCTCAGGATGCTCTCCTAGCTCCGATGGCCGCAATGATTCTCCGCTCTTCCAAGCTGCTCTCACAGCACAGGAGCCCCACTCAAATATAAATGCGAAAGAGAGGCAAAACCCTAAACCCCGGAGATGAAGAGACGCAAAACGTGCAATGCTTAAACTAGAGGCGGCGCGGCGATCCGATCCCCCGAGGAGGGGCCTTCTCTTATTCAACATGACGGGCATATTTTCAAGACAAGCCGCATCATGTGGCCCCTACCAGAGAGAAATATCTACTCAACCAGAGCCACAAAAAGTCCAGCCCAAATGCTACTCGTCCGAGCCTAAATTTTTGGCTCGGGAGTAGGAGGGGGACAAGTGGAGAGGGGAAATCTCGTCGCCTACACGGAGAGGCCAAAAGAGGTCCAACCAGACCGAACGAGGCCCAACTCCTTGAAGTGGTAGCCCCCGGGCCCACTTAGTATAAAGCCCAAAAACTCACTCAGTACAAGCGCTTCCTAGGTGGCCTTTGGGTTGGGAAGTCCGAGCATCAGTTCGATCGAGAAAGCTTTCTCGGAGCCCCCTATTCCCTATCCCGACCATGCACTCATCGCTCGGGAGACCACTCCTGGGCAAGTGCCTCTCGCTCGGGCTCACTGATGGAAGCTTATTAGTACGACTGTTGCGAGTCCCTTAATGGCAGGAAGCTCAATGGGATAGGGGAGACCAAGAGTCTGCATGCTATAAGGAGTCTGCATGAAAGACATAACCCCCCTTGAGACTCCTCCGCTTACAGGGATCAATCGTACAATGGGCCACTATTTAAATTGGAAAAGCCCTATTACAAGAGGTAAGCCAGGCAAGAGCCAAAAACCCTGAGCAAGAACCACTTCACCTTTTGGTGGAGAGGGATATCGCACTCCCATCTTTCTCCTAGCTCTTCCCTTTGCATCAGACCTCTACTACTTTGCTAACTTAAGCATCGGAGGGTCTTCCCCAGGGATCTATCCCTGGGCACCTCTGACTCGTTTCCCTTCTTGCAGTTCACACTTCAAGTGTACGTGGTCATCCTCTTCCCCGCTAAGGAGCAGTGCGAGATAGCCCCTCTTCAAGATGTAAACCCCATTTTGAGTTTCATGATTCATGCTTAAACTAAAAATAATTCTGGAATAGAAAAAACTAGGGAGAAGGATGATGGGAAATTTAGTGAATCTAGCCATGGAAAACTGATATAAGAATCCCTTTAAAGTTCATGTGCACTTTAGAAAAAAAGAAATTCACGTTGCACACTAATGAAACAAGCAAGACAAGCCCTCTACTATTTTGGATATGTTGTCTGATATTCTGCACTTCTTAGGAAAAGAGATCTTTTTAAAAATCTTTCTGCCAAATTATCTATCAAATAAGCGCAATGGCACTATGAAAAAAAAAGAAAAAAAAGAGAGAGAGAAAATACCATGAAAAATGCCCCTAGACTTAGTAACCGGGCCTACTTCACCTAAGACGTGTTGAGGTTCGCGTAAAACGGAAAAGGGAACCTTGATCTGCGAAATCGGGCTTGCTTCTCCTAAGGCAAGAGTCGAGGTTCACGTTGAGTAGTGAAGGAAAAGATCCCAAAGGGACAAAGCAATAAGGCAGACAAAAAGCAAATATACTTAATGCTCTGATCTAAGAAGTGCAGGGTTGAAAGGCATTTGCTTGGAATAGCGAATGAGAGATGCAATTGTCTAACCTGTGCATTTGGTAGTTACACATGCACAAGTGCTATTGAGCTTTTATTTGAATTCTTACTATTAAGTTCCTACATAAGACTAGTGTGCATTAATGATTCCAGATTCTTAATCTTTGGTTGATTCTAAGAAGGGGGAGCTGGATATGAGAGTATGAATTTTACAAACTCTTGTTAGTTCTAAATTTTAATTTATTTGCATTGCTAAGGGACTAGCAATGAGTAAGTTGGGGGTATGATAAGTGTACATTTTCTATGGTAATTCATCGCATGTACACCATTTTATGTGCATATAATTAGGTAATTATGCATATTTCATAGTTAACCTCAACTCCACGTTTAAATTGGAGCTTTCACGTAAATTGATTAATTTGGTGATATTATTTAATAAATTAAAGTTGAGGGCCATGAGCATTAATTCTCCATTGCATACCCATGAGCATTTGTGATTTATGTGCACATTATGATAATTTTTATGAACTAAATTGAAATTATGTGTGTGCATGACACTGAAGATAATTGCAAGAAACTCCGGAGGCAAAATTATTATCACCACTTTGACCAAGTCAAACACAAAAGCACATATTTTGGTTGGAGAAAAATTAAAATTCAAAGTTTGTATTTTGGTTGGAGGAAAAAAGAATTTCAAGAGTTTAAAATTGAGGAGAAGAAGCACATATTTTGGTTGGAGGGAAAAGAAAATTCAAAGTTTGAAATAAAGGGGAGAAATGATGAGTCTTGGGAAAGGGAGTGCCCAAAGTCCAAGGAGGAGGTGCCCACCTCCTTTTCCTTTCCCCCATACATCATCTTCTACCTAAATACCAGTCATCCATATCCTTTTGATACAATCTCCACCCTCCATTGACCCAATTCTCCCTATAAATAGCCCATGACAAGGAGGAGAAAGAGGTGGTTCTTTTGACATTTCTCTCTCTCCCTCTCACATCTTCATCTTAGGTCGTCGATTTCTCCCCTTTCTATTCATTTTCTTCTCTTGATTTCTTCATGAAAGTTATTTGTTTTTAAAAGTTATTCAACTTCTTATTCTGCACCATCTTCCAATTCTCTACCGTTTTCAAGTTATAATCTCTTTTTTAAGGAGTTGTCCTGTGTTTTTACTGTTCATCCGAGGCTCTACACCCTATTCTTCCTCCGTTTGCATGCTCTTATGCTCTTCATTTCTCTCTGCACTCTTCATAAAAGTTCTTCCGCTTTGGAAGATCTAGATTTTCTTCTTCTACCACTTTCTCTAGTTCCTCTTAGTTTTTAAGTTATTTTTATTTTTTCACAGTTTAAATTTTTACACAGTTAATGTTCATCTATGAAGACCACTTTTGTTCTTCCCTAGTTTTCACCATCTTCTGATCTTCTTCTCCCTCTACACTCTTCACAAACCTTCTTCCTCTTCCTCTGATATTCAACTTTTGTTTTTACCACTTCTTCTAATTCTCTTTGGTTTTAAAGTTATTTAACTTCTAATCTTATCCTATTTTTATTATTTCTGTTTCACTGGTTTTTAAACTCTCTTCTTCATCTTCTATCTCTGCCCTCCTCCATTTTCATCTAGACATCCTCAAGGAGGATTTTCTCCTTCGGTGCTATAAAGGTTTCATCTATCTCCACGGCGAAGCGACCTCTTCCAAGGCTCGGCACGGCAATTTGGCGGCGTCATTCTTCATCTTTGCTCCTTTCTTCCTTTCTTCCCTTAGCATTATTCAAGTTGTATTTTTACTTTTCATAGATGTTGTACTCTTCATTAGCAATAAAAATTGAGTTTGTGCAATTGTTCTTTATTTTCTCTTTCCATCTCCTTCCAAACTCTATTCTCAACCCTCTCATATTCTTTAGTTTGATTTATTTCTAGTCTTAAGTTCATGTAATTTATTTTCCATTAGTTTTGACTCATTCAAAAACTTGATTATCAAAATATAAGAATTTTTACAACTTGTTTAAAAGAAACATTTCTTCCCCGTGGGATCGACCCGTTCTCTCCATTTTACTCGAATTTTCAAATCTTTTAAGTGAGTGTGGTAAATAATTTCTAAATTGTGTGTAGCATGGCATTTTTAACAACGAGTGTTTGTGTGCATCAAGGCAAAGCGTGGAGAAGGCATGCAAACGGTCCATGTTAGACCGCTTTCATGTGCCTGCGGTCGCTCGATAGACCGCGTACGTGGAAACTCTGGTAGCTCCAATCGAGGCTCTCTTGGAGAGTCCCAACCCGAGGGTAAAGAGTCCTAACCCATGCCAAAGCCTATCCTAACCTGAGTTGGAGCTATCCTACCTCAATCCTAGTGGTATTAGGCCACAAATTAGGCTCTATAAGTAGGAGGGCACTTCAAACTCGTTCTTCACACAACACCTCTCTCTTAAGCCTTGAAAACCTTGCTAAACCTCCCTAAAATACCATGAAGAGGGCCCTTGAAGGAAGCTCTATGGGTGGTGGCGCTTATGATGGGCCAAAGCCGGATAGGAAGGAGTATGGGGTGCTGCAAAGGTTGACTACCCTCCCAAGGCATCTGAGCTCCAGTCCTTTGAGAGAGGAAAGTCAATGCAATTTTATTATTTCATTCAATTCCTTCAAAGATGCTCATACTCTTCCTCTCTTCTTTTCTTTGCTTTTCTCTTTTTCCTCTTCCGTTATATTACCCCAGCTTCTCCTCGGCCCAAGGCACTATTCCAACCTGAAGTGGATGTCTCCCATGATTCGTGAGCTTCCTATAGCAGTGATATGCATCTTAAGAGCCTGGCACTTGCACCCTCTTTTAATCCTAGCCAAAAACTACCCCAAGCTTTCATTGGATTGGCACAGCATCACAGCTCTAGTAGAAGTATGGCATCCCCAGACTCATACCTTCATCTTCCCATCCTTTGAGGCCACCATCTTATTGGAGGAGGTAGAGACCTATCTGTCCCTTCCTATGCCTAAAGTTGGTGAGGAAGACTTAGTCTGCCACACTGTTTCCCCTGTAGATCCTACCCTCATTCTAGGGGAATTCCTACCCAGCACTAAGGATATCCGTACCATGATTGGCCCACACCATATCCATTTGCTACCCCTAAGCCAGTGGGTCATAGCTCATTGTAAGAATAAGTGTTGGTGGGATGAAGCCATAGCCAAGGCTGTTTCTATCTGCTTATGTGGTGCCATACTCTTTCCCTCTACCGACCATGTCCTGGACATTCCCAACCTTAGCACCATTAGTGGACTATGGCAGGGTCTTTCCATCTCTCAGGCCATCCTTTCCTACTTATACGAGGGTCTTAGCTCAGCAGCCTTAGGAGGCCCACTCTTTGGCTCTATGATCCTTCTTGAGTGCTAGATGGGGGTCAGACTGAAGTTCATACCTAGGGGGGGTATCACTTCTATTAGCCGCATCTTTGGGAGCCATCCACTGTTCTTTATTGGCGGCGCCTTCAGGTTCTCTCAGCAGGTGGAGTGTCGGACCATGGATAAGAAGACTAGGGATGACTGGCGCCTCTACATCAACACTCTGCCCCTGGACTGGTTCGTGATGCGCTCATCCTTCCTCCACGGCACCACCCTCAGGCTTCCTAGGAGGCTTGGGCTTGACTTGAGGCTTGTGGGAGACACCGCCTTGGCGATGTACAGCCCCCACAGGTGCTTTCTACAGGTTGGGGTTTCCCAGACGACAGTTCCAGCGCTACCCCACCTTCCTGCACTACATGCGAGGAGACTCGGGACAGAAGAGGATGAGCAGGCGGTCAGGAGTGCCCTGATCATGTGGGAGATTGCCAGGACATGCGTCCTACCTGTGGAGGTTACAGAGACACGCGAGGAGTACCAGGCCTATGTGGGAGAGTTACATGAGATTAGACCTCACGGGGATGCCCAGCTGAGGATTGAGTGATTCATGATGTATCAGAGAGATTCATGGCTTTAGAGTGATGTATTAGATGATGAGTTCATGAATAAAAAACTTGTGACTGAATGATTAGTGAATTTGCCCCTTCTTTGTTGAAAAGTGTATGGAAAGCAAGAATCTCGGGAGAGGAAACGGTCTGACATAGGACCGCCCTAAACTGAAAATAGTTGACACAAGACTACTTCGCCAAGATGAACGGCTACTAGTAGGCCGCAAGCGAACGGATGATAGACCTATGAAGCAACACCTCTTGAACGGAAGAAACGGACTATCGTCAGACCGCCATAATCAGAAACGGTCATGGTCTGACCGTGTAGTTAGAACAAATGGTCTTAGGTAGATCACTCAGAGATGGATGCCAGGGTGAGCCATGGGCCGGTGGTTAACAGTTCCCAGTTGAAATAAACGGTCTATCGAGGGACCGCGAGTCAGTGAAAATGGTCCTTCACAGACCGCCATGAACCAACATCGAGAGAGACCTTTATCTTTGAACTCTGGTAAAAGATGGCCTAGACAAGGACCGTTGAAAGGATTAAAATGGTCATATGACGACCGTTAAGAGATTGAAAACGGTCTTCCGATGACCACCACATGACAGAACTTGGGTAGACTTTGTAGCTTGTGTCTCGCGAACCTGTCCCTGCGCACATTGAATAGAGAAAACATGTTAGATATGTTCTAGGCTTAACCCCTTGCCTAGGGCAAGCCTGATGTGAGACCAATTCTTAAATTTTGGTCAAGGGGTTAAGCCTTATTAAAAAGGCAAACGGAAAAGAATAGGGGAAATGCAAATGCATACCATGCGATGAATATATGATTTTTTTAGATTTTGAAATATATGATTTTTTTAAATTTTGAAATATCTGATTTTTTTTTATTTTGGATTTTGAAATACCTGATTTTTTTAGATTTTTGAAATATCTGATTTTTTTATGGATTGTTTTGAAATATCTGATTTTTTGTGAATTTTTGAAAGCAATTTCAGTCCCGACAATGAGAACTCTACCCGTCTCACTAGGAATCTCATGCGCCCGGTGTGCTTTAAAGGTGACAATCCCCAGCCGAGGACCATTTCTTGTAACGATGCTTCCACCATACCCAGGGTACAGTCTTAGTCCCTGAAAAATAAAAGAGAATTAAGGAGGTAAGCCTAAGGCCATGTATAGAAGTTTTCAGGGCTTGAATTCTTCTCATGGCGACCTTTTCAAGGATTCAGTCTGTTGCGCCACATCTTTATGTCCATCATCGAACCTTCATCCATGCTAGGCACGCATACGACCGGGCTCATAACGTCCCGTGGGAAAACTGTACTGTCACTCTTTCCATGCCCAGTTTCATTTTGCTAGAGCATTTAAGATTTTCGAGCTTTGAGCTTCTAAATGAACCTTCTGGTTCTTGCTTTGATTACGGCTCAATTTCTCTCTCTCTTTTCTTTTTTCTTCTTTCTTTTCTTTTGTGGAGTGAGGTCATAATGGACTACCCCTATTTGAGACTTTTTTCATCACGGCGTCTAGATTAGTCATCGCGCCCTTACTCACCACTTGTCCCCAGGTTCAGCCGAAGGGAGAAACGGACAAGGGTCTTTACTTCCCACGGGTATGGCCAAGGAGAAGGGATGTTACACAAAGCTTAGGATACTCGACCAGAGATGCTGTGAAGTGTGTGAATGCCAGACTCGGGATCTTCTTTTACGATCGAGGGAAGGGACATCTCACTATCAGGCCTTCATTAGCTCGACTCTAAGAGAAAAAATGTTTAAGATACAACCCGTTCCACGGGTGAGACAATTCTTCGCCCTCCGCGTTGATTAGACGGTAAGCATTCCCAGGATAAACTTCTTTGATTACAAGCGGACCCTCCCAGTTGGGTTACAGCTTAGACGTAGGACCTCCTGATCGAATAAATTTACGTTTCAAAACCATATTTACCACTTGAACTTTTCTTTCGATGACCTTCTTTTGAAAATGACGTGAGACACACTTTTGGTAAATGGAGGCATGATTGGCCGCATTAAGCCTCTTCTCGTCCAAGAGTTCCAGCTGGACTAGCAACGCCTCTTGACGTTCATCGAGATTAAGTTCGTTGTCTAGCTGCACTCTTAGGGAAGGGATCAAAATCTCATATGGGAGTACCACCTTCATCCCATAAGTGAGAGCAAAAGGAGTTTGCCCCGTGGGAGTACGGACGGAGGTGCGATAAGCCCATAGAGCTTCTATTAATTTATCGGCCCAATCAACGAATTTATGCGACTCGCATGTTTTCTTGATGATTTTAATAAGAGTCTTATTAGTGGCCTCGGCTTGGCCGTTGCCTTGGGGATAGTATGGTGATGAATGATGCAATGAAATGTTGAATTTCTTACAGAGGTCCTGAAGTTCTTGTGATACGAATTGAGGCCCGTTGTCAGTGACGATGTCGCTTGGCACTCCAAACTACGAAATGATATTCTTCAAGATGAAGCGGCAGACTGTGGTTGCTTTGATCTCCGCGTATGCTTCGGCTTCAGCTTCGACCCACTTGGTGAAATACTCCGTGGCGGTGTGATGTAGCGCATCCCTAAGATGATAATGGATGAATTGATGAACCTAGGACGTAGGCTTGCAAGCATACGAAGACAATCAACAGACTTACGCTAGCGGCTCACTCGCGTGGCACTCACTATCTCCCGATGGAAACTGGGGGACGGTGGTGAGGATCCGGGGTGGGACCCAATCGTTCCGGGATGTGGCTTAGCTTGGTCAGACACCCTAAGGGGCTGGGAGTCCCAACTTCATGGGAGGCCGGAACGCCGGGGCGTGGGGTTGGGTGGCTCTCACTCACTCTCCGCGGTGGACACACAAAAGAGAATTATGAGTCCGGGCACTCCCTCACCATCCGACGGGCATGAAAGATAATACTAAATTAGCAAAATATAGACCAGCAAGGGAGGGACCAGTCGCTCACCTGATCGGTGTGAAGACACCGATCCCGGTCGAAGACGAGGGTGAGCGGGGAAGCGTGGGTACGCACCCGCACGCCGCGTTGGTGGCGCTTGACTTGAAAATAAAACTGTTACAGCACTATACCTTGTGTAGGAGGGGGTTCTTGGGGTGGGGGTTAAGTTGTTTACAACCAAAACTACCTCCACACAGGGAGGGACCTTCAGCAGGCCAAGCGAGGGGAGGGAAGAAGCTGATGAACCCGAATCTGCCCGATGTGACCAGCAGGGGGTAGCGAGTGGATGTTGAGCTGCTGCGGGCGTCTCCCGGTGCTGTAGAAAGGCGGGACTGATGTTGATTCGACTATGGGCAAGGTAGAAGTCAGCCGTAGTACCTGGTAGTCATCCGGAGGTCGAGCCGAGGTGCTGCGCCTTCGTCTTCTTAAGTTGTTATGTTCTGCTCTGTCTGGGACTGCAGGACACAGCGTTGGTGTCGGGACAGCCACGAGCTCGTCCGAAGGTTGACGGAGGCGGGATCAGTGTTGAGACGACCGGGACTGACCAGGGAACGGACTGTATGAGTTTGGCACCGTTTGGTGGACGACGGCAATCACTGTAGCTCAGAGTACTCGACTGGTCCGACTGAGTTCTGACTGATGTAGAACCGAAGGGGACTGATGCCGAAGCTGTCCCAGGTGCTACTGAACTTCGATGGAGACGAATTTTACGGCGACGCGACCGTGGACGAAGTAGCTTTGGATGACAACTGACGGGACTGCAATTGGAGGTCTGAGAAGAAATCTCTAAGCTGAAGAGTGGGGGTTGGTCCAACCTGGACAGACAGGAGCAGTCTGCAACCTTCGACGAGAATGGCCAGAACCGGGCGCTCGGGCGGGCGATTGACCTCCTTCTTTCTGTTACTGAAAGAGGACTAGACGTAGTTTTTGCACTCCGAAGATCGCACCAAGAGCACAGCCGAGCTTGTCGACGGAGCCTTTACACTCAGCTTCAGGTCGCCAGTCAGGGTCTGGCTGCGCAGTCCGGCGAGATCCGTTCCTCTGATCAGCTCCGAGCTTGTATACTGGCGGGACCACCTCCATTGCGAAGCTGACTTGACGAGGTTTCCGCCGGTATAGGATATGCCACATGAAGCCTTTAGGGAAGGTCGTGGTGGCCTCTGCAACTACTGATGCCCTGCTGCCTGCGACCCTGGACTGAGTCAGAAAATGAATAGAATATGAGTGAAGGGGTGGTGATAGTTTTAGCAGGGGGAAGGGGATGGTTAATGGCTGTGGGAAGGGGTGGGGAGTCACTAGAGGGCTGCTAGGGAGCTGAGGGAGCAGTGGTGAGGGCGAATCTAGGGCTGGAGCTGGCTGGAGAAGGCAGGGAAGGGAGATGGGTGTACTAGGTAAGCAATGGGAGAGGAAGGGGGAGGGAGATGGAGGCTGACCAAGGTTGGGAGGTGGATGGGAGGGGTGACCAAGGGCTAATAGGGGTGGGGGGAAATTGGGATGGTTCATCCAAAGGGGATGGAAGTTTGAATTTTGGCCTAGGGAGGGGTGGCTTCAGCCTTGGGAAGGTGGAGATATGTTTGGGGAAGGGAAAGGGGTAGTTGGGGGTTGGGGGGTGGAGTGAGGATTGGTGGAGGATCTCTTGGAGATGGAGTGGAGTAAATAGAGGGGTTGTGGGGAGTTGGAATGGATTTAATGGAGGGGGAAGGGAGAGAGAAAGTGGTTGGGAGGGGAGGAGAGAGAATGGGGCGCGCCCTCCCTTGAGGAGAGAGAGAGGAGAGAGAGAGAGTGAGAGAGAGAGGGAGAGAGAGTTGGGAGATATTTAAGGAGAGGAGGAAATGCAAGGGAGTTTTCTATTTCAATATTCATCCAAAAGTGAAGTACATGGGGAGAGATGGGGCCTATATATAGGCATCCACTCTTTACATGTCCAAAATACCCTTAACAATTAGACAAAAGACCAAGCATACCCTAGACTCAATCCTATGGGCCCATAACTAAGGTACTAAGGTCCAATTAAGCATAATAAGGGAAATGAACTAAAACAACATGACTCAATAAAGGAAAGTACATAAGATATGACTCAAAAAAAGGAAAATAACATGTGAACACATAGCCAGACTTCCTCAAAGTGATGCAGACGATCCGAGCTAAAGAGAGCGCTGTGAGATGTCCTCATCAAATCCCCTGGGGTGGGGAGAACTCGACCCCGTCGAGTATGGGTCCGCCTGACTGTGGTAGTGCTCCAAAGTGTCCGGGTCAAGGCGCAGTAGGTCCTCCCAGCTCACCAAAGTATCCTCGGTCTGGGGACGGCCCTTCCACATCACTAGGTAACGCTAGTATACCCTGTTCCTGGTAATGGTACTCTGCTCATCCAGTATTGCCTCCACCTGCTCACGTCGGCCTCTCAAGCTAGGAGGTAGAGTCCCACCGTGGGTCTCTCTCTCAAAGGAGGGTAAGGGATCAAGCTCTTCACTGGGTCCCATCGCGGGGCCCTTGTAGGGTACCAGGTCTGCCACGTTGAAGGTAGGGTGTACCCCAAAACCCTCAGGTAGGTCCATCTCATAAGCATTACTGCCTAGTCATCTCAGAACTCGAAAGGGTCCCGAACCTTATGCCCTCAATTTGGAGGCAGGCCCTGGAAGAAGCCGCTCCGTTCTCACCATCACCGAGTCTCGCACTTGGAACTCACAGTGGCACTGTCGAGCATCTGCCTATCTTTTGTAAGCCTCATTGCTCTTCCCTATATGCTTGTGGATGTCATCATGCAACTCTTTGATATGCTGTGCTAAGGATTCAGCTGAGACTGACACTTTAGCATGTGGGGGAAGGGGAATAAGATCTGAGGGCTTTCTAGGCCTATAACCATGCACGATCTCAAATGGACTCTTGCCTATGGACCTATTGACGGAATCATTATAGGCAAACTCGGCTTGAGGTAAGAGGAGATCCCACTTCCTGGGGTGGTCCCCGACTAGACAACGGAGTAGGTTCCCCAGACTTCGGTCGACGATCTCAGTTTGGCTGTCGGTTTGAGGGTGATAAACGGTGGAGAATTTGAGGAGGGTTCCCATCAGATGCCAGAGAGTTTTCCAAAAGTAACTGGTGAATTTCACATCCCGGTCGGACACAATGGTCTTAGGTAGTCTATAGAGTCGGACCACCTCATCAAAGAATAAGCGGGCGACCCTAGAAGCATCTGAAGTCTTGGAACATGTGATAAAGTGGGTGATGGAGGCATCACCCACGACTCCCTTTGGCTCGGGTCCACTTCTTCACATTCGGGAGCTAGTTGAGTTTGGGCCTCACTCTATTAAGGCCCCTTATCCATTTTGTAGTTTTCCTTTGAGTCATTTTGATGTATTTCCATTTTATTTGAGTCATTTCCCTAAGTCTAGCACTTGTTTTCCTATGTTTGGTATCATCATGA
Source organism: Amorphophallus konjac (assembly GCA_022559845.1). Taxonomy (NCBI): domain Eukaryota; kingdom Viridiplantae; phylum Streptophyta; class Magnoliopsida; order Alismatales; family Araceae; genus Amorphophallus; species Amorphophallus konjac. The sequence continues at coordinate 182,255,300 of CM040123.1, read as the reverse complement.
TGTCTAATGTAAGCTATTGGGCCCCATTCGTTAGACTAGGCCCATTAGCACTCCCAACCCCCTTGGTTATTTGTAGTTGTTTATTTTGTCAGGGACTTATTGTAAAGAGTGGGTTGCCTATATATAGGACCCCACTCCCCTCATTTGAAGTTAATGAATGATTACATCCTTTTGAGTTAAACTTGCCATTTGAGTTCAAATTGGAGTGATTCCTCTAGTTTTTGGGTGAGAGACCCTAGGGGAGAGATTCCCCACCCATTCCCCTCTTAATCTCTCTATTTCACCCCTCTTTCTCTCTCCTCCAACCCCAAATCCGAATTTCCTTCTCTCTCCTCCCTCCTCCCATCCACTTCCAACCTCCAACCACCTCCTTTAATGCCCTCCACTTCCCCATGGCCTCCATTACTCCACTCCCTAGTTCCTAGGTAGAAGTCTCCCCATTCCAACACCTTCCTCCACCTTCCAACCAAATCTACCCCATTCCAATGCAAGCACTCCACTTCCCAACATAATCACCCACCTTCCAAGACCTTTTGAATTTGAAATCCACCCTTTCCTCCACTCACTTGTGCCCCCCTCACCTTCTCCTCTCACCCACCTTCCCCAAATTCGTAGCTCTTCCTCCTCCACCTGCTATCACTTGCTTCCAGCCATTCTCCACCCCATTCCCCATCACCATTAGCTCCCTTCTCCACCCCACAAGAGCCCCCACTCTCTCTTAGGTCATTCCTACCATTTCCCTCCACCAAAGAAGCCACATCTCCCTCTCATTTCTTCTAGTAGGTTGGAGCTGTGCAGATCTGCAGAACAGCCCTTGTTGCAGCGTCAACCACGGAATCATCCTAGTTCTTCAGAAGGCGTGGCCTACCTTTCTGGAAAGGCCTTCCAGTCTACTTCGCAGGCGAGGTGGAATCAACACGATCGGAGCTCGGAGCTGCCAGATAGAGCCATTCTCCCAACAGTGCGCAGAGAGGTCTTCATCCTGGACCAGAGCGTGGAAGATCCTTCTGCCACGACAAACCCCAGCAGATTCAGGCTGAAGCCCCTTCATCAAAGTTCTTCCTCGACCGGTCATCTTTCAAGATCAAGAAACAGAACCCCATTCGGCCACCGGAGGAAGAAGTTACGAATTTTCTCCCCCGATCTATCTAGTTCTGTTTTCTGCTGTCTACTCCGACCAGTACCCACTCTTCTGGGTGCCCCGGCCATCCTCGACCTCTGAATGCATCTCCGTCACCTCCTGCTGAAAGCTACCTCAACAAAGAAGATGATGCCGCTGGTTTTGTGCTGATCGGAGCTCTGGAGGGTGCTCAGTCACTTCTGCAACTTGCTGTTACAGTCCAGACAGTACCTGCGGCCAGACAGAGGAGGCTACTTCCTGTTGCTGGTGCAGCCACCTCCGACCGTCTGAGCTTCCCCAAAAATTCTGGAGTCCACCTCATCCATTCAGGAAGCTTCAGGAGCTGGTTTTGATCAATTTGGAGTCCGGACAAGCCCGGCATAGCCATCACAACGACCCCCTGTCCAGAATTCCAGATTGAAGCTGCAACTTCCCTAGTTCTCATTTCTCTTCGTTTCGGTCCACCAACCCCTCCCCGCTTGGCCGGCTGAAGGCCCCACCCTGCGTGGTGGTAGTGTTTGAATGTATCATATTAACCCCTACCCCAAGGTCCCCCCTCCTGCGAGAGGAGTAGTTTTGTAAGTGGTTTGGCAGGTCAAGCGACACCGCCGCGGCGTGTGGGGAACCACCGCCTCCCCGCTCGCCCTCGTCTCCGACCGGGACCGGTTTCTTCAAACCGGTCGAGTAAGTGTCTCTTCCTTGCTCACCTAGTGTAGCTCTCTCAATATTTGATTCATGCATCGCTGAATTCGTGAGGAGCGCCCGATCCTCAAGTCCATGACTTAGAGTGATCGCCGTGGGTTAGTGTGACCCGGTGCCCGAGTGCACTTTGTCGGCCCCAATCGAATTGGGCAACCAACCTTGGGGAATCAATTCTTGGCCTTGCTGGCCCTCTACCAGCAAGGGTCCATTCCCATAAGTCACCCTTGGTATCACATAGTCACCCCGGGAATAGAGTGCAACGAAGAGAGCGGTGGCCCATTAAGGCCCATTTGGATGCTTAGATGTGCTTGTTTGACTAAGTCCGAGGTTGTGTCACATCAAGTGGTATCAGAGTAAGTTCACAACTTGTCTCTATCAAGTTGGTCCTAGGTCATTTTTATGCATTTAGAGTCCTCAGTTGCATCTCCCATGTCCACTAGAATGGCCGCTTCATACCCGTCATATCCATCCCCATCAACTTTCCCAAGAAGCCCAAATCCTCATGGAAGTTCCATTACCAACAAAGTGGGTAGCAACACCTCTATCATAGAAGCCCTACCTAATGTCCTTAATCGGCTTGAAGATATCATGTCTCGACTCGACCGACTTGAAGGAAATAGCCGTGCACCAAGAGTAAATAAGAGTGACCTTTGGGGAAATCTAGAAACCATATTTTTAGAACACTTGAAAATTAAAACCCCCCCCTTTGATGGATCCAATAGCCCAAGTCTTTACCTAGATTGGGAGATTTCTCTCGACCAATTCTTTAAAAGTTTCCCCTTGAACGAAGAAAGGAGAATGAGGCTAGCCAAGGCACACCTCTCCAAACAAGCTAAAACTCATTGGTTAGTTGTGGAAGGTTTGAGAAAGATCCGTAGGGAGGCTCCAATTAGCACTTGGGATGAGATGAAGACCGAGCTTAGAAAACCCTACACTCTCCAACCCTCTCCCTCCTACTCAAATCACCAAAGTCCAAGGAGCACTTCAACTCCATCATCCCCACCCGGTCAATCCAAGACCCTAATCGACCCAATCCCCTCCATGATGACCACCACTCAACCAACCCTCACCATTCAAAACCAAGTGGACACCGTGTCCACCCCTCCACCTAGGCCCATGATTGTCACCACCCTCCAATCCAGAAGCTCCCACCAAACCCCTACCCCACAAAACCCCTTGGTCCCCACCACCACCCCTCCCTTGTCCCCGAAAAAGGACATTCCCCCCAAAACCAATCAACCCAAGCCACCCCAACCAACCCATCTCCCACTCCCTACCCCAAAAGTCCAAAGTCCTAGGCTTCCACTACTTCCCCTCCCTATCCAAGCCAAAGTTTCCCATCACCCACCACCCCGGGTACACCATGCACCAACCATCATCACCCCACCCCCAATAGACCTTCCCATTCCCTTGAGAAAGGAGACCACAACCATCCACATGGGAGTAGATGAACCCATCCCCATCATTGAGGAAACCCAAGTTCATATCCGTGGTAAGGAAGAATCACAAATGTCCCCTAGCTTGGACCCCCAAGAGCCACAAGCCTTCACAAATAGCACCATAATCATAGATGGGCCCCTAGCTAGATGGCTAAAGGAGAGACCACTTCACCCCATCGTGTCCTATGTTTACCCACCCATGGAGAAAAACATTCCCATTGCACCCATTAACTCCTATCACACCATAATCCAAACATCCTACCAAGTGGAAACCTTAGAGAATCTTCTTAAGGGCGTAGCATGGCAAATTGAGTTCACTAGCATGTTGACCCCTATGGCCAAACCACCTAAGAGCCTTGGCCTCCTACACCTATGCATAGGGTCTATCACCTCGATTTGCACCATTGGTTGCTACACTAGTGACCTCCTTCTATTCCTCCCTACACCCGATGAGCCCAACCTTCTCCTCAATTTAGAGCTTCTTATCTCGGGTAGAAAGCCTAGTCCTCCATTCATGGCCGACCATCCCACCAAAAATTTTGGCCCGATCACTTTACTAGAGGAGGAGAATCCACCATCAAGGGGTTGTGAGGACCAAAAGGACCTAGGGTTCCTCTCCTTAGGTGACCCTTACCATGACCCCTTCGATCCCTTCCAATACCCACCCATTAAGATCCCAAACACTTTGTTCGGCCAACCCACTAGAAAACTTGGCCCACTTACCTTGGAGGAGGATGACTCACAATTTGGGAACCTTGAAGACATAGAGTGCCTCCCTCTAGGAAGACCTTTCTACGACCCCTTTGATCCCTTCCTATGGGAGTCTAGTTCCCCATGTAACCCAACCATCTTACCCACCACCCACCCTTTCCTACCCTCACCCATCATATTGGGCCAAACCAATCTCATCCATGACCCGGGTTACACCTTGGGAGCCAAGACCTTGGGCCACATATCCCTAGGTAATAAAGTTGTGCCCCACCCCATGATGACCACCTTCTTAGATCCATTCGATCCGTTCCAATGGGAATTCAAAGGTTGTCCCACCCCTATACACATGGAAGTCACTTTTGGGAAAAGTATGCATGTGTTTAGGCTTTCCACACCCCTTGGCATGAACACTATGTTGGGTCCATTCATTCATATCACCCACATGTCAAGTAGAAAGTATGAGTGGTCCAAATTTGGATATAGTGGTCCACCTTCATTCATCATGGGTCTTAAGCATATCAAAGGCATCTACGGATGTCCGGGTCCCCCGACATGCATCACCACTTTGCATGATAGATTCACATATGGTTGCCCCGGTCCACCTAAGCCCACCAAAGTCTACATGACAACATTACATGATAAGTCCACATATGGTTGCCCCGGCCCACCAAGGCTCATCAAGGTCCATATGGCATCATGGCATAAATGGTCTATATATGGTTGTCCAGGTCCACCCATAACCACTAGAAGGTCAGCACTCACAAAATTGCATGAGGAAATCCGTAAGCACATTAGCATAAAAAATGAGGCTTATAAAAGGTTGGCTGACTCTCACCGGCGTCACTTAGAGTTCCAAGAGGGTGACTTTGTGATGGTAAGGACGGAGAGGCTCTCCCCAGGAGCCAACTCCAAGTTGAGACCACGTGGGACTGGGCCCTTCAAGATCTTGAGGCGTATTGGTGCGAATGCTTATGAATTAGATCTCCCCGAGGATTATGGGGTAAGTCCTACATTCAATGTCACCGACTTAGTGTCTTACAAGGGCCCCACGGTGAGATCTAGTGAGGAGATCGAGCCCACTCCCTCCTTTGAGAGAGCACCCACCCGAGAGGAGAGTCCACTAGCCAAAAGAGCTCAGCGTGATCGCATTGAACAAATATTGGATGAGCAGGTCACTACCACCCGGAGCAAGGTCTATGAGCGCTATCTCGTCAGGTGGAAGGATCGGCCTCCGTTGGAAGACTCATGGGTAAGTCGGGAGGACCTACAGCGATTGGATCCAGATCTCCTCGAGCGGTACCTTAGCCGGATGGACCCTTACTCGACGGAGTCGAGCTCTTTGCGGCCCAGGGGATTTGATGGAGGCATCACCCACGACTCCCTTTGGCTCGGGTCCACTTCTTCACATTCGGGAGCTAGTTGAGTTTGGGCCTCACTCTATTAAGGCCCCTTATCCATTTTTTAGTTTTCCTTTGAGTCATTTTGATGTATTTCCATTTTATTTGAGTCATTTCCCTAAGTCTAGCACTTATTTTCCTATGTTTGGTATCATCATGATGTCTAATGTAAGCTATTGGGCCCCATTCGTTGGACTAGGCCCATTAGCACTCCCAACCCCCTTGGTTATTTGTAGTTGTTTATTTTGTCAGGGACTTATTGTAAAGAGTGGGTTGCCTATATATAGGACCCCACTCCCCTCATTTGAAGTTAATGAATGATTACATCCTTTTGAGTTAAACTTGCCATTTGAGTTCAAATTGGAGTGATTCCTCTAGTTTTTGGGTGAGAGACCCTAGGGGAGAGATTCCCCACCCATTCCCCTCTTAATCTCTCTATTTCACCCCTCTTTCTCTCTCCTCCAACCCCAAATCCGAATTTCCTTCTCTCTCCTCCCTCCTCCCATCCACTTCCAACCTCCAACCACCTCCTTTAATGCCCTCCACTTCCCCATGGCCTCCATTACTCCACTCCCTAGTTCCTAGGTAGAAGTCTCCCCATTCCAACACCTTCCTCCACCTTCCAACCAAATCTACCCCATTCCAATGCAAGCACTCCACTTCCCAACATAATCACCCACCTTCCAAGACCTTTTGAATTTGAAATCCACCCTTCCCTCCACTCACTTGTGCCCCCCTCACCTTCTCCTCTCACCCACCTTCCCCAAATTCGTAGCTCTTCCTCCTCCACCTGCTAGCACTTGCTTCCAGCCATTCTCCACCCCATTCCCCATCACCATTAGCTCCCTTCTCCACCCCACAAGAGCCCCCACTCTCCCTTAGGTCATTCCTACCATTTCCCTCCACCAAAGAAGCCACATCTCCCTCTCATTTCTTCTAGTAGGTTGGAGCTGTGCAGATCTGCAGAACAGCCCTTGTTGCAGCGTCAACCACGGATTCATCCTAGTTCTTCAGAAGGCGTGGCCTATCTTTCTGGAAAGGCCTTCCAGTCTACTTCGCAGGCGAGGTGGAATCAACACGATCGGAGCTCGGAGCTGCCAGATAGAGCCATTCTCCCAACAGTGCGCAGAGAGGTCTTCATCCTGGACCAGAGTGTGGAAGATCCTTCTGCCACGACAAACCCCAGCGGATTCAGGCTGAAGCCCCTTCATTAAAGTTCTTCCTCTACCGGTCATCTTTCAAGATCAAGAAACAGAACCCCATTCGGCCACCGGAGGAAGAAGTTACGAATTTTCTCCCCCGATCTATCTAGTTCTGTTTTCTACTGTCTACTCCGACCAGTACCCACTCTTCTGGGTGCCCCGGCCATCCTCGACCTCTGAATGCATCTCCGTCACCTCCTGCTGAAAGCTACCTCAACAACGAAGATGATGCCGCTGGTTTTGTGCTGATCGGAGCTCGGGAGGGCGCTCAGTCACTTCTGTAACTTGCTGTTACAGTCCAGACAGTACCTGCGGCCAGACAGAGGAGGCTACTTCCTGTTGCTGGTGCAGCCATCTCCGACCGTCTGAGCTTCCCCAAAAATTCTGGAGTCCACCTCATCCAGTCAGGAAGCTTCAGGAGCTGGTTTCGATCAATTTGGAGTCTGAACAAGCCCGGCATAGCCATCACAACGACCCCCTGTCCAGAATTCTAGATTGAAGCTGCAACTTCCCTAGTTCTCATTTCTCTTCGTTTCGGTCCACCAACCCCTCCCCGCTTGGCCGGCTGAAGGCCCCACCCTGCGTGGTGGTAGTGTTTGAATGTATCATATTAACCCCTACCCCAAGGTCCCCCCTCCTGCGAGAGGAGTAGTTTTGTAAGTGGTTTGGCAGGTCAAGCGACACCGCCGCGGCGTGTGGGGAACCACCGCCTCCCCGCTCGCCCTCGTCTCCGATCGGGACCGGTTTCTTCAAACCGGTCGAGTAAGTGTCTCTTCCTTGCTCACCTAGTGTAGCTCTCTCAATATTTGATTCATGCATCGCTGAATTCGTGAGGAGCGCCCGATCCTCAAGTCCATGACTTAGAGTGATCGCCGTGGGTTAGTGTGACCCGGTGCCCGAGTGCACTTTGTCGGCCCCAATCGAATTGGGCAACCAACCTTGGGGAATCAATTCTTGGCCTTGCTGGCCCTCTACCAGCAAGGGTCCATTCCCATAAGTCACCCTTGGTATCACATAGTCACCCCGGGAATAGAGTGCAACGAAGAGAGCGGTGGCCCATTAAGGCCCATTTGGATGCTTAGATGTGCTTGTTTGACTAAGTCCGAGGTTGTGTCACATCAATGGGCCATCTTAGAGAACCTATCAACCACTAAAAAGATGGAATCATGTTTGTGCAAGGTCCTAGGTAGGCCATGGATGAAGTCTATGCTCAAATCCTCCCAAGGTCGTTCTGGGACTGGAAGGGGTGTGTAAAGCCCAGTGTTTTGCCTCACTTGTTTGGCCGAGGCACAAATACGACATTGTCCCACAATGTTGGCCACATCTTTCTTGAGACTGGGCCAATGGAATTACCTCTCAACTAGCTCTATGGTCTTTGTGACCCCAAAGTGACCAGCCAGGCCACCACTGTGTAACTCCCAAACTAAGAAGTCCTGAAGTGATGTCCGGGATATGCATAGTCTAGCTCCCTTGAAAAGATACCCTCCTTGGAGTATGAATCCCTCATGTTCCTTGTGGGGTTGAGTGGAGAGGGTGCTGTAGTAGGTCCCAAAGTCGGGGCTATTTGAATATTCCCCTTTGATTCTCTCAAACCCTGTGACTTCCACCTGGACAGTAGAAAGTAAGACTACCCACCTACTCAGCGCATCGGCGGCGTGATTCTCACTACCCATCTTGTACTTGAGGACAAAGGTATAGGCCTGAATGTATTCTACCCAATGGGCATGATGGGCATTGAGCTTCTGTTGGGTGTTGAGGTACTTCAAGGTCTCGTGGTCCGAGAAGATCACAAACTCCTTGGGTAGGAGATAGTGCCTCCAATGCCGAAGGGATTGAACCACGACATAAAGCTCTTTATCGTATGTGGAGTACCTAGTCCTAGACTCACAAAGTTTCTCACTAAAATAGGCTACTGGGTGACCCTCTTGGCTAAGAATTCCTCAAACCTTTACCCCGGATGCATCACAAGTGACCTCGAAGACTTTAGAGAAGTCGGGTAGGCAAAGGACAAGGGCTTGGGTCATCTTTTCCTTGAGCTCTAGGAATGCTTTGAAGGCTGCCCTAGTCCAAACAAAGGTGCCCTTCTTGAGGCAATCTGTGATAGGAGCGGTGATAGTGCTAAACCCACGAATGAATCTCCTATAGAAGGTGGCTAGCCCGTGAAAGCTTCAGGCCTCATGAAGGGTCTTGGGCTTGGGCCACTCAATAATGGCTTGGACCTTCTCGGGGTCCATGGATACCCCTTGGGCTGAGACAATAAATCCTAGGAAGGCTGGTTGATTGGTCAAGAAATGACACTTCTCGGGGTTGGCGAAGAGACTCTCTTTTCTTAGAACGGTGCAAACTTGTTTGAGTTGATCTAGGTGGGCTTCCTTGGATTGGCTATATATGAGAATGTCATCAAAGTATACGACAAGGAAAATGCCAATGAAGGGCCGAAGGACCTCGGTCATGAGGCGCATGAATGTGCTTGGTGCATTGGAAAGGCCGAAGGGCATGACAAGCCATTCATAGAGACCATCCTTAGTTTTGAAGGCGGTCTTCCACTCGTCCCCAGGCCTAATGCGAACTTGGTGGTAGCCACTTTTGATATCTATCTTGGAGAAGATGGTGGCTCCAACAAGCATGTCTAGCATGTCATCTAGCCGTGAGATGGGAAACCTATATTTGACCGTGATCTTGTTGATGGCCCAACTATCCACACACATGCGCCAAGTTTCATCCTTTTTGGGTGTGAGAAGAGTCGGGATGGCACATGGGCTTTTGCTAATGCGGAGGAAGCTCTTCTTGATGAGCTCCTCAATTTGCCTCCTAAGCTCGGCATGCTCGGTGGGGTTGAGGCGGTAGTGGGGGAGGTTGGGTAAGGTAGCTCCGGGCACAAAGTCGATGGCATGTTGCACATCGCGCATGGGTGGTAGCTTATCTGGTAGCTCATCAAGGAATACATCATGGAAGTCCTCAAGGATTTGTTGAATTTCTATTGGGTGTGGGTCAGTTGGGGTGGATTCCCTAAGGCAAATGACAATGGCACACACTTGTCCCCCTTGGTTGACTTCTTCCTCAAGTTCTTGCCTAGTGATGAGGTGTATGCTCCTAGCAGTCCCAATGGTCAAACTAGGGCTAGGACTTGATGGGATGGGGTTTGGTGGGTTTGGAATAGAGGGAGGGGTAGGGGATCCCTCAAGGGAGGGAGATGCCTTCTTGGGAAGGGAGCGGGGTGGAGAGGGGTTGAGTTGGATTCTCTTCCCCTCATGGGTGAAAATGCAAGTGTTCGTCCTTCCAAGGAAGGTGGCATCTACATCGTAGATCCAAGGCCGCCCTAGGAGTATGCTCCCAACTTCCATTGGTAGAATGTCACACCAAACTTGGCCTTGGTAGGATTGATAGGTGATGGGGACAAGGCAACGAGTACTAACGGGTACGGATGTGCCATCAATCCAAGCTACCCGATATGGGTGTGGGTGTGGGGTGATGGTAAGGCCTAAAAGTTTGACGGTGTCGGGTGACACCACATTCACACTACTCCCATTGTCCAAGATGACTTTCCTAGCATAGTTCCCTATCCGGATGTAGGTATGAAAGATGGTGTTTCTCCTCCAATCATGTTCTTGAGCTTGAGTGAGGGTGCACCTAACCACTCCAAGGTGAGGGTCGGTGGGTGGAGGGGTTTGTTCTTGATTGGTCTCCATGTAGTGGGTTTCATATTCTTCCTCCCAATCGAGAGAGGCCTCATACACCTCAACTTCTTCTTCAACTCTAGCTTGGGGTAGGGGGTTTGTCTCTTCAATGAGCAAGCTAGATGCGCCCTTGGTGGGGCATTGATTGGCGAAATGTCCATACCCAAGACACCTAAAATATTGTATCCCACTTTGGTGGTTTGGGGCAGCCCTAGTGTGAGGGGGAGTGGGTGCCAGATTGGGTCTATTGGGAGTGGGGTTGGGGGGCCCACTTGTGGGGTGAGGGGGAGGGGTGCCACTAGGAGGGGCTACCCGGGTGGGAGGAGCTCCCATGGGGGTAAGAAGGAGACCTCGTTGAGGAGGTGAGGGGTTGGTCCGAGGTGCCATGGATTCTGGGTCCTAGAGGGGGAACCATTCGGGTGTATCGAGAGAATTTCTCGGCATCCCGGGCTACTTGGTAGGCTTGCTCTAGAGTGGTCACTTGACGCATGAAGAGCTCCTTTTTTATGTGGAATTGAAGCCCATTCCTAAAGTGGGATAGTGTGACGGCGGGGTCCTCTTGGGATCCACACTTAAGAAGGTAGTAATCAAATTTCTCAATGTACTTCATAACGGTCTTTCCTTCTTGGGTTAGGGCTTGCCACTCATCTAGGAGGTTTTGATGATAGGAGGGAGGGACATATTTGAGTTTGAGTTGTTCTTTCATGGCCCCCCATGTGGTGATGTGAGCTTCCCTCCTAACTATCCTTAATGCCTCAATGTTCATCCAATGGGTCTTAGCAAACTTGGTAAGTTGCATTTTGGCAAGCCGGACTCTCCTATCCTCAGTCATGGGATACCAATCGAAATATTGGTCTATAGCTACCTCCCAATCTAAGTAGATGCTTGGGTGATGAGACCCATCGAAGATGGGGGCATCGACTTTCACAAGTCTTATAAGGTGGTCATCTGGGTTGTCCCGGGGGGGTCTCTCATTCCTCCTAGGGGGTGGATCTCTTTCCGGATCGGGAGGATGGTCAAGGTTGAGCCCTCCTATGGCTGGTTCCTCATGTGGGGGAGGTTCCCTCCTATCACCCACCCTTGGGACGGGTCTATTCTCCTCAAGTTGCTCAAGCCAGGTCGTTATGTCATCAAGCCACCCTAAAATACTAGCCATACCCTCCACAAGGAACCTCATGTGGTCGAGAAACTCATGCTCGTTGGGGGCGGGATTCCCTTGGGGATTGGGATTCATTGGGGATTTGGAAGAGGATGGATTGGATTGAGAATGAGCTCCACTACGAGTGGTCATGCAAAGTTGGGTGGGCTATGCACGGGTGTGCGTGAGCACCGATGAATGACCTAGTGTGAAGATGCCCCAAGACTAGACTTGTGAGAATAAGCCTATAACCTGGCTCTGATACCAATTGATGTGGCACAACCCTAAGATGATAATGGATGAATTGATGAACCTAGGACGTAGGCTTGCAAGCATACAAAGATAATCAACGGACTTACGCTAGCGGCTTACTCACGTGGCACTCACTATCTCCCGATGGCAACCGGGGGATGGTGGTGAGGATCTGGGGTGGGACCCAATCGTTCCGGGACGTGGCTTAGCTTGGGCGGACCCCCTAAGGGGCTGGGAGTCACAACTTCGTGAGAGGCCGACACGCCAGGGCGTGGGGTTGGGTGGCTCTCACTCACTCACTCTCCGCGGTGGACACACAAAAGAGAATTATGAGTCCGGGCACTCCCTCACCGTCCGACGGGCATGAAAGACAATACTAAATTAGCAAAATATAGACCAGTAAGGGAGGGACTTGTCACACCCCGAGCTTTTAATACAGTGGAAGATAATCTCAGGAAACGTGAACAGCCGGCATGGTAAGCCTCTTGCAAGCAAGAATAACCAGAGTGCAATAACAATCATGCAAAGTAATTGCTCAGTAATTTACTCAAACCTTCCCTTTTAGTAATAATAAGAATGATTCAAGTACATCAAATATTCAACTTTCTTAAATCTATTTGACTCAATAAAGAAAAAGTTACATGAACTCGATCTAGACATCATTGACTTCCTAAGTCTTCTCTCAATCTTATGTGACTTTCATTCACTCTCGGACCCATCACTTGAATAACTCGAATCCGAATCCGAACTACTTTCATCTCCTGAAAAGATTGAAAAATAGGTAATGAGCACACTTACCCAGTAGGTATCTTGGTGCGGACACCAGAGCACACGAGCGGCGCGAGCCGCCGAGCCACCGATACCGTATGCGGAGCACCACCCGAGCGACAGCGGCTTCCATCTGGCTCGGAGACAGCCTGGAGACTCCCCCTTGAGTCTCGATATTTATCATATTTATTGGAACTTTATTTGTGTGTAATGTGTGTTTATTTCATTTTATTCGGTTTGTAATTCGGATTGTAAGAGGGGTTTATTTGTAAAATGTGACCACCTGGGTCACACGGGCCCCCCCAGACCCCCTCCCATTGATCCACCTCAGCCCTAGGGCCCCATGTGGGGTCAGTCAACATTTCAAATGGGGGCTTCTAGAAGGGTGGGCCAAGTGGGTGACAAGTGGTTTGATTTGTCAAGGTTGGCCACCAACCTTTCACCCTAGTCAAGGGGGCGCCCCCCTCTCAACATCAAACATTTTTATTTTTGTAAAATGGTGATTGGAACTAATTAGTTATACTCATTATTTTATTCCCCAAAACCCTAGATCCAGGGGTAGTTTATGTCTTTTACCATTTCATATATATACCTTGTATTTTCATTTGATTAGAATTAATGACGAAGAAAACCTTGATTATTGTGGAAGAGGCCTTGGCCGCCCCCTTCTCTCTCCCCTCTCTCCCCCTATTGCAGCTGTGAAGGTTGTATTCTGGAGGTGTGACTCCTCCCCTATCAGTTCCGGTGATCGCCGCCGCCGCCACGAGCCGCCATCGCACCGCCATCGTGTTCGTCAGAGTTCTATCTTCAGCCAACAACAGCCACTTCCACGAATTACTGCTCTCAGATCCGAGATCTTCTTGATCTGGGATTTTGAGGGAGTGTTCCAGAGGCCCTCCTCATGTTCTAAAAAAATTGGTTTGGCATTTAGACTCCGAAATCCAATTTTCCATTTTCGTTCCCCATTTCATTTCAGATCTGGCTGCTTTCTGTCCAGATCCACTTCCCCCCTGAGTTTCTGGTCTTCAGATCTCTTTTTGATTTTTGCAGGAGCTACCAAATTTACTGGGAGTTCTTTCCACCTTCTTCTCCATCCCCAAGTTTTCTTGGAATTTCTGGAGATCATCTCATATTTTCTACAATACATCTTCAGATCCATCTACAGTGCTGTCAGCCAGTTTCCACATCCGACCACCTGTCAGTATAAACTCCCTACCAATTCGTAGCCTCCACCAATCCTTCCACAAAAATTATTTCCATTTTCCTATCTTTCCCATCCTCAACGTTTATGAAGAAGTCGATATCTGATTCAGAGGTTTGCTTTACGGTCAAAGGCAACTCCCAGGAAAGTTCCCTGCTGATCTGAGAGTTCGGATACTGTACAACAGAAACTTCAACATTCAACAAAGTCCAGATCCGTGCAGATCCAGGTCATATCTTTGGGCCTAGATTAAAGAACTTCAAGAGAGCTTTCCAACGATAGCTCCTGTGTCCCGATCTGACATCGGGATTGGTCGTAGCGGTCGATCTCGCTGGAGCGCGTGCTGAAAAATAGAAACCAAAATCCGTGGGCAGCAACTCCACAACGTGGAGATCGGAGCCGATTGGCCACCGACCGGAGTCTCCGGCCGATAGCCGTCCAAGGAGGCGCGCCACCAGGGGTCCCCATCACAGCGGGTCCCACCCCACTGGAGTCGGAGGTTGGAGCGGTCCGTGGGCCCCACGGACCCGTAGATCGCGCCGTCCGGACAGCACCACAAACGTGTGTTCGGCACCGCCGGGCGACATCAAGATGCTGCCCGCCAACCCAATTGTCGTGATTCCCGGGCCCCACATGTCACCTTTTACCTCCCTGCGTGGAGTGGGTCAAATTATTGTACCGTTGTAAAATTGTTTAATCAGGAGTCCGCAATTGGCCGGGGTTGTCTTCCCCACGTCGGGAGCGTGGAGGTAACGGTCTCACATTCTTGGCATTTACTTGCTTAGCTAGTATACGGTCATATGCTGCTGCCGAGAGCGATAGGTACTAGCCCGTGAGTTCATGTCACCGCTGTGAGTGTGAGTGTGACCTGTCCCGTGACTCGATCCGAGTCCGGAAGTGAGTCGACTACCCTTAACTCTGCAGGTTCTTCAACCGCGCACGATCCACGTTTCCCTCGCTTGGGACGACGAGTGAGCTTGCGTTTCTGTTAGCGACGTATAGTCCATAGGAGCTCTTAGTGTCGGGCCTAATGTCTCTCCCATTGTACGTTGCTGGTCGTGTCCACATCTAGAGTCCGAGGTCCATACCACTTAGAGTCGGTCCCCGTGTCCGTCCCGCAACAGTTTGGTATCAGAGCAAGTCGAGTCTAGGGTAGTCATTGCATAAGTCTTGCACGGTCTAAGTCAAGTCTAGGATCATCATTATTTTCAAAAATAAAAAAAAGAGTGTTTTAAAATTACATTTCATCCCGATAACTCGGTATATTAAAAGGTGTTGTCCGAACGTTAGGCTATGCCTATCGGGAAGACCGCACACTTGCGGGAGTGATCTTCAGATCGATTAACTCCGCCAAGTACCGTCTATTGGTGTCTAGGTGTAGTCGAGTCTCATTCCAACCTTGCATTGTCTAGTGTTTGTCTCCACGTGTCGGCATGTCTAACATGTAGTTCCCCAATTTCCCATGGATTCCCAATCACCCGGGCAACATGGCCGTTGGTCTACCCATGGGCTTGGCAACCATCCTCTCCCCTTCCGTAGGCCCGAAGCCTCGGATTTTTATGGCTCTAATGACCTGGGCGACTACCTCAAGTGGGAGGCTGCCATGGACAAATATTTTGAATGTTACACCATGTTCGATGCCATGCAAGTCAGTTTTGCCCAAGAGAGGCTTGTCCACAAAGCCGCCTGGAAATGGGAGAGCATTGAGCGCATGAGAGAGGTTAGGAGGCAAAGGCCCATCGAGTCGTGGCATGAGATGAAGGGCAAACTTAGGAAGGTCTACCTACCCGGCCCGGTCACCTCCAACCGACCCCACCCAATCACCTCCACCCAAGTGGGCCATAATCGGAGGCAACGCGCCGCGCATGTTGAAGAGCCTAGGTCCACGACTAAGCCGAATTCATATGGGAGAGTCCATCACATCGCTCCTACTCCAAACCCCACCATTGCCGAACTCTTCCAAATCATTTTGGATAGAGCAGATAGGAGGTGTGCTGATATCGAGTCCCTGGTTTCCCCTTGCCTACCCCCTAGACAGAATGGAACCAAGCACGAGCCTAAGGAGGTAGCAACCGGTAGCCCCAACCTGATTCCATCTAACGTGCCATCCCAAGGTCCTCTCCCCTTCATAGTGGATCCTCTTCCCCCACCCACGAGAGCCCCATTGCATGTACCCCCTAACCATCAGGAGGATAAGGGTAAGGACACACTTATCAAGGAACGTAGTGGATCACGACAGCAGTGTTATCACTGCCAGGGGTTCGGCCACTTTGTCGGACAGTGTCCCACTCGGACATCTCTAGCCCTAGGAGACAAAAGGGTTGAAGAAGCCTCACTCTCTGATCTTTATTTGGAGCCACCTCAGCCATAGCTACCCGTGTTTCTAACGGGAAAGCTACTTATAGCTGAGCCACTCCTTAGCTGGCTTAAGAATGGCCTGGTCCCATCTCCCCTCCCATCTATGGACCCTATCCTACCTCTGTTGCCAATCAATTCATTTCACACCACTTTCTGGTCTAGTCACTATGTGGATACATTGGATGACCTTCTTAAAGGGTTAGACCGACAATTGACATTTACGCACTTGTTGGCTCCAGGTTTCGACCGACCCACAGGTCGTAGTTTCACTCATCCCGCTTTAGGGTCCATCACCCTCGTATACACCGTGGGTCATGTTACCACGGAGGTTCTTCTACTCCTCCCTATGCCGGCCGAGCCCGACTTCATTCCCATTTGCCCAAGGGAGGAATCTTACTTTCTACCTATGACTGTCGTCCCACCTCTCACAATGAATGAAGGTGATCATTTACACCTCCAAGATTTCCAAATGTGGGACAGTGATTTGTGGAAGCTTAGTCCGAGGGGTCATACCTTCTTTGATCCCTTCGACCCATTCTCATGTGGACCCCGTGACCCACCATATTTACTCCACTTTTTTGAGAGAGTCCACCATCATACCCCTTCTCCACGGGCCGATCCATCTACAACCTCTAAACCCGTTCATAATACTCCTACATATCGGGGTGATGTAGAAGATGGCCCGCCCAAACCTCCCAAATCTAAAAGGGCATCCGTGAATGAATGGATCACTTTAGGATGCCGTCCACATTCCATCAACTTCTGGTTGCCTCTAGTGTATGCATGGCACACATTCGGATGTCCTGGACCACCTTGCATATGATTGGGTCGGACTAACATTAGGTTTGTGTAGGGTTGTGTGTGCATCCGTGTGTTTTTTTCTTTTGCTAAGCATGTTAGGAGTCTGCATGACGACGTCCGTCATCACATTGAGGCCAGCAATGCACGGTATAAGGAGTTAGCCGATGTCCATCGACACCACCGAGAGTTCCACGAGGGTGAATATGTCATGATCAGGGTAAGACCTGAATGGTTTCCCTCTGGAACCGTAAAGAAACTGCAAGCTCGCGAAGCCGGTCCATTTAGAGTGTTGAAACGCGTTGGATCCAATGCGTATGTTGTGGACCTGCCCGAGGAATATGGTATAAGCTCTACTTTTAATGTATCAGATCTAGTTGCATATAGGGACCCAGCGGTGATCCCTAGTCAGCCTTTCGAGCCATCCCCTCCCATTGAGAGTGATCCCACACCTGAGTGTCCACCTCCAGCCCCTTTTCCACGGCAGCGAGAGCATATAGATCATATACTGGATGAGCAGGTGATAGTTACCAGGAGTGGATCCTACCCGCGCTACCTAGTGTGATGGAGAGGACGGCCCGCCACTGAGGATACGTGGATCACCCATGGAGAGTTGCAGCGGATCGATCCGGACCTACTGGAGCGGTACCACAGCGATGCAGACCCTTACTCGACAGGGTCGAGTTTCTCCCACCCGGGGAAAATTGGTGCGGACACCAGAGCACACGAGCGGCGCGAGCCGCCGAGCCATCGATACCGTACCCGGAGCACCACCCGAGCGACAGCGGCTTCCATCTGGCTCGGAGATAGCCTGGAGACTCCCCCTTGAGTCTCGATATTTATCATATTTACTGGAACTTTATTTGTGTGTAATGTGTGTTTATTTCGTTTTATTCGGTTTGTAATTCAGATTGTAAGAGGGGTTTATTTGTAAAATGTGACCACCTGGGTCCCACGGGCCCCCCCAGACACCCTCCCATTGATCCACCTCAGCCCTAGGGCCCCATGTGGGGTTAGTCAACATTTCAAATGGGGGCTTCTAGAAGGGTGGGCTAAGTGGGTGACAAGTGGTTTGATTTGTCAAGGTTGGCCACCAACCTTTCACCCTAATCAAGGGGGTGCCCCCCTCTCAACATCAAACATTTTTATTTTTGTAAAATGGTGATTAGAACTAATTAGTTATACTCATTATTTTATTCCCCAAAACCCTAGATCCAGGGGTAGTTTATGTCTTTTACCATTTCATATATATACCTTGTATTTTCATTTGATTAGAATTAATGAAGAAGAAAACCTTGATTATTGTGGAAGAGGCCTTGGCCGCCCCCTTCTCTCTCCCCTCTCTCCCCCTATTGCAGCTGTGAAGGTTGTATTCTGGAGGTGTGACGACATAGGGAGGGGCCTTCAGCCGGCCAAGCGGGGAGGGGAAAACTAAGTCGAAGATGGTGAAGCAACGAAGATGCCGAATCTGCCTCCTTTCAGCCAAAGGGGATAGACAGCCGGTGCCGGAGCTATAGATCTGCCTCTGGAATTTCTCCTGGGACGACACCAGTGGGGAACTCTTCGTTACCGGAGCTGGGATGCTTCAGAATTTTGTTAATTTCTTTTGGGGTCGTTGCCGGTCGGGGCGGGAGCTCGAACAGGGCCTCTGATTCTCGGACTAGCAGTAGCAGATCACCAACAGTGGGAAGAAGAGGCTGTCCCGGCCGCTCCTGAACTCCGAATTAGGTGCCGTCAGTGCCGTTAGAACCGTGGGTAAGTCCTCTTCGCAGAAAAAGAAACGGGGATGCCAGGAGATGCCGGAGACGAACTGTAGAACCAGAAGTGTGAGGAGGGGTCGGTGCAGACTGTGGAAGACAGAGTCGCGCGACCGTGGAAGAATATTGGTAACTTCTGTTCCCGGATGCTGAATGGACTTTCGATTCTTGTTTCTGAAAGTATATAGGCCGAGGAAGAACTTTTCAGAAGAACTAGTGGGCTGATTCCTCCGAGGTTCGTCGTGGCAGAGCTTCTAATCCGGTTCTGGTACTCAGCAGGGACAGCTATGCGCAGTCGTGGGAGAATGGGCTTCCTGGGCAGCACCGAGCTCTGATGGGGACGAGACCACTGCCGTTACGAAGAAGACAGGTAGACGCTTCCAACGATGGCTCTTGGGCTTCTAGGAACGTCTGGAGGAGGTCAGGGTCACTGCTTCAAGCTTCACGTCTTCTGTAGGTCCTCTTACTCTAGATGGTAGAAGGTGGGGGTGATGGAGGGGAACAAGGGAAGATGGAGAGGATGAGAGGGGGCCGCCCCTAACCAAAGGGGAGGGGTCTTGGGCGCCCTAGGGCTGTGGAGGGAAGGGGATTTTTGAATTCAAATGGCCTAGGGAAGTGGAGGGTTGCATGGGGGAGAGGGAAGGGTGCTTGGGAAAGGGATGAGGTGGTTGGAGGGTGGCTTAGTGATTGGGGATGCTCCCTTGGGACTAGGGGGTGGAGTAATGGGATGTGTGGGGAAGGGGAGTGGCCTTTAATGAGGGTAGGTGGGAGAGTGGTGATTGGGAAGGGAGGAGAGAGAAAATTTTCAAAATTGGGTGTAGAGGAGAGAGAAAGAGGGGTGAAAGAGAGAGATTAAGAGAGGAATGGGTGGGATTCTCTCCCTAAGGCTTCTCACCTCACTAATGGATTCACTCCACCATAAAAATAAAGATAGAACTAACCAAAATGGTAATTTTTCATTGATTGATTCATTACTTCAAAATGAGGAGAATGGGGTCCTATATATAGGCAACCCACATTTCTACAAAAGTCCCTGACAATTGACTCAATGACAAATAACCGAGGGGGTAGGGGAGAGCCCTTGGGCCAAGCCCAATGAATTGGGCCAAATAGCTAACTAGACAACCTAATGACACTCAAACTTAGGGAAATGAACACAAGACCTAGGAACATGACTCAAATAAAAGGGAAAATACATCAAATGATTCAAATAAAAATTACATAGGACTCAAAATTAAATGATTAGACCATGTCGGATGCAACAGGGGCGAGGAGACGAGCTGTGAACGTGGGCGTGGGAGGTGATGTCCCCATCAGCTTTCCAACGATAGCTCCTGTGCCCCGATCCGACATCGGGATTGGTCGCAGCGACCGATCTCGCCGGAGCGCGCGCCGAAAAATAGAAACCAAAATCGGTGGGCAGCAACTCCACAACGTGGAGATCAGAGCCGATTGGCCACCGACCGGAGTCTCCGGCCGACCGCCGTCCAAGGAGGGGCGCCACCAGGGGTCCCCATCACAGCGGGACCCACCCCACCAGAGCCGAAGGTTGGAGCGGTCCGTGGGCCCCATGGACCGGTAGATCGCGCCGTCCGGACAGCACCATAAACGCGTGTTCGGCACCGCCGGGCGACATCAAGATGCTGCCCGCCAACCCAATTGTCGTGATTCCCGGGCCCCACATGTGAGCTTTTACCTCCCTGCGTGGAGTGGATCAAATTATTTTACCGCTGTCAAATTGTTTAACCGGGAGTCCGCAATTGGCCGGGGTTGTCTTCCCCACGCTGGGAGCGTGGAGGTAACGGTCTCACCTTCTTGGCATTTACTTGCTTAGCTAGTATATGGTCATATGCCGCTGCCGAGAGCAATAGGTACTAGCTCGTGAGTTCATGTCACGGTTGTGAGTGTGAGTGTGACCCGTCCCGCGACTCGATCCGAGTCTGGAAGTGAGTCGACTACCCTTAACTCTGCCGCTTCTTCAACCGCGCACGATCCGCGTTCCCCTCGCTTGGGACGACGAGTGAGCTTACGTTTCTATTAGCGACGTATAGCCCATAGGAGCTCTTAGTGTCGGGCCTAATGTCTCTCCCATTGTACGTTGCTGGTCGTGTCCGCATCTAGAGTCCGAGGTCCATACCACTTAGAGTCGGTCCCCGTGTCCATCCCGCATCATATCTTCGCATCAACATGAAGATAATATTAAAGTGATTAACATTTTTGCTCTAAAAAGTAAGGTAAAATCATGCGAATGCAATAAATCACGTGAATAAACCAAAGTAACAAGGCATGATCAAGTTAAGATATGATTGAGCGAGCATGATCAAGCAAAAATGTAATTATGGCCTTTCATGAACAAGAATGTAACGAGAATGTACTAGCAAGTCAAGCAAGAATGTGCTCTTCACTTAGTAACAAGTACTTTGTGAATTTCTGTTGATATTTTCACTTCACGAGCCGGGGATAATTTAACTTATTTATAAAGAAAGTACTCCCAGTGTAATGCGATGCCAGTACCATCATACCCCATGATTTATAATAGTATGTTTTCCGACAATCAGCCGAGGGGACTAGCATAGAGCCCTTGAACACAATCAGTGCTCGAATCGCATCTTCAAGTATAAATCAAGTTACTTCCACGTATATAGCAATAAAGTTGGCCACGCATGTAATAAGTTCAATGAATGTTCAAGACTCAACATCAAATAAGAATGCACCAAATATAGATTCATGAGTTCAAGAAATGTATTAATAGCTAAGTTATGCCTGGGAGAAAATTCGACAGCATAACGATACATTCTTTATCTTTCATACTTTATCTTAGATGTCTTTGAATAAGGTTACAAGTCCTATTAGTCAATCTAAAATCATAGGAATATTAACCCTTGGGTCAAACCTTGGGTCAACAGTATTCAAGAAACTTAGCGGTCTATAGATGGGCCGCTATATTGATATGGCGGTATGATATTGGGCCGCTAGAGTGGGCTGAATCCAGAAAGAAATCAGTTTGGACTCAGAGAATTTGGCGGTCAGATACTGGACCGTTAATGGGCCTTAGCGGTCGAGTATTGAACCGTTACTGGATAGAAATTCAGAAAACATCGGTAGTGCTTGCTAGACAATTGGGCTTTAATGGTACAACCAACTCGGCGTCCTAGTGGGAATCCCAGGCTTACGGAGAATTACGGAGGCCTTGAAACAAGATTTCCTAGTCTATTGGAAAGAATATCTAAAGGAGAGGTCATCAAGTCCAAGATTATGTTCCTATAGTGTAAAAGTGTAACTAATGGTCATATACCGGAATATATGCCATGTTCTTATAGAAATGACTCTGAGATAAGAAGAGAATGTGTACTGTGATAAACTAACCTAGCGTTTAAACCATAATGTAATATAAGATTATATGGTTTTCGGGCATGAAACTATAATATGCTTAAAATAATTCCTAAGTACCATAAAGAACACGAAATCACTGTTATGAATCAGTAAATAAAAACTCAGAGTAGTAAATAACATTAAAACATGTTAAAACATAGTTAACTAGGCTTATCGATAAGTTTAAATGGGCTGCTCTTAAACCTATCTCGGGTTGACAGAAAATAGAACATTGGCAGTCTATTATAGAACTGTTACAGACAGTTGGCGGTTTATCGTAAGGTTGCCATAGAAACTTTAACGGTCTATCTATGGTCCGCCAGAGGTTTCATAAAAATCAGATTTATAGAGTGTATAGCGGTTTATCGTAGGGCCGCTTCAGAAGGTTGGTGGTCGAAGACAAGGCCGCTAGAGAATGTCTGACAGTAAATTTAAATAAATAAGATGAAACTATGTCTAAGACACATCATGTCTGGAAATCAACATGTATAAACTTTCCTATCATGATAGAACGAAGGTTAAGCTAACAATATGCATGGATTTTCTGTGAATCAACAAGAAAGTTCCTCTTAACTTATTTAGGGCTAAGAATATGCATGAATGTATACTATATGCATAAAACATGAAATTCTTGATGCATAGTTCATGAAATCTAGTGAAATAAGAGGCTTTTATCCCTAGAATGATATTTTAGCCGTTCATGAGATGACCTATCTCTGTTAAGGCCTTTAGGCTTGGAATTTCCGACTAGAAGTCAATCCTATATCTGCACTTCCTATGGTAAATCAGGAACTTCACGCTACTTTAACTCCTTACTCTCTTGACCTATGGACGTGAAATTTGGAGGGTAAGAAGTAGATACTAAGGGGAACAAAAAGTTCTAAAGGCACTAATGCTAATTACCTTGATTTGGTTCCCTAATCCCTTGATCTTCACCGGACTTTTGCTCAGTTTCCTGGGTCACCAATGTGGAACCAGTAACTTTGAGCACCTTTAACTCCCTGTGTGCTTAATCTCCTAGCACGAAATTTTGAGGGATGTTAGTCCTATGTATTGGGAATAAAAACTTCTAAATAACTTACCCAAAATAATACCTTCTTACCTTGATTTCACATGAGCCAAACGTAAGGGTTGCGCAGGTCAAATGTAGGGTCTATTTATAGGGTTTGGCTAGGGTTTGAGGATTAGAAAAATCCTAGAGTCCTTATTAAACCTTAGGTCGACTACTGAGAGTCCTTGGGATGTTTACTAGTCCTCCCACCTCGATCTCTAGGTGATAACCTATCAAAAATTCAATCTTTTTGTTCTTTCTTCTACTCACAGAACTGATAGGAATTAGCGGTCGATTAATGGGTCGCTTACTATTATGTAGCGGTTTCACGATAGACCGCTACAGATCCTGGTCGCTGAATTTGAATTAATTCAAACTCTTTTATTCTATTATTCACTTAATTATCTAATCCATGGGTATTTATCTCTATATTCCATGAATAAGCTAATTAATCTTCTAGAATATGGGCCAAACTTCATGGGCTTGGTCCTTAAATCCTTTGGGCTTTATTTAAATAGGCTAGGTTAATTGTTCATCATAATTGGGCCTTAACAATGACTTGTTTAAGCCAAAATTCATTTATTACTTCATTTGGGCCTTTGACAATTTCTAAAAAATTCCTAAATATATCAAAATTAATTTATAAAAATTCCATGGCATTATAGGACCAGTCGCTCACCTGATCGGTGTGAAGACACCGATCCCGGTCGAAGACGAGGGCGAGCGGGGAAGCGTGGGTACGCACCGGCACGCCACGTCGGTGGCACTTGACCTAAAAATAAAACTGTTACATCACTACACCTTGCACAGGAGGGGGTTCTTGGGGTGGGGGTTAAGTTGTTTACATCCAAAACTACCTCCACATAGGGAGGGGCCTTCAGCCGGCCAAGCGAGGGGAGGGAAGAAGCCGATGAACCTGAATCTACCCGATGTGACCAGCAGGGGGTAGAGAGTGGATGTTGAGCTGCTGCGGGCGTCTCCCAGTGCTTTAGGAAGGCGGGACTTATGTTGATTTGACTAGGGGCAAGGTAGAAGCCAGCCGTAGGAGCTGGTAGTCGTCCGGAGGTCGCGCCGAGGTGCTGCGCCTTCATCTTCTCAAGGTGTTCGGTTCTGCCCTGTCTGGGACTGCAGGACAGAGCGTCGGTGTCGGGATAGCCACGAGCTCGTCCGAAGGTTTCCGGAGGTGGGATCAGCGTTGAGGCGACCGGGAGTGACCAGGGAACGGATCGTACGAGTTCGGCGCCATTTGTTGGACGACGACAGTCGTTGTAGCTCGGAGTACTCGGCTGGTTCGACTGAGTTCTGACTGATGCAGAACCAAAGGGGACTGATACCGAAGCTATCGTGGGCACTACTGAACTCCGATGGAGGTGAAATTGGTGGCGACGCAACCGTGGACAAAGTAGCTTCGGATGACAACTGACGGAACCGCAATCGGAGGTCGGAGAAGAAAGCTCGGAGCTGAAGAGTGGGGGTCGGTCCAACCTGGACAGACAGGAGCAGTCTCCGACGTTCGACGAGAATGGCCGAAACCGGGAGCTCGGGCGGGCGATTGACCTCCTTTTTTCTAGTACTGAAAGAGGACTCGACGTAGTTCTTACACTCTGATGATCGCGCCAAGATCTCAGCCAAGCTGGTCGAGGGAGCCTTTACACTCAGCTTCAGGTCGCCAGTCAGGGTCCGGCTGCGCAGTCCGGCGAGATCCGTTCCTCCGATCAGCTCAGAGCTTGGATGCCGGCGGGACCACCTCCGTTCCGAAGCTGACTTGATGAGGTTTCCGCTGGTATAGGATACGCCACCTTAAGCCTTGAGGGAAGGTCGTGGCTGCCTTTGCAACTGCTGATGCCCTGCTGCCTGCGACCCTGGATTGAGTCTGA
This sequence comes from Amorphophallus konjac, assembly GCA_022559845.1. Classification (NCBI taxonomy): domain Eukaryota; kingdom Viridiplantae; phylum Streptophyta; class Magnoliopsida; order Alismatales; family Araceae; genus Amorphophallus; species Amorphophallus konjac. Next base: position 182,230,480 of record CM040123.1, on the reverse strand, counting down.
AAATGAATAGAATATGAGCGAAGGGGTGGTGATAAGTTTAGCAGGGAGAAGGGGATGGTTAATGGCTATGGAAAGGGGAGGGGAGTTGCTGGAGGGCTGCTAGGGAGCTGAGGGAGCAGTGGTGAGGGCAAAGCTAGGGCTGGAGCTGGCTGGAGAGGGCAGGGAAGGGAGATGGGTGTACAAGGTAAGCAATGGGAGAGGAAGGGGGAGGGAGATGGAGGCTGACCAAGGTTGGGAGGTGGATGGGAGGGGCGACCAAGGGCTGATAGGGGTGGGGGGAAATTGGGATGGTTTAGCCAAAGGGGAGGGAAGTTTGAATTTTCGCCTAGGGAGGGGTGGCTTCAGCCTTGGGAAGGTGGAGATATGCTTGGGTAAGGGAAAGGGGTAGTTGGGGGTTGGGGGGTGGAGTGAGGATTGGTGGAGGATCTCTTGGGGATGGAGTGGAGTAAAGAGAGGGGTTGTGGGGAGTTGGAGTGGCTTTAATAAAGGGGGAAGGGAGAGAGAAAGTGGTTGGGAGGGGAGGAGAGAGAATAGGGCACGCCCTCCCTTGAGGAGAGAGAGAGGAGAGAGAGAGGGAGAGAGAGTTGGGAGATATTTAAGGAGAGGAGGAAATGCAAGGGAGTTTTCTATTTCAATATTCATCCAAAAGTGAAGTACATGGGGAGAGATGGGGCCTATATATAGGCATCCACTCTTTACATGACCAAAATACCCTTAACAATTAGACAAAAGACCAAGCATACCTTAGACTCAATCCTATGGGTCCATAACTAAGGTACTAAGGCCCAATTAAACATAATAAGGGAAATGAACTAAAACAACATAATTCAATAAAAGAAAGTACATAAGAGATGAGTCAAAAAAGGGAAAATAACATGTGAACACGTAGTCGGACTTCCTCAAAGTGATGCAGACGATCCGAGGCAAAGAGAGCGCTGTGAGATGTCCTCATCACGGTGAGGATGAAAGATTTCTATTTGGTTTGGGAGTTTGGATCACCTAATGGGCCTAAAATATCAAAAGCCCACATGGAGAATGGCCAAGGAGCAGAAAGAGGATGTGGGGATGAAGCTGGAGTGTGAATCTTGTCGGCATGGAGTTTCCATTGAAGGCACCTACGGACATAGGTGGAACAATCTTCCTCTGAGGTTGGCCAGTAATAGCCCTGCCTAAGAATCTTCTTCACCAAGGCCTGACCATTAACATGCCCTCCACATTCACTTGAGTGAGCTGCTTCAACAACTATCCAAGCCTCATCATCGTCTAGACATCTTATAAGAACTCCATTGAGAGCACGCCTATACAATTCTCCTGCAATAATTGTGTATATGGAGGCAACTATTCTTATGGCCTTGCGCTGCTTGGCGTTGGCTGATTCTGGGAATGACCCATCCCTGCAATATTGCTCGATTTGGTGATACCAAGGCAATTCCTCCTCTTCTAAGATCTCCTCAAGCTCAGTTAAAGGCACCTCCTTCAAATCTTCCTTCTCAGCCTTCTTCTCTACAGATTTCCTAAGGTTATCAAACCAGGGATCCTGAAGGGAAGGAGCGTCTACTCGCTGGACCACAATGGTCTCAGTGGAGCGGCTGAGGGGGAAGGAGAGGGAAGAAGCAAGTGATGCAAGTGCATCGGCAAGAATATTCTGCGATCGAGGGGTGTGAATGTAAATCAACTTACGGAATTGCTTAGCCAAGAGCGTGACCAGATCTTGATAAGGTTTGAGCTTAGAGTCACGGGTGCGATAGGTAGAGAGAACCTGGCACATCACCAGCTGAGAATCTCCTACGATGTTCAAGTATCGCGCGCCTAGAATGTAGGTGTGCTTCAATCCAGCAAGGAGAGCCTCATACTCGGATATGTTGTTGGTAGCAGGAAAAGAGAGTTGGTATGCAATGGGAATAGTCACTCCTTCCGGAGTGAGGATAACAGCACCGATCTCCTGGCCCTGAGAATTTAGTGCACCATCGAAGTGCAGCGACCAAAAAGGGTGATGGGTGAGCACATCAAGGTGTTCATCAGGGAACTCATCTTGGATAGAATCTATACAAGGGATAGGTAAGTGAGCAAGATGCTCAGCAATAGCATATCCCTTGATTGCTTTCTGAATGACGAAGGTAATATCGAATTGGGAGAGAAAGCTCTGCCAGCGAGCCAACCTACTAGAAAGGATGGGTTTCTCTAAAAGATAACAGATTGGGTCCATTCTAGAGATCAACTTAACGTCATGGGTAAGGAAATAGTGTTTCAATTTCTGGGCTACCCAAACTAAGGATGCGCTGGTCTTCTCCATGGTGGTATACTTAGCTTCTGCAGGATTGAACAACCTAGAGAGGTAATAGGCTGCCCTTTCCTTCCCTTCGTCGTCCACTTGTTCCAGGACAGCTCCTAGGGAGTCATCAATAACAGAAATGTATGAAATCAGGGGTTTACTAGGAACAGGGGGTTGCAAAATAGGGGGATTGGACAAATAAACTTTCAAATCCTCATAGGCCTTTTGACATTGATCATTCCATTCAAATTTGGCTCCCGCCTTCAGCAGTTTATAGAATGGGTGGCATCTTTGGGAATGTTGAGATATAAACCTCCGAATGAACTGCAAACGCCCAATCAATCCTCGAAGCTCAATAATGTTCTTAGGCAGTGGCATATCCATAATGACCTTTGCTTTGTTCGAATCAATTTGAATCCCCTACTTGCTAACTATAAAACCTAGTAACTTCCCTGATGATACCCCAAACATATATTTCTTTGGATTCATTTTCAATTTATACTCTCTAGCCCTTTGCAACACCTTGGTCAGGATAGCAGGGTGCTCTTCTTTTGACCTCGATTTCACCAGGATGTCATCCACGTACGCTTCCATATACACATGCATCATGTCATGGAAGATGGCCATCATTGCCCGTTGATATGTGGCGCCTGCATTCTTCAGTCCAAATGGCATGACCACGTAGCAGTAGGTGCCCCAGGGCGTGGTGAATGAGGTATTTTCTTGATCTTCCAGGGCTAAATGCATTTGGTTATACCCTGAATATCCATCCATAAAGGAGAGGGTTTCGTACCCGGCCATGTTGTCCACTAACACGTCAATATGAGGAAGCAGAAAATCATCTTTAGGACATACTTTGTTCAAGTCCCTGAAATCGATGCAAATTCATACTTTTCCATCCTTTTTCATCACGAGAACTATATTTGCCACCCATTGTGGATATAAAACCACTCTAATAAACTTGGCCTTATGCAATTTGTCCACTTCTTTTATCCTCACGGCCACATGGGGGTGCAATCTTCTCGATTTTTGCTTAACGGGCGTTGCCCATGGTTTGAGTACAAGTCTATGTTCCACCAGGGCGGGGTCAAGGCCCGGCATGTCCTCGTAGGACCAGGCTAATGAATCGCTATACTCCCTCAGAATCTTGACTAACTCCTCTTCAACCTGAGGAGGGAGATTAGAAGAGATGATTATGAGCCTGGGATCCACTTCTATTCCAAGATTAATTTCTTTCGTGGGTTCATCCACTGCCGACGACGGTTCATCAAATCTCTTCAATCCTTGTGCGTACAAATCGACAATGTCATCCACGTTGTTGTCCTCATAATCGATCATATCTTTCTCATCTATGATCTCAAAGACACCTAATCCATCATCGCTCCAAACCCCATCTAGCTCCTCATCATCCTCCAGGACGATGGTTGTCTCTACAAACTCAGGGCATCTAAGGAGGCGTGGCAACGTTAAGAAAGATCCGGTAGGAACCTATCAGGAATGGTTTTAGAATAACGCATCACTGGGCACGTAGCAAGCATGGAAGGGTTAGAGACACAGGAACACGACCCTACTTCACTAGACCCAATCGACTCTACTTCCCTAGACTCAACAAGCCCTACATCTAACTTAGAGGATAGAAAATCTACAGGAAGGGAAACATGGGCCTCGTGCCCCTGGGAAGAGGTCTGACAAAACATAGCATAATCCTCCATGGAAATCTCTGTTTTGAAATTGGCATTTTTTTTTGGAGACAAGTGGAGACCATACAACAAGATGGATTAGAGGAGGGAGGAGGAGGAGGAAGTTGAATGGGGAAGAGAGATGGAAATAGAACATCAAAGAAGGGATCGGAGGAGGAAAACCACATGGTGGAAAGATCGACGGGTGGGCAGTGCCCACATGAACATGGCACAAACAAAACCTCCGTTGGCATCTCCATAAAGAACGGATTGATCATGATAGGAGGTGACGAGGTATGAACTCCAGCTCTTGAAATAAGGAAGTAAGGCGGGAAGGAGGCCAAGAAAAAGTGACAAGGGAGCTCCCCTCTTCTCGTGGACTTCGGAGAGCTGGCTCCACCGGAGTGTACTTCACAAGCTGCATCTCCAGTTTTCTCAAATCTTCTTCTTCATAAAACAACTTTTTAAAACTTTCACAGAAATCTTCCATATCGTCTAGCGGCCCCTTCAGTGGCGGCGGCGGGTCAGCAACAGTACAAGCAGCATCATTTCTCATGTCATAACAAGGCGGCATCTTCAATGTACCTGGATGCAATGGGGCCTTCACAAAATGCTGGCGATAGTCCCAGGTCAACGGTCATGAATCTCCCAGAATCGATAATGCGGACTCTCGGTACCCGAGGCCTTTTCTATTCACTTTTTTGCCCCTCGGGATGGGCTTAGTCTGCCCCTGCAATTGAGTGTCGAGACCCATGCCTGGCAGGTAACCTAGCTTCAGTATCATGTTCCAGCCCTTAGAGTCTCTTATTTTGGGCTTCGCCTTGATGTTAACTTGTGCAGTGGTGGGCTTGCATGACGCATATGCCCATGGAAAATCAAGGTCGAGCACTGAAATCACAAGCTTGTTACTTGGCCATAGGGTCGGCAAAATTTTATTGGAAATAACTTCAACAGAGTGCACCATGGAGTTGCTCTTCACCTTCACCACTAGCCCCAGGAATGGGAACTTGAGGCACTGGTGAGCGGTCGAAGGTACAACATGCAGGCTATCGATCCACGGGTGACCTAGAATAGCTTTGAACATTGGATCAATATCTAACACATAAAATTCCACAGCCATCGACAATGGCCCGAGCACGACCTGAACAGTCACCACCCCATGGCATGCTCTCCTGGAGTTGTCATAAGCTGCTATAGTTGTTGGGGTCGGCTTCAGCAATTCTTCAGAAATATTACAGGCGCGGAGGGTGCTGAGTGGACAGACATTTATAGAGGCCCTGGTGTCAACCAAAGCCGCATCTGTAGACACCTTGTTCAAGGTGATGGAGATGTAGAGCTGCATTTGGCGGGATTCTGGGGGTGCCAATTCAGTCTCAGAAAATGTGATGGTCGGCCCTTTTCTCAGTGTTCCTAGGGCCGATGGAAGGCTATCCACTGCCATGTCCTCGCTGACCATGACTTTTTGAAGAAAAGTCTTTAGAGCATCTTGGTGCAGCATGGACCGCTTAATCAACTCCAATATAGATATCTTGGCCGGCGTTCGGTCTAAGTGCTGCAATAAATCATACCTTATGCCAGGCAAGGGGCCGGCTTCTTCTTGTTCAACTGTTGCTGATGGAAACTGAGGGTTGGGTGCAGGTGCACCGGTAGAGGGATAACTTCTTTGGAATAAACGTTCGCTCCGAAGGGCAAGGTTTTGTGCCGGCACGGCATTAGACGGACTCACAATGGGTGACTCGATAAGCCCAGTGGGGTAAGTAGGAGGATTAAAAGTGGTGGTGGTGACAGTGGGGGTAGGCCTGATGGGCCCTGGCGGAAGGATAATGGGTGACGGGCTAAGTGAGTGGGTGACGATGGGGAATGTGACGGGTGCGGGTGCGAGGATTGGTGAAGCGGTGGGCAGTGTGGCAGGTATAATGAGGGGTTTGGAGGGAACGGTGGGCGTAGGAGTTACAGCGGAGGGTCAAATGATGGTGGGAATAGCAGGTGATGAGGGGTTGTTGTAGGTATGGTGGAGGGCCAAAAGGTGAGCTGGAGTTTCGTTATCATAGGACCACCCAGCGTTGGGAGCTGGGCGATGGACAATGTTCACTTGAGCCGGTGCCGGCGGCTGTGATTGTGGAGCGGGCGGGTGGTTTGGCATCGGATTCTGATGAATCCCTAATTCGAGTATGGGTTGCTGCTACTGGGGTTGAGGTTGCTGTGGATGCTATTGCTGCGGCACCGGCTGCTGCGGCCTCAGCGCCTGTCTTCTTCTTTCTTTAATCTATGTAATCAACTTGTGCATCTCTGCCCAGTCGATCCGCTGTCCTTCGTGCAAATCATAAACCAAATCTCAGAACTGGTAGCACCTCTCAATCGTGTGCCCGGGTTGCCGATGGAATATGCAGAATCTGGATGGGTCGGCGGCGGGGTTCCAATTCGAGCGTTCCGGAGGTAGCTGAAGATCAGCAGTATGCATAAGGGCTGAAAAGATATCTGGCAAAGTTTCAGGAAGGGGAGGGTAATGGTGTTGCATCCCTACGGTTTTGATGATGTCTCACACTATAAATCAATTTGTTTTTGTCTCTAGATCAATTCATGCTTGATCATTTAGGATAGTGCTGTTCATGCATATGTGCAAGTCTACACGTTGCTTGTAGACTGCACAAAGTCTGCACATGGTTACTTTGTTGCTGCATCAAGTCTATACATTGTTGCATCATGTGCTTCATACTTTAACAAGTCCATACATTATCGCCTGCTCATTCATCTCTTCTGAGTCTATACATTGCCCCTATGTGTGTGCATCATTTAGCAAGTATGTACATCCGTCAGCCTTGCCTTTTGCTCGCAATGTCTATACACTCATTTCCAATGGCTGTGCATCGTCTGCATATTTCACACTAAGTCCATACATCACTGCACATGCCTTCCACAAAGTCTGTACATTCTTCAAGGGCATAGTCCATGCATTCAGATCATGTCTATACATCGCCCTAGGTTGCATAAGTCACTAAGTCTGTACATGGTCATGGCGCTAACATAAGTCTGTACATCCGACCGTCTCATTCAATGTCTCACGCTATCAAAGTCTGTACAGCATTTGCCTAGAATGCATACACTAAAGTCTGTACATCCGACCGTCTCATTCAGCGTCTCACGCTATCAAAGTATGTATAGCCAGCTTTGTCTCACTTAGCTTCTCATCAAGTATGTACATAGTTTGGCTGCATAACATAAGTCTATACATCTGTATGCTAGCAAGGCATTCATCAAGTCTATACACTGCTATTGCATTCACGCTAAGTCCACACACTGCAGTTGGGCATTGCTCTTCACAAGCAAGTCTGTACACTAGTTTCTCATGCACGCAATCAGAGTGTGTATAGCCTGTGTTCGCATCGGTTAAGTCTATACATTTGCTATGGCTTGTTCATGCATCATGTCTATACACGCTAGGTTAAAAGCCTGAACTAACTCGATACATTCCTTTATGTTATGTTCATGCATCCCTCAAGTCTGTACATTGAGGTCGCATGAAGGCATTCAAGCCTACACATTCTCACAGTGTACATACTTGCCTATATGCTGCATCTAAAGTCTGTACACGCCTAGTTCAAAACCTGAACTAACTGGTTGCATCCCTTTCTTCTGTTCCTGCAGATGATTCAAGCTGATGATTGGGCACGTGATCCGAGGTTGCTACCTGGCACGTGATCTGAGGCTTCTCTGGAAAAGGAGGGCATGAGCCCCACTCACGCCACACGCGTGAAGTCATGGAATTTAGGTCGGAAGCCATATAAAAGGATGTCCTCTGCGATCGAAAGAGGTGAACTGAAAAAAAGCTAAGAAGAGGAGTCCCTGAGCAGAAGAAGAATAGAGAGAGCCTCCACGTTCCAGAGAGAAGATAGAGAGAATGATTTGAGAGAATGATATGAGAGAAAAGTCCTTGAGAGAGAGAAGAGTCTTGACTGTGAAGATCTGCTTCTTCGGAAGCTACATTGTTCTTGTTTTCAGAAACGATTGTCTTCTTCGATTGTCCTATTTTTCCGTTTTCATTTCATCTTTTGTCATCTCATATTGTTACCCTCCAGTGTTCGGAGGAAGGGAGAGATTCTCCGGTTTCCGTCTAGGCTTCAGAGGAAGAGAGATCTGTGATCTCTGGTTTGCCAGTGATGGGCTGTCACTAGCAGTGTCCCTCCGGTTTGGAGGAAGGGAGATACGTCTCCGGTTCTGGTCTTGCGGGTAGCAGGTCCAGGTGTCAAGCTCTGTGGGTTGCAGAGTTTGGGTTGAGGGATTTGTTTCCCTTGGTTGGTCAAGCTGTTTGGCAGCATATGTTCGAAGACTGAGTCTGCTGTTTCTAGCCGTGGATAGTGGTATCCTCAGTCTGGTTTGGAGTGAGGGGTGGATGTAGATTGTGGACTACAATCGAACCACCTTAAAAACTCTTGTCTCTTCTGTGGTTTGCCTGTTATCGTTTGTGCTCTCCATCTGCTTGGCATTTTGTTTGACTGTGAACAGCTCTCTCGATCTCACTTACTTATTCTGTCTTGGTTATTGATTGTCTTAGCTATCCTTTGTGCTGTTTCTGAAGGGTTGAGAACGAAGTTGTGGTTTATCGCTGAGAATTTATTTTTAGGGAGTGATCTATTCATCCCCCCCTTCTATATCACTCTTCGCTGTGCATAACAATTGGTATCAGAGCAGGTTTGCATCATGTGGACCAACAGTCAGGGTAATCCTAATGGTCCTCGAAGTTTCATGCCTGAGGGTCAATCCATCAGTCGCCCTCCATTCTTTGATGGTAATAACTATCTGTTCTGGAAAAACAGGATGGAGGTGTTCATCAGGGCACAGAGTCACAAGCTGTGGAGGGTAATCACTACAGGGCCGTATGATCTGCCACCGAACGAGGACGCGTGGACAGATGATCATGTCAAGCAATCTTCACTTAACTGGACGGCCTTGAACATCATCCAGTGTGCTGTTCACCCAGATGAATACGCCCGCATATCAGCCTATAAGACGGCCAAGTGAATGTGGGATGAGCTGCAACTAATCTACGAAGGTATAGCTCAAGTGAGAGCCACGAAGGTAAATCTCTACACCTCTGAGTATGAATTGTTTAAGATGAAACCGGAGGAGAACATCACTGAAATGTATGCCAGGTTGTCTTTGATCACGAATACTCTTATGGGGCTAGAGAAAGAGATGGCTGAAGCAGATGTAGTCAGGAAGATACTTAGGTCTCTAACCCCAGCATGGCACACTAAGGCCATCGTGATAGAAGAGTCGAAGGATCTGACGACTATGACAGTGACTGAACTCATAGGATCCCTCATGACCTATGAGATGAACTTTAAAAGAGGTGGTGAAGGAAGTGACAGGAAGGGCAAGAATATTGCTCTCAAGGCATCCCGCAACAAGGGTAGCAGTAGCAGTAGCAGTAGCCCCGAGTCCGATGGTTTTTCCGATCTCGATCAGGAGGAGCAGGCAATGCTCACTCGACAGTTCAGTAAATTTTTAAGATCTAAGGGGAAGATCTTTAGGAGGAAGAAGCCATACTCCTTTAGTAAGAATGTTGAATCTAGCAATAATAAGACAGAAATACTAAGAGAATGACTTGTTTTCATTGCAACAAACAGGGACACATGAAAGGGGAATGCCCAGATCTCCAGAAGAAGGGTCCCTACTTCAGAAGAAGAGCTCAAAGGTGCAGAAAAAGAAGAAGCCACAGGCAATGGTCTGCACGTGGAGCGATGAGGAAGAAGATCCGGAAAGCACTTCTCGAGGAAGATGAAGAAGGAATTTGCCTAATGGCAAATAGCGAAGAGGAGGTAACAAATGTCTTTGAAAATTTTTCTATTGATGACTGGGAAGATGCCTATGCTGAATTATTAGATAAGTTCAATTCACTTAGTAAAGAGCATAGGGTTCTGAAGAGAAAATTCAATACCAATGTTGAAGAACAAACCCAATTCTGTGAGGAAAATCAGAAACTAAAAGAAGAACTAGAAGAAATGACTTCCCTAAGAAAAGAAAATGAAAAGCTCAAGGAAGAAAACCAGGAGAGTCACACCCAGCTTAACGAACTCAAAATCAAAATTGAAGAAAGCCTGAATGAAAATAGAGTGAACTCAGAGAAATATGAAGCTGTTAAGAAAGTGAACGCTGAACTTTTAAAAAACTCTGAGTCCTTCAAAAAGAGCTGGAAGACAAACAGAAGGTTTTGGAAAAATTTGTCCAAGGAAAAATAAGTCTGGATGCTATACTAGGGACAAGGGTTAACTTCAATAAGGAGGGTCTAGGCTATGACCCAACTAACAAGAGACCCCTTCAATTCAAAACCATCACCTTCTGCCCAGAGAAGGGAAAAGAGAAGCTGGACACACCATCCAGCTCAAATAGCAGTCAAGGAGCTCAATGCCAGAAAGAAAGTTCAACAAACAATGCTGGTCGACCATTTAAAATGGGAATGAATTTTGTGAAGAACTTCACTAAGCCCACTCACCAGAACATAAATGGTAGATGGACCAAGCAAGTGGTTCAGAATAAAAGCTGGAATTACTACAGACAGATGGGTCCAAACAGGATGTACTGGGGAAATAACTATCATCCTCAAAAATCTGTTAATCAACAAGCTCACAGGAGATATCCTAGGAATGGGAAGCCTAATGACTGGAATAGAGCTTACTTCTCCAGACCAGCTGGACAGAACCCCGGCTATAATTTCAATAAACCAGAAGTAAAGGTGCCAGAGAAAACCATGTTGAAGCAAATCTGGATTCCTAAACATTTGCTTAAAGATTTGAATAATGTCTTTGGACCCAACTCATCTTGGGTTCCAAATCACTTTGCTTGATTTTGTTTGTGTAGGTCGGCCTGGCAGCTGAAGACAACAAGTGGTACCTCGACAGTGACTGCTCCAGGCACATGACAGGAGACCGATCCAAGTTCAGCAAGATAGAGATGAAGGTAGGGGGTCTGGTCAAATTTGGAGGAAAGACAGAGGTAAGATCATTGGAGTTGGCACAGTAGGTAAGTCTTCCACAAACTCCATTGAAAAAGTTCTACTTGTGGAAGGTCTTCAACACAACCTGATTAGCATTAGTCAATTATGTGACAAGGGTCACAGGGTTGTGTTTGATGATAATTCATGCAAAATTTTTGAATTAAATTCCGATGTGGTTAAATTTGTAGCCAACAGGATTAATAATGTCTACATGGTAGACTTAGATGCTGAATCTGAATCTAATCTTTGTTTATCTGCTAATTCTGAAAATGATGCTTTTGAATGGCATAGACGTCTAGGCCATGCTAGTTTCTCTACTTTAAATAAATTGGTCAAGCATGATTTAGTTAGAGGCATGCCTAGAATTAAGTTCAATTCTATTTCAAAATCATGTGATGCCTGTGCTCTAGGCAAACAGACCAGAATTCTTTCAAGCTAAGATCTGAGCCATTGTCCTCTAGACCAATGGAACTTCTCCATATGGACCTCTTTGGTCCTACTAGGACTCAGAGTCTTAATGGGAACAGGTTTGGCTATGTGATCATTGATGACTCTCTAGATTTTCATGGATCTTTTTCTTAGCCAATAAAAGTGATGCTTTTCAAAAGTTTAATCAGTTTTTCAATAAGGTCAAACAAGAAGGAAAACACAAGATTTGTTCTATTCAATCTGACCATGGAGGTGAGTTTGAAAACTCCATGTTTTCTGATCTTTGTGAAAGAGAGGGACTAACACACAGGTTTTCTTCTCCCAGGACACCTGAACAGAATGAATTATGGAGAGAAGAAATAGAACTATTGTGGAGATGGCCCGAACCATGCTGATTGAGAGTCAATTACCAAGGAAATTCTGGGCAGAGGCGGCCAATACATCAACTTATATAATCAACAGGGCCATGGTAAGACCTATTCACAAGAAAACACCCTATGAGCTACTAAAAGTAAGAAACCAAACTTGGTTCATTTAAGAATTTTTGGAGCTAAATGCTTTATTCATAATAATGACAAGAAAGACTTAGATAAGTTTGAAGCTAAAAGCTCCCCTGGAATATTTTAGGATACTCTGAAGTGTCAAGGGCATATAGGGTCTTTAACATAACAGACCAGAAAGTTGAAGAGTCTCCACACATCATTTTTAGTGAAAAGAAAGGTGTTACTAACATTGAAAATAGTGACAGGGATTCCAATCACGATGGGGAATTCCTAGAAGACCAAGAAGAAGAGAAGACTCAGCCGAGTGGAACATCAAATCCTCCCAACCAGGAAGAGCCAAGAGAAACAGGTGAGTCTTCAATAAATGTTAGATTTCTTAAAGATCATCCGATAGATAATGTCATAGGCAACCCTGAAGATCCTCTTCGGACTAGGTCTCATTTTAGGAATGTTAATAATCAAGACCTAATTACTTTGGTCTCACAAATTGAACCCAAATCAGTAGAAGAGGCCTTGGCTGATCAAGCTTGGGTCAATGCTATGTGTGAGGAATTAGGTCAGTTCGAAAGAAATAATGTCTGGGAGCTTGTTCCAAGACCAGATAGTGTTAATATCATAGGAACTAAGTGGGTGTTCAAAAATAAAATGAATGAAGATGGAATCATTTCTAGGAATAAGGCCAGACTAGTAGCCAAGGCTACTGTCAGGAATTTGGTGTTGATTTCGATGAATCCTATGCACCTGTTGCTAGGATGGAAGCAATAAGAATTTTGCTAGCTTTTGCATGTTCCAAGAATATAAAACTCCAACAAATGGATGTTAAAAGTGCCTTCTTAAATGGAGTCATTAAGGAAGAGGTTTTTGTTGAACAACCCCCTGGATTTCAATTCTCTCCTCAACCTAACCAAGTTTTCAGGTTAAACAAAGCCATGTATGGTCTAAAGCAAGCTCCTCGAGCATGGTATGAAAGACTGACTGAATTTCTGATCAGCAAGGGCTACAACAGAGGTAAAGTTGATCAAACTTTATTTACCAAGGGTACAAATAAAGATCTCATCATAGTTCAGGTATATGTAGATGACATTGTGTTTGGATCAACTAGCTGTGAACTATGTGATGAATTCTATAAAATGATGTCTGCTGAATTTGAGATGAGTTTGGTCGGTGAACTAAAGTACTTTCTTGGCTTGCAGGTACAATAGTTAGAGGATGGATGCTTCATCAACCAGACCAAATACACAAAGGAACTATTCAAGAGGTTTGGTATGAATAACCTGAAGCACATTACAACACCCATGGGTACCAATACCTCACTGGATGCAGATGAGACAGGTAAAGAGGTAGATGCCAAGCTCTATCGAGGTATGATTGGATCTCTACTTTACTTGACAGCCTCTAGACCTGATATACAGTTCAGTGTAGGAATGTGTGCAAGGTATCAGTCTAGACCCACTGAATTACATTTAGCTGCAGTGAAAAGAATTTTCAGATATTTGTCAGCTACACACTCTCTTGGTCTATGGTTTCCTGCATCACACACACTTGATTTAGTTGCATACACAGATGCAGATTATGCAGGGTGTAAACTAGACAGGAAAAGCACTAGTGGTCACTGTGAATTTTTGGGTGGGTGTTTAGTGTCTTGGGGCTCCAAGAAACAACATTCTGTGGCCCTCTCCACTGCAGAAGCTGAATATGTAGCTGTAGGGAGTTGTGGTACACAAGTCATTTGGATTAAACACCAGCTTCAGGACTACCAAGTAGACCTGGGGTGCACACCTATTTATTGTGATAATACCAGTGCCATTAATCTTGCCAAGAATCCTGTTTTGCATTCCCGCACCAAACACATAGAGATAAGGCATCATTTCATAAGAGATAAGGTCTCTAAAAACAACTTTGAACTGATTCATGTAAGCACTGATAATCAGATTGCTGACATCTTCACTAAACCTCTGGACAATGAAAAATTCACTACACTGAGAAGAGAATTAGGCTTATTCAAGTTGTCTTAATTGTGAAGTCAGTTCATATTGTGAGGGGGAGTTCTGTGTGTCTGATGATTAGCCTTTTGTAATGCTATGGTTAAGGGGGAGCTGGTTGAGCTGTGAGAGGGGGAGTTCTTTGACAGATTCAAAAAGACTGACCAGATGTGTGTCATTGCTGGTTTTCATGACTGAGCTAGTGTGGTTCTCTCAGACAGTAGAATCTCACTCACCTCTTAAGTCTATAAGTCTATGATACTAAAGTCCAGCTAGAATCTTTCCTCTGGTAGTCTATCAGAGATCTGGATTAATTGTATAAAGTATATCTTCCTACATTGTCAGTGATTCCGGTTCAGGCCAAAACCTGTATGTCTTGATATCTGACCAAAACAACTTAAAATCTAGACTTCAAGATTCACTTCAAGAAATAGTCCTTCTGGTATTGTTTTCAATCATTCCATCTCTCAACACAAGGGATAAACTGAATTAACAAAGGTCTTGATTTGTTCACTGAGAAACTGGGAGCTTCATCAATGAAATGAAGTTTTCTCCTATGTCATGAGGTGTCAAATGCTTAACAAAAAAAAACATGACATTAATATTCTGACCATCACAGAGCAATGGTGGCTAGCTGGTGAGTAACTGGGGACTCTGGCCTCTAATCAAGGTGTTTCCTCATGTCAAAAGCCACAGTTACTAACTCTGTTCCTTTAAAAAAAAAAAGGAGGAGGTAATGAGGTACTCACACTGAGTAACTGGGGATTCAGGCCTCTAATCAAGGTGTCTCCCTAATGTCAAAAGTGTGAATTACCAACTTACTCATTGGTCTTCTTGAAAATCACCTCAAAATCCCTTGTCTTTACAAGTTAAAGGATTGCTTGTCCTCAATACCTTGAGTACACCTTCTCTGATTTTATCTCTTGTTGTCTTCTGGGATAGTTGCCAGTTCAGCTAAATCATGCCATACTTGTTAACTCCTATTCTAAATCATATACTATGTATATTGATAAACTTTTCTCTCATTCTAGCTCTCTATTGTTTACTGGAGTTCAAGAATCTTCACTTGAGTTTAGCACCTCACTTATTCTCTTAAGACTTGCACGTGTCTTTCTACACTAAGATGTTACTGTACTTCTTCCTCATGTCTCCAGCACTTTCATATATCATTCATTTCCTTTTGATGATGTCAAAGGGGGAGAGATATTTTGCAATATCAGTAGGTCATGAGTTGTCATGAGTTTTGGGGAAGAATTGTTCATGAGCTGTGGGGGAGAATAGTTTGTTATGACAATATCTGAGAGTGAGTTATGGGGGAGGTGAGAGTGTGTTGTGGGAGAGTGGTTTTAGAGAAAGAAGAGTTTCAGCAGTAGTGTTTAATTTGTCTGCATGCGCTTGCTTTGAATTTGCTTTGATTGTTAAAGCTGCTGTTAATTTTTTTTTAAGCCTTGATATTGCTTGATTCATAGTGTTGCCATCATCAAAAAGGGGGAGATTGTTGCATCCCTACGGTTTTGATGATGTCTCACACTATAAATCAATCTGTTTTTGTCTCTAGATCAACTCATGCTTGATCATTTAGGACAGTGTTGTTCATGCATATGTGCAAGGCTACACGTTGCTTGTAGACTGCACAAAGTCTGCACATGGTTACTTTGTTGCTGCATCAAGTCTATACATTGTTGCATCATGTGCTTCATACTTTAACAAGTCCATACATTATCGCCTGCTCATTCATCTCTTCTGAGTCTATACATTGCCCCTATGTGTGTGCATCATTTAGCAAGTATGTACATCCGTCAGCCTTGTCTTTTGCTCGCAATGTCTATACACTCATTTCCAATGGATGTGCATCGTCTGCATATTTCACACTAAGTCCATACATCACTGCACATGCCTTCCACAAAGTCTGTACATTCTTCAAGGGCATAGTCCATGCATTCAGATCATGTCTATACATCGCCCTAGGTTGCATAAGTCACTAAGTCTGTACATGGTCTTGGCGCTAACATAAGTATGTACATCCGACCGTCTCATTCAGCGTCTCACGCTATCAAAGTCTGTACAGCATTTGCCTAGAATGCATACACTAAAGTCTGTACATCCGACCGTCTCATTCAGCGTCTCACGCTATCAATGTATGTATAGCCAGCTTTGTCTCACTTAGCGTCTCATCAAGTATGTACATAGTTTGGCTGCATAACATAAGTCTATACATCCGTATGCTAGCAAGGCATTCATCAAGTCTATACACTGCTGTTGCATTCACGCTAAGTCCACACACTGCAGTTGGGCATTGCTCTTCACAAGCAAGTCTGTACACTAGTTTCTCATGCACGCAATCAGAGTGTGTATAGCATGTGTTCGCATCGGTTAAGTCTATACATTTGCTATGGCTTGTTCATGCATCATGTCTATACACGCTAGGTTAAAAGCCTGAACTAACTCGATACATTCCTTTATGTTATGTTCATGCATCCCTCAAGTCTGTACATTGAGGTCGCATGAAGGTATTCAAGCCTACACATTCTCACAGTGTACATACTTGCTTATATGCTGCATCTAAAGTCTGTACACGCCTAGTTCAAAACCTGAACTAACTGGTTGCATCCCTTTCTTCTGTTCCTGCAGATGATTCAAGCTGATGATTGGGCACGTGATCCGAGGTTACTACCTGGCACGTGATCCGAGGCTTCTCTGGAAAAGGAGGGCATGAGCCCCACTCACGCCACACGCGTGAAGTCATGGAATTCAGGTCGGAAGCCATATAAAAGGATGTCCTCTGCGATCGAAAGAGGTGAACTGAAAAAAAGCTAAGAAGAGGAGTCCCTGAGCAGAAGAAGAATAGAGAGAGCCTCCACGTTCCAGAGAGAAGATAGAGAGAAATGATTTGAGAGAAATGATATGAGAGAAAAGTCCTTGAGAGAGAGAAGAGTCTTGACTGTGAAGATCTGCTTCTTCGGAAGCTACATTGTTCTTATTTTCAGAAACGATTGTCTTCTTCGATTGTCCTATTTTTCCGTTTTCATTTCATCTTTTGTCATCTCATATTGTTACCCTCCAGTGTTCGGAGGAAGGGAGAGATTCTCCGGTTTCCCTCTGGGCTTCAGAGGAAGAGAGATCTGTGATCTCTGGTTTGCCAGTGACGGGCTGTCACTAACAGTGTCCCTCCGGTTTGGAGGAAGGGAGATACGTCTCCGGTTCTGGTCTTGCAGGTAGCAGGTCCAGGTGTCAAGCTCTGTGGGTTGCAGAGTTTGGGTTGAGGGATTTGTTTCCCTTGGTTGGTCAAGCTGTTTGGCAGCACATGTTCGCAGACTGAGTCTGCTGTTTCTAGCCGTGGCTAGTGGTATCCTCAGTCTGGTTTGGAGTGAGGGGTGGATGTAGATTGTGGACTACAATCGAACCACCTTAAAAACTCTTGTCTCTTCTGTGGTTTGCCTGTTATCGTTGTTGCTCTCCATCTGCTTGGCATTTTGTTTGACTGTGAACAGCTCTCTCGATCTCACTTCTTTCTTCGGTATTGGTTATTGATTGTCTTAGCTATCCTTTGTGCTGTTTCTGAAGGGTTGAGAAACGAAGTTGTGGTTTATTGCTGAGAATTTATTTTTAGGGAGTGATCTATTCATCCCCCCTTCTATATCACTCTTCGCTACGCATAACAAATGGGCTCTCTTGGGACCGAGGCGTGCAGATGCGCAGCTATTTGGTGGAGGGACATTGTGGTATTGTGGCGGCTATTGAGGCTGTTGTGGCAGTGGTTGCTGAGGAGCGGGGAATGATGGTTGGGTAGTTGGTGGAGCGGCAAACTAGGGGTTGCGAGGAGGTTGCTGGAAATGAGGTGGAGCGGATTAGTTGGGGAAATGGACAGCTTGCACCTGCTCATTCGTCTGGACTCCTTCAGTGACTGGGCCCTGAGGTTTTCTGGCGGGTTTGGGCATCTGGGCCTCGAACATGGAGTGAATGGGGGAATCCTTAAACTGGGTCTGGATAAATCGGGCCCTACTATACAACAGGTGCATATTGGAAATGTCATTCATAGCTAAGATGTTCTGGAAGGTGGGGGTGGCATTGGAAATCAACAGCTTAACTTTTTCTTCTTTCGAAATCTACCTGGGCACACGGGAGGCCATCTGCCTCCATCTGTCAGCATAGGTGGTGAAGTCTTCGTCGGCCTTCATGTTTTCGGCCACCAAATCAGTAAAAGAATACTCCGGGCCCACCCGGTCTTGGAATCTCTGTATAAACTTCTCTTTAACAACTTTAAAACTCCAGTGGCAGAGTGTAGAATGATTCCAATGCAATCCCATCCAACGAGCGGTGGAAAAGATACGCCATGAGGCGGTCGTCATATTGAAATTGCGCAGACTCATATAAGAACTCCCTTATGTGGATGAAGGGGCCACCCGGTCTTGGAATCTCTGTATAAACTTCTCTTTAACAACTTTAAAACTCCAGTGGCAGAGTGTAGAATGATTCCAATGCAATCCCATCCAACGAGCGGTGGAAAAGATACGCCATGAGGCGGTCGTCATATTGAAATTGTGCAGACTCATATAAGAACTCCCTTATGTGGATGAAGGGGTTGCCATTCCCGTCGTACTTCCGGTACGCGGGGAGCTCCGACTTGGGAGGGAAACGGATGTCCCGAAAATTGGGAACGGGGACATCAGCAAGGGATTGTGGGCCGACCCGCTTGTGAAGGAGGTCAATCTACTGCTACATGGTAGCCCACTTATCAAGAAGTTCTCATTCGTGGGATGGAGGAGGAAAGACTGGGAGGGCAGACCCGGTGTGAGGGGCCGAAGGATAGACGGACAGAAAGGGGAGCCCGTAAGAGGGATAACGGGCCAAGGATGGGCCCAAATCCGTGGGAGCCAAATGGGCAGCCCCTGTTTGAGGGCGTGAAAATCAGCCGGGCCTACAGGGGCCTGCGGCGCTGGAAAGGTGGTCTGATAAGGATCTGGATAAGAAGATGAAAGGAGCGGGCTCTTTCCCTTGTCAAGCATCTGATGGGCCGAGCTAGAAGCTTGGCCCGCCTCTAGATTGGTGAAGCGAAGGACCTTGGGCTGGACATGGGTAAGATCGATGGGAGCAGCAGACGAGGCCCCTAGCCCACTAGCCAAAGATAAAGAAGTGGCGGCAACAAGCCCGCCATGAGGAGGAACTGAAGACGGGGCATCCGGCCCCTGCAAATCTTGGCGGAGAATATGAATCTGGGTCGGATCCAGCTGGGCCATCATATGGAGAATTTGGTTGGCCGAATTATGAGTAGAAGAATCAGTGGGGGAGGGTTGACTACCCTCAATAGCAATGGTCGGAAGAGGAGGGGCAGATCCCTCTCTCCCCTGCACGGTCGTGAATCTAGGTGGGTCCTCCAAGAGTCACTGAGGAAGGGAGTCCTCGCGAGAGTGAGAGAAATCGTAGGAAGACATGGTAGAAGGGGAATCAAACAGAGGGTTGAAATAGGAAATGAATGAGGAATTGCCCCTAGGAGAAGATCCTGTGGGTGTGAAGCAACTCCACATGCAACTAACACCTTGAAACAAAAGAAATAACAAGACCTGGTAAGAACCTAAATAGAGATAACCAACAAGAACGGACATACAAAGAGGAGAGAAGAGGCAACCAATAGACAACCAAGTTCAAATGTTGCACCAAAATTTTTATATGTTCCCCTTTTAGAACCTTACTGAATTAAATTAAATGGAAGTTCTCTCAACAATAAGATTCCTAGTAGGGGTGGAATGGGGACTTGGTTGACTTTAAGTGTACTCTCTCTCGCGGATGCAACCTAGACTCGGGGTGGTAAGGTACAACCTGCCCGGCGTCCATGTGAGAACCCACGGCTCACGGGGACTTACGGAGGTCCCAGATAAGGTCACCATGTTGGCTCCAAGGAATATGGAGACGAGAGGATCCCCTACCAAGGTAGGAATGCAACTAGTATGATAAGAAATGTATGAATCTATGCGCACCGGAGTGCATGCAAATTCTAGCCTAAGTCTAACACACAATGATCAACCAATGGCAAATATGACAATAACTATGTAGAGGTAAATGACAACCATGGGGAGATAATAAGCACCCAAAATAAGTACAGAATAGTATGACCTAGCATTTAAACATCAACCTCGGGGTGCACTGTGGCACAAAAAAAGGTCTGATGGGAGACAGCGTAGGGAGTATAGACGGCCCTAGACAGGACCGCTAAATAACAAGGAGTAGTAAAATAAAAAAACAAAACTAAAATGAACAGAAATAATAGAAACATCAGCGTACCTGAACGAACTGGGCGGTGGGGCAAACGACCGCGAAACCTGTGAAACAGCCCTGATAGGACCGTAGAAGGGTAGCAAATCCACAGAAATATGAATAATAGAAACGCACCTGAGGCAGAAGGAGACGGTCTATCGACCGACCGCTTGACTATGTAAATGGCCTTTTAGAAGACCGCGAACAACCCCGGGAAAAGAAAATAGCAATGATCGAAATGGCAAACCCAAGAGGACTAAGAACTAATCCAACCACACAGAAAAGCAGATCAACAAAATCAGAAGCACGATGGGCAGTAGGTGTCCCACCGTGATCGCCAAAAAAGGGATGTAGACGTGTTTTTTCTTTCCCCTCTCTAACTCAAAAATGTGAAATGTGCCAAAGGGGAAAAAAGTGGATGTGTGTGTGAGAGTGAATAACGTAGTGAAAGACAAACGATGCAAGCAATGAATCACTCACAAACACGGACCAGTTGTGATCGCCACCAAGGTATCAAGTGCAAAGAGAGAGCACCACATACCTTGGAAAGGGGAGACGGATGAGGACACTCGCCCAATGATGCAGCGCTGGTCTAGGATTTAGACTGTCCGCTGGAGACCGCTAAAGGATGTAGACGGCCGAATGATAGACCGTGTACTACGCTGAAGAGGAATGCGGGAGGAAGACCTGGTTGGCGACTAAACGGTCCTCTATCAGCCGCTAACAGAAGCTGGACGGTCTGAGAAAGACCACACACCTCTGTAAACGGTCTGAGATGAACAGTGTGGAAGCGTCAGATCCCAAGCCATGAGACTTAATCCTCCACCCCTTCCGGCCGGCCAGAGGGGATGGGCCTCGTGCTAGAACCCCTGTTGACCTGCAAAACACAGCAAATGACCAGAAAACATGACCCAAATTAGCTTTATGAAGTGCAATATCAATGAAAACGAAGGGAAAACTAAACACATAAACGAAATGGGGGATACCTGGGGGTGGGTTTTTAACCCCTATGGGCGTGAAAAAATAGTAGGAAGGCTGAAATAATGTGAAATGCCAATGAAAAATGTGGTTGAAAGTTGAGAAGAGTGACCATGCAATAATGACTAAATTATGCAAATGCCTAGACCAAAACACTAAACAACGACTACTCCCTGAACCGAAGGCTTATTGGGACATATAAAGCCTTCCTCCCTAGCTGATATCCGCTCAAGAACTCGGCAGCACTCCGACGCAAACGCTGGATCTCCCCCCCTCGCGAGCTTGGACTAAGGGTACTATTTATAGATCCTTGAATGTCAGCCCCGAATTGAGGGTTTTTCAGCGAGATTTAGGCCTAGATTCTTTAGGATAAATTGGAGATAATATTCCCAACTTTCCCCAGGATCAAACGAGACTCGATTTGGTTAAGAATCCATGGAGAAAAAGGTTAAACAACCAAGAGGTTTCACCACGGGTGGAGAGAGAAAAGCCAACCAAATCTAGGATTTCGGCCATAAAAACGGTCGAACGATGGGCCGGCTACCCATATAAACAGTCCAATGCTATACCGCTTACATGCTGTCTGTGGAAATTAAGAAACAGATAAATAAATCCATTTATCCAAAGAACAGACCGACTGATCCGGCGTAGGACTCTCAGGATACAAACGGCCCATCGATAGACCACCCAACAAGTCACACGGTCTATTGCCAGACCGTGTACCTGGTGTCGGTGATAAATCCATAAAAATAAGATAAATAGATAATTATCTGAAAAACCAACCTGTTTAGGACTCTGTCCACTAAACGGTCTAATGATGAACCATTCAACTTGAATAAACGGCCCAATGCAAGACCATGTATTGGGTTGTCGGTGGAAATTCATAAAATAGCCAATTAATCCAAAGGCAAAACAAACGGTCTTACTACAGACCGCCGATCCTGCTAAATGGTCTATCGCTAGACCGTGTGTAAGCTGGACGGTGGAAAATAATAAAATGGGATAAATAAGCCTATTTACCCCAAAGATCGAGTTAAACGAAAGCCCATTAAGCCTGCAATTTGAGAAATTTGAGAGCAAGCCCAGCCAGGGAGGAAAATACCCATAAAATAAACCCAAAGCCATGCCTGAAAATGGCTCAATGAGTAATGGACAACTCGAGGCATCGAAAATAAGGGTAAGAAAAATGACTCAACTCAAAGGTAAAAAATGGGTGTCAACAGGCGGGAACGGCCAAAAAACCCGATCCATGCTCCAATCATCCCCCGATGATGGGGAAACAAAGGGGAATTCATCCCCAACCCTTCTAGCATGATTCTACACCCATAGATCCGTCAAAAACCCCGAGAAATGAGAGATCCGACGCTCAACCCCAAAACATGCATTTTCACCCTCCCGGCACAAATACACCCCTCTCGACCTCTCCTCGGCCTAGAAATCACGGGGATTGTGGGAAAGACGGCAAGGATCCATACCCCTACCTCAAAGAAGTTCGGAATCCTCCGGATCGCCGCCGATCTGCAAATCTCGGCCGAACATGAACGCCACGCCCCACGTCGCGAGAATAGCACCGTCACAATCACCTCGCCGCCGCCGCCGTCCGCCGTCCGTCATCGGAGGAGGAAGGGCACCGCGAGCTTGGACGGGGAGAGCTTGCAACGGTCAGATGGGGGGGGGGGCTCTCACGGGAAGAAGAAGAAGGGAAAAGGAAGAAGAAGGGAAAAAGGGAAAAGAAAAAGGGTTATTTATAAAAAATATGAAAAATATGGAAAATTGGGAAAAATCATTTTCTCGATCCTCAAAACATGATGGACGCACTGGTACCCTCTCAGAGTAGGGGAATGCAACGGTTTACCCTGCACAGGGTTCCGAAGGCTCGTCAGGGGAAAACACGGGTAAACCACAAAAGGCGCCTCGGGATCCCCGAAAGTGATCCGAAACTCTTGGATCCAGATCCGAAAATGTCTAAAAAACCTGGGACATTACAGCCCTCCCCCATTAAAAAAATTTCATCCTTGAAATTAAGAACAACATGAGACCAGGGGAGAAGACTCACTCGAACAAGTAAGGATACTACTACCGCATCTTATCCTCACGCTCCCACGATACTTCGCCACCAGAGTGACGCTACCAGACCACCTTAACCAGAGGAATAACCTTGTTCTGCAAGCGCTGCTCACGCTGATCCTCAATACGGATAGGGTACTCCGAAAGGGACAAGTCCGGGGTCGCCTCAGGCCAAACAGCGTCCTCCAAAACATGGGAATCATCGGGCATATACCTCCGCAGCATAGACACGTGGAACACGTCATGCACAGCAGCTAGCTCCGGGGGTAACTGCAACCGATAAGCAACTTCACCATTACGCTCGACAATGAGAAAAGGACTAATGTAGCAGGGACTCAACTTCCCACGCCTGCCGAAGCGCATTACACCCTTCATGGGGGAGACCCACAAAAACACTCGATCTCCTATAGTAAAGCTGAGGGGTTGCCTTCTCCAATTGGCATAGCTCTTTTGCCGACTCTGCGCCACCAACATTTTCTGCCAGGCCAGATGCACCACCTTAGTACACTGCTGCACCAAATCCGATCCTGTCAGGACACACTCACCCACCTCAAACCAATCGAGCGAAGTCTGACACGGTCGCCCGTACAACGCCTTATAAGGAGCCATACCAATGCTTGAATGATAGCCGTTGATATAGGCGAACTCCACTAACGGTAAATGGTGAATCCAACTCCATTGCCACTCCAGGCAACACGATCTCAACATATCCTCTAAAATCTGGATGGTCCTCTCAGACTAACCATCCGACTGAGGATGGTACGCCGAGCTAAAAGCCAACTTGATGACTAAAGTTCTCTGGAAGCTCCTCCAGAATCCCGAAGTGAAGCGAGAATCACGATCGGACACAATGCAGATAGGTGATAACGCGAAAGTTCGTCGTTTAAAATACGCGTATCAATCTTAAAAATTCTAACTCGCACTAAATGAAAGAAAGACGTAATATGGTGGCGAGAAGAGTCGAATCCACAGGGAAGAAGAGATTTTTAGAGTTTAAAACCTTGGAGTCCTTTAGAAAACACTTGTGATTTTATTTTGCTTAAAGAAAATAGTGAAATGAAGAACAAACCAAATACTTAATAAAAAACGCCTATGATTATGCGCCTATGCGATAGAAATTAATTGCATGAAGTGAAAAGAAGAGATAGAAGAAGGGGGTAGAGAGGAAAGAAGATCAAGAACTAGATCAAAAAAAATAACTCTTTTCATTAACTTAAAAGAAAGAGTACATGAAGTGCAAGATAAGATTACAACAAAGAGGTGACAAGATTACAATGAAGTAAAATAACACAAAAGTAATAACAACAAGAGGAGCCTGAGATGTGAAGATGGTAGCAGCAATGGTGATGACGACGCCGTCCTCTCTTGGCCTTGGATCATGAACCACCTTGCGGAAGATATCGTCTACGCCGGGAGGAAGTCACCTTCGTCTTTGAAGCCGCCTTTAGAGGGTGAATAACTTTGAAACCAAGATGAATTAGGGGATGCCCAAGAAGAAGAAGTTTAAGAGGAAGAAGAGAGGAAGAACTTTTATGAAGACTTAGAGAGAAAAGAAGAGAATAAAGGCTTCAAAACAAAGGAATAACAGATTCTAGCACTTCGAATGAACAGTAAACTCACAGGATAGCAATGTGAAAAATGGGGAGTAACTTAAAAACCTGAAAGAATGAGTGATGGGAATCGACACCGAGCATGTACTTTTTCTTTTTCATTTATGTCCTTTTAGTTTTTGTTTATATCCTTGGGAAAGTATGTACGCAAATGTAAGGCTTTATAAGCCAATGAGTCATTCCCATGGATTGTGTGGGTTTTTGTGCAATTGTGTAGTAGGTCCAGCTAGGGGGCCCTCACCCCTTTCCCATTGGTCCACCTAGACTATGTGGGGCTGGTCAACCATCCTAGGTGGCCATCTAGAAGGTTGGAATGCCAATTGACCACATGGGAGACAAGTGGTTCAATTTGTCCAAGGTAGGCCACCTAATTTTCCAACCCCATTAACCTTGGTCAAGGGGGCGCCCCTCTCCCCTATTATTTTATTATTTTCGGTGTGTTAATCACACTTAATCCCAGCCATCCAATCCCCATCCCTAGATCCAAGGGTGTAGAATGGGTTTGATACATGGCATATAAAAGGTTGTATTTTCTATTTGTTAGCATTAATGAAGAGAAAATTGTTGAAAAATCAAGAGTGATTCTTGAGCCCCTCCCCTCTCCCCTGGTGTTCATCTCCTCCAACCTCCAATTCTAGAGTGGTTTCTACCTCCTATCCCCTCCCATTTATCTCCGGTGATCATTTGTGCCGCCGCCGCCGCCGTTCGTGCCGCCTTCGAGCCGCCGTGAATCCGTCTTTGGTTTTCTATCCTACTGGATAGAGGTGTCTTACCAAAATTCCTGATACCAGCCACGGCCTCTTCGTGATTTGTAATTTTTATAGTGTGTTCCTATCTTCCATCCCATCATCTACAAAATAATTCAGGTCGAAAATCCTTCGTTTGTTATTTTTGCAATTTCGGTCTTCAATCACTCCCAGAGCTGTCCTGTGTCTATCTATAGTGACAGCAGCTCTGAGTTTCTCATCTCTGACATTCTTTTTGATTTTTTTTGGGGCTCCAAATTTTACTGGACGTTCTGTTCATCATCCCCTACATCCACCATTTTTCTTGATTTTTGATCCGCCCTCTATCCATTTTTAAAAATTCATGATCTATATCTACTACAGTATTTTCAGCTAATTTTCAGATCCGACCACCTTCCAGTTAATAAATCAGAACAAATCATAGCCACCTCCAAACCGTTCATCAAAAATAGTTCCGATTGTCTAGCTTGATTTCTTACAACTTTTCTGAAGACCACCACTTCAGATTCGGAAGTTCACATATCAGTCAAAGGCAGTTCTCAGACAAGTTCTCTACAGATCTGAGAGTCCGATCACTGTGCAATAGCAACTTAAAAATTCATTAAAACCAATATTCATGTAGATTCTAATCTGATCTCTAGGCCTACGTTGAAGTATTTGAAGAGAGCTTTCCAACGGCGCTAGTTTCGTGTCGATCCGACATCGGGGTTGATCGCAGCGTCCATTCTCGCCGGAGCGCGCGCTGAAAATCAGAAGCTGCATATCCGTGGCCGGTTATTCCGACCGGCGCCGAACGGAGCCGCCCGGCCTCCGGCCGGTGAACCAGCGTGCCGCCAGCCCGGGGAGCGCTTCCCTAAGTGTCCCCACTACAACGGTGCCACCGGGTCCCACACGGCCCATCCGGACAGCACGTGGGCCCCACCATCACTAGTTCGGGTGTTGCTGAATCAACGCGAGAAGCCGCCCGTCAACCCGAATTCCGTCCTCCCGGGCCCCATTGTGTAGCCCTTTACCTCCCTGCGTGGAGTGGGCAGTGAGTTGTATTGCTGTAATACTGTGTATTATTGTTCCGGGAGTACGAGTTTCGGCCGGGCCCGTCTTCCCCACGCCGAGGGTGTGGAGGTATCGTTCTCGCTCCCTACACTCAGCATTTGCTTATTTTCATATATATTTGTTTATGCCGCTGCTAGAGAGCATGTTTTAGGATCTAGCTCACTATATTTTTCATATCACCGCTGCTGCGAGAGAGAGCGTGACCATCCCGTGACCCGATCCTGGCACAAGTGAGAGCCGACCACCCTAGCTCACTACTGGTTTCTCAACTGCGCATGTCCGACGCTTCCCATGTTAAGGGACAGTTACGAGCTTGTCGTGTCCGTGGTCTCGTCCCGCATCAATTTGGTATCAGAGCGAGTTGAGTCTAGGGTGTCTAAAATCAAAAAAAAAAAGAAAGTGTGTCATTTACGTCTAGTCTTTAGTCATTGTCTAAGTCGGTCTAGGTTACATTTGCATCCCTTTACTCGGTATATCAAAAGGTGTTGTCCGAACGTTAGGCTACGCCTATCGGGAAGGCCGCACATTTGCGCGAGTGATCTTCGGATCACTTATCTTCGCCACGTACCGAGTCTTGGTTTACGTCTAGGGTTCTTAGTGTGCATGCATCCCAACCTTGCATAGTCGGTCTAGTGTCATGTCCAAATGGCCTTGCATATCCATTCCTAGGGATCCATTCCCGTATTTTGGCAACTATGGCCAACCCATGTCGACCCATCCAAGGCGATAGGTCCGTGTCCAAGTACATCTGGGAATATCATACGTATTGGTTGGAACATCGCTTGGAAGAGGAGAGCAACACGGCCGCATTTCAGTTTTGGAGAGGTTTGCGCTTTCACTTCTTGTTAGAATGTCTTATCCGCAATGCATTCTCTCTAGCGGAATCATATACGGTCGCTCTAGTGGTCGAACCATTTGAGTCACACTTTTCTCGGTATGGTGGCTTTAGAAAAGCATCTACCTCCTAGCCGCCTACACCATGGCCTTCACCACTCGAGAGAGTTCCAATGTCATCCCCCTCTATTTCTGAATTCGATTCAGAATCCTCTCATTTGGAACCACCAAAGCCCGAGCCACCCGTGTTTTTAACGGGTACACTATACATAGCCAAGCCACTTCTTAGTTGGCTCAAGGATGGCTTGGTCCCACCTCCCTTCTCATCCATAGACCCCATCCTACCTCTAGTGCCGGTCAACTCCTTCCATACCACGTTTCGATCTAGGCACCATGTTGACACGTTGGACGATCTTGTTATGGGACTAGACACGCAATGGAAGTAGACACATATGTTGGCCTGAGACTTCAACCGACCCACGAGTCGTAGCTTCACCCATCCGGCCTTCGGGTCCATTACCTCCGTGTGCACCGTGGGGTGTGTCACCACGGAGATTCTTCTACTCCTCCCGATGCCGGCCGAGTCCAACTTCGTTCCTTTTTGCCCAAGGGAGGAATCCTATTTTCTACACATGTCCATCATCCCACCGATCATAATGTATGGCGGTGACTATGAATTCCAAACTTGGGACCATGTCATGTTGGAACCCACTTCATAGGGTCACACCTTCTTCGACCCTTTTGACCCCTTCACTAGTGAACCTCCCGAGTTTTCATACTCATTACCCTTCTTCCGCGGAGTTCACTATCCTACCTTTTCCACTCGGGCCAAGCAAACTCCACATAGCCATAGGTCCGAACCATCATTCGGGGGTAAGGAAGACTTTGGTTTCCCCGATCCCTCTAAACCACCCGCACCTCCCGGACTTCCCGCATCCAAGCCCAATGTCCATGATTGGTGCATCATAGTATGTCTAGGAGTTCCCCATGACGTCAACCTCCGATTACGTCAAATGCATGTATGGCACATATTCGGGTGTCCTGGTCTGCCGTTATCCATGTACGGGTCTGACTAACACTAGTTTTATCTAGAGTCATGCATGAGTCCATTTATTATTTGTGTTGTTTGCATATGTATGTTAGTGTTTGGTGAGTCTGCATGTGTCTTGTGCAAGCTCGTTGTCGTTCTCTTATGCGTAAGAGGCGAGTGGACTCATTCGATGAGTATGGGATCGGTTCCAAATCTATACCCGGATCAGTCACCTATAGGGACTCCGCGGTGATTCCTAGTGAGTCTTCGAGCCTACTCCCTTCTCTTTTGAGAGTGCCCCACCCGGAGTGTCCACCTCTAGCCCATAGTAGTTCGCGCATATCGAGTATATATGGAATGAGCAGGTGACGATCACTTGGAGTGGAGCGTACCCGCGTTACTTGGCACGGTGACGGATCTGCCGGAATACTCGAGCATCCCTACCCCTACTCGACGGGGTCGAGTTCCTCCCACCCGGGGAGAGTTGATGGGAATCGACACCGAGCATGTACTTTTTCTTTTGCATTTATGTCCTTTTAGTTTGTGTTTATATCCTTGGGAAAGTATGTACACAAATGTAAGGCTTTATAAGCCAATGAGTCATTCCCATGGATTGTGTGGGTTTTTGTGCAATTGTGTAGTAGGTCCAGCTAGGGGGCCCTCACCCCTTTCCCATTGGTCCACCTAGACCATGTGGGGCTGGTCAACCATCCTAGGTGGCCATCTAGAAGGTTGGAATGCCAATTGACCACATGGGAGACAAGTGGTTCAATTTGTCCAAGGTAGGCCACCTAATTTTCCAACCCCATTAACCTTGGTAAAGGGGGCGCCCCTCTCCCCTATTATTTTATTATTTTTGGTGTGTTAATCACACTTAATCCCACCATCCAATCCCCATCCCTAGATCCAAGGGTGTAGAATGGGTTTGATACATGGCATATAAAAGGTTGTATTTTCCATTTGTTAGCTTTGATGAAGAGAAAATTGTTGAAAAATCAAGAGTGATTCTTGAGCCCCTCCCCTCTCCCCTGGTGTTCATCTCCTCCAACCTCCAATTCTAGAGTGGTTTCTACCTCCTATCCCCTCCCCTCTATCTCCGGGGATCATCTGTGCCACCGCCGCCGCCGTTCGTGCCGCCTTCGAGCCGCCGCGAATCCGTCTTCGGTTTTCTATCCTACTAGATAGAGGTGTCTTCCCGAAATTCCTGATACCAGCCACGGCCTCTTCGTGGTTTGTAATTTTTATGGTGTGTTCCTATCTTCCATCCCATCATTCACAAAAACATTCAGGTCGAAAATCCTTCGTTTGATATTTTTGCAATTTCGGTCTTCAATCACTCCCAGATCTGTCCTATCTCTATCTACAGTGACAGCTGCTCTGAGTTTCTCATCTTCGACATTCTTTTTGATTTTTGTTGGGGCTCCAAATTTTACTGGGCGTTCTATCCATCGTCCCCTACATCCACCAGTTTTCTTGATTTTTGATCCACCCTCTATCCCTTTTTCAAAATTCGTGTTCTATCTATGCTACAGTGTTTTTAGCTAATTCCCAGATCCGACCACCTTCCAGTTAATAAATTAGAACAAATCACAGACACCTCCAAAGCCTTCATAAAAAATAGTTCCGGTTTCCTAGCTTGATTTCCTACAACTTTGCTAAATACCACCACTTCAGATTCGGACGTTCACATATCGATCAAAGGTAGTTCTCAGACAAGTTCTCTACAGATCTGAGAGTCTGGTCACTGTGCAACAGTAACTCAAAAATTCATTAAAGCTAAGATCTGTGCAGATCCAGGTATGATCTCTAGGCCTAGGTTGAATTATTTGAAGAGAGATTTCCAACGGCACCAGTTTCGTGTCGATCCGACATCGGGGCTGATCGCAGCGTCCATTCTCGCCGGAGCGCGCGCTGAAAACTAGAAGCTGCAGATCCGTGGCCGATTATTCCGACCGGTGCCGAACGGAGCCGCCCGGCCTCCGGTCGGTGAACCAGCGTGCCGCCAGCCTGGGGAGCGCTTTCCTAAGTGTCCCCACTACAGCGGTGCCACCGGGTCCCACACGGCCCCTCCGGACAGCACGTGGGTCCCACCATCACTAGTTCGGGTGTTGTCGAATCAACGCGAGAAGCCGCCCGTCAACCCGAATTCGGTCCTCCTGGTCCCCATTGTGTAGCCCTTTACCTCCCTGCGTGGAGTGGGCAGCGAGTTGTATTGCTGTAATACTGTGTATTATTGTTCCGGGAGTACGAGTTTCGGCCGGGCCCGTCTTCCCCACGCCGAGCGCGTGGAGGTATCGTTCTCGCTCCCTACACTCGACATTTGCTTATTTTCATATATATTTATTTATGCAGCTGCTAGAGAGCATGTTTTAGGATCTAGCTTGCTATATTTTTCATATCACCGCTGCTGCGAGAGAGAGCGTGACCGTCCCATGACCCGATCCGGGCACAAGTGAGAGCCGACCACCCTAGCTCACTGCCGGTTTCTCAACCGCGCACATCCGACGCTTCCCTCATTAAGGGACAGTCACGAGCTTGTCGTGTCCGTGGTCTCGTCCCGCATCAATGAGAAGATGAGACAGAAGAAGAAGTTGTATAACATTTAAAAATAAAGAACTGTCATGAAGATAGTAGGAGGAGAAAGTAAAAGGAGGAGGGAGAAATAATGGGAAGAACAGAGAGGAACACTGATTCGTAGATGAATAGGATAGCACAGTGACAAATAAGAAATAGCTTGAAAACCAGAAGGAACCGGAAGATGATGTACAAGAATAAGTTGTAGAGAACTTAAAAATAAAGAACTTTTATGAATAAAGTATGAGGAGAATATGGACGGAGGAAGGAGAAAATAAGGAAGAACAAAGAAGAATGTAGTCTGAAAATGCACAGGATAGAACAGTAAAGAACACGAAATACCTTGCAAACCAGAAGGAATTGGAAGATGATGCAGAAGAAGAAGTTGTAGAGGACTTAAAAACAAAGAATTTCTGTGACGAGTGCATGAACATAAAATGAATGGAAGCGAGAGAACTCGGTGACCTAAAGTTGAGAGAGAAATTACCTAAAAACGAACTCCCCTTCTCCTCCTTGTCATGGGCTATTTATAGGAAAAGTTGGGTCAATGGAGGGTGGAGATTATATCAAAAGTAGATGGATGGCTGGGATTTAGGTAGAAGATGATGTATGGGGAAAAGAAAAAGGAGGTGGATAGCCCCTTTCTTGGACTTTGGACACCCCATTTCCCAAGGCTCATCATGTCTCTCCTTTATTTCAAACTTTGAATGTCATTTTCCTCATTTTCAAACTTAAACTTTGAATTCCTTCTTTTCAAACTTTGAATTCAAAATTTTGAATTTTTTTCCCTCCAACCAAAATATTTTGAATTCTTTATTTGACTTGGTCAAAGTGATGATGACAGTTTTACCCCCGGCTTCTTTTGTAATTACCTTCGGTGTCCTGCACACACATAATTACAATCTATTCCATAAAAATTACCATAATGTGCACATAAATATCAAATGCTCATAGTTATGCAATGGAGAATTAATGTCCATAACTCTCAACTTCAATTTATTAAATAATATCACCAAGTTAATCAATTTACGTGAAAGCTCCAATTTAAATGTGGAGTTGAGGTTAACTATGAAATATGCATAATTGCCTAATTATATGCACATAAAATACTGCACATGCGATGAACTATCATAGAAAATGGACACTTATCAATAGGGACTCCATGCAACGGAACGATCCGCTCCACATACAAGTGGGCCAACTTATGCACATTCCAACTGACCTTGATTGGCAACAACCGAGACGTCTTCGTCAGTCTATCCACCAGCAACCAAATACTATCATGCCCACTGGATGTCCTCGGCAACCCAACCACAAAATCAGTGATCACGTGGTCCCACTTCCACATAGGAATCTCCAAGGGCTGAAGTGTAACACCCGGTCGTTGGTGCTCAGCTTTCACCTACTGACAGGTCAAGCACTTGGCCACAAACTCTGCTATATCTCTCTTCATCCCAGGCCACCAAAAGTGCCTCTTCAAATTCTAGTACATCTTTGCCGATCCCGGATGGACGGCATACCGGCTCCCATGAGCCTCTCGTAACATCGCGTGCCTCACCTGCTCCTCGGCTGGGACATACAGCCTACCTCGGAACCTCACAGCTCCATCCTCGCCAAACTCCACCTCGGCCAATGACAGAATTTGAGGTAGCTCGAGGAAAGCACGTTGAGCCTCAGTCACTTGACGACGAATAGCTGGCGTGACAGTCAGGCTCACAAGGAGAGTCGAACCCTGATCCTACAGGATCTTGAGCCTAAAAGTCATTGCTAGCACCTGTTCCTATAACCTCCACTTCCTCAACAACATCTGACTGACCATCACCTTCCTACTCAAGGCGTCAGCCATGACATTCATCCTGCCAGGCTGATACGACATAGTGAAATCATAATCCTTCATGTACTCCATCCACCTCCTCTGCCCGAGGTTAAGATCCTTCTGGGTAAACACATACCTCAAACTCTGATGGTTAGTGAAAATCTTGAACTTCTCACCGTACAGATAATGCCTCCAGATCTTTAGAGCGAAAATCACTGCCGCCAACTCAAGATCATGAGTAGGATAGTTCCCCTTATGTAGCTTCAATTGCCGAGATACATACCCCACAACTCTACCATGCTGCATCAGCACGGCACCCAAACCTATCCTGGAAGCATCCGTACACACCACGAAACCTCCCGATCCCGAAGGTAACACCAACACCGGAGCAGTAGTAAGTAATCTCTTTTGCTCCATGAAGCTCTTCTCACACTCCTCCGCCCAGACAAACGACACATCCTTCTACGTGAGTCTGGTCATCGGGGCCGCAATACGAGCAAAATGTTGAATGAATCTCCTATAATAGCCTGTAAACCCCAAAAAGATTCGAATCTCCGTGACAGAACTCGACCTCGGCCACTGCACCACAGCCTCGACCTTCGCCGGGTCCACGGAAACACCGTCACTAGAAATCACATGCCCTAAAAAGTGCACCTCTTGAAGCCAGAACTCACACTTATTGAGCTTGGCATACAGTTAGTGATCTCGCAAGGTCTGCAACGCCACTCTTAAATGATGCACATGTTCCTCAGCATATCGCAAATACACAAGGATGTCGTCCACAAACACGACCACGAACTGGCCTAAATATTTACGGAACACTCTATGCATCAAATCCATAAACGCTGTGGGGGCATTGGTGAGCCCAAACGGCATCACCAAGAACTCATAATGCCCGTACCTCGAGCGGAATGTGGTCTTCTTAATATCAGACTCTCGGATCTGTAGCTGGTAATAACCCGATCTCAAATCGATCCGCGAAAACACCTGAGCCGACTGAAGCTGATCAAACAAGTCATCGATCTGGGGCAACGAATACTTGTTCTTAATAGTCACCTGGTTCAACTGCCGGTAGTCAATGCACAACCTCAGACTACCATCCTTCTTCTTCACAAACAACACAGGCGCAGCCCAAGGGGAAAAATTAGGATGAATATATCCCTTGGCCAGCAACTCTTGCAACTGTGCCTTCAACTCTCTCAACTCAGCCGGTGCCATTCGGTAAGGGGCCTTCAACATAGGCACCGTACCTGGGACCACATGGATCACGAAATCGATCTCTCGCTGCGGTGGCAACCCTGGCAACTCCTTGGAAAAAACATCAAAAAACTCGCACACAACCAGAATATCCTCCACTTTCGGACACTACAGACCAACTAGGACCACTGAAGTGAGAAAACCCTGGCACCCCGCATCAAGTAATCTACGGGCCTTAATGGCCAAAATAAGAAAACGTGAAGAGGAAGACTGGATAGCTTGGAAGTAGAAAGTGGGTCTACTAGGATGCTGGAAGTAGACCCTCTTCAAGCTG
This sequence comes from Amorphophallus konjac, assembly GCA_022559845.1. Classification (NCBI taxonomy): domain Eukaryota; kingdom Viridiplantae; phylum Streptophyta; class Magnoliopsida; order Alismatales; family Araceae; genus Amorphophallus; species Amorphophallus konjac. The sequence goes on along the minus strand of CM040123.1, from coordinate 182,196,130 downwards.
CAATCCACCACGGCACGATGGGCCTCGAGTCAATCCATGCCCAAAATCACATCAAAGTCTCGAAGTGGTAATGCATAAAGCCTGGCCGGTAAGTTCCGCCCATCAACCCACACAGGCACCTTCTCAAGGCAATACGGGGTGAGCATGAAATCACCGGTAGGAAACTTTTGGGTTAGATGGACGCAGTCTATCTCCACTGAGTGTGGATCTAGAGGGGGGTGAATAGATCAACTTGCCTAATTTAAAACTACTGTAAGTTCTATAGCGGAATTTAGGCAAACATCAGTTAAGCTAAAGGAAGAATGCTAAGCAAAGGGTCGACCCATGAAGCCATTCACCAGATCTTATATCGAAAGCTAGACATAAGTATGAGCGATATAATCAATAAAGCTAAGCAAATGATACCAGCACACACAGTTCACAAGCAATCACACGAACACAATGCACACACGATTTTTAGGTGGTTCGGTCAACGACCTACGTCCACCCCACACTCAACCGAGTATGGTTTTCTGCTGCGCAGCACAGCTTGCGTCCGCTGGGCTTTACAGCTTCGCCAAACAATCCACTGATACACAGCTTCACTGGGCACTACAGCTTGCCGACCAGAGGATCTGATCCTCTGCAACCGCTGGGGAAATACAGCTTAACCTGTCCAGTGGAGACTACCACTGCAAGACCGCTGACACACAGCTTGAAGAAACAGTATTCAGAAATGAAAGACAAAATCAAAACGAAAATAGAAAAGCTTAAAAGCAATATAGCTCTAAGAGTAAAGCTCAGCTCTGGTTTTGAACCACGAGACTGAGATACAAGCTCACTCTCAATCATCTCTCTCTCAGCTCATCTCTCTCGATCTCTTCTTCTCTCATTTTCTTCTTCTCTATTTCTTTTCTTCTTCTTCTCTGTATCTTCTTCTTCTCTCTTTTCTCTCTGTGGATCGAAGGCTCACTGTTGCTGAGTGTATAGACTTTCTCTTCTTCTCCTTCGATGATCTTCTTCTGTGGAAGAAGGCTTGTTTATATAGCAGCAACAGCAGCAGGCGTGTGCTCTCCACGTTTCCCGCCCAGCAATCTGGACCACGTGACAGCATCCTGGTATCTCGTCCATCCTTGGATCACGAGCCAGGCACCTCGGATCACATGCCCTTCATTGGCCTCTTCAGTCCGATGTATAGAGTTATCAGTTCACGTGCTCAATGACAGCAATCTGAATTGCTGCGTCGACGCTGTGAATCAATGGCGTTAACGTAGTGAGGCATTCCAGTAAGCCATTAGCTTTGTCTCTTTGGCTACTGCGTCGACGCTGCTCAATTGTGGCGTCGACGCTGCTCAATTGTGGCGTTGACACAGTGGAAGATATCGTGAAGGCTTCATCAATTGATGCGTGGACGCTTTAAGCTCCCAGCGTCGACCCTGTTCCCTTCAGCAACAAGAATGAAGTCATAAGATTTAAGTATGTACATTGCAGTGTATATACTTTGTTGTATAGACTTGTGAAGGCGAATGCAACGTACAGACTTGCCCAATGTGTTGACTTCAACAAAGGAGGCCAATGTGTAGACTTGAAAAGCTGAGGCCAGTGTACAGGCTTGCCACCGACCAGTGTGTAGACTCGATCAGCATAAGGCACAGTATAGACATCAACTCTGTACATCGAATGTATAGACTTCAAGTGTGAAGACCATTGTAGAGACTTTGGATTCGAAGACCAATGTACAGACTTCAAGTAACATTGTGGATGTACATACTTCATGGAGCGAAGCGATGTGTAGACTTGAAGCTCCTAAAGCAATGTACAGACTTCACAGATCACTGTGGATGTACAGACTTTGGGGACATGAAGCGATGTACAGACTTCAAAGAAGTTGGCGAGTCAATGTACAGACTTGATGAAGCAAAGCCAATGTACATACTTAATGTGTAGCTGAAGCCTTGAACGTAGGAATAGGCTGGAGTGTATAGACTTCAGGCTTCAGAACCGAATGTTCAGACTTCGCCTATGAAACATAGGGAAAGACCCCAGTGTATAGACTTTGCCTTGAGCGAAAGGTAGGTGATGAATGTATAGACTTTCACAATGTGTAGACTTGAATATGTGAAAGCTACAGTGAAAGAGTGTATACACTTGACCAATTCAAAGGCAATTCGGATGTACAGACTCTGAGGTTCAAAGCCAACGGCTGTACAGACTTAGAATATTAAGACTGATGTACAGACTTCATGCGTTGACGCTGTACACACTTAGCGAGTTGACGCTGTACACACATCCAATGAAGTGCGTTGACGCTGTAACATGAGCCAGTGAGATGCGTTGACGCTGTACACACTTAACCAATTCAAATGAAATGCAGTGTGTGGACTTTATCTGAAATGGACGATGTATAGACTCAATCGATATGAGAGTTTCCAGTGTATAGACTCAGTCTAAACAAGTCTGCTGGAGGAGTCGACCCATCCTCTGATGTGTCGACCCATGACAGTGAGAAATGCAGACAGCAGTGTATTAAATGCAAAGAACACATAGTCAATCTGATAGAGCAATTTCATCAAATCAAAAGTAGTTGCCAATCAATCAAAATAATGGTGTTGCCAATGAAATAAAGCAAGTGTCAACATCTTCAACATAGAGGGCTCACAACAATCTCCCCCTTTTTGATGATGGCAACCCCATATGAAGTAGAATAGCAACATCCTGTCATATAGATATATGTTTGATGAAAGATATGATGTGTTATGCAGATTGACATGCAGATGCTATGAATGCATGCAACTCACTGCCTCAAACTCTCCCTTGGAATGAATTCAGAATTGAGTTCAGAATTCAGACAGATATGTATTTTCCCCCTAGACATCCCCTAGACAATATTCTCCCCCTTTGCCATCAACAGAGAGGAGGGAAAAATTAAATAGAATGGAGGAATCAAGAGAAGAACTGACTGGCATTCTGAACAGGTAGTTCATGAATAAGCATTCTCAAGCATAGAGTCTTCAGTCATATGAATTTATAAACTGCTGTCAGAAAGAGTTCTTGTTTAAGGATGATAAAATTTGGAGTTCATGCACTACAAGCAATAGATAAGTTCACTGTGCATGATAAAATAATAAACCAGAATCATATTTGCATGAAAGATTCAGTTTCATAATATCTTACTTTCATAGTCTCAAAAAAAAATATTGAGAGAAACCAAGTCATGTATTGAAACTAAACAAATTGACACTCATGAACTTTTCTTTTGAAGGAGCAGCATTATCAGTATTAGATCATTTTGAGCATTCAGGTACCATAAGTCTTTCTGCGTAAGGGTATACGTTTATAAGACGCCAATACTCCTAGATACTCAACAAGATGGACCATTCTGCCTATGATCAAATTCAACAGAGCTTAGTTTTACCTTTTTGTGTGAGGGTACACGTTTATCAGACGCCAGTTACCCCCAGGTACTCAGTGAAACCAGCCTGCTGTTTTGAGCATTTTAAACAGCGATAGCTGATACACTTCATGACATGAGTGTTGTCCACTTCTTTGATGGATCACTCAGTTTCTCAGTGATTTACCAGTCATTGCTCTGCCAATATATATATTTTCAATGATTTTTAATGTTTTTCAATATCTTTCTTAGCTGTCCTTTTTTATGTTTCAGAATGACTTGTTTAAGAACAATACACATACTTAACCTCTCTAACATGATTTCAGATGAGTTTTCAGATTTCAGATATGATTAGCTTTGTCTAACATGAAATAAGAAAGAGGTTGAGAGTTTTTATCAATTTTCAACTTACTTATATACTGATTGCAATCTTTAAACTCCAACCATTATAAGATTTAAACCATTACATTAGTCTTTGAACAATTCAAATTCTTATAAATAAAGAAGTCCATTTTCTACTGCTTAAAAATCAGAACTGACCAACATATTGCCATAATGTCAGAGACAAGTATTCAGATTTAAAAGGTTGAATGACTTCAAGAAGGTTGAAGCCACTCTGAATTTCTAGCAATACTCCCCCTGTCTATATGCATGCAACATGGCAAGAATTAATTGAGAGAGAGCTTATGCATAGGTCATGAATGAATGATATGCAAAGACATGCAAAGACTCGACAAGCTCCCCCTGAATATATGCAATGCAGGACAGTTCTACATCCACATTCACATCCACATGATTTATCCAAGCAATCAAAAACAAGTCCACATCAGAGATTTTATTCACAGTAATTAAACAATCATTCATCATGCTGAAATTTACATAAGCCAAGTTCTCTTCTAAGAAACTTAAAATTTTCATTCCCAAGAGGCTTAGTAAAAATATCAGCAATTTGTTTTTCAGTTTCAATGAAATTCATTTCAATCTCCTTTTTATTTACAGCATCTCTAAGAAAATGATGTTTTATCTCTATATGCTTAGTCCTAGAATGGTGAACAGGATTTTTAGCAAGGCATATAGCACTAGTATTATCACATAAAAGTGGAATGCATCCCAGATTTATCTGATAATCAGCCAGTTGGTGCTTAATCCAAAGTACTTGGGCTGCACAATTACATGATGCACCATACTCAACTTCAGCTGTGGATAATGCTACAGTGTGTTGCTTCTTAGATGCCCAAGACACTAGACAGCCACCAAGGAATTGACAGTAGCCACTGGTGCTTTTTCTATCTACTCGACACCCAGCATAGTCTGCATCAGTGTAGGCTAGAAGCTCTAACTCACACTTAGCAGGATACCAGAGACCTAGTTCTTGGGTGCCTAGTAAATACCTAAAAATCCTTTTCACAGCTTTAAAGTGATTTTCTTTAGGACTGGCCTGAAATCTAGAGCATAAACACACAGTAAATTGTATGTCAGGCCTAGATGCTGTAAGATAGAGAAGAGATCCGATCATACCTCTGTATAGCCTTTGCTCCACAGGTTTACCTTTAGAATCTTCATCCAAACTGGTTGAGGTACCCATTGGAGTAGCTATTTCCTTGTGGTTGTCCATTTTGTACTTCTTCAATAAGTTCTTTACATACTTGGACTGAGAGATGAAGGTGCCATCTTCTGTTTGTGTAACCTGCAGTCCAAGAAATAGTTTGAGCTCATTTCAAATTCATCAGTCATTATTTGAGAGAATTCCTCACACAATTTGGGGTTAGTTGACCCAAACACAATGTCATCCACATAAATCTGAATGATAAGAATATCTAGATGGCTTACTTTGGTAAACAATGTTTGATCAACTATACCTCTTGTGAAGTTCTTATCGGTGAGGAATTTGCTCAACCTGTCATACCAAGCTCTAGGAGCTTGCTTTAAACCATAGAGAGCTTTATTGAGCTTGTAAACATGATTAGGGAGATCTAAACATTCAAACCCAGGAGGCTGTCTCACATAGACATCCTCATTAATTTCCCCATTTAGAAAAGCAGATTTCACATCCATCTGCTGAAGGTTTATTCCTAGGGAACATGCATAAGCCAATAAAATTCTTATAGCTTCTAACCTAGCTACAGGGGAAAAAGACTCTTCAAAGTCTATTCCAAATTCCTGATTGTACCCCTGAGCTACAAGTCTGGCTTTATTTTTAGTAACATTCCCTGCTTCATCAGTTTTGTTTCTAAATACCCATTTAGTCCCTATGATTGTTTCATGATCAGGAGGTGGAACCAAATGCCACACCTTATTCCTGTCAAACTGATTGAGCTCCTCATGCATGGCATTAATCCAATGCACATCTTGGAGAGCACAGTCAATGGACTTGGGTTCTGTGTTTGATACAAAAGCATAAGCATTCAGTTCATGTTGAATTCTTAAGTGGCCTCTAGTCCTAGGAGGGTCATGCAGATTTCCAATAACATTATCTACAGGATGATCCTTGAGATATCTAATATTTACAATTGGAGTATCATGAACTTGATTTACCTCCCCCTGAACTGTAGGCTCCTCTTCATTAAGCTCTTTATGTTCTTCTTCATCCTCGGATTTGTTTGCAGGATCTCCTTCCTTCAGAATTTCACCATTGTTTTCATTCCTGCATTGACCAACATTAGAATTTGCCAAGGATTCATCAAAAACTATGTGTAGAGATTCTTCAACAATTTTAGAGTTCAGATTGTACACTCTGTATGCTCGGGTGTTTTCAGAATAGCCAAGAAAAATTCCTGGTTCTCCTTTAGGTTCAAATTTATCAAGGTCCTTTTTATCATTTATGTGAATGAAACATTTATAACCAAAAACCTTGAAGTGAGCAATAGAAGGTTTCTTACCTTTTAATATCTCATATGGTGTTTGCTGGGTAGAAGGTCTTACCATGGCTCTGTTAATTATATAACAGGCAGTGTTCACTGCTTCAGCCCAAAATTTCCTTGGTAGACCACCTTCGACAAGGAGTGTACGACCCATTTCCACTAGGGTTCTGTTCCTTCTCTCCACAACTCCATTCTGCTCAGGTGTCCTTGGTGAGGAGTACCTGTGGTTGATTCCATTTGACCTGTAGAATTCATCAAATTATGAGTTTTCAAACTCACCTCCATGGTCAGACAAAATGTTTTCAATTTTCTGATTTATTTTAACATAGAACTCCTGAAATTCTGAGAAAGCATCACTCTTATTAGATAAGAAATAAACCCAAGTATACCTAGAAAAGTCATCTACCATGACAAACCCATACCTCCTCCCTGATAGGCTGACAGATCTAGTTGGCCCAAAAAGGTCCATATGTATCAGCTCATAGGGTTTGGAAGACAGATTTTCAGTTCTAGACTTAAATGACTTTCTAATTATCTTTGATTGAGTGCATGCATCACATATTTTATTTTCTTTCTTGAATGAGACTTCAGGAAGTCCTCTAACCATGCCATGCTTATTTAATTTGTGCAAAACAGTGTAGCTAGCATGACCTAACCTACGATGCCATAAAAATGCTATGTCTTCTCTACTGGCAGTAAGGCAAAGGTTAGTGTGTTGGATTTCATCTAAATTTATCATGTAGGTATTATTTATTCTTTTTCCAAAAAATTTGACAATATCAGAATCAGGTTCAAAAACCTTGCAGCATTGAGAATTAAATAAAACATTGTAACCTTTATCACATAACTGGCTGATGCTAAGTAGATTATAGGCTAACCCTTCAACCAGCATAACATCATCAATGCAGCAGGTAGAACACTTACCTACCTTACCTGATCCGATAATCCTACCCTTTGTGTTGCTTCCAAAGGTGACAAGGCCTTCTACTTTCTCAGTCAGTATGCAAAATTTGGCCTTATCTCCTGTCATATGCCTGGAGCAGCCGCTATCCATGTACCACAAGTTGTTCTTGGCTGCCAGGCATACCTGCATACACAATTAGGTAGAGAAGTTTGGAACCCAAGATTGATTGGGCTCCAATGTAAATGAACTAGAAGCAAAGCAGGAAAGCAAATGTTTCGGAATCCACATTTGTTTAAATGAATTTTGTTCAGTGGATCCTACAGATTTTCTTCTGTTGTTGTTCCTTTTCTTTTTATTGTTCTTTTTTTTATTGGCAGCAGCATGATTATTGACAATATTGTTATTTCTGTGCCAGTGCCTTGGCCAGGGTGTATTCACAAGATTTTGGCCATAGTAGTTCCTGGGCTGGCTATGGAAATATTGGTTTCTAGATGTCCAGTAACCATACCCATTTACCCAATTTCTATTGTAAGGTCTTTGATATTGAGCACCCTGGTGTGCAAGACCTGTAAACCTACCCTGAGTTCTAGACCAATCTGACCTATTGAAGTAGGTTGGCTGTGCATTGTAGTGGGTCTGAGCTCTGGGTTGATAAAAGTAATTGGGTTGACTCCTAGCTGCACTTTGTCTCCCCTGTACTTTGGACCCTGCTGACCTATACACAGGTTTGTATTGGGTCTTCTTCAGAGGTGGAGGTGTTGGTGGAGACTTGGTTACCTTGACCTGGGGTTTACCGGACTGTGTAGGTTGACCCCTAACCTGAGTCTGAGCCCTAGGATTCTGCTTAGATGTGCTACCTCTACTAGGCTCACTGAGTTTTTGTTTACCCTTCTCCTCAGCACTGGTCTTTTTCAGATTAGCAGTTTTGTTCATTAAATTTGTTGAGTTCATGCTAATTAGAGTTCCCTTTTCCTTTTGAGCAACAAAGGAAATTATTTTCATTCCGAATGTTTTTGTTGCACTAGAATTAAATCCTAGGCCCTCTTTTCTGAAATTAACCTTTGACCCTAACAAAGCATTTAAGTTATCTGTTCCTTGGGTCATTTTCTCAATGGTTTTCATTTTATCCTCATTGTCTTTCTGAAGTTCATCAATAGCCTTTTTCAGCTCATTGTTGACATTGAGGACAGCTTCATATTTTTTAGAGATAATTTTGACTTCACTTTCACATTTCTGAATCTTCAGCTTCCATTCATCAATTTCATTTTCAAGCCTTAGATTATCTTCCTTAGAAGCTTTTAACTCATTTTTGATTTCATTTTCTTCAGAGCATGTGAGTTTCAATTCATCAATCTCAGATTCCAAACATGCAATTTTATCAGTTAGTGTTTTATCATTTTGCATGGAATTGATTTTTCTTCTAAGATGCCTATTCTCTTTTCTAATATCATCAGCTCTATCAGCTATGTCATGATAAGCATCTACCCAATCAGCAATTGTGAAGTTTTTAAATCTAGTGATTACCTCATCTGTGTCCTCCTCTCTATCTTCGGAGCTTGTTGCCATAAGGCAAATGGGCTGTTCAGATTCGGCTTCACTATCTGAGCTGCTGCTGAAAGAGCCTTCATCTTCATCACTCCATGTGGTGATCATAGCTCTTCCCTTCTTGGTTTTCTTCTTTGACCTGTCCTTATGTTTCTGATTGTCTGAACAGTCAATTTTCAGATGTCCTGGTTGTAGATTCGGATTAAAATCCACACTTAGGAATAAAAATAAATGAATAATAAATGAATAAGATGTAATAAAAATAGCACGAGGTGCTTAAAAGGGAGTTGTGATCGCCAGAGGGATTACCTCAATAGGAAGAAAAGGAGATCGCGTGTACCTGGTGGAAATTGGGATGCGGGATGGATGTGGATTTCCTCCTCCAACTTCAATCGGCCGGCCGATGAAGCGGGTCTTCTTAGTTGATTACCTTGCAAAACGGACAATAAACACAAACAAGAAGAGAGGGATCAGCCCAAAATGCAGTAGTATCTATCCAAATAGACGTGTAATAATGAAGGAAAGAAAGGCACATGCGCACCTTTTTTTTTTGATTGTTTTTAAACCCCTTAACAAGACTTAAGGGAGGGGGAGTATGATGATAAAAAAAACAACAAAAAAAACATGAACAGGTGTGAAGAGTAAATAAAACGGAGGGATGATGATATGAATGAAATGAAACAAAGGAGATGAAAAACCCTGCTGTCCCTGGTGACAGTAAAGGGAAAAAAAACCAAATGATGATGATGGATGTAGGATGAAGCACCGGATGTAGCCCAAAGGGATGCAGAAGAGAGGCCGCAAGGATGAAGGAAGCTTCTGCTCGTGATGAAAAAGCTTCTGAGCGCTCAATCCGTTGAATGCTTAAGGTGCTTAACCTCCTACACGAACGGTCAAGGCTTCAATTTATAGCTTCGATTGGATGTGATCAAGCAAGGTAAGATCAGAACGGGTAATGAGGCATTCAAGGAAGGATTAAGATCGAGCAAGAGACCAAATTATGATAGGGAACTGTGAGGGAAAGATCGAAAAAGGAAGGACTCTGGAGCGAAACACGCCTTAATCGAGGACGTCTCTTGATGAATTGACGACTGCAACAAAGGCGTTTCTTGAAACACGACCTAGCAAAGGACGTTTCTTCCTGGATTTAATTTTAGAAGTAAAACTTGCTCTGTTTAAACACTGGTATAACACGCCTATGATAACGGCGTTTCTTAAAAACACGCCTTGAGGAAGGGCGTTACTCAGAAAATGCCTTTTATTTTGAAAATTGATAATTCCAGAAATTAGCGGATAATACCAGGAATTGACGCCCTGTACAACGGTCGTCCTTTCTTTGAAAACGCCTTATTACAGGTCGTGACTTTATAAATTAACGCCCTTAATAAAGTCGTGAATAACAAAAATGCAGGAAAAATGCATAAAAATTCACAAAAATAGAAAAACTTTATATTATAAGAATATTGAAGTCCACTTGGGGCGTTTACATAATAACATGAGATTTAATCAACAAAACGTCAATTTTGGCGTGTCTACACTGGTTTCCTGCATTGATAACAGACATTAGCTTCATTTTTCTTTACAGGTTTAGATTTATACCTTTTATCCTTTCAGCCACCACTGTATTTCTTCTGGCCGAACCGTCCTTCTCCCTTTCTAAGAAATCGCCTGAACTCTCTAGTCATCATGGCTATCTCAGATCGAGTCACATCTTCTTCTTCATTTAGGCTCTCCTCTGATGATGAAGAGCTACTGGAGCTGGATTTTATTGATTTGCTGGAACTAGCCTTCAGCGCTATCGGCTTCTTCTTCCTCATGGCTTCATCTGTCCTTGGCATGTTTATCTCATATGCCATTAGTGAGCCAATCAGCTCATCAGCTTTAGTATTACGCAGGTCCCTTGACTCCTCCATCACTGTTGCTTTGGTGTGCCAAATGGGAGTCAGGGAGCGTAGAATTTTCCTCACTACATCATATTCTATCTGAGGTTTCCCAAAACCTCTAAGGCCATTGGTTGTGACAGTCAGCCGAGCGTACATTTCGCTGATGGACTCGTTCTGCTTCATCTTGAAGGCTTCATACTCAGATACAAGAAGATTGGCCTTCTGCTCTCTTACTTGAGATGTACCTTCAAGAATTACTTCCAACGCATCCCACATCTCCTTAGCTGATTTGCAAGCAGACACACGGGACAATTCTGTAGGATGCAGAGCACACTGGATAGCATTAATAGCACTCCAATTCAGCGTGGACCTTCTAATCTCCTCCTTGGTCCATACATCTTCATTCGGGGACAGCTCATAAGGTCCCTTGCTGACAATCTTCCAAATCTCATAATCCTTAGCCCTGAGGAACACTTGCATACGGTTCTTCCAGTATGCGTAGTTTGATCCATCAAAGAATGGGGGCTTCGTTGTTGAGTGACCTTCGGCAGTCATCCCTCGAGCATCCGTCTTTGCCTATTCTCTTCGGGTGATGAGTCCCTACAGAAGAGTTAGGCTCTGATACCAAGTGTTGGGTTAGATGGACGCAGTCTATCTCCACTGAGTGTGGATCTAGAGGGAGGTGAATAGATCAACTTGTCTAATTTAAAACTACTGTAAGTTCTATAGCGGAATTTAGGCAAACATCAGTTAAGCTAAAGGAAGAATGCTAAGCAAAGGGTCGACCCATGAAGCCATTCACCATATCTTATATCGAAAGCTAGACATAAGTATGAGCGATATAATCAATGAAGCTAAGCAAATGATACCAGCACACACAGTTCACAAGCAATCACACGAACACAATGCACACACGATTTTTAGGTGGTTCGGTCAACGACCTACGTCCACCCCACACTCAACCGAGTATGGCTTCCTGCTGCGCAGCACAGCTTGTGTCCGCTGGGCTTTATAGCTTGGCCAAACAATCCGCTGATACACAGCTTCGCTGGGCACTACAGCTTGCCGACAAGAGGATCTGATCCTCTACAACCGTTGGGGAAATACAGCTTAACCCGTCCAGTGGAGACTACCACTGCAAGACTGCGGACACACAGCTTGAAGAAATAGTATTCAGAAATGAAAGACAAAATCAAAACGAAAACAGAAAAGCTCAAAAGCAATATAGCTCTTAGAGCAAAGCTCAGCTCTGGTTTTGAACCACGAGATTGAGACACAAGCTCACTCTCAATCTCACTCTCAATCAGCTCATCTCTCTCGATCTCTTCTTCTCTCATTTTCTTCTTCTCTGTATCTTCTTCTTCTCTCTTTTCTCTCTGTGGATCGAAGGCTCACTGCTACTGAGTGTATAGACTTTCTCTTCTTCTCCTTCGATGATCTTCTTCTGTGGAAGAAGGCTTGTTTATATAGCAGCAACAGCAGCAGGCGTGTGCTCACCACGTTTCCCGCCCAGCAATCTGGACCACGTGGCAGCATCCTGGTATCTCGTCCATCCTGGGATCACGAGCCAAGAACCTCGGATCACGTGCCCTTCATTAGCCTCTTCAGTCCGATGTATAGAGTTATCAGTTCACGTGCTCAATGACAGCAATCTGACTTGCTGCGTCGACGCTGTGAATCAATGGCGTTAACGCAGTGAGGCATTCCAGTAAGCCATTAGCTTCGTCTCTTTAGCTGCTGCGTCGACGCTGCTCAATTATGGCATTGACGCTGTGGAATAGCCTGTGAGGGTCTCTGCTTCTTTAACTGCTGCATCGACGCTGCTTGCTTGTGGCGTTGACGCAGTGGAAGATATCGTGAAGGCTTCGTCAACTGATGCGTGGACGCTTTAAGCTCCCAGCGTCGACCCTGTTCCCTTCAACAACAAGAATGAAGTCATAAGATTTAAGTATGTACATTGCAGTGTATATACTTCGTTGTATAGACTTGTGAAGATGAATGCAACGTACAGACTTGCCCAGTGTGTTGACTTCAACAAAGGAGGCCAATGTGTAGACTTGAAAAGCTGAGGCCAGTGTACAGGCTTGCCACCGACCAGTGTGTAGACTCGATCAGCATAAGGCACAGTATAGACATCAACTCTGTACATCGAATGTATAGACTTCAAGTGTGAAGACCATTGTAGAGACTTTGGATTCGAAGACCAATGTACAGACTTCAAGTAATACTGTGGATGTACAGACTTCATGGAGCGAAGCGATGTGTAGACTTGAGGCTCCTGAAGCAATGTACAGACTTCACAGATCACTGTGGATGTACAGACTTTGGGGACATGAAGCGATGTACAGACTTCAAAGAAGTTGGCGAGTCAATGTACAGACTTGATGATGCAAAGCCAATGTACATACTTAATGTGTAGCTGAAGCCTTGAACGTAGGAATAGGCTGGAGTGTATAGACTTCAGGCTTCAGAACCGAATGTTCAGACTTCGCCTATGAAACGTAGGGAAAGACCCCAGTGTATAGACTTTGCCTTGAGCGAAAGGTAGGTGATGAATGTATAGATTTTCACGATGTGTAGATTTGAATATGTGAAAGCTACAATGAAAGAGTGTATACACTTGACCAATTCAAAGGCAATTCGGATGTACAGACTCTGAGGTTCAAAGCCAACGGCTGTACAGACTTAGAATATTAAGACTGATGTACAGACTTCATGCGTTGACGCTGTACACACTTAACGAGTTGACGCTGTACACACATCCAATGAAGTGCATTGACGCTGTAACATGAGCCAGTGAGATGCGTTGACGTTGTACACACTTAACCAATTCAAATGAAATGCAGTGTGTGGACTTTATCTGAAATAGACGATGTATAGACTCAATCGATATGAGAGTTTCCAGTGTATAGACTCAGTCTAAACAAGTCTGCTGGAGGAGTCGACCCATCCTCTGATGTGTCGACCCATGACAGTGAGAAATGCAGACAGCAGTGTATTAAATGCAAAGAACACATAGTCAATCTGATAGAGCAATTTCATCAAATCAAAAGCAGTTGCCAATCAATCAAAACAATGGTGTTGCCAATGAAATAAAGCAAGTGTCAACATCATCAACATAGAAGGGTCACAACAGAAACTCCACTGCTAGGTCACAAGACACCGCAGTCACCGACTCCTCGGCACTCTGAGCAAAATCCTCTGATATGAACGAATGGGACGCACAAGAATCAAACAAAACTCTAGCCGCATAACCCATAATCGGAATGGTACCTTCCACTAACTGTGACGCCTCAGCCTCTGCTCTGGTCATATGTGTAACTCGGCCTCGGGATCTCTGCCTCCCTACGGTTGCCGATCATGTCAACTGCGGGAACTGACCCTACTATTGGTACTGTTGCGGCTGTGGTGGTAGCTGTTGGGGCTGGAACTGCTACTGCTACTGAAACTCATGCGGCTTACACGGCCTCTGAGGATAGTCACGTGCCATGTGCTCTAGCTGGTCACACCTGAAGCAGATCACGGGGGCCGAGCACTATCTGCCTGGATGAGAATCACCGCACATAGGACACCCGTCCCGAGAACCACTCACTGAACTCTAGCGCTGGTAAGGTGTGGGTTGTTGAACACTGCTCGACAATGTCTACCTCGGCTCCCTATGGTCTCGACGCCTCCTACGAAACCCGATCTCACTGAACAACTTCTTCAGCTTCGACCCAAAGGATTCTGAATCTGTTGCTGATGCTACAGATGGAGATGCCTCCAAACTGCCTGCTGTGGGTTGGACAGTATGCTGCTACTGCATGGCCGTCGGTTGACTAAAAGCCATCTGCGTCTGACCGGCACTGCTCTATCCTCGAGTCCTCTACAAATCTCTCTCCAACGCCGCTGCTGCTCTGCAAGCTGTATCCAGGTTGGCCCAACCCGACGCAAGCAGGGGTTGCCTTAGCTTTGGCCTCAAACCCCTGACAAACTGCTCGATCTTGAGCTCCTCATCTATCGATGCATTACGGCCCAGCTCAATGAACCTGGATCTATACTGCATCACTGTCATGTCATCCTGGACCAACTCTAGGAACTCGCGTATCCTCTGCGATTTGATAAAGGACAGATAAAAAGCACACTTAAAAGCCGTGATGAACTCCTGCCACGTGATCTGCCGAAGGGGACAAGACTGGAACGTTGCCCCCCACTCTAACGTCCACCATGTCCGGGCTGACCCATGCAATCGATGGGTAGCCAACACCACCTTCTCCTCCACAGCACACTCCATCGAATTGAATATCCTCTCCAAGTCATCTAGCCACTCCCTGGCCACCTCTGGATCTGGCTGCCCGTTGTAAAGAGGCGGTTGGAAATGCAAGAACTCCTTTAGCACATGACCACGACCACCCCGAGACGACGAGCCCTTGCCAGGATCACCCCCTTGTTGCTGAAGAACATACTAATACATGCCTCGAAAGAACTCCTCTGCTCCGGGAACTCTTGCCTCTCTAGCTGCATCTTCCGGAAGTGCTGCTCTGCTCTGCCCTTCCTGGCCCTCGCCTGACTCTCCCTGCTGGGAACGAGTCCTCCTTCTCGGCGCCATAACCCCCTAATAACAAAAACCACCAGCAAAATTAATATAACACACGGAGCCCTAAGCCAGTCGCCGACTGTACAAAACATTCATGGACCTTTTGGACCACAGCAATCATTTCAGGCTCCTATGTACCTCCACAACCCCGCTCTGAAACCAACTGTAACGACCCGAGATCAGAGTAGCAGAAAGAAACCGACACGACTCGAACCTCGGCCTGCTACCCTTGAGCCTGAAGACTCTGAAGGGTTAAAGGATGGTGTGAGAGTACACGAGAAACTAAAATAACTGCAGAGCTAGCACAACGAACTAAAAATAATGCAAGAATTAAGATAATTAATCACTAAATAGCTATAAGGTCCAAAGTATCTCATGTCCAATATAAGTACAGTCAACAGAAAGAAAAGTACAAGTACACGGGGCATACCCCGACTCTGGCAACGGGAGACTAACCCTGACTGAAGGAACCACGGTGAGCCTTAGATGCACCTCTCGATGACCCCACCTCACCTGAAAACACAGGGGTGAGCCTCATTTCATAGGCTCAGTAGGGAACCCGTAGACCCCCACCTCGCAACGGGAGAAATAAAACAGCAAGGTGCAAACAAGCATGAAAGGTAACGCTACCTAGCAGAAGTACGGCAATAGCAACAAGCAATAATAAATAAATGGAAAAGCTCTCTACAACTAATTGCACCGAACAAACCAACCCCGAACCAGCGGAAAGCAAGTATGTACCTGCCAGAAGATAGGAGCACCACCCACAAGAAGCAAAGTCGGATGCATCCCCTGAGGTCTTACACCGCGTCCCAGTGTCTCCCTACACGCCCCAGGTGGAGACTGAGACACACAACAAGTACCACAAACAAGGACTAGTTGGGGTCACGCTCGTCAGTGCGGGTCCGACGCCCCCAACCACGTGTGCACACACAGACCATGCGCCCTAGGTCAGATCCTCTAGCTGGTTCTTCCCTCGAAGCCCGGACTCAGGCTACGCGTGGGGACCCTATGGTAACCAGCCTAAAAACTATCTCTCCGAGTCACGCTCTCCACCACTCTCAAGTGGGTTCGCACACGCGTGGGCAGGAAAGCTAAGACAAGTGGGTAGGTCACTGGAGGTAAGACTCTCACTCACAGAAATCACCTCTCAAAAGGAACGTAGTGGCGGTCCTCCCACGACCGTTTCTCCAAATGGCGGCCATCCCTGGACCGTAAAACGGGCCTAGCGGTCTCCTCGAGACCGCCAAGCTCAGCCTGGCGGTCATACCATGGCCATAACCAGGCAAGACAAGGGGTTGCCTAGCGATCTATCGCAAGACCGCCAGACCCCCCAGGCGGTCACCTAAAGACGGCAAAATGCCAGGAAACGGTTGAGCTCTGATCGCAATCCGGCAACGACTGCCCAACGGTAAAAAACACGCACCCGGAGGTGCTCTGACCAGGCCATAGAAATAGTCTATAGCTGGCCGTTACCCCAGGGGTAGCGGTCAGTCACAGGACCGCAACTGGGTTTGGCAGTCTCACCGGGACCGCCATTCCCAAACGACATTCAAAATCCATTGGCGGCCCCCAGAGGACCGCCCAATGGTATGGCGGTCTCTGGTAGGACCGCAACTTCAATCCGAGCACGAAAACGGCGGGAATAGCCTAAAAACCCAATCCACGCCCCAATCATCCCCCAATGATAGGGAAATAAAGGGGAATTCATCCCCAACCCTCCTAGCATGATTCTACACCCATAGATTAGTCAAAAATCATGAGAAATGAGAGATCCGACGCACAACCCCAAAACATGCATTTTCACCCTCCCAGCATAAATACACCCCTCTCGACCTCTCCTCGACCTAGAAATCATGGGGAATGCAGGAAAGAGGGCAAGGATCCATCCCCCTACCTCAAAGAAGTTCGGAATCCTCCGGATCACCGCCGATCTACAAATCTCAGTCGAACATGAACGCCACGCCACACATCGCGAGAATAGCACCGTCACGATCACCTCACCTCCGTCGTCGTCCGCTGTCCGTCATCGGAGGAGGAAGGGCGCCGCGAGATTGGACGGGGAGAGCTTGCAACGGTCGGATGGGGGGGGCTCTCACGGGAAGAAAAAGGGAAAAGGATGAAGAAGGGAAAAAGGGAAAAGAAAAAGGGTTATTTAAAGAAAATACAAAAAATATTGAAAATTGGTAAAAATCATTTTCTCGATCCTCAAAACATGCTCAACGCAGTGGTACCGTCTTAGAGTAGGGGAACGCAACGGTTTACCCTGCACAGGGTTCCGGAGGCTCGTTAGGGAAAAACACGCGTAAACCATAAAACGTGCCTCAGGACACTCGAAAGTGATCCGAAACTCTCGGATCCAGATCCGAAAAATGTCCAAAAAACCCGGGACATTACAGCCCTCCCCTCTTAAACAAATTTCATCCTCGAAATTAAGAACAACATGATACCAGGGGAGAAGACTCACTCGAACAAGTAAGGATATTGCTGCCGCATCTTATCCTCACGCTCCCACGACCCTTCGCCACCAGAGTGACGCTACCAGACCATCTTAACCAGAGGAATAACCTTGTTCCGCATGCGCTGCTCACTCCGATCCTCAATGCAGATAGGGTACTCCGGAAGGGACAAGTCTGGGGTCACCTCGGACCAAACAGCGTCCTCCAAAACATGGGAATCATCGGGCATATACCTCCGTAGCATAGACACATGGAACACATCATGCATAGCAGCTAGCTCCGGGGGTAACTGCAACCGATAAGTAACTTCACTAATACGCTCGACAATGAGAACATGACCAATGTAGTGGGGACTCAACTTCCCATGCCTGCCGAAGCGCATCACACTCTTCATGGGGGAGACCCGTAAAAACACTCGATCTCGTACAACAAAGTTGAGGGGTTGCCTTCTCCGATCGACATAACTCTTTTGCCGACTCTGCACCGCCAACATCTTCTGCCAGACCAGATGCACCACCTTAGTACATTGCTGCACCAAATCCGATCCTGTCAGGACACACTCACCCACCTCGAACCAATCGAGCGGAGTCTGACACGGTCGCCCGTACAACGCCTCATAAGGAGCCATACCAATGCTCGAATGATAGCCGTTGATGTAGGCGAACTCCACTAACGGTAAATGGTGGATCCAATTCCCTTGCCACTCCAGGCAACACAATCTCAACATATCCTCTAAAGTCTAGATGGTCCTCTCAGACTGACCATCCAACTGAGGATGCTACGCCGAGCTAAAAGCCAACTCCATGCCTAAAGCTCTCTAGAAGCTCATCCAGAATCCCGAAGTGAAACGAGAATCACGATCGGACACAATAGAGATAGGGACTCCATGCAACGGAAGGATCCGCTCCACATACAAGCGGGCCAACTTATACACATTCCAACTGACCTTGATTGGCAACAATCGAGCCGTCTTCGTCAGTCTATCCACCAGCAACCAAATACTATCATGCCCATTAGATATCCTCGCCAAAACAACCATAAAATCGGTAGTCACGTGGTCCCACTTCCACACAGGAATCTCCAAGAGTTGAAGTGTACCACCCGATCACTGGTGCTCTACTTTCACCTGCTGACAGGTCAAACACTTGGGCATAAACTCTGCTACATCTCTCTTCATCCTAGGCCACTAAAACTGCCTCTTCAAATTCTGGTACATCTTTGTCGATCCCGGATGCACGGCATACTAGCTCCCATGAGCCTCTCGTAACACCGCGTGCCTCACTTGCTCCTCGGCTGAGACATACAGCCTACCTCAGAACCTCACAGCTCCATCCTTGCCAAACTCCACCTCGGCCACTGACAGAATTCGAGGTAGCTCGGGGTAAGCACGTTGAGCCTCAGTCACCTGATGACAAATAGCTGGCGTGACAGTCAGGCTCGCAAGGACAGCCGAACCCTGATCTTGCAGGATCTTGAGCCTAAAAGTCATGACCTCCACTTCCTCAACAACATCTGACTAACCATCACCTTCCTACTCAAGGCGTCAGCCATGACATTCATCCTGCCAGGCTGATACGATAGAGTGAAATCATAATCCTTCATGTACTCCATCCACCTCCTCTGCCTGAGGTTAAGATCTTTCTGGGTAAACACATACCTCAAACTCTGATGGTCAGTGAAAATCTTGAACTTCTCACCGTACAGATAATGCCTCCAGATCTTTAGAGTGAAAATCACTACCGCCAACTCAAGATCATGAGTAGGATAGTTCCCCTAATGTGGCTTCAACTACCGAGATGCATACGTCAAAACTCTACCATGCTGCATCAGCACGGCATCCAAACCTATCCTGGAAGCATCCGTACACACCACGAAACCTCCCGATCCTGAAGGCAACATCAACACCGGAGCGGTAGTAAGCAATCTCTTTAGCTCCATGAAGCTCTTCTCACACTCCTCTGCCCATATAAACGGCACATCCTTCTGCGTGAGTCTGGTCATCGGGACCGCAATACGAGTAAAATGATGAATGAATCTCCTATAATAGCCTACAAGCCCCAAAAAGCTCCGAATCTCCGTGATAGAACTCGGCCTCGGCCACTGCACCACAGCCTCGACCTTGGCCGGGTCCACGGAAACACCGTCACCAGAAATCACGTGCCCTAAAAAGTGCACCTCTCGAAGCCAGAACTCACACTTATTGAGCTTGGCATAGAGTTGGTGATCTCACAAGGTCTGCAATGCCACTCTCAAATGATGCACATGTTCCTCAGCAGACCGCGAATACACAAGGATGTCGTCCACAAACACGACCACGAACTGGTCTAAATATGGACGGAACACTCTATGCATCAAATCTATAAACGCTGCAGGGGCATTGGTGAGCCCAAACGGCATCACCAAGAACTCATAATGCCCGTACCTCGAGCGGAACGCGGTCTTCTCAATATCAGACTCTCGGATCTGTAGCTGGTAATAACCCGATCTCAAATCGATCCGCGAAAACACCTGAGCCGACTGAAGCTGATCAAACAAGTCATCGATCTGGGGCAACGGATACTTGTTCTTAATAGTCGCCTGGTTCAACTGTCGGTAGTGAATGCACAACCTCAGACTACTATCCTTCTTCTTCACGAACAACACGGGCGCAGCCCAAGGGGAAAAACTAGGACGAATATACCCCTTGGCCAGTAACTCCTGGAACTACGCCTTCAACTCTCTCAACTCAGTTGGTGCCATTCGATAAGGGGCCTTCAACATAGGCACCGTACCTGGTACCACCTCGATCACGAAATCGATCTCTCGCTGCAGTGGCAACCCTGGCAACTCCTCGGAAAAAACATCAGAAAACTCACACATAACCGGAATATCCTCCACTTTCAGACACTACCGATCAACCAGGACCACTAAAGCGGGAAAACCCTGGCACCCCACATCAAGCAATCTACGGGCCTTAATGGCCGAAATAAGAAAACGGGAAGAGGAAGACTGGATAGCTTGGAAGTAGAAAGTTGGTCTGCTAGGTTGCTGGAAGTAGACCCACTTCAAGCTACAATCCACCATGGCACAATGGGCCTCGAGCCAATCCATGCCCAAAATTACATCAAAGTCTCGAAGTGGTAATGCATAAAGCCTGGCCGGTAAGTTCCGCCCATCAACCCACACAGGCACCTTCTCAAGGCAATACGGGGTGAGCATGAAATCACCGGTAGGAAACTCCACTGCCAGGTCACAAGACACCTCAATCACCGACTCCTCAGCACTCTTAGCAAAATCCTCTGATATGAATGAATGGGACGTGGAGAGGGGGATTTCTGTAGCCCATCTAAGAGCGGCCGAACTAGGTCCATCAGGACCAAATGAGGCCCAGCTCATCTAAGTGACAGCCCCGCAGGGCCCACTTAGCATCAAAGCCCAATAAAATCACTCGGGATCAAGCCCTTCCTCGATGGGCATTAGGCTCGGAAGGCCCGAGCGTCGGTCCGACTGGAGGAAGATCTAAAGCCCAACCTATCCCCCTTTCCGAGATAAAGGCTAGCGCCCCGCGCCCACTCCGGCCGAGCCTCATCCGAGCTATGCCTATCGCCCGGAAAGGGTTGGCACTCCTCATGCTTGGATCGAGCGACGATTGCTTATCCACGCGGCCGTTGAGAGCCCTTTATGAGCAAGAGTTCACAAAGATAAGGGTCCCATGACTCCTCAAGGCTATAAAGATCTCACGATGGGGATGTAAAGAGCCCACGTTGAGTACCTAACTCTCGCCTAAAACTCCTCAGCTTACGGGACTCATGAGGCTAGTGCACTATTTAAACAGGGGACTCCCTCTAGAAAACGGTAAGGCCTATACATGCCTAAAACTCCCTGAGCAGGAACCACTTCACCACCTTGGTGGAGAGGGATTTCATGCACCTCCTCACTCCCCCTCTCACAGCTTCCACCACTGCTCTGCTGACTTAGGCATCGGAGGGTTTTCCCCAGGGAACTATCCCTTGGCCCCCTGATCCGTTTCCCTCCCTTGCTGTTCACTGATCGGTGATCATCTCCCCAGCTCAGGACCAGCACGAGATCGCCCCTCTTCATCTGGCGCCGTCCGTGGGAAACGATCGAAGAGCCAACATGGTGCGAAGAAGTACAGGGAGGAGATCCGCCTGCGATAGGGGGAAGGCCATGGTAGTGGGGGGAGAAGGCCCTTCCCAAGCCGCGTAAGACCCCCCCTCCAGCACCTGGACCCCAGTCGACGAACTACCTCCACCCGCGGCAATAGGGCAACCATCCAATGAGGGCGCTGACGCTTTCCAAGCCCTCAACGCCAAACTGAATGTCCTCATGGAACTCATGAGGACCCAGGCGGCCAGAGAAGGAAGGTCACGCGCCCCTCCGGAAAGCCCTCCCCGCGGAGTCGCGTCCCAACACATCGTCGAAGGTCGCTTCACCCTCCGAGGGTAGCATCTTATTCGCAACAAGACAGGAGGACCTTCACAAGCCCCCTTTGGAGCAAGAGGCCTCCTCTACACCGAAACAGGGGAAACCTGGGGCACGCCATCCACACCCAGAGATTGAAGTCCCCAGGGAGCGCCAGGACAGCCTGCCATCATGCCCCCTTAGCCCCACTACGTAACAACAGCCGGAGTTGTCCCTCCGTCTACAAGAGTTCGAGAGGCACTTCGCAGCGCAGGAGCGTGCCTTACGAGCCTTACAGAAGACCTCTCCGCCAGAGGACAAGGAGAGATCCCCATTCTCCAACTATATCTTGAAGGCAGAGGTATCTCCCAGAACCTCCATCGCGACCTTCAAGCCTTACGACGGCCAAGGCGACCCGGCCGACCACTTCGACAGCTTTGACGCCCTGATGACCCTTCACGGGGCGTCGGACGCCATCAAATGCCGAGCCTTTGCGACCACCCTAGTCCAAGGCACCCAAGCATGGTTCTGGGCCCTCGCCCCCGGATCCATCCGAGACTTCAAGTAGTTTGGACAAATCTTTAAGGAGAGTTTCGCCAGCAGCGGCCCCCCGAGGTCGATAGCGGGTCTTTTGGCTATCAAACAGGCACAAGGGGAGAGACTCTGGGCTTACATCAACCGATTCAAATCAGAAACCCTGAGAATCCCCTGCTTGGATGTAGCCTTGGCCATAATCGCCCTGATCGGAGGCACCCGGGATGAGAACCTCCACCACGAACTTGTCCTCCACCCTCCCTCGACCCTTGCCGAGCTAGTGACTCTGGCCTTACGCCATGCTGAGTGTGAAGAAGTTCTCAGCGCATACCAAGGCGCAACTAGCTTGGGTCGGGAGGGGGACAAGAAGCGAGCACCCGAGTCAAGCTCGGGCCAAGGAAAGAGGCAGAACCGAGACGGAGAGCACAAAGAACCGTCCCGGAAGTATGAGCGGTACACTCCCTTAACCGCTCCAGTGTACGAGATATATGAAGACATCAAAGGCTCGGGCCTCCTCTGCCAACCCGAGCCAATGAGGTTGAAAAGCCACAATCACAACAAACATTGCATGTTCCACAGTGACCACGGGCATCACACCGGTGATTGCCACCAGCTCCAAGATGAGATCGAGCGCCTCGCCCGCCAGGGACACCTATCCCGGTTCGTGGCCGGGCATAAGGAAGACCGAGGCGCCCCAGTGGAAATTGACAATGCCCCTCGCGGGGTCCACATCAACGTCATCGCTGGAGGAGCTGCATCAGGAGGAGACAGTGGCCGAGGAAGGAAGCGTCAAGCTGAGCGGGCGAGCCGAGCCATCGAGTCCCCCAAGGCCCTGCCAAGTGAGCCCCAGGTCATCGTCTTCTCCAACCAAGACTTGGAAGGGCTGACCACCCCACATGACGACGCCCTAGTCATATCGGCCACGATAAACCATTGTAATGTAGATAGGATTCTAGTTTATAATGGAAGTGCCCCTGATGTATTGTCTTACGAGTGTTTCCTTAAGATGGGGGAGAATCCATCTAAACTCCGCCTGATCCGAACCCCCCTTTGCGGGTTCAATGGCCAGGCCACTTATCCCGAGGGAGCCCTAAGCCTGCCGGTCACTCTCGGCACCCCACCCAAAACCGTTACGGTTATGGTGGACTTCATAGTGATCAAGGGTATGATAGCGTACAACGCAATCTTCGACCGAGGAATCCTTTGCCGAACGAAAGCGGTGCCCTCTACCTATCACCAAAAGATGAAGTTCCCCACTAAAAATGGGGTGGGGGAAGTCCGGGGCAACCAGGCGATGGCTAGAAGGAGCTATAATATCTCGGTTGAAGCCACAAGGCCGAACGGGAAAAACAAGGGCCCCCGAAAATCGAGGAAAAAATCACAACCTTCGAAACTGGAGGCGAGCTACTAACGGTTTTCCTAAACGACAACCCAACCCTAGGAGTAAAGATTGGAGCCGACCTACCATCTGAGGTTCAGCAGCAATACAAAGATTTTCTTTCTAGGTACATCCAAGTCTTTGCATGGTCTGATGATCAACTCCCCGGGATACCGGGAGAGACGGTAATGCATAAACTCAACCTCGACCCAACCATGAAGCCCGTACAACAACGCAAAAGGAAGCATGCGCCAGAAAAATAGGAAATCATCAATCAGCAAGTCACCAAGAGGCAAAAGATTGGTCTTTTCAAATTGGTCTCGTACCCAACGTGACTGGCTAACGTCGTCTTGGTGCCAAAAGCTTCAGGAAAGTGGCGAATGTGCGTGGACTTCACTGACTTAAACAAAGCCACACCAAAGGACTGCTATCCATTACCGAGCATCGACCAACTAGTTGATTCAACCTCGGGCAACGAGATACTCAGCTTCCTGGATGCCTATTCGGGCTACCACCAGATCAGAATGGATCCGAAAGACATCGAGAAGACCGCCTTCATCACCAACTTCGACGTATACTGCTACACCCGGATGCCTTTCGGGTTGAAAAATATTGGGGCCACGTACCAGAGGCTGGTCAATCATATGTTCGAGGGACAGCTCGGCCGAAACGTCGACGCCTATATCGACGACATGCTCGTCAAGACCCCCAAGGCCGAGGATCACATCGCTGACCTAGCAGAGACCTTCGACACCCTCCTGAGATACAATATGAAGCTCAACCCCACCGAATGTGCCTTCGGAGTGAGATCCAGAAAATTCCTGGGCTTCTTGGTGACCCAGCGTGGGATCGAGGCCAACCCCGACAAAGTCCATGCCATCCTGGACATGTGCCCACCCACCTGCATCAAGGATGTTCAACGGCTTACCGGACGCATTGCCGCGCTCAATAGATTCCTGTCCCGTGCAGCCGAACGATGCCTACCCTTCTTCAAACTGTTGAGGGGGCTCAAAATGGCATCTGCTACGTTCGCATGGGACGAGGAATGCCAAAGAGCTTTCTCCGAGCTTAAGGAGTTCCTGGCTTCACCCCCGGTGCTTTCCAAGCCTGTCCCAGGTCAAGCCTTGCATCTCTATCTCTCGACAACTCCATCCACAGTTAGCTCGGTCCTGGTCAGAAATGACTCGGGAGTCAAGAGACCGATCTACTACACCAGCAAGGTGCTCAACGAGGCTGAAAGAAGGTACCTCGCAACCGAGAAGCTCGTGCTAGCGTTGGTTACCTCAGCCAAGCGCCTTCGACCCTATTTCCAAGGGCACTCCATCATAGTGCTGACCGGTGAACCACTGAAGAGGATCCTTGCTCACCCTGAAGCCTCAGGATGCCTCGTCAAGTGGGCCATCATGCTCGGGGCCTACGATATATCATATCGACCTCGCTCGGCTATCAAAGGACAGGCGCTCGCTGACTTCATCGCCGAGAGCACCATCCCGACCAAAGAAAAATCTCCGTCCGTGCCCCGGCCAACCTGGGAATTGTTCGTCGACGGATCCTCCAACTCGGCGGGGAGCGGCGCCGGCATCCTCTTGAGGTCCCCCGAAGGAGCAGAGCTACAATACGCCTTGAAGTTCAACTTCCAGGCGTCCAATAACGCCTCCGAGGAAGCCCTTATCTCGGGAGCCCGCATGGCCCGACGGTTGGGGGCTGAGCGAGTCAGAATTCACACTGACTCCCAACTAGTCGCTACCCAGGTCAACGGTGATTACGAAGCTCTAGAAGCACCGATGGTCAAGTACCTCCAGCCGGTCAGAGCCGTGGCACAACAGTTTGAGAGTTTTGAGGTAGTCTGAATAGCTCGTGAAGAAAACTCCCGAGCGGACGCCCTCTCTCGGCTGGCCTCCTCTCTTGACCCCGAGGGTACTCGATCGGTCCTTCTCGAAGAGCTAGAGCGACCGAGCATTGATTCGGAGCTCCTGGCTGTTGACTCGGCCTCCCCAAGCGACTGGCGTACCCCCTACCTGTCGTGGCTCCAAAACTCTCAAGAGCCTCCCGACCCCCGGGAAGCCCAGAGATTGAAGTACCAAGCTCGATGATTCGTCATTCTGGACGGCACTTTATACCGAAGTGATGAGGGCATCTCACGACACTCCCTCTAGCTCGGGTTGCCTGCACACTTTTGATATGGGATGGCTATGATCTCTACATGTTATCTTCCTTTTCCATGATCCCATCTTATGTATTTTCATTTTATTGAGTCTTATCTTATGTACTTTCTTTTATTGAGTCATGGTGTCTAGTCTATTTCTCTTATTTTGTGTAATTGGGCCTTAGTACCTTAGTGTGGGCCTAATGTGTTGAGTCTAGGACTTGTTGGGTCTTTTGTCTTAATGTCGGGGTCATTTTGGTCATGTAAAGAATGGTTGCCTATAAATAGGCCCCATCTCTCTCCATGTAAACAACTTTTGATGAGTCAATTTGAATAGAAACATTTCCCACATCTCACTCCCCTCGACTAAATTTCTCTTCTCTCTTATTCTCTCATTATCTCTCTCCCTCTCTCCCAAGGGGAAGAGTTCGCCCCCTCTCTCTCTCCTCACTTCCCACCCACTTTCTCTCTCTCTTCCCCTCCCCAATAACTCCTCCCAAGTTCCCACACCACTCCCATAACTCCACCCCAGCCCCAAGGTATCCTACACCAATCAAAACCCCACCCTCCAACCACCACCTACCCCTTCCACTTCCCAAAGCACCTTCCCACCCTCCCAAGGCTGAAGGGACTTCCCCCAAGGACCCAAATTCGAATTTCCCTCCCCTTGGGCTGTGCCCTTTCATCTCCCCCACTCCCCAAGCTCCCAAGTTCGCCCCCCCTCTTCCTTGCTCTCCCCTTGCACACCAAGAGCTCCACCTTCCCTCCACTCATCTCACAGCCCTCTCCAGCCATTTCCCCTCCACCCTTCATTCCCCCACAGCTCTCACAACCCCTAAACACCTCACATCTCTCTCCCATAGCCACTAGACACACCTCCCACCCCATTTCCCCAACCACACCTTTCACCTATAGCCATTTACATTTTCAGGTTCAGGCCAGGACGCCGGTTGCAGATTGGCAGCAGATTGCAGAGGGCACCCGGTCATCTCCTGAGGTCTCCTAGCGACGTATCTTACATCGTCGGAAGCGTCATCGAGCTAGCTTTTCAACGGTGGTGGTCTCGCATCCATCCGAGTCCGGAGCTGTTCGGAGTCGAGGATCTCGTCCAACCGCACAATCTGCCCCTGTCTGAAGACCTGAATCTGAAAGAAGAGGTTGCCACGGCCAGCTCGTGAAGGATCTGAGCGCCATTTTTGGAGGGCAGAAACTACGTCCAGTCAACTTTCATCTCCAAGAAGAAGGACCTCAATCGGCCACCGGAGCTACCAGGTACAATTTTCTTCGCTGGAGGGTGCAGTCTGCCACCTGTGGGTCCAGGTTTGACCTGTCCTCACTTATCCAGCCACCATTCTTTTCTCCGACCTCCGATTGGGGCCCCGTCAACTCCTGCTCGAAGCTACTCCGACCATGATCGCGCCACCACCAGTTTCGTCTAGATTGGAGTTCGGGATAGTCCGCAGCGCCTTCTGCAACAGACTACACCAACTCTGCACCAGTCTGAGACAGAACGTTGCTGTCCTGTTCCAGTCGCTGGCCCGATCAGCGCCGAGTTTCAGAGCCTTCCCAAAAAATCAGACATCACCCTCGGTCAGTTGGGGAACTTTTGGCACAGGTTTCATCAAGATCTGAGTTCCGAGGAGTCCGTGGCAGCGTCAACACCAACACTCTGTCCAGCGAATCTGAAGATTGGCAGAACCGGCAAAGCTTGGAAAGTCGGGTTTTCTCGCATAATTCCCCCACCCCGCTTGGCCGGCTGAAGGCTCCTCCCTGCGAGGAGGTAGTATTGATTGTAATAAGTCTAATCCCCACCCCAAGATCATCCCTCCTGTGAGAGGCGTAGTGCTGTACCCCTTTAATTTTCAGGTCAAGCGACACCGTCGCAGCGATCGGTTGTATACCTTCGCTTCCCGGCGCGCCCTCGTCTCCGAGCGGGATCGATGTCTTCACACTGATCAAGTGAGCCTCTGATACTACCTTTGATTGCCTTATTTCTGCGAGTTTAGTATTGCTTTGTATGCTTGTCGGACGGTGAGAAGAGGGCACGTACTTGTATGCTACTTTGAAGGTGTCCACCGCGGACCGGGAGAGAGTGCCACCCAAACCCCGCCCTGCGGGCCAGCCGCCCACGAAGTTGGGAACCCTAGGCCCTTTGGGGTCAGCCTAAGCCAACTAAGTCAATTAGAATCATTGGGTCTCGCCTCGAACCCTTGCCATCATCCCCCGGCCCCGCCGGGTGATCGCGTGTGCCGAGTGAGTAAGACGCTATCGTGACAATCATTGGAGTGCTTGTATGCTTGCGGGTCTAGGTCCTAGGTTGCTCATTTCATACTTAGTCAACCTTGGGCTGTTTTACATCAAGTGGTATCAGAGCAAGTTCACAACTTATCTCTATCAAGTTGGTCCTAGGGCATGTTTATGCATTTAGAGTCCTCGGTTGCATCTCTTTGTCCACTAGCATGGCCACCTCATACCGACCTTACCCATCAGCCCTCTCCATGAGTTCAAACCCCCAAGAGAAGCCCACCACCAACACACATAACCTCCAAGGCCATGTTGAATACCTCATGGGAACCATGAACAATGCCTTTGATCGCCTAGATAGCACAAATGGTCAACTTACCCAATTAGGTGACAAAGGGCCCACCCTAAGGGTGGACGATAGAATGGTCCCCCTCCCACTTCCCACCTTTGATGGAACCTCTCCTAGAGAATATTTAGATTGGGAATCCACATTGGACAAGTACTTCACTTGGTATCCCATGTCTGAGGATGAAAAGGCTTGGGTTGCCAAAATGCAACTTACCAAACGGGTAGAAACTCATTGGTTGCAAATTGTCAGGTTAAGGATATTTTGAAGGGAAACTCCCATCACCACTTGGGAGGACATGAAGGAGAAACTTAGGGCAAAATATGTGTTCCCTTCCTACCCGAATCACCAAAGCCTAAGGAGCACTTCAACTCCTTCACCCCCTCCTGGCCAACCCAAGACCCTAATCCCCCATTCCCCACCACTTCCCACCTATCCTATCCCGACCACCACATCTACACCCTACCTACAAGTCCTCACCACAACCATAGCTCTACAAATCCAATTGGGCCCCATGACCACCCCTCCACCTAGGCCCATGACGACCACCACCCCCCAACCCAAATTCCCCCACCAAACCCATATCCCACAAGCCCCCTTGAACCCCACCATTATCCCTCCATCACCCCTAAAGAAAGATGGATCTCCCAAGGCCAACCAACCTAAACCCCCGCACCCAACCCACCTCCCACTTCCTACACCAATATTTCCCTAACCTAGGCCTCCACTACTTCCCCTTCCTATCCCAACCCAAGTCCACCCTTGCCCACCACCCCGAGTGCGCCATGCATCGACTACCACCAACCCACCCACCATAGACCTTCCTACCCCATTGTCCTTAGGAGTTGCAACCCACACCCTCACCCAAGTGGAGAGGGATACCAATCCGGATCCACCTCCCAAGATATAGGAAATCCAAGGGCCACACAACTCACCCACCACTCCTAGCCTAGCTCCTCAAGAGCTACACACCCTTCCCCATGACACCGTCACCATAGATGAGTCCGTACTCCAATGGCTCAAGCAAGGCCTCACCATTCCTAGTTCACAACCAAGCCACCTACCCATGGGACATCAATCCCAAATCATTCCCACTCAGCCTCATGTCACTTATCAAACCTCCTATTGTGTGGAAGATTTGGGAGACTTAGTGGCCTACCTACATTGGCAAGTCCACTTGACCGATATGCTAGCCATGAGGCCGTCGGAGCCTAGCACCATTAGCCTAGCTTACCCCGCCGTTGGCTCCATCACTTCCATCTACACTAATGGCCAATTTACAAGTGAGATCATACTCTTTCTTCCCATGGAGGAGGAACCCATCCTAGTCGACTCCCCAACCATTGAGATCCCAAGTGCTTTGATTGACCAACCCATTAGCAACCTTGGCCCAATTATCTTGGAGGAGGATGACTCACCATTGGAGGACCTTGAGAACATGGAGTATCCCTACCTAGGTGACCCTTACCATGATCCCTTTAACCCCTTCCTAAGGGAGCCTAGATCTCCATGTAACCCACTCCCCCTATTCACCACCCACCTCACCCTACCCATATCGCCCATGTTGACCCAAACTCCTCCCTTCCTAGAATCAGGTTACACCAGGAGAGCATTGACCTTAGGCAACAAACACCTTGGGATTGATGAAATGCCCCACCCCATAACCACCTTCCTAGATCCCTTCGACCCATTCACATGGAAGTTCAAAAGTCATCCCACATCTATGCACATGGGAGTCACCTTTGGGATAAATATGCATGAGTCTAGGCTTACCACACCATTTGACATGATTCATAAGTCGGGTACATTCATTCACATCACCCACATGTCAAGTAGGAAGCATAAGTGGACCGTATTCGGATGTATTGGCCCACCTTCATTCATCATGAGTCTTAAGCATGAGAGGAACATACATGGATGTCCGGGTCCCCCCGACATTTGCCACATCCATGCATAAAAGGTTAATCTATTGATGTCCCGGCCTTCCTAAGTCTGTCACAGTCTTCATGGAATCAAAGTGTGATCGGTCTACATTTGGCTGCCCAGGTCCACCTTTGCACACCATACTTTTCACACCAACATCACATCATAGTGCCTGGCATACGCATTCTTGCAAGCATATAGGAAAGAGCAATGAGACTTACAAAAGGCGGGAAGATGCTCATCGGCGCCATTGCGAGTTCCAAGTGGGAGACTTGGTGATGGTGAGGACGGAGCGGCTCCTTCCGGGACCTGCCTCCAAGTTGAGGGCACGGGGTTCGGGACCCTTTCGAGTTCTGAGACGACTTGGCAGTAATGCTTATGAGTTGGACCTACCTGAGGGTTTTGGGGTACACCCTACTTTCAATGTGGCGGACCTGGTACCCTACAAGGGCCCCGCGGTGGAACCTAGTGAGGAGCTCGAGCCTTTACCCCTCCTTGAGAGAGACACTCCCGGAGAGACTCCACTTTCTAGCTTGAGAGACCGACGAGAGCAGGTAGAGGCAATACTGGATGAGCAGAGTATCATTACTAGGCACAAGGTGTATCAGCGCTACCTGGTTAGGTGGAAGAACCGTCCCCCGATAGAGGATACGTGGGTGAGTCGGGAGGATCTGCTGCGCTTGGACCCCGACATGCTGGAGCATTACGACAGCCAGGTGGACCCATACTCGACAGGGTTGAGTTCTCCCCACCCCAGGGGATTTGATGAGGGCATCTCATGACACTCCCTCTAGCTCTACACACTTTTGATATGGGATGGCTATGATCTCTACATGTTATCTTCCTTTTCCATGATCCCATCTTATGTATTTTCATTTTATTGAGTCTTATCTTATGTACTTTCTTTTATTGAGTCATGGTGTCTAGTCTATTTCTCTTATTTTGTGTAATTGGGCCTTAGTACCTTAGTGTGGGCCTAATGGGTTGAGTCTAGGACTTGTTGGGTCTTTTGTCTTAATGTCGGGGTCATTTTGGTCATGTAAAGAATGGTTGCCTATAAATAGGCCCCATCTCTCTCCATGTAAACAACTTTTGATGAGTCAATTTGAATAGAAACATTTCCCACATCTCACTCCCCTCCACTAAATTTCTCTTCTCTCTTATTATCTCATTATCTCTCTCCCTCTCTCCCAAGGGGAAGAGTTCGCCCCCTCTCTCTCTCCTCACTTCCCACCCACTTTCTCTCTCTCTTCCCCTCTCCAATAACTCCTCCCAAGTTCCCACACCACTCCCATAACTCCACCCCAGCCCCAAGGTATCCTACACCAATCAAAACCCCACCCTCCAACCACCACCTACCCCTTCCACTTCCCAAAGCACCTTCCCACCCTCCCAAGGCTGAAGGGACTTCCCCGAAGGACCCAAAATCGAATTTCCCTCCCCTTGGGCTGTGCCCTTTCATCTCCCCCACCCCCCAAGCTCCCAAGTTCGCCCCCACCTCCCCTTGGTCAAGCCAAGTTCGCCCCCCCTCTCCCTTGCTCTCCCCTTGCACACCAAGAGCTCCACCTTCCCTCCACTCATCTCACAGCCCTCTCCAGCCATTTCCCCCCCACCCTTCATTCCCCCACAGCTCTCACAACCCCTAAACACCTCACATCTCTCTCCCATATGTTGTGCCCCTTGTGCTTTGATGAATGTGGTGTTTTAATGATAGCAACACGAATGAGTCACCATTTTGTTTTGCTAATAGCTTGACATTGAATCATTGAATCATAACAATCTGAATGCATATAACTGATATATTCTGTGGAGAATGCATGAGAGTGCATAAAGTGTTTTATGCTTGTATTAAGATCGGTGCATTGCAGCCTCTGTATGTTTTATGCATTTCGCAAGTCATGCAGCGTCAACGCAGCAAGTGTGTCTCATGCATCATGCGTCGACGCCCCCAGACTACAAAGTCTGTACAGCCTTTCATATGAAAGTCCATACATCGCCCTTGGTTTCCAAGTCTATACAGCCTCTGTGTGTTCTATGCATCTCACAAGTCTAGACACTCAGCATAGTCTATACATTGTGTTGTGTTTGTGTTTCGTTGAGAACACAAGTCTATACAGTCATGCATTGTTGCTGAAGTCTATACATCGTCCGTCTCATGCATTGTCTCAAGCGAAGTCTGCACATTGCATTGTTACTTTGATCGCTTGAGTTGAAGTCCATACATTGGACCGTCTCCTTCAGTGTCTCAAGTGGACACAAGCGTGTACACTGCCTGCATTCGCTGTGAAGACTAAGTCCATACATTAGACCGTCTCACTTAGCGTCTTATGCATAGGCTAAGTCTCCATGTCTATACATCCGAGCGTCTCATGCAAGTCAAAGCATTACTGTTCATGCATCAGTCTTCATATGCTAAGTCTGTACAGCCTACGTCTCATGCAGCGTCAACGCTGTGAGCATTCTCAAGTGTACAGCGTCAACACATGGAGTCTGTACATCCGAATTGCCCTTGATCTGGTCAAGTGTGTACACTCATTCACTGTAGCTTTCACATATTCAAGTCTTCACATTGAAAGCCTATACATTGCTGGATGATCAAGTCTGTACATTCACAGTGGATCTTCGAAGTCTGTACACTGCTTGAGCCTCAACAAGTCTGTACAACGCCTTAAGCGTTTCAAGTCTATTTATTGGCTCATGCTTACAAGTCTGTACACTGGTTCAAAGTCTACACAGCGCCTGCCTTCATCTGAGGCTTATGAAGCCTTTGTATTCATTAAGTCTATACACTGCGTTGTGCATACTTTACATTGCTTTTGCCTTCACAGCAAAGTCTATACAATGCAATGCATAGACTTAGAACTAATGACTTCGTTTCATCTGTCTGACAGGGACTGAAGAGGCTAATGAACCCCTTAACTCAAGAGGGCTGAAGACATCCAATTTCAGCTGCTGGAACACACCAATGCGTCAACACCTTGATCAAGTGGCGTGGACGCAGCAGTTCAAACAATCAAGAGAGATGCTGGTGGATTACTCTGGTGCGTCAACGCATTGATCAAGCAGCGTCGACGCAGCAGTTGAAGAAGCATTCAGCTTCACAGGCTATTCCACTGCGTCAACGCCACAATTGAGCAGCGTCGACGCAACAGCTAAAGAGATGCCAGTATACAAATGTACATGTTCGTGCGTCAACGCCACCAACTGGCAGCGTCGACGCAGTAGTTCAAGAAAGGGGCAACTTATCTCTGGCTATCTTCAATGCGTCAACGCAGCAGGTTGATGGAGTCGACGCAGCAATTAAAAAGGTTGAAGATCTCTGATGGCTGCATCAACTCCTTGGAGCAAGTGAGTTGACGCCATCTAACTCCAGTTACTGAGCGTACTGGTGCTGGGCACGTGATCCAAAGATAAGGAGAATGCCCAGATGAGGACACGTGTACTGACAGGCTGTTGGATGCTGCCACGTGGTCCGAATTCTTAGGGCGGGAACTGTGGTAGCCACACGCGCCCTGCTGCTGCTGCTGCTGCTGCTGGTATATAATGGAGCCTTCGTCTTCAGATGGAGGCTGATCGTGATCGAAGCCAGGGAGCAGAAGCTGAGAGAAGAATTATAAGGAGAGAGAGCTTCCACGATCCAGCAGAAGAA
Source organism: Amorphophallus konjac (assembly GCA_022559845.1). Taxonomy (NCBI): domain Eukaryota; kingdom Viridiplantae; phylum Streptophyta; class Magnoliopsida; order Alismatales; family Araceae; genus Amorphophallus; species Amorphophallus konjac. Next base: position 182,161,911 of record CM040123.1, on the reverse strand, counting down.
GAAGAAAAGAAAGAGAGAAGAAGCAGAAGAGAAAAAGTGAGAGATAGAGAGCTCGAGCAAAGTGTGAAGAGAAAGAAAATAGGAGAGAAGCAGACGTGAAGGAGTTGAGAAGAGCGAGAGTGAAGAAAGAGAGTGAGATCGAGGGAGATCTGTTCTTGCTGGAAGTTGGATCAGATCCACTCCAGTCAGCTCTTTAAGAGCCATATTCTGTGCTTAGTGCTTATAGCTTTCCGATGCTGTTTACTCCAATCTTTTGTTTTCTTTTGAACTTCCTTTGTCAAGCTGTTAGTCAGCGGATTGCAGAGGTGCTGCCTCTGGATGGCTAAGCTGTATTGCCCAGCGGTTTGTAGTGGAGGAGTCCACTGGACAGCAAGCTGTGTTGCTCAGCGGGGCGAGGAGGATTCCTCGGACGGCAAGCTGTGTTGCCCAGCGGTTGTAAGGCAAGCTGTAATGCCCAGCTGTTCAAGCTGTGAGTCAGTGAAATCCACACTCGGTTTGAGTGTGGGGTGGGTGTAGGTCTGGAGGACCGAACCACCTAAAAACCCCTCTTGCATTGTGGTTTGATTGCTTATGGTTTTCTTCCGCTAGATGTTTGCGTAGGGGCGCTCCAAGTGGTTGATCACTGGTTCATTAGATGACTTGATCAGATTTTGTTCTAAGTGTTTAATCTGTTGAGTGAGCGAAATTCTAATTGAGCTATAGTTTGTCTAACTTGTCTTGTTAGAATGCTCACTATCTGTTTATTTAATTCCGCATCTGCTAATTAGTCTTCCAGATTTGATAAATCTGTCAAGTTAGCTTTCTAAATAGTTAGTGAGCCTAATATGTCTATTGGGTGAAATTTTTTTATAGGCTATATTCATTCACCCCCCCTCTGAATATTTGCACCGAACCCAAGAATTGGTATCAGAGTGGGTCTCTGACTGAACAGATCTAACAATCTGCAGAGGATCCTGCTAATTGTTGGTGCATTTCAGAGTAGGTCTTTTGGAATCATATTTTGATTTACTGTCTTAGTGCTTTACGTTGATCATCTGGTTTAGTGCATTTCTATTTGATGCATTTTATAAGTGTACTTCTTGTGTTCTGTATTAAGTTTCACTGAGTTAGTTCCTTGCCTTGCTTATCTGGTTGTGGTGCTTTGTTGTCGATTGCTTCGTGCCTTGAATCTGCTTATCATCTGTTCTGATGGCTCATCCTCCGATATACAGAGGTGATGACCTTGGCCCATGGCTGGAAAAGTTGCATCGGTATGTAAACACAACCGATCCTGATTTGTGGAAGGTAATAACTCATGGTCCATACAAACTGTCGAAGGATAAATCTAAATGGACCAAGAAGGATAAGATTAAAGACTCTGTCAATAATAGAGCTGTAGTTTTATTAAAAGAATCAATTGACAGATCTCTAATTGAATGCATTTCATCTTGCAGGTCTGCCAAAGACATTTTGGATAAACTGAAGCTAATCAGGAATCACAGCAAGTGCTTAATGGCTGATCATAGAAATGCTGACGATGAAACTTCATCTGAGGTAAGTTCTGAATCAGAAGGATACTCTTTCGATGAATTGATAGAGATGTATGAAAACTTGTTAGAAGTCTCCAAGAAATTGAAATCTGAAAATAAAAAATTGAAAAAGAAATGTGATAGAATAAATCTGAAAGATTCATGTGAAAACTGTCCAAATATGAAAAAGTCTTATGATACTTGCATGCTAGATGTTCAGAATCTTAAGAAACAAAATGATTCTCTAAAATTTGAAAAACAAACATGGTTGGATAAAATGTCAGAAATAGAGAATCAGTTGAATGATAAGAAAAAGGAGCATCTAAAAGGCATGCAGGAACTCACTGAAGTTAATTCTGAATTGGACAAAATGAAATTGGAGAATGAAGATCTTCAAAAGAAGAATATGAATGAAATCAATGAGGTCTCACAGTCCTCTTCTGCTAAATCAAATTGTAAAACATGCTCAGCTGTAAGAGAACGTAATGAAGATCTCTTTAGTGAGAATGAATGGCTAAATAAACAAATTGCCTCACTTAAAGATGATCACAAAAATCTGCTCGCTGAGAAAATTAAAGCAGAAGAAAGAGAAAATGAACTGATTGAAAAATTGGAGCATATGTCTGGAAGAGAGAGATGTGCTAATAATGAAATTCAGGATAAAAATCTTGAGGAAGAAAATACTGAATTAAAAGCTGAAGTTGAAAAACTAAAGTGGTTGAACACTGGCTTGTCTGAAAGACTTCTCACTATAGAAAAAGGAAAAGCTGTCTATGATGGAAATTCAGAAATTTTGAACAGTCTAGAACAAGAAATTGAGAAGTATAAAACTACAAACCAAGTTCTAAGCGAATGTGTTAATTGCAGTGAAAAGGAAATAGCCAGTTATGAACTTCACATTGCTAGCTTGGAAGATAAAATTCATAATTTGGAAAATTCAGCTATTGAGTCTGCCAAGACTAAAGGAAAAATGAAAACTGTTGGGAAGAGGAAGGATGATAACTCTGAAGGGGGAACAAATTGCTGTTCTGATGTTAAGAAAATCACTAAAAACCAGCTATATACAACTTTTGTTCAAAGCACTGATGTAGCTGGTACTTCAAGGCAATCCCCAAAATAAAATGAAAATCAGAAGTCACCTTCAAAATCTGTCTTTCAGTTTAAAGCTCAGAAAATTGAAAAACAAACAAAACCTGTTGAGGATAATCAGAAATTGACAAGAAAGAGTCAAACAAAAAGGGCAAAGAATAATTCTGGTTATACTCTGAATCTGATGGGTCAATGCAAAATGCTCATGCTTCTTGTACTCATTCACATGCTTCTGTGAATTCATCTGATAGAAACCATGCCCCTAGGAAATCTGATGCTTCATGCTATTATTGTGGTAGGTATGGTCATTTAATGAATGAGCGCTATGTTTTGCAATCTGATAACAGAATGCATGCCAGATACACCTCAAATCATCATGAGTACAAAAGAAACAAACTCAAATTCAATCAGCATATCATTTGTTTCACTTGCAACAAGCCTGGGCATAAGGCTAATGAGTGCTGGTCAGGAAATCATTGGGGTAAAAATGAATCAAGAAGAAAGCATCTTAAATGCTTTGAATGTGGTAAGCATGGGCATGCAGTCAAAGATTGCTGGCATGCTCAGGGAAATAGATTAAACTCTAAATCTGTCAAATTCCCTGCCTTCTATAATTCTGCTAGAAATAACTTGAGAGATAAAAAGAAAAACTTTGCATGTTTTGAATGTGGTAAGCTAGGCCACAAAGCTGCCAACTGTCGGCTGGCTGAGCGTGGAAAGAAAAATTTTCAAGTCAATAAAAGAAATACTCATGCTCATACACATACACATAATTTTCATACTCATATGCATGCACATGGGCATCATGTTTCTGCTAACATGAAGAATAAAAACAAAAATTCTGTGGCTTCATGTTATTATTGTGGAAAAACTGGACATTCAATGGTGGAGTGTAAACTGATGGAATATGATGATCATGTTGCTAAAAGATTGTTTAGAACACCTATTAGGGCTCATACAGGACCCAAGGCAGCTTGGGTTCCTGCAGGATCAAAATAATCCAGTTGTTGCAGGTGTGCCTTGGAAATGAATAAAGGGGGTTAATCAACCAAGGTACTCAAGAAGGAAAACCCCATGACTACATTCCAGGTTAGTTCTAAAAACTCTACTAAAATTCTGTCTTCTAAAATTGTGTGCTCTAAATGCCTGCATATCATGATTAATTCTTTTGTGCATCATCTAACTGAATCTAATTGAAAAATCTGAAATGCACATGGAAATAATTGTAGTTTATCTTTGAATGCATTACATATCCATGTCATGATGCATGATATGTCAAACTCCCTGCATATTGTATTGCACTAATTTGCATGACCATCATGGTATATTAAATGGAACAGTGCTGAAGGGCAGATGGAGTATGTCTGGATGCTACTGCCATGTGTGAGGTGGTCCTTGGACCAAGTCCTCCGCCCAGTACCATGGGTCAAGTCATATAGAGCAGTGTATTGCATACCATGTTGATCTGTTGGTGCTAAACTGAAGTTTTCTGAAATATGAATTGAACAATCATGCTTATAGTAATTCTCTTCTATCTAATTTGCATGAATCATATCTGAATGCTAAATTTGATATCATGTGATGTGATTTCAATACATTTCATGCATATAGTCAGGGGGAGTCCAACTGTTTTTTGATCAATGCATATCATAATAATCTGTCTGTGCAAAATTGAATTATCTTGAAGAGTTGATTGCTCTAGCATGATGCTCTCTGAATAAAGAATGCTCTGACGTTTGAATAATCATCTTGCATAAATTGCATCAATTCAGGGGGAGCTTGTTGAGTCTTATGTGAGTCACTGCATATAGACAAGGGGGAGCATTATCACACTGTTGACACTATTTGAAATTCCCACTCTACACTCTTTCAAATCATCAATTGACTATTTTGAATTCATACCTTCTTGAATCTGAGAATTTGGCTACTAATCCTCAATCTGTTGAAGAAGGAGTGTCTCCTTTTGTCTGACTGAAATTCAACTCTGCTATTGGCTTTAAACTTTTATTCTCTCTTGCTGATTGATTCTTTCACCAGCTAGTACTCTTCCTTCATATACCTCTCAGCTGGTGTGATTGAATTGGCTCTACTATTGATTTGTTGGTCAGCTAAACTTATTTTTCTGATCTGAGAAACTTAAGCTGCATGTCATGCAATTCAGTCTGAGAACATTGTAGAAATTTCTATCATATAGGTTTAAGAATTATCACTGAATCAAACTGATATAAGATTAATGTATTCTCAGATTTGTAGTTAAATGAATTGAAAATATCTGAATGATAAGGTTTAATAAACTTTAACCACATGTTTCATGTAAACCTTAGACTCTCTCATCAGATATCTAAAAACTTGAATTCAGGGCTTCTTTGGTTAAGATGCATATAGTGTGTATTGTTGTTAAACATTAATTTGAAAAATGTTGACTAAATGAAAAATTTGTGAATTCAGAGCAATGACTCGGTCACTGAGACTCTGAGCTCTTTATCAATGAAATAAAGTAACTCAAGTCATGAGGTGCCATAGTTATCTCTGATAAAAATTTAGTGAAACAAAACCTGACAGAGCAATAGCTTATCTGTATTGAGTAGCTGGGGAGTCTGGCCTCTGATAAAGGTGTCTTCTCATGTAAAAAGACACTCATATTGCTAACTCTGCTCTCAAAGTGAGAGGCAATGACAGTTATCACACTAAGTAACTGGGTCACTTCAACTAAGACTTGTTGTGCCTCATGTAAAAAGGTGTTGATCAACTTAAATTGCTCAGGAAAAATATAATGTGCTTCAAATGAAATTATCTTGAAAAATCTGTCAACTCATGTTCTTGAAAAGTGTTTAACTTCTGTACTAATGTGTGTATCTTTCAAAGGTGCTATTGAGATCATATGTGTAAGATAAAAGATGATTGATTTTGGGTGTTATCTGAATATTTGGTTCATCTTTATTAAAACTTGGATTCAAATATGAGTATTGAGTTTAACTTGACGAATTTGGTATACATCAAAATTAAATCAGATTGGTTAAGTTGCCACTTCATAACCCTTTATGATAGAAGAGTCTACATCTTTTAAGACTTATTGAAGTGATGTATGCATTAAAATCCCTCATGATCAGATTTTCCAGATAGCCTGATCAGATTCAGTCTGATTATTCATTGAGATGTCTTGTGATGATTGTTGTCTATTATTGCCCTTCTATCACCAATCACCTTACTCTCCACACTGTTGGAATCTTCCATCTTGTTCTGCAATAAGTTCTGATTATGTGGTCTTTTCACCAGAATTCAGATTCTTTGTAAAGGCAGAATTCAGATTGATTTATTGGATAACCTGAATCCATTCCTGTGCTTCAGGGGGAGTTATGGTTTCTTTGCATCTAGGGGAGAGTAGTTAATCTTGCATGCTGATAGGGGGAGTGATGTTTCATTGTCATAAGTGTCTTTGTGTGCTGCATTGTGTCTCTCAAACCATTCCCTTTCTTTTTGATTATGTCAAAGGGGGAGAATAGTTTGACGAGTCAGTGTGACTCATTATGTTGCCATCATCAAAAAGGGGGAAATTGTTGTGCCCCTTGTGCTTTGATGAATGTGGTGTTTTAATGATAGCAACACGAATGAGTCACCATTTTGTTTTGCTAATAGCTTGACATTGAATCATTGAATCATAACAATCTGACTGCATATAACTGATATATTCTGTGGAGAATGCATGAGAGTGCATAAAGTGTTTTGTGCTTGTATTAAGATCGGTGCATTGTAGCCTCTGTATGTTCTACGCATTTCGCAAGTCATGCAGCGTCAACGCAGCAAGTGTGTCTCATGCATCATGCGTCGACGCCCCCAGACTACAAAGTATGTACAGCCTTTCATATGAAAGTCCATACATCACCCTTGGTTTCCAAGTCTATACAGCCTCTGTGTGTTCTATGCATCTCACAAGTCTAGACACTCAGCATAGTCTATACATTGTGTTGTGTTTGTGTTTCGTTGAGAACACAAGTCTATACAGTCATGCATTGTTGCTAAAGTCTATACATCGTCCGTCTCATGCATTGTCTCAGGCGAAGTCTGCACATTGCATTGTTGCTTTGGTCGCTTGAGTTGAAGTCCATACATTGGACCGTCTCCTTCAGTGTCTCAAGTGGACACAAGCGTGTACACTGCCTGCATTCGCTGTGAAGACTAAGTCCATACATTAGACCGTCTCACTTAGCGTCTTATGCATAGGCTAAGTCTCCATGTCTATACATCCGAGCATCTCATGCAAGTCTAAGCATTACTGTGCATGCATCAGTCTTCATATGCTAAGTCCGTACAGCCTACGTCTCATGCATCGTCAACGCTGTGAGCATTCTCAAGTGTACAGCGTCAACGCATGGAGTCTGTACATCCGAATTGCCCTTGATCTGGTCAAGTGTGTACACTCATTCACTGTAGCTTTCACATATTCAAGTCTTCACATTGAAAGCCTATACATTGCTGGATGATCAAGTCTGTACATCCACAGTGGATCTTCGAAGTCTGTACACTGCTTGAGCCTCAACAAGTCTGTACAACGCCTTAAGCGTTTCAAGTCTATTTATTGGCTCATGCTTACAAGTCTGTACACTGGTTCAAAGTCTACACAGCGCCTGCCTTCATCTGAGGCTTATGAAGCCTTTGTATTCATTAAGTCTATACACTGCGTTGTGCATACTTTACATTGCTTTCGCCTTCACAGCAAAGTCTATACAATGCAATGCATAGACTTAGAACTAATGACTTCGTTTCATCTATCTGACAGGGACTGAAGAGGCTAATGAACCCCTTAACTCAAGAGGGCTGAAGACATCCAATTTCAGCTGCTGGAACACACCAATGCGTCAATGCCTTGATCAAGTGGCGTGGACGCAGCAGTTCAAACAATCAAGAAAGAAGCTGGTGGATTACTCTGGTGCGTCAACGCATTGATCAAGCAGCGTCGACGCAGCAGTTGAAGAAGCATTCAGCTTCACAGGCTATTCCACTGCGTCAACGCCACAATTGAGCAGCGTCGACGCAACAGCTAAAGAGACGCCAGTATACAAATGTACATGTTCGTGCGTCAATGCCACCAACTGGCAGCGTCGACGCAGCAGTTCAAGAAAGGGGCAACTTATCTCTAGTTGTCTTCAATGCGTCAACGCAGCAGGTTGATGGAGTCGACGCAGCAGTTAAAAAGGTTGAAGATCTCTGATGGCTGCGTCAACTCCTTGGAGCAAGTGAGTTGACGCCATCTAACTCCAGTTGCTGAGCGTACTGGTGCTGGGCACGTGATCCAAGGATAAGGAGAATGCCCAGATGAGGACACGTGTACTGACAGCCTGCTGGATGCTGCCACGTGGTCCGAATTCTTAGGGCGGGAACTGTGGAAGCCACACGCGCCCTGCTGCTACTGCTGCTGCTGCTGGTATACAATGGAGCCTTCGTCTTCAGATGGAGGCTGATCGTGATCGAAGCCAGGGAGCAGAAGCTGAGAGAAGAAATAGAAGGAGAGAGAGCTTCCACGATCCAGCAGAAGAAGAAGAAAAGAAAGAGAGAAGAAGCAGAAGAGAAAAAGTGAGAGATAGAGAGCTCGAGCAGAGTGTGAAGAGAAAGAAAAGAGGAGAGAAGCATACGTGAAGGAGTTGAGAAGAGAGAGAGTGAGGAAAGAGAGTGAGATCGAGGGAGATCTGTTCTTGCTGAAAGTTGGATCAAATCCACTCCAGTCAGCTCTTTAAGAGCCATATTCTGTGCTTAGTGCTTACAGCTTTCCGATGCTATTTACCCCAATCTTTTATTTTCTTTTGAACTTCCTTTGTCAAGCTGTTAGTCAGCGGATTGCAGAGGTGCTGCCTCTGGACGGCTAAGTTGTATTGCCTAGCGGTTTGCAGTGGAGGAGTCCACTGGACAGCAAGCTGTGTTGCTCAGCGGGGCGAGGAGGATTCCTCGGACGGCAAGCTGTGTTGCCCAGCGGTTGTAAGGCAAGCTGTAATGCCCAGCTGTTCAAGCTGTGAGTCAGCGGAATCCACACTCGGTTTGAGTGTGGGGTGGATGTAGGTCTGGAGGACCGAACCACCTAAAAACCCCTCTTGCATTGTGGTTTGATTGCTTATGGTTTGCTTCCGCTAGATGTTTGCATAGGGGCGCTCCAAGTGGTTGATCACTGGTTCATTAGATGACTTGATCAGATTTTGTTCTAAGTGTTTAATCTGTTGAGTGAGCGAAATTCTAATTGAGCTATAGTTTGTCTAACTTGTCTTGTTAGAATGCTCACTATCTGTTTGTTTAATTCCGCATCTGCTAATTAGTCTTCCAGATTTGATAAATCCGTCTAGTTAGCTTTCTAAATAGTTAGTGAGCCTAATATGTCTATTGGGTGAAATTTTTTTATAGGCTATATTCATTCACCCCCCCTCTGAATATTTGCACCGAACCCAACACCATAGCCACTAGACACACCTCCCACCCCATTTCCCCAACCACACCTTTCACCTATAGCCATTTGCATTTTCAGGTTCAGGCCAGGATGCCGGTTGCAGATTGGCATCAGATTGCAGAGGGCACCCCGTCATCTCCTTAGGTCTCCTGGTGACCTATCTTAGATATTCGGAAGCATCATCGAGCTAGCTTTCCAACGGTGGTGGTCTCGCATCCATCCGAGTCCGGAGCTGTTCGGAGTCGAGGATCTCGTCCAACCGCGCAATCCGCCCCTGTCTGAAGACCTGAAGCTGAAAGAAGAGATTGCCACGGCCAGCTCGTGAAGGATCTGAGCGCCATATTTGGAGGGTCGAAGCTACGTCCAGTTAGCTTTCATCTCCAAGAAGAAGGACCTCAATCGGCCACCGGAGCTACCAGTTACAATTTTCTTCGCCGGAGGGTGCAGTCTGCCACCTGTGGGTCCAGGTTTGACCTGTCCTCACTTATCCGGCCACCATTCTTTTCTCCGACCTCCGATTGGGGCCCCGTCAACTCCTGCTCGAAGCTACTCCGACCACGATCGCGTCACCGCCAGTTTCGTCTGGATTGGAGTTCGGAATAGTCCCCAGCGCCATCTGCAACAGACTGCACCAACTCTGCACCAGTCTGAGACAGAACGTTACTGTCCTGTTCCAGTCGCCGGCCCAATCAGCCCCGAGTTTCAGAGCCTTCCCAAAAAATCAGACATCACCCTCGGTCAGTTGGGGAACTTTTGGCACAGGTTTCATCAAGATCTGAGTTCCGAGGAGTCCGTGGCAGCATCAAAACCAACACCCTATCCAGCGAATCTGAAGATTGGCAGAACCGGCAAAGCTTGGAAAGTCGGGTTTTCTCGCATAGTTCCCCCACCCCGCTTGGCCGGCTGAAGGCCCCTCCCTGCGAGGAGGTAGTATTGATTGTAATAAGTCTAATCTCCACCCCAAGATTATCCCTCCTGCGAGAGGCGTAGTGCTGTACCCCTTTAATTTTCAGGTCAAGCGACACCGCCGCAGCGATCGGGTGTATACCCTCGCTTCCCGGCGCGCCCTCGTCTCCGTGCGGGATCGGTGTCTTCACACCGATCAAGTGAGCCTCTGATACTACCTTTGATTACCTTTTTTCTACAAGTTTAGTATTGCTGTGTATGCCCGTCGGACAGTGAGAAAAGGGCCCGTACTTGTATGCTACTTTGAAGGTGTCCACCGTGGACCGGGAGAGAGTGCCACCCAAACCCCGCCCTGCGGGCCAGCCGCCCACAAAGTTGGGAACCCTAGGCCCTTTGTGGTCAGCCTAAGCCAACTAAGTCAATTAGAATCATTGGGTCTCGCCTCGGACCCTTGCCATCATCCCCCGGCCCCGCCGGGTGATCGCGTGTGCCGAGTGAGTAAGACGCTATCGTGAGAATCATTGGAGTGCTTGTATGCTTGCGGGTCTAGGTCCTAGGTTGCTCATTTCATACTTAGTCAACCTTGGACTGTTTTACATCACGAAGATCATTCTCCGATCCTCTCCTGAAGTGCCTCAGTACCGATGAAGCCAACCGAGCGATTCAAGAGGTTCACGAAGGCCTATGCGGAGCGCATTTAGGAGGAAGGTCGCTCGCCAGGATCTTGCTACGGCAAGGTTACTGGTGGCCCACTCTGCAGTGCGACTGCTCGACCTACATACAACACTATGACCGATGCCAGTAATTTGACCACTTGGTCCATTAGCCAGCAACGGAGCTCGTCACCCTAGCCGAGCCTTATCCTTTCGCTCAGTGGGGAATCGACATCCTCGGGCCATTTCCTACAGCTCAGGCCCAGAAGGAGTTTGTCATCGTTGCCATCGATTACTTCACCAAGTGGATCGAGGCCGAAGCTACAACTAGGATCACCAAGATAGTCGTATGGAGTTTCGTCTGGAAATCAATCATCTGTCGCTACGGCATCCCCCGGGTGATAGTGAGCGACAACGGTCGGCAATTTGATTCTCGTTATTTCCAAGAAAGATGCACCGACCTAAGCATTCGCAATCACTTCACCTCGATCGCCCACCCTCAGGCTAACGGGCTGGTCAAAAATGCCATTAAGACTATCTTAAAAGGCATCAAGACCAGACTCGGCAAAGCCAAGGACAGCTGGCTTGAGGAATTGCCGAACGTACTTTGGTCACATAGAACGACTCCCAGAACGGCAACTGGTGAAAGTCCCTTTCAGCTGGTGTACGGAACCGAGGCCGTGATCCCGTTGGAGATTGCCAATCCCTCTCTCCGAGTCATCTGTTTCTCGCCCGAGGCAAACGACCAGAAGCTGCTCGAAAACCTCAACCTAGCGGATGAACTCCGAGAGATTGCCAGCATCCGAGCAACGGAATATCAATGCCGTCTCACTCGATACTACAACGCCAAAGTCTGAGACAGACACTTCCAGCCGGGAGACTTCGTTCTCAGAAAAGCCGAAGCCTCTAGACCACTTGAGGCGGCGGGCAAGTTATCCCGTAATTGGGAAGGCCCCTACCGAGTGGTCGAGACGCTCGGGAAAGGAGCGTACTGGCTATCTACTATGGAAAGAGAACCCATCCCCCGAACGTGGAACGCAACTACACTACGCAAGTTCTACTTCTGAACGCTGAGCATTGTGTAAGTAATATGAAATAAAATAAAGATTTTCCTTTCCTCTTTTATTCAAACAACTTGCTTGTACATCAGAAAGGTCGAAGCCAAGACAATACATGCCAAAAAAGCAAAATTCCATCTGGCGCCGCCGTACGAGCCCATCGCTCGGCTGACTCGGTTAGCCTTCCCGCGTCCAGCCACTGACTCTGCTTCGTGTAGAAACTGGATCGGATTAAAGGTAGTCGACCCCGTTGGCTCGGGTAACTCGGAACAAAGGTGACAGAGGGATTAAGAAGAAGAAGGCTACCTTCCAAGTTGACAGAGATAGAGGAAGGGGAAGCGGGAATACGAATGAAGGCCTCAAATATGCCAACTCTTTTGAAGGCAGAGAGTGCAGGCACCCTCCGATGAGTGAAAGAAATGATGAGAAGGGCAGAAGAGAGAGAAAGAAGCTGCGGGGAAAAAGAAGGAGAAGCAGGAAGTGGAGAGGAATCTTGAGAGAAATCTCCTCCAGAGAGTGAGCAGGAATGGATGAGCGAAAGGGATGCCTGATTCCCCCATCCGTCTGCCGTCACACCCCTCCCCGTAAGCGCCGGTCGGAGTTGATAAAAGAGGGCGACATGCTTCCACACGTCGAGCCCCCTTCAAATCCGCCCGCCGATCGTGGAACTCCCTTCAAATTCGAAGCAGCAAGGACTCTCTGCACTCCATCATCGATAGCTTCATCTTCCGGAGCGTCTTCCATGCTTCAAACTGGACGGCACAATGCCTCGTGAAGAAGGAGAGAGGGAAGACTCTCAGAGAAAACCCTAAGCGATGAAGAGGGAGAGATGCCCTTCAGACCTTTTATAGGCGAAGGGAGGTTACTTGCCTTAAATGATTCTCCCCTTGAAAACATGCTAAAGGGACTTCTCCTTACGGACGGTCACCTCAGACTCCTCGGTTCCATCCTAACGGGACACAGGAAGCGGCCGGGCAGTTAAAGCATGAGAAAATGAAAATACACCCTGTCAGACGATCACCCAGCCATCATGCGAGATCTGCGCAAAAAGTATCGACACTTTCCAACTATTGCAGATACGCTGGTCAAACTACGGCAATGACGGTACAAAAGAGTTAAGTCTTCATCATAACGCTACTGCCTTACGTTCTTTACACAAACGAAGAAGCTTTTCTTCGAAGAAAGGAAAACATACAAGGAGAAAAGGTAAAACAGATACATCAGGCCTCTGGCCCATCCTGAGGCTCGGGCGGTTTGCCCCCGGCACCCTAGGTGACGGCCGACCCTGGCACTGACCCCACCGGTGTGGGAACTGCCTCGGTTGCGTGCCCTCCCGAGACATCCGGAGTTGGCGACCCCTCAGATGAAGAGTCCCCCTTGTCTCTTTCCTCTGACGCCGAACCAGAAGAACCGAAGGATGATAAATCCGAGTCATAGCATTGCCTGGATGGGAAATTGATTGTCTCAGACGCCTGCTATTCCACGTAAGAGATGACCCGATCATAGCCTTGCTTGAATCCCTTGTGGATGCCCCGGCAAAGTGTTGACTCATAGTAGGGGAGGGCAGCCTCCTTAAGGTCAACCCGGTAGGCCTCCGAGCATCTATATTGCTCAAGTGCCTCTGCCCCGGCCGATTCCAACCTACCAGCGAGTTCAGTCTTCTCCCGCTCCGCCTCGGATAACCTCCGCTCGGCCTCGGCCATCTGCTTCTCCGCCTCGGCCCGATCAGCCTCGGCCTCCATTCGAAGCCGAACGGCTTCCTCGGCTCTGTCCACCAGCTCGGCGGACTCAGCCTCCCACAGGCCATCTAGCTCAACGCGGGCCAAACGCTCCTCCTCCAGAAGCTTGCCCTTCCTCTCAAGTGACTCGTGAGCCCGAGCCAGTTGTTCGGACATCGTTCGAGCCTCCACCTAGCTCGCCCGCGCCAGCTCCTTAACTGAGGAGAGCTCCCATCAAAGATCGTCACGCTCCTCGGTGAGCTGAGCCACCTTCCTGTCCGACCCACCAAGGGTCCAGGCAAGGGTCGACCGCTCCGAGTCTGACCGATCGTAAGCTTCAGCCAAAGTGGCCCCCATCTGGGCCAAGATCAAGCCGCCCTCCATAACCAGCTCGAGGGCCGCGGGCGGGGAGTGCTGCCTATCTCCCCCCCTCACCACCTTCGCAGCTATGCTGTGACATACCTGATACAGAGGGCCCTGGATGCCCAGCCTCTCCAGAGCCGCTGAAACAAGGGCCCCACCTCCGAGCGACATCTCCTCGGGAGCCCCACCGGCTGGCCTGGATTGAGCCGCTACTTCATCCGCCTCTCTTGCCTCTATCGGTGGGGGCTGCATCGCTGCTCCTCACAACCCCCCAGCCCCGACCGACTCGGCGCCTACACCGCCACCCGGAGCGTCGCCCGCCCCAATCGACGCCCCAGTCTCGGCCGTGGTCCTAGCGTCGCTCGCTTCAACTCCGGCCCCCTCAGTTCCTGCTGAGGAGAGAGCTGATCCAGTGCCTCCGCTACCAGCAGAAGCGGCCCCGGCACCCTCAGCTTCTGCTGAGGGGAGAGCCGATCCAACGCCGCCGCCCCCAGAAGTGGCCCTGGCCTCCTCGGCCCCCTCTCGCTCGGCGGATGGGGGAGCCAGCCCAACTGGGTCAGCCTTATCTCACTCGGAAGAGGGGAGAGCTGCCGAGCCAGAGTCCCCTTCGACAGTAGGGTCGGACCTAGTTTTCATGGCCTGCTTCTTGGCCTTCACGGCATCCCGTATCATGCCCTCTACAGGATCTTTACGCTTGGACCCTCGCGGCCTGGATGTCCCCTCTTGGGCCCTTCCCTTGCCCTTGTCTCGGGCTCCGGAGCACCCCTCGGAAGCTCACGGCTCGTCGGCAGTCGAGTCATCGCCAAAATCGATCACCGCCCGCTCATCCGCAGGCTCCTCCTCCATAGTCGGTCGCCTGACATCTGCGCAGAAGAAGATGTGGTCAGGAAAAGAAAATGGTCTCGTCATCCGACGAAGAAGTTAGTCCGTAGCATCTGAACCTGTCGGACGCAGCCGCGCGAGAAGGCACCGCTCGATGTTCTCCGGGGTGATCAGCTCCTCCGTGGACTGGCGATGCTCCAGCAAAGTGGCCGCATACTTCTCCACATCCGGAGAGAACTCGTCCTGCCTCGGAGGGATGTTCGGATGGAAATTGGGGATTACGGGACACATCCACGTCTCCTCCACTGAAGAAATCCCCACCCAGAAGAATTGAGTTTTCCATCCCTTGTGTGAAGAATCCTTCGCAGCCAAGGAGACACAACTCCTATTCCGCCTCGCCTGGATGAAATAGAAGCCCTTCCCGGCCGAGGGGTGCGCCTTCAACTCGAAAAAATAATGGAAGAGGTCCAAGGAAGGAGGAACCCCGCATTGGCGACAGAGGATGCGAAAGGCAGAAAGAAGAAGATAAGCATTGGTTACCAACTGTATGGGCACCAACCGAAAGAAATCAAGAAGCTTAAGAACAAAGGGCTCGAATGGAAGGCGGAACCCACCCTTCCACGACAGAAGGAAGGTGTAGATATGGCCCGTACGAGAATCTAAGCTCGTCTCGTGCGGGGCAGCCATAGTGAAGTAAAACTTATAGGGCAGGCAAAACTGGTGCTCCAGCCTTTTCACCTCTACCTCCCCCAACTCGCTGCAATTTGGAGCCGGTGATATCACCGTCGCCCTCACCGCTGGCTCGCCCTCCCACTCTTCGATCTCCAGACGTTGATCCGCCTTGGAATCTGGAGAAGAACTTGAAGAAAAATGCTCCCGAGACCCTGAAGACTCTAGAGGAAGAGGAAGCTGTCGGACCACCTCTATGGTTATCTCCGCCAACTCTGCGAACGCCGCTGCAAGCCTCTGCTCTTACGTCGCGTCCTCACGACGTATCACAGAGCCCCAAAGCAAGCACGAAGGAGAGCCAAACCCTAAAACGGAGGGAGTCTGGAGCGACGACAAGCACACAACGCCTATATTCCCACGCGGAAGGCAGCGCGTCGTTCCAACCTTCAAGAAAAGGGGGCCCCTTCAGTTCAAATCTGTCAGGATCATCATTATTACGGCCCAGGTGACCACGACACGTGGCTTCCTAACACTGCCAGATCTCCACCCACCCGAGCCACGCTAGTCCAAAACCCTAACGGCTACTCTTCCGAGCTTACCAAGGCTCGGAAGTAGGAGGGGGACAAGTGGAGAGGGGGATTTCTGTAGTCCATCTAAGAGCGGCCGAACTAGGTCCATCAAGACCAAACGAGGCCCAGCTCATCTAAGTGACAGCCCCACAGGGCCCACTTAGCATCAAAGGCCAATAAAATCACTCGGGATCAAGCCCTTCCTCGGCGGCCATTAGGCTCGGAAGGCCCGAGCGTCGGTCCCGTCGGAGGAAGATCTAAAGCCCAACCTACCCCCCTTGCCGGGAAAAAGGCTAGCGCCCTGCGCCCACTCCGACCGAGCCTCATCCGGGCTATGCTTATCACCCGAACAGGGTTGGCACTCCTCATGCTTGGATCGAGCGACGATTGCTTATCCACGCGGCCGTTGAGAGCCCTTTATGAGCAGGAGTTCACAAAGATAAGGGACCCACGACTCCTCAAGGCTATAAAGATCCCACAATGGGGATGTAAAGAGCCCACGTTGAGTACGTAACTCTCGCCTGAAACTCCTCAGCTTACGGGACTCATGAGGCTAGCACACTATTTAAATAGGGGACTCCCTCCAGCAAACGGTAAGACCTATACACGCCTAAAACTCCCTAAGCAGGAACCACTTCACCACCTTGGGGGAGAGGGATCTCGTGCACCTCCTCACTCCCCCTCTCATAGCTTCCACCACAGCTCTGCTGACTTAGGCATCGGAGGGTTTTCCCCAGGGAACCATCCCTGGGCCCCCTGATCCGTTTCCCTTCCTTGCAGTTCACTGATCGGTGATCATCTCCCAAGCTAAGGACCAACGCGAGATCGCCCCTCTTCAGGACGCACCAAAATCAAACAAAACTCGAGCCGTACAACCCATAATCGGAATGGTACCTTCCACTAACTGCGATGCCTCAACCTCTGCTCTGGTCATATGTGTAACTCGGCCATGGGATCTCTGCCTCCCTACGGTAGCCGATCGTGTCAACTGCGGGAACTGACCCTACTGCTGGTACTACTGTGGCTGTGGTGGTAGCTGCTGGGGCTGGAACTGCTACTGCTGCTAAAACTCGTGCAGCTGACGCGGCCTCTAAGGATAGTCACGTGCCATGTGCCCTGGTTGGTTACACCTGAAGTAGATCACGGGCGCCGAGCACTGTCTGCCTGGATGAGAATCGACGCACCTAGGACACCCGCCCCGAGAACCACTAACTGAACCCTGGCGTTGGTAGGGTGTAGGCTGCTGAACACTGCTCGACGATGTCTGCCTCGGCTTCCTACGGTCTCGACGCCTCCTACTGAAACTAATCTCACTGAACAACTTCTTCAGCTTCGACCCAAAGTATTCAGAATCTGCTACTGACGCTACCAACGTAGATGCCTTCGAACTGCCTGCTGCGGGTTGTATAGTACTCTACTGCGGCACGGTCGTCGGCTGACTATAAGCCATATGCGTCTGACCGTCACTGCTCTGTCCTCGAGTCCTCTGCAAATCTCTCTCCAATGCCGATGTTTCTCTACAAGCTGTATCCAAGTTGGCCAAACTCGACGCAAGCCGGGGGTACCTCAGCTCTGGCCTCAAACCTCTAACAAACTGCTCGGTCTTCAGCTCCTCATCTGTCATGATATGCGGTGCATTACGGCCTAGATCAATGAACCTGAATCTATACTGCATCACTGTCATGTCATCCTGGACCAACTCTAGGAACTCGCGCATCCTCTGCGATTTGATAAAGGACGGACAAAAAGCATGCTCAAAAGCCGTGACGAACTCCCGCCACGTGATCTGTCGAAGGGGACGGGACAGGAACACTGCCACCCACTCTGACGTCCACCATGTCCGGGCTGACCCCTGCAATCGATGGGTAGCCAACACCACCTTCTCCTCCTCGGCACACTCCATCGAGCTAAATATCCTCTCAAAGTCATCTAGCCACTTCCTCGCCACCTCTGGATCTAGCTGCCCATTGTAAAGAGGCGGTTGGAAATGCAAGAACTCCTTCAGCACACGACCACGACCACCCCGAGACAACGAGCCCTCCCCAGCATCACCCCCTTGCTGCTGAAGAACATACTGATACATGTCCCGGAAGAACTCGTCTGCTCCGGGAACTCTTGCCTGTCTAGCTACATCTTCCAGAAGTGCTACTCTGCTCTACCCTTCCTGGCCCTCGCCTGACTCTCCTTGCTTGGAACGAGTCCTCCTTCTCAGTGCCATAACCCCGTAATAAAAAAAACAACTAGCATAATTAATATAACACACGGAACCCTAAGCCAGTCGCCGACTATACAACACCTTCATGGACCTTTTGGACCACTGCAATCATTTCATGTTCTTATGTACCTCCACAACCCCGCTCTGATACCAACTGTAACGACCCAAGATCCGAGTACCGGAAAGGAACCGGCACAACTCGAACCTCGGCCCACCACCCTCGATCCTAAAGACTCGGAAGGGTTAAAGGATGGTGTGAGGGTACACGAGAAACTAAAATAACTTCAAAGCTAGCACAATGAACTAAAAATAATGCATGAATTAAGATAAATAATCACTAAATAGCTATAATGTCCAAAGTATCTCATGTCCAATATAAGTACAATCATCAGAAAGAAAAGTACAAGTACAAGGGGCATACCCCGGCTCTAGCAACGGGAGACTTACCCTGACTGAAGGAACCGCGGTGAGCCTCGGATGCACCTCTCGACGACCCCACCTCACCTGAAAACACAGGGGTGAGCCTCATTTCATAGGCTCAGTAGGGATCCCGCCAAGCCCACCTCACAACGGGAGAAACGAAAAGGCAAGGCGCAAACAAGCACGAAAGGTAATGCTACCTAGCGGAAGAACGACAGTAGCAACAAGTAATAATAAATAAACGGAAAAGCTCTCTACAACTAACCATACCGAACAAACCAACCCCGAACCGGTGGAAAGCAAGTCCGTACCTGCCAGAAGACAGGAGCACCACCCACTAGAAGCAAAGCCGGATGCATCCCCTGACATCTTACACCGCGCCCCAGTGTCTCCCTATACGCCCCAGGTGGAGACTAAGACACACAACAAGTACCATGAATAAGGACTAGTTGGGGTCGCGATCGTCAGCGCGGGTCCGACGCCCCCAAACTTGTGTACACACACAGACCATGCGCCCTAGGTCAGATCCTCTAACTGGTTCTTCCCTCGAAGCCCGGACTCAGGCTACGTGTGGGGGCCCTATGGTAACCAGCCTAAAAATAGTCTCTCCGGGTCACGCTCTCCACCACTCCCAAGGGGGTTCGCACACGCGTGCGCAGGAAAGCTACGACTAGTGGACAGGTCACTGGAGGTAAGACTCTGACTCATGGAAACAACCGCTCAAAAGGAACGGAGTGGCAGTCCTCCCACAACCGTTTCTCTAAATGGCGACCATCCCTGGACCGCAAAACGGGCCTAGCGGTCTCCTTGAGACCGCCAAGCTCAGCCTGGCGGTCATACCATGGCCGCAACTAGGCAAGACAAGGGGTTGCCTAGCGGGCTATCGCCAGACTGCCAGACCCACCAGGCGGTCACCTGAAGACCACAAAACGCCAGGAAACGGTCCAGCCTTGATCGCAACCCAGCAACGACTTCCCAATGGTAAAAAATAGGCACCCCGAGGTTGTTTGACAAGGCCATTGAAACAGTCTGCTGCTGGCCGCTACCCCAGGGGTAGCGGTCAGTCGCAGGACCGCAATTGGGTTTGGCGGTCTCACCGGGACCGCCATTCGCAATCGACATTCAAAATCCATTGGCAGCCCCCAGAGGACCGCCCAAAGGTATGACGGTCTCTCGTAGGACCGCAACTTCAATCCGAGCACGAAAACAGCTGGAACGGCAAAAAAACCCGATCCACGTCCCGATCATCCCCCGATGATGGGGAAACAAGGGGGAATTCATTCCCAACCCTCCTAGCATGATTCTACAATCATAGATCGGTCAAAAATCCCGAGAAACGAGAGATCCGACGCTCAACCCCAAAACATGCATTTTCACCCTCCCGGCACAAATACACCCCTCTCGATCTCTCCTTAGCCTAGAAATCACGGGGAATGCGGGAAAGAGGCCAAGGATCCATCCCCCTCCCTCAAAGAAGCTCGGAATGCTCCAGATCGCCGCCGATCTCCAAATCTCAGCCGAACACGAACGCCACTCCCCACATCGTGAGAATAGCACCGTCACGATCACCTCGCCGCCGCCGTCACCACTGCGTCGCCGCCTTGGTCCGCCGTCCATCACCGAGGGAGAGCTTGCAACGGTCGGATGGGGGGGGGGCTCTCACGAGAAGAAGAAGAAGAGAAAAGGAAGAAGAAGGGAAAAAGGCAAAAGAAAAAGGGTTATTTATAGAAAACCTGAAAAATCTAAAAAATATGGAAAATTGGGTAAAATCATTTTCTCGATCCTCGGAACATGCTCAACGCACTGGTACTGTCCCGGAGTAGGAGAACACAACAGTTT
Source organism: Amorphophallus konjac (assembly GCA_022559845.1). Taxonomy (NCBI): domain Eukaryota; kingdom Viridiplantae; phylum Streptophyta; class Magnoliopsida; order Alismatales; family Araceae; genus Amorphophallus; species Amorphophallus konjac. Next base: position 182,141,652 of record CM040123.1, on the reverse strand, counting down.
ACCCTGCATAGGGTTCCGAAGGCTCGTCAGGGAAAAACACACGTAAACCACAAAACGCGCCTCGGGACCCTCAAAAGTGATCTGAAACTCTCGGATCCAGATCCAAAAAATGTCCAAAAAACCCGGGACGTTTCAGTTCTATTTCATGCTTCATTGTTTCTTTATATAAAGAATTTGATGCTACACACTTGATTTCTAATCTATATTTTCTTGTTCGTTGCTGTTTTGTTTTGCAAGGGTAGTCTCAAGAATAGCTCTTTTCATCGGCCGGCCGATTGGAAGAGAAGGTGCACTCACAATCTCCCCCACACTACAAGATATTTATTTATGATCCCTCTTTTATTTATTGTTAAATTCATTTGAGGCCCGCGGTCTCTAGCGATCACATTCCCCTCTAGCATCCATGCATGCTCCCCTTTCCCTCCTTTTCCCTTTCTTTTACTTTTATTATATTAATTAATTTTTAATCTTCTTTGTGGATTTTTCTAAAGATCTACAAACAGAACCTCGTTCCATGGTTCCAAGGGCCGGTCGAATCCCATCTTAGGCCAGTAAGTTGAGATTCAGAAGGTTTCCAAAGTTTTTTTAGGGTACAACTAACTCGGTGTCCATGTGGGATTCCATGACTCACAGAGACTTACAGAGGCCTTAGTGAAGACGTTCCAGTTCGGCGGAAGGAATATCCGGCGGAAGGTTCTAACTTCATCGAGACTTAAACTATGCTAATAGAATTAGAAATCATAGTAAACGGTAGTTGCATGTTACCGGACTGACATGATTTTCAAAATAAAATTACAATTAAACCATCGATTATAACATTTAAATAGAAATAAGGGCCTATCATGGAATAACTTTAATTCACATGTTATTATCTAAGTCTTTTAGACACGAAGAAATCAAATCTCAAGAAGGTGCAGAATATGAAGATGATAGATGGCATGAAGGTAGCATTAATGGTAAGAGGAGTCAGTAAGATTAAAAGAAATAACTTAAAAGGATTTAATCATGGTTCCATATAAATTACCTAATCATTTAATTGTTCAGATGATATGCTTAAAAAAACATGATTTTTGGACTCAAAACTTACAGATTTAACATGTTGGGAAACTAGGGTTTCATGCAAACTCGTGACAAGATGCGGTCATCTCAAGTGACGCGTCTCTGTCAGAAATCGGTCAGATTGCACGCCGTGATCAGATGAACGTGGTCTATCATTGGGACGTGTCCAAAACGCGCTCCCTGTGACGATCGTGATCTTAAACAGAAAGTCTGTTTTGGTGGGGAAACACAAAAACAGCGATATCTCATCCAATATAAGTCAAAATCCGGACATAACAGTTGATAAAAAATTGGGGGAAAAGGTATAGAAATGAACCAGACATGTAAAGACACATGATTGCATGATTAATTTGAGTTTAGCCTGAGAGAACACATACCTTAAGATCATTTTTGCGAAGAAGAGGGAAGAAGAACATGAAATGCCTAAACCTTCGATCCCATTCCTTGATCTATGCCCTAACACGAGCTAACACGACCTACAACCTCGCCCATGAATTATTAGGATTGGCTAGAAGGGGTTTAGGGTTCTATTTATAGATCTAAGAGATCTAAAGAGTCCTACTTTAACCTATTGCACAAGGGATAGATTTTACTCTAAAATTTTCAAACTCTATCTAAATCTAAGGCCGCCTAGTACGATCTAACCCTAATTTGGCTTGGGTTTCATAAGGAAACGATCCTATCTAAGTGGATTAGGGTTTAGTTAAGATTCTAGGCCCAATTACTTAAGCTTTAGCCCATTTAACCCAATTAGAATTTAGGGATTTAGGGCATTACAAACTTTTAGGTATTTATTCCATCTTTTAAGCCCAATTAGACTTTTAATATCAGCCCAACTTACTATTACATTTATTGCAAATTTTATTCAACTCATAATAATTATATTGAAATTATCTTTATTTTGTTCAAGAGATTATATTCATTTAATTATGTATTTCTTTTAATCCGGGTTGCTACACGCTACGACCCCCACCCACTAGGTGGGGTGTCGACACCGGGGGGAAACCTCCTTTGGCGCCTTCTCCCCTCCCTTTCTCTCTTTTGCTCGCTCCCCCCTCTCTTTGTGACCCCCTGATGCGGGACGGGACGTGACTCGATGCCAACTTTAATGTGATCCTGAGACTCTAGGCAAACTCGCGACTCGTCCCTAGCGAGGGAAGTGTGTGGATGTGTGCGGTTGAGAAACCGGCAATGAGTCAGGGTGGTCTACTCACTCTCGTGCTCGGATCGAGTCACGGGACTGGTCTCGCTCTCTCTCGCAGCGGTGATTGAAATAATATAAAAGCTAATTATCCTATCACTCAAGCAGCGGCATACGAATATATACGAGAAAAGCAAATGCCAAGAGAGTTAGAGGCGATGCCTCCACGCTCAGGGTGTGGGGAAGGCGATCCCGGCCAAGACCCGTACTCCCGGTACAAATAATTATCAATAATTACAGAAATGATTTTACTGCCCACTCCACGCAGGGAGGTAAAGGGCTACACAATAACACCGGGAGGACCAAACTTGGGTTGGCGGGCAGTAAGGCGGCGGGTTCCGGGCAGCGGCTCCGGTTCTGCGAATTGCTGGCCGGCAGGATAGCGAACAAGGATGTCCAAAGGGACGTTGACCTACGAAGAGCTATTGATCGCGGTGGTTCACTGGGACGATGGCAGAGGGTCCCTGGTCGACCCCTGGGAGTGTCCGTTGTTGAATCTTCTCCGGCGTATTTTATTGTGGATTTCTACGGTCGCCCTACTTGTTGGACTGGTTCGGGGCAAAATTGTGCGCTCCCACGAAAACGGCCGCCATGACAAGATCCATTATCGGATCGGGGTGAAGTTAGCGCCGTTGTGAAGAGCACGCAGAGGGCTTCGACATACCAAAAACTCAGGCCCATCCAACGGTTGGATTGAAAATTAAAACCACTGCAACACATCAACTATTTTTGGCTCGGAAGAAAGATCTCACAGGGCAGATCGCGTTCCGCCTGAGAACGAATTTTGACCATGGAGGAGATGGTAGATTTAGAGCTTGTGGATTTTAGGGAAGAGAGGGGGGGGCGTGAGGATGACACACAAATATTTTGGGATTTTTATGACGTGGTTTGGGGGGTGCGCAAAATAGAACACTAGGTGACTATCCCGCAGATCTGCAAAATGGCAGATTGCGAGGGGTGGAGATAAATGACTGGGAGGAGAGGCAAACGGGCTCTGATCGGAGTGAAAATTAAACTGGGGGTTAAAGACGATGGGGGAAAGAGGACCTCGAAATTTGATGTCAATCAGACGGCTGGATTTGGAGAACCGACCTGATCTTTGAGCTTCAGATCTGTAATTTGGAATTCAAGATAGCAAGATGGAGAATAGCTTGTGGCGGCTTGTTGGCGGCATGAACGGAGGTGGCGGCAGCGGTGGCTGAGCTTCACACCCAGGGGAGGAGATAGATCTTGGAATCCACCAAGATTATGGTATCACACCATAGAAATCACAGCAATCTAGCTGCAAGGGGGAGAGAGGAGAGAGGGGTGCCCATGGCTCCTTGGCAATTCTCCAATTGTCATTCATTAATTCTATCAAAATAATGAAATACAAGGATTATATATGAAATGGAAATGACCTAAACTACCCTCAGATCTAGGGTTAGGGAGGGGCAAATAAGGGATAGGAGAATTTTCTCCCATGTGGTCAAATTAATACAAACATAAAAAACTAAAAAGGGGGAAATTGTGGATATAATAATCCCACATGGGACAAGAGAAGGGGGCGCCTCCTCTAGTGGGCATCTTGGACTTTCTCTCCCATGGTCCAAGTTTGAATGGTCTTGGTCCAACCCCTATGGGCCCTAGATGCTAGGTGGCCCAATGGGAGAGAGGGTGGAGGTCCCGCCAGGCCTACGCGGCCTTTTGCAAAGAAACCTACTAATTATTAAGGAATAACACATAGGCATATAGTTGCCTTACAATTGTCACAAGGATAAAAATGCAAATAAAAAAGTTAGTGGCCTTGTTTTCATGTCCCCATCAATTCTCCCTGGGTGGGAGAAACTCGTCCCCATCGAGTAAGGGGTGCGGCTGCTCTTGTGTCACTCCTGTGGATCTATATCTTTGCTCGGGTGATCCACGTGTCATCGAACGTGGGTCGTCCTCTCCATCGCACTAGATAGTGCAGGTATACTCCACTACTAGTAATCGTCACATGCTCATCCCGTATATGTTCTATATGCTCACACTACTATGGGACTGAGGCTAGTGGTTGACACTCCGGGGTGGGGTCACTGATGAGGGCATCTCACGACACTCCCTCTAGCTCGGATCGCCTGCACACTCTTGATGTGGATTGATTATGGTCTACACTTGTTATCTTCATTTCCCAAGTTTCATCTTATGTATTTTCTTTTTATTGAGTCCTATCTTTTGTATTTCCCTTTCTTGAGTCATGTGGTTCTAGTCCATTTCCCTTGTTATGCTTAATTGGGCCTTATTATCTTAGTTATGGGCCCATAGGATTGAGTCTAGGATATGCTCGGTCTTTTGTCTTATTGTCAGGGACATTTTGGTCATGTAAAGAATGGTTGCCTATATATAGGCCCATCTCTCCTCATGTACTCAACTTTTGATGAATCCATTTGAATAGCAATATTTCCCACATCTCTTCCCTCCACTAAATTTCTCTTCTCTTACTCTCTCATTACCTCTCTCTCTCTCTATCTCTCCTTCTCTCTCCCACCAGGAAAGGGGCGAACTCCTCCTCTCTCCTTCCCCTCCCAACCACTTCCAACCCCCACCTACCTCCACTAACTCCACACAACTTCCAATAGCCCATATTTACTCCAATTCTAGTCTCAAGAGCCTCTCCTCCAATCCTCTCCCCACCTTCCAACCCCCAACTACCCCACTCTCCTTCCCTAGGCACCCCACCACCTTCCCAAGGCTGAATTAACCTCTCCTAAAGCCCAAATTCGAAATTCCCTCCCCTCTCCCATCTCTCCCACACCCTAGGTCGACCCAAACCAGACTCCCCTTGGTCTGGTCGCCCTCCTCCTCCTCCTCTCCATCTCACCCTCTCCCTAGTGCACCTCCACCCCTATCACCACCTCCACCAGCTGCAGCCCCCTTCACCCACCTCCTCCCTGCTTATCCAGCCATCCATCAACCCCTAAACACCTCACATTCCCCTCCCATAGCCATTAGACACAGCTCCCACCTCTTACTCTCTTGGCCATCCCCTTCCCCACACCCTCTTCCTCTCCTCATTCTATCTCTGTTTCAGGCAGCAGAGTGGCAGCGACTTGCAGAGGCAGCCACGACCGTCTCTCAAAGATTCAGGTGGCAAGGCTTATATTTCTGGAATCGTCTGCAAGGTAGCTTTCCAACGGTGGTGGTCTCGCATCCATCCGAGTCCGGAGCTGTTCGTATTCGAGGATCTCGTCCAACTGTGCATTCTATCCCTGTCTGAAGACCTGAAGCTGAAAGCAGAAGCTGCCACGGCCAGCTCGTGATGGATCTGAGTGCCATTTTTGGAGGGCAGAAAGTACGTCCAGTTAGCTTTCATCTCCAAGAAGAAGGACCTCATTCGGCCACCGGAGCTATCAGTTACCATTTTCTTCGCCAGAGTGTGCAATCTGCCATCTGTGGGTCCAGGTTCGACCAGTCCCCACTTCTCCGATCACCACTCTCTTGATGTGACACCACCTTGGGGTGATGACCACAAGACAATATGACCCTTGGACCTAAGGTTGCAAGCAAGTAAATTGGCGATGATACCACTCGAGTGGCTCACTCGCTTGGTGCACACTTGTGCCCGTGGGCAACTAAATGATAATGGAGAGGGTCCAGGGTGGGACAATGATGCTCCGGTGCTTGGCAAGCTTGGGGAGAACCCCAATTGGGCCAGGGATGCCCACTCACGGGCGGCCGTCACACCATGGGTGTGGGTTGAAATGGCTCGCTCACAACTCGCCCGCGATGGACACTCACGTGTTCGGCAATTTGGGCCGGGCCCTCGCTCTCCGTCCGACGCAGCAAAGCAAGAATACTAAGCTAAGCAAGTGATATTGACCAGCAAGGAAAGGGGGACCGAGGCTCACCTAGCCGGCGTGAAGACGCCAACTCCGGCCGAAGACGGGGGCGAGCGGGGAGGCAAGGGTTTGCGCCCGCAAGCCGCGTCGGTGTCGCTTCAAATCTGTGAAAATATTATTACATGAACTACACCTCTCGCAGGAGGGGGGCTCTTGGGGTGGGGGTTAGACTTATTACAACCAAGATTACCTCCATGCAGGGAGGGGCCTTCAGCCGGCCAAGCGGGGTGGGGAAATTATGAAGAGAACGCCGACTCTCCAAGCTTCGCCAGTTCTGCCACTCTTCAGTTTTGCTGAACAGGTTATCGATGAAGATGCTGCCACGGACTCAACCGAGATCCAAATTTGATGAAACCAGTGCCAAAAGTTCCCCAGCTGGCCGAGGATGATGCTTGAGTTTTTTGGGAAGCTCTGGAACTCGGTGCTGATCGGACCGGTGACTGGAGCAGGACAGCAACACTCTACCTCTGACTGATGCAGAACTGATACAGTGGATTGCAGAAGGCACTGCAGTCGCTCCCAAACTCCAAATCGAACGAAACTGGCGGTGACGCGATCGTGGTCGGAGTAGCTTCGAGCAGAAATTGATGGGGCCACAATCTGAGGTCGGAGAGGGGAATAGTGGCTGGAGAAGTGAAGACAGGTCGAACCTGGACCTGCAGGGGGCAGACTGCACACTCCGGCGAAGAAATTCAGAACAAATAGCTCGGGCGGGCGATTGGCGTCGTTCCTTCTGCTACTGATGGAGGACTAGACGAAGAAGAATTTTGTAGAAGGAAGCGTGATCGAATTCCTCCAAGGTTGGCCGCTGAACGGCTTCCAAGATCGCTCTGGCCTTCAGTCTGGGACAGATTGCGCAGTCGTTGAAGATGACGTTCCTCCGGACAGCTCCGAACTCGGATGCAGGCAGGAGTACCACCGTTGGAAAGAAGACTTGGAGACGATTCCAGCAATATAAGATATGCCACCGGGAGCCTTCAGGGGAAGTCGTGGCTGCTACTGCAAATCACTGCTTTTCTGAAACCTGCAACAGGGACAGAATAGGTGGAGGAGAGGGTGTGGGGAAGGGCATGAACAAGGGGTTATTTGGTGGATGGGGAAGGGGGGGTGCGACCTTGGGTGGTTAGGGAGGTGGGGAGATGAAAGGGCACAGCCCAAGGGAGAGGGAAATTCGAAATTTGGCCTAGGGAAGGGCTCTTTCAGTCTTGGGGAGAGGGAGGGTTGCTTGGGAGAGTGGAAAGGTGCCTAGGAGAAGGGGTTTCCACCTAGGGGTTGGAGGGGGAATTGAATGAGTGCATGGGGAAGGGGAAGGGGCCTTAATGAGGGGTGAATGGGGAGGAGAGAGAATGAATTTCGAAATTGGGGTGGGGAGGAGAGAGAGAGGGGGCACAACCCACTTAGAGAGAGTGATAGTAAGAGAGAGAGAGAGGGAGATATTGAGAGGGAACTAGAAGGTGTGGAAATTTTCTGGATTCAATATTCAAGCATAATTGTTACAAATGAGAGAGGGGTGGGGCTATTTATAGACCCCACACTTTTCCTAAGACCAAACTGACCCTGACAAACTAACTAATGACCAAACAGTCCAAGGGAGGGGCGCCCCTGGGCCTAGCCCAATGAATTGGGCCCATTAACCTATCAAACCAACATAATGACTTCAAGACTTAGGAAAATGACTTTCTAACCTAGGTACATGACTCAATAAAGGGAAAATTACATGTTTAAGACTCAAATAAAAATAAGAAAATTACATGACTCGACTCACAAACACATGAGGAACATAATGGCGTACACCGACGATCAATCCGAGCTTCAGAAAATGTGGAGGGGCAAGGGATGTCCCCATCATACCCCCGGGGTGGGGAAAACTTGACCATGTCGAGTATGGGTCCACCGGGGAAGTAGCATCCCAAACGCAGTTCCGGGCGAACCTTGTTCTCCAAACTCGACCCATGTCCATAGCCGAGGAACGGTGCTTCCACTCGACAAAGTGGCTCGGACACACCCTTAGGCTGGCGAAGAGATCTTGCTTTGCTTAGTATTGCCGCCATGTGCTGACGTCGGGCTCTCGGGCTAGTTTGTGGTGGCACTCCGAGGGTGTCTCTCACAAAGATAGGTGTAGGCTCAAGACACTCACTAGGATCCACCGCGGTACCCTTAGAGGGTGCCGGATCCGCCACGTGGGAAGTCGGATGAATCCCAAAACCCATTGGTAAGTTCAACCCGCAAGCAGGGTGCCAAGGCCACTCGGAACTTGGCAAGGTCCAAGTCCTCGTGCCCTCAAATTGGAGGTGACCCTAGAGTAGAGCCACTCCAAAATCATCATCATCATCAAGTCGCCAACGTGGAATTTCAAGTGGCGCTCACGAGTTTTTGCCCGCTTTTTGTAATTCTCACCGCTTTTCTTGATGCTTTGATGCATATGCCATGTACTAAGATGCGGTGTGAGTGAGTAGTGCGTGGTATGCAAAGGTGGTCCAGGGCAGCCACATGTAGACCTATCATGCATTGATGTTATGAAGACTTTGAATGTCTTGGGAGGATCGGGGCATCCATAGGTGTCCCTTTCATGTGTGAGTGTGATGAGTGCCGGGGGACCCGGACATCCATGAATGCTCCTAACATGCTTGAGATTTATGATGAATGATGGTGGACCATTACAACCAAATATTGACCACTCATGTTTTCTTCTTGACATGTGGGTGATATGAATGAATGGACCCGACTTTCTAATCATGTCAAGTGGGGTGGTATGCCTAAGCACATACATTTCAATCCTAGTGATGACTTCTATGTGCATAGGTGTGGGGTGGCCCTTGAGCTTCCATTCGTATGAGTCAAAGGGATCTAAGAAGGGAGACATCATGGAGTGGGGCCATCTATCAATCCCATTGTGTATGTTGCCTATGGTTAAGGCTTCTTTGGTGTAACCCAATTCTAGGAAGGGAAGGTTTTGGGTTATCATGGGTGGTAAGGGTAGGGTAAGGTGGGTGGTGAATAAGGTGAGTGGGTTACATTGAGATCTAGGCTCCCATAGAAAAGGGTCAAAGGGATCATGATAAGGGTCACCTTAGTAGGGGTACTCTATGCTCTCAAGGTCCTCGAATGGTGAGTCATCCTCCTCAATAATTGGGCCAAGGTTGCTAATGGGTTGACCGATCAAAGCACTTGGGATCTTAATGGTTGGGGAGTGGACTAGGATAGGTTCTTCCTCCATAGGAAGAAGGAGGATGATCTCACTAGTAACTTGGCCATTAGTGTAGATGGAAGTGATGGAGCCAATGGAGGGATATGCTAGGCTAATGGTGTTAGTTTCGGACGTCCTCAAGGCTAGCATATTGGTCAAGTGAATTTGCCAATGTAGGTAGTTCACTAAGTCTCCCAAATCTTCCACACAATAGGAAGTTTGATAAATGACATGTGGCTGAATGGGAATGATTTGGGATTGATATCCCATGGGTAGGTGGCATGGTTGTGAACTAGGAATGGTGAGACCTTTCTTGAGCCATTGGAGTATGGACTTATCTATGGTGAGGTTGGGTGTCTCTAGAGGAGCTAGGCTAGAGGTGTGTGAGTTGTTTGGCCTTTGGATTTCCTCTATGTTGGGAGGTGGATTCGGATGGGAATCCTTCTCCACTTGGGTAGGTGTGTGGGTAGCAACTTCTATTGCTAATGGAGTAGGGGGATCTATGGTGGGTGGTTTGGTGATAGCTAGCGTATGACACACCCCGGGGTGGTGAACAAGCATGTGCTTGGGTTAGGATAGGAAGGGGAAGTAGAGGAGGCCTAGGTTGGGGAAAGATTGGTGTAGGAAGTGGGAGGTGGGTTGGGTGAGGGGTTTTGGGTTGATTTATTTTGGAAGATGTGTCCCTTTTTGGGAACGATGGTGGGTTTGTGGTGGTGGTCAAGGGGGCTTGTGGGGTACGGGTTTGGTGAGGGGTTTTGGGTTTGGGGGTGGTGGCCATTATGGGCCTAGGTGGAGGGGTTGACGCAGTGTCCACTTGATTTTTAATGGTGAGGGTTGGATAAGTGGTGGTCACCATGGAGGGAATTGGGTCGGTTAGGGGTCTCTTGTCCTTGGGATTGTTTGGGGTGGAAGTGGGGGCTAAAGGGGCTTGACTAGTGTAGGTTAGGGAAGGGGGGTTTGGTTGGGGTGTGGGGGCCCTCATGGGGTTAGGTGGGGAGGTGGAGGCCTTGGACACTTGGGTTCTAGTGGTAAGGGTTTGGACGAGTGGGGTTGGAGGAGTGGGAGTGCTCCTCGAGTTTTGGTAACCCGGGTAGGAGGGAGGAGGTCGGGGAGTGTAGACTTTCCTAAGTTCGGCTCTCATGTTCTCCCATGTGTTAATAGGCTCTAGCCTCATAACCCTCCTAAATTGTTCAATGAACTTCCACCTATCCTCGGCATGGTACACAAGTCGACTCTTGGCAAGGTAGATTTTCATGGGTTCAGTCATTGGATTCCTTTTAAAGTATTTGTCCATGTTTTCCTCCCACTCTAAATATGCACTAGGGTGGTATCCGTTAAAGATAAGGTCCTCAAATAGGACTTTGTCCAAAGGGGTGTCAATCGGACCTTTGCGGAGGGCCAAGTGAGATTGATGTGACTTACATGAAGTAGCCATGCTAGTGGACAAAAGAGATGCAACCGAAGACTCTAAATGCATATGAGCGTCCTAGGACCAACATGATAGAGACAAGTTGTGAACTTGCTCTGATACCACTTGATGTGACACCACCTTGGGGTGATGATCACAAGACAATATGACCCTTGGACCTAAGATTGCAAGCAAGCAAATTGGCGATGATACCACTCGAGCGGCTCACTCGCTTGGTGCACACTTGTGCCCGTGGGCAACTAAACGATAATGGAGAGGGTCCGGGGTGGAACAATGATGCTCTGGTGCTTGGCAAGCTTGGGGAGAACCCCAATTGGGCCAGGGATGCCCACTCACGGGCGGCCGTCACACCATGGGTGTGGGTTGAAATGGCTCGCTCACAACTCGCCCGCGATGGACACTCACGTGTTCGGCAATTTGGGCCGGGCCCTCGCTCTCCGTCCGACGTAGCAAAGCAAGAATACTAAGCTAAGCAAGTGATATTGATCAGCAAGAAAAGGGGGACCAAGGCTCACCTAGCCGGCGTGAAGACGCCAACTCCGGCCGAAGACGGGGGCGAGCGGGCAGGCAAGGGTTTGCGCCCGCAAGCCGCGTCGATGTCGCTTCAAATCTGCGAAAATATTATTACATGAACTACACCTCTCGCAGGAGGGGGGCTCTTGGGGTGGGGGTTAGACTTATTACAACCAAGATTACCTCCACGCAGGGAGGGGCCTTCAGCCGGCCAAGCGGGGTGGGGAAATTATGAAGAGAACGCCGACTCTCCAAGCTTCGCCGGTTCTGCCACTCTTCAATTTTGCTGAACAGGTTTTCGATGAAGATACTGCCACGGACTCAACCGAGCTCCAAATTTGATGAAACCGGTGCCAAAAGTTCCCCAGCTGGCCGAGGATGATGGTTGAAATTTTTGGGAAGCTCTGGAACTCGGGGTGGATCGGACCAGCGACTGGAGCAGGACAGCAACACTCTACCTCTGACTGATGCAGAACTGATATAGTGGATTGCAGAAGGCACTGCGGTCGCTGCCAAACTCCAAATCGAACAAAACTGGTGGTGACGCGATCGTGGTCGGAGTAGCTTCAAGCATAAATTGACGGGACCACAATCCGAGGTCGGAGAGGAGAATGGTGGCCAGAGAAGTGAAGACAGGTCGAACCTGGACCTGCAGGGGGCAGACTGCACACTCCGGCGAAGAAATTCAGAACAAATAGTTCGGGCAGGCGATTGGCATCGTTCCTTCTTCTAAGGATGGAGGACAAGACGAATAAGAATTTTGTAGAAGGAAGCGTGATCGAATTCCTCCATGGTAGGCCGCTGAACGGCTTCCAAGATCGCCCTGGCCTTCAGTCTGGGACAGATTGCGCAGTCGTTGAAGATGACGTTCCTCCGGACAGCTCCGAACTCGGATGCAGGCAGGAGTACCACCATGGGAAAGAAGACTTGGAGACGATTCCAGCAATATAAGATATGCCACCGGGAGCCTTCAGGGGAAGTCGTGGCTGCTACTGCAAATCACTACTTTTATGAAACCTGCAACAGGGACAGAATAGGTGGAGGAGAGGGTGTGGGGAAGGGCATGAACAAGGGGTTATTTGGTGGATGGGGAAGGGGGGGTGCGACCTTGGGTGGTTGGGGAGGTGGGGAGATGAAAGGGCACAGCCCAAGGGAGAGGGAAATTCAAAATTTGGCCTAGGGAAGGGCTCTTTCAGTCTTGGGGAGAGGGAGGGTTGCTTGGAGAGTGGAAAGGTGCCTAGGAGAAGGGGTTTCCACCTAGGGGTTGGAGGGGGAATTGAATGAGTGCATGGGGAAGGAGGGCCTTAATGAGGGGTGAATGGGGAGGAGAGAGAATGAATTTCGAAATTGGGGTGGGGAGGAGAGAGAGAGGGGGCACAACCCACTTAGAGAGAGTGATAGTAAGAGAGAGAGAGAGGGAGATATTGAGAGGGAACTAGAAGGTGTGGAAATTTTCTGGATTCAATATTCAAGCATAATTGTTACAAATGAGAGAGGGGTGGGGCTATTTATAGACCCCACACTTTTCCTAAGACCAAACTGACCCTGACAAACTAACTAATGACCAAATAGTCCAAGGGAGGGGCGCCCCTGGGCCTAGCCCAATGAATTGGGCCCATTAACCTATCAAACCAACATAATGACTTCAAGACTTAGGAAAATAACTTTCTAACCTAGGTACATGACTCAAAAAAGAGAAAATTACATGTTTAAGACTCAAATAAAAATAAAAAAATTACATGACTCGACTCACAAACACATGAGGAACATAATGGTGTACACCGATGATCAATCCGAGCTTCAGAAAATGTGGAGGGGCAAGGGATGTCCCCATCATCTCTTCTCCGACCTCGGATTGTGGCCCTGTCAACTTCTGCTCAAAGCTACTCCGACCACGATCGCGCCACCGCCAGTTTCGTTCCATTTGGAGTTCGGGAGCATCCGTAGTGCCTTCTGCAACCTACTGCATCAGTTCTACATCAGTCAGTGGCAGAGCGTTGCTGTCCTGCTCCAGTCGCCGGTCCGATCAGCCCCGCATTCCAGAGCTTCTGCAAAAATTCAGACATCATCCTCTATCAGTTGGGAAACTTTTGGCACTGGTTTCATCAAGTTTGGAGTTCTGTGGGGTCCGTGGTAGCGTCGTCATCGACACCCTATCCAGCGAGCCTGAAGCTTGGCAGAACCGGCGGAGTTCGGAAAGTCGGTCTTCTTTGCTTAATTCCCCCACCCCGCTTGGCCGGCTGAAGGCCCCTCCCTGCGAGGAGGTAGTTTTGGTTGTACTAAGCTTAATCCCTACCCCAAGATCACCCCTCCTGCGAGAGGTGTAGTGCTATACTTCTTTCACTTTCAAGTCAAGCGACACCGCAGCGGCGATCGGGTATATACCCTCGCCTCCCGGCGCGCCCTCGTCTCCGAGCGGGATCGGTGTTTTCACACCGATCAGGTGAGCCTCTGATACTACCCTTGATTGCCTTATTTCTGCGAGTTTAGTATTGCTTTGAATGCCCGTCGGACGGTGAGAAGAGAGCCCGTACTAGTATGCTACTTTGAAGGTGTCCACCGCGGACCGGGAGAGAGTGCCACCCGAACCCCGCCCTGCGGGCCAGCGGCCCACTAAGTTGGGAATCCTAGGCCCTTTGAGGTCATCGTAAGCCAACTAAGTCAATTAGAATCATTGGGTCTCACCCCGGACCCTTGCCATCATCCCCCGGCCCCGCCAGGTGATCGCGTGTGCCGTGAGAGTAAGACACTATTGTGAGAATCATTGGAGTGCTTGTATGCTTGCGGGTCTAGGTCCTAGGTTACTCATTTCATGCTTAGTCAACTTTGGGCTGTTTCACATCAAGTGGTATCAGAGCAAGTTCACAACTTGTCTCTATCAAGTTGGTCCTAGGGCATGTTTATGCATTTAGAGTCCTCGGTTGCATCTCTTTGTCCACTAGCATGGCCACCTCATACCGACCTTACCCATCAGCCCTCTCCATGAGTTCAAACCCCCAAGAGAAGCCCACCACCAACACACATAACCTCCAAGGCCATGTTGAATACCTCATGGGAACCATGAACAATGCCTTTGATCGCCTAGATAGCACAAATGGTCAACTTACCCAATTAGGTGACAATGGGCCCACCCCAAGGGTGGATGATAGAATGGTCCCCCTCCCACTTCCCACCTTTGATGGAACCTCTCCTAGAGAATATTTAGATTGGGAATCCACATTGGGCAAGTACTTCACTTGGTATCCCATGTCCGAGGATGAAAAGGCGTGGGTTGCCAAAATGTAACTTACCAAACGGGCAGAAACTCATTGGTTGCAAATTGTCGGGTTAAGGATACTTAGAAGGGAAACTCCCATCACCACTTGGGAGGACATGAAGGAGAAACTTAGGGCAAAATATATGTCCCCGTCCTACCCGAATCACCAAAGCCTAAGGAGCACTTCAACTCCTTCACCCCCTCCTGGCCAACCCAAGACCCTAATCCCCCATTCCCCACCACTTCCCACATATCCTATCCCGACCACCACATCTACACCCTACCTACAAGTCCTCACCACAACCATAGCTCCACAAACCCAATTGGGCCCCATGACCGCCCCTCCACCTAGGCCCATGACGACCACCACCCCCCAACCCAAATTCCCCCACCAAACCCATATCCCACAAGCCCCCTTGAACCCCACCATTATCCCTCCATCACCCCCAAAGAAAGATGCACCTCCCAAGGCCAACCAACCTAAACCCCCTCACCCAACCCACCTCCCGCTTCCTACACCAATCTTTCCCCAACCTAGGCCTCCACTACTTCCCCTTCCTATCCCAACCCAAGTCCACCCTTGCCCACCACCCCGAGTGCGCCATGCATCGACTACCACCAACCCACCCACCATAGACCTTCCTACCCCATTGTCCTTAGGAGTTGCAACCCACACCCAAGTGGAGAGGGATACCAATCCGGATCCACCTCCCAAGATAGAGGAAATCCAAGGGCCACACAACTCACCCACCACTCCTAGCCTAGCTCCTCAAGAGCTACAGACCCTTCCCCATGACACCGTCACCATAGAAGAGTCCGTACTCCAATGGCTCAAGCAAGGCCTCACCATTCCTAGTTCACAACCAAGCCACCTACCCATGGGACATCAATCCCAAATCATTCCCACTCAGCCTCATGTCACTTATCAAATCTCCTATTGTGTGGAAGATTTGGGAGACTTAGTGGCCTACCTACATTGGCAAGTCCACTTGACCGATATGCTAGCCATGAGGCCGTCGGAGCCCAGTACCATTAGCCTAGCTTACCCCGCCGTTGGCTCTGTCACTTCCATCTATACTAATGGCCAATTTACAAGTGAGATCATACTCTTTCTTCCCATGGAGGAGGAACCCATCCTAGTCTACTCCCCAACCATTGAGATCCCAAGTGCTTTGATTGACCAACCCATTAGCAACCTTGGCCCAATTATCTTGGAGGAGGATGACTCACCATTGGAGGACCTTGAGAACATGGAGTACCCCTACCTAGGTGACCCTTACCATGATCCCTTTAACCCCTTCCTAAGGGAGCCTAGATCTCCATGTAACCCACTCCCCCTATTCACCACCCACCTCACCCTACCCATATCGCCCATGTTGACCCAAACTCCTCCCTTCCTAGAATCGGGTTACACCATGAGAGCATTGACCTTAGGCAACAAACACCTTGGGATTGATGAAATGCCCCACCCCATAACCACCTTCCTAGATCCCTTCGACCCATTCACATGGAAGTTCAAAAGTCATCCCACATCTATGCACATGGAAGTCACCTTTGGGATAAATATGCATGAGTCTAGGCTTACCACACCATTTGACATGATTCATAAGTCGGGTACATTCATTCACATCACCCACATGTCAAGTAGGAAGCATAAGTGGACCGTATTCGGATGTATTGGCCCACCTTCATTCATCATGAGTCTTAAGCATGAGAGGAGCATACATGGATGTCCGGGTCCCCCGACATTTATCACACCCATGCATAAAAGGTTAATCTATGGATGTCCCGGCCCTCCAAAGTCTGTCACAGTCTTCATGGAATCAAAGTGTGATCGGTCTACATTTGGTTGCCCATGTCCACCTTTGCACACCATACTTTTCACACCAACATCACATCATAGTGCATGGCATACGCATTCTCGCAAGCATATAGGAAAGAGCAATGAGACTTACAAAAGGCGGGCATATGCTCATCGGCGCCACTGCGAGTTCCAAGTGGGAGACTTGGTGATGGTGAGGACGGAGCGGCTCCTTCCGGGACCTACCTCCAAGTTGAGGGCACGGGGTTCGGGACCCTTTCGAGTTCTGAGATGACTTGGCAGTAATGCTTATGAGCTAGACCTACCTGAGGGTTTTGGGGTACACCCTACTTTCAATGTGGCGGACCTGGTACCCTACAAGGGCCCCGCGGTGGAACCCGGTGAGGAGCTCGAGCCTTTACCCCCCCTTGAGAGAGACACTCCCGGTGGGACTCCACTTTCTAGCTTGAGAGACTGACGAGAGCAGGTAGAGGCAATACTGGATGAGCAGAGTATCATTACTTGGCACAAGGTATATCAGCGCTACGTGGTTAGGTGGAAGAACCGTCCCCCGATAGAGGATACGTGGGTGAGTCGAGAGGATCTGCTGCGCTTGGACCCCGATATGCTGGAGCATTACGACAGCCAGGTGGACCCATACTCGACGGGGTCGAGTTCTCCCCACCCCGGGGGATTTGATGAGGGCATCTCACGACACTCCCTCTAGCTCGGATCACCTGCACACTCTTGATGTGGATTGATTATGGTCTACACTTGTTATCTTCATTTCCCATGTTTCATCTTATGTATTTTCTTTTTATTGAGTCCTATCTTTTGTATTTCCCTTTATTGAGTCATGTGGTTCTAGTCCATTTCCCTTGTTATGCTTAATTGGGCCTTATTATCTTAGTTATGGGCCCATAGGATTGAGTCTAGGATATGCTCGGTCTTTTGTCTTATTGTCAGGGACATTTTGGTCATGTAAAGAATGGTTGCCTATATATAGGCCCATCTCTCCTCACGTACTCAACTTTTGATGAATCCATTTGAATAGTAATATTTCCCACATCTCTTCCCTCCACTAAATTTCTCTTCTCTTACTCTCTCATTACCTCTCTCTCTCTCTATCTCTCCTTCTCTCTCCCACCAGGAAAGGGGCGAACTCCTCCTCTCTCCTCTCCCTCCCAACCACTTCCAACCCTCACCTACCTCCACTAACTCCACACAACTTCCAATAGCCCATCTTTACTCCACTTCTAGTCCCAAGAGCCTCTCCTCCAATCCTCTCCCCACCTTCCAACCCCCAACTACCCCACTCTCCTTCCCTAGGCACCCCACCACCTTCCCAAGGCTGAATTAACCTCTCCCAAAGCCTAAATTCGAAATTCCCTCCCCTCTCCCATCCCTCCCACACCCTAGGTCGACCCAAACCAGACTCCCCTTGGTCTGGTCGCCCTCCTCCTCCTCCTCTCCATCTCACCCTCTCCCTAGTGCACCTCCACCCCTATCACCACCTCCACCAGCTGCAGCCCCCTTCACCCACCTCCTCCCTGCTTCTCCAGCCATCCCAACAGCCATCCATCAACCCCTAAACACCTCACATTCCCCTCCCATAGCCATTAGACACACCTTCCACCTCTTACTCTCTTGGCCATCCCCTTTCCCACACCCTCTTCCTCTCCTCATTCTATCTCTGTTTCAGGCAGCAGAGTGGCAGCGACTTGCAGAGGCAGCCACGACCGTATCTCAAAGATTAAGGTGGGAAGGCCTATATTTCTGGAATTTTCTGCGAGGTAGCTTTCCAACGGTGGTGGTCTCACATCCATCCGAGTCCGGAGCTGTTCGTATTTGAGGATCTCGTCCAACTGCACATTCTGTCCCTGTCTAAAGACCTGAAGCTGAAAGCAGAAGCTGCCACGGCCAGCTCGTGAAGGATCTGAGTGCCATTTTTGGAGGGAAGAAACTACGTCCAGTTAGCTTTCATATCCAAGAAGAAGGACCTCATTCGGCCACCGGAGCTATCGGGTACCATTTTCTTCGCCGGAGTGTGCAGTCTGCCACCTGTGGGTCCAGGTTCGACCAGTCCCCACTTCTCCGATCACCACTCTCTTCTCCGACCTCGGATTGTGGCTCCGTCAACTTCTGCTCAAAGATACTCCGACTACGATCGCGTCACCACCAGTTTCGTTCCGTTTTGAGTTTGGGAGCATCCGTAGTGCCTTCTGCAACCTACTGCATCAGTTCTGCATCAGTTAGTGGCAGAGCGTTGCTGTCCTGCTCCAGTCGCCGGTCCGATCAGCCCCGCGTTCCAGAGCTTCTGCAAAAATTCAGACATCATCCTCTATCAGTTGGAAAACGTTTGGCACTGGTTTCATCAAGTCTGGAGTTCTGTGGAGTCCGTGTCAGCATCGTCATCGACACCCTGTCCAGCGAGCCTGAAGCTTGGCAGAACCGGCGGAGTTCGGAAAGTCGGTCTTCTTTGCTTAATTCCCCCACCCCGCTTGGCCGGCTGAAGGCCCCTCCCTGCGTGGAGGTAGTTTTGGTTGTACTAAGCTTAATCCCTACCCCAAGATCATCCCTCCTGCGAGAGGTGTAGTGTTGTACTTCTTTCACTTTCAGGTCAAGCGACACCGCCGCGGCGATCGGGTATATACCCTCGCCTCCCGGCGCGCCCTCATCTCCGAGTGGGATCGGTGTTTTCACACCGATCAGGTGAGCCTCTGATACTACCCTTGATTGCCTTATTTCTGCGAGTTTAGTATTGCTTTGAATGCCCGTCGGACGGTGAGAAGAGAGCCCGTACTAGTATGCTACTTTGAAGGTGTCCACCGCGGACCGGGAGAGAGTGCCACCCGAACCCCGCCCTGCGGGCCATCCGCCCACTAAGTTGGGAATCCTAGGCCCTTTGAGATCAGCCTAAGCCAACTAACTCAATTAGAATCATTGGGTCTCACCCCGGACCCTTGCCATCATCCCCCGGCCCCGCCGGGTGATCGCGTGTGCCGTGAGAGTAAGACGCTATTGTGAGAATCATTGGAGTGCTTGTATGCTTGCGGGTCTAGGTCCTAGGTTGCTCATTTCATGCTTAGTCAACTTTGGGCTGTTTCACACCAGTCACTCTCAAAGGGAGGAGACGGCTCAAAGACTCACTAGGAATCACCGCTGGGTCCCTTTATGTGACTAGATCTGAGACTTTGAAGGTAGAGCTATTCCCATATTCGTCAGGCAAGTCCACAATGTATGCATGAGATCTGACCTGCCTCACACTCGAAAGGGATTGACACTACAAGCTTGCATTAGACCGACTCAACTTGACGCATGCAGACTCCTATATGCTCGACAAACAAACTGTATAAATAAGCAAAACAGACTCATAGACTATGGGATGAGGACAGACGGAGAGAGACCAACTAATGACTTCCTATGACTGATGACACACGCAAGGGACTTACTAAGGAAGACTCGGTGAGATTGTTAGACACCGTCTGCATACACTAGGTGCAAAGATAGACAGACCCACAACTTGACACCGTGAGTCTCAACCCACGTCAACCGCTTCTAGTTTAAAAAGACTCGTCCTCGGGTACGGAAGTGAAAGAGGATTAGGAGGTAGGTGACGGGATGGTAATCCGGATGTTTAGTACGGAGCATGGAAAGTGGGAAGTCCGGACGTTGTCTCTCGTACGTGTGGCAGAAATTAAACCATACCGCGTCAACATAGGGTGTCGACAGTGGTACGGTAGTCACTAGCGGCTGCGCTACTGTAGGAGAGACGGGTAAAAGTGGGATGACTTTCTTCATGTGGTCGGCGGATGGCACATCCACCGAGGACAAAGTGGGTGGGACAGACAGCTCCGGGACAGCCGGTGCGGTTGGGGTGACTAACATAACGGGGTTGTTGGCTGCCGCCTCACCCTGGCCCACTAGGCACTCTATGGGATCACTCTCAAACCCCTCAACCTCAGCGAGGTACTCCTTGGCCAACTCCTGGTCAGCCTCATAACTCACTGAATTAAGCCCGGGTGGGGCATCCTCCGTCCTCTAAGATAGGGGAATGGGAAGGACACTGGTCGGGGAAATGGCTACTCTCACTATAGGGGGCCACATGAGCGGGCTCCGGGTGTTGTGGCAGGCGTGAGTCCGGAGGTGGAGAGGGCTGCTGGGGGTGGCTGGCTGGCGACACGGAGGTGGTTGGCTGAATGCTGTCGTGGAAGACGAACTCACCGGGTAGGTGAGGTGGGTGTAATGTGCAGGTCGTCCTATCCTGATCAAAGGTCGCTCTCCTCTCTTCCAACCAATTTTTCCCTAAAATGATGCATGGACCAGCAAGCGTGTCGACCTTGCACCATGCTCCATCGTCATAAAGAACGGGGCCGAACCTCCATTGGAACTGATGGGAATCGACGCCGATCATGTACATTTACTTTTGCATTTATGTCCTTTTAGTTTGTGTTATATCCTTGGGAAAGTATATGCGCAATTGTACGGCTTTATAAGCCAATGCGTCATTCCCATGGATTGTGTGGGTTTTTATGCAAATGTGTAGTAGGTCCAGTTAGGGGGCCCCCTCCCCTTCCCCATTGGTTCACCTCATCCATGTGGGGCTGGTCAACCATCCTAGGTGGCCATCTAGAAGGTTTGAATGCTAATTGACCACATGGGAGACAAAGGGGTTAAAATTTCAAAGGTAGGCCACCTACCTTACCTACCTAGTCAAAGGAGTGCTCCATTCATATGTAATTTATTTTTTTTTTGAGTTTTGACCACATGGGGCAAGAAAATGACTTATTTCCCACGAAATTCCCCAGCCCCCCACCCCTTGCCATTTTCTATATAAGCCTATGTATAGTGTCATTAGAGATTAATGAAGAAAAATTTGTAAAATTGGCTTGAGCCATTGAAGGGTGTGCCCTTGTTCCTCTCTCCCCCTGGTGTTCTTCTCCTCAAACCTCAAGTTCTAGAGTGTATCAATCTTCTATCTCCCCCTCTTAACCTCCGGTGATCGTTTGTACCGCCGTCGCCGCCGTTCGTGCCGCCTTCGAGCCGCCACGGGATCATCTTTGGTTTTCTGTCTTGCTGGACAGAGGTGCAGTTCGTGAATTCCTGAAGCCAGCCACGAGCTCAGATCGATTTGAAAATTTGAGGATTGGTTCCTATCTTCTATCCCATTCTCCACAAAAAAATCCAGGTTCAAAATCCACCGTTTCATATCTTTACCATTTCGTTCAACTCTCAATCTCAGATCTGTTCTGTCACTATCTACAGTGATAGTAGCCTTGAGTTCTATACCTTCGACCACCCTTTTCATTTATGTTAGACCTCCCCATTTAACTGGGTGTTTTGTCCATCGTCCCCTACCACCACAATTTTTCTTAAAATTTTATCATTCTTCTACCTATTTGTAATAATTCATGTTCTACCGGAGCTACAGTACTTTCAGTCAGATCCCAGATCCAATCGTCATCTAGTAAACAAATCACAGAAAATCATAGACACATCCAAATGTGTCCAAACTAATTTTGCTGTCTTCCCAACTCAATTTCCCACAACTTTTCTGAAGAACCCAACCCCAGATTCGAACGTCTACTTCGCGGTCAAAGGCAATCCACAGTCAAGTTCTCTGCAGGTCTGAGTCTTCGGTTACTATACAATAAGAGATTGAAAATTCCATAAGTCAAGATTCGTGCAGATCCAGGCCAGATATTTGGGCCTAGGTTGAGGAACTTCAAGCTAGCTTTCCAACGGCCCCAGTCTCGTGTCGATCCGACATCGGGGCTGATCGCAGCGCCCATTCTCGCCGGAGTGCGCGCCGAAATACAGAACCGGCAGACTTCCGATCGGGTTTTCCGACCGGTGTCGAACGGAGCCGCCGGGCCTCTGGCCGGCGAACCAGCGTGCCGCCATCCCAAGGAGTGACCCTCCGGGCATCCACCACTACAGCGGTGCCACCGGGTCCCACACGGACCCTCCGGACAGCACGTGGGCCCCACCGTCACGTGTTCGGGTGTTGCCGAATCAACGCGAGAAGCCGCCCGTCAACCCGAATTCGGTCGTCCCGGACCCCATTGTGTAGCCCTTTACCTCCCTGCGTGGAGTGGGCAGCGAGTTGTATTTCTGTAATATCCGTGTATAATTGTTCCGGGAGTACGACTTCGGCCGGGTCCGTCTTCCCCACGCCGAGCGCGTGGAGGTATCATCTTCGCTCCTACACTTGGCATTTCGCTTATTTCATATATGCTTGTTTATGCCGCTGCTAGAGAGCATGATAGGGTAATTAGCTCGCTTTCTATTTATATCACCGCTGCTGCGAGAGAGAGCGTTACCGTCCCGTGACCCGATCCGGGCACAAGTGAGAGCCGACCACCCTAGCTCACAGCCGGTTTCTCAACCGCGCACATCCGACGCTTCCCTCGTTAAGGGACAGTCACGAGCTTGTCGTGTCCGTGGTCTCGTCCCGCATCAATTTGGTATCAGAGCGAGGTTGAGTCTATGGTGTCAAAAAGAAAAAAAAAGGAATGTCATTTACATCGAGTCATTAGTCGGTTTAAGCCGAGTCTAGGATCATCATTATTTTAAAACACAAAGAAGAGTGTCTTTTCGCATTGCATCCCTTTACTCGGTATATCAAAAGGTGTTGTCCGAACGTTAGGCCATGCCTATCGGGAAGGCCGCACACTTGTGCGAGTGATCTTCGGATCGGTTATCTCCGCCACGTACCGAGTCTTGGTTTACGTCTAGGGTCCTAGTGTGCATGCATTCCAAACTTGCATAGTCGGTCTAGTGTCTTGTCACCGTGTGTATGCATGTCCATGTCCACTACCCATGGCCGATCCCCAAGACCATACGTCCGAGTGGTCAACTTTTGTGGCCAAAATGAATGTCCTCATGGACCGAGCCTTTGGTTTTGCCCCTCTCATTATGAAAGTCGCTCTACCCAACGGGTCCACAACGGAACTCCATTTCACCGATAGGGAGTCGGATAATTGGGTTTCTCTTGACATCGTGGAGTCTCTCTCCAAGACAGGCGAGATTGTCCGCGATGGTGATTTTGCTTGTGTTGAGTTCTATAAGAGGATCGGCTCTGTTCTCTACACCGATGGCGCATGGTGCAGGATCGGCACACTTGCTGGTTCATGCATCATTTTAGGGCAAAAGTGGTTAGGAGAGAGAAGGGCCAATCTTGACTGGGACAAGAGGACTTGCACCTTATGCCCACCATACCTACCCGGTAAGATCACCCTTAGGGACCCCGTATGTCCAGCCACCCAGCCCCAGCGGCCCACTCCACCTTCGGATTCGCGCTTGGAGCCACCTCATCCCGAGCCACCCGTATTTCTAACGGGTACATTATACATAGCCGAGCCGCTTCTTAGTTGGCTCAAGGATGGCTTGGTCCCACTCCCTTACCCGTCTATGGACCCTACCCTACCTTTGGTGTCCATCAACTCCTACCACACAACTTTTCGGTCTAGTCACCATGTCGATACTTTGGATGACCTTATTATGGGATTAGATTCACAATGGGAGTTGACGCATCTTTTGGCCCGAGGCTTTGACCAACCCGCTAGTCTTAGCTTCACCCATCCGGCCTTAGGATCCATTACCTCCGTGTGCACCGTGGGGTGTGTCACCACGGAGATTCTTCTACTCCTCCCGATGTCGGCCGAGTCCGACTTCATTTCCTTTTGCCCGAGGGAGGAAGTTTATTTTCTTCACATGACCATTGTCCCGTTCACTATGACGGATGAAGGTGAGCATTCACACCTTCAAGAATTTCACGATTGGGACCGTGTCATGGAGGAACCCATCTCCCGGGGTCATACCTTCTTTGACCCTTTTGACCCCTCCACTAGTGAAGCTCCCGAGCTATCACATTCCCTCCACCTCTTCCAAGGAGTTCACTATTCCACCCATACCCCTCGGTCTAGTCGGCAAGCCGTCTCTACATCTAGGGATGATGACGAAGGTAGTTTTGGATCTCCTAGCCCTTCTTCACCCAAATCCCATCAGTCACCAATGCATGAGTGGTACATCTTAGGGTGTCTAGGAGTCCTCCCTTCCATCAACCATCGTGTACATCTAGTATATGCATGGCACATATTCGGGTGTCCGGGTCCACCGTCACCCATGTACGGGTCGGACTAACAGTGTGCTTTTTCTTTGTGTGGTTTATTTTGAGTGATTTGTTTGCATGGTTTGTGTGTCGTTTGTTTGTCTGCATGCGTCTTGTGCAAGCTCGTTGTCGTTCTCTTATGAGTAAGAGGCGAGTGGACTCACTCGATGAGTATGGGATCGGTTCCACATCTATACCCGGATCAGTCACTTATAGGGACTCCGCGGTGATTCCTAGTGAGTCTTCGAGCTGCTTCCTTCCCTTTGAGAGTGCCCCACCCGGAGTGTCCACCTCTAGCCTATGGCAGCTTGCGCATATCGAGTATATATGGAATGAGCAGGTGACGATCACTTGGAGTGGAGTGTACCCGCGTTACTTGGCACGGTGACGGATCCGTCGAAGTACCCGAGCATCCATACCCCTACTCGACGGGGTCGAGTTCCTCCCACCCGGGGAGAGTTGATGGGAATCGACGCCGAGCATGTACATTTACTTTTGCATTTATGTCCTTTTAGTTTGTGTTATATCATTGGGAAAGTATATACACAATTGTACGGCTTTATAAGCCAATGCGTCATTCCCATGGATTGTGTGGGTTTTTGTGCAAATGTGTAGTAGGTCCAGTTAGGGGCCCCCCTCCCCTTCCCCATTGGTCCACCTCATCCATGTGGGGTTGGTCAACCATCCTAGGTGGCCATCTAGAAGGTTTGAATGCTAATTGACCACATGGGAGACAAAGGGGTTAAAATTTCAAAGGTAGGCCACCTACCTTACCTACCTAGTCAAAGGAGTGCTCCATTCATATGTAATTTATTTTTTTTGAGTTTTGACCACATGGGGCAAGAAAATGACTTATTTCCCACGAAATTCCCAGCCCCCCACCCCTTGCCATTTTCTATATAAGCCTATGTATAGTGTCATTAGACATTAATGAAGAAAAATTTGTAAAATTGGCTTGAGCCATTGAAGGGTGTGCCCTTGTTCCTCTCTCCCCCTGGTGTTCTTCTCCTCAAACCTCAAGTTCTAGAGTGTATCAATCTTCTATCTCCCCCTCTCAACCTCCGGTGATCATTTGTACCGCCGCCGCCGCCGTTCGTGCCGCCTTCGAGCCGCCACGGGATCGTCTTCGGTTTTCTGTCCTGCTGGACAGAGGTGCAGTTCGTGAATTCCTGAAGCCAGCCACGAGCTCAGATCGATTTGAAATTTTGAGGGTTGGTTCCTATCTTCTATCCCATTCTCCACAAAAAACTCCAGGTTCAAAAGCCACCGTTTCATATCTTTACCATTTCATTCAACTCTCAATCTCAGATCTGTTCTGTCACTATCTACAGTGACAGTAGCCTTGAGTTCTCCATCTTCGACCACCCTTTTGATTTATGTTAGACCTGCCAATTTAACTGGGTGTTCTGTCCATCGTCCCCTACCACCACAATTTTTCTTAAATGTGTATCATCCTTCTACCTATTTTTAATAATTCATGTTCTAACAGAGCTACAGTACTTTCAGTCAGATCCCAGATCCGACCTTCATCCAGTCAACAAATCACATAAAATCATAGACACATCCAAACGTGTCCAAACCAATTTTTCTGTCTTCCCAACTCAATGTCCCACAACTTTTCTGAAGAAGCTAACCCCAGATTCGAACGTGTACCTCGCAGTCAAAGGCAATCCACAGTCAAGTTCTCTACAGGTCTGAGTCTTTGGTTATTGTACAACAGGAGATTGAAAATTCCATAAGTCAAGATCCGAACAGATCCAGGCCAGATCTTTGGGCCTAGGTTGAAGAACTTCAAGCTATCTTTCTAACGGTGCCAGTCTCGTGTCGATCCGACATCGGGGCTGATCGCAGCGCCCATTCTCGCCGGAGCGCGCGCCGAAATATAGAACCGGCAGACTTCCGATCGGGTTTTCCGACCGGTGCCGAACGGAGCCGCCGGGCCTCCGGCCGGCGAACCAGCGTGCCGCCATCCCAAGGAGCGACCCTCCGGGCATCCACCACTACAGCGGTGCCACCGGGTCCCACACGGACCCTCCGGACAGCACGTGGGCCCCACCGTCACGTGTTCGGGTGTTGCCGAATCAACGCGAGAAGCCGCCCGTCAACCCGAATTCGGTCGTCCCGGACCCCATTGTGTAGCCCTTTACCTCCCTGCGTGGAGTGGGCAGCGAGTTGCATTTCTATAATATCCGTGTATAATTGTTCCGGGAGTACGACTTCGGCCGGGTCCGTCTTCCCCACGCCGAGCGCGTGGAGGTATCATCTTCACTCCTACACTTGGCATTTCGCTTATTTCATATATGCTTGTTTATGCCGCTGCTAGAGAGCATGATAGGGTAATTAGCTCGCTTTCTATTTATATCACCGCTGCTGCGAGAGAGAGCGTTACCGTCCCGTGACCCGATCCGGGCACAAGTGAGAGCCGACCACCCTAGCTCACAGCCGGTTTCTCAACCGCGCACATCCGACGCTTCCCTCGTTAAGGGGCAGTCACGAGCTTGTTGTGTCCGTGGTCTCGTCCCGCATCAGGAACTCTACAAATGCTAAGCCATCGTTGAGAACAATCTCCCCAGTCTTAGAGAGAGACTTAACTATGTCCTGTGAGACAAAGTTAGATGACACCTACTGATGAAGTCGATCTCCATATGCAACCCATTAGGTAGACTGGCAGTGGACACTATAGGGCGCTGGAACGACTCGGTCATCGGCTTAGGGGTCGGGTCAATCGGCGGTTGACTGATAGGGGCAAGACCCGGGGGTCGAGCCATGAGAGCCTTGAATTGGGCCACCAGGGATGACCAATCGGATGCACGGTCTCGGGGAATGGCCATGGGGCTGGCGGGTAGTGGACATGCAGACACACGGTGACAAGACCGGCTGACTCTCTATTGGACTAGACACGACCCTAAGACAACAATACAAAGTTGGAATGTAGACTCGACTACAAAGCTAGACTCAACCAGTATCCGGTACATGGCAGAGGTTTGATCCGAAGATCGCACTCACACAAGTGTGCTACCTTCCCAATAGGCGTAACCTATTGTTCCCGGGACACCTTTTAATATACCAGGTATCAGAATGCAATGCAACCTAAGACAAAACTACCCTAGACTCAACCCGCTCTGATACCAATTTGATGCGGGATGGGACGCAACTCGATGCCAATTTGAATGCAATCCTGAGACTCTAGGCAAACTCGCGACTCGTCCCTACCAAGGGAAGCGTGCGGATGTGCGCAGTTGAGAAATCGGCAATGAGTCAGGGTGGTCTACTCACTCTCGTGCTCGGATCGAGTCACAGGACGGGTCTCGCTCTCTCTCGCAGTGGTGATTGAAATAATATAATATCTAATTATTCTATCACTCAAGCAGCGGCATACGAATATATACGAGAAAAGTAAATGCTGAGAGAGTTAGAGGCGATACCTCCACACTCCGGGCGTGGGGAAGGTGATCCCGGCCAAGACCCGTACTCCCGGTACAAATAATTATCAATAATTACAGAAATGATTTTACTGCCCACTCCACGCAGGGAGGTAAAGAGCTACACAATAACACCGGGAGCACCAAACTTGGGTTGGTGGGTAGTAAGGCGGCGGGTTCCGGGCGGTTGCGGGTAGCGGCTCCGATTCTGCGAATTGCTGGCCGACAGGACAGCGAACAAGGACGTCCAAAGGGACGTCAACCTCCGGAGAGCTTCTGACAGTGGAAGTTCACCGGGACAATGGCAGAGGGTCCATGGTCGACCCCTAAGAGTGGCCATTGCTGAATCTTATCTAGCGTATTTTATTGTGGATTTCTACGGTCGCCCTACTTGCTGGCCTGGTTCGGGGCAGAACTGCGCACTCCCACGAAAACGGCCGCCACGACCAGATCCGTTGTCGGATCGGGGCGAAGTTAGCACCGTTGCGAAGAGCACTCAGAGGGATTCGACATATTGGAAACTCAGGCCCATCCAATGGTTGGATTGAAAATGAAAACATCTGCAACACGTCAACTATTTCTGGCTCGAAAGATAGATCTCACAGGGCAGATCGGGTTCTGCCTGAGAACAAAGTTTGACTGTGGAGGAGATGGTGGATTTAGGGCTTGGGGATTCTAGGGAGAGAGGGGGGCGTGAGGATGACACACAAATATTTTGGGATTTTTATGACGTGGTTTGGGGGGTGGGCAAAATAGAACAGTAGGTGACTATGCCGCAGATCTACAAACTGGCAGATTGCGAGGGGTGGAGATAAATGATTGGAACGAAGGGCAAACGGGTTCTGATTGGGGTGAAAATTTAACTAGGGGTTAAAGACGACGGGGGAAAGACGCCCTCAAAATTTGAGGTCGATCATACGGCCGGATTGGGAGAACCGACCTTATCTTTGAGCTTCAGATCTAGAATTCGGAATTCAGGACAGTAAGATGGAGAATGGCTTGTGGCGGCTTGTTGGCGGCACGAACGGAGGCGGTGGCGGCGGTGGCTGAGCTTCACACCCAGGGGAGGAGATAGATCTTGGAATCCACCAAGATTATGGCATCACACCATAGAAATCATAGCAATCCAGTTGCAAGGGGGAGAGAGGAGAGAGGGGCACCCATGGCTCCTTGGCAATTCTTCAATTTTCATTCATTAATCGTATAAAAATAATGAAATACAAGGATTATATATGAAATAGAAATGACCTAAACTACCCTCAGATCTAGGGTTAGGGAGGGGCAAATAAGGGATATGAGAATTTTCTCCCATGTGGTCAAATTAATACAAACATAAAAAACTAAAAAGGGGGAAATGGGGGATATAATAATCCCACATGGGACAAGAGAAGGGGGCACCCTCCTCTAGTGGGTATCTTGGACTTTCTTGCCCATGGTCCAAGTTTGAATAGTCTTGCTCCAACCCCTATGGGCCCTAGATGCTACGTGGCCCAATGGGAGAGAAGGTGGGGGTCCCGCCGGGCCTACACGGGCTTTTGCAAAGAAACCCACGAATTCCTAAGGACTAACACATTAGCTTATAGTTGCCTTACAATTGTCCCAAGGATAAAAATGCAAATAAAAAATTTTGTGACCTTGCTTTCATGTCCCCATCACCCCCACCCCATTGGGTGGAGGTGCCAACGCCGAAGGGAGAGACCCCCTCCAATGCCCTCTCCCATTTTCTTTTACAAACTCTCTCTCTCGTGTTCTCCCCCTCCCTATCTCTCTTTCTCTCTCCACATATTTCTCTCTCTTGCACTCGCATTGCAATATCTCGGGACTTCGGATCTGGTATCTGTGGGTTTCAGAGTGTTTCTACAACTCCGAAATCATATTTTCTAAATAAAATGGAATTTTTAAATATTGGCTCTTCGGATCCCCAAATATGATATAAT
The DNA here is from genome assembly GCA_022559845.1 of Amorphophallus konjac. Classification (NCBI taxonomy): domain Eukaryota; kingdom Viridiplantae; phylum Streptophyta; class Magnoliopsida; order Alismatales; family Araceae; genus Amorphophallus; species Amorphophallus konjac. The sequence goes on along the minus strand of CM040123.1, from coordinate 182,111,874 downwards.
AATTTATTTTTGGGCGTTGTGGCATAATAGGGGAGTTAAGCATTTTCCAAAGATCGTGGGGTTAGTTTTTAGTAAATTTCTAATTTTTAGAATTTTTGAACCCCAAAATAAAAAACTTTAAAACCCCCCTTCACCTCTCTCTTCTCACATTCTCTCCCTCACTCTCTCCTGTCACTCTCCCTTTCTCTTCTCTCCTCCGGGCAGCAGATAGTAGTGACGGGGTGAGTGGACAGGGTGATGGTGATGGTGATGGTGTGCGGAGAGGACAGGAGCAGGAGCATGGTGGAACGATGCGGTGGACCCGTTCGTGGACATGGGAGTCGACCGTGGGGAAGAAGGGTGTTTTCGTGTGGATTCATCAGTTTGAGCACGGTAAAGCTTCGTAAAAGGTAGGGGGTGGATCTCTCACCCTCCTATGTTGTTTCCCCGCAAATCCATGCCATGGTGAGACTGAGAGAGGGCATGTTTCATGTTTTGGGAAAAAATCATGCATGAGGTAGTGTGCCGATTTTCGATCGATCCGAGCCTAGATTCGTTGCTAAGTGCTTTCCCTTTTGTTCCTAGAATGTCAGAAGGATGATCCCCGTTGTATTCCCCTTCATTTAGAGGTGAATGGGGCTTGGACGAGAAACCCAGAATGTGTTTTATCCGGAAAACCCCCACATGAGGCGGCCAACTAGATGGCCGTCGGGGTCTGGGAACTTGCCCAGTTGGGCGACCAAGGTTCTATCCGCCAAGAATAAGTGCCTACTGGGCGGCTAGGTGTTTGGTCACTCCGGTCTCTGGGAAGCCAGAGATGTAGCCGCCGAGGTTTGTGGGCGGCCAAGTCCTTGGCCGCCCAGGACAGGTCCGGGTGGCCAGGTTTGTGGCCACCCATGGGAGTCTGCCCAGGCTGGGCAGCTAGATGGGTGGCTGCCTAGGTCCCTTGTGTAGGCGGTCATGATAGTGGCCACCCAGAATGCAGTTTCAAGAAATGATAGGTTTTTGTGATTTCTCGTATAGGGTTGTCCCTGTGTGCGTTGTTTGGTCAGTATGTGTTGGTTTATGTGTCTGACTTCATGTATCGGCCTGGGCCCATGTTATATCATGGTTCAGGTGTGTGAGTGAGCACTCCAGTTGTTTTCGTGAGACTGCATGGCGTAGTGATCCGGGACAGGACGGGACTCGAGACAACAAGAGACTCTAGCTCGTGGACGTCCCTAAGCGAGAGAAATGCGTGGATCTACGTGATTGAGAAATCGACAATGAGTCTCGGGTACTCGGCTCTTCCGTGTACTCGGATTGAGTCACAGGACGGGTCACACTCTCCCTCTCTCTCACAGCGGTGATAAAAAATTGAGTGGGCTAGAATTCCTAACTCTCAAACAGCGGCATATGAATATATACGGGAAAGCAAATGCCAAAGTGGGGAGTGGACACGATACCTCCACGCTCCGGGCGTGGGGAAGGCGATCCCGACAAAGACTCGTATTCCCGGTACAATGGTATAATTTAATTACAACAAAGATTTTATGGCCCACTCCATGTAGGGAGGTAAAGGGTGACAACAACGACTCGGGAATAGCAAACTTGGGTTGACGGGTAGCGATTTGGACCGCTCCGTCGGTGCTGTCCGGAAGGCGCGGGCTGACGATTGTGGGGACCACGTTCTGCTCGGATGGCCGATTGGGGCGGGGTTGGTCCCGTTGCGAAGGGGACTCCGGGAGGATCGCTACTTGGAAGGCGGTTGGACTGGGATGCCTTGTGGAAGGTGGGGCGGCTCAGCTCGTCCGGTGTTGCAGGTTGCTATCCCGTGCCTGTGTTGTAGTTTCAGAATTACTTGACACGACGAGAATGAATGCTGCGATCAGATCCGGTGTCGGAATGATGCGAGACTAGCGCCGTTGCAAAGCTCTTTTGAAGATCTACAACCTCCTGGTGCTACCGGAATTTTCCTGTCGCTGGACCTTTGGTGGGGAATTTTCCTCAGCTCGTCCGGAGGGAAGGTTTCCTATCTCAGAACAGATCTGGCAGACTAGGATCTACCTAAAGAAGAGAGTTGACCGTGGCACAAACTATAGATCTTGGAGTTGTGATTATTATGGGAGATGGAGGCGGAAGTAAGGAACACGCCAATAATTTTTGTGTATTTTTCTAATGTGAATTGACAGGGGAAATGGATTCTATGGCTGGTGGTGGTCGGATCTTGATTGTAAAAGACAAAATAGATTTCGGATTTTGCAGAGATTTTTAGGAGGGGTAAAAAAATTCTAAAATTCGTGAAAAAATTTGTGGAGAGGGGATTTGATAGACATAAGTCCCAGTCCAAATTTCATATCAATCTGAAATTGGGAAGGGGGTGAAAAGGGGTGAAGAAATGGGTTGCTGGAATACAGATCTACACTGGGGTAGACTGTGTAGATATAGGAAAACGTGATTGGAACGGGGAGCACACAAATGAATCAGGGCATGCAAATTTAACTGGAGATGGGTAATCATGTGGGGAACTCACCCTCAAAATCTCAGATCGATCAGATCTGGGGATTGGGAGGAAGAATTCCGACACCAAGCTACTGTCCAGAGGTGGACAGAACCGCGACGACGAGGCGGTGGTGGTGCGACCACGGCTCGATGGCGGCGGCGGCGGTGGTGTTGAGCTTGTCACTCAGGGAGGAACTGATATGGAGGCTTCTTACCTCAGATCTGCTGCCTTCTCAGCTGCGAAGGGGGAAGAGGAAGAGGGGGTGCACCCTTGGGAATTCTTGGAGTAAAATGCTGATTTTCTTCATTTAATTGTTATGAAAATAGCAAATTACATGGGTTATATAACTCCACCCTAAAGACCTAATTACCCTCGGATCTAGGGTTAGGGAGGGGTAAACAAGGGATAGGATAATTATCCTCCCACATGGTTAATTGACCAAAATAAAAAATAATATAAGGGAAGGGGGCGCCCTCCCATTAAGGAGGGGAAATTGGAATTTTCTTCCTTTTTATCTCCTTGGTCCAAGTCCACCTTTGTGACGTCCCAAGATCTGGATACCGGGAGGAGCCCGATACCATTCGAACCCTGGCCCGCCGCCCACGAGCCGGGAGGGCTCGGAAGGGTTAAAAGGAGTGTGGAGGCACAAAGAAATAAGAAATAAGGCAGGACAATTCAACAATTAACAGAAATAAATAAACAACTACTACAACAGAGTCCAGTCCAACAGAAAGTACAGTCTGTAGCAGTAAAACGTACCACATACCAAGTGAACACTTGGCCCGGCAAGTTGACAACTAAGAACCTCCGAACAACACTCTGGAACCTCGAGGAAGAACCGCCACACCTGAAAAGTAGGGGTGAGCCTCCTGTCACTAGCTTAGTAGGGATCCCGCGGAACCCCAACTGAGAACAACGGCGGCACGGAAAGCAGTAACTACAAGAATAACAGTAGCAGCAGGAACAGTAACTCGGTGGCCGGTCAAAACTCGGCACTACAACTACTCCTACTGTACCAGTCACGCAGAAAGAGGAATCCCGATCTCACAATCGGGAACCGGACCACTCTAACACCACTCACTGAGGTAAAACCCACGGCAACCCTGCCACAGAGGCCTGTCTCCCAGGACAAGGCCAACCTGGACACGCTGTCTAAGGTGCAAAACCCCAACCACTTGGTCGCGGGGACCGCACAACAAGACGCAACCTTGGTGAAGCTACTAGCACTCGGGCCACTACCTCAGAAACACCGGACGGTCCGAAAAACCTCATCTTGCAGACGGGAAACGGAACCCGAAAATAGGAGAATCACGTCTCATGTGACAGGAGTACCTGCCCACCAGTAGCAAGACCGGATGCGTCCACTGACGGTTTAGACAGCGCCTCAGGTGTCTCCCTCCGGCCCGGCGGGAATTGAGACACCGTACAAGTAACCACAGAACAAGTGACTAGCTGGGGTCACGCTCGTCAGCGCGGGTCCAACCACCCCCAACCACGTGTGCACACACAGACCGTGCGTCCCTGGTCTGGCCCTCTGACCGGTTTTCCCCTCAGTCGGACTCTGGCTGGTAGACGTGGGGCCCAACGGAAACTAGTCTAAAAATCGTCTCTCGGGGTAGCCTCGCCACCACTCCCTGGTGGTACTACTCGCGTGTCGGAAGGCTACGACTAGTGGGGAGTCACTAGTGTGACCACTCTCCAAGGAGAAACTTTGAGAAACATGCACGCACCCTGCGCGAAAGTCGAGAAGGACCAAGTGGCGACAAGCCACTGGACTCTGGACAGTCCTCTAGACTCAGTAAATCAAACGGTCCTTGAGTCACAAGACTCGGGGTCACGACCGTCGTACGTAACAACACACGGCCGTCAATCTAGTCTAATCCCTAGGTCTAAAACCACGGTAGCATGAATACCGATGTAGCTCACGAGCCCCTGAGATCATCCTCTCAAAAGGGAACTCAGAAACCCTCTAGCTCCAGGCTGGGTAATTGGACTCACAGTCCAAGGCCAAACATATGGCCCACGCAAAAAACACAGAAGCATGATTCCCAAGGTAGCTCACAAGCCGCCACGTCGATTCCCCGTCCCATGGAAAAGTGGGAAACCTCCAGCCCCAGGCTGGCAACTAGACTCGTAGTCTAAGGCCAAACATATGGCCCAGTCGGGAATCATCTTCCGAAGAAACCCAGGACATGCGGGGGAACCCCTCCGCACTCACACCGATACACGGTGACTCGATCAAGCGTAACACAAAACCCGGAACACATGGGGTCACCTAGACCCACCACACCTACGGGCACACTAATCGAGGTAAACAAAACCTCGGAACATCCAAAGACACGGTCACGGAACTCCACGGGGTGTCCGAGACACACACGACCCAAAGAGGTACGATCAGCCGCAGACTACCCGCCCTGGGCTGCCCGACTGGTGGCCCTCAAGAACGTGCTACTCTCATCTAGCGCGTTCATATCAGAGCGCGCTATACTCCTGTAGCGCGACAACATAGAACACGCAATACTTATATAGGGCGAGAAAGCAGAATGCGCTAGCCACCTGTAGCGCGACAGGAATGAACGCACTATGCTCCTGTAGCGCGACAAGAACGGAACGCGCCACTCACCTGTAGTGTGATAAGAACCACCTTACTGTTCATCTTCTCCGATGAATGCACTCTATCGGGGCGGTGCAATCTCCAAGAACGCGCCCACCTGGGCGAGCGCGTTCTCAGTCCATGCCCGAAAATAGTGAAAAATGGCGAGAAACTCATTCCACGCCCCAATAACCCCCGGGTGATGGGGAAACAAAGGGGAAACCCTTCCCTAAGCCCCTAGGCATTCAAAGATGCCCTCAAACCACCGATTAACGAGTTAAAACGCTAGATCGGGCTCACACCCGAAAAACATGGATTTTACCTAAAATGTGAAAATAAACCCGCTCGGCTCGCCACGGCCTACAAAACTCACGGGAAAGGAAGTGCATGAGCTGAGGGTCCATCTCCCTACCTCTATCGAAGATTTCACGCGTCGTGGACGCCGATCCACGAAGAAACGCCGTTTAAACCCTCGTCGGCTCGCGATCCCATGAACCGCCTCCATCATCGCGATCCTCGTCCCGTGCCCATCGCTCCACGCCCCACGAACCACACCTCTCCGCCCTCGCCGCCTCCGTCAGTCGCCCGGGGTGAGTGGGGGAGAGGAGAGAACGTGAGAGAAGAGAGAGGGAAAAGGGAGAGAAATGAGAGATGGGGAGGGAGAGAAAAAGGAGGTTAATATATAAAAATCCAAAAATTTTGGAAAATACCAAAAAATAGGAAAAATACTCCCCGTGATCCTCAAAAAATGCACAATGTCGTGGTAACGTCCCGGAGTTGGAGAACGCAACGGTTCACCCTACACAGGGTTCCGATGGTCCGACATACGAAAATATGCGTAAAACCCAAAACGCGACCCGGGACCCACAAAGGCGCTCTGAAAATTTCAGAAAAATACCAACGTGCTCCTCACAAAGCCACGGACCCAAGGAAACTCACGGGCACACCACCAACGGGTCCGACAATCCGGTATAAAAGTCTGAAGCTCACTCGGACACAATCCGTAATCCGCGGAAAGACGATCTGAAACCCACAGATCCAAATCCAAAAAACCCAGGACATTACAGCTGCCCACCCCTGTTTTTCAGGTGTGGCGGTTCTTCCACGAGGTTCGAGGGTGCTGTTCGGAGGTTCTTAGTTGTCAGCTCATCGGGCCGAGTGTTCACTTGGCATGTGGTACGTTTTACTACTTTAGACTGTACTTTCTATTGGACTGGACTCTGTTGTAGTAGTTATTTATTTATTTCTGTTAATTGTTAAATTATCCTGCCTTATTTCCTATTTCTTTGTGCCTTCACACTCCTTTAGCCCTTCCGAGCCCTCCCGGCTCGTGGGCGGCGGGCCAGGGTTCGAATGGTATCGGGCTCCTCCTGGTATCTGGATCTTGGGTCATGACAGCTGGTATCAGAGCGGTAGTTGTGGACGTACATAGGAATTTGAGATATTGCAGTGATCAGAGTCTATAAGGTCCAGTACAGTCGGCAGCTGGATTAGGGTTTTGTGTTTGTTTTTCACCTTGTTTCTCGCTCGAGAGCTTGAGTGCACCGCGCGGTGCTGTGAAGGTGGTTGTTGTTCGTGGCTTTCGTGCCGGCGTGGGATCTAAGGATCATGGTTGAGAGCTTCTCCCTCATCGACGGTGATCCCGATTGTCCAGCGTTGGGTAGAGGTTGCTGGCATGCGTGAGTTTGTGGTGCTGCGTTCGAGGCATTTACAGCGAGGTCAGGTGGCTGGCGAGGACTGTTTGTGGTTAAGTGGCTGTGAGCGTGCTCTGAGGGAGCTGTCGTTGAGTTTGGCCACTCCAGCTTGAGGTTTATCCAGCCCTTGATGTTTTAAGGTCGTGGTTTAAGGTGGTAGTGCGGGTGTTCTGATCGAGTGGTGCGCTCAGGTGAGCAGAGGATCTTCTTGCTGAGCTACTGTTTCGTCGAGCCTGATCTTATTATCATGCTCTGTGGCGTCAGGAATGACGTGTCGGTCCCGGTTATTCTTGCGTATTTTGAGGCAGGATTGGGCTGTAGTGTCCCAGTGAGTTCTAAGTCCTGCACTTTTACGTGTGAATGGGTTGTGTTCGCCCTAGATTTGGGTTGAGATGTGAAGGTTCCGTGGTGGTTTTAGGACTGGAGGATGAGCGTCGACGGTTGCTGATCATGGCTCGTGTGCGGCTCTTGGTGTGACGTGTTGCAGTTCGAGGAATTGCAGTGGTGGTGCGTTGAGAGATGTTGTGATCGTGGTCTGACGTGACACTCATCAAGTGTGTCGGAGGTGTTGACCTGACGTGGAATGATTTTTCTCGGTGTTGGAAGGTGCTGTTCCCAGCATGCGCGAGGTTTGAGGTCAGGTTGAGCGTGGAAATTCTTCCCTTGGTCAGAGGTATGTTGGTTTCTCCTTTGGTTGGAGAGATTGTGTTCAACTAAGGTTCATCGTCTTGCATTACGTGTTCGGATTGGTTGGCCTTCGTGTGGCATAAAATCCGTGCGAGACGTGTCCTATGTTTTGGCAAGGTGGTTGCCTGTGAGAAGTCGTGCCCAATTCCCTTGCTATGTGAGGGTACTGGCGCTGTTCCGGAAGGATGAGTGCTGGTTGGACGGTGTTCACATTCTTGGCTGGTGTTGGAACTTTCCGATGTGTGGCAGTTCGGAGCCTACAGTGTTGCGGAGGATTGCCAGATTTGGGTGAATCTGTGCCTGGGTTCGAGGTAATGGAGCTTTCCTCACCCTATTTTCTGAAGTTGGCCAGCCGAGTTGTGGATTGTCGGGATGGCGAGTCCCGAGTTGCCATGTTTGGCTGTGCACGTGGATCAGAGTGCGCAGTGGAAGCCTGGTGGGCCTATGACCCACTAGTTCAAGATCGTAGCATTGGTTGCTACGGGCGGATTTCCTGAGTTTGCGTAGAGCATCGGAGGATTAGTTCCTCGGTGTAAGACGTGATGTTGCCGTGCCGTTGCTCGAGATATCATGGTTCTTGGCACTGGCAGGATGGAGTGTTGGGGAAAAATGTTGGCAAGTGTGCCGCATGAGTACCCTTTTCCTGTGATGGAAGCTGTGTCAGGCGTCGGTGTTAGACCCAGATGGGGTTGTTGAGGATGTCGCCTGACGGAGGTCGAGGACGTGTTGGTTAGAGTTGGTGGCTTGGTGCCCGACTTGTATTGGAGGTTGTGTCCTCGGATGAGATCATCTTTTGAGGAAGTGATCTCTGAGGGATTATGGGTTCCGATTGGTAGCTGCGAGTGACTGGTAAGGCTAGTCTCGTAGTCGACCATGATAAGGTGTGCATTGTTGTGGACCCGTGTGCTTTGATCGTGGTGTTGGCGACCTACTTGCCGTAATATTGGATGGCGCTTTTCTCCCCTAGAGACGTGTGCCACGAATTGTTTCGGTGGTGTCCCGTGGCTCTGTGGTAAGGGCGGAATCGAGATTGGTAGGCGTCCGCTTGGATTAATTGAGACGAAGGATTTGATGAGACAAGACGGAAGAGTGACACCTGTAGGCAGAGGCCTTTGGATAAGATTGGCGTCGAAATGGTGGTCCTTGATGGGACGTTGGTGTCGCAATAGTTATCCCTGGTTTGGTGACCAGCATGGGATGGTTCCCCTGTAAGTCTGAGTCGATTGAGGTTATGACCGAAGACACCAAGATATTATCATTTGGTTTCATCGTGCTCACCGAGAGGGTTGAGTTGGAGCGATGATCGAGATCGGATGTGGTGTCCGAGAGGAGTGCAGCTTGAGATGTGGTAATTGTCTGTGTGTGAGTCAGCGGATGGCCTGTCGTGTGTTGGATCGTGCCTACTAGGCCGGTGGAAGGTTTCCCATTGACGTGTATCTGGCGACCAGTGGATGGTTTTTCACAGGCAGAAGATGCTGTTGGTTGTGCATCGTGAACGGTGAGAGCCGTGTAATGGTGAGACCTTTGGTGGTCGTTTATGTGATGTGCCGTTCCGGAAGGGATCTGGGCTTTGTCGGAATTTATCTTCTGATAGAGTTGGCACAATGATATGTCTGGCTTTTAGCTTGCCAGGTGTGAGGTGGATCTAGGTGCTGAGCCGATGATCTGGTTGCGGTCTGCTGAGATGGCTGTGTGAGCTGATGGAGGCTTTGTATTGGTTGTTTCCTTGAGAAGGGTGTGCGACCTGTCAGCTGATTGTGAAGCTGATGTGCGATTTGTCCGCCAACCATAGGATGGATCGGTAGTTGTTTCTCGCGGCGAGGACTGTGTCTCCTCGGTGGGAGAGATGGTGGCAGCGGTGTCATGATTGGTCTTTGCTGTGATTGAGGTGATGTCGAACTGTGTCTTGTGGTGTGTGCGTGCTCTGATGGCCGGTGTGCGCGGCATGCGGAGCGAGGTGTCATTCGTGATTGTAGTCTGGCTGTGTCCCTCAGGTTGAGAGCTTTCATGGGAATCGAGGTTTTTCTGTGCTGGGGCTCTGACGATGTTGTCAGTTGGTTCAGTGTTCTTCCCCTGTGACTTGGTGCTAGTCTTGAATTTCGAGGATAAAATTTCTTTAAGGGGGGAGGGCTGTAATGCCCTGGGTTTCTCGGATTTGGATCCGTGGGTTTCGGATCGTCTTTCCGCGGATTGCGGATTTTGTCCGAGTGAGCTTCAGACTTTTATACCGGATTGTCGGACCCGTTGGTGGTGTGCATGTGAGCCTTCTTGGGTCCGTGGCGTTGCGAGGAGCACGCCGGTATTTTTTTGGAATTTTCAAAGCACCTTTGTGGGTCCCAGGTTACGTTTTGGGTTTTACGCGTGTTTTCATCTGTTGGACCTTTGGAACCCCGTGTAGGGTGAACCGTTGCGTTCTCTGACTCCGGGATGTTACCACGATGTTGTGCATTTTTCGAGGATCGCGGGGAGTATTTTTCCTATTTTTTTGGTATTTTCCAAAATTTCTGGATTTTCTATATATTAACCTCCTTTTTCTCTCCCTCCCCATCTCTCATTTCTCTCCCTTTTCCCTCTCTCTTCTCTCACATTCTCTCCTCTCCCCCTCTCACTTCGGGCGGCCGACGGAGGCGGCGAGGGCGGGGTGACGTTGTTCGTGGGGCATGGAGCGATGGGCACGGGACGAGGATCGCGATGGTGGAGGTGGTTCGTGGGATCACGAGCCGGTGAGGGTTTAAACGGCATTTCTTCGTGGATCGGCGTCCACGGTGCGTGAAATCTTCTGTGGAGGTAAGGAGATGGACCCTCAGCTCGTGCACTTCCTTTCCCGTGAGTTTTGTAAGCCGTGGCGAGCCGAGCGAGTTTATTTTCACATTTTGGGAAAAATCCAGGTTTTTGGGGTGTGAGCCCGATCTAGCGTTTTAACGCATTAATCGGTGGTGTGAGGGCATCTTTGAATGCCTAGGGGCTTGGGGAAGGGTTTCCCCATCACCCGGGGGTGATTGGGGTGTGGAATGAGTTTCCTACCATTTTCCACCGTTTTTGGGCGCGGACTGAGAACGCGCTCACCCAGGTGGGTGCGTTCTTGGAGATCGCGCCACCCCGATAGAGCGCATTCATTGGAGTAGATGAACAGTAAGGCGGTTCTTATCACGTTACGGGTGAGTGGTGCGTTCCATTCTTGTCGCGCTATAGGAGCATAGCGCGTTCATTCCTGTCGCGCTATAGGTGGGTAGCCCGTTCTGCTTTGTCGTGCTATATAAGTATAGCGTGTTCTGTCTTGTCGCACTACAGGAGTATAGCGCGTTCTGATCTGAACGCGCTATATGAGGGCAGTACGTTCTTGAGGGCGACCAGTCGGGCAGCCCAGGGTGGGTAGTCTGCGGCTGATCGTACCTCCTTGGGTCGTGTGTGTCTCGGACACCCTGTGGAGTTCCGTGACCGTGTCTTTGGATGTCCGGAGGTTTTGTTTACCTTGATTAGTGTGCCCGTAGGTGTGGTGGGTCCGGGTGACCCCATGTGTTCCGAGCTTTGTGTTACGCTTGATCAAGTCACCGTGTATCGGTGTGAGTGTGATGGGGACATCACCTCCCGTGCCCACACTCACCTCGCCTCCTCGCCCCGGAAGCACCCGACATGGTCTAGTCATTTATTTTGAGTCATATGTTGTATTTTCATATGTTATTTGAGTCATATCATTGTAATTTTCCTTTTATTTGAGTCAAGTACCTAGGTTAATGAGTCATCTACCTAAGCTAATTGTCATAGGGTTGATTAGATTAGTTAATGGGCCCAATTCATTGGGCTAGGCCTAGGGGCGCCCCTACCCCCTTGGTTATTTGTCATTGTAGCAAGAGTCATGGACTTTTTGTAAAATGTGGGTTGCCTATATATAGGACCCGATTCCCCCCATTTGAAGTCAATGAAATTGCTATATATTGAGTTCCAAAATTGAAGTTTCTTGTGGAGAGAATCCATTAGTGGGGTGTGAAGCCCTAGAGTGAGAAGCCCTTCAATTCCCTCTCTCTCTCTCTCTCTCTAAGGGGGTCACCCCCCTCTCTCTTTCCCCCCTCCCCAAATTTCGAATTTCCCCTCTCTCTCCTCTCTCCTCCACCTAGGCTCCACCTCATCCACAAACCACTAGCCACCCCAACCACCTCATCACTTCCCTAGGTGCATTCATTACCCCTCCACCAACTCCCACCAAATCTCCTCCCTCCCTAGGAGAATCTTTGATGGGAATCGACGCCGAGCATTGACATTTTTATTTTACATTTGTGTCATTTAATTTTTTTTAATATCTTTGGGAAAGTATGTGTAATTGTAAGGTTTTATAAGCCAATGTGTCATTCCGTTGGATTCTTTGGGTTTTTGTGCAAATTGTCAGTAGGTCCAGTAAGGGGGCCCTCACTCCTTCCCCATTGGTCCACATAAGCCATGTGGGTCCATGTGGGGCTGGTCAAAATCCTAGGTGGCATCTAGAAGGTCAATTGGACATATGAGAGACAAGTGGGTGAAAATTTCAAAGGGAGGCTACCTACCATACCTACTTGGTCAAGGCCCCCCCCCTTTTGGATATTTTTTGATTTTTGTTAAAAACCCTATTAGAACTAATTAGTTCTATATCTTGTATACCCCTCCCAAACCCTAGACCTGAGGGCATAATTGGTCATTTTCCATTTATTATATAAGGCATGTAATTTCCATTTGATAGAATTAATGAAGTGAAAATTGGCATTTGCCTATAAGGAAGGGTGCGCCCCTCTCCCTCTCTCTCCATGGTTCATTTTCTTCCTCCAACCCTCCAGGGTGTGAAGCCCATTCTCCTGAGCCCCTCTGAGTTCCCCTCTGCTGCCGCCGCCGCCGTTCGTGCCGCATCGGAGTTCTATCTCCATCAGGATAGAACCTCACCTCCGGATTTTTATCTCTGGTTCTTGTTTTCTGATCGAACCTTAATTTTGAGAGTTTGTTTTGTCCATCTCTCTTAACCTCCAGTTCAAATTTCGTGTCATTTGGAAGTCATTTGGTATTTTTTTCATATTTTTATTTGTCCTCTCAGTAATCTGCCCTTTTACAGATCTACGGGACAGAGTCACCTTGTCGTATTTTCCCCACCCACCTATAAATTTCCAAACAAATCATAAAAATTCCTCAGTGTTGCTCACATATACCCCCTTCCACCATAATTTTCGTGGAGTCTAGAAAATTCATTTGACCCTCGGTCAAAGGTCAGTTTCAGGCAGATCCCTTGCTGCCCTATGTGTCTGTCAGTCCGAGTCAGAAACAAAAATAGTGTTATAGTCATATTCATTTTCAATCCGTTCTGTGGATGGAGCTGGCACAATTATACGTTGTAGATCTATGAGTGTTCTTTCCAATGGTACCTGCCACGCCTCGATCGGCCTCTGGATCTGAGCGTCGTAATTTGTGTCGCCGAGGCCTGCAGATCTATTTCTTGTGCCGGTCCGAAATTGCAGTCCAGAAGATATTCAGAAATAAATATCAAAAATCAACTTCAAGAGCCGCCCCTTCAGGGAGTCGTTCAGGGACGCCCTGCCATCGTCCTAGCCAAGCGGCGCCTCCGGAAGATCTCAGGAAGGTGACGTTCCTTTGGAAAGCGTTGCTTGCTGTCCAGTGAGTCAGCAACCGAGTTGGCGCAGCACCGAGTTGGAATAGTGTCAAGTCGGACCAGCAGGCCGAGTTCGTGCCGTACGCACCTCCAGATTACTGCCAGTCAACCCAGGGTCGGTCCTCCCGGACCCCACTTGTAGCCCTTTACCTCCCTACGTGGAGTGGGTAATAAAATTCACTATTGTAATTAACTTTTACCGTTGTACCGGGAGTTACCGTACTTGGCCGGGAACGTCTTCCCTACGCCCGGAGCGTGGAGGTACACTCGCTACCCTCCTCGTAGGCTTTGCTTTACTCGTATTTATTTGCATATGCCACTGCATGAGTGATAGATTATCTAGCTTGTTATCATTTTATCACCGCTGCGAGAGCGAGAGTGAGTGACCGTCCCGTGACTGGACCCGAGTTAACGCGGAAAAGCCGATACCCGAGACTCACGGCCGGTTTCTCAACCGTGCCCGATCCCACGTCTTCCCTCACTTAGGGATGACCGCGAGCTAGAGTCCCAGGTCGCGTGTCCGTCCCGCATCAATCTTGGCCTTCCCAACACAATCCACCCTAGTCCCCACACAATCTTGCAACTCCCAAGGGGAATTTGAATTGTTTCTCTCCACTCTCTCCACCCCTTCCACTTCTCTTCACCATTAGTCACCTCCTTCCCCTATCTCTTGTGCCATTGGAGCTACTCCCAGCTAGCCAATTCGCAGCTCAGGATATGTAGAGGACTAGCAGCTTGCAGAGGCAACCCTGATTTCATCCTGGCATCCCGGAAGGCCCAAGTGGTACCATCGGAAGCGTCTCCCTGTCCTCTTCGCAATGGCAGTGTTCTCGTCCCATTATGAGCTCGTGGCTGCCCGGAGGAGCCGTTCTCCCCAAACTGCGCTTCTTCTCCCTGACAGTCAACCTGAAGCCGGTTGCAGAGGCTCCCATGGCCAACTTCCTGAAGCTCTGAAGGCGGGCCTTGGCTGAGCGTTTCTACACTAAGTCTACTTCTAGTATCAAGAAGCGAAACCCCGTTCGGCATCCGGAGCCGTGATTTCTCATTTTTCTCCCCCAGGTGCGCTGTTCTGTCCACTCTGGGACTGAACAGACACTCGATCATTTTTTGGGCTGTCTCTGTCTACTCCAACCTCCTCCATCACCCCTGTGAGTCTCCGTTCGAAGAGGACTTGACAACGAATCCAGCGACTCCGGCCAAGCCTGAATCGGAGCTGAGGAGCGTCCATGGTAGCCTCATCTTCCAGCTGTAGGGGTGCTAAAGCTACTAGAACCAGCAAGCAGAGCCTCTATTTGTGCCTCTGCCCCGACCAGCACCGCCTTCCAAAAATTCTCCCAAAAATTGGACGTCTTCCTGGGTCAACTACGAAGGTTCGCCAACTGGTTTTGTTGACAACGGAGTTTGGGAGAGGCCGCAGCGGCGCCGATTTCGACCGCCTATCCCCTATTCCAGAGGGCGGACAGAACCGTTGATTTTCTTTCATCAAGTTCCTAGATTGATTCTCCCCTTCCCGCCTGGCCGGCTTACAGCCCCTCCCTGTGGCAGGTAGTGTTTGAATGTAATTTTGTCTTCCCTTCCCCAAGTTCAACCCCCCCTTGCATGGGGTGTAGTGACGTAAAACCTTGAACAGGTAGAAGCTACACCGGCGTGACGTGTGGGGAACCCACGCTTCCCCGCTCGCCCTCGTCTCCAAACGGGATCGGTTTCTTCAAACCGGTCGAGTAAGTTCTCTACCCTTGCTCTCCTTTGGATGCCATGCTCTTTCAATATTAGTTCATAAACTCCGCTGGTCCGTGAGAGAGAGTGCCCGGTCCTCAAGCCCCATTGCTTCGAGTTACCGCCGTGGGTGAGAGTGTGACCCGTGCCCATTGGCACCCGGTCAGCCCCTTTGAATTGGACCTCCATACCCTTGGGAAGTCCCTTAGCCCTGCTGGCCCTCTACCAGCAAGGGTTCAGCCCTCACAACCTTCACTCGGCATCACCGAGTTACCCCGGGATTTGGGTGAGTGTCGGGTGAGTGGACGCCGATATCAGTCCATTTCTATTGCGAATTGTGCTTGCTTGATAAGGTCCAAGGTGCATGGTCTTGTGACTATTACCCCCAAGATGGTGTCACATCAATTGGTATCAGAGCAAGTCATTTACTTGTCTCTACAAGTCAAGTCCTAGGGCACGCTTGCATTGGAGTCATCATCAGTCCGACCCTTGCATTGTCCACCCACCATTGTCATCATTGAGTCTAGGGTCAAATGGCCCCTCTCCCAATCATATCCCATGCATACCTACCTAATGGAGAGCCCACGGAAATTGATTTCATTAACTTAGAGTCCGATAATTGGGTATCCCCCGATATCGTTGCCTCTCTTTCTAGGACCGGACAAATTATGCACAATGGAGACCAAGTCTTTGTTGAATTCCATGGATGATTTGGAAAGACTAAGTATTTTGATGGGGCTTCGTGTCAAGTAGGAACATTGGCTGGTCCATGTATAATCCTAGGAAATAAATGGTTAGATGAAAGGAATGCCGACATCGACCCGACACGTCGGACTTGCCTAGTGCATCTGCCACACCTTCTGGAAGCCTTTAAATTCAACAAACTTGTACTCTCCCATCCACCGGAGTCCCACCCTTGTTCACCACCCCGGGTGCACCACACATCGGCTATCATCACCCCACCCTCAAAGAACCTTCACACCCCATTAGCATTAGAAGAAGTAGCCCACCCACTTTGCCACATGGAGACAAATGCCCCTTCGGATCCTTTCCCCTCCATGGAGGGCACCCATGTCCAAATTGAAGGTGAAGCCTCGCACAAGGATCTTCACCCTACACCACCCTCTCTAGATAAGGCCGAATTCATCTTAGAGGAACCCCCTTGTTAGGTGGCTAAGGGAGAGCTCGGTTAGAGATATCATGGCCCATACCTATCTACCCATGGAGCGAGACCTCCCTCTAGTGCCCATCCACACCACTCACACAACGATCCAATCCTACTATGCGGTAGAGGGTTTAGATGACCTCCTCAAAGGCCTAGAATGGCAGCTAGAGTTGACTTGGTTGTTGACCCTAGGGATGGCCCACCCAACAAACCTTAGTCTAATCCACCCCTGTGATGGGTCTATCACCTCAGTCTGCACCATTGGTTGCTACACTAGCGACCTCCTTTTCCTTCTCCCTATGGTGGAAGAACCCATCTCGGTCCACTCCCCTACCATTGAGATCCCATGTACTTTGATTGGCCAACCCACTAACGACCATTGCCCAATTATCTTGGAGAAGGATGACCCATATTTTTTGGGCTTTGAGGATGTGGAGTTCCTCTCTCTAGGTAGCCATTTGCACGATCACTTTGACCCCTTCCTATACCCATGTGGCCCAACCATCTTACCCACCACCCACCCTTTCCTACCCTCACCCACCATATTGGGCCAAACCCATCTCATTCATGACCCAAGTTACACCAAAGGAACCGTGACCTTAGGCAACACCCACCTAGAGATCGAGGAAATGCCCCATCCCATATCCACCTTCCTAGATCCCTTCGACCCTTTCACATGAAAGTTCAAAGGTCATCCTACATCTATGCACATGGAAGTCACCTTTGGGATAAGCATGCATGTGTCTAGGCTTACCACACCACTTGGCATGAACACTATGTTGGGTCCATTCATTCACATCACCTACATGTCAAGTAGGAAACAAGAGTGGTCCATATTTGGATGTAATGGTCCTCCTTCATTCATCATGGGTCGTAGACATGATAGGAGTATTCATGTATGTCCGGGTCCCCCGGCATTTGTCACCCCCATGCATTACCGGATCACCTATGGATGCCCCGGTCCTCTCCATTTCATCAAAGTCTTCTTGGCGTCAAAGCATGATTGGTCTACTTTTGGTTGCCCATGTCCACCCATCACCCCTAGAATGTCCGCATTCACAAAATTACATGAAAACCTTCTCAAGCACATCAGCAAGTAAAATGAGATTTATAAAAGGCAGGCTGACTCCCCTCGGCGTCACCAAGAAGTCCACGTGGGTGACTTTGTGATAGTGAGGACGGAGAGGCTCTCCCCGGGAGCCATCTCCAAATTGAGGCCCCGTGGGGCTGGTCCCTTCCAGGTTCCGAGGTGCATTGACACTAATGCCTATGAGTTAGATCTTCCCGAGGAGTACGGAGTGAGCCCCACATTCAACGTGGCCGACCTAGTGCCATATAAGGGTCCCGCGGTGGTACCCATTGAGGATATTGAGCCCACACCCATCATTGAGAGAGCGCCCACCTGTGAGAAGAGTCCACTAGCTAGGAGAGCCCAGCGTGAGCGAATTGAGCAAATATGGGATGAACATGTCACTGCCACCAGGAGCAAGGTGTATGAGCGCTGTCTCGTCGGGTGGATGGATCGGTCTCCTTCGGAAGACTTGTGGGCGGTATCACTTCTACACCCTCCGAGGAGGGAAGGACTCTTACTTGACGGAGTCGAGTTCTCCGCACCCCGGGAGTATGATGGGGACATCACCTCCGGTGCCCACACTCACGGCTCGTCTCCTTGCCCCGAAAGCACCCGACATGGTCTAGTCATTTATTTTGAGTCATATGTTTGTATTTTCATATTTTATTTGAGTCATATCATTGTAATTTTCCTTTTATTTGAGTCCAGTACCTAGGTTAATGAGTCATCTACCTAAGTTAAGTGTCATAGGGTTGATTAGATTAGTTGATGGGCCCAATTCATTGGGCTAGGCCCAGGGGCGCCCCCTACCCCTTTGGTTATTTTGTAGCAAGAGTCAGGGACTTTTTGTAAAATGTGGGTTGCCTATATATAGGACCCCATTCCCCCCATTTGAAGTCAATGAAATTGCCATATATTGAGTTCCAAAATTCAAGTTTCTTGTGGAGAGAATCCATTAGTGGGGTGTGAAGCCCTAGGGTGAGAAGCCCTTCCATTCCCTCTCTCTCTCTCTCTCTCTCTCTCTCTCTCTCTCTCTCTCTCTCTCTCTCTCTCTCTCTCTCTCTCTCTCTCTCTCTCTCTCTCTCTCTCTCTCTCTCTAAGGGGGTCGCCCCCCTATCTCTCTTCCCCCCTCCCCAAATTTTGAATTTCCCCACTCTCTCCTCTCTCCTCCACCTAGGCTCCACCTCATCCACACACCACTAGCCACCCCAACCACCTCATCACTTCCCTAGGTGCATTCATTACCGCTCCACCAAATCGTGGCCTTCCCAACACAATCCACCCTAGTCCCAACACAATCTTGCAACTCCCAAGGGGAATTTGAATTGTTTCCCTCCACTCTCTCCACCCCTTCCACTTCCCTTCACCATTAGTCACCTCCCTCCCCTATCTCTTGTCTCATTGGAGCTACACCTAGCTAGCCAGTTCGCATCTCAGGATCTGCAGAGGACTAGCAGCTTGCAGTGGTGACCCCGACTTCATCCCGGTGTCCCTGGAGGCCCAAGTGGTACCGTCAGAAGCGTCTCCCTATCCTCTTCGCAATGGTGGTGGTCTCGTCCCATTCTGAGCTTGTGGCTGTCCGGAGGAGCCATTCTCCCCAAACTGCGCTTCCTCTCCCTGACTGTCAACCTGAAGCCGGTTGCAAGGGCTCCCACGGCCAACTTCCTGAAGCTCTGAAGGCGAGCCTTGGCTGATAGTTTCTACGCTGAGTCTACTTCCAGTATCAAGAAGCGTAACCCCGTTTGGCATCCGGAGCTGTGATTTCTCATTTTTCTCCCTCAGGTGCGATGTTTTGTCCACTCTGGGACTAAATAGACACCCGATCACTATTCGGGCTGTCTCTGTCTACTCCGACCTCCTCCGGCACCCCTGTGAGTCTCCGTTCGAAGAGGACTCGACAATGAATCCATAGACTCTGTGCAGGCATGAATCGGAGCTGAGGAACGTCCGTGGTTGCCTCGTCTTCCACCTGTAGGGGTGTAGAAGCTACCGGAACCAGCAAGCAGAGCCCATGTTCGCGCCTCTGCCCCAACCAGCACCGCCTTCTAGAAATTCCCCCAAAAATTGGACGTCTTCCTGGGTCAACTAAGAAGGTTTGCCAACTGGTTTCGTCGACAACGGAGTTCGGGAGAGGCCGCAGCGGCACCGACTCTGACCGCCTATCCCTTATTCCAAAGGTCAGATAGAACCGTTGATTTTCTTTCATCAAGTTCCTAGATTGATTCTCCCCTTCCCGCCTGGCCGACTTATAGCCCCTCCCTGTGGGAGGTAGTGTTTGAATGTAATTTTGGCTTCCCTTCCCCAAGTTCAACCCCCCCTTGCATGGGGCGTAGTGATGTAAAACCTTGAACAGGTCGAAGCTACACCGGCGTGGCGTGTGGGGAACCCACACTTCCCCGCTCACCCCCGTCCCCGAACGGGATCTGTTTCTTCAAATCGGTCGAGTAAGTTCTATACCCTTGCTCTCCTTTGGATGCCATGTTCCTTCAATATTAGTTCATAAACTCCGCTAGTCCATGAGAGAGAGTGCCCGGTCCTCAAGCCCCATTGCTTCGAGTGACCGCCGTGGGTGAGAGTGTGACCCGTGCCCATTGGCACCCGATCGCCCCCTTTGAATTGGACCTCCATACTCTTGGGAAGTCCCTTAGCTCTGATGTCTCTCTACCAGCAACGGTTCAGCCCTCACAACTTCCACTCGGCATCACCGAGTTACCCAGGGATTTGGGTGAGTGCCGGGTGAGTGGCCGCCGATATCGGTCCATTTCTATTGCGAATTGTGCTTGCTTGATAAGGTCCAAGGTGCATGGTCTTGTGACTATTACCCCCGAGGTAGTGTCACATCAGAGTGCGGAGGGGTTCCCCCACATGTCTTGGGTTTCTTCGGAAGATGATTCCCGGCTGGGCCATATGTTTAGCCTTGGACTACGAGTCCAGTTGCCAGCCTGGGATTGGAGGTTTCCCGCTTTTCCCTGGGGTGGGGAATCAACGTGGGGGCTTGTGAGCTGCCTTGGGAATCATGCTTCTGTGTTTTTCGCGTAGGCCATATGTTTGGCCTTGGACTGTGAGTCCAATTACCCAGCCTGGGGCTAGAGGGTTTCTGAGTTCCCTTTTGAGACGATGGTCTCGGCGGCTCGTGAGCTACCTCGATATTTGTGCTACCGTGGTTTTAGACCTAGGGATTAGACTAGATTGACGGCCTTGTGCTATTACGTACGACAGTCTTGACCCCGAGTCTTGTGACTCAAGGACCGTTGGATTTAGTGAGTCTAGAGGATCGTCTAGAGTCCAGTGGCTCATCGCCACTTGGTCCTTCTCGACTTTCGCACAGGGTGCGTGCGTGTTTCTCGAAGTTTCTCATTGGAGAGTGGTCACACCAGTGACTCCCCACTAGTTGTAACCTTCCGACACGCGAGTGGTCCCACCAGGGAGTGGTGGCGAGGCTACCCCGAGAGACGGTTTTTAGACTAGTTTCTATTGGGCCCCACATCTACCAGCTAGAGTCCGGCTGACGGGAAAACCGGTCAGAGGGCCAGAGCAGGGACGCACGGTCTGTGTGTGCACACGTGGTTGGGGGCGGTTGGACCCGTGCTGACGAGCGTGACCCCAGCTAGTCACTTGTTCTGTGGCTACTTGTACTGTGTCTCAGTTCTCGCTAGGCCGGAGGGAGACACCTGAGACGCGGTCTAAGCCGTCAGTGGACGCATCCTGCCTTGCTTCTGGTGGGCAGGTACTCCTGTCACGTGAGATGTGACTCTCCTGTTTTCGGGTTGCGTTTCCCGTCTGCGAGACGAGGTTTTCCGGACCGTTCGGTGTTTCCGAGGTAGTGGCCAGGGTGCTAGTAGCTTCACCAAGGTTGCGTCTTGTTGTGTGGTCCCCGCGACCCGGTGGTCGGGGTTTTGCACCTTGGACAGCATGTCCAGGTTGGCCTTGTCCTGGGAGACAGGCCTCTACAGCAAGGTTGCCGTGGGTTTTACCTCGGTGAGTGGTGTTAGAGTGGTCCGGTTCCCGATTGTGAGATCGGGATTTCTCTTTCTGCTTGACTGGTACAGTAGGAGTAGTTCCAGTGCCGAGTTTTGATCGGCCACCGAGTTACTGTTCCTACTGCTACTGTTGTTCTTGTAGTTACTACTTTCCGTGCCGCCGTTGTTCTCAGTTGGGGTTCCGCGGAATCCCTACTGAGCCAGTGACAGGATGCTCACTCCTGCTTTTCAGGTGTGGTGGTTCTTCCTTGAGGTTCGAGGGTGCTGTTCGGAGGTTCTTATTTGTCAGCTCACCGGGCCAAGTGTTCACTTGACATGTGGTACATTTTACTGCTTTAGACTGTACTTTCTATTGGATTGGACTCTGTTGTAGTAGTTGTTTATTTATTTCTGTTAATTGTTGAATTGTCCTGCCTTATTTCCTATTTCTTTATGCCTCCACACTCCTTTTAGCCCTTCCGAGCCCTCCCGGCTCATGGGCGGCGGGCCAGGGTTCGAATGGTATCGGGCTCCTCCCGGTATCCGGATCTTGGGTCATCACAACCTTGGACCATGGACCAGCCCTCTAAGGGCCCTAGTTTCCACTTGGACCAATGAGGAAGAAGGTGGGGGTCCCGCCGGGCCAACATGGCCTTTTGCAAAGAAACCGACTAAAACCTAAGGACTAACACCTTGGCTTATAGTTGCCATACAATTACAAACCCATTTAACACAGGGGTATAAATGCAAACAAAAAAAGTTAGTGGTCTTGCATTGATGTCCCCATCAGTTCTCCCCGGGTGGGAGAAACTCGACCCCGTCGAGTAAGGGGTGCGGCTGCGCATGTATCGCTGCAGCGGATCTGTCACCGTACCAGGTAGCGCGGGTACGCTCCACTCCTAGTAATAATCACCTGCTCATCTGTGGACATCAAAAAATGACGGTGACGATCATACGGCATTCGCGTCTACGTGCGAGTCGAAGACGGGAAGGCTGAACAAACCTATACCTCGCTCGGTCAGGACGAGAACTCACCCGGTGGCCCGCTACCCATCAAGGGAGCCCCTTCGAGCAGAAGATACCACCACAATTCTCCAACCGGCCATGCCGAGAGCAGAATCAAAGAAAAGTCAGGAACTCGGGCACAGCCCGGTATGCATTGAAAGTCATGCAAAGTCTGGACCGAGCCCCAGAAGCTGCGAACGGGACATTGCGGAGGCCATGCATCGCAACTAAAACATTCCAGGAATACCAACGTTCATATAAATGGCCACGCTTCCGAGAAGAATCACTTTGAGGCTTAAAATGGCGCCGTAGAGCATCAATCCGGCGCGCCCCTTGCATGGCCTTAATACGGCGCGCCCATTTCACTTGCATTGCTCTAATACGGCGCCCCTTTGCAAAGATTTAATCCGGCGTGCCCCCTGCCGCGCCATTTTAACCAAAGTGCCCGTCATGCCCATTTTAAAAGCTTCTCCTCCAAATGCTAAAATGGCGTGGCCATTTTGATGGCCAAAAACTTAATACGGTGTGCCGAATGCAAATATGTTTAACCTCATCCTGTCCCGTCTGTCGACCGATGCTCTGTTCGGCATAAATGCGACGCACAGAGAACATTCAATGCCCATGGCTCTGCTTCTATCTCCGTTCGACAGCACAGAAGCGGCAACTGCGAAGCAACCCCCGGCGGACCTGCGGACATCCCGTCCTCAGACGAACGGCAGCGTACGGCGCGACCCACCTTCATCCAGCGCAACATGTCACCTCCAAACTTCATTGCAGACGAGGTGGGAGTGGTAGGAATACCCCCGGCGCCATTTATAAAAGGGGGGGATCACTATGAAAAAGGAAGAGGCTGGCCCTCTCTCTCGGCGGGGCAGTGTGCAACGGGAGAAGAAAGTGAAAGAGAGGTGAGATCTTCTGAGAGGAAGGGTCCGTCGAAGAGAAAAGAAGCTACTTCCTCGCGTCGGAGAGGTGAGATGAAGTTTAGAGAGGGGAGTGAGGGTGAGGGGTGGTTCCGAGGAGGAGAAGCCTGTTCTCTCTCTCCCTCCTCCGTCCAATGCTTCTCTCTCTCTCCGTCAAATGTATTCTCCTTTTTTTTGTAATGCTTTCATTTCCATCTCTCTGTATCAAGAATCCTTCCCCAGTTTGTGTAGATGAATAAAGGAAAACTTTTTTTGCAAGCTCAGTCTCCGTCGCTCCGATCCTTGCTTCCCATTCTCACTCTCCGATCATCCGGGGGTCTTTGAGGTCTGTCGCTCCATGGCATGACCCTCAAGGTAACCCACTCGATGGATGAATACTTCTTGCCCTACTGTGGCAAACATTTGTCCCACTTCGAAAATGATCGCCCGTGAGTCGTGGTCGCTCTCGTAGGCTGGCCCTCGAGCGTTCTACACTCACACTTGGGCTAATAGACCACCATGAGGCCGTTCCGCATTTTTGAGAGTTTACCCGAGAGTAATCCGTGTGGTGGCTTTCGCTTCTCTCTGGCAAGTCCCGGTCTAGGGGAGGTGCTGCCCGATTTTCGCCAGGGCTAAGAACGCACAACAACAGGTGAACGAGTTGAACTAATGAAGAACAAACTGAGGCCTTTGTGAGCAAACTGCCTGAATAAAACACTTAGACGTTCATGTTGTTTCATCTTAATAAACGATTAAAGCGGTTAAAACTCTTAAAACCTCCTCATTACCAGCTTGATCTATCAACATAGCGAGCAAATCAACCCTTGAATCAACCTACAGGTGAGAGAAAAAGAAAACACAGTAAACAGAGCTTTGAAACAACCCCATATAGCTATTCCAGCGTGAGTTAAAATGGTGCGGTCACTGTTCCACCACGCCATTTTAACCCTCCTTACAAAAGCCCCCATCTCCTTCTTTGAATCCTAAAACGGCGCGCCCTCTCTTACTCACTTCATATCTGGCGCACTCCCTTGCTGTCCCTAATCCGGCGCCCTCTTTAGATCCTAAAACGGCGCGCCCATTTCCATTCCAAACCACATACACGGCGCGCCCCTCTCCCCTTGCATGTCCTAAACCGGCGCGCTCCTACTCCCTCTTCTCTTCACCGGCGTGCCCCTTTTGGGTTTCTCTTGACTAGCGCGCCTCTTTGTCATGTTAAACCGGCGCGCCCCTCTCCTCTATTACTCTTAAACCGGCGTGCCTAAAAGAGAAAGAAATTAAATAACCAAAAGAAAATACTTTAAGTTAATGGAAAACCCCGCGACCTGACCGCGCAGGTCGATCCGCGTGCGAGGGCGCACGTTGGCGAGTTTGGGCTTCACACTTTACGATTCATTTCCCTGGACTGTGCGTGAAGAGAAAAGCAATGACGCCGCATGGCACCGGACGTGGACCGCGGGAACCCCGTTATGGCCATAGTCCGAAGCCATCTCGGGCCAATAGTTCGTCAAACTTGACCCGTCTCTACCGGGATTCAATCCCGCATTCTCATTATACTTGCCATGTTCACGGCAAACATCTGCGCGATTTTGTCACCGTCTTTCATGCTACAAACATGGACTTTTGTCCGGAGATGAAGCGGTCCATGAGTGACCGACATGTATGCATCTGTGAACATTTATGCCCCAATGCGGGTTTGTTTAAACACGATCCGAGATCTTTGCTCTCGCTTTGTTACCATGAATTTTAGGCCGTAGGGCCCTTATTCCCGGCAATCAATCAAGGGTGTTCCCCCGTATGGGGGATGTAAATAACACCATGGCCTTTACGGCACGGCGGGTTTCGGTCCCGACCTGAACCACACATTCGTCTGATTAGTCAGAACGAGCGCACCATGGGCTTCATCGAAGCCCGAATAAATCGTCACCTTGGTGACTGGTACGCCCTCGCACTAAATAAACGAATTAACCCGATCAACAAATGAACTGATTTTTTTCGAATTTCAGTGCGTCCACATCATCCTGTATATGTTCTTTATGCACACGCTGCTATGGAATGAGGCTAGTGGTGGACACTCCGGGGTGGGGTCACTCTCAAAGGGAGGAGACGGCTCAAAGACTCAGTAGGAATCACCACTGGGTCCCTTTATGTGACTAGATCCGACACATTGTAGATGGAGCTGATCCCAAATTCCTGCAAGTCTACAACATACGCATATGACCCGACTTGTCTCACACTCGAAAGGGACTGACACTTGTGAGCTTGCATTAGACCGACTCATATGCAGACTCTCACAGACTGTATGAAACAAACACTCACACATGACACTAGGCCATACATGACCCTAGGCAAACTTAGACACTCATAGTACTACTATGATTGACGACAAAGAGGTACAAACACAAGGGACAACTTGGTAAAAATGACGGACACCGTCTATAAATACCAAGTGTAAGGATAAGCTGACCCATAACTTGAGGCCGTGATTCTCATCCCTCGTCAACCGTCTCCTGTTCGAGAAGACTCGCCCGCGGGTATGGAAGTGCGGGAGGATGAGGGGGCGGGTGACGGGAATGTAATACAGACGTCAGGTGTGGAGCATGGAAAATGGGAAGTCCGGATACTGTCGCTCATACGCGTGGCAGAAATCAGACCATACTATGTCAACATAGAGTGTTGACAGTGGTACGATAGTCACTAGTGGCTGCACTACCGTAGGAGGAGAGACAGGCAAAAGAGGGACGGCTGACTGCTGCTCGGGAGTGACTAGCAAAAGAGAGGTGGCAGACCGGTCAAGACCGTTGTGGGAAGCTGGGATGGGCGGAAGCTCGGGGTCGTCTATGGGCTCCAGAATGATGGGCAATGATGTGACACGACCTAAGGGTGTACTAGTAACAACCAAATGAACCTTGGACCTAGACTTGCAAACCCACTTACAAATTGGCGGACTCGATGTTGGCGGACCGATATCGCAACACAACCCTTTTCCCGTGGTGACTAAATGATGGTAGGGTGGATTTGAGAGTCTAAACCATGCTGCTTAGGGTGATTGACTTGGCCAATGAGTTCCCCTCCCTTGGATTGGAGCACCCACATCAGTGGGGCGGATGCCGTGCCTTGAGGGTACGGGGGTCTCTCCTCACTCAATCCGCGGTGGCCACTCGCGATCGGGAATCACGGGATCGGGCACTCTCTTCCTTGCCGGCTGAACTAAGAGATGATACTAATAAAACACAAATATTCAGGGAGGGTTCAGCTTATACCTGACCGGTGTGAGGACACCGGCCCCGAGTCGGAGACGTGGGCGAGCGGGGAAGCGTGGGTTCCCCACACGCCGCGCCGGGGAAGCTTGATCTGCCCAAACAAAGTACACCACTACACCTCTCTCAGGAGGGGGATCTTGGGGTGGGGATTAAAGCAATTACAAATAATAATACCTCCACGCAGGGAGGGGCCTTCAGCCGGCCAAGCGGGATGGGGAAGGCGAGGCAAGAACAACGACTAATAGTGGATGCCGAGTCTGCCAACTGTCTACGAACAGAGACAGTGGGTTGGTGTTGCAGCTATAGATTCCACTCACGAATTTCGCTGATGGCGAGGTCAGTGGAAAAAGCTTCGTAACAGGAAGGGGAATGCTACAGAATTTTTGTGATTTCTTCTGGAGAAGCTACCGATCGGGGCAGAAGATGGAACAGGACCTCTATTTCTCGGACTAGCAGGGACTGACTTCCAACAGTAGGATGCAGAGGGTACTCCGGCCGCTCCCGTTGTTGAAATCAGGCGCCGTCAGAGTCTTTGGAATCGTAGTCAAGTTCTCTTCGCAGAAAAACTGACGGGGAAGCCTTCCGATGTCGGGGGAGGTCTGAGGACGCCGAACACTGCTGACAGGTCGAAGCAGACTGTGTTGTAGCAGAGCGACGCAGCAGAGGGAAAAAAATGGTAACTTCGGACACCGGAGGCCAAATGGAACTCTGCTTCCTGATTCTGAAAATAGACAGGGAGAAGTATAACTTTTTAGAAGAAATGGTAGACAAATTCCTCCGAGGTTTGACGTGGCAGGACTCTCAATCCGGTTATGTTGCTCAGCAGGATCTGTTCCGCGCAGTCGGGGGAGAACGGAGTTTCTGAACAGCCCCGAGCTCCGATGAAGACGAAACCACTTCTGTTGCGAAGAAGACCCGTAGACGCTTCCAACGATGGCTCTTGTGTCTTCAAACTCATCCGGATGGCATCGTGGTGGTCGCTGCAACAGACTGATTTGTCTGTAACCTGTGGACAGCAACCTGCAGCTCTTGTGTTGGCTTCTAAAGAAGGAGATGGGGGAGGTGTATGTATGAGAGGGGTGATGGGGAGGAAGAAGTAGTGTGTATGGAGGGATGGGGAATGCTAATGGAGATAGGAAGAGGATGGGAGGGGCAGTGGGGCAGGTCCTCAGCTGGAGGTAGGGGAAGGTGGAGTCAATGGAGGTGAATGGAGGGAGATGAGAGGGGCGACCAAGACTAGAAGGGAGGAGAGGGGGGCGGCCAAAACATGGAGGGAAGGTGGATTTCAAATTTGAATTGGCCTAGGGAGGTGGAGGGTTGTGTGGGAACTAGTGGCATTGCATTGGGAGGGAGGAGATTATGTTGGAAGTGGAGGAGATGCCACCTAGGGACAATGGAAGTGGAGTAATGGCAACTTGGGGAAGTGGAGGGGTATTGAATGAGGTGGGTAGCTAGTGGAGGTGGTTGGGGAGGGGAGGAGAGAGAAGGAAATTCGAAATTGGGGTTGGAGGAGAGAGAAAGAGGGGTGAAATAGAGAGATTAAGAGGGGAATGGGTGGGGAATCTCTCCCCTAGGGTCTCTCACCCAAAAACTAGAGGAATCACTCCTTAAACTAGATTTGAACACTCAAATAGAAGGCTTTGTATTCATTCATTCATTAAGTTCAAATGGAGGAAATGGGGTCCTATATATAGGAAACCCACATTTCTACAAAAGACCCTGACAAAAGACTCATTGACAAATAACCGAAGGGGTAGGGGAGCTCATTGGGTTAAGCCCGAAGAAATGGGCCCAATTAGCACATTACACATTCTAATGACACTCAAACATAGGAAAATAAATGCTAGACCTAGGGACATGACTCTAAAAAATTAAAATTACATCAATGACTCAAATAAAAATTACATTGGACTCAAAATTAAATGGCTAGACCATGCCGGATGAAATAGGAGGTGATGTTCTCATCAGGCAAGGTCGGGGCAACTAGAGAAACCAGGATGACTTGTGCGATCGGGATGACTGGCTGAACATGGGTGACAGGTGACACCAGGACAACTGAATGGACGTCATCTATGGGTGCGACTGTCAAAATGTTGTGGAATGTGAACTCGCCAGGCAAGTGTGGAGGATGTAGAGTGTAGGTCTTTCGCCCTGGGTCAAAGGTCACACTCCTCTCGTCAAGCCATAGTCGCGCTAATATAATGCCTGGTCCTACTAGCGTACCGATTTTGCACCTTGCACCATCGAAGTAAAGATCGAAGCCGATCTTCCTTTGGAGCTCGACAAAGGCTAAATCACCCTCGCGGACAATCTCGCCAGTCTTGGAGAGGGACTCAATGATATCCAGAGAAACCCAATTATCCATCTCCTTTGCTCAGGTGTGTGTGTCTGCCATGTTTACCGAGAAGCCAATCGAGTTGCTGATGCCTTAGCATCCCTTGCATGCTCCACCAAGGTTAATTCTGTGGTCCGTTCGAAATCTGAGTTGCCCAGAGTTTGTATCGGGCCGCTCTTGACTGATCAGATGGGCCTTGTGTCCTTACGGATTGTGTAGAAATGAGCTTTTCCATTTGTGCGGGTTTTGCAGGGGTATGCCCCGGTGATGTTGTAACATTTTCTACACACTATTATTAATACAAATAACCTCCTAATGGTATCCCTATACCCCTAGGCAGGTCTTTCTGCTAAAAAAAACCCAATTATTCGACTCCATATAAATGAAAGCGAGTTCCGTTGGGGACCCATTGGGTAGAGTGGCAGTAGAAATGATAGGGTGCAGGATCGAACTGTAAGGTTCCGACCAGAATGCACAGCGGAAATCATCGAAACCTTAGATTGCATATCATTGCGGCCAGTTTTTCAAAATCAAATAAGATTGGTAAACCCTGCGGTGTGAAGAACGATTCTTTACCTTTGCGGGGTTGAGAATCTCCCAAAACCTTGAAGACGAACAAGAGGAAGATTTCAGAATCGCAAGCCGTTCAAGCGTCCGGCCTCTAGACGTATCCACACGAGTAGTGGAAGCAGACGGGATCTCCTCCACGACCTCCACGCGCCGACCCGATCTCAACACAACCATCCACCATGGAGGAGGGAGAGAGAAGGAGGGGGTGCCCCTTGGAGAGAGAGAGAGAGGAGAGAGGGTGTAGATCGTGATAAATCCACACATGAAGAAGAGATTTAACTATGAGAAAGCATAACAAAAATAAGGGGGAGATGATATAATAATAAGGGAAAGAAGCACGTGGTGCTACTAAGGAGGGTGATCGCCAGAGGGGTTACCTCAAGAAGAAACAAAGAAGATCGCGAATACCTGGTGGAAAATAGAACGCGGGATGGATTGTGAATTCCTCCTCCTCCTTCAACCGGCCGGCCGATGAAGGGGGTTTTCCTTTATTGATTACCTTGTAAAAAAGACAATAAAACAAGCCAAGAGAAGTGGATCAGCCAAGTGCACGTAGTATCAACTCTCAAATAGAAAATATGATGAAGATGACAAAAACATGCGCACCTTATTTTGTTTTAAAACCCCTAAAGAAATAGGGAAAGAGGAGATATGATGCAGCTAATGCAAACGTAAAAGAAAAAAAAACACAGTGGACGTGATGAAGCTAATGCAAAAGAGAAGAAAACGACACAGTGATGATGAACGATGGATGAAGACAAAACAAAACAACAGAATAAAAAGAAACCCTGCTGTCCCTGACGACAGTAAAGGGAAACAAAATGGACGCGGTTGATCGGAAGCAGAGGAAGCAGAGGAAGCAGAGCCTTTAAACGATCGCGCAGGAGGAAGATGAAGCTCTGTAACTCGTAAACCTCTAATCGTAAACCTGTAAACCTGTAAACTCTCTGACCCGTCAACCTCTGCCTAGATCGACCAGAGCATTCTTTTATAGGATTTCAATCGAAGATAAGCTCAAATTCGGGAAGATAAGGATAGACAATGATCAAAGAAGGCAGGACTCTAACTCCAATTCGAGCAAGGAGACAAACGGAGGCAGGGATCTCTCCGGGAAAGTTGAGTTTAAGCAGACACGAAAGGAGAAACACGACCTTGCGAAGGGCGTCAAATCACAAATTGACGACCTACATCAAGACGTTACTCAAAACACGACCATGATCAAGGGCGTCACTTCTGGATTAAATTTTGGCAATAAAACTTACTTTATTTGAAAATTATGAGAACACGCCTGAGATGAAGGCGTTAATTGAAACCACGCCCTGAGGAAGGACGTTAATCAATAATTTGAATTTATTTTGAATTTATTTTGAAACCGGATAATACCAGGAATTGACGCCCTGACATTTGGTCATCCTTTCTTTGAACACGCCCTAGATAGGTCGCTATTAAAAACACGCCCCTCTTCAGGTCGCGAATCACAAAAATGCAAAGATCAAAACAAAAAATAAGAAAAACTTCATATTATGAATGTATCGAAGTTCACTTTTGGGGCGTCAACATAGTGACATGAGATTTGATCAACATAGCGTCAATTTTGGCGTGTCTACAGCTGCCCCGCCTTGGCGTCTGCTTTGCAAGGGAGTGAGACGAAATGGAGTGAGAGCACAACAAACGGAATGAAGTGGAGCGAACTGATAAGTAGATGCCAAGGTGTGATGTGACACGCCTCAGACACTAAGCATTAGAAATCTTTCCAAGATTCTGAACGAAACAACTCCGGGTGATTCCAAGGAAGCATCGATTTGCTGGATAAAGGAGATTAAACTAAACAAGTAAAAATGTGCGTATGGCATGATAAGGAGACACCATTGGAGAGCAGTTACCAGCCAACGTGGACGTGCTACAACCAAGGTGGATTTGCAGAAAAATAAAGGGAATTGAGATGAAGACCCAGCAAAGGGACATTTTCAAGTAATCAGCCTGAGCGACTTCAAAGAGAATAAAGTACTCAATTTAGAATGGAATATCTCATGTCAACTCAATCAAGAGCGAGTGACCTTCATTATTGCCATAATATGAAGATTTTCAGCATGAAATTCAAAGTCCTACATGATGCATGCTGGGCTAAAAGAAAAGATAAAACAAAATAACAGATAGAAAATAACCAAGGATAATATTGCTAAGCCATCTAGATTTGGTCAAGAATCCAGATCTCTAAGCTGACACTAAGCCGAAGTCCGTTTGTCCACGCATCAACTCAGAAAAGTGGAACCATCGTCCCAGACCTTTAACGACTCAACGGCCCATCCGTGTGATCAAGACTTTCCTGGAACCATCACTGTTTTTGATGAAGGGGAACTCAAATTCCAGGTTCATCAGAACCACAAGGTCCTTGATATGCTATAATAGCGTAGATACCATATAGTAATAATGCTTACAACAACAACATGATGTTACCTCCACATTAATTCGGACATCTCGAAACCTGCAATCTTCTGCACTCAAAAGTTCATTAGTTCTCTCAAAATTTCAATATAAATAATCCTTAATTCAAAGCATGATATGATCATAAGTGCTTAATAAGATAAAATCCTAACGAAATAACATCACTTAAGTTCATCAAAACACGTAAAGAAGGAAATTCATAAGTTCACAAATTCACGCCTGCACCAAACATCGTCAAAACATGGAAGGCGCCTTATAAAGAAGGCGTCAAAATGAAAAACACGCCTTTCGGCTGAGGCGTTAAATTCACCAAGGGTTCAAGAAAAAAATGACTCTGGAAAGGGCGTTACATAAAACACGACCTCAGTCAGGTCGTCAATTCAACAATTGACGCCCTAACAGAAGGCGTTAATTAAGCACGAACTTCCGTTTCCGATTCGCAAACTAAACCCAATCCTAATGGCAGTCAACTTGCTAACTCCGAACAGCCTCGGGACTCCCCAGACTCCTATAAAGGAAAGACAATTCCAATTAATCAAAGCAACCTTCGGAGCTCTGTTCTTCTGCTACTTCTTCTGTCTGTTCTTCTGCAGGCATCGCAAACGTTAGAGCTTCTTCTGCAAATCGAAGATGGAGAGGGCGATTAAGAGGTCCAAGTCCTCCACTCCCAAGTTGACCGATATTAATGGGCATATTAGCAGTAGAATTTTTATGAACCAGGTAGAGAGAAAAACCTTATGTTCTTGTCTTATTTTGTCTTTACTGAAACATTGTACTCTCTTCTGTATGCATATTCATTATTCTTTCTGAATTGTTCTTCCTTTCTTTCTTCCACAGGACTTCCCAAATGTCCCAGGAGCAAGGAGATTCACAAAAATCAAGTGGCTCCCTCTCATACTCTCCAAATTTTCTTCAGATATGAGAGTTTATTTAACAAGATGGCATCTCCTGGGTCTAGTCACCCATGCCAAACATTATGATCAGATTCATCTTGACTGGGCAGCTATAGGAGCTCTTGTAGAGATATGGCATCCTTCCACCCATACCTTTCTCTTCTCTACATTTGAAGCCACGATCCTATTAGAAGAATTGGAGATAATCTTAGGCTTAAAGAGAACAAAGCAAGGAGATGAGGAAAAGGTGGCCATCATGCCAAAACCAATTGCCTCTCATGAGATATTAACAAGCTTGGTATCTAGCCCCAACCTAGTGAATCAAATCAAAGCCACTAAAGGAATCAATCTTCTAAAGCTCGCCTCATGGGTGTACAAGAGAGCGGATCAAGCTAAAGAAGATGAAGAGATAGAGCGGGTAGCAAAGGCTTTCGTGGTGTGCTTGGCAGGAGCACTCCTATTCCCATCAACGGAGGACTTTCTAGAAGAGGCACAGTTAAGCGCCGTAGTGAGCCTATGGGAAGGAGATAGAGTGGAACCGGCTATTCTAGCCTATCTCTATAGCGGGCTTACCTCGGCGGCGATGGGAAGGCCCATCTACGGATGCATGCTAGCACTCTCTAGTTGGGTAGATTTCCACTTCAAGTTCGATCCATGTAACGAAGCCCAACAATCCTCGTGAATCTTCTCAAAAAGCCCACTCTCTTATATGACCGGTTCACTTGGGATAAGCAATAGAGTGACGAACCGGATTCCTCAAATCAAAAAGAGAGCGGAATGG
The DNA here is from genome assembly GCA_022559845.1 of Amorphophallus konjac. NCBI lineage: Eukaryota > Viridiplantae > Streptophyta > Magnoliopsida > Alismatales > Araceae > Amorphophallus > Amorphophallus konjac. Next base: position 182,078,710 of record CM040123.1, on the reverse strand, counting down.
AGAGAGCACCTCAAAGTAATGCCAAAGAATCTCTTCACTTGCGCCCCGGGAATACTCAAGACTCAAGAGCTCCGTGCAAGATTTTCTCCCGGGACGGACCTTCGTCTCATAGGCGCTTCAGAATTCGTCTTGTATAATTCATATCGATGCCTCCTTCAACTCGGGCTTCCATGGCGAGTATTCGAGGACCCATCACACCTCCCTCCTATCAAGAGACGGGACCTTGGCAGCAATGAAGATGGAGAAGAATGCATAACTATTCAAGCTTTGTGGAAAATCAACAAGGCCCATCAACCTGTAGAAAGCTTGAACGAAGACAGAGATGAATGGAAATCTTATGTAATAGCTCTTAGAAAATTGAGGCCCAAAGTGACTCATTAAGCATTGTAATCTTTTCCTTCCAATAACTCAATGATATTTCCTTTATTGAGCCATCTTACTGTGTTTCTGATCAACTCTTCCAACGTTCTGATTCTGTTGCAAATAACGCCTCAAGCAACGCCGTGAATTCATAAAAGGACGCCTTCACCACAGGTCGTCTTCAACATTCCAGTTCACAAATTTGACGCCTTCACCAATGGGTGTTAACTAAAAACGTCCTAAGGCAAGGCGTTAATACGATTCATATTCCAAAATATATTCGTTGAAATTCCAAAAGTAACGCCTTCAGCAAAGCCACGTTTAATATAAATAACGCCTCAATCGTAGTCGTTACTCAAAAACAGTAATGATTATTCCCATCAAATCAATCAATTGCCATTAAATGCGTCTGACGACGGTTATCATTCCCCATGCAAACAAAAATAACGCCTTAAGAAATGTCGTCAATTATTAAGAAGCGCCTTTATGTCAGTCGTTAATTCCACAAGATGCGGCCTTCCTTAAGTCGTTAATTCTTTTTGACCGTTCGACTTAACTTTCCCTCCTTTCTTCTTCTTCCTCCGTCCATTTCCCCTCTTTCTCTCTTTCTTCTGCAACCCTAACCGAGAACCCCCTCCCCCAATCTCTCTCAATCTCTCTCTCTATCTCTCTCCCTTCTACACCCTTCTACACCCTAAGCTATGGCCGGAGGAGGCTTGAAGCGGCAGAGGGTGGCTGCCCCCGAAGTCGTTGACCTGGGCGATGATGCCCACGGCGAGGAAGTCCCTCCCGCGGCGGCCGACGAAGACGCACCGGCGGTGGCGGCCGACGGCGAAGCTGAAGGAGGCCAAGAAGCCAATGAAGGAAATGAAGATGATGCCGGAGAAGAGGGAGAAAATGAAGAGGGAGAAGAAGGCGAGGACGGTGAAGAAGGAGAAGAAGAAGATGGCGATGAGCCACCGCCCACGGCGGTGGCTCCTCCCCGTGCCGGCCAGCTCCGACGACCACGCCAACCACGGCCTCAGCCACAGGAACCCAAGCACAAGAAGGTAGGCCCCTGACCCTAATTCCCATTTTTTTTATTTTAATTTATTTTTATGCCATTTCCATAGCCCTTGGGTATAAACCCTGCAACCCAGAAAGAAGGCGCCCTCAGGGGCGTCACGTTTTAAAAAGACACGCCCAACCCAAGGGCGTTAATTAAATTATTTTCCTGAAGAATAATTAACCCCATGAGAACACGCCCTAAAGCATGTCGCCCATTTAAATTTATCATTTTTTGATATCATGCTGTTAATTTCAGTTAATTCCATGCTTTAATTATTTCAAATATTTTTCCATGAATTTGTTTCGCATGCCATTATTTTTATTTTATTTTCTAAAAAAACTTGAAAACAACGCCCCCCACTAGGGCGTTAATTCAACAACAGACGACCAAACTAGAGGTCGTCCATTCATTAATTACTGATTAAATTAATGGACCCATTTTGGAAAACGCCCCACCCAAGGGCGTGACTTAAAATATTTTTTAGGAATTCAGAAATTAACCATAAAACCACGCCCAACACAGAGGCGTTTCTTAGATGAACAGCGACCTAGGACAGATCGCAAATTCAAAGCACATTTAGAACCACGCCCTCCTCAGGGGCGCTAATTTAACAAACCACGACCTGAGGATGGTCGTTAATTAAATCAAACACCAATATAATCCAAGGCAATCAATATGAGATTCAGCATGAATAATCAACATAATTAAGTGAAAATTCTCTTCTTTTTCTGCAGGGATTGATGAGGACACGGATCTCCTGGGTTATGGTCCGGGCAGCATACTACGGCCTCCCCGAGTTTCAGAGAGCGAGGGTAGATGCTATGGGGTTTGGGGCCTTCCTTAGCATAGAGCCAGTTAGGCCAGACCTACCACTTATCCAGGTTCTACGGGAGAGATGGGACGGGACTAGCCGGGCATTCTTGATGCCATGGGGGCACATGATTCTCACCCTAGAGGATGTGGCTAGGATCACCGGGTTGAGGGTAGACGGTGAGGCTGTGAGCGGGATCACCTACCCTGACTATACTGAGTTCGCCTAGAGGCTGCTAGGGCTAGAGATGGTCTACGAGACGCCTAGCGAGTGTAGGACTATCTTCCGCACCGACCTTACTATAGTGATGGGCTTAGGGAATGCCAGGCACAGGTCCGGGGAGACCTTAGAGCAGTTTTCGCAGAGGTTGATAGACGGGGCTAGGGTGGTCTACTGCCAGGACCCGGCTGACAGAGAGAGAGCAGACCGAGACTTGAGGAGGTTCCTGCTGCTGCTACTGGGAAGGCTATTGCTCGGGATAAAGGGCGACGTCATCAACTGCCGATTCCTGGGGATACTCGAGGACCTGGAGGCAGTTGGCAGCTACGCCTGGGGAGCGGCGCTGCTGGCGCACATGATGGCCGACCTGTCCACGGGGACAGGTCGAGAGACGACCGTCAGTGGCTTCTCACCTTTTCTTCAGGTATGTATTTTTCATTTTTCTTTTCTTTTATTTTTATCATGCCGGTGAATGCTTCACTAATATGATGCATGGATGCAGGCTTGGAGCCATCTATACATGCCGATGGGGCGCGCTGACCCACGGCCTGGAGGTGAGGGAGCTTTCCCTCTAGCACGGCACTGGCTGCCGATAGTGTTTGGAGCCCCACTGGGCTACGAGTTGTGGGTGCTGCGGAGAGAGTTCCGCGACTTCCCTCCCTCGCTGGTATGAATGAATGTTATGCATCTTTCTTTTGCATTTATTTTGAATTTATTATGATGATGATGAAATGACATGTATGTTTATGAATGCAGGTTCAGTGGAGACCCTATGAGGGGATGACGGACGAGGGCCAGCCGTGGGTCGTAGCGGGTCATCCTCGTTTTGAGCGTGAGCTTTGGGTTCACTGCCTGAGCGAGATCGAGCCGTTACGGCTTAGGTTGGTGATGAGGACACTAGGCCTCCACCAGGAGTGGGTAGAGGTAGGTGAGCCGCGGGGCATCGGGAAGAAGACGCGCCGTCGTACGAAGGCGACCGACTGGAGGGTGCGGTTCGAGGAGCAGTACGCCGACTGGCAGCGAGGCGGGACCAGAGTCACCTCCCGGGCGACTGACAGCTCCGAGTACCTCTGGCGCTACTGGGAGGTATACACTGGCCGACCCCAGATGAGGGTCTTAGGGGTATGTATGAATGCAATTATTTCTAAATTAAATTCAAATGCTTTCTATCATGTGACTAATATGTAATGAATGTAGGACGCGCGGGACATAGCGGTGATGGATGTCCAGGCCCACCTACACAGCCTGGAGGACCAGCTGGCCGCCACACGGGCTGACCTAGAGACCCTGGTGAGTGTCTAAATTATTCCTGTATGCATGTGTATATCTTTTTTTTGTTGAGTTATTGATGATTAGCCACTGACGATCTCAATGAATGCAGCGTGCCCAGCAGGGAGCAGTGAGGAGAGACCCAGGAGAGGCCTCCAGCTTGAGAGGGCCCAGTGCAGAGGTGACTGCACTGGCAGAGCAGCTAGCCGGAGCGATCGCACGAGCCGAGGCAGCAGAGCGCTATCTCGCTTCACGGGTAAATTCCAAAACACAAATCCATTCAAATATTGATTATATAATTGTGCACTGATGAAAATCCATTTTACAGACTGAGGAGCTTCGAGCCGCTCTTACCTGCGTTGATGAGGGCTTCCACGCGACGAGCACACAGGTGAGTGGTTTAAATCATGTATTGCTTGTATTGCTAGATCATTTCATTTAATTGTGGAATTGATGATTTGCTTACTTGTTTGCAGACGACTCAGCTTCAGGCGATACGTACCGAGTTGGCGATCTGTGATCAGCGGATCTCAGAGCTTGAGAGGTCCCTGAGGCGACGAGAGGAGCTTCCTCAAGACGTGGCCGAGCTGCGGGTGGCTCTTGAGCTGGAGTGACGGGAGCGTGCCCGGGAGCGCGAGGAGCGTGCTCGTGAGCGGGAGGAGTACCAGGCGGAGCGTGCCCGATACCAGGAGCAGGTAGCAGCACGCGAGCGAGAGCTGGCAGACTCGAGGACCCAGTTGATCCTTTCTCAGGAGCGGCTACGAGTGTCTGAGGAGCGTCTCCAGCGAGGGCGCGAGCGAGCACGGGCTGCGGGATACTCCTTCACCAGCTCCACTTTTGTGGCGGGCTCTTCCCTCCGAGAGAGGAGCGAGGCAGGAGGTCAGGTTCGGGTTCCAGCTTCTTCACGGGGGCCCATGCCTCCTCCACCAGCGCCAGCTCGGGACGGCGAGGAGGAGGTTGAGAGTAGGAGAGAGGAGGGTGGAGGCGAGAGCTGAGCGACTTACTTGTACTCCTCCACCCTCACACTTGTACATGATAGACATTCATGATGTATATATATATATGATTGAGATTTCTTTGTTACCTGAGCACTTTGTGTAGTTGTGGCCTTGTGTTTGTGTACTTTCCTCTTTCCACGTTCTTCGTGTTTGCTTTACTGTGCCCTATTTCTGCAACTGTAATCCATACCTTGAACAAACAGGTTAATTCATCTGTTCGACTTGGCCCCTTGCCCAATAAGCAAGGGATAGCAATATTTTGACCTTAATGAGGGGTCAAGGGGCCAAGCCTTTAATCAAATAAGGCAAAATAAAATAGCTGATAGCGGGGAGATGCATCATGCAAGCACGCATATGCCAACCATAAATAAAAGATGCCCATGCAAGCATACATCGTGAAGAAATACATTTTTTTTTCTTTTTTCACTCATTTATATTTTTTTATTATTTTTCCTGAAAAATGCGCCTTAGAGTAGGTCGTGGTTCGCATAAAGATGCCCTAGAAGACGGCGTGAATTTGAAAAAGAAATCTGATTTTTGAAAAAGTAACGACCTTCTCAGCGACGTTATTCTAAAAGAGACGACCTAGGACGTTAATTCTATAAAAAGCGCCTTATCCGAAGGCGTTAATTGAATTATTCTGCAAAAAGGTTGTCAAGGCTATCAAGACCACGGGTCCTACACGGTCACCATCTAAAATTCATTAACCTTTCTTGAGTAATTAAAAGGGGGTTGACGTGGTCATAATTGACTTGTATTCGAGATTTCGCACAGTGCAATTTCTTTAGTCGATCTTGACCACCCTGCCAGTTCGTGACTTACCACATAGAAAGGATGGAAGAAAATATAAGGGAAGCCCATAAGGGATTCTGAGATGCTCAAGGCAAAGTTACCTCCCCTACCCTATGCCTGTTGGGGTTCGGTCTTTGGCGTAGGAAAATTTGTTGCCTTTTGCCCCTTTTATATTGCACGCATACGCCCAAGGTTTTCCTTGCGGGGACTTTACCCTCTTGACATGCTTCTCTTCACAACTTGACTTTCACTTTGGAATTGATTTGCATTTGCATTGATGAAAAAACCTAATTGTACTTGGGCTTTTATGGCATTTTCTCCCTTTTGGGCCCTGACTTCCACCTACTAGGGTGGCAGATAGGCTTGGCGTGTCTACCCTGAGGTCTCCCTTCCTCCCTTATGGGCCGAAGAAGAAAAGAACGGGTATTGTCTTTCACTTTTAGTCAGGTTTTTGACTTTCCATCGGATTTTGCACTGCTTGAGTTCAAGAATAAAGCGTGTAGTGTGTGCGGGAGTCAACCCCCTTTTAAGTTACCAAGACTGATGAATGAATTCTGAATTTTGACCTTTCGGACCTTGATCTTTCGTGTGCCATGGCACCAATTTTGATCTCTTCTATTTTTTTTGTTTACTTTTTGGAATTTCTATTTTTTTGGTTTTTGGAAATATTCCACTTTGTTTTGGTTTTTTGAAACAATTTTCATTTTGTTTGGATTTTGAATCAAGGGTAGTATTTCTTAAGATACAAACCATTCCAAGGGTGAGTTAACTCTTCTCCTTCAGCATTAATCAATTTATAAGCATTGCCTGGAAAAACGTCTTTTATAACAAACGGTCCTTCCCAATTGGGTTGGAGTTTTGAGCGAGGGCCACCCGGCTTTACGAAAATTCTCTTGATTACCATCTTACCGATTTTGAATTTTCTCTCAATTACTTTCTTTTGATAAAAACGCGAGAGCCTGTTTTGATAAACGCGCGCATGCTCAGCGGCGACCAGACGCTTCTCATCTCGGAGTTCCAATTGGGCGAGGAGTGAATCACGACATTCATCCATAGAAAATTCCTTATCTAATTGTACTCGTAGAGAGGGAATGAGAATCTCATAAGGGACTACTGCCTCCATCCCATAAGTAAGGGCGAAAGGGGTTTGCCCAGTGGGGGTTCGAATGGAAGTTCGGTAGGCCTAGAGAGCTTCAACTAGCTTATCTGGCCAATCCGAAAATTTATTAGCCTCACACGTCTTTTTGACAATTTTTATCAAAGTTTTGTTAGTTGCCTCTGCTTGGCCATTACCCTGCGGATAATAGGGAGAAGAATGATGCAATGCAATATTATACATGTTGCAGAGATCCTTGATTTCTTGAGAGATAAATTGAGGTCCATTGTCGGTGACGATGGTGCTTGGGATGCCGAACCTAGTGATGATGTTCTTCATTATAAACTTGCAGATGGTTGACACTTTGATCTCCACGTAAGCTTCTGCTTCCGCCCACTTGGTGAAGTACTTCGTTGCCGTGAGAATGAATGATTTTTGCTTGGTCAAGAGGTTCGAATCACCAAGAGGTCCAATGATATCAAAAGCCCACATGGAGAAAGGCCATGGGGAGGATGTAGGGTGGAGTGAAGAAGCAGGAGAATGAATCTTGTCGGCGTGCAGTTGACACTTAACACACCTTCGAACATAGATGGAACAATCCTCTTCTAGAGTTGGCCAATAGAAACCTAGCCTAAGAATCTTCTTAGCTAGCATCTGGCTGTTCACATGACCACCACATACTCCAGAATGCGCCTCTTCCACAACTTTCCATGATTCATCATCGTCGAGGCATCTTAATAAAACACCGGTGAGCCCTCTCCTATAGAGCACACCTCCAACCAAAACATAACGCTGAGCCACTCTTCTAATTGCTTTCTTTTCTTCTGCGGTGGCTTCCTCGGGATAGGACTGATCATTGTAATATCTGGCAATCTCATAATACCAAGGCTTCTCTTCGTCAGCCAATTCTTCTTCCCAGTCTAAAAGCATGACCTCTTTGCCTTTAAGAGATTCCTTTTGCTTAATCTTTTCAAGCACCTTATCCCTGATATCGAGGAATGCACGATCCTTGATAGCTGGCGTGTCACGCTGATGAATTAGAGGAACATAAAAATCACGCTCAGGAGGGAAGACTAAAGCAGAGGCCAAAGAAGCAAGGGCGTCGGCCAAGATATTTTGGCTACGAGGAACATGGACGAAGATCAATTTGGTGAAGAGCTTGGCATAAGCTGAAGCAAGTTCCTGGTAGGGTTTGAGCTTAGGATTGATAGTGCGGCATTTGACCAACACCTGGCGCAGAATGAGCTGACTGTCACCCACAATCCTCAAATGGGTGACACCATATCGATGAGCGGTTTGAAGACCGGCCAAAAGAGCTTCATACTCAGCTATATTATTGGTGGCGGGAAAAGTGAGCCGAGCAGCAAATGGGATGGTGACCCCTTCTGGTGTTAAAAGAACCATGCCGATCCCTCTTCCTTGGGAATTTAGAGCTCCATCAAAATGTAATGTCCACATAGGGTCGTGGGGTTGATTAATGGACATTAGTTCTTCATCTGGAAACTCCGAATTGACAGGATCAAAACGCGGTAGAGGGTGGTGAGCAAGATGTTCGGCAATGGCGTAACCTTTGATAGCTTTCTGTTGAATGTAAGTGATATCAAACTGAGAGAGGAAGCTTTGCCAGCGTGCTAATCGAGCAGTGAGGATAGATTTTTCAAGGAGGAATTTAATCAGATTCATGCGAGCAATGAGGTGAACCTCGTGAGCTAGGAAATAATGTTTTAACTTCTGAACTACCCAGACTAAAGCAGCGCAAGTTTTCTCCATGATGGAATACCTCTGTTCACAGGGGTTAAGAAGTTTAGACAAATAGTATACTGCCCTCTCCTTACCTTCTTCGTCCGCTTGAGCTAAGACAGCACCTACAGAGTCATCCAGGACAGAAACATAGAGAATAAGTGGTTTGCCTGGAATCGGCGACCTCAGGACAGGAGGATTGGCCAAATAATCCTTCAATCCGTCAAAGGCTGCCTGACACTTGTCATCCCAATTAAACTTGACTCCCGACTTAGTAAGCTCGTAAAACGGCCTACATCTTTGTGAATGCTGGGAGACGAAGCGGCGAATGAATTGTAACCTCCCGATCAATCCTCAAACTTCCTTCAAATTATTGGGAGGAGGCATATCTCTAATGGCCTTTGCCTTGTTGGGATCAACTTCAATTCCCCTCTTGCTAACAATGAAACTAAGCAACTTCCCTGAAGAAACACCAAACACGCACTTCTTGGGGTTCATCTTCAACTGATACTGATGTGACACCACCCTTGGACCTATTTGCAAGCATTCAAGTTTGAGCAGCGAACTCACACTAGCGAGCTCACCAGTATGGTGCACACTATTACCCGATGGCGACTAGGCGATGTTGGAGAGGGTCCGAGGCGGGACCTTTAGGCTCCAATGGTTGGCTAACTTGGGAAGAACCCCAAATGGGCCTAGGATGCCCAAATCATGGGCGGCCAACACACCAAGGGTGTGGGTTAAGTGGATTCACTCTCAACTTGCCCGCGGTGGCCACTCACGGTACTAGCAATTTGGGCCGAACTCTCACTCTCCATCCGACGAAGCAATAGCAATAATACTAAGCTAAGCAAGTGATTAAACCAGTAAGAGAGGGACCGAGGCTCACCTAGCCGGCGTGAAGACACCGACTCCGGCCGGAGACGGGGGCGAGCGGGGAGGCGAGGGTATGTACCCGCACGCCGCGTCGATTGAAGCTTCAAACCTGCGACTTAATAATTACATGAACTACACCCCATGCAAGGGGGGGCGATATTGGGGTGGGGATTATGCTTAATACATCCAAAACTACCTCCATGCAGGGAGGGGCCTTCAGCCGGCCAAGCGGGGTGGGGAGATATGCAAAGATAACCGACTTCCTGAGCTTCGCCGATTCTGCCTAGCTTCTGTATTTCTGGACAGAGGGTGGATGTCGATGCTGCCAATAATTCCACCGAGCTCAGAATCTGATGAGACTTCCGCCAAAAGCTTGCTAACAGGTTGAGGATGATGTCTGAATTTTGGAAGGAGCTCTGGAACTCAGGGCTGGTCGGACCAGCGACTGGAACAGGTCAGCAGCTTCTTCCTCTGGCTGGTGCAGAACTGGTACAGCAGGTTGCAGAGGGTACCACGGATGCTTCTGAACTCCAAATGTGACGAGCCTGGTGGTGACGTCCTCGTGGTCGGAGTAGCTTCGAGTAGGAGTTGACGGGGCCCCAATCGGAGGTCGGAAGGGAGAATGGTGGTCGGATATGTGAGGACAGGTCAAACCTGGACCTGCAGGTGGCTGGCTGCAACCTTCGACGAAGAAATTAGTAACTGATAGCTCCGTTGGCCGAATGAGGTCCTTCTTCTTGGAGGAGAAAGCTAACTGGTAATAGTTTCAGCCCACCAAAATTGGCGCTCAGATCCCTCACGAGCTGGCCAAGGTCAACAGTTGAACAGGAGTTCTGTCTCTAGTTCGGATATGAACAGTTTCCCAGCAGCAGATTGACAGCAATGCCACGACCGCTCCTGATCTCCAAATCAAGCGCCGTCAAAGCCGTTGGTTCGGCTGTCGAGTCTTCTACGCAGAAAAGTTAACGGGGAAGCCAACCGATGCCAAGGTTGGCCGGTAGCCTCAGATCACCGGTGAAGGGTCGCTACAGACTATGGGAGGACAGAACGTATACTTCGGGGGAGAAAAATGATATCTCCCAGATTCGAACGCCAAATGGATCTCCGCTTTTTGGGAATGAAAGAGGATTCAGAGAAGAAGAATTTTTATGAAGAAACTGAGCTCTGATTCTTGCTAGGTTGGCCGTGGTAAAACTTCCAAATGCTCTCTGGTCTTCAACCTGGGGCAGATTGCACAGTCGCACAAGATCTGCTCCACCGCACAGCTCCGAGCTCGGATGGATGCGGGACCACCTCTGTTGGAAAGAGGACTCAAAGATGATTCCAACGATGTATGAAACGCCTTTAGAAGCCTCAGGATGACAATGTGACACCTTCTGCAAGTTGCTGGACTTCTACCACCTGCAACCTGCGAACTGTAGGGGGAAGGTGGTGGGAGAAATGGGGTAAATGGAAGTGGAAATGGGGGTGAATAGGTGTGGGAGTGACCCCTAGTTGTGAGGGGGCCTAGGAGGGGGTGTTCTAAGGTGTGGGAGAGGGAGAATGGGGTCTGGAATGAGGTGTTTTTAGAGGGTGAGAGAGGAGCTACGAATTTGGGCTGTGAGGGAGGCACAAGTGGGTGGAGGGAATGTGAGTTTGAATTTTCTTTGATGGGGAGTGATCAATGGTGGTCTTGGGGATGGGAAGAGGTGTCTTGGGAAGGTGGAGTGAGGTTTGGGGAAGGGAAATGGATAGTTGGGGGTTGGAAGGTGGAGTTGGGATTGGGTGGAGCTCTATTGGGACTAGGGGGTGGAATAAAGAGGGTTATGGGGAAGGGGAGAGGTTTAAATGGGGTAGGTGGGAGATGGGGTGGTTGGGAAGGTGATTGAATGAGGGGAGGGGAGTTAATGAGAGGTAAATGGGGAGGAGAGAGAAAATTCCAAAAATTGGGGTGGAGGGAGAGAGAGAGAGAGAGAGAGATAATGAGAGAGAGAGATATTGAGAGAGAAGGCTAGAGGGATTTGGAGTATATCTGGAATTCAATATTCATGCATAAGTCCTTACATATGAGGAGTGGGGTGGCCTATTTATAGGCACATGACTTTTTCACAAAGGACCCTAACAAAAGACACAATGACTAATAACCGAAGGGAAGGGGGTGTCCCTGGGCCTAGCCCAATGAGATGGGCCCAATAGCCTATCTAAACAACACAATGACTTAGGACATTGGTAGATAACCTACTAACCTAGGTACATGACTCAAATAAAGGGAAAATTACATGATTAGGACTCAAATAAAAATAAGAAAATTACATGACTCGACTCACAAACACTTGAGGAACATAATGGCGCTTGCCGACGAACAATCCGAGTCCGGAGAAAATGTGGAGGGGCAAGGGATGCCCTCATCATACCCCCGGGGTGGGGAAAACTCGACCCCGTCGAGTATGGGTCCACCAGGGAAGTAGTATATCGAACTGCGGCTCTGGGCGATCCACGATGTCCATACTCAACCCGCGACCATAGTCGGGGAACGGCGCTTCAACTCGACAAAGTGACTCGGTCATACCCTCATGCTGGCGATGGGATCTTGCTTGCCTAGTATTGCCGCTGTGTGCTCACGTCGAGCTCTCAGGCTATTTGTGGTGGCACTCCGAGGGTGTCTCTCACAAGGGTAGGTGTAAGCTGGAGGCACTCACTAGGATTCACCGCGGTGCCCTTATAAGGTGCTAGATCCGCCACATGAGAAATGGGGAGAATCCCAAAACCCTTTTTGAAAGTTCAACCCATAAGCCGGGTTGCCAAAGCCACTCGGAACTTGGCAAGGTCCAAGTCCTCGTGCCCTCGATTTGGAGGTGACCCCAGGGTAGAGCCACTCCAAAGTCATCATCGTCAAGTTACCAACTTGGAATTCCAAGTGGCGCCCATGAGTTTTTGCCCACTTGTTGTGAATCTGACCGCTTGTTGCTTGATACTTGCTCGGATGCATATGCCATGCACTATGATGCGGTGTGAGTGGACAATGTATGGTATGCAAAGGTGGTCCAGGGCAACCACATATAGACCTATCATGCATTGATGTTATGAAGATTTTGAATGATTTGGGAGGACCGGGGCATCCATAGGTGTCCCTCTTATGAGTGAGTGTGATGGATGCTGGAGGACCTGGACACCCATGTAGGTTCCTAGCATACATAAGACCAATGGTGAATTGGGGAGGACCGTTACACCCAAATAGGGACCACTCATGCTTCCTACCTGACATGTGGGTGATGTGAATGAATGGACCCGACTTTCTAATCATGCCAAGTGGTGTGTTGTGCCAAGACTCATGCACTCCTATCCTAGAGATGACTTCTATGTGCATGGGTATGGGGTGGCCCTTGAGCTTCCACTCGTATGGATCAAATGGATCTAAGAAGGGTGGGGGAACTCATCAATCCCAAGGTGTATGTTGCCGAAGGTCAAGGTTCCCTTGGTGTAACCCGAGTCTAGGAAGGGAGGGGTTTGATTCAACATGGGTGGTAAGGGTAGGGTAAGGTGGGTGGTGAATAAGGTGAGTGGGTTACATAGAGATCTAGGCTCCCATAGGAAAGGGTCAAAGGGATCATTGTAAAGGTCACCTAGATGGGGGTACTCCATGTCCTCAAGGTCCTCATATGGTGGAGAGTCGCCTTCCTCTAATGAAATGGTTGGACCGGTGTATGGGGTGGGTTGGATGGTCAAGGTTCTAGGAATCACAATGGTAGGGGAGTGGATCGGGATGGGCTCTTCCACTATGGGGAGAATGAAAAGGAGGTCACTAGTGTAGCAACCAATAGTGTAAATCGAGGTGATAGACCCAATGCATGGATGGATGAGGTCAAGGCTCTTGGGTCGGTCCGTCCCTAGGGTCAACAAAGAAGTCAAGTCTAATTGCCACTCTAGACCTTGGAGGAGATCATCCCAACATTCTACCTCATAGTAGGATTGGATTGTGGTGTGATAGGAGTGGAAGGGTACAATGGGAAGGTTTTGCTCCATGGGTGGGTAAACATAGGACATGATGGGGTGAATTGGTCTCTCCTTTAGCCATCTAACTAGGGGCCCATCTATGATTATGGTGCTATTTGTGAAGGGTTGTGGCTCTTGGGGGTCCAAGCTATGTGAAGGGGACATTTGTGATTCTTCCTTACCATAGGTATGAACTTGGGTTTCCTCAAGGATGGGGATGGATTCCAGACTAGCATATACTCCCATGTGGATGGTTGTGGTCTCCTTTCTCAAGGGAATGGGAAGGCCTATTGGCGGTGGGGTGATGATGGTTGGTGCATGGTGTACCCGGGGTGGTGGGTAATGGGAAACTTTGGTTTGGATAGGGAGGGGAAGTAGTGGAAGCCTAGGACTTGGGATCTTTGGGGTAGGGAGTGGGAGGTGGGTTGGGTGAGGGGTTTTGGGTTGATTTAATTTGGGAGATGTGTCCCTTTTTGGGGATGGTGGTGGGTTTGTGGTGGTGGTCAAGGGGGCTTGTGGGGTACGGGTTTGGTGAGGGGTTTTGGGTTTGGGGGTGGTGGCTATTATGGGCCTCGGTGGATGGGTGGACACGGGGTCCAATTGGGTTTGTGGACATATGGTTGTGGTGGGAGTTTGTAGGTAGGGTGCTGGTGTGGTGGTTGGGGTAGGATAGGTGGGAAGTGATGTGGAATGAGGAATTAGGGTCATGGGTTGGCTAGGTGGGGATGAAGGAGTTGAAGTGCTCCTTAGGTCTTGGTGATTTGAGTATGAGGGGAAAACATACCTAGCCCTAAGTTGTTCCTTCATGTCCCCCCATGTTGTGAGGGGAGCTTCCCTTCTAATTATCCTTAAGCCTTCAATTTGCATCCAATAAGTTTCTGCCCGTTTGGTAAGTTGCATTTTGGCAACCAATGCCTTTTCATCCTCGAAAATATGATACCAAGTGAAGTATTGGTCCATTGTAGCTTCCCAATCTAAATATTCTCTAGGAGAGGTTCCATCAAAGGTGGGAAGTGGGAAAGGGACCATCCTATCGTCTGTCCTTGGGGCGGGCCTATTTTCTCCAAGTTGGTTGAGTCGGCCCGATATGTTATCAAGCCGCTCATTGGCATAGGTCAAGGCTTTCATGAAGTAGTTGACATGGCCAGGGAAGTTATGGTAGGCATCTCTTGGTGGCTTGGACTTATGGAGTGGGCCGATTGGTAAGGTCGATATGAGGTGGCCATACTAGGGGACAAGAGTGATGCACTTGAAGACTCTAAATGCATGGACATGCCCTAGGACCAACTTGATAGAGACAAGTTGTGAACTTGCTCTGATACCACTTGATGTGACACCACCCTTGGACCTATTTGCAAGCATTCAAGTTTGAGCAGCGAACTCACACTAGCGAGCTCACCCGTATGGTGCACACTATTACCCGATGGCGACTAGGCGATGTTGGAGAGGGTCCGAGGCGGGACCTTTAGGCTCCAATGGTTGGCTAACTTGGGAAGAACCCCAAATGGGCCTAGGATGCCCAAATCATGGGCGGCCAACACACCAAGGGTGTGGGTTAAGTGGATTCACTCTCAGCTTGCCCGCGGTGGCCACTCACGGTACTAGCAATTTGGGCCGAACTCTCACTCTCCGTCCGACGAAGCAATAGCAATAATACTAAGCTAAGCAAGTGATTAAACTAGTAAGAGAGGGACCGAGGCTCACCTAGACGGCGTGAAGACACCGACTCCGGCCGGAGACGGGGGCGAGCGGGGAGGCGAGGGTATGTACCCGCACGCCGCGTCGATTGAAGCTTCAAACCTACGACTTAATAATTACATGAACTACACCCCATGCAAGGGGGGGGGATATTGGGGTGGGGATTATGCTTAATACATCCAAAACTACCTCCATGCAGGGAGGGGCCTTCAGCCGGCCAAGCGGGGTGGGGAGATATGCAAAGATAACCGACTTCCCGAGCTTCGCCGATTCTGCCTAGCTTCTGTATTTTTGGACAGAGGGTCGATGTCGATGCTGCCAATAATTCCACCGAGCTCAGAATCTGATGAGACTTGCGCCAAAAGCTTGCTAACAGGTTGAGAATGATGTCTGAATTTTGGAAGGAGCTCTGGAACTCAGGGCTGGTCGGGCCAGCGACTGGAACAGGTCAGCCGCTTCTTCCTCTGGCTGGTGCAGAACTGGTACAGCAGGTTGCAGAGGGTACCACGGACGCTTCTGAACTCCAAATGTGACGAGCCAGGTGGTGACGTCCTCTTGGTCGGAGTAGCTTAGAGTAGGAGTTGACGGGGCCCCAATCGGAGGTCGGAGGGGAGAATGGTGGTCGGATATGTGAGGATAGGTCAAACCTGGACCTGCAGGTGGCTGGCTGCAACCTTCGACGAAGAAATTAGTAACTGATAGCTCCGGTGTCCGAATGAGGTCCTTCTTCTTGGAGGAGAAAGCTAACTGGTAATAGTTTCAGCCCTCCAAAATTTGCGCTCAGATCCCTCACGAGCTGGCCGAGGTCAACAGTTGAATAGGAGCTCTGTCTCTGGTTCGGATAGGAACAGTTTCCCAGCAGCAGATTGACAGCAATGCCACGACCGCTCCTGAACTCCAAATCGAGCGCCGTCAAAGCCGTTGGTTAGGCTGTCGAGTCTTCTACGCAGAAAAGTTAACGGGGAAGCCAACCGATGCCAAGGTTGGCCGGTAGCCTCAGATCACCGGTGAAGGGTCACTGCAGACTGTGGGAGGACAGAACGTATACTTCGGGGGAGAAAAATGATATCTCCTAGATTCAAACGCCAAATGGATCTCCACTTTCTGGGAATGAAAGATGATTCAGAGAAGAAGAACTTTGATGAAGAAACTGAGCTCTGATTCTTGCTAGGTTGGCCGTGGTGAAACTTCCAAATGCTCTCTGGTCTTCAGCCTGGGGCAGATTGCACAGTCGCACAAGATCTGATCCACCGCACAGCTCCAAGCTCGGATGGATGCGGGACCACCTCTGTTGGAAAGAGGACTCAAAGATGATTCCAACGATGTATGAAACGCCTTCAGAAGCCTCAGGATGACGATGTGACACCTTCTGCAAGTAGATGGACTTCTGCCACCTGCAACCTGCGAACTGTAGGGGGAAGGTGGTGGGAGAAATGGGGTAAATGGAAGTGGAAATGGGGGTGAATATGTGTGGGAGTGACCCCTAGTTGTGAGGGGGCCTAGGAGGGGGTGTTCTAAGGTGTGGGAGAGAGAGAATGGGATCTGGAATGAGGTGTTTTCAGTGGGTGAGAGAGGAGCTACGAATTTGGGCTGTGAGGGAGGCACAAGTGGGTGGAGGGAATGTGAGTTTGAATTTTCTTTGATGGGGAGTGATCAATGGTGGTCTTGGGGATGGGAAGAGGTGTCTTGGGAAGGTGGAGTGAGGTTTGGGGAAGGGAAATGGGTAGTTGGGGGTTGGAAGATGGAGTGGGGATTGGGTGGAGCTCTCTTGGGACTAGGGGGTGGAATAAAGAGGGTTATGGGGAAGGGGAGAGGTTTAAATGGGGTAGGTGGGAGATGGGGTGGTTGGGAAGGTGATTGAATGAGGGGAGGGGAGTTAATGAGAGGTAAATGGGGAGGAGAGAGAAAATTCCGAAAATTGGGGTGTAGGGAGAGAGAGAGAGATAATGAGAGAGAGAGATATTGAGAGAGAAGGCTAGAGGGATTTGGAGTATATCTGGAATTCAATATTCATGCATAAGTCCTTACATATGAGGAGTGGGGTGGCCTATTTATAGGCACATGACTTTTTCACAAAGGACCCTAACAAAAGACACAATGACTAATAACCGAAGGGAAGGGGGTGTCCCTGGGCCTAGCCCAGTGAGATGGGCCCAATAGCCTATCTAAACAACACAATGACTTAGGACATTGGTAGATAACCTACTAACCTAGGTACATGACTCAAATAAAGGGAAAATTACATGATTAGGACTCAAATAAAAATAAGAAAATTATATGACTCGACTCACAAACACTTGAGGAACATAATGGCGCTTGCCGACGAACAATCCGAGTCCGGAGAAAATGTGGAGGGGCAAGGGATGCCCTCATCAGATACTCTCGTGATCTTTGCAAGACTTTAGCTAGAACCCCAGGATGTTCAATCCTCGTCCTTGATTTCACAACCAGGTCATCCACATACACCTCGATGTAGATATGAATCATGTCGTGAAAAATCACCATCATAGCCCTCTGATAGGTGGCTCCAGCATTCTTAAGTCCAAAAGGCATGACCACATAACAATAAGTGCCCCATGGTGTAGTGAATGATGTCTTCTCTTGATCTTCTTCAGCCAGACGAATTTGATTGTAACCCGAGAAGCCATCAATAAAAGAGAGAGTCTCGAATCCTGCCGTGTTATCAATCAAAACATCAATATGAGGGAGGGGGAAGTCGTCTTTAGGACATGCACGGTTGAGGTCCCGGAAGTCTATGCAAATCCAAACTTTTCCATCTTTCTTCATAACCGGGACGATGTTAGCCACCCAATTGGGGTAGAGGACAACTCTAACAAATCTAGCCTTATGGAGCTTGTCGACCTCTTCTTTCATCTTTAAAGCCATATTAGGGTGGAAACGCCTCAACCGTTGCTTGACCGGCACAGACCCTGGCTTAAGTGTAAGGCGATGTTCAACGAGCGCAGGGTCTAAACCAGGCATATCTTCATAACTCCATGCAAACGTGTCCTTGTATTCTTGCAGGACCAAAATGAGCGCCTCCTCTTCGGAGGGCGGTAAATTCTTGCTTATGAGGACAATCCTAGGGTCTTCCTCGGTAGCCAGATTAATTTCTTTGGTAGGCTCTTCTACGGAGGCTGACGGTTCGTCAAATCGTCTTATGCCACTAGCAAAAGCATCAACCTCGTCCTCATATTCTTCATAACTTTCATCCCCCTCTTCAATAGGGCCTTCGTCATTCATAATTTCATAGACACCCAAACCCTCATAAGAAACAACAGCATCCTCATATTCTAACTCTGACAGGATGATTGAATTCTCTATAAATTCAGGAAGGGCTAAACAAGCCTGGCATCTGATAGCTAACTCCAACAGAAACCTACGGAGAATCTGCTTACCCTTGGATTTCTTATGTGAGTCTACCCCTTGAATTTTAGTGTTGGCGGAAGATGAGGAGGAGCAACTAGCTTGATCAGAAAATGGAAGGGAAGGAGGTGAAAAAGTGGATACAAGAGGTAATACAGAGGAAGTCCCCTCACCAGAGGGGGAGAAAAGGTTTAGCAATGAATCTTGAAGGAGCGGCCCCTGGGTCGGGACGCACTCAGAAGAGAAATAGGAGGTCTCCTCAACAGAAATGGAGGATTGGAAATTTGGAAATTTGGCATTTTTTTTCATTTTTGTCTTTTTCCTCATTTTTATTTTCTATTTCAAGAAGAAAGCAGTGTGAAGGGAGGATAGCAGGAGGAGTGGAAATTGCCAGATCAGAGAAAGATCGAATCAGTGATGGCCCGCGCGGGGGCGTGATGGAGAGTTTAGAAAATCGCTCGAGGAGCGAAGAAGGAATTGGGAGAGAAACTTGGATTGAATCTGGAGATAAATTGATTATAATTGGAGGTGGTCTTGGCACGCGACCAAACCGATGAGAATATAGAGAAGCAAGCACCGATGGATGCATGGAAGTGAGAGAAAAGAGGCCGGCCCACAACCTGTCCACAGTGAATCCTTCTTCAAACGGAACATCTGGCTCTCCAGTATCAGTGTAGTCACTCAGCAGCTGCCTCTTATCTGTAATTGCAGCTGGCATCTCAATTAATTCATGAATAAGTGGCGGCCATTCCGGGTCAGTCGGCATAAAGAGGCGACTCATAGAAATAGTAATATCCTGCATATCGAACCACATGTACCAGTCACATTCTGGATCATCCATTTTCCTTCTTTTATCAGGTCTTAAGGACTCCAGGGCTTTGTATGTGGCCAACGGGGCAATATGACGAGCAAACTGTCTAGCATGAACATCCTGACAGTCTAATATGGAAGTGATTATGGTAGTTTGCTCATTATTTTGAAAGCCAGCTGTGACAAAATGTGTCTTCAATGTCCAAGTGAGCGGTTGGCGATCTGTTTTTAATGTGGATGTCATAAATGCCCATGGTTCATCTTTATTTTTGCCTGGCCCTTTGTAACCTAGGCCACCTCGTGTAATCAGCTTCTGAGGTTTAACAGGCCTAATTCTGCCTTGACAGTTGGCGCCCAGACCTTTGCCATTTTGATACCCCATTTTTATTAAGATGTTCCAGCCAGAGGTGTTCATCATTGTTTTCTTCTTTTTCCCGTTGGGAGGCAGGGGCGTCATAGCAACTGTTGTGACTTTTTCTGGCATTGATCATGGACAAGGGATGTCCAGCATAGATGATAGTGGCTTGTTGGCCGGCCACATGGATGGAACTGATGAAGCCACATGAATATCTTCCTCTGGCAGAATCGGCATACTGGTAACTTTAATAATGCGGCCCTTGTGTGAGAATTTAAGGCATTGGTGATTTGTGGAGGGCACCGCATCGAGTTGCTGAATGTAGGGGCGTCCCAGAATGCCATTAAATGTTGGATCCATATCCAGAATATGAAAATCTGCTGTGATGGCGGCAGGACCCAAACTTACTTTTAACGTAATCATGCCTAGAGGAGGTTTCTTCGTGTTATCATATGCAGTGACTGTGATAGTAGACGGCCGAATTTGGCTTTCCGGAATGCCGCACAACTTCAAGGTGCTTGGTGGCAAGACATTGATGGATGCCCCAGTGTCCACCAGACATTGCTTAACAGCCACCTTATTAATGTCAACTGTGATGCATAGAGTGTACTTTCTTGCTGGGAGTGGCGCCAGTTCATGTTCATGGAAAGTAATTACCGGCTGACTACTAGCGGGCGTTAAAAACATGATTATCTGCTCAACTGGAATGTCCTCATTGACCATCACCTTTTGCAGATATTCTTTCAAAGCTAGCTGATGAGTGGTGGACCTTTTAATTAGTTCCAGGATTGAAATCCTTACTGGTGTTCGGTCCAAGTGCTTTAGCAAATCATACTGAGTTCCTGGCACTGACTCTTGTTCTTGTTCTTGTTCTTGCGGCCCCTGCACGGGCTCTAACTCTCTCTGTGGAAAAATACGGTGGAACATCCGTCCGCTGCGGAGCGGCGCCACGCCTTGACGTGCCTCTGTCGGGACAAGTGTGGGAGGGGGATTAGAAGAAGAAGAATGTGTGTTGGTGTTAAGAAGTGGTGGAGTGGGAGTTCCCGCAGAGGGAATCCCCGTAGAGGGTGCTGGTGCCCTGGTAGGAGGCGTAGAGGTAGAAAGGGATACCCGAATGCGGGGGGAATTGGTGGGGGGTGGAATGAGAAGGGTTCTGGGTACAAAAGGTGGCGGAACCGATGGTGGGGGGATCCTTGCCGGTGAAGGAATAGTGGTGGCGGGTGCAGTGGGCGTTGGTGATGGGCGGATGAGGAGTGGCCTAGATGGCAGTGGCGAAGGGTTGGTGGTGGATGGGTTTTGTTGTGGCATAGGCTGTGGAGGTGATAAGCGTGTAAGAAGGGGGCGAACCGGCAGGGTTGGAGAATTGGTGATAGGCGGTGAATTAACGGGGCGCAGAAGAGATCGGCCTACTTGAGGGGTA
This sequence comes from Amorphophallus konjac, assembly GCA_022559845.1. Taxonomy (NCBI): domain Eukaryota; kingdom Viridiplantae; phylum Streptophyta; class Magnoliopsida; order Alismatales; family Araceae; genus Amorphophallus; species Amorphophallus konjac. The sequence continues at coordinate 182,057,880 of CM040123.1, read as the reverse complement.
TGAGAAGAGGAAGGGGTGCGCAAGAGGCGCGGAGGTTGATTTTGATTGTGATAAAGTGCCCCGACAGAGGCGTTTTCTTCATGCCATCCCTGCCCTCTCTCCACTTCATAGAGAGATGTGACAGGGTTTACGTGCTGGTTTGGCGGGTGCTCCGGTAGTGGATTGTGGATGATCCCCATATCGTGCTGAGGTGCTGGAGCTTGTTGTTGCTGCTGTGGAGCTGATTGCTGTGGCTGCTGAGCTTGTTGCTGTCGAGGAGACCTTCTTTCTTTCATGGTGGCGATGAATTGTCTCATCTCATCCCAATTGATGTCACCTTGGTCATTTAGGTCATAAATGTAATCTCTGAAGTGGAAGCAACGATCAAGGTTATGACCGGGTGCACGATGGAAAGCGTAGAAACGGGATGTGTCAACATTAGCGGGCCACGCTGTTCTTTCCCTTGGCAATATGAGCAAATTGGCGGCCATTAAGGCATTGAAAATATTCGGGAGACTTTCTGGTAATGGAGGGTAGTGGTCCCTTTTGGGGCCAAGTGGTGGTCTCCGTTGTTGTTGTTGGCCATAGTTGGTAGGTGGTGGTACCTGGTGGTCCTGTTGCGGAGCTGGAGGGTTAGCGCGGGGCGCTTGGTTTGGTGGTGAAGCAAAGAAATGTTGGGGTGCGAATGGGCGTTGTGGAGTGGAGTTGAAATGGGGGTTTTGTGGTGGAGGAAGATTAGGATGTGGGTTAGCTTGATGGGGGTGGCCAACTACGCCAACCTGCTCATTTGCAATAGTGCCCTCCGTCGTGGGCCCGCTGTTGTTGACAGTTGTGGTTTTATTGAATAGCCGTGACTTCGGCTCAAACATGCCCATAATGGGCGAATCCTTCATCTGCGTCTGGATATAACGAGCCCTTTCGTAGAGCTCCTCCAGGGTGGTTAACCGGTTCATGGCCAGTATGTGCCGGAACTGAGGAGTGGCATTGGAAATTATCATCTTGACTTGTTCCGGTTCAGACAGTGTATCTTTCAACTTTTCGGCCATAGACCGCCATCTATCAGCAAACATTATGAAGTCCTCCTCGGGCTTCATCTTTTCCGCGACCAGATCTGTGAGCGAAAGGGATGGTCCGACCCGGTCTCTGTATTTTTGCAAGAACTTCCTTTGAACAATATCGAAGTCGTCGGCATCAACGGAATCCAGTGAATAAAACCATTCAAGGGCTGGCCCCTCCAGAGATCTCCTGAATAAATAGGCCAAAGAGCCCTTGTTGTCTTGCCAGAAGGAGGTCTCGTACCTGAAGTCCTTCAAATGAATAAAAGGATTACCAGTCCCATTATATCGCCGGAAGTTCGGCATTTCAGATGGTGGTAAGTGGAAGACGGGCAATGTAGGGAGCAAAATTTCCGGGGCATTCTTAGCCGTGGTGACCTTCTTTAGTTGCTCCTCCATGCTGGCCAATTTCTGGAGTAATAGCATATTAGTGTCGGCCTCGACTGGGGCCGGATTTTGAATAAAAGAATGTGGTATAGGTGTCCGCATAATTCGGGGAGGTTGGAACTGAGGCCTAACCGCTGAATAGCTCGCGTGTTGGGCCGGCATGGCCGCACCGGGCGTTGGTGGACGAGAGGGGGGTTTGTGCAAGACCGCCTGGTCATTAGTGAGGTGATGGCCACTCTCGGCCGGAGGGGGATTGGAGGATGAAGAGGGAATAGACTTCCCTTTCAAAGCGGCCTGAATAGCCTGTCGCTGGGAATCATCTAACTGAGATAAAGCATTAATTAAATCCGTGACATTGAGGGATAGAGAAGAATTCTCCGAGGTGTTGGAGGGTAAAGTTTGGGAAGGGGGCATAGCCTCTTGAGGAGTGGTATCAACCACATGGATTTGAGGATGATGGGACTGAGGAGGAGGGTAATTTCCCTCATAATAGATGGAATCCTGGGGGGGGTCTCATATTGACCAAAAACATTCTCATCCTCATCATCATAAGAATACCCGTAGCCTGCCATGTTGATGATTTTTCCTGAACGGAGTTGCATGTTTAAGAGGAGAGACGGCTTTATAAAGGCAGTATCAAACAAACAACCACTCAATCCAAACAAGTCTAAACAAATCAATCCAAGCAAGTGTATGCAACCAAGTTGAGATGAACGCAAGATTTTAGCGTTATGTTTGAGATTAGAGTGGATTAAATTGTTGAATAGTTCACTTCTGTTTGCAATGTGAAACCTAGTTGATCTAAGTGTAACCTCCGGGTCAGCTAGATTCTTTCTCTCTCCTCACTAACGATGGGTTCTCTATACTCCGGGTACTTCAAGGGTACAACCAGCCCGGCGTCCGTGAGGGAATCCATGGGTGTGGGGACTTACGGAGGTCTTGGAAAAGGGATTTCCGGTCCAAAGAGACGGAATGCTCAATGGAGGGTCGTCCCGATTCCAAGAGAGGTGTGTGGAATCCTAGTGTAGAGAGAGGAGGTCTCTCAACCAAATGCCACAATATGCAAAATAAGATGATAAGATCATAGCAATATAGGCAAGCAATGCAATAATCAATCCAACAATCACAGACAGCAACAGGAAGCAGGTTTCTGTAAAAACGCAGGAAAGAGACGACCTGGGGCAGGTCGCTATCAACCAAAGCAACGACAGGGTCACTGTCGTGAATCACTGCGAGAGGCCATGAGCCAGCAATGAAAAACAAAGACACGCCTTTGGTTGAGGTGCGAAATATGAAAAGGACGCCTCTGAGTGAGGGCGTCAAATCTGAAAAAGTGCCTTGAGGTGAGGCGCTATGCAATAAAAGAACGCCCTAGGGCAGGGCGTGAATTCACAGGTAGCGTGATAAAAGCAGTAAAATGATGAAAGACGTCTTGACAGAAGACGTAACACAGTAATAAAACGCCCTGGATGAAGGCGTTAAAAGAAAAGGCGTCTCTGTTTGAGGCGTGAATTCAGGAAATATGCAATCACAAACTGGCTGATCCCGGGGAGTGTGCAGGGTGCACAATGGAGGGTGCCCGTGGGGCACAAGAGGAGGGGTACCGTGGGTACCGAGGGGAAAGGGCACACGTAGGTGCCGAAGGGGAAAGGGCACACGTGGGTGCGAATAGGAAAGGGCACACGTGGGTGCCAATAGGAGATGGTAATCAAAAGAAAAACAGTGGAGGTCCCACCGTGATCGCCAATTTGTAGATCGTGATAAATCCACACATGAAGAAGAGATTTAACTATGAGAAAGCATAACAAAAATAAGGGGGAGATGATATAATAATAAGGGAAAGAAGCACGTGGTGCTACTAAGGAGGGTGATCGCCAGAGGGGTTACCTCAAGAAGAAACAAAGAAGATCGCGAATACCTGGTGGAAAATAGAACGCAGGATGGATTGTGAATTCCTCCTCCTCCTTCAACCGGCCGGCCGATGAAGGGGGTTTTCCTTTATTGATTACCTTTCAAAAAAGACAATAAAACAAGCCAAGAGAAGTGGATCATCCAAGTGCACGTAGTATCAACTCTCAAATAGAAAATATGATGAAGAGGACAAAAACATGCGCACCTTATTTTGTTTTAAAACCCCTAAAGAAATAGGGAAAGAGGAGATATGATGCAGCTAATACAAACGTAAAAGAAAAAAAAACACAGTGGACGTGATGAAGCTAATGCAAAAGAGAAGAAAACGACACAGTGATGATGAACGATGGATGAAGACAAAACAAAACAACAGAATAAAAAGAAACCCTGATGTCCCTGACGACAGTAAAGGGAAACAAAATGGACGCGGTTGATCGGAAGCAGAGGAAGCAGAGCCTTTAAACGATCACGTAGGAGGAAGATGAAGCTCTGTAACTCGTAAACCTCTAATCGTAAACCTGTAAACCTGTAAACTCTCTGACCCGTCAACCTCTGCCTAGATCGACCAGAGCATTCTTTTATAGGATTTCAATCGAAGATAAGCTCAAATTCGGGAAGATAAGGATAGGCAATGATCAAAGAAGGCAGGACTCTAACTCCAATTCGAGCAAGGAGACCAACGGAGGCAGGGATCTCTCCGGGAAAGTTGAGTTTAAGCAGAACACGGAAAGAGAAAACACGACCTTGCGAAGGGCGTCAAATCACAAATTGACGACCTACATCAAGACGCTACTCAAAACACGACCACAGTCAAGGGCGTCACTTCTGGGATTAAATTTTGGCAATAAAACTTACTTTATTTGAAAATTATGAGAACACGCCTGAGATGAAGGCGTTAATTGAAACCACGCCCTGAGGAAGGACGTTAATCAATAATTTGAATTTATTTTGAATTTATTTTGAAACAGGATAATACCAGGAATTGACGCCCTGACATTTGGTCGTCCTTTCTTTGAACACGCCCTAGATAAGGTCGCTATTAAAAACACGCCCCTCTTCAGGTCGCGAATCATAAAAATGCAAAGATCAAACAAAAATAAGAAAAACTTCATATTATGAATGTATCGAAGTTCACTTTTGGGGCGTCAACATAGTGACATGAGATTTGATCAACATAGCGTCAATTTTGGCGTGTCTACAGAGGGCGGGCAAGGTTTCAACCTTGTAGCTTGGCCAGGGTTTCTCTAAATAACATATATTTATAGACCTTTGGCGTTTTTCACAAAAACCCAATGAATAGTCTATAAAGTCCACCCATCCCGGTCTGTCCAATACTCTATTGTGTGTGACCATCTAGGCCCAATAGTCTGTTTGGTTTTTCAACCCATTAAGTAAAGAACTCCTTTTTAACTTAATTAATTTTATCCATTAACTCTTAATGGAATCAGCAGAATTTCTAATCACGAAAAGCACCAAGCAACGCCTCGTGATCCCAAATGACATTGGGGATAAGTAACCCACTCTGGAACCTTTCCGCCTACAGATTCTACACAGCTATAGATCCTCATTCATCTAATGCCCAACCAGGACTAGGGTATGGTCAAACTGTCAAACCCTATAGAGTCTTGGCTCAACTAAATCCTGTACTCTAAACAGGTTCATTAGAAAAACTCCCTTTTCATAATGAACTCCCATACCCTGGCCAGGGGTTTCCTCGAGTACAGATCCATAGGGAATTCTCTCCCATATATCATACTGAGAGTAAGCGAACCCATGTTGTCAAACTAATTACCTTCGCACGAGTTCCACTGAGTCTGAATAACTAACTGTACAAGACAACATAATAGAAGTCCATAAGTCAGTAATCAAATACTCAGCATCCCTTATGCAAGACATCTGTAATGCCCTAGATTTTTTTGGATATTTTTTCGGATCATTTTCGTGGGTCCCAGAGTGTATTTTATGCTTTACGTGTGTTTTTGCCTGATGTGCCTTCGGAACTCTATGTAGGGTGAACCGTTACGTTCTCTGACTCCAAAACGTGACTAGCGTATTGTGCTCTTCCCGAGGATCGCAGAGGTAATTTTTTCGTATTTTTCTAAATTTCTAGAATTTTGGGGTTTTTCTATATATATTAACCTCCTTTTCTCTCTCCCCATCTCTCATTTCTCTCTTCCCTCCCTCTCTCTTCTCACGCTCTCTCCTCTCTCCCTCTCTTCTCCGGTGGCCGACGGAGGTGGATAGGGTCGAGGCGACAAGGATCGTGGGGCATGGAGTGGTGAGGATGGAGCGAGGATCGCGATGGTGGAGATAGTTCGTGGGATCGCGAGCCGGCGGAGCTTTAACGATGTTTTCTTCGAGGATCAGCGTCCACGGCGCATCAAATCTTCGGTGGAGGTAAGGAGATTGATCCTTAACCTTTGTACTTCCATTCTCGTGATTTTGATAGGCCGTGGTGAGCCGAGAGGGCTTATTTGAGCATTTTGGGGAAAATCCATTTTTTTTGGGAGTGAGCCCGATCTAGAGTTTTGACCATGTTTTTGGGGATTAAATGGGTCCTCTCGGTGCTAGTGAGGTTGGGGACTAGTTTCCCCTTGTTTTCCCCTTCACATGGGTGTGAACGGGGCATGGAATGGGTTTTCCCGCGGTTCCCGCCGTTTTCGCGCTCTGGACGACTTAGCGGTCGTTCCAACGACCGCTAGGGTGCTAAGCGGTCGTGTGGAGACCACTAGGGTCCCCCTTATGTGGGTTCGGGCCTTGCGGTCACGCGATGGACCGCCAGGTGTCTTAGCGATCTGGTGGAGACCGCTAGGCTCTGCTTTACGGTCAAGGCATGACCGTTTGTCCGTGTTTTGGGTCAGTCGAGGTCGGTGGGGTAGCGGTCTCGCGATTGACCGCTAGGCTACGCCAAGCGGTCAAGGGGACAACCGCCACCCTTCTTGGCGGTACTGTGGTGACCGCTTGGGGTTTTAGTGTTTTGGGTTCCTTGCGGTCTCGCGATAGACCACCAGGCCAGCCCTTGCGGTCCGGGTGAAGACCGCTAGGCTCCCTAACGGTCCAGAGAGGGCCGCTAGGTGATTCTTCGTGCTCACCGTGTTCGTTTTACATTCTGACAGTCTCCGGTCAACTCGGTTGTGACCCAGTGGTCGACCTTCAACCCCGTAAGTGTCCCGGACATCCCATGGGTTCTATGACCGTGTTTTTGGGGTGTCTGGAGGTACTGTGTTACCTCGATTATCATGCCCATAGATCTAGAGGGTCCGGATGACCCCACGCATTCCAGGCTTTTGTGTCCTTGCTAGAACGAGTCACCGTGTAATGACATGTGTGCGGTGGGTTATTCCCACACGTCATTGGCTTCCTGGTAAGTGTTTTCGAGTGGGCCGCGGGTTTGGCCCTTGGACTGTGAGTCCCGTCACCCAGCCTGGGGCTGGAGGTTTTCTGCTTTTCCGTTGGATAGGGGATCGACTTGGTGGCTTGTGAGCTGCCTTGGGAATCATGTCACTGTGGTTTTAGACCTAGGGATTAGGGCAGATTGACGGCGTGGAGCTGTCCCTGTACGACGGTCTTGACCCCGAGTCTTATGACTCAAAGACCGTTGGATTTAGTAGGTCTAGTGGGTTGTCCAGAGTCTGGTGGCGTCATGCCACCTGTTACTTCGTGTTACTCGCGATGGGTGCGTGAGTGATTTTTCGTGTTCACGTATAGTGACTTCCCACTGGTCGTAGCCTTCTTACGGCACGTGTGTGCTGACCCACCCGGGAGTGGTCGAGCGGCTTACCCGAGAGAGATGGTTTTTTGACTGGTTACCATAGGGCCCCTCGCCTTTGCAGCCTGAGTCCGGCTGGAGGGAAAACCAGCTAGAGGACCCGACCTAGAGCAGATGGTCTGTGTGTGCACACTTAGTTGGGGGCTGTCAGACCCGCGCTGACGAGCGCGACCCCAGCTAGTCCTTGTTCGTTGTACTGGTTACTGTAGTGTCTCTGTCTCTGCCTGGGGCGTCGTAGCGAGACACTTGAGGCGCGGACTAAGTCGTTAGTGTACGCATCCGGCTTTGCTTCTAGTGGGCAATGCTTCTCTCACGTGATGTGAGTTTCTTGTGACTTGAGTTTTCACTTCCCATCTGCGAGACGTGGTTTTACGTGTAATTCCGGGGGTATTCCCGAGGTAGAGGTCTAAGCTTTCGGTAAGCGTCACCGAGGGTTCTCCCTAGACGGTGTTAGGTCCACGATAGTATTGTCGTGATGTTTCTTCCGGTAGCGTAGCCAGAGGTTTCCCCGTTAGTTCGGTGGTACCCCGATTGTGAGATCGGGACGTGTTTTCAGGTACAGTAGGAGTAGCTGTAGTGCTGAGTTTTTATCGGCCACCGATTTGTTGTTCTTGTTATCGTTACTGCTTTCCATTACCATCGTTGTTTATAGTTGGGGTTCCGCGGGATCCCTACAGAGCCAGTGACAGGAGGCTCACCCATACTTTTTAGGTGCGGTGGTTCTTCCTCGAGGTTCGAGGGTGCTGCCTGGAGGTTCTTAGTTGCCAGCTCGCTGGGCCGAGTGTTCACTCGGTGTTGGGTATGTTCTCTACCTTAGACTGTACTTTCTGTTGGACTAGACTCTGCTGTTGTAGTTGTTTATTTATTTCTGTTAATTGTTGAATTGTCGTGCTTTATTTCCTATTTCTTTGTACCTCCACACTCCTTTTTAGCCCTTCCAAGCCCCTGCTCGTGGTCGGCGGGCCAAGATTCGAATGGTATCGGGTTCCTTTCCCAATATCCGGATCTTGGGTCACTAAAGTTGGTATCAGAGCGTGGTTGTGGAAGTACATGGGAATTCAAGATATTGCAGTGATCAGAGTCCATAAGGTCCAGTACAGTTGGCAGCTGGCATAGGATTTTGTGTATGTTTTTCACTTCGTTTCTTGCGTAAGAGCTTGAGTGCGCGACGTTGGCACTGTGAAGGTGGTTGCTATTCGCGACAGAGTGCTGGTGAGGAGCCTAAGGGAGGTGATAGAGATATTTTTTGTCGATGGGTGGTGGTCCTGATCGTGCTGCGTTGGGCAGAGGTTGCCGGCAGGTGCGTTGCTGTGGTGTTGCATTCGAGAGATTTGTCGCAAGGTCAGGTGGTTGGTGAGGATTGCTCATGATTAAGTCGCCGTGAGTGTGCTCTGAGGGAGTTGTTATTGGTGTTGGCCACTCCAGATCAAGGTTCATCCAGCCCCTGAGGCGTTGAGATTGTGGTTTGAGGTGTTGGAGTGGGTGCTCTGGTCGAGAGGTGCGCTCGAGTGAGCAGAGGAACTGCTCGGTGAGTTGCTAATTTTCGAGCCTGTTGTCCTCATCGTGCTCTGTGGCGTCAGGAATGATGTGTTGGTCCTGATTATTTTGTAGATTTCGAGGCAGGATTGGGAGGAGTTGCCCCAGTAAGTTCTTGCTCCTGCGCTCTTGCGTGTGAATGGATTATGTTCGCCCTGGATTTGGGTTGAGATGTGGAGGTTCCGCAGTGAGTTCGGGACTCGAGGATGAGCATTGGCGGTTGCCGATTATGGCTCATGTTACGGATCGAGGCGTGGTGTATCGTAGTTTAAGGAATTACAGTGGTGGTGCATCGACAGATGTTGTGATCGTGGTCCGATGGGACACTTGGCGAGTGTGTCGGGGGAGCTGACCTGATGAAAGTGATGGTTTTCTTGATGCTGGAAGGTGCTGTTTCCAGCGTGTGCAAGGTTCGAGGTCAGGTCGAGCATGGAGATTTTCCATTGGTCGGAGGTGTGATTGATTTCTCCTTTGGTTGGAGAGAATCGTGTTTGGCTAAGGTTCATCATCTTGCATCGTGTGTCCGGATTGGTTGGCCTTCGTGTGCCATGAAGTCCGTGCGAGACGAGTCATGTGTTTTGGCAAGGTGGTTGCTCGTGAGAAGCGTTGCCCGTTCCCTTGTTGCATGAGGGTGTGTTGGCGTTGTTCCGGAAGGATGAGTGCCAACTGGGCGGTGTTCGTGAGAATTTACGGTTGGTGTTGTGGTTCCCGATGTGTTGAGGATCGGAGCTTGAGGAGTTGCATAAGAAGTGTTGAGCGTTAGAGGATTGGTTCCTCGATGTGAGATTGTCTCGGGTCGCGTGAGACGTGTTGTTGCCGTGCCGTTGCTTGAGGCATTGTGGTTGTGGCACTGGCAGGTTGGAGAGTTGGGGAAATATGCTGGTAAGTGTGCCGCATGAGTAACCTGTTCTTGTATTGAAAGTTGTATCCTCGGGTGAGGTTGTGTTTTGGAGAAGTGATCTCTGAGAGATTGTGGGTCCTAGTTGGTGGCTGCGTGCGGCTGGTCATGATGATCGAGTGGTCGACCATGGTGAGATGCATATTGTCTGGGGACCATGTGCTTCAGTCGTGGCGTCGTCGACCAGGTTGCTGTTGTCACGCCCCGAGCCTTTATTACAGCGGAAGACTAGCTCGAGGAACGTGAATAGCCAGCACGGTTAGCCTCTATCAAGCAAGAACGATCAGAGCGCAAGACAACCACAAAAATGCAATTGTACAATAATTTACTCAAACTCCAACTTTATTTCATTAATAATCAAAATATTCCAATACAATAACTTTTCAACATTCTTCAATCTATTAGACTCAAGAAAAGGTAAATTACAAAGACTCGATCTAAACAAGATTGACTTCCTAGGTCTTCACTCTCATTTTGATACGACTTTCATTCGCTCTCGAACCCGCTACTTGTATAACTCGAATCCGAATTCGAATAACTTCCATCTCCTGAAAAGATTGGAAATAGGTAATGAGCACACTTGCCCAGTAGGTATCTTCGCATCAACATGAAGGCACTATTAAAGTGATTAGCATTTTAGCTCTAAAGAATAAGGTAAAATCATGCGAATGCGATCAATCTCATGTTAATGACCAAAGTAACAAAGATGATCATGTAAGATGAAATGAGCAAGTATGAATTTACAAGAATGTAACAAGAACATGATATGGCCTTTCATGAACAAAAATGTACTAGAAAGTCATGTAATAAGCAAGTAAGTACTCTTCGCTTAATAGCAAGTGCTTCGTGAATTTTTGTGGAATACCATTTTGTGGATAATTCTGTGAATTCCGTGATTTTCGTGATAACGTGGATTTTCACTTATTTATAAAGAAAGTACTCCTAGCGCAATGCGACGCCAATAGTGTAGACACGCTATTCCTGACATCCCCTGAGAAAATCTCATATTACCACGCGACGCCCCGCAGCGGCTTTCGCATTTTGAATCACTTGAGTGTTTCCAATCTTTGAGTCTTCTCTCGTCTTCTGGGCGAGTAGCGTAACACTCCTTCGGCATCCGAAAACCACCTCGTTGTAGAAATCATGCGGCATTCGAATGGCATCAACATCAATCGCATGCACCAGAAGTTGCCGGGACCAGGAAAATGCCTAACGGACGACTGCCGATGCACTTTTCAGGGGAATCCGGGGGTCATCTGGACGCCTCCATCAATACAAAATAATGACAAAAATATATATATAAGATTGAACAAAAAATATATATAATTTCATGGAGGCATCCAGGCCCCTGGACGCCTCCATCAACCAGCTCACGGGCGACCCCCGGCCATCGACTGACCGTTGCTCAGTCTGTCGTTTGAAGAAAATCCAAGTTATGGAAGCGTCTAGGCCCCTGGATGCCTCCATCAACCAGCTCACGGGCGACCCTGGGCCATCGACTGACCGTTGCTCAGCCTATCGTTTGAATAAAATCCAAGTTATGGAAGCGTCCAGGCCCCTGGACGCCTCCATCAGCCAACTCACGGGCGACCCTGGGCCATCGACTGACCGATGCTCAGCCTGTCGTTTGAATAAAATCCAAGTTATGGAGGCGTCCAGGCCCCTGGACGCCTCCATCAAATAGCTCACGGGCGACCCCGGGCCATCGACTGACCGTTGCTCAGCCTGCCGTTTGAATAAAATCCAAGTTATGGAGGCGTCCTGGCCCCTGGACGCCTCCATCAACTAGCTCACGGGCGACCCCCGGCCTTCCACTGACCGTTGCTCAGTCTGTCGTGTGAAGAAAATCCAAGATATGGAGGCATCCAGGCCCCTGAACGCCTCCATCAATCAACTCACGGGTGACCCCCCCGACCAACGACTTACCGTGGCTCAATCTGGCGTTTGAAGAAAATCCAAGTTATGGAGGCGTCCAGGCCTCTGGACGCCCCCATCCTCCCGACCTCTATAAATAGAGGCTTACCCCCCCTCTGTTCAGGGGTCGAAAAAAGAGCACTGAGAGGCTGCCGGATTCTATTCCTAACCCGTGGGTGTTTTGTAGGGGAGGTCCTGCCGGATCCTCAGGTGCCAGTGCTCGCAGGAGAGAGGTCGCCTTCGCCTGCCGCGCTATCTCGTCGTCCCTACGCTACCGAAGCTCCGCCGGATCTCGCCATCGACCATCCAATAAGCCATTCTCTCCTCTTCTTTCCTAGTTATCTTGCATTCATCATATCATATCTTCTACCCCCCCCTTTTTATGAGGGAGTCTTTTTCCATTTCTACGTCGGAATAATTGCCATTCATCATAAGCATTTTCCTCCTACTCGTGTCCGAGAGGGGTTTAAAAGACAACACCAACCAGGTGTGTGTCTTGCCATCATTTCATTACTTGCGTCATTAGAATTTGAATACTGCACCTTCGTCTTTCTGATCCACTCGTTACCTGTTTGTCGTTGTTTTGCAAGGGTACTTGAGAAAAGCCCTCTCCGTCGGCCGGCCGAAGGGGGAGGAAGAAGCAACCTGCCATTTCCCGCTCTCGGGGATTCATAATCTCCGCGCTCAACACAAGGTACACGCGATCATTTCGTTTCTTTGAGGTAACCCCTCTGGCGATCACACCCCTTTAGCATCCTACGTATGCTCTTTCCTCATATTGGCACGTTTCATAATCCTTCTTAATTTTTAGTCGCTTGATAGTCCGTAGTTTAGTTCGTTTTCTTCTCCTTGAGTGGATTCCTCGGCTTCCACAGATTGGCGATCACGGTGGGACTTCTTTTTACTTTTTTGGGTTACCTTTGAACTCTCGGCACCCACGTGTGCCTCCCTTCTTTCGGCACCCGCGTGTGCCCCTCCCTATTACGCCCACGTGCGCTACATCATTTCCCTCGTGCACCACGTGCACTCCCCCGGTCCTTTGTGATTACTTCGAGGTCTGCGTTATCTCGGCACCCACGTGTGCCCCTCCACTCGGCACCCACGTGTGCTCCCTCCACCTAGCACCCTCGTGTGTCCCCCTTCTTATTGCGCCCGTGTGCGCTGTGTCATCCCCTTCGTGCACCACGTGCACGCCCCTTAGTCCCCTCTTTTGTCATTTTTAAGTCTGTGTTGTCTTGGAAAGTAGAGCGGCTATATCTTCCTCTATCTGTTTATTGTTGTTATATTCTTGTTATATCACTGCTATACATCTGTTATATTTGTATGCTTATCTCTGCTCCATCTGTGTGTTACATATCTTTTATCCAGCACCGCATTTCATGCATTTACCCCCTTTTCTTTCCTTTTTTTTACTCTTTTCCAAGGATCACCCTCTCTCGGTGAAGGAAGGACTCTCTATTCGGGAATTCCTCTCGACGGACTAGAATCTCCTCCACTGGGAGCTCCGTAAGTCCCCGACATCGAAGAATCTCCTCTTCGTTCACTGGGCCGGTTGTACCATTGAAGTTCCCCGGAGTTAGTTGACCCATTCGTGGTGAGACGAGAGCCCCTAGCCGACACGGAGGTGAAAACAAAAATGAACTAGGGTCCTTATTTTGTGTGAATTTCGGATCTGGTTAAAAACACAAAAAAAATCATCAAAATCAAAACACAAAAAAAGGGGCGTAAAGGCATCCACTTGTTTGATAATCTCTGCTATTTGCTTGCTAGTATATGTTTTTGCATTCCAGGAAAACTGTGAGCATGGCTCACGAGTCTTTTGAGGAGAACCACCCTGGTCGTGGTGAGTCAGTCGAGCCGCGAGTCCATGCTATGGATGCGGGTCCTTCCCATGAGCCCTCACGTGAGGTGCAGGTTACCACAGGGGACACATCCCCGCCACAGGACATCTCCTCTTTGCTAGGTGTCCTCGCCAACACGGAGCTTACCTCTGAGCAGCTCCGGGCCTTCCAGGCCATTCTAAAGGGGAACTCTGTTTCCCCCGCTCCCCAGGAATCAACTCCGGCCATCGCACCTCTCCAAGAATTGGTGCGGGCCATTCCATCTCCTTCGCTGGCACAAGCCATCCAATCTCCCTCGCTTCAAGGGCAAGCGAGCCAACAACCACCCTCGTTCCAGTTCCCTTCGCAATCTCAAACCCCTGTTGTTCCCCACATACCGCTTCAGCCAGGGCCAACTATCGGCGGCCCGGCAGCTCCCTCTCATTCAGGGTTTGTGGATGCCAAAAAAATGACGATGATGATCATGGCGACATTTGCGTCTACACATTCGAGCGCGAGTCGAAGACAGTTCTGCCAAATAAACCTCATGCCTCACCCGATCAGGATGAGAACTCGCTTGGTGGTCCGCTACCCGCTCAGGAAGCCCCCTAAGCAGAAGATACAGCTACAACGCTCCGACCGGCCATGCCGAGAGCTGAATCAGAGAAAAGTCGGGAACTCCGGCACAGTCTCGGCACACACCGAGAGTCACGGAAAGTCTGGGACCGAGTCCCGGAGGCTGCGAACAGAATATTACGGAGGCCATACATCGCAACCAGAACATGCCGGGAATGCCAACACTCATATAAACGGCCTCAACCTTGAAAAGAATCCGTTCGGCGCTTAAACCGGCGTGATATGCACTTAAAACGGCCTTCATCTAAACCGACGCGCCCCCTTGCATTTTTGGGTTAAACCGGCGCGCCCTTTTTCCCCTTCATCATGTGCTAAACCGGCGCGCACCCTTTCCCTTACATCCCATCTTAATCCGGCGCGCAAATAATCCATCCCATCTACATTCCGATGCTCTATTTTGCATCATTATGGCGTGCAGAGAACATTCAATGCCCATGACTCTGCTTCTACCTTCGTTCGACAACACACAAGCAGTAGCAGCAAGGCAAGCTCCGGCAGATCTCTGAGCGTCCCATCCTCGGATGAGCAGCAGTGTACGGGACAAATGAACAGTGTCCAGCACAGCAAGTCAACTCCTGACTTCGTTGCGGAAGAGGTGGAAGTGGCAGGAATGCTCCCAGGCTGGCCGTTCTATAAAAAGAAGAGAAGAAGAAGCTCCAGAGAAGGGAGATGAGGAGGGACCAATAGGAGGGAACAGAAGAAGAAGAAAGAAGAGGCTAGAGGGAGGGCTGCTGGTTCGGCTAAGGTTCCCAGCGTCCGAAGAGAAGAGGAAGCTACATCCATCCCCATCTGCAAGGTGAAGAAGAAAAAGAGAGAGGGTGAGAAAGAGAGAGGGGAGAGAGGGGGAAGAGCTTGTGCTCTGTCCCTCCTTCTCCCCCACCGATGTATCTTCTTTCCCCCACCTCAACACTTAGCTTTTCTTTTATCTTCTCCGTTGTATTCTCCCCCGTGCTTTGGGGGTAGATCTCCTTTCCCCTTGAGGATGAATAAAAAAGTGACTCTTGTGGGCGTAAATGGCATTCTATTGCTCTCACCTCTTCCCCTTTTCTTCCATTTTGTCCCTCCCGGTTTTCAACATCACCTGGGGTCCTCAGAAGCTTGCCCTTCTATGGCATGAACTCTGAGGGAACCAGTTCGAAGGGTGAACATTCATGGCCACATGTGGCCTACATCTGTCCCGTTCCACGAAGTCATCACTCTTGAGTGGTGAGAGCTCTCGAAGGCTAGTCCTCGAGCTTTCCAACACTCACATTTGGGTTATTGGACCGACATGAGGTCCAGATTTGAGGTGCACCCCGGAGTTATCCGTTTGGTGTTCCTTATTGCTCTCTGGCAACTCCCAGTCCAGGGGAGGTGCTACACAAATTTTTCCAGGATGAGAACACTCAAGAACAGACGAGCAGGATGAGTTCTCTGAGCATAAGAACAGCCGAACAAGCCAAGCCCTCTAGGAGTAAGAACAGCATGTCTTAAGCCGTCTCTGAAGCAAACCGAATAAGTTCTTGCATAATTCCCCCTTAATAAGATATTCAATCTTCATGCTCGTTCATCCGAATAAACGATCAGAGAGCTTTAACCACCTTCTCTATCAACTTAACCCATCAATCAAGTGAATAAACCAATCAAAATGTCAGTCTAAAGGTTGAAGAAACAAGAACGAAAACAGAAAGAATAAACAGAGCACAAACAGAATGAAATACGGCTTAACCCGGTGCCCCCTAATCCGGCGTGGGCTAATCCGGCGCGCTACCCCCCGCGCCGAATTAGCTCCACACTCAAATCCACCTCGGAATTCCAGAGCTCAAACCGGCTCGCCCCCCTCTTCATAGGCTATTCCGGCGCGCCCCCTCTCCCTCCTTGGCATTAACTTAACCCGGCGCGCCCCCCTTTACACCTCCATAGCCGGCGCGCCTCCCTTGCATCATGTTAAACCGGCGCGCCCCTAGTGTCCATCTAACCGGTGCGCCCCTCCTCTCTTCCTTCATATCCATCTAATCGGCGCGCCCCTCCTCTCTTCCTTCATATCCATTTAACCGGCGCGCCTCTTTTATATAAAGAGGGGGAGGTAAATAATAATAATAAAAGGGAGAAAGGTTCAAACAAAAAAAAATGTAAAGATCAATGCCAAATAATAAATTAAAGGAACTCTATTACCCGTGCTTCAATTAAAATTTTGTTCCGGGGGCGCTGCCCCCGGAAACCCCCTCAAGGGGCGCTGCCCCCCTTGACCCCCGTGACCTGACCGGGCAGGTCGAACCACGTGCGAGGGCGCACGTTAGTGAGCTCGGGCTACGCACTTAATAATTCACTCCCTCGAACTGGGTGCAAAGAGAAAATCGATGACGCCTTATGGTATCGGACGTGGTTTACGGAATTTCCGACATGGCCATAGTCCGAAATCATCTCCGGCCAACAGTCTATCAACTTGACCCGTCTCTACCGGGATCCAATCCCGTATTCTCATTAAACTTGCCTTGTTCGTGGCAGACATTCACGTGGTTTTGTCACCGTCTTTTATACTACAAGCACGGAGCTTCGTCCGAACATGAAGTGGCCCACGAGTGGCCGACATAGTCTGAACATTCACGTCCCAATACGGGTTTCTAGCATAGTTCATCTTTCACTATCCTCCTGCATGATTAGTATTCTCTCTAGGCCGTAGGGCCCTTATTCCCGACAATCAATCAAGGGTGTTCCCCCGTATGGGGGATGTAAATAACGCCGTGGCCTTTACGGCGCGACGGGTTTCGGTCCCGACACGAACCACACAATTGTCTGATTAGTCAGATCGCGCGCACCATGGGCTTCCATGAAGTCCGAATAAATCGTCACTTTGTGACTGGCACGCCCTCGCACTAAATAAACGAATTAACCCCGACCAACAAACGAACAGATTCCCCCTCGAATTTTAGTGCATCCACAAGTCTGGCACGCCCGGTGGGACGGAAATCACCCTTCATCTCTTTGCCGGGACTAAGGGCCCTACGGCCCCTTTCATGTAATGCTAATTGTTTGATTTGCAAATGCAGGTTGCATTTCGGACACCAGGATGGCCCCCACGTTCGGCCAACAGGCCGTCGAGAACCATGTTCGGAACGGCTACTTGGTCGTCCCCCTTAGCTTCGGGAGCTCCCCTCCCGTGGTAGGCTTCCCCAACTTCCTTGGGGTAGCCTTCACGAACTTGCTGGACGTGGAAGCGTCTGACAGGACTGAAAGGAACGCTCCCATCCTGGGGGCCGCCAAAGCTGCTGTCTGCCGATTAATGGCCGAGACTTCCAAGATCGTCCTGACTGGGACGCTGAGCTGCAACGTGCACCACATGCACCAAATTGCCGGCCCTTCTCACCCAGGGTCGGCCTGTCACCAAAGGAGGCTCCGAAGGAGCCATGCCACAACATCATACCGAGGCCGGTTCTCCAGCACCGGCAAGTCGGCTGTCGTCGGGACTTTCCGGGTGCATGTTAACGGACAGCGTTCCGAGGTGATCCCGGATAGCATTGTACCCGCCGTACCAGTGCGCAACTCTTTTTAGGCCCTGGAGAAAATGAAGGGCAAGATGACGCCCGCCACTCCGGCCCCAGCACCGCGGCATCAGTCGACCTCTAGGCCCACCAAAGCTAAGCAAGTTTGGGTTCCCAAGGGGGCCCGTTTCACCTCACCAGCCCAGGCGAGGCCCAGCACCTTCCGACCGGCAAGGGTACAACAAGGAGATCGGGTCAAGACATCGGCCCCCATCTACCAGACAACATTAACTATACCGGCCCCACCGGAGAACAGCCACTGTCGACACTACCAACGTCACTATCAGGCTGCCCGTGTGGAGCCTGCAACCCATATGCCCGTTGCTGCCAACAGGGTGACATCATCAGCTTCTCCTCCTGACCAGGACTGGGAAGGAGTGGGCAAGCCATGAAGAACTACTTGCGGGGCCCGGGGAGCACTCCCCTGGGTCGCTAGAGATTACTGGGGGCAGTAGCCTCCGCCTTTGAAGAAGAAGAGACCCAGCCGATGCCCAGTGCCGAGTTAAGAAATTGCTCTTAGGAGCATTATCAGTCCCCACCGAGGGAAGAAGTGAAGCCGCGGAGATCGGTCTTTCACAGATTGGTCTTTCCGGGTAGGCCATCAAGAAGAACAACAAGAAGAGGCAGAGACCTAAGAGTTTATACCTGCAATATGGCCGGGGTATCTAGCCAGTACGGGGCTCTACCAACCAAGCCCAAAGAAGTGGCCAGGCTTGCCACAAGGCCAGGACCTCTTACCAGAAGAGGAAAAGCGGCAGCTGAAAAGACACAAGTCCACACTAGAGAAGCTAACCATGAGGAACCTTCAACATCCTTGGCCGCCAATGTTATTACAGAAGGCACGGCGGGAGGACCATCCACTTCATTCGAAGAGGTGCCGATCGAAGAAAAGGGGGGCACCCCTAGCCTTCCCATGAGTGACCCCGCGGTATTGCACATGATGCAGCAATATCAACGGGAGATCGAATTGTTAAAGAAACAACTGACTGAAAGAGCCGCTCAGCCCTCAACATCCGGGCAGACTGAAGCATTACCAGAGACCCCTGGGGGCAACGGTCAGGCCTCGGAAGCTTCTCCACAGGCGACGGTGTCTCCCCCAATACCTACCTACACTGGCGGCGTACCCCTACATCAGCCACAACATATCGCACCGGCCCCGCCACCGAACTTGCCATTCCAGGGGTCCATTATTGCACCTCAGGCAACAGTGTTAACAATGCTGCTGGCACAACCGGCCCATTTCTACCCAAACCCGGTTGACCCGGCAATAGTAAGCAGACTAATACTCGAACAAATGATAGATATGAAGTTGGCAGAGAGGAGCGATGGTGATCACACGCCATTCGACGTATACCGGGTCCCTTACCCGGCACACTATGCTGCCAAGAGGCTACCGGTCGGCATCACCAAGCCGCCAAAGTTTGAGAAATTTAATGAGCAAGGGTCTCCCAGGGATCACATTGCCTATTATGTGAATGTTATGGGGGATCTAGCGGCGGATGAAGCTTATCTCCTCAAGTTCTTTGGCTCGACACTTACCGGGCTCACTTTCGTGTGGTATTCGAGCTTGCCCGCCAGGTCCATTACCGACTGGCCTGATATGCAGAAGAAATTCAAGGAAAGATTCTACATAGTTGACAGGGAGGTAACCGTGGCTGAGCTTTATGCCACGAGACAGAGAAATGAGGAGTCGGCACTCGACTACATAAAGAGATGGAGGAATCTCAGCATGAGGTGCAAACGTCCCCCGCATCAGGAGGACACAGTGCAGATCTGTAAACAGAATCTGAAGAAGGAGATCTTTGAGAGGATGATCGGTGCTGAGGTAAGGTCGTTCAACCGTCTGAACAACATAGTGGTAGAGATCGAAGCATTCCTTGCTCGATACTCTTCCGCTCCGGCTGCATCAAGTCAGAGGGTCAGGCAGGCTGAGAGGAGGCCAACACCGCCAGAAGTTCATACACTGGACTTCGAAGCTTTTGAAAAACAGAAAGAGAAAGCCAAAGAGATGGCCAACACCTCTACTGAACGGCGGGAAGGTCCCTCCCTGCGGGAGTAGATGAGGAACAAATTATATTCCTTTCCTCGAGACAAAGCCTGAGTCCTGTTCGAATGGGCCACCAGGTACAACAAGATCACATTACCAGATCCAAAGAGGCCTGGTGACTTGAAGAAGAAGGATGATCCTCATTTTTGCCCATACCATCAGATGCTTGGGCATACCATTGAGGATTGTTACATCTTCAAGGATGTCATTGAGTCCTTGATCAAGAAGGGAGAGCTGGACATGGGGGAGCTCAGAGTGGATCCTCCACAGCCGCACGAGATGCCGAGCCTTGGCAACACTGTCAACTTGGTATCTTTATACCAACAGCTGCCTGAAGAATGGGCGGAGTCCAGTACGCAGGCCACTTATCAAGCCTTCGTCATGGCGCCAGCTCATGATCAAGGAGGTTGGCAAGCCGCGCCAACGAAGAACAGAAGAAGAAGACAAGCTCCTCGGCCCACTCCAGAGGTTCGCATAAGGGGTGTTACACCCCGACCAGCACCGCCACCAGTGACACCTGTTTTGCATGACATAGCCCCCCGTCTCATTATGAGACGGCCCACTCACAACAAGAAGAAACACATCCCGATGCGGGTGCACAAGGAAACCAGCCCTGCGGTAGAAAGGCTCCAGGTCATCATTGATGGGCTTGAAGACTATGAACAGCCCAAGATCCAGCCTATGGAGTTGAAGGAGTATGTCCCCTGGGAGGAGTTCGAGTCACTAGAACTCGCTCCAGAAGCGGAAGCCGAGATGAAAGAAGAGCCTCTCTTATGGGGTGAGCTTCCCCAAGAGCAGTTGCCAGCCACTGAAGAGAAAAAGAAAAAGAAGAAGAGAAGACCTAGAAACAAGAAGAAGAGTGGGGTGGTCCTTTCTTGCAACACCCTCTCAGCATTATTTGACACAGCCCTCTCCCTAAGAGAGGAAGAGCAAGAGGTGCTTGTTGAGCCGTCAGAGGTGAATCAAGCTGAAGCATCCACCTCCCAACATGCCACCAGGTCGAGAAGAACGTGGGGACGCCCTCCTCAGGCCAACCACAACATCCTGCTTATGGGGGAACAGCCATATCACATCCCCGAGCCTAGGGTCCAAGGCATGGAGATCCCCCCTCCATCGGGCCTCTACCCCAGAGAACCAAGTGGCCAGAGTGCCCCGTCATTCATTGAATTTCTTACAACTCAGAGGGGAGGACAGTCATGCCCCCGCGAGTCCCGGCAGACCCAAGGGGCAGGCAGCCCCTCCGCTCCGTCTACAACAATCCCTCCTCAGCCAAGGGAAGAGCCCGACAACATCCCAAATCTAGTCGAGTTCTTGCAAGAAAAGAAAGTGACCTAGCAGGCCCCACAAGCTCAAGCGGCATCCGACCTAGTGGAGGAGGCACCCGTTGAGCCGACTCCCCAGGCCCAGACTGGGGGCAGGCGCAGTAGAGCCGAAGAAATGAAGTTGCTCGAAGTCCGAGCTAGCAACAGAATAGTCAAACACCTGAAGAAGATCCCAGCCAGGTTTATCGTCTGGGAAATCCTATCCTTAGATGAAGAAACATGGCAAGCTATCATCGCCGCACTCCAGACACTAGCATATGTTGAAGCCTGCCTTGAAGAAATGTCACCTGAGGTACCTGTGGCCTTCACTGAAGAGGACATGCTTTTACCAACCTGCAGTCACAACAGGCCACTCTACATGAAGGGGCGACTGAATGGGCATCTCATCAACATAGTCTTGATCGACCCTGGGGCAGCAGTGAACATACTCCCCTATCAGGTGTATCAGAAGCATTACTTTGACGTACACCTGGTCGAGGTCAGGAACGTCAAGATTGCCGGCTTCAACCAGAAGTGCGAAGTCCCTATGGGGGTCGCAGAGTTCAACCTCTCCCTCGGTGACTTCACCACCAAGGTCCAATTCCATGTGATCAACTCCAACACCTCTTACAAGGCGTTGCTCGGCCGACCTTGGCTACATTAAAATAGGGTGGTACCATCCACTCTGCACCAATGCATCAAGTACCCTGGCAACGGGAAAGAGGAGAGAATCTTCACCGACCTCCATCCTTTCGAAGCGTTCGAATGTCACTTGTCGGATGCTAATCTTTATTTGGAAAAGCCGAAGCAAGCCTCCCAAGCTACTCAAGACAAAGGAAAGAAAAAGGCAGAGCTTGACAGCTGGTTCCCTCCACCACCGCCTGGCTATGTGGCTCCCCCTCAGGTGTCATTCGTTTCTGAAGAAGAAGGGGTATTCCGGGCCACCTACCTTCCCATCTACCCTACACCGGGAACACCATACCTTGAAGACTTGCTGGAAGACATCAGGGTCCCTCCCGGGATCATCAAGCCTCTTGCAGAAGCTGACTGCCAGGTGGCTGAACCGTTAAGGACCTTCGAGGTGCCCAACCCCGAGGGTTTGCCTACCATCTTTTATGTGGCCAAGGAGCACCCGGTCAAGGGAGATGATGATTGTAGACTCCCCGATGAGCTGCACGACCCACTCGTCCCAATAATGGGACTTCCTGACACAGCCGGTCCTGTGGTCAAGATGGCCAGAAAGCAAGGGATCCCCTTCTGCCAGCTCTCCAGTCGGAAAGAAATGTTCAAGAAAATGTGGAACCCGCCAAACCTGGACCGGCGGTTGTTGCAAATCACCCGGCATCCAGGATTGGGCTTTTCACTAGAAGATTCCTATGAAGCTGATGTGATATCAGTCTCGGCTCCAGGCGGCAATAGCCACGCAGGCACTGCAGGCCCATGGCAGGTTGAAGGCCGTCAGCATCTTATGCCTTTGGCCAACGAAGAACAAGATGAAGAAATATTCCTATGGAATCCACCTCCCTGCAGGAATAAGGGGAAGACCCCGTCCTCCTCCGGGGGATGTGGAACGCACTGGATTTCGTTGGACGGGAATATTGGGGTATCGGTGGTTATATCGATTCGAGATCATCTGTCCCACCGGGCGTGCCAGCTTTTGGAACGCACTGGATTTCGTTGGACGAGAATATCGTGGGTGTTCTTTTTATCAGTTTATCGGTTTATCTAGTGCGAGGGTGTGCCAGTCACCTAGGTGACAATGTGTTCGGGCTTCAAGACTGGAGTGGTCCGAAGCCCGGGGTGTGCTCCATCTGACTAATCAGACGATTGTGGATATCGGGTCGGGACTGGAGAACCGCCGCGCCATAAAGGCCGCGGCGTTAATTACATCCCCTCAGAGAGGGGAAGACCTCTGATTAATCGCCAAGAAAAGGGGCCTCATGGCTTAAACATCAATTTTTTATTAAAGCATGCGAGTTGGGTTCACATAATTTAAACCCTCCGCATCGATATGCGAAACGGTGTTCAAAACCATACAAATACTTGCTGCGAATGCGGCAAATTTAATGCAAGTGCGGGATTAGATCCCGGTATATATATATATATCAGTCACTAACGGACCATCCAGTATTCGGTCGAGAGTACATATTCGAAGCATCGAAGGTAACAACAAAGACATTCGGATATCTACTGTAGGTACGGCACGTTTCATGTGGGTGCGGGATCGGATCCCGGAAGAAGTGGGTCAAGTTGATGAACTATCGGCCCAAGAGGTGCACGGATCATGACCATGTCGGGGATCCCGAGGTCAACATCCGATACCACGGGGCATCATTGCATAGTCCGGGGGAGCGGGTTGTTAAGTGTAAAGCCAAAACTCGACAACGTGCGCCCTCGCACGCGGATCGACCTGCCCGGCCACTAAAATTTGGATTATAGTGGAGGGAAAACCTTTGATTAGTTTTATTCATTAACTTTAATTCTTTTCTCCCATTTGATTAATCATTATCCCCCTTTCAAGCACGCCGGATTAGGTGGTATTGAAGGGGGGGGGGGGGGGGGGGGGCGCCGGGTCAAGATGTGAAGGGGCGCGCCGGAATCGAAGGGCAAGGGAGGAGGGAATGGGCGCGCCATTTTAGGGTGTTCACATAAGGAGATGGGGGGAGGTGAACAGTGAAAGAGATGGAGAGGAGGCACGCCGTTTTAAGGACGTTAGGGGGGGGCGTGCCGGTTCTGTGGCCACGCCATTTTAAGGGTTGAACAAGGGGGGAGGTGCCATGGGGCGCGCCGGGTAGAGGCTTCTACGGGGGCGCGCCGTTTTAATGGTTAAACAAGGTAGGAGGGCGCGCCGGGTAGAGAGGCTCCCATGGGGGTGCGCCATTTTAGCGTTCAAAGGAAATGGGGGTTACGAGAGTGGTGTTAAATCGGCGCGGTGAGGGGTGACCACGCCAGATTAGGCCACGCCGAGACAGCTTCAAAGAGGTTTTATTTCAACCCTTTTATGCTCTGTTTCTTGTTTCTTTAAACTGTAAGTCGGTTTGTTGATTAGTTATTCATCTTATGGATGGATTATATTTACGGAAAGAAGGTTTAAGTGTTTTAATTGTTTATTCAGGTGGATTAGCGTGGATGCTTAAGTGTTCGTTCAGGGGGTTCAGTTCACAGAGTTTACTGTGTGTTGGATTAAAACTCAGTTCGTTCTTGAGTGGCTTAATTTGTTCACTTGTTCTTGGCCCTGGCGAGAATCGGGCAGCACCTCCCCTAGATCGGAAAGGTCTGGGGAAAAAAATGGGGTGCGCCATGCGGAGAGAACTCCGACGGCCCCGAAACACCCCGGTGTGTGCATAAGCAACGACACTAGTAAAAATCACCCCATTTGGGGCCGGAGATCCCGAGGGCTAGCCTACAAGGGAAACCGGTGACCCATGGGTTGTTGCGATCATGTAGAATTCTCCCGTATGGGGCCGGAGGTCCCGAGGGAAAGCCTACAAGGGATTCCGGTGACCCAGGAGTCATCCGATCGTGGCCGAACACAGCGTGAGAGCCGAAGCCGACACATGAACATGGCGGAGGGGAGATCCAGGGGATAGCAGTAAAGAGAAGTGAATGCATGCATACGTATATATATCTATCTACAGATACATATGTACATATCTATTCATATATGATCCGACGAAAACATATGGACTTGCAAAAGGGAAGGGATGAGCGAGCATCAAAATCGGGTTTCATGAGGGAGATAAGTGAGGATCGGGGTTGAAGGCCCCATGCTTCATTTCCATTTAAACAGAAGAGCTACATCGGGGCTGGACGTCGCCGAGCAGAATACAAGGGAGGAGGAGAAAGATAATGACCCACCCTCACACGGCTGGCTCTCACTCTTCCTCCCCTTTCTCTCCCACTGTTTCTCTCTTCTTCTTCACACAGGCTTCGGGCTTCAAGGGGTTTCTCTCAGAAGAAAAGCTTCTGCCTTTCAAGCTTCAAAGAGTTGTCCCTCTTCTCCAACCGATCAAAGTTCCCCATGGTGGGCTTTTTATAGGGGCCAGTGGCCCTGTCGAAGGGAGAGGCCCACCCCCCCTTATTTCTCTTTATTTCTTCTTTTTTCCATCTTGCTTCGCCTGCAACACCTCTGCCGTGTCGCCGTGTCGAGTGCCGTTGTCGTGGACGTCACCTCCGCCGAGGCTACAGTGTGACCGGGAGGGGGGCAGAGGCATGGCCTCCTCCTCTGCTGGCATATCCATCGCGAGACACGCCGCTTTCATCATTTGCAGGAGAATGGGCGGCCGACGGACGAAGTGAGCGTTCGACGGTGCAGGGCTCGAGAGTTTCCATTTGAAGAACATGCTTGGATGCGCAACGGATCGAAGCAGACCTTTTGCCATTTTAAGCAGTTCGTCGATGTGTTGTTCGCAGGAAACAGGGGACCGCATTGATGACGGGATGGCTTCACTGCACGCCTGAGAAGCGCTTCAGAGAATAGGTTTAGGGGTTAAAACGGTGCCATATTCAAAGGGGCGCCGTTTTAAGCAAAGATGAAGGCCCTTCTAGCACGCCGTGTAGCCAAAGAAAGAAAAAGGGGCGCGCCGTTTTAAAGGGGGGGCGCGCCGTTTTAAAGCCCCCTCGTGCCGTTTTAAGCACTAAATGGATTCTTCTCGAAGTCGCGGCCATTTTACGTGAATGTCGACATTCCCGGAAGGTTCCGGTTGCTATGTATGACCTCTACAATGTTCCATTCGTAGCCTTTGGGGCCCGGTCCCAGACTCTGCGTGACTTTCGGTGCACATCGGGCTGTGTCGGAGTTCCCGACTCTTCTTCGATTCGGCTCTTGGCACGGCCGGCTATAGAGTTGTGGCCGTATCTTCCGCCCGAGGGGCTCCCTCATCGGCTAGCGGACCACCAAGCGAGTCCTCATCCTGATCGGACGAGGCATGAGGTTTATTTGGCATTTCCGTCTTCGGCTTGCTCTCGAGTGTCGAGATGTGCATGCCGTATGATCATCATCGACATTTTTCAACGTCCACAAATGCCCCCCACTCGCGGGTGGCGCAAGCGAGGGATGAGTGCGCGGGGATCGCGAGTGTAGAGTTCTTCGACAGGACGTCTGTTCTTCCGAGCCAGTGGGCTGCTAGTCCGGTGCGAATTCACGGGAAAGCACTCACTCCTTCAGCGAAGGGATGAGGGGATCGCTTCACCGCACATGCACACGGACTGGCATATCTGAGTGGAGGTTTGGTCGTCGGCATGGCCGAGTGCCGAAGCAAGAAGGAGGGGTTCCAATTTCTCTGACTTGGACGAAAAGTACAGATCGGATCGCACGGTTGAGGCCCCAAAAAGGCCTTAGGCGCCGTTAAAGGTGGTTCGTTGACACTGGGATTGCATCAACGCAAGGATTTCAATCTTCTTCCGACCCAGACGAAAGGTCTAAATCGGAGCTTTCGGCGAGGGTGCCGCATAAAGTGGATTCGTCAATGCTGGGATTACATCAACGCAAGGATTTCAGTTTTCTTCCGACCCAGACGAAAGGTCTAAATTGGAGCTTTCGGCGAGGGTGCCGCATAGAGTGGATTCGTCAATGCTGGGATTGCATCAACGCAAGGATTTCAGTTTTCTTCCAACCCAGACGAAAGGTATAAATGGGAGCTTTCGGCGAGGGCGCCGCATAAAGTGGATTCGTCAATGCTGGGATTGCATCAACGCAAGGATTTTAGTTTTCTTCCGACCCAGACGAAAGGTCTAAATCGGAGCTTTCGGTGAGGATGCCAAGTAAAGTGGATTCGTCAATGCTGGGATTGCATCAACGCAAGGATTTTGGTTTTCTTCCGACCCAGACGAAAGGTCTAAATCGGAGCTTTCGGCGAGGATGCCGAGTAAAGGTGAATTCGTCAATGCTGGGATTGCATCAACGCAAGGATTTTAGTTTTCTTCCGACCCAGACGAAAGGTCTAAATCGGAGCTTTCGGCGAGGGTGCCGCATAAGGTGGATTCGTCAATGCTGAGATTGCATTAACGCAAGGATTTTAGTTTTCTTCCGACCCAGACGAAAGGTCTAAACCGGAGCTTTCGGCGAGGGTGCCGAGTAAGGTGGATTCGTCAATACTGGGATTGCATTAATGCGAGGATTTTGGTTTTCTTCCGACCCAGACGAAAGGTCTAAATCGGAGCTTTCGGCAAGGGTGCCGAGTAAGGTGGATTCGTCAATACTGGGATTGCATTAACGCAAGGATTTTGGTTTTCTTCCGACCCAGACGAAAGGTCTAAATCGGAGCTTTCGGCGAGGATACCGAGTAAAGTGGATTCGTCAATACTGGGATTGCATTAACGCAAGGATTTTGGTTTTCTTCCGACCCAGACGAAAGGTCTAAATCAGAGCTTTCGGCGAGGATGGCGAGTAAAGGTGAATTCGTCAATGCTGGGATTGCATTAACGCAAGGATTTTAGTTTTCTTCCGACCCAGACGAAAGGTCTAAATCAGAGCTTTCGGTGAGGGTGCCGAGTAAGGTGGATTCGTCAATACTGGGATTGCATTAACGCAAGGATTTTCGTTTTCCTCCGACCCAGACGAAAGGTCTAAACCGGAGCTTTCGGTGAGGGTGCCGCCTAAGGAACACTAAGGAACAACTTCTTTCTTATTCTTTTTCTTTTTCTTCTTCTTTTTTTTATTTTTTTTCTCTTTCTTTTTTCACTTTTTTCTTTTTTTTCTTTTTTCTTTTCTTTTCTTTTTTTTTGATGATCACGGTGGGACCGGATCACAAAGGTATGATAGTATCGTCGACATTGGGTTCATATCAACGCAATGGAATCAGGTTTAACCGGCTTAGGCGGAAGGTCTAAGCCATATTACTCGGTTGAGGCCTCGGAGGGCCACGGGTGCCGAGTTGAGTTTTCGGGTGCTTTATGTAAAAAGCTCCATGACGGGATCCTCTTCATTGTGGGGTATTGGTTTCAGTTGATCACCGAGCTGGGGAAGCGGCGCATGGTATAGCTTCAAGTGTTTCCCATTGAGTGGTGGGAATTGAATTTCCCCTCGGTGGTTGACGATGACATAAGCACCGCCTTCATAGACTTTCTGGACCACATATGCTCCTGTCCAGTTTTCATTCAGTTTGCCTTTGGGGTTGGCCGCCATGACTTCTCTTCGCTTGACCATGACTAGGTCTCCCTTCTTGAATTCACGTTCTTTGACGAGTTTGTCAAAGGCGCGGGTCATGCGGGCCTGGTAGACTTGTATGTTCTGCTGGGCTCTGAGCCGTCGTCCTTCTAGATCGGAGAGCTCCTCCAGTCTTCTTTCTATATTGGCTTGGCCATCTTTGACTAATTCGTGCTGGATCGCCACCCGTAGTGAGGGTATCTCCAGCTCTATCGGGACGACCGCTTCTGAGCCGTACACCAAGGAGAATGGTGAGCAACCCTTGGGGGTCTTGTACACGGTGCGGTACGCCCATAGTGCTTCATACATCCTGTCTTCCTAATCCTTCTTGCTAGAGCTGACCGTCTTGGCAAGAAGTGTGCATAGTGTCTTGTTGAAGGCTTCCGCTAACCCGTTTGCCTGTGGATTATACGGAGTGGATGTCCTCCAATCAATCTTGAATTTGTCGGCCAATCTGTAGACCTTTTGGTTTCGGAAGTGGCTTCCATTGTCAGAGACAATTCGATCGGGCACGCCGAATCGGAATATGATATTTCGACGAACGAATCTGGCTACGATTTCTCCCGTCACTTCTCTTAGAGTCAAAACTTCTGCCCAGCGAGAGAAGTAATCTGTTGCTGCTAGAATGTATTTGCATCCCGCTGAAGACGCGGGGAGCGGGCCCACAACATCAGTGCCCCATTGTGCAAAAGGCCAACTGGGAGTCGTTGGATGCAAATGAGCTGGAGGTCTTCTCGGTATTGCAGCATGCTGCTGGCATTTATGACATGACTTGGCATACTTGCAGCAGTCATCAAACATAGTCGGCCAGTAATATCCCAACTTCTTGACTTCAATCTTCATTTTCGGCCCAGCTTGATGAGCACCGGCCGACCCGGCGTGAACTTCCCTCATAACCATCCAAGCCTCCTCCATGGATATACATCGGAGGAGCACCTTTCTTCCGGCATCAGCCATGGTCGGCCGACGGAGGAAGTGAGCGTTCGACGGTGCAGGGCTCGAGAGTTTCCATTTGAAGAACATGCTTGGATGCCCAACGGATCGAAGCAGACCTTTTGCCATTGTAAGCAGTTCGTCGACGTGCTGTTCGCAGGAAATAGGGGACCAAATTGATGACGGGATGGCTTCACTGCACGCCTGAGAAGTGCTTCAGATTATAGGTTTAGGGGTTAAAACGGCGCCATATTCAAAGGGGTGCCGTTTTAAGCAAAGATGAAGGCCCTTCTAGCATGCCGTGTAGCGAAAGAAAGAAAAAGGGGCGCTCTGTTTTAAAGGGGGGGCGCACCGTTTTAAGGCGCGCTGTTTTAAAGCCCCCTCGTGCCGTTTTAAGCACTAAACGGATTCTTCTCGAAGTCGCGGCCATTTTACGTGAATGTCGACATTCCCGGAAGGTTCCGGTTGCTATGTATGACCTCTACAATGTTTCATTCGCAGCCTTTGGGGCCCGGTCCCAGACTCTGCGTGACTTTCGGTGCACATCGGGCTGTGTCGGCGTTCTCGACTCTTCTTCGATTCGGCTCTTGGCACGGCCGGCTATAGAGTTGTGGCCGTATCTTCCGCCCGAGGGGCTCCCTCATCGGCTAGCGGACCACAAAGTGAGTCCCCATCCTGATCGGGCGAGGCATGAAGTTTATTTGGCATTTCCATCTTCGGCTTGCTCTCGAGTGTCGAGACGTGCATGCCGTATGATCATCGTCGACATTTTTGGATGTCCACAGGGGACCAATCCCGAATGACCATAGCAGTAGTACGCCATTGCCTTCGTCTGATACTGACCCAAAGGATGGGGAAGCGGGCCAAGCCCTGAACCTCACTCGGTGCGACTCTACCCTACTCACCCTGTACTATAGGCAACAGCGGGAGATCGAAATGCTGAAGGTTCGCTTGGCCGAAATGACTATACTCATCAGAGGCATCCTCTGTCGACAAAGCATCGGCGCGCACCGGTCCCCGAACACCGTCCCAAACGCCCCTGGGCACCTGAAAAGGGAGGCTAGGGATGTAGCTGCTTCCCCGGTCAGGCGATCGGCCGAGCGAAGCTCTACGCTGCGGGAGAAGATGCAAAGGCCCTACTCTTTCCCGAGGAATAAAACCCGAGGAATTTTTGAGTGGGCCTGCTACCATGGCAAGGTCTCCCTCCCAAGATCCAAGAGGCCACAAGACGCCCGCAGAAGTGGTGACCCCTCGTTCTGCCCCTATCACCAAATACTGGGCCACTCCATCAAAGACTGCTACGTCTTCAAGGACATTGCTCAAGACCTGATTGAGAGAGATGAGCTCAGAATGGGAGATTACGTGGTCGCTCCGCCACGCCCCCATGTGGCAGGCGGCCATGAAAGAAGTGTTTACATGGTGTCAGTTCAGCACCAGATTTTTGAAGATGCAGCTGAGAATGGGCAACCCCAGCCACCAGTAGAGCAACAGCCCCCAGTATGGCAATCAATCACCTTAGCCCTTGCAAGAGCCATCTATGACAATTACAAAGAAGATCCCGAAGAAGTCCTTTACTTCTCCACACAAGAGAGCCCCCCAGAGCCGCACACAGCAAGCCTAATAGAGGGGGAAACAAGCAAAGCCTCGTTACCCAATGAGGCAGAGCAAGAAAACACCTATGATGTCCTTGAAGCAGAAGATGGTGAAGACAAGGATTTCATTGACCTGCTACCAGCGCCTCCAGAATTTGAAGATGGCGGCCAGGCCATAGTGGATGAGCTCATTGAAATTAATCTAGGCACAGAAAGTGACCCCAGGCCGACCTTTCTGAGTGCCCTTCTTCCTCCACAGGAGAGGGGACAATATGTCAAGTTGCTGTAAGAATTCCGGGACTATTTCGCCTGGAACTACAAAGAGATGCCCGGTCTGAGCCCCGACGTGACTCAACATATTCTGGCTATTGATTCTAAGGTGGAGCCGGTGAAGCAGCCCCCTAGGCGTATGAGGCCGGAGCTGATAAAATAGATTTGCAAAGAAGTCAACAAGCTCATAGATGTCGATTTTGTAGCTGAAAATCAATACACTACTTGGTTGGCCAACATTGTACCGATGAAGAAGAAGAATAGACAGATCAGGATCTGCGTGGACTTCCACGACCTGAATAAAGCTTGCCCAAAAGATGACTTTCCGGTGCCTGTCACTGAAGTGATGATTGATGCAACTACCGGCCATGAGGCCTTATCTTTCATGGACGGATCATCCGGCTATAATCAGATATGGATAGCTGAACATGACCGAATTCATACGGCCTTCCGGTCACCTAAAGGGATATTCCACTACAAAAGGATGCCCTTCGGCCTCAAGAACGCTGGCGCCACTTACCAGCGGGCGATGACCAAGATATTCGACGAACTGCTATATAGCAAAGTCGAATGCTACATCGATGATCTGGTCGTCAAGACAAAGAAAAGGGGGGATCACCTGAATGACCTTAGAGTCATCTTTGAGAGACTCCGGCAGTACGAGCTGAAAATGAACCCAATGAAGTGTGCCTTCGGCGTCTCTAGTGGAAAGTTTCTCGGCTTCATTGTCCGATATAGGGGGATCAAGATCGACCCCTTTAAAATAAAAGCCATTCAGGAGCTACCTCCTCCGGAGAATTTGGGAGAGTTAAGGTCCCTGCAAGGTCGGCTAGCCTACATCCGAAGATTTATCTCCAATTTGTCGGGACGCTGTCAACCATTCCACAAATTAATGATGAAGAAAGCACCTTTCAACTGGAACCATGAATGTCAGAAGGCCTTTGATCGGCTGAAGGATTACTTAAAGACCCCGCCTGTGCTGGGGGCACCTGTCAAGGGGAGGCCGCTTATTCTATATATAGCTGCCACCGAATGTTCACTGGGGGCAATGCTCACCCAGAACAATGATGAGGGGAAGGAGCAAGCTCTTTATTACCTTAGCCGAAGGCTAATGGGGGCAGAAGCAAAATACACCCCAATTGAGAAGGTTTGTCTCACCTTGGTCTTCGCAGTCAAGAAGCTGAGGCATTACATGCTCTTGCATGAAGTGAGCCTGATTTCTAAGGCCGACCCAGTCAAGCATATTCTCTCCCAGCCAGTTCTGAAGGGGCGTCTCGGCAAGTGGGCAGTACTGTTAATGGAATTCGACATCACCTATGTGCCGCAGAAGGCCGTTAAGGGTCAAGCCATGGCCGATTTCTTTGCAGCACACCCTGTGCCTGAAAATTCCCCACTGGCCACAGAGTTGCCTGAAGATGAAACACTGGAAGTGGACCAAGCCCGACAGATCGCCTGGCAGCTGCACTTTGACGGAGCTTCAAGAACAAAAATAACCCCGTCAGGTCACACAAAAGTACGGGCCGGGGCCGGCATCATCCTTAAATCGCCTGAGGGAGAAGTATTGCACATATCCTGCTCCATTAACAAGCCCTGCACAAATAATGAGGCAGAATATGAAGCTCTGATCATTGGTCTCCAAGTCGCTTTACAGATGGAGATTAAAATATTACATGTGTTTGGCGATTCATTGCTGGTCGTCAAGCAGGTCCAGGGACAGTTTGACGTCCGAAAACCCGAGTTACTCCCTTACCATGCTAAGGCGAAACGGCTCATGTAGCAGTTCTACCTCATTGAGATAGGCCATGTTGCCAGGGGGGAAAATGCACAAGCTGATGCACTGGCGAAACTGGCAAGTTCATTAGCAGTCCCGCCAGATGGATCCCTCAGCATCCGGGTGGTGAATCAGCGCCAAGTGCCTAGCATGATTGGAGGGCCAGAAGAAGAAGAACTTGAGGTCATCACAGCGGAAGCCATTAGCCCGCCCGACTGGAGAGACCCCCTTTTGCAGTGGTTTAAATATCAGCAGCTGCCCAGGCAAAGGGAAGAAAAGATCAAGTTAATCAGAACAAAGGACTCTTATGAGGTCTGAAACGGAATCCTATTCCGAATTATGTCAGACGCCAAACGGAAGGTGCTCCTCCGATGTTTATCCACTGAAGAAGCTTGGAAAGTCATGAAAGAGGTTCATGCCGGAACAGCTGGTGCACATCAGGCAGGACCAAAAATGAAAATTGAAATAAAGAAGCTCGGCTACTATTGGCCGACAATGTTCGACGACTGCTGCAAGTATGCCAAGTCTTGTCAAAAATGCCAGGAGCACGCGACGGTACCCAGGAGACCGCCCGTGCCCTTGCATCCAACACTGCCCAGCTGGCCCTTTGCCCAATGGGGAACAGACGTTGTGGGTCCACTACCCGCATCATCAGCTGGGTGCAAGTACATCTTGGCCGCAACTAATTACTTCTCCCGCTGGGTGGAGGCTATTGCTTTGAAAGAAGTGACTGGGGAGATCGTCACCAGATTTGTCCGTCGCAACATCATATTCCAGTTTGGCACTCCGAACCGAATTATCTCAGACAATGGAAGTCACTTCCGCAACCAGAAGGTCTACCGGCTGGCAGAAAAGTACAAGATCGACTGGAGGATGTCAACCCCCTACAACCCACAGGCCAATGGCTTGGCTGAAGCTTTCAATAAGACTCTTTGCACTCTCCTGTCCAAAATTGTTAGTTCTAACAAGAGAGACTGGGAAGAGAAAATGTACGAGGCCCTGTGGGCGTATCGAACTGTGTACAAAACTCCGACGGGTTGTTCACCCTTTTCCCTGGTATATGGCTCAGAGGCAATTGTCCCTATCGAGCTGGAAATACCCTCCCTCCGGGTCGCAGTCCAACACGGGTTTGTCCGGGAAGAGCAGACAAATGTCGAGCGAAGGCTAGAAGAGCTCTCCAACTTGGAGGGGAAACGGCTCCAAGCCCAACAGAACATCCAGGTCTATCAGGCCCGGATAGCTCGCCCCTTTGACAAGCTCGTCAAGGAACGCGAATTTAAGAAGGGTGACCTCGTTATGGTGAAGAGAAGAGAAGTCATGGCTTCCAACCCCAAGGGCAAGCTGAATGAGAATTGGCTTGGACCCTATGTGATCCAGAAAGTCTACGAGGGCGGAGCGTATGTAATCGTCGACCATCGGGGGGAGGTTCAATTTCCGCCCCTCAATGGTAGGCATCTGAGGTTGTACCATGCTCCGATTCCCCCATTCGAGGAATAATGCTTTTCTCTGCCCTGCCCCGGGTGAATTTGCATTACTATTGTCTAGATGGATTGGGCACTATTTATCTTGCATGTCAAAAAAAAGAGAGAAAAAAGGAGAAGAAATAAGAAAGAAAAAATAAAAGAGAAAAAAGAGAAAAAAAAAGGAAGAAAGAAGAAAGAAAAAAAAAGAAGAAAAAAAATAATAAGAAAAAAAAGGGAAAAGAAAAAAAAAGA
The DNA here is from genome assembly GCA_022559845.1 of Amorphophallus konjac. Lineage (NCBI taxonomy): Eukaryota > Viridiplantae > Streptophyta > Magnoliopsida > Alismatales > Araceae > Amorphophallus > Amorphophallus konjac. The sequence goes on along the minus strand of CM040123.1, from coordinate 182,023,678 downwards.
AAGGAAAAAGGGGGGAGGAATCAGTCTCCCTTTATTAACACTCACTCTTATCTCCAAGAATATTTCAATAGACGAATCAACCACGTCAGCCTCTGACATCCTGTCGGCATTGACGAAGAACACCCCACTCGAACCTTTCGTTCGAGATCGGGGAATCAACCTTTTCTCCTTGCGTTGGCACCAGCCCGTACCAACGAATATTTCAATAGACGAATCAACCGTGTCAACCTCTGACATCCTGTCGGCACTGACGAAGAACACCCCACCTGAATCTTTCGTTCAGGATTGAGGAATAAACCCTTGCTCCTTGCGTTGGCACCAGCCCCCGCACCAATGAAAATACCAAGAGACAAACGAACCACGTCGGTCTCCGACACCCTGTCGGCATCGACGAATAAGCCAGTGGCCCGGACCTTTCGTCTGGTTCCATGAACGAAAAGACCCTTGCTTTGGCACCAACCCCGTGTCAATGAATGAACCATGTCAGTCTCCGACTTTCTGTTGGCGTCGATGAATAAACCAGTGGCCCAGACCTTTCGTCTGGTTCCATGAACAAAAAGACCTTTGCTTTGGCACTAACCCCGTGCCGATGAATAAACCACGTCGGTCTTTGACTCCCTGTCGGCATCGATGAACGAACCAGTGGCCTGGACCTTCCGTCTGGCGCCATGAATAAAAATACCCTTGCTTTGGCACTAACCCCGTGTCAATGAATAAACCACCTCAATATTACAACTCCAGTCCCACAGACGAGTAAACCCTTGGCTTGGACCTTCCGTCTAAGTCGATGAACAAAAAGAACGCCTTTGCTTGGCTCGGATCTTTCATCCGAGTCGATGAACAAAAAGAACCTCCTTGCTTGGCTCGGACCTTTCGTCCAAGTCGATGAACAAAAGAAAAGAACCTTCTTGCTTGGCTCGGACCTTCCGTCCAAGGCGATGAATAAAAAGAACCTCCTTGCTTGGCTCGGGCCTTCCGTCCAAGTCAATGAACAAAAAGGAGAAAAGAAGAACCTTCTTGCTTGGCTCGGACCTTCCGTCCAAGCCGATGAACAAAAAGAGCCTCCTTGCTAGGCTTGGACCTTCCGTCCAAGTCGATGAATAAAAAAATGACCACCTTTGCTTGGCTCGGACCTTCCGTCTAAGTCCATGAATATAAAGAAACCCCTCCTTGCTTGGCTCGGACCATCCATCTCAGTCCATAAACAAAAAGTGCATCCCCCTTGCTCGGCTCGGATCCTCCGCCTGAGTCGGTGAATGAACAATTTTCCTAAACCCAGCACGAGTCAACAACTCCCCCTTTGGGGTTGGCCTCATCTAAGTTGTTTTGGGCCTTTCGCCCGAGACGACACATAGACCCTTCATTCTCGCTTCGGTATTCACCCCATGCCGATGACTAAACCCCCACTCTGACATCTCAGTCCGCGCGCATATGCGGTGAAGCGATCCCCTCATCCCTTCGCTGAAGGAGTGAGCGCTTTCCCGTGAGTTTGCACCGGACTAGCATTCCACTAGGCTAAAAGAACATACATCTTGTCGAAGAGCTCTACACTCGCGAGCCCCGCACACTCGTCCCTTGTTTGCGCCACCCGCGAGTGGGGGGCATTTGTGGACGCCAAAAAAATGACGATGATGATCATGGCGACATTTGCGTCTACACATTCGAGCGTGAGTCGAAGACAGAACTGCCGAATAATCGTCATGCCTCGCCCGATCAGGATGAGAACTCGCTTGGTGGTCCGCTACCCGCTCAGGAAGCCCCATAAGCAGAAGATACGGCTACAACGCTCCGACCGGCCATGCCGAGAGCTGAATCAGAGAAAATTCGAGAACTCCAGCACAGTCTCGACACACACCGAGAGTCACGCAAAGTCTGGGACCGAGTCCCGGAGGCAGCGAACAGAATATTACGGAGGCCATACATCGCAACCAGAACATGCCGAGAATGCCAACATTCATATAAACGGCCTCAACCTTGAAAAGAATCCGTTCGGCGCTTAAACCGGTGCGATATGCACTTAAAACGGCCTTCATCTAAACCGGCGCGCCCCCTTGCATTTTTGGGTTAAACTGGCGCGCCCCTTGCATTTTGGGTTAAACCGGTGCGCCCCTTCATCTTGGGTTAAACCGGCGCGCCCTTTTTCCCCTTCATCATGTGCTAAACCGGCGCGCACCCTTTCCCTTACATCCCATCTTAATCCGGCGCGCAAACAATCCATCCCATCTACATTCCGATGCTCTATTTTGCATCATTATGGCATGCAGAGAACATTCAATGCCCATGACTCTGCTTCTACCTTCGTTCGACAACACACAAGCAGTAGCAGCAAGGCAAGCTCCGGCAGATCTCTGAGCGTCCCATCCTCGGACGAGCAGTAGTGTACGGGACAAATGAACAGCGTCCAACATAGCGAGTCAACTCCTGACTTCGTTGCAGACGAGGTGGAAGTGGCAGGAATGCTCCCAGGCTAGCCGTTCTATAAAAAGAAGAGAAGAAGAAGCTCCAGAGAAGGGAGAAGAGGAGGGACCAATAGGAGGGAACAGAAGAAGAAGAAAGAAGAGGCTAGAGGGAGGGCTGCTGGTTCGGCTAAGGTTCCCAGCGTTCGAAGAGAAGAGGAAGCTACATCCATCCCCATCTGCAAGGTGAAGAAGAAAAAGAGAGAGGGTGAGAAAGAGAGAGGGGAGAGAGGGGGAAGAGCTTGTGCTCTGTCCCTCCTTCTTCCCCACCGATGTATCTTCTTTCCCCCACCTCAACACTTAGCTTTTCTTTTATCTTCTCCGTTGTATTCTCCCCCGTGCTTTGGGGGTAGATCTCCTTTCCCCTTGAGGATGAATAAAAGAGTGACTCTTGTGGGCGTAAATGGCATTCTATTGCTCTCACCTCTTCCCCTTTTCTTCTGTTTTCTCCCTCCCGATTTTCAACATCACCTGGGGTCCTCAGAAGCTTGCCCTTCTATGGCATGAACTCTGAGGGAACCAGTTCGAAGGGTGAACATTCATGGCCACCTGTGGCCTACATCTGTCCCGTTCCACGAAGTCATCACTCGTGAGTGGTGAGAGCTCTCGAAGGCCAGTCCTCGAGCTTTCCAACACTCACATTTGGGTTATTGGACCGACATGAGGTCCAGATTTGAGGTGCACCCCGGAGTTATCCGTTTGGTGTTCCTTATTGCTCTCTGGCAACTCCCAGTCCAGGGGAGGTGCTGCCCAAATTTTTCCAGGATGAGAACACTCAAGAATAGACGAGCAGGATGAGTTCTCTGAGCATAAGAACAGCCGAACAAGCCAAGCCCTCTGGGAGTAAGAACAGCTTGTCTGAAGCCGTCTCTGAAGCAAACCGAATAAGTTCTTGCATAATTCCCCCTTAATAAGATATTCAATCTTCATGCTCGTTCATCCGAATAAACGATCAGAGAGCTTTAAACACCTTCTCTATCAACTTAACCCATCAATCAAGTGAATAAACCAATCCAAATGTCAGTCTAAAGGTTGAAGAAACAAGAACGAAAATAGAAAGAATAAACAGAGCACAAACAGAATGAAATACGGCTTAACCCGGCGCCCCCTAATCCGGCGTGGGCTAATCCGGCGCGCTACCCCCCCGCGCCGGATTAGCTCCACACTCAAATCCACCTCAGAATTCCGGAGCTCAAACCGGCGCCCCCCCCTCTTCTTAGGCTATTCCGGCGCGCCCCCTCTCCCTCCTTGGCATTAACTTAACCCGGCACGCCCCCCTTTACACCTCCATAGCCGACGCGCCTCCCTTGCATCATGTTAAACCGGTGCGCCCCTCCTCTCTTCCTTCATATCCATCTAACCGGCGCGCCCCTCCTCTCTTCCTTCATATCCATTTAACCGGCGCGCCTCTTTTATATAAAGAGGGGGAGGTAAATAATAATAATAAAAGGGAGAAAGGTTCAAACAAAAAAAATGTAAAGATCAATGCCAAATAAAAAATTAAAGGAACTCTATTACCCGTGCTTCAATTAAAATTTTGTTCCGGGGGCGCTGCCTCCGGAAACCCCCGCAAGGGGCGCTGCCCCCCTTGACCCCCGCGACCTGACCGGGCAGGTCGAACCCCGTGCGAGGGCGCACGTTAGTGAGCTCGGGCTATGCACTTAATAATTCACTCCCTCAGACTGGGTGCAAAGAGAAAATCGACGACGCCTTATGGTATCGGACGTGGTTTACGAAATTTCTGACATGGCCATAGTCCGAAATCATCTCCGGCCAACAGTCTATCAACTTGACCCGTCTCTACCGGGATCCAATCCTGTATTCTCATTAAACTTGCCTTGTTCGTGGCAGACATTCACGCGGTTTTGTCACCGTCTTTTATACTACAAGCACGGAGCTTCGTCCGAACATGAAGTGGCCCACGAGTGGCCGACATAGTCTGAACATTCACGTCCCAATACGGGTTTCTAGCATAGTTCGTCTTTCACTATCCTCCTGCATGATTAGTATTCTCTCTAGGCCGTAGGGCCCTTATTCCCGACAATCAATCAAGGGTGTTCCCCCGTATGGGGGATGTAAATAACGTCGTCGCCTTTACGGCGCGGCGGGTTTCGGTCCCGACACGAACCACACAATTGACTGATTAGTCAGATCGCGTGCACCATGGGCTTCCACGAAGCCCGAATAAGTCGTCACTTTGTGACTGGCACGCCCTCGCACTAAATAAACGAATTAACCCCGACCAACAAACGAACAGATTCCCCCTCAAATTTTAGTGCGTCCACAGGGTTTCCCCCTCAAGTCTCCGGGAGACATTTTCCTCCCCAATGGCAAGTGCCACCTTCACCACCCGAGGAGCTCGCCCAATCGCTCCTCAATAGGTTCAATAGGATGGACGAACAGTTTCAGAATTTGAAGAAAATGGTGGACGTGACATCCACCCCGAAGGTTGCTTTGCCAATCCTTCCGGTCATCCATCTTCCTCCCTCCGAAATGCCCACGTACCGCAGGTACAATGGCACTAGCAACCCCTTCATTCACCTCAAGGATTTCATGTATGAGTCATCCTATTGGCAAAACGACCAGAGGTCCCTGGCATACCTCTTTCGGAGGTCATTGGACGGTCCTGCGCTAGAGTGGTTCTATTCTTTGGAGCCCCGCGAGGCCGAGAATTTTGAAACAGTCCAGAGAAGGTTCTTGCAAAAGTATCGGGATAGGGTCGGTCCCTCTCTCTCCATTACCGACCTAGTGGCCGAAAAGATGAAGTCCGACGAGGATTTTATCCGCTATGCTGATAGATGGAGGTCTCTGGCAGAAAGAATAAGAGATACCCTCTTGGAACCTGAACAAGTAAAGATGATCATATCTAATGCGACCACATAGTTCAGGCATGTCTTGGCCATGAATAAGCTCACCACCATGGAAGAGCTCTACGAAAGAGCCAGATACATCCAAACCCAGTTAAAAGACTCCCCCATTATGAACATGTTTGAGCCGCCGAAGCCCAAGGTGTGGATGGGCATAAATCCCACACAAAAATTCACAAGAGAATAATGATGTGATAAACCATGGAGGAGATAATGATGATTAATGCATAAATAAGGGGAAGAAAAGCTTGCACGTGGTGCAAATATGGAGATGTGATCGCCAGAGGGGTTACCTCAAAAAAAGAGAGATCGCGAATACCTGGTGAAGATTGAAACGCGGGATGATGTGAAGTTCCTTCCTCCTTCTTCAATCGGCCGGCCGATGAGAAGGGTTCTCCTTTTGATTACCTTGCAAAAAAGACAATGAAACAACAAAGCAAAGAGGGATTCAGCCAACGCAAGTAGTATCAATCCAAATAAAACAGGTGATGATGAAAGGAAATCAACATGCGCACCTGGTTGTTTTGGTTTTAAAACCCCTAAAGAGGAATTAGGGAGAGGGGAGATATGTGATAAAACTGGTGCAAAGTGAAAAGAAAAAGAAACTGATGATGGAATTGATGCAGACGAAGAAGGAGAAAATAGTGGATGAAGACGAATCAACAAGAAAGCCCTGCTGTCCCTGTCGACAGTAAAGGGAACCAATAAAACGTGGTTGATCGGATGAAGAAGGTGCAGAGGAAGCCGAAAATCCTCTCAACATCTTGAACGTTCTAATCTCTTCAACCTCTGAAATCGTCAACCCCGACTTCGATCGCCCAGATCATGTTTTTATAGGATTTCAGTGGGAGATAAGCTCGAATTTGGTAAGATAAGGATAGGCAATGTTCAAAGAAGGTAGGACTCTACCTCCAATTCGAGCAAGGAGACCATTGGAGGCAAGACTCTATACAGGAAAGAGGAGTTCAAGCAAGACACGAAAGGTGAAACACGACTTTGCGAAGGGCGTCAAATCAAGAATTGACGACCTTCATCAAGACGTTACTCAAAACACGACCTCTACCAAGGGCGTCACTTCTTGGATTTAATTTTGGCAATAAAACTTACTTTATTTGAAAATTATGAGAACACGCCTATGATAGAGGCGTTAATTTAAAACACGTCCTGAGGAAGGACGTTAACCAATAATTAAATTGATTTTGAATTTTCTTTAAAACCGGATAATACCAGGAATTGACGCCCTTAAGTTTAGTCATCCTTTCTTGAGAAAACGCCCTTGATAAGGTCGCTATTTCAATAACGCCCCTCTTTAGGTCGCGAAGCATAAAAATGCAAAAATGAATCAAAACCACACACAAGAAAATAGAAAAACTTCATTTTATGAATATATTGAAGTTCACTTTGGGACATCATTATAGTGACATGAGATTTGATCAACCATAGCGTCTTTTTTGGCGTGTCTACAGCTGCCCCGCCTTGGCGTCTGCTTTGGAAGGGAGTGAGACGAAAATGGAGTGAAAGTGCAGCAAATGGAATGAAGTGGAGCGAACTGATAAGTAGATGCCAAGGTGTGATGTGACATGCCTCAGACACTAAGTAATGGAAATCTTTCCAAGATTCAAAGTGAAACAACTCCGAATGATCCCAAGGAAGCATCGATTTGCTGGATAAAGGAGATTAAACTAAAAAAGTAAAATGTAAGGCAAAAGGTGTGCGCGCGGGCACGATAGGGAAAGATCATTGGAGAGCGATTACCAGCCAACGTGGACGTGCTACAACCAAGGTAAATTTTGCAAGAAAATAAAGAGAATTGAGATGGAGATCCAACAATGGGACACTTTCAAGGAACCAGCCTGAGCGGCTTCAGATAGAACAAAGTACTTGACTTGGAGTGGAATATCTCATGTCAACTCAATCAAGAATGAGTGACTTTCATTATCGCCATAATATGAAGATTTTCAGCATGAAACTCAAAGTCCTACATGATGCATGCTGGGCTAAAAGAAAAAGATAAAACAAACTAAAAATAGAAAATAATCAAGGATAATATTGCTAAGCCATCTAGATTTGGTCAAGAATCCAGGTTTCTGAGCTAACACTAAGCCGAAGCCCGTTTGTCCGCGCATCAACTCAGAAAGTGGAACCATCGTCCCAAACCTTGAATGACTCAACGGCCTATCCGTGTGATCGAGACTCTCCTGGAATCATCATCGTTTTTGATGAAGGGGAACTCAAATTCCAGATTTACCAAAGCCACAAGGTCCTTGATATAATCTAATAGGGTATGTATCATATAGTAAAATGCATACAGGGAGAGATGGTGATAGCAAAAGGCATGGGGGAACTGAGAAGAGGTGCCGGCACCGTGGGGCTTGGATGATGATGCCCAGTCGGTGGGACCAAGAGCTTCTTCCTGCACTCAAAGATTCATCAGGTAAGATATAAAAGATAACAAGTAATGAATAAGGCATTTAAGTATAGCAAGCATAGCATGAATAAGCATCAATAAGCAATCATAGACATCAAAGCACTTAAAGCTTGGTGTGGATAGCATTCAAGCATGTATTAGCAAGGCGAAGCATGTTTAGCATCATAGCATTATTGTTTGTTGTTTTATCAATAGGATGACAATCTTGGCATGTGAGATTAAGATTGGATGATCAGGATCAAATAATGCCCAGTGGCAGAGTGATCAAGTGAAATCAGCAGGAGTTGATTCGAGATGAATGATCAATTAACACCCAGCTAAAGATTGGCAAGAGTGCCATGTAGGAGAATGATACGCAGATTGATGTCCCGAACATAACAGGAGATGGGCGTGAATAATCAAAAAATGTCCAGGGAGATGATAATCAAAACGCCAAGGGTGGCATGAAAATGTCGGGAATAACTAACAGATTGATAGCAATGAGTAGAGAGGACTCATCCCGTGATCTTGGCCCCTTGTAAAATTGTTGTTCCTGTAAAAATACCATCAGAAAATACAATGCAATTTTTTTTGGATTTTGAAATATGCAAATTTTTATGAGTTTTGAAAAAGATATTCAAATTCTTATGGAGATTTTGGAAAATATTTGAATTTTTATGAATCTTGAAATTATTCAATTTTTTGTTTGATTTTGCTCAAGAAATATTCAATTTTTTTTATTTTATTTTACAATATTCAATTTTTTTGGATTTTAGTTTAAACATAGCTAATGCAGCATCAAAGGGTGTTTAAACCATTAATTGGGGGTCCTCGTTCCTTCCCTTTTTGCTAAAATTTCTCAAAGCCGGGCGTGCATTGAGAGTGGCATCCTATAACCGACCGTCTTTGATCGACGGTGCCCCTACCAAGGCCATACCTGAGGAACGTTCGGTCTTGGAGGGAGAAGAGAAGAATAAGTGAGGATAAGCTTTATGCAGGATGGGAGATGTCGGGACTTGAATTCCTTCCAAGGTGTTTCCCCTCAAAGAGGTAGTCTGTTGTGCCGGGGCTTTGTGCCTTTGATTTTTAGACCCTCGACATGCATACGACCAGGGTTTTCCCTGCGGGGACTTTGCCACTCTTGACATGCCATAATTCACAATTTTGCTTTTATCGAAATCTTGACTTGATTTTTATAATAGCCCTTTTGGCGAGATGTATATCATGAAAACTCATATGATTTTGGGTCAAGACTGCCCCTATTTGAGACTCCTCTCGTATTGGGGATTACCGAGATTGGTCATCTCATCCGTCAACCTCTTGCCCCTGCACGCGGCTGAGTAAAGAAGAGAAAAGACTTTCAGATACACTCATGGCATGGCCAAAGTAGGGACGGTGTTTAACCAAAGGAGCCGGCTAAGGACGCCGTGAAGTGTGTGGAATGCCCAGCTAAGGGTTACTCTTAACAAGCGGGGAGAGAATGTTGAATTCCCAGCGTGGGGTTTTTATTTCCAAAGGTGCTGCAAAAGCAAGCCTAAAAGACAAAAGCCTATGATAAAAGTCTAAAGCACCACTTTTAATCTTGTTAAGAAGCACTTCATTTTGAAAATCATGCGTGAAGTAATGAGGTAATGATATCATAAAAATACGTACTTACGCCAATATGTTACCTTGCAACCTTTGTAGAAGCAGCTGTGAGAGGCGAGGTTGATCATCATGGGATAGTCCTCTTTGGCAATCAAAAGGATTGGAAGCAAATGGTTTGAAAGTGGCTTAACAAGAAGGAGTGGTGCCAAGACCAGACTCAGACGAATAAGGAAAAAAAGGAAGAGAGGCGAGGGCTAGAACTCCCTCACTAAGGTGTGGAGATCCTGATCACATGGAAGGTCTACAGAAGAAGCAGAGAATTAGAAGGAGGAGTGAGGACTAAAGCCTCGAAAGCAGTGGGAGAAAGGGCAAATGCCCAAGGCCGTGGATGTGGAAGAAGCTGGGTCAGACCCATGATCAGGAGGAATTAGAAAAAGAAATTGGTAGATGGAAAGAGGCGGATCTGGTGGGTCCGAAAGTAGTGGAGGAGAATCGTGATAGGAGGAATCATCCGGAGGCTCCGGAGGGATAGAGTATCGAGGGATGCGGTGCCCTGGGAAGAAATAGGAAAAAAATGATGGAAAAGGAGGAAGAAAATGAAGGAGGTGATGTTCTGGAAAATCAGAAAGATGAATCGGAAGAAAGATGGAGGGTCCGGAGGTTCCGGAGGAATGAAATCAGGAGGGGCACGATGCCCTGGAAGAAGATAGAAAGAATAAGATGGAGAATCCGGAGGTTCCGGAAGAATAAGGTGGAAAGGGGCGCGATGCCCGAGGGGAAAGTCCGGAGGTTCCGGAGGAATGCGGTGGAAAGGGGCGTCATGCCCTAAGCAGAAGGAAAGAGAATCCGGAGGTTCCGGAGGGATGAGAAGGAAAGGGGCGTCGTGCCCAAGGGGAAAGTCTGGAGGTTCCAGAAGAATAAGATGGAAAGGGGCGCGATGCCCGAGGGGAAAGTCCGGAGGTTCCGGAAAAATGAGGTGGAAAGGGGCGCGATGCCCGAGGGGAAAGTCCGGAGGTTCCGGAGGAATGAGGTGGAAAGGGGCGTCATGCCCTAAGCAGAGAGATAAAACACCTGGGAATTCCAGGGAAATAGGGGGAAAGGGGACGCGATGCCCCGGGGAGAGTGGATTAGAAGAGAATGAAGGTGAATAAGATGGGAAATGCGGGATATCTGGAGGTACCGGAAGGCGGGGAAGATACGGGTTTGGAAACCCGAGACAGAAGAAGTGTATGCAAAATGATGGATGCGATGAATGCAATGAATGCGCTAATGCAACAAAATGCATGAGATGTAAAGAAGATGGAGAATGTGAAGGGTGAGAGGACGAGATCCTCCTCCTAACCCCGGGAGTGGCCCATGAAGAAAAAGTGATAGAAAAGAATATGGGTGGAGTTGATCGGAAGGTGGATAAAATAGTGGAAGGCCCCGTAGCGCCAAGATAACTGCCCCTCCACGGCAGTGAAAGTGTATAATCAAACGGCCCAACGGGAGAAGATTCAATAATAAATGACAACCCTCTTGGAAGGCAAAGATCAATCATGTGGGGGATTTGGAAAGTTGATACAGGAAGCATCGCCATGCTCATTGATTGTGGCGTATATGGAGTGTTGAATAGAATAGGAATTTGCCCCTTGTATGGAAGAGTGAGTTTAAGATTTGAAAATTGGGGCAAGGGGTGCCCTGCCTGGCCCTTGGGTGGCATCAACACTTGGCATTCTTCTCTGAGCAATGGCGGCGACTTGACTTCTTCGACCATGCTTGGCACAATAACCCGGATTGGCATCCGGTAAATAAATTCTGGCATCTTGAACAGCACGGTAGTGGCCAAATTCTTCTTGCCCGGCTTTTGCTTATCTTCGGCACAAGTACTTGCGGTGGAGGCGGAAGGCTTCATGGATGGTGGAGGTATAATGGAAAATGTTGGCAAATGGGTGAGTGGAAGCGGAGGTTCAAACACGTCGAGTTTCTCCCTTTGCTCGGAAGCAGTCAGGGTTGGCTCGAGTGCAAAAAGTGGTGGACCCTGCTCAGGATTAACCATGGGTAAAGGTGAAGGGTTATATGGAGGAATAGGGGTGGTTGGCTGAGGTGGTGGTAATGGGAGGTTATTTGGGGAAGGTTCGATGATAGGCTCGGTGGAGGCCGGTGTTGTGGAGGTTAATGGCTTAATATGTGGAGGTTTTATAATGGAAGGCTCAACGGAGGCTAGTGTTATGAAGGTTGATGGCATAGTGGGTGGAGGTGTAATTGGTGGGGGTTTAATTGGTGAAGGTTTAATTGGGGGAGGTTTGGTGCGGAGAAAACGCCGAACAGGGTGAACGGTGTTAGGAGGAGGAGACTCAAGATGCGCCGGTGCGGGTGATTAGAGTATCGACCCATCGTCGTAACACCAAGAAGTCTCGAAAATAGGGGGTGAATTGGGGAGGTGGCTTCATCCTGAGCAGGGGGTTCATCAAATGATAGTGGGGGAAGTGGGAAGCGAAGGAAACTCGGAAGGGGTGCCTGCGGAGCTTCATCGTCATATACCGGCTCAAATTCTTCAATTGCCGGTTCTTCATCATCAAATTCAAGTGGACACCGTAGTGGAGGCGTATATGTGGATGGAGGAATGTAATGATGTTGCGTATGTGGAGGTGGAAGGCCATATGAATGAAGTGTGCGGATGGGTGGAGGGCGGACGGTGTCCACTTGATCGTCGAAATCTGCCGGCTGTTGCTTGCTTGAGCTGCCGATACCATAATCATCTCTCCTATCCTTCCATTCTTTCTCCATCTTAGTAATATCGTCCAAAGCGGCATGGAGAGGATTGACCGGAGTAGGAGGAGCCATGACCCTTCTTAATTGTTCCTCCATCAAAGTGACTTTATCAAGAAGGGTTTGTTGGAGGGGTGTAACTTGATCAACCAAGGGTTGGCAGGGCCTTGAAGGAGGGGTGGCATAAAAAGGCCGTGGAGGGGAGTTAATGGGATGACCCGCAGAAGAACCCGTATGGGCCGGATTGCAAGAAATAAATGGGCCTCGGGGCCGTGATGGAGGAGGAATAGAAGGAGGTGGGTGTCGGACCACCCGGGGAGGAATGTGAATAGAAGAGGATGGGTAATGGGCTACCCGATTAGGATTGTGAATAGAAGAGGGAGGTGGGTGATGGGCCACCCGTGTAGGGTTGGAAGGAGGAAGAGATAAAGGAGATGCACCCTCAACGGCGGCCTTAAGGGCTTGGATCTGTTGAGGGGTGAGATGATCTAATGCATGAATGATTTGGGAAACCTTCTCATCGTTGGGAGGAGATAGTCTCGAAGTAGTAGTGGCTTGAAATTGAGATGAGGGACCATAAGTTTGGACATTGCCCATGGGCCGGGCATGACCATAAGAATGAGGACGTGGTCCCTCGAAAGCATGGTGAGAGTTCAGATGAAAATGTTGAAATTGAGGAGAATAAGATGTGCATGGTTGTGCATCCTCATGAATTGGATTAAAACATGTTGGTTTTCTTATCATGGTAACCTATTATTCAATCAAAGTTCAAAATAATATGCAAAAAGCACACAAGTTGGAATGGTTACCTTTGATCTTAATTTGTTTGAACCTTGGTGAATTAATGAATTTTAACAAAGTTTGGTGTGATTCACACAAGGGAGGATCCTAGTTTCAATATGGTTTGAACTCCGGTGCCAACTAGGAAACTCTCTCACCGAGTATGGCCAACTAAACCCGGGACTTCAAAGGGTACAACATGCCCGGCGTCCGTGAGGGAATCCACGGGTGCGGGGACTTATGGAGGCTTGGTTTAGGAATTTTCAATCCAAAGAGACAGAATGCTCAATGGAGGGTCCTTCCTTCACCAAGGGGGTGTGTGGAATCCTAATGAAGAGAGAGGAGGTCTCCCAAACCAATGCAAAGATGAATGAATGTAAGGTAAATCAAGCCAATCACAGCAATATAATCAATCAACAAATATAAGCATGAATCAGCATGAAAACCCACACACGGGAGGGTTCTGTAAACCCATAGTAAAAAGACGCCCTGGCAGGGGGCGCTACTAACGAAAGACACGACAGTACGACTGTCGTCAATCAACGTGAGGGGCCCAGGGGCAGCGAAAAACACGCCTTAGAGTGAGGCGCTATAAATAAAAGGACGCCCCTGCCAGCGGGCGTCAAATCACAAAAAAAAAATGCCTTGATCTGAGGCGCTAATCAAAGAGAGACGGCCTGGAGGAGGGCGTGAATTCACAAAGCAGCGTAATAACTCAAGGGAAACCAATGATGCGCTGGAGAACGCCCTGTCAGAAGGCGTTACAAATAAAGAAGACGCCCTGGGTTAGGGCGTTAAACAAAAACGCACCTCTTCCAGAGGCGTTAAACCCTTCTGTCCCAGAAAACCTTCCCCAGCCAGAAACATCAAACACTCACAGTCACGATATGATCATGGCAATCAATAACATGCAGTAGAGTATAACATGCTCATCAAAAATTTCGGATAAGTGGAATTTTCAAAAAGAAAATCTAACAAGCTGACAGATCACTTGGGGAGAGTGCAAAGCACAATGGAGGGTGCCCGAGAGGCACAAAGGAGGGGTACTGTGGGTACCAAAGGTAAAGGGCACGCGAGGGTGCCAAGGGGGAAAGGGGTAATAAAAAGAAGAACACAAAGTGTCCCACCGTGATCGCCAATTTGTAGATTCTAATTAGAAATCCACTTCTCTTCCCTTATTTGTGGATGGGCATAAATCCCTTATTTGTGGATCGCCAAAAGGGGACTTATTTGTAGATTCTTTTTTTTGAGGAAATCCACAAAGAATTTGATTTTTGAAAAAAAGAAACGACCCGCTCAAAGACGTTATTCTGAAGAAGATGACCTAATCTAGGACGTTAATTCTATAAAAAGCGCCTTAGCCGAAGGCGTTAATTAAATTATTCTGCAAAAAAGGCTTCAAGGCTATCAAGACCATGAGTCTTACATAGTCACCTTCTAAAATTCATTAACCTTTCTTGAGTAGTTAAAAGGGGGTCGACGTGATCATAATTGATTTGTATTCGAGATTTCGCACAGTGCAATTTCTTTAGTCCGTCTTGACCATCCTGCCAGTTCGTGACTTACCACATAGAAAGGATGGAAGAATATATAAGGGAAGCCCATAAGGGATTTTGGGATGCTCAAGGTAAAGTTACCTCCCCTACCCTATACCTGTTGGGGTTCGGTCTTTGGCGTAGGGAAATTTGTTGCCTTTTTGCCCATTTATATTGCATGCATACGCCCAAGGTTTTCCTTGCGGAGACTTTGCCCTCTTGACATGCTTTTATTTTCATAACTTGACTTTCACTTTGGAATTGATTTGCATTGATGAATAAAACCTAATTGTACTTGGGGCTTTTGTGGCATTTGCTCCCTTTTGGGCCTTGATTTCCACCTACTAGGGCGGCAGATAGGCTTGGCGTGTCTACCTCGAGGTCTCCCTTCCTCCCTTATGGGCCGAAGAAGAAAAGAACGGGTATTGTCTTTCACTTTTAGTCAGGTTTTTGACTTTCCATCGGATTTGGCACTGCTTGAGTTCAAGAATAAAGCGTGTAGTGTGTGCGTGAATCAACCCCCTTTTAAATTAGCAAGACTGATGAATGAATTCTGAATTTTGACCTTTCGGACCTTGATCCTTCGTGTGCCATGGCACCAATTTTGGAGAATCTCTCTCTCTCTCTCTCTTTTTTTTTTGGAGATATTACTTTTTGTTTGGATTTTTGAAATAATTTTCATTTTGTTTGGATTTTGAATCAAGGGTAGTATTTCTTAAGATACAAACCATTCCAAGGGTGAGTTAACTCTTCTCCTTCAGCATTAACCAATTTATAAGTATTGCCTGGATAAACATCTTTTATAATGAACGGTCCTTCCCAATTGGGTTGGAGTTTTGAGCGGGGGCCACCCGGCTTTACAAAAATTCTTTTGATTACCATCTCACCGATTTTAAATTTTCTCTCAATTACTTTCTTTTGATAAAAACGTGAGAGCCTGTTTTGATAAACGCGCGCATGCTCAGCGGCAACCAGACACTTCTCATCGAGGAGTTCCAATTGGGCCAAGAGTGAAACACGGCGTTCATTAATAGAGAGCTCCTTATCCAACTGTACTCGCAGAGAGGGAATATGAATCTCGTAAGGGACTACTGCCTCCATTCCATAAGTGAGGGCAAAAGGAGTTTGCCCAGTGGGTGTACGAACGGAAGTGCGATAGGCCTAGAGAGCTTCAACTAGCTTGTCTGGCCAATCCGAAAATTTATTAGCCTCGCACGTCTTCTTAACAATTTTTATCAAAGTTTTGTTAGTGGCCTCTGCCTGGCCATTGCCTTGTGGATAATAGGGTGAAGAATGATGCAATGCAATGTTATACCTGCTGCAGAGATCCTTGATTTCCTGAGAGATAAATTGAGGTCCATTATCGGTGACGATGGTACTCGGGATGCCGAACCTCGTGATGATGTTCTTCATTATGAATTTGCAGACTGTTGACGCTTTAATCTCCACGTAAGCTTCTGCTTCCGCCCACTTGGTGAAGTATTCCGTTGCCGTGAGGATGAACGACTTTTGTTTGGTCAGGAGATTCGAATCACCAAGAGGTCCAATGATATCAAAAGCCCACATGGAAAAAGGCCATGGGAAGGACGTAGGATGGAGTGAAGAAGCAGGAGAATGAATTTTGTCGGCGTGCAGCTGGCACTTAACACACCTTCGAACATAGATGAAACAATCCTCTTCTAGAGTGGGCCAATAGAATCCTAGCCTAAGAATCTTCTTAGCTAGCATCTGGCCATTCACATGACCACCACACACTCCAGAATGCGCCTCTTCCACGACTTTCCAAGATTCATCATCATCGAGGCATCTTAATAAAACACCGGTGAGCCCTCTCCTGTAGAGCACACCTCCAACCAAAACATAACGTTGAGCCACTCTTCTAATTGCTTTCTTCTCTTCAGCAGTGGCCTCCTCGGGATAAGACTGATCATTACAATATATGGCAATCTCATAATACCAAGGCTTCTCTTCGTCAGCTAGATCTTCTTGCCAATCCAAAAGCATGACTTCCTTACCTTTAAGAGCTTCCTTCAGCTTAACCTTCTCAAGCACTTGATCCCTGATATCAAGGAATGCGCGATCCTTAATAGCTGGGGTGTCACACTGATGAATCAGGGGAACATGAAAATCACGCTCAGGAGGGAAAACTAAAGCAGAAGCCAAAGAAGCAAGAGCGTCAGCCAAGATGTTCTGACTACGCGGGACATGAACAAAGATTAATTTATTGAAGAGTTTGGCATAAGCTGAAGCGAGTTCCTGGTAAGGCTTGAGCTTAGGATTGATGGTGCGGCAGTTGACCAACACCTGGCGCAAAATGAGCTGACTATCACCGACAATTCACAAATGAGTGACACCATACCGATGAGCGGTTTGAAGACCGGCCAAAAGAGCTTCATACTCAGCTATATTGTTGGTGACGGGGAAAGTGAGCCGAGCAGCAAATGGAATGGTGACCCCTTCTGGTGTTAAAAGAACCATACCGATCCCTCTTCCTTGAAAATTTAGAGCTCCATCAAAATGTAATGTCCACATGGGATCATGGGGGTGATTAATGGACATTAATTCTTCATCTGGGAACTCCGAATTGACCGGATCAAAACGGGGGAGAGGGTGGTGAGCAAGATGTTCGGCAATGGCATAGCCTTTGATGGCTTTTTGCTGAATGTAAGTGATGTCGAATTGAGAAAGGAAGCTTTGCCAGCGTGCTAATCGATCAGTGAGGACAGATTTTTCAAGGAGGAATTTAATCGGCTTCGTGCGAGCAATGAGGTGAACCTCGTGAGCTAAGAAATAATGTTTTAACTTCTGAACTACCCAAACCAAAGCTGCACAAGTCTTCTCCATGGCTGAGTACTTCTGCTCACAGGGGTTAAGAAGCTTAGGCAAGTAGTATGCTGCCCTCTCCTTACTTTCTTCATCCACTTGAGCTAAGACAGCACCTACGGAGTCATCCAGGACCGAAACATAGAGAATAAGTGGTTTGCCTGGAATTGGCGGCCTCAGGACAGGAGGATTGGCCAAATAATCCTTCAATCCGTCAAAGGCTGCCTGACACTTGTCATCCCAATTAAACTTGACTCCCGGCTTAGTAAGCTCGTAGAACGGCCTACATCTTTGTGAATGCTGAGAGACGAAGCGGCGAATAAATTGCAACCTCCCGATTAATCCTCGAACTTCCTTTAAATTCTTGAGAGGAGGCATATCTCTAATGGCCTTTGCCTTGTTGGGATCAACTTCAATTCCCCTCTTGCTAACAATGAAACCAAGCAATTTCCCTGAAGAAACGCCAAATACGCACTTCTTGGGGTTCATTTTCAATTGATATTCTTGTGATCTCTGTAAAACCTTAGCCAGAACCCCAGGATACTCAATCCTTGTCCTTGATTTTACAACCAGGTCATCCACATACACCTCAATATAAATATGAATCATGTCATGAAAAATTGCCATCGTTGCCCTCTGATAGGTGGCTCCAGCATTCTTGAGTCCAAAAGGCATGACCACATAGCAGTATGTACCCCATGGTGTAGTGAATGATGTTTTCTCTTGATCCTCTTCAGACAGACGAATTTGATTGTAACATGAAAAGCCATCCATAAATGAGAGAGTCTCAAATCCTGCCGTGTTATCAATTAGAACATCAATATGAGGGAGGGGGAAGTCATCTTTAGGACACGCCCGGTTGAGGTCCCGGAAGTCTATACAAATCCGAACTTTCCCATCTTTCTTCATAACCGGGACAATGTTAGCCACCCAATTGAGATAGAGGACAACTCTAACAAATCTAGCATTATGGAGTTTGTCGACCTCTTCTTTCATCTTTAAAGCCATACTAGGGTGGAAACGCCTCAACCGTTGTTTGACCGGGACAGACCCTGGCTTAAGTGTAAGATGGTGTTCAACGAGCGCAGGGTCTAATCCTGGCATATCCTCATAACTCCAAGCAAACGTGTCCTTGTATTCTTGAAGAACTAAAATGAGCACCTCCTCCTCGGAGGGCGGCAAATTCTGGCTAATGAGGACAATCCTAGGGTCTTCCTCGGTACCCAGATTAATTTCTTTGGTAGGTTCTTCTACGGAGGCTGATGGTTCGTCAAATCTTCTCATACCACTAGCAAAGGCATCGGCCTCGTCCTCATATTCTTCGTAACTTTCATCCCCCTCTTCAATAGGGTCTTCATCATTCATAATTTCATAAACGCCCAAACCCTCATAAGAAGCAACAACATCTTCAAATTCTAACTCTGGCAGGATAATTGGATTTTCCACAAACCCAGGGATTGCTAAACAAGCTTGGCATCTGATAGACAATTCTAATAAAAATCTGCGAGGAATCTCCTTACCCTTGGATTTCTTACGTGAATCTACCCCATGAATTTTATTAGAAGAAGAAGAAGAGGAGGAGCAACTAGCTTGATCAGAAAGAAAAGAAGGGGGTGAAAAAGTGGATACAAAAGGTGATACAGAAGAAGACCCCTCGCTAGAGGGGGAAAAGAGATCTGTCAAGGAATCTTGAAAGAGCGGCCCCTGGGTTGGGACACACTCGGGAAAGAAATGGGAGGCCTCCTCAACAGAGATGGAGGATTGGAAAGTTGGAAAATCGGCGTTTTTTTTTTCTTTTTTATCTTTATCTTCATTTTCATTTTCTTTTTCAAGGAGAAAGCAGTGTGATGGGAGAATAGCAGGAGGAGTGGAAATTGCAAGATTGGAAAAAGATTGGATCAGTGATGGCGCGCTTGGGGGCGTGATGGAGAGTTCAGAAAATCGCTCGAGGAGCGAAGGAGGAATCGGGAGAGAAACTCGGATTGAATTTGGAGTAAAACTGATGGTAATCGGAGGCGGTCTTGGCACACGACCAAACCAACGAGAATGTAGAGAAGCAAGCACAGATGGATGTAGCGCAGTGAGAGAAAAGAGGCCGGCCCACAGCCTATCCACAGTGAAACCTTCTTCAAAGGGGACATCTAGCTCCCCAGTATATGTGTAGTCACTTAGCAGCTGCCTCTTGTCTGTGATCACTGCTGGCATTTCAATTAATTCTTGTATTAATGGAGGCCATTCCGGATCAGTCGGCATGAAGAGGCGGCTCAAAGAAATAGTAATATCATTCATGTCGAACCACCTGTACCAGTCACATTCTGGATCACCCATTTTCCTTCTTTTGTCCGGCCTTAAAGACTCCAGGGCTTTGTAGGTAGCCAGTGGTGCAATGTGACGGGCAAACTGTCTGGCGTGAACATCTTGATAGTCAAGCAATGAAGTAACTATGGTAGTCTACTCATTATTCTGAATGCCACTAGTAACAAAATGTGTCTTCAGTGTCCAGGAGAGTGGCTGGCGATCAGTTTTCAAAGTAGAAGTCATAAATGCCCATGGCTCTTCTTTATTTTTGCTCGGCCCTTTATAGCCTAAACCGCCTCGTACCAGCAATTTTTGCGGCTTAATGGGCCTAATCCTGCCCTGACAGTTGGCACCCAGGCCTTTTCCATCTTGATACCCCATTTTCAACAGAATGTTCCAGCCAGGGGTGTTAATCATGTTCTTTTTCTTCTTTCCCTTAGAAGGTAGGGCTGTCATAGCAACCGTGGTAACGGTTTCAGATGGCATTGGCCGTGGACGGGGAACGTCCAGCACAGATAACAGTGGCTTATTGGCAGGCCAAATAGAAGGGACTGATGAAGCCGCATGAATATCTTCCTCTGGCAGAATCGGCATGCTGGTCACCTTGATAATACGACCCTTATGTGGGAATTTGAGACACTGGTGATTCGTAGAGGGCACCGCATCAAGCTGCTGGATGTATGGGCAGCCAAGAATGCCATTAAATGTTGGATCCATGTCCAGGATGTGAAAATCTGCTGTGATGGTGGCAGGACCCAAGCTAACTTTCAATGTGATCATGCCTAGAGGAGGCTTCTTTGTGTTGTCATATGCAGTGACCGTTATGGTGGACGGCTGAATCTGGCTTTCTGGTATGCCACATAACTTCAAGGTGCTCGGTGGAAAAACATTGATGGATGCCCCAGTGTCCACCAGACATTGCTTAACAGCCACCTTATTGATGTCGACTGTGATGCATAAGGCATATTTTCTTGCTGAGATTGGTGCCAGTTCGTGCTCATGAAAAGTAATCGCCGGCTGACTGCTAGCAGGTGTTAACACTGTGACTATCTGCTCAGCTGGAATGTCTTCATTAACCATTACCTTTTGCAGATATTCCTTTAGGGCCAGCAGATGAGTGGTGGACCATTTGATCAATTCCAGGATCGAAATTCTTGTCGGAGTCCGGTCTAAATGCTTTAACAAATCATATTCAGTGCCCGGTACAGACCCTTGTTCTTGTTCTTGCTCTTGCGGCCCCTGCACGGGCTCTAGCTCTCTTTGTGGAAAAATACGGTGGAAAATCCGTCCACTTCGGAGCGGTGCCATGCCTTGTAGTGCCTCTGTCGGGGCAAGTGTGGGAGAAGAATTAGAAGAAGAAGAAGAGGGAATGCGATTGGCAGTGTTCAACAACAGGGGTGCCCCCGTAGGAGGCGTGGGAGTAATGTTTGGCAAAGATTCCCCCGTGGGAGGCATAGGAGAGTGGTTTGACGAAGATGCCCCGTCAGGGGGCGTGGGATTAGAAAGGGATACCCGAATGCGAGGAGCATTGGCGGGTGGTCTAACAAGAAGAGATCTGGGTATGAGAGGTGGGGGAACTTATGGCAGAGGAACCCTTGCCGGTGTAGGAGTGGTAGGGGTTGTAGCGGGTGCTAGCGGTGAGCGAAATAGGAGTGGCATGGACGGCGGAGGTATAGAGTTGGTGGTGGAAGGTGGGGTTTGTCGTGCGGTAGGTTGTGGAGGTGGCAAATGGGTAAGAAGAGGGCGGGCCGGTAAGGCTGTAGAACTGGTGGAAGTAGATGGGTTGACGGGACGTAGAAGAGGACGTCCTGATAGGAGAGTAGAAGAAGAAGGAAGGGTGCACAAAAGGCGCGGAGGTTGATTTTGATTCGGATCATGATGAAATGCCCCGACAGAGGCGTTTTCTTCATGTCATCCCTGTCCTCTCTGCACATCGTAGAGGGACGTGACGGGGTTCACATGCTGATTAGGGGCGTGCTCCGGCAATGGATTACGGCCAATTCCCATATCCTGCTGGTGTGCTGGAGCTTGCTGTGGTTGAACTTGTTGTGGAGCGGATTGCTGAGGTTGTTGATTTTGCTGTTGCCGAGAAGCCCTTCTTTCTTTCATAGCGGCTATGAATTACCTCATCTCATCCCAATTGATGTCACCTTGGTCATTTAGATCGTAAATGTAATCTTGAAAGTGGAAACAACGATCAAGGTTGTGACCAGGGGCGCGATGAAAAGCACAATAACGGGATGTGTCAACATTAGCGGGCCACACGGTTCTTTCCCTTGGCAAGGTGAGCAAGTTGGTGGCCATCAGGGCATTAAAAATATCGGGGAGACTTTCGGGAAGTGGAGGATAGTGGTCCCTTTTGGGGCCAAGTGGTGGTCTCTGTTGTTGTTGTTGGCCGTAGTTGGCAGGTGGGGGCATTTGATGGTATTGTGGTGGAGCTGGAGGGTCTACGCGGTGGGCTTGGTTTTACAGTGGAGCGAAAGAGTGTTGAGGTGCGAATTGGGGTTGTGGAGTGGGGTTAAAATGAGAGTTCTGTCGTGGAGGCGGTGGTGGACGTGGGTTAGCTTGGTGGTGGGGGTTACCAACTGCGCCGACTTGCTCATTTGTGACGGTGCCCTCAGTTGTGGGCCCGCTGTTAACATTGGTGGTTTTCTTAAACAGCCGAGGCTTCGGCTCAAACATGCCCATAATGGGCGAATCCTTCATCTGTGTCTGGATGTAACGAGCTCTCTCATAGAGCTCTTCCATAGTAGTCAGCCGGTTCATGGCCAAAATATGGCGGAATTGAGGAGTTGCATTAGAAATAACCATCTTTACTTGCTCCTGTTCCGACAATGTGTCTTTCAGCTTCTCGGCCATCGACCGCCATCTGTCAGCAAATATGATGAAGTCCTCCTTAGACTTCATTTTCTCCGCAACTAAATCTGTAACGGACAGAGAGGGTCCAACACGGTCTCTATATTTTTGCAAGAATTTCCTTTGGACAACATCGAAGTCACTGGCATCAGCTGGTTCCAAGGAATAAAACCATTCGAGGGCTGGCCCCTCCATAGATCTTCTGAATAAATAGGCTAGAGAAGCCTTGTTGCCTTGCCAGAAGGAGGTCTCGTACCTAAAATCCTTCAAATGAATAATCGGATTGCCAGTTCCATTGTACCGCCGAAAGTTCGGCATCTCAGACGGAGGAAGATGGAAAATTGGCAGTGTGGGGAGCGAGATTTCTGGTGCATTCTTGGCCGCAGTGACTTTCTTAAGTTGTTCCTCCATGTGGGCCATCTTTTGAAGTAGCAAAGCATTAGAGTCGGACTCAACTGGGGCCTGAACAAAAGAATGTGGTATATGCGACCGTAGAATCTGAGGAGGTTGGGGGAATTGGTGCCTAACCGCAGAATAGCTCGCCTGCTGGGCCGGTATGGCCGTGACAGGCGTTGGTGGGCGCGAGGGGGGTTTATGCAAGACCGCCTGGTCATTAACGGGGTGATGGCCTGATGTGACACAACCTCGGACTTAGTCAAACAAGCACATCTAAGCATCCAAATGGGCCTTAATGGGCCACAGCTCTCTTCGTTGCACTCTATTCCCGGGGTGACTATGTGATACCAAGGGTGATTTATGGGAATGGACCCTTGCTGGTAGAGGGCCAGCAAGGCCAAGAATTGATTCCCCAAGGTTGGTTGCCCAATTCGATTGGGGCCGACAAAGTGCACTCGGGCACCGGGTCACACTAACCCACGGCGATCACTCTAAGTCATGGACTTGAGGATCGGGCGCTCCTCACGAATTCAGCGGTGCATGAATCAAATATTGAGAGAGCTACACTAGGTGAGCAAGGAAGAGACACTTACTCGACCGGTTTGAAGAAACCGGTCCCGGTCGGAGACGAGGGCGAGCGGGGAGGCGGTGGTTCCCCACACGCCGCGGCGGTGTCGCTTGACCTGCCAAACCACTTACAAAACTACTCCTCTCGCAGGAGGGGGGATCTTGGGGTAGGGGTTAATATGATACATTCAAACACTACCACCACGCAGGGTGGGGCCTTCAGCCGGCCAAGCGGGGAGGGGTTGGTGGACCGAAACGAAGAGAAATGAGAACTAGGGAAGTTGCAGCTTCAATCTGGAATTCGGGACAGGGGGTCGCTGTGATGGCTATGCCGGGCTTGTCCGGACTCCAAATTGATCGAAACCAGCTCTTGAAGCTTCCTGACTGGAAGAGGTGGACTCCAGAATTTTTGGGGAAGCTCAGACGGTCGGAGGTGGCTGCACCAGCAACAGGAAGTAGCCTCCTCTGTCTGGCCGCAGGTACTATCTGGACTGTAACAGCAAGTTGCAGAAGTGACTGAGCGCCCTCCCGAGCTCCGATCAGCACGAAACCAGTGGCATCATCTTCGTGGTCGAGGTAGCTTTCAGCAGGAGGTGACGGAGATGCATTCAGAGGTCGAGGATGGCCGGGCACCCAGAAGAGTGAGTACTGGTCGGAGTAGACAGCAGAAAACAGAACTAGATAGATCGGGGGAGAAAATTCGTAACTTCTTCCTCCGGTGGCCGAACGGGATTATGTTTCTTGATCTTGAAAGATGACCGGTAGAGGAAGAACTTTGATGAAGGGGCTTCAGCCTGAATCCGCTGGGGTTTGTCGTGGCAGAAGGATCTTCCACGCTCTGGTCCAGGATGAAGACCTCTCTGCGCACTGTTGGGAGAATGGCTCTATCTGGCAGCTCCGAGCTCCGATCGTGTTGATTCCACCTCACCTGCGAAGTAGACTGGATGGCCTTTCCAGAAAGGTAGGCCACGCCTTCTGAAGAACTAGGATGAATCCGTGGTTGATGCTGCAACAAGGACTGTTCTGCAGATCTGCACAGCTCCAACCTACTAGAAGAAATGAGAGGGAGATATGGCTTCTTTGGTGGAGGGAAATGGTAGGAATGACCTAAGGGAGAGTGGGGGCTCTTGTGGGGTGGAGAAGGGAGCTAATGGTGATGGGGAATGAGGTGGAGAATGGCTGGAAGCAAGTGCTAGCAGGTGGAGGAGGAAGAGCTACGAATTTGGGGAAGGGGGGTGAGAGGAGAAGGTGAGGGGGCACAAGTGAGTGGAAGGAAGGGTGGATTTCAAATTCAAAAGGTCTTGGAAGGTGGGTGATTATGTTGGGAAGTGGAGTGCTTGCATTGGAATGGGGTAGATTTGGTTGGAAGGTGGAGGAAGGTGTTGGAATGGGGAGACTTCTACCTAGGAACTAGGGAGTGGAGTAATGGAGGCCATGGGGAAGTGGAGGGCATTAAAGGAGGTGGTTGGAGGTTGGAAGTGGATGGGAGGAGGGAGGAGAGAGAAGGAAATTCGGATTTGGGGTTGGAGGAGAGAGAAAGAGGGGTGAAATAGAGAGATTAAGAGGGGAATGGGTGGGGAATCTCTCCCCTAGGGTCTCTCACCCAAAAACTAGAGGAATCACTCCAATTTGAACTCAAATGGCAAGTTTAACTCAAAAGGATGTAATCATTCATTAACTTCAAATGAGGGGAGTGGGGTCCTATATATAGG
Source organism: Amorphophallus konjac (assembly GCA_022559845.1). NCBI lineage: Eukaryota > Viridiplantae > Streptophyta > Magnoliopsida > Alismatales > Araceae > Amorphophallus > Amorphophallus konjac. Next base: position 181,998,643 of record CM040123.1, on the reverse strand, counting down.
CAACCCACTCTTTACAATAAGTCCCTGACAAAATAAACAACTACAAATAACCAAGGGGGTTGGGAGTGCTAATGGGCCTAGTCCAACGAATGGGGCCCAATAGCTTACATTAGACATCATGATGATACCAAACATAGGAAAATAAGTGCTAGACTTAGGGAAATGAATCAAATAAAATGGAAATACATCAAAATGACTCAAAGGAAAACTACAAAATGGATAAGGGGCCTTAATAGAGTGAGGCCCAAACTCAACTAGCTCCCGAATGTGAAGAAGTGGACCCGAGCCAAAGGGAGTCGTGGGTGATGCCTCCATCAAATCCCCTGGGCCGCAAAGAGCTCGACTCCGTCGAGTAAGGGTCCATCCGGCTAAGGTACCGCTCGAGGAGATCTGGATCCAATCGCTGTAGGTCCTCCCGACTTACCCATGAGTCTTCCAACGGAGGCCGATCCTTCCACCTGACGAGATAGCGCTCATAGACCTTGCTCCGGGTGGTAGTGACCTGCTCATCCAATATTTGTTCAATGCGATCACGCTGAGCTCTTTTGGCTAGTGGACTCTCCTCTCGGGTGGGTGCTCTCTCAAAGGAGGGAGTGGGCTCGATCTCCTCACTAGGTCTCACCGTGGGGCCCTTGTAAGACACTAAGTCGGCGACATTGAATGTAGGACTTACCCCATAATCCTCGGGGAGATCTAATTCATAAGCATTCGCACCAATACGCCTCAAGACCTGGAAGGGCCCAGTCCCACGTGGTCTCAACTTGGAGTTGGCTCCTGGGGAGAGCCTCTCCGTCCTTACCATCACAAAGTCACCCTCTTGGAACTCTAAGTGACGCCGGTGAGAGTCAGCCAACCTTTTATAAGCCTCATTTTTTATGCTAATGTGCTTGCGGATTTCCTCATGCAATTTTGTGAGTGCTGACCTTCTAGTGGTTATGGGTGGACCTGGACAACCATATATAGACCATTTATGCCATGATGCCATATGGACCTTGATGAGCCTTGGTGGGCCGGGGCAACCATATGTGGACTTATCATGCAATGTTGTCATGTAGACTTTGGTGGGCTTAGGTGGACCGGGGCAACCATATGTGAATCTATCATGCAAAGTGGTGATGCATGTCGGGGGACCCGGACATCCGTAGATGCCTTTGATATGCTTAAGACCCATGATGAATGAAGGTGGACCACTACATCCAAATTTGGACCACTCATGCTTTCTACTTGACATGTGGATGATATGAATGAATGGACCCAACATAGTGTTCATGCCAAGGGGTATGGTAAGCCTAGACACATGCATGCTTTTCCCAAAGGTGACTTCCATGTGTATAGGTGTGGGACAACCCTTGAACTCCCATTGGAAAGGATCGAATGGATCTAAGAAGGTGGTCATCATGGGGTGGGGCAAAACTTTATTACCTAGGGATATGTGGCCCAAGGTCATGGCTCCCAAGGAGTAACCCGGGTCTAAGATGGAGTGAATTGGGTCAAACATTGTGAGTTGGTTTAGGGAAAGGTGGGTGGTGGATAAAGTGTTTGGGTCACACGAGTCTCTTGACTCCCATTGGAATGGATCATATTGATCATAAAATGGGTTACCTAGGGGGAGGAACTCCATGTCCTCAAGATCCTCAAAAGGTGCTAAGTCATCCTTCTCCATGATAGTTGGGCCAATGTTCTTGGCAAGTGGGTCAGCCATGAGTGGAGGGCTTGACTTTCTACCCGAGATAAGAAGCTCTAAATCGAGGAGAAGGTTGGGCTCATCGGGTGTAGGTAGGAATAGAAGGAGGTCGCTAGTGTAGCAACCAATGGTGCAAATCGAGGTGATAGACCCTATGCATAGGTGTAGGAGGCTAAGGCTCCTAGGTTGTTCTACCATAGGGGTCAACATGCTAGTCATCTCTAATTGCCAAGCTAAGCCCTTGAGAAGGTCCTCTAAGGTTTCCACTTGGTAGGATGTTTGGATTATGGTGTGATAGGAGGAGATGTGCACTATGGGAAGGTTTTCCTTTATGGGAAGGCAATCGTGGGCCGTGATCTCTCTTATTGGGCTCTTCTTTAGCCAACTAATAAGGGGTTCCTCTAAGATGAGTTTGGCCCTAACTAGAGAGGGTGGTGTAACATGAAGGTCACCATGTGATGCTTCTTCTTCTTCTTGGTCATGGGTTTCCTCCAAGGTAGGGAGTGGGTTTGGGGTGTTCACCACTATTAGATCGGGTATGGGTTCTTCTTCCAAGAAGGTGAGAGGGGCTTTTGAGGGTGAGGTGATGATTCGGGCATGGTGTATCCGGGGTGGTAGATAGTGGGAAACTTGGGTTAGGATAGGTAAGGGTAGTAGTGGAGGCTTTGGTGGGAGTTGGATTGGGGTAGGGAGAGGAAGATGGGTGGGTTGAAGGGGTTTGGGTTGATTGGTTTTGGGAGGAGTGTCCCCTTTTAGCGGTGATGGAGAGGTAGTGGTGAGGGTTACCATGGGCCTAGGTGGAGAGTTGGCCATGGGGCCCAATTGGGTATGGGGACCTATGGTTGTGGTGTGGACTTGGAGGTGGGGTGTAAATGTAGTGGTTGGGGTGGGAGAGATGGGAAGTGGTAGGGAATGGGTGATTGGGGTCTTGGATTGACCGGGTGGGGATGAAGGAGTTGACCTTGGGCTTTTGTGATTTGAGTAGGAGGGAGAGGGTTGGAGAGTGTAGGTTTTCCTAAGCTCGACCTTCATCTCATCCCAAGTGCTAATGGGGGCCTCCCTGCGGATCCTTCTTAAACCTTCCACAACTAACCAATGAGTTTTAGCTTGTTTGGAGAGGTGTGCCTTGGCTAGCCTCATTCTCCTTTCTTCGTTCAAGGGGCAACTTTTAAAGAATTGGTCTAGGGAAATCTCCCAATCTAGGTAAAGGCTTGGGCTGTTGGATCCATCAAAGGCGGGGGTTTTGATTTTCAAGTGTTCTAAAAATATGGTTTCTAGATCTCCCCAAAGGTCACTCTCATTCACTCTTGGTGTACGGCTATTTCCTTCAAGTCGGTCGAGTCGAGACATGATATCTTCAAGCCGATTAAGGACATTAGGTAGGGCTTCTATGATAGAGGTGTTGCTACCCACTTTGTTGGCAATGGAGCTTCCATGAGGATTTGGGCTTCTTGGGAAAGTTGATAGGGATGGATATGACGGGTATGAAGTGGCCATTCTAATGGACATGGGAGATGCAACCGAGCACTCTAAATGCATAAACATGCCCTAGGACCAACTTGTGGAGAGACAAGTTGTGAACTTGCTCTGATACCACTTGATGTGACACAACCTCGGACTTAGTCAAACAAGCACATCTAAGCATCCAAATGGGCCTTAATGGGCCACCGCTCTCTTCGTTGCACTCTATTCCCGGGGTGACTATGTGATACCAAGGGTGATTTATGGGAATGGACCCTTGCTGGTAGAGGGCCAGCAAGGCCAAGAATTGATTCCCCAAGGTTGGTTGCCCAATTCGATTGGGGACGACAAAGTGCACTCGGGCACCAGGTCACACTAACCCACGGCGATCACTCTAAGTCATGGACTTGAGGATCGGGCGCTCCTCACGAATTCAACGGTGCATGAATCAAATATTGAGAGAGCTACACTAGATGAGCAAGGAAGAGACACTTACTCGACCGGTTTGAAGAAACCGGTCCCGGTCGGAGACGAGGGCGAGCGGGGAGGCGGTGGTTCCCCACACGCCGCGGCGGTGTCGCTTGACCTGCCAAACCACTTACAAAACTACTCCTCTCGCAGGACGGGGGATCTTGGGGTAGGGGTTAATATGATACATTCAAACACTACTACCACGCAGGGTGGGGCCTTCAGCCGGCCAAGCGGGGAGGGGTTGGTGGACCGAAACGAAGAGAAATGAGAACTAGGGAAGTTGCAGCTTCAATCTGGAATTCTGGACAGGGGGTCGCTGTGATGGCTATGCCGGGCTTGTCCGGACTCCAAATTGATCGAAACCAGCTCCTGAAGCTTCCTGACTGGAAGAGGTGGACTCCAGAATTTTTGGGGAAGCTCAGACGGTCGGAGGTGGCTGCACCAGCAACAGGAAGTAGCCTCCTCTGTCTGGCCGCAGGTACTGTCTGGACTGTAACAGCAAGTTGCAGAAGTGACTGAGCACTCTCCCAAGCTCCGATCAGCACAAAACCAGTGGCATCATCTTCATGGTCGAGGTAGCTTTCAGCAGGAGGTGACGGAGATGCATTCAGAGGTCGAGGATGGCCGGGGCACCCAAAAGAGTGAGTACTGGTCGGAGTAGACAGCAGAAAACAGAACTAGATAGATCGGGGGAGAAAATTCGTAACTTCTTCCTCCGGTGGCCGAACGGGATTATGTTTCTTGATCTTGAAAGATGACCGGTAGAGGAAGAACTTTGATGAAGGGGCTTCAGCCTGAATCGGCTGGGGTTTGTCGTGGCAGAAGGATCTTCCACGCTCTGGTCCAGGATGAAGACCTCTCTGCGCACTGTTGGGAGAATGGCTCTATCTGGCAGCTCCGAGCTCCGATCGTGTTGATTCCACCTCGCCTGCGAAGTAGACTGGATGGCATTTCCATAAAGGTAGGCCACGCCTTCTGAAAAACTAGGATGAATCCGTGGTTGATGCTGCAACAAGGACTGTTCTGCAGATCTGCACAGCTCCAACCTACTAGAAGAAATGAGAGGGAGATATGGCTTCTTTGGTGGAGGGAAATGGTAGGAATGACCTAAGGGAGAGTGGGGGCTCTTGTGGGGTGGAGAAGGGAGCTAATGGTGATGGGGAATGAGGTGGAGAATGGCTGGAAGCAAGTGCTAGCAGGTGGAGGAGGAAGAGCTACGAATTTGGGGAAGGGGGGTGAGAGGAGAAGGTGAGGGGGCATAAGTGAGTGGAAGGAAGGGTGGATTTCAAATTCAAAAGGTCTTGGAAGGTGGGTGATTATGTTGGGAAGTGGAGTGCTTGCATTGGAATGGGGTAGATTTGGTTGGAAGGTGGAGGAAGGTGTTGGAATGGGGAGACTTCTACCTAGGAACTAGGGAGTGGAGTAATGGAGGCCATGGGGAAGTGGAGGGCATTAAAGGAGGTGGTTGGAGGTTGGAAGTGGATGGGAGGAGGGAGGAGAGAGAAGGAAATTCGGATTTGGGGTTGGAGGAGAGAGAAAGAGGGGTGAAATAGAGAGATTAAGAGGGGAATGGGTGGGGAATCTCTCCCTAGGGTCTCTCACCCAAAAACTAGAGGAATCACTCCAATTTGAACTCAAATGGCAAGTTTAACTCAAAAGGATGTAATCATTCATTAACTTCAAATGAGGGGAGTGGGGTCCTATATATAGGCAACCCACTCTTTACAATAAGTCCCTGACAAAATAAACAACTACAAATAACCAAGGGGGTTGGGAGTGCTAATGGGCCTAGTCCAACGAATGAGGCCCAATAGCTTACATTAGACATCATGATGATACCAAACATAGGAAAATAAGTGCTAGACTTAGGGAAATGACTCAAATAAAATGGAAATACATCAAAATGACTCAAAGGAAAACTACAAAATGGATAAGGGGCCTTAATAGAGTGAGGCCCAAACTCAACTAGCTCTCGAATGTGAAGAAGTGGACCCGAGCCAAAGGGAGTCGTGGGTGATGCCTCCATCATGGCCACTCTCGGCCGGAGGGGGGTTGGAAGACGAATAGGGAACAGACTTCCCCTTTAGAGCGGCCTGAATGGCTTGCCACTGGGAGTCATCCAATTGAGAAAGAGCTTGGATTAAATCTGTAACGTTGATGGATGGGGAGGGGTTCCCCGAAGTATTGGAAGATGGAACTTGAGACGAGGGGTCCGCCTCGTGAGTAGCGGTATCAACCACATGAACTTGTGAATAGTGAGGGTGAGGAGGGAGGTAGTTTCCCTCATAATAGACGGAATCCTGAAGAGGGCCCTCATATTGACCAAATATGTTGTCATCCTCATCATCATAGGAGTACCCGTTGCCTGACATGTTGAGGATTTTACCTGAACGGAGTTTCATACTTAAGAGAGAGGATGTTTAATGAAGGAATTTCCACAAAAAGCACTCAATCAAAACACTTCAATCAAGTCAACCCAACCAAGTTTATGCAAACAACGTTGGAAAGAATGGAAGATTTTAATGTTTGATGTTTGAGATTAAAGTGGATTATCTGTGAATAGTTCACTCCTTTTGCCAAATGAAACCTAGTTTGATCCGAGTGTGGTCTCCGGGTCAACTAGGTTTTTCTCTCTCTTTACCAACGAATAGGATCTCTAAACTTCGGGTACTTCGAGGGTACAACCAGCCCGGCGTCCGTGAGGAAATCCACGGGTGCGGGGACTTATTGAGGTCTTGGAAAAGGGATCTCCGGTCCAAAGAGACGGAATGCTCAGTGGAGGGTCGTCCTGATTCCAAGATAGGTGTGTGGAATCCTAGTGTAGAGAGAGGAGGTCTCTCAACCAAATGCCACAATATGCAAGGTAATATGATCAGGTCAAAGCAATATAGGAAAGCAATATAGGAAAGCAATATGACAATCACACAAACTATCACAGACAGCAGCAGTAAGCAAGGTTCTGTAAAACGCAGGAAAGAGACGACCTGGGGCAGGTCGCTATCAACTAAAGCAACGACAGTGTCACCGTCGTGAATCACTGCGAGAGGCTATGAGCCAGCAACGAGAAACAGAAACACGCCTCTGGTAGAGGCGCGAAATCTGGAAGGGACGCCTCTGTATGAGGGCGTCAAATCTGAGGAAGCGCCTTGAGGTGAGGCGCAATGTAATAAAAGAACGCCCTGGGGCAGGGCGTGAATTCACAGGCAGTGATTAAAGCAATAAAATGATGTAACGACAGACGTAACATAAAAATAAGACGCCCTGAATGAAGGCGTTAGAAAACGATAACACGCCCTGGAGGTGGGCGTTAATTCTCAGACAGTATAATGAACGAAAACAAAGCAGCAGATATGCTAAAAGACACCCTGGAAAGAGGCGTTAATAAACTAAAACATGCCTCGGTGAAGGGCGTTAAACCAAAAAGCGCCCTTGTGGAAGGCGTTAATTCAGAGGAGTACCCAAACACAAGCTGGCTGATCCCGGAGTGTGCAGAGTGCACAGTGGGGGGTGCCCGAGGGGCACAAAGGAAAGGGTACCGAGGGTACCAAAGGGGAGAGGGCACACGTGGGTGCCAAATGGGAAAGGGCACACGAGGCTGCCAAGGGGAAAGGGCACACGAGGGTGCCAAGGGGAAAGGGCACGCGAGGGTGCCAATGGAGATGGTAATCAAAAAGAAAATAGTGGAAGTCCCATCGTGATCGCCAATTTGCGGATGGGCATAAATCCCACATAAAAATTCACAAGAGAGTAATGATGTGATAAAACATGGAGGAGATAATGATGATTAATGCATAAATAAGGGGAAGAAAAGCTTGCACGTGGTGCAAATATGGAGATGTGATCGCCAGAGGGGTTACCTCAAAAAAAGAGAGATCGCGAATACCTGGTGAAGATTGAAACGCGGGATGATGTGAAGTTCCTTCCTCCTTCTTCAATCGGCCGGCCGATGAGAAGGGTTCTCCTTTTGATTACCTTGCAAAAAAGACAATGAAACAACAAAGCAAAGAGGGATTCAGCCAACGCAAGTAGTATCAATCCAAATAAAACAGGTGATGATGAAAGGAAATCAACATGCGCACCTGGTTGTTTTGGTTTTAAAACCCCTAAAGAGGAATTAGGGAGAGGGGAGATATGTGATAAAACTGGTGCAAAGTGAAAAGAAAAAGAAACTGACGATGGAATTGATGCAGACAAAGAAGGAGAAAATAGTGGATGAAGACGAATCAACAAGAAAGCCCTGCTGTCCCTGTCGACAGTAAAGGGAACCAATAAAACGTGGTTGATCGGATGAAGAAGGTGCAGAGGAAGCCGAAAATCCTCTCAACGTCTTGAACGTTCTAATCTCTTCAACCTCTGAAATCGTCAACCCCGACTTCAGTCGCCCAGATCATGTTTTTATAGGATTTCAGTGGGAGATAAGCTCGAATTTGGTAAGATAAGGATAGGCAATGTTCAAAGAAGGCAGGACTCTACCTCCAATTCGAGCAAAGAGACCATTGGAGGCAGGACTCTATATAGGAAAGAGGAGTTCAAGCAGGACACGAAAGGTGAAACACGACTTTGCGAAGGGCGTCAAATCAAGAATTGACGACCTTCATCAAGACGTTACTCAAAACACGACCTCTACCAAGGGCGTCACTTCTTGGATTTAATTTTGGCAATAAAACTTACTTTATTTGAAAATTATGAGAACACGCCTTTGATAGAGGCGTTAATTTAAAACACGCCCTGAGGAAGGACGTTAACCAATAATTAAATTGATTTTGAATTTTCTTTAAAACCGGATAATACCAGGAATTGACGCCCTTAAGTTTAGTCGTCCTTTCTTGAGAAAACGCCCTTGATAAGGTCGCTATTTCAATAACGCCCCTCTTCAGGTCGCGAATCACAAAAAAATGCAAAAATGAATCAAAACCACACACAAGAAAATAGAAAAACTTCATTTTATGAATATATTGAAGTTCACTTTGGGGCGTCATTATAGTGACATGAGATTTGATCAACCATAGCGTCTTTTTTGGCGTGTCTACACAAGGTGGTCAGAAAGACAGGCGCTGGTGTCCCAGGCGGAGCAACAGAAGGGGTCGTAACAAATGAGCAAGTAAGTGCGGTCAACAACGCCAACTATGCAGCCAACCCAAGGCTTCCACAAATGCCCCGACTTCCCCTCCAACCAGGTCCCTTCCCCTCTCGTCCTCCACCCCAAAACGATCCACCTCAGAACAACATGCCTCAACTACTTCAACCCCAGCAACAGCCTCGACACCAGCAACAACAACCACCACATCAGTACAACCAAGTTCCACCCCCAGGAAATTACGGTCCCCCACAGCAATAAAGGAGGCCGATTGGTCCCAAGAGAGCCTATTACCCACCATTGCCAGAAACTCTGGCAGATATTTTCAACGCCCTCATGGCCTCAAACACACTCATCCTACCCAGGGAAAGGCCCGTGTGGCCCCCGAATGTTGATACCTCCAGATAATCCGTCTATCACAGGCAGCTAGGACACACTGTGGATAACTGCTTTCAGTTTAAAGATTACATCCACGATACGAATGATGAAGGCGGGATTGACTAGGATGAAATGAGGCGATACGTCGCCACTCTCAAGGCTAGGAGACCTCCTCCTAGGCCACAATTCCAGGAACAACAGCAGCAGTTACAACAGCAGCCACATCAACAACCACAACAACAACAGCAGCCTCAGCAGGCCCAGCCACAACAGCCCAACATGGGCATAATCCAGAATCCATTACCGGAGCACCAACATCCCAATCATCAGGTCAACCCCATCTCCTCCTTCCCGGAAGTCGGGAGAGAGCAGGTGTGGCATCCAGAGAGTACCTCTATTCTTTTTACCGCCAACCCTATCATCATGCAACCCCCTCGCCTTGCCCGAGTAGCACCTCTCTCTCATCAACCCGCGTTAATACCGCCTTCACCATTCCCACTGCCATCACGCCCTCTCATTCGCACCCCAATGACCTATCAGCCAACACCCTTCATTACACCCTCATACCCTCTCATTTTCTCTCACTCCCCCACTTTACCATCCACCTCTACTGCATTTGTCCCTATGCCTTCTAAGCCCCTTATCACCCGTCCACTGTGCGTAACCCTGCCTATCTCCACCATACCACCGCCAATGCCCTCAAAACCACTCATCATCAACCATCCATCTCAACACCATTACCCGCTCCAAACCTTACCCACTTCCACTTTGCTTCCACCTCCACCTTCCAGGCCCCTTATCCTTCATAACCCGTGCGATATCTCCACCATACCTCCACCATGCCTCCACCTAACAAACCCCTCATCAGAATCCCTGCTCCCATCATCACCCCTGCTTCATCAACCATCCCTCCGCCTCTACCCCTCAGACCTCTGTTAAAACCCACTGCTACCCCTATAGAGGTACAACAGCCACAGGTAATGGTGCTCCGGAGTGGAAGGATTTTCCACAGGGTTTCCCCCCAGAACAGTCAGAATCCCGAGCAGTCTCAGCCAGAGAGAGACGATGGAGAACAACCGGAAAGATCTATCCCTGGAACACAGTATGATTTGTTGAAACACTTGGACAAGACGCCTGCTCGGATCTCCATCCTGGAGCTGCTTCAGAGATCCACATCCCATCAGGCAGCCTTAATGGAGTATCTTCAAAAGGTCATAGTGAATGAGGACCTCCCTGTAGAAAAGATTTCTGCCGTCCTGACCCCAATGGACACACAACCGGCCATCATGTTCCACAACTACGAGCTCACTCCCAAGGAAGCTCGGAAATATGCATTGTGTGTTTCAATAAAAATTAATGGTGTATCCATAAACCCATATCTTGTAGACACGGGTGTGTCCATAAATGTGATCTCCATAAGCACCCTTCAGTTGTGTGGGGTCGAACAGGAACAGATAAGACCTTCTTCAATCATAGTCACGGCTTATGACAATAGCAAAATGCCGCCACAAGGGATGATTATTCTAAGGGTAGAGCTAGGTCCTATGTCAGTCCCCATGGAATTCCATGTCCTTGACATGGACCCCACATTCAAGGCCATACTGGGTCGCCCTTACATTGAAGCCATAGATGCTGTGCCTTCCACCAACCATCAGTGCTTGAAGTTTCCTTACAATGGAAGAATTATTAAAGTAGTCAGCACACCAGTCCTTCACACGGTGGATGCTATCAATACCTCTTTGCCCTCTGTTTGGCCGTCTCATCGGCCCATATTATCATTGTTGGACGTGTGCGATTCATCTCACATTCCGCTAGCACCAAAGAAGACGATCAAGGCAACAACGCCATATCTCCCTTTTCACTCCAAAGGTTGGGAGATTATGAGAAACATCGGTTATCAACAGGGCAAAGGTCTGGGTGCACAGCTACAAGGTAGGTTGAAACCACCAAAGGAGATTAGGCCGAACCGCAGGTTTGGCCTAGGCTTCAAAGGACCATTCAAGGCGGATTGGAAGCCCCTCACATGGACCCTATCAAACCACTTCAACAAAGGGCCCATTATTCAGATGGGGGATTATTTGCAGGAAGCACATGGGGGGTCGCATGTTGTGTATTCAGTCGAAAAATGTCCGAGGGTCACCAAAAGAGGCAAGATCAAAGACCCGGAATGCGAATGGGACAAATGGTTTGATATACGGGACGTTTCCGTTGCGCTGGAAAGGATGTTCTCGTCTCCCCAGCTTGAAGGACCGCCATTGATCTCTGGAATGCCAGAAAATATCATTACTGTTGCCAAGGTCCCAAACTATCCTCGTCCTCGCCAGAAGGACCCTATCACCAGCGGATCTCCATCCGCCATCACCATCACCACCGATGACTCATTAGCCGTCATCTTCTCCATTCACTCGCCGAAACCTTTGTTGCTGTCATCTTCCTGGGCCAGACGGTTGTCTGATAATCTTGCCAGATCCCCCTCTCTACTTACATACCTGCGCGGGTTTCTTAACCCGCGCCAGGTCTTCAATCATGATGTGCTCTATGAGCCTCCCAATCCTCTAGCCATAACCACTTTTTCCTCTCCCCCGATCTCTTTCCACTGTTTTGTCATCAAAAATAAAGACGAAAAAAAATTGTCAATTTCCAAACTCCTCAACAACACATCTTCGTTGAGGAAACTTCCTACATCTCCCACGGGTGCGCCCCGCCCTGCGGACCACCCGTCCAAGGTCCGATGAGCGACCTTTTCTACCCCTCCTCTGAGGGGTCTTCCCCTATACATTCTTCACCATCCTCTTCATCTTGTTCTTCTTCTGTAAATAATGTCAGTCAATCTAGGAATAATAAGTCAAAGGTAGTACCTAGGAAGAAATCCAAGGGTAGGCAGATCCCTCGTCGATTCCTTCTGGATTTAGCTGCCAGGTGTTAGGCCCTTCTTGCCGTCCCTTAGTTGCTAGAAAATCCCATCCAGCTACCGAAAATAGAATGTGAGGGCAACTACACAATTAATGAGGGGTATGGAGTCTACGAGATCACAGATGAAGAATACCCTACTGAAGACGAGGGTGAAGAATATGAGGACGCGGCTGGCGCGTATGCTAGTGGAATAAGGAGATTCGACGAGCCGTCAACCACCGTAGAAGAGTCCACCAAAGAAGTCAACTTGGGAACTGAGGAAGACCCTAGGATCATCCTGATAAGTGATAATCTACCACCCTCTGAAGAAGAGGCATTAATTAAAGTTCTCAAGGAATATAAGGACACGTTTGTATGGAGCTACGAGGATATGCCGGGTTTGGATTCAACCCTGGTCGAACACCGTTTAACCCTAAAACCAGGGTCCGTCTTAGTAAAATAAAGGTTAAGGCGTTTCCACCCTCAAATGGCTTTGAAAATGAAAGAAGAAGTCGACAAACTCCATAAAGCCAGGTTTATTAGAGTCGTCCTTTATCCTCAATGGGTGGCAAACATTATCCCGGTCATGAAGAAAGATGGGAAAGTCAAGATTTGCATTGACTTCCGGGACCTTAACCGCGCGTGTCGAAAGGATGATTTTCCCTTGCCTCACATTGATGTTTTAATCGACAACACAGCGGGGTATGAGACCCTCCCATTCATGGATGGATTTTCAGGATATAATCAAATTCGTTTGTCAGAAGAGGACCAAGAAAAGATATCATTCACTACACGTTGGGGAACATATTGTTACGTGGTCATGCCGTTTGGGTTAAAGAATGCTGGAGCTACTTAGCAAAGAGCTATGATGGCCATATTTCATGATGCACATATATCTGGAGGTGTATGTGGATGATCTATTGGTGAAATCAAGGACCAGGATGGAACATCCAAGGGTTTTGGCTAAGGTCTTGCAGAGATCAAGGGAGTTCCAATTGAAAATAAATCTGAAGAAGTGTGTGTTTGGTGTATCATCGGGCAAATTACTGGGCTTCATTGTGAGTAAAAGAGGGATCGAGATAGATCCCGACAAAGCTAAGGCCATCAGGGATATGCCACCTCCCAAGAATTTGAGGGAAGTCCGAGGTTTAATCGGGAGGTTGCAGTTTATTCGTCGATTTGTGTCTCAGCACTCACAAAGGTGTAGACCTTTCTATGAGTTGACCAAGCCAGGAGTAGAATTCTACTGGGATTCTAAATGCCAAAAAGCTTTTGAAGGGTTAAAGGAATATCTGGCTAGTCCACCCGTTCTCATTCCACCCAAACTAGAAAAACCTCTGATCCTCTACATCTCTGTCATAGACAACTCTGTGGGAGCTGTCCTCGCACAAGGTGATGAAGAAGGCAAGGAACGGGTAACCTATTACTTGTCCAAACTTCTCAATCCCTGTGAGAAGAAGCACACAGTCATGGAGAAAACCTGTGCTGCCCTCGTTTGGGTGGTGCAGAAACTGAAGCACTACTTCTTGGCTCATGAGGTCCACTTGATTGCGCGCATGAACCCTATCAAGTTTCTTCTAGAGAAATCCATCCTTACTGATAGGCTAGCACGCTGGTAAAGTTTTCTTTCCTAGTTTGGCATCACCTACATCCAGCAAAAGGCAATTAAAGGCTATGCCATAGCCAAGCATCTCGCCCACCATCCTCTCCCCAAGTTCGACCCTGTCCAATCAGAGTTTCCAGATGAGGAACTAATGTCCATCGTCCAATCCGACAAGCCAATGTGTACATTATATTTTGATGGAGCTCTAAATTCCCAAGGGAAGGGTATCGGCATTGTCCTTCTAACGCCTGAAGGTGTTACCATCCCAGAGGCATTTCAGCTCGCGTCCCAGTCACCAACAACATCACTGAATACGAGGCTCTTCTAGCTGGCCTGGAACTAGCCCGTTCTTTCTATATCACTGAGTTGCGAGTCTTGGGTGATAGTCAACTTGTTCTCCGTCAGGTGCTTACCAAATATCGCACCCTCAATCCCAAGCTCAAACCCTATCAGGAGCTGGTTTCCGCCTATGCCAAATTGTTCACCAAGCTGATCTTTGTCTATGTTCCTCGCAAACAGAACATTCTGGCCGATGCCCTCGCCTCCTTGGGGTCATCCTTCACATTTCCTCTAGGTGCATGGTTTAGATCCATCATCCTCTACAAGCATCTTGTCCCTGCCGTTCAGGACCCTTACCTCTTAAAGATCAAGGAACGAGTCCTACAGAAGATCCAGAAGGGAGAAATTCTTGAGAAGAGGGAGATCATGCTGACAGAAGTCGAAGAAGAGTTGGCTGACGATGAGAAACCATGGTTCTATGAAATTGTCAAATATTGTAAAGATCAGTCTTATCCTGAAGGAGCCACCACAGAAGATAAGAAAGCCATAAGAAGGGTGGCTCAGAAATACACATTAGTTGGAGGTCTACTCTATAGGAGCAGCCTTACTGGCGTTCTGTTAAGGTGTCTTGACGACAATGAGGTTTGGAAATGCATAGAAGAAGCACACTCGGGTGTATGCGGTGGCCACGTGAATAGCTAGATGCTCGCCAAGAAGATCATTAGGCAAGGCTTTTACTGGCCCACTATGGAAGAGGATTGTGCCGTCTATGTCCGTAGGTGTGTCAAGTGTCAACTTTACGCCGATAAAATCCATTAACCATCTTCCTCACTCCATCCAATATCCTCCCCATGGCCTTTCTCCATGTGGGCATTCGACATCATCGGTCCCCTAGTGATCCCAATTCCCTCACCAAACAAAAATCTTTCATCCTTACTGCGACGGAATACTTCACCAAATGGGCCGAAGCCGAAGCTTACGTGGAAATCAAGGCGTCAACAGTCTGCAATTTCATCATGAAGAACATCCTCGCCAGGTTCGGCGTCCCAAGCACAATCGTCACCGACAATGGGCCACAGTTCATTTCTCAGGACCTTCAGGACCTCTGCAAAAGGTACGCAATTGCATTGCATCATTCATCGCCTTATTACCCACAAGGTAATGGCCAAGCGGAGGCCACCAATAAAACATTGATCAAAATCATCAAGAAGACCTGCGAGTCCGGTAAGTTTTCAGACTGGCCAGAAAAGCTTATCGAAGCTCTATGGGCCTATCGCACTTCAATGCGTACCCCCACCGGGCAGACTCCGTTTGCCCTTACTTATGGTATGGAAGCGGTAGTCCCGTACGAGACTCTGATCCCTTCTCTCAGGGTACAATTGGATGATGAATTTTCCCTCAACGACCGTCGTAATTCACTCCTCGCCCAGTTGGAACTCTTGGATGAGAAGCGGCTGGCCGCTGTCGAGCATGCGCGTGTGTATCAAAATAGACTCGCTCGCTTTCACCAAAAGAAAGTCGTTGAGAGAAAATTCAAAATCGGTGAGATGGTCGTAAAAAGAATTTTTGTCAAACCTGGAGGGCCGCGTTCTAAGCTCCAACCCAATTGGGAAGGACCATTTGTAATTCAAGCCGTGTACCCTGGCAACGCCTACAAGCTAGTCAACGCCGAAGGGACCGAGTTATCCCGCCCTTGGAATGGGCTTTATCTTAAAAAGTACTACCCCTAGCGTAGTGCCAAAACGTCAAAAACAAACAAATGATGAAAAGATAGAAAACATCAAAAACAACAAAAAATATTGAAAATCACTAAAAATATGAAAAATTACAAATGCCGATGCCTGGTGGTCACCATGTAGTTAAGTCCCTGCATCCAATCTTCATGTTAGGATAGGGCCCATTAAGGCTTGGTAGGCACCGGGTCTTGGTTTGCCAGAATCGTGGACATCCCTGTCCGTCCACATCGGCCTATGCACGCTCAAAGGAAGCCAACATGTACTCACTTACGTATTTTATCCAAAAAAGTTGGTAGCATCACCGACAGTGGGGCTTCACCCAGAAGATCTCCGGAAGCTGTAATCTTTATTCTTTTCTCTTCGACCAAATGAGACAGTCGGCGCCCTTAAAACGCTGAGCATGAGAAACCAAAACTCAAACCCCTTAAGGCAAGAGTAGGATCCATTTCCTCGAGCATCGATCAGAGCACGAGAAGAGGGCAGTGTCCCTGCAGGCATACAAAAGGAAGTCCACAACGTCAAACTATATCTCCCTCGTAAAAAGAAACACAAAACCAAAATCAAGAGAAAAGACTGGTTGGTGAGGACACGCGCCGCTTCACTCGACGGAGCACACGGAGCACGTCGGCATCCCTTTGGCTCGGCGATCATTTAGCAGACTAGCAGAGTTATCCCCATTTATTTCATGCTTTAGGCCATGTTGGGCCTTGGATTAGTCCCTGCGTGGACACTTCTATCTAGTTGTAGGCCTTTGTAGGCCAATTAGACATCTTTTGTGCTTTGTAGGCTTATTTAGAGGGCAAAGGGGTTAGTGGGCCATCTTGTGCTCCACTTCTCTTGGCCCATTTGCGGTTTGCGCACCCAACCCCTAGGGTTAGGGTTTTGGGCGCACCTCTCACCTCCTCCAAGTGGAAGAGGTGGCAGCCGCCTTCCCCTTTCTCCACTCCCTCCTTTGGCCGCCCCTTCCTTTGATCCCTCCTTGATTGGAGGAACCTCCTTGATTGAAGGAGAGATTCCCTCCTTGATGGGAGGAGAGCTGGCCGCCCCTACCCCCTCCCATTTGCGCCCCCATCTCCCCATTTGGTGGTAGAAACCCTAGCTCCCCTCCCCAACTATATAGTCTTAGCATTTTCTTTGGAGGAAATTAATTAATGAATGAAATATTTTGATTGAGCAGCCATTTGCGCAGCCACCCCTTGGAGAGGGCGACCCTCTCTTCCTCCTCTGCTCCTGCGACGGGAGCAACCCCGGCGTGCGACTCCCCATCCCCTCGGTGCGACGCCGAGGTTCTTCCTCCCTTCTACTTCGTCTCCGGTTCGAGTTCGCGTGTTCCAGATTCGGCCCCGAGTTTCAGCGGCGTCCCCATCCGGTGCGGGTCGAATCCGAGCCCCTCCTTTTTTTTGTGGATACTTCTACGAGTCGGCAGCGCGTGGGCTTTGGTTTCGCCTCGATCCGAGGTCGGCACCACCCGTGGCGAATTTTCTCGTGAGCTAGCGCAGGAGCCTCCCTCTCTGCGCGCCCAGATCCACCCTCCTTCTTGCGAAAATCCCACAGGACGGACAACTCCAAGTTAGGAGCTGATTTCTTCAGGGTTTGTACCTCTCTTCGTCCTCTTTCCAACGCCACCAACCTCGTCTCGTTCCGACGTCCGAGCTGTTCGTGGCGTCCGTTCCCGTGAGGTCGCGCGGGCCTGCCCAGTCCACCCGGTGCCAGGACAACCGGCGACTTCCAAAGTTCACAGCGTCCAACCACGACCAGATCTGACCGAGCTCTTTGGTCCGGACCTGCTGCTCTGCGTCCCCGACGTCCTCCCACAAGCGGGGCCTCGATCGCCTACCGGAGCAGCGAGTTACCATTTTCCCCGCTCGATAGCGCAGTTCTGGGAGCAGATTCCTTGTCCCCACTTGCAGGTGCGGCCACGGCTTCCACGGACGGAATCTGAGCACGCCTTTTGGCCGAGGCTTCCTCCTGCGACCTAACTACGCGCCCTCGCTGACGGCGCCCCAATCAGACTCCAGATCCATTCGTGGGAACGTTTACCACCGAGTCGCGCGTTGCTGCGATTCTGCCGATCGTCATTCGGACCCTCCTCGTGGCCAACCCTTCACCGAGTGCCGCCCGTCAGCCCGTGTATCGGCCGCCCCGAATGGAATTGTTGTAGCCTGTTATCTTCCTGCGAGGAGTGGGCACCATTGCTGGCTTGTACCTATTCTTTCATTGTGTGTATCGGGGTTGTCGGTCTCGGCCGGGGTTCCTTCCCCACGCCTAGGCGTGGAGGTACGTGCGACGCTCCCCCCCCTTGGCATTTTGCTTTACTAGTATGTGATCTTGTATGCCGCGTGAGAGTGTAGGGATCCTAGCTAGCATTCAACACCGCGAGATCGTGAGTGAGAGTATCCCATTCGTGGCCCTAGTCGAGCACCGAGCTCGGACTAGACTCCTATAGTTGCGCGTCGGCTCCTTTGCCGCTTTGATCCACTCGCTTCCCTCATAGGGACGACCGTGGACTTGGGTTTCTTGTTGAGAGACGCCTCTCTTCGGAGGAATAGTACGGAGGTCGATCTCTCGGCTTGCCTTGTCTCGTGTGAGTGCTGGCCGCACTTGGTCTTCATCATAGGTTTAGTCCATTTGTCAGTTCTGTCCCGCATCAAATTTGGTATCAGAGCTTAGGGAACCAGTTTGTTCTAACAAATTGGGGTCTTAGGTCATTCGAGTCTTTAGGTTGTCTAGGGTGCAATTGAGGCCTTAGAGTTATCTAGGTTGCATTGAGTCCCTTAGTTCATCTAGGTAACCCACCATTGCATTGTAATGTTAGGTTTGTGTCTAGTTAGAGTTTTGTCCTTGTCTCGTTGAGTCTTGCATGTCCAGCTCCGCGCCAACTCCATGGTGGTTCCTCGAGCCCACATGTCAGATTAGTCATCCCTATTGGCCCGATTCGATGCTCTTATGGTACGACCCCTAAGTGTCGCCCCTACCACTCAGTCGTCGGGAGACCCGATCCCTATACCGATGACCGAGTCATTCCAGCGCCCTGTCATGTCCACTGCCATCCTACCTAATGGGAAGCATACGGAGATCGACTTCATCAGTAGGGTGTCGTCTAACTGTGTCTCACAAGACATTATTGAGTCACTCTCTAAGACTGGGGAGATTGTTCTCCGTGATGGTTTAGCTTTTATCGAGTTTCAACGGTGGTTTGGCCCTGTTAAATATTCCGATGGCGCTTGGTGCAAGATCAGCACACTTGCTGGTCCATGCATCATTTTAGGGCGAACTTGGTTGGAGGAAAGAAGTGCGACCATCGACCTGGATAGGAGGACCTGCACCTTACACCCATCTCACCTTCCCGGTGAGTTTGTCTTCCCTGACGGCGTTACGCCGACCACCTCCATGTCATCACCTGGGTTTGTTCCAGTGAGTTACGAGGCTGAACAGGAGTTGATTGAGGAGTACCTAACTGAGGTTGAGGAGTTAGGGAGTGATCCCCTCCACATCATAGAGGACTCCGTTTCCCCTCCCGAGAGAGAGGCTTCACCCTTAGACCCTCATATAGAGACATTCTTACCTTCCGAGGGTGAACTGGTCATTGGTGAGTCTTTAGCTAGCTGGCTAAGGGAGGGTCCACTTCTAGATGTCTCCATTCCTTGCTATACACCCATGGGACCAGCCCTCCCAATAATACCCCTTAACTCCTTTCACACCACTTTTCGGTCCTTCTGCTTTCTTGAAAATGTGAAGGACTTCCTTAGGAGTTTAGATTATCAATGGGAGTTGACTTATATGTTGATCTTAGGGTCTGACCAACCCTATAGTCATAGCTTTACACTCCCTGCTTTGGGGTCTATTACCTCGGTCTACACCATAGGACATATCACATCCGAGGTCCTTTTATTATTTCCCATACCCGTGGAGGTTGATTTTGTCCCCGCTTATGGTTTCACGGTCCCGAGGGAGGAACCTTGCCTTCCTTGCCTTCCTCATGAGCCTCTTGCCCCATGCATGAGAGTGCCTGAAGGTGATTATCTGCACCTGGGCGAATGTCGCACATGGGCAAGTATAGTGAAGGGACCTGTCGGGAGGGGTCATCATTTCTTTGACCCTTTCGATCCCCTCCCTAGTGAGCCTCTCGACCCATATTCTTTTCCCCACCTTGTCGAGGAGGTCCACTATCATACACCACCTAGGCCTTCTAGTCAACACCTCACCTTACCGGCATCCAGATGCCCGAGCTTAGGAGGCCAGGGACACATGTCTCTTCCACATGTTTCTTCATGTCCACCATCATATAGGGGTTTGTCTCATATAGGGAATGTCATGAGTGAGTTTGGGCAATTTAGTCCCCATGAGTCTACCACATTACGTAGGACACCGATGCATGATAGATACAACTTTGGTTGTCCTGGTCCTCCCCGTGTTGTCCAGTCATGTAGGCGTCATAGACATGCTGGGTCTATGTTTGGATGCCCTGGGCCACCCATGCATTCATATCGGTATGAGTCCACGCCACTAGTTTGGAGTCTACATCATCATCACCCCCTCGAGGCCAGCAACGCACGTTATAAGGATCTAGCTGATGCGCATCGACGCACCCGTGAGTTCCAAGTGGGAGAGTACGTCATGATCAGGGTTAGACCTGAACGGTTCCCTTCGGGGGCCGTGAAGAAACTCCAGGACCGCGGTGCAGGACCCTTCCGAGTTCTGAAGCGAATAGGGTCGAATGCGTATGAGATTGAGCTACCAGACGACTATGGGATCAGTTCGACGTTCAATGTCTCTGATCTGGTGGCATATCGGGATCCCGCGGTGATTCCCAGTGAGCTTTTTGGGCCTACCCCTCCTGTTGAGAGCATTACACCATCTGAGCGTCCACCTCCTCCAGCCCCATTACAGACACGTGAGCATATAGATTGCATACTGGATGAGCAGGTGACCACGACCAGGAGCGGAGCCTACCAGCGCTTTCTAGTGCGTTGGAGAGGGCACCCTACGACAGACGACACCTGGATCACACGTGGAGAGCTGGAGCAGATCGACCCGGACCAGCTGGAGCGTTACTTGAGCGACCGTGACCCTTACTCGACGGGGTCGAGTTCTTCCCACCCGGGGAGAATTGGTGAGGACACGCGCCGCTTCACTCGACGGAGCACACGGAGCACGCCGGCATCCCTTTGGCTCGGCGATCATTTAGCAGACTAGCAGAGTTATCCCCATTTATTTCATGCATTAGGCCATGTTGGGCCTTGGATTAGTCCCTGCGTGGACACTTCTATCTAGTTGTAGGCCTTTGTAGGCCAATTAGACATCTTTTGTGCTTTGTAGGCTTATTTAGAGGGCAAAGGGGTTAGTGGGCCATCTTGTGCTCCACTTCTCTTGGCCCATTTGCGGTTTGCGCACCCAACCCCTAGGGTTAGGGTTTTGGGCGCACCTCTCACCTCCTCCAAGTGGAAGAGGTGGCAGCCGCCTTCCCCTTTCTCCACTCCCTCCTTTGGCCGCCCCTTCCTTTGATCCCTCCTTGATTGGAGGAACCTCCTTGATTGAAGGAGAGATTCCCTTCTTGATGGGAGGAGAGCTGGCCGCCCATACCCCCTCCCATTTGCGCCCCCATCTCCCCATTTGGTGGTAGAAACCCTAGCTCCCCTCCCCAACTATATAGTCTTAGCATTTTCTTTAGAGGAAATTAATTAATGAATGAAATATTTTGATTGAGCAGCCATTTGCGCAGCCACCCCTTGGAGAGGGCGACCCTCTCTTCCTCCTCTGCTCCTGCGACGGGAGCAACCCCGGGGTGCGACTCCCCATCCCCTCGGTGCGACGCCGAGGTTCTTCCTCCCTTCTACTTCGTCTCCGGTTCGAGTTCGCGTGTTCCAGATTTGGCCCCGAGTTTCAGCGGCGTCCCCATCCGGTGCGGGTCGAATCTGAGCCCCTCCTTTTTTTTGTGGATACTTCTACGAGTCGGCAGCGCGTGGGCTTTGGTTTCGCCTCGATCCGAGGTCGGCACCACCCGTGGCGAGTTTTCTCGTGAGCTAGCGCAGGAGCCTCCCTCTCTGCGCGCCCAGATCCACCCTCCTTCTTGCAAAAATCCCACAGGACGGACAACTCCAAGTTTGGAGCTGATTTCTTCAGGGTTTGTACCTCTCGTCGTCCTCTTTCCAACGCCACCAACCTCGTCTCGTTCCGACGTCCGAGCTGTTCGTGGCGTCCGTTCCCGTGAGGTCGCGCGGGCCTGCCCAGTCCACCCGGTGCCAGGACAACCGGCGACTTCCAAAGTTCACAGCGTCCAACCACGACCAGATCTGACCAAGCTCTTTGGTCCGGACCTGCTGCTCTGCGTCCCCGACGTCCTCCCACAAGCGGGGCCTCGATCACCTACCGGAGCAGTGAGTTACCATTTTCCCCGATCGACAGCGCAGTTCTGGGAGCAGATTCCTTGTCCCCACTTGCAGGTGCGGCCACGGCTTCCACGGACGGAATCTGAGCACGCCTTTTGGCCGAGGCTTCCTCCTGCGACCTAACTACGCGCCCTCGCTGACGGCGCCCCAATCAGACTCCGGATCCATTCGTGGGAACGTTTACCACCGAGTCGCGCGTTGCTGCGATTCTGCCGATCGTCATTCGGACCCTCCTCGTGGCCAACCCTTCACCGAGTGCCGCCCGTCAGCCCGTGTATCGGCCGCCCCGAATGGAATTGTTGTAGCCTGTTATCTCCCTGCGAGGAGTGGGCACCATTGCTGGCTTGTACCTATTCTTTCATTGTGTGTATCGGGGTTGTCGGTCTCGGCCGGGGTTCCTTCCCCACGCCTAGGCGTGGAGGTACGTGCGACGCTCCCCCCCTTGGCATTTTGCTTTACTAGTATGTGATCTTGTATGCCGCGTGAGAGTGTAGGGATCCTAGCTAGCATTCAACACCGCGAGATCGTGAGTGAGAGTATCCCATTCCGTGGCCCTAGTCGAGCACCGAGCTCGGACTAGACTCCTATAGTTGCGCGTCGGCTCCTTTGCCGCTTTGATCCACTCGCTTCCCTCATAGGGACGACCGTGGACTGGGGTTTCTTGTTGAGAGACGCCTCTCTTCGGAGGAATAGTACGGAGGTCGATCTCTCGGCTTGCCTTGTCTCGTGTGAGTGCTGGCCGCACTTGGTCTTCATCATAGGTTTAGTCCATTTGTCAGTTCCGTCCCGCATCACTGGTCGTGACCGTGCCTGATGCGATAAATGAAATACCTCAAGGCAAAAAGTCTAAATCCACAAAAGGAGTTATGGAATGTAAATACTCGAGATTCGGTCCGAAGTTGTCCGAAAGAGGAGAGTTAATGGGCCCTTATTGGCTCGCCGGGTTAATGGTTTTGCCGGTCCTCTCAGGAGGTTTACCCCATACACTCTTCCTTCTTCCTTTGAAGATGAAAGCTAGATGGAGTTTCTGAAGGGTAAAACCCGCCAAGGTTTGCAACCTTATTTTAATACACACGTATGGTTGCATACTTTGAAAAGCAAAAGCTATCGCTGCGAAGGAGTCTCTGTATTTCTGGCCGGTCAAGACCCCTGTTTACCACCTTGATATCTTCTTGTTTAACCTTGGGCTTAGGCCAATGCAAGCGCGTCACCTCTGGGTGCGACGGCGTCTGATTCCGGGTCAACGTCGCGCGGTTGGTCGTTAGGGTTCCAGGGTGTTCCATCATATACCATCTAGAGTTGTGAGGAAACAGACCCGGGTCGGGCAAATCATTTACCTCGAACACCTTTTGGGCGAATCCCTGTGGTCGGAAGCAACTGGGAGCCTAAGCATGACATGGCGGTATTGTCATCAGGGTAAGTCTTAGCCGGCGGGATCATCATTCGAGGGGTCTAGAGGCCCAAATCAACCTAGATGTGCACTTAGGATACCTGGGAGGTTAGTAAGAAACCCATATTCTCATGAAGGTAGGGTGCCATATGGGTGCTCATCAGGCTTTAGCGAAAAAAAATGATAAAAAGAAAAGAAAAGAGAGAAGACGTAGATATTTGGAAAACAAAAAAAAATTTAGAATGATAACAAAGACAACAATAAAAATGCCAAAAAAAATAATAAAAATAAAAAAAAATCATCTCGCATGATTGCATTTGTATGCAGCATCTCACTTTTAAAATCCGCTTGCATTAGTGTGCTTGTCTGTCACTTTCATCATTATCGCATCTTTCCCTTGCCTTCGTTAATAAAGGCTTGGCCCCTTGACCCATTATCAAGCACAGTTGAAGTGAACACCTGCTTATTGAGCAAGGGGCCAAGTCAGAACAGAGATACTGACCTGTTTGTTTCAGTGATGCGTTTAGGGATTCAAGATAGCAAGAGTGAGATGAAAATCAAACAAAATCATACCTTTTATTCCGTTCTTAAAATAAGGAATTGTACATTAAGTTCCACCTTCTCTCTCTACATTACTTGTCCCGCCACTCTCTGGGCAAAACGCCCTCAAGGGTGCTACCCAACTACGAAAAGTAGTACTTCTACCGCTCTGTACACCTCTTCCCATTCCCACACCCCGGCGCTGATCCGTGGGAGCAGCAAAGGAGCTACTGACATGAAAGTCAAGCTCTCGTGCTCTTTGGTAGCGCTCCTCACCATCTCTCAGCCACTGTTCAGCGAGACCAAGGTTAGTTCGGAGTTCGAACAACTAGGCCTCCATGACCCTTCGCTCCTCCCTTTCAGCTAATCTGTCGACTCTCTCTCTTTCTATGCCCCTCTCTTTCTCTGCCCATTCTCTCTCACAGTCTTCCCTCTCCAATTGAAGGGTGATTCTCAGCTCCATGGCATCCCTGGAAGAATCATCATCGGGATGACGTCGCAATTCCTCCTCCAGCTCTGCTATTCTAGCCTCTCTCTGTGTAGCATGGGCAAGTGACTCCTGCATCTCCTTTTCCTGCCAGATGTACTATCTCAGATATGTGGCAAGGTATAAACAAGGAGAACTCAACAATGAAACTCTTACATGTATAGAGAGCATTCCTTCTGCCTCCGCGGCACGCTGCGTAGTCCGAGCAAGTTGCTCGTGAAGTAAATCAAGTTCTGAGGCGGGGATCCATAAGCTGGAAGAGACGCCGCCTCCTCCCATCGCTGACGAAGCCGCGTCGATCTGAGCGCGCTATAACCACATGGGATGAAAATTAGCGGCCGAACGCCATCTATCTAGAGTTTTAATTAGGAGTGCGCATTGTACATACACCTACCGAAGTGCTCAAGGCTCCACGGGTGTCGCCCAATTGTTGCTCCGTTTCTGCCAGGCATGATCGCAAGTCCGCTATCATGGTATCACGGACATCCTGCAACCATAGGAGTCAGCATCCACAGAAAGGAGAAAAGAGGAAAAAGGAGACCCACCTCCACAAGTCCCCGGGATTGGAGCCGCTCTGCGTACATTGTCTTATACAGACGCAGATAGTCTTCACTATCCTATGCATGTGATTCCACGATTGTGCCACCTCGTTGCCAGTCTTCATACTGTTCGGGGAACCGCACACGTAAATCAACGTAAGTTGCTGGTCCCCGTGTCTTTCTTCTAACGCGAGGTGGCCCAGTCGTATCCACCCACTCCTGGGCCAGCCCTAGGGTCCTCATAACCAATCGTAGCTGAAGCGGCTCGATTTCATTTAGGCAGTGTATCCACAATTCCCGTCCGAACCGGGCACGACTTGTTAAAACCCATGGTTGATCGGCATCGACCATGCCTGAGTAGGGCCTCCAGTTTACCTAGGTGAGGTTGTACATACCCGTTTAGCTGGTTAGGACAAAAAATATATATAACAAAATAAAAGCAAAAAAAAAAAATCCCACCATCGCTGCAGGGAATTCCTATAGCTCGCGCCATAGCACCATCAGCTGGTAGGTTACAGGCGCTGCACCCATGATTGGTTGCCACCGCCTGGCTAACGGCACCATCGTTGGTCGCCAATGCCGAGCTCTCCCCATTGGGAGGTAATAATAGCTCCACAGCTACATCATCATATGCCGTCAATGCCTCAAGTGGACTATTACAAATAAACACAAAAATATATAATAAAAATAAATAAAAAATACTTGGATAAGTGGTGTGAACCCACTCACAGTCATCTCACGATCTGCCTCTTGGGACAGGCCCGTAAACAAGTGCGCTAGCATGGCAGCTCCCCAAGCATACTGTCCTACTCTTTCGAGGTCAGATAGCAGCCCTAGGAAACGACAATGGATGCCGTCTCCTTTCGAGCTCAGTATCAATCTCCCCAGGAAAAAGAAGAGAAATCTCCTCAAATCCATATCAGATCTCTCCCAATTGTCAAAATCTGTGCAATACACAGCACGACATCCCCTTTCCATCCTCTCCATAAATTCTTCCGAGGACTCGTCGTCCCATCGACGAGTATCAGTGAGCCCTAATGCCCCCATGATAGACGCCCTAGCTACTGATCTGTGCTTCCGACTGTCTAAGTCTAACCCCAGTTGCTTCTGGGTGCCTTCTCGGTAATCCGCATAGGTGACGTCGGTCACTGCCTCACCATCCACTTTGAGGCTCGTGATTCTGACCACATCTTCTAGACTGGGCACCATGGGCCCCCATGGCATCAGGAATGCCCGACTTACTGGGTCCCATCTTTCGCACAAGGCTTGGATAAGGGCCAGGTCGAGTTGGATCGGCTCGATCCGAAGAAAGGCACCAAATCCCATCACGTCTAGCCTGGCCTTCTGAAAATCTGGGAGACCCCTGTATGCGGCCACTGCTAACTCCCATGAAATGTGTGATTTCATCACACTCTGTGCGTGCATAAGAAATGGAGAAGGGTGTTGTCAAGAGGAAGGAAGAAAGAATGAGAAAAGGGCAGGAAAGCTCAGCTTACGAGTTGTGACTGGGTCCGCTCGTTGAACTACCCTTCGAGGTCCGAGAGTTTCCTGGAACTGCTACCGCTGGATCTGCTTCTCTTCGAGGAGTGGGAAGATTCGCCCTCCATCCGGAATTCTGAGTTCCTCCTAGTACCCTTCAAGTTGGCCCTCGATGCCCCTCGAAGAACAAAAGAGGAAGGTATATATAGAAATGGGAGAAGGGTGGGCCAAGATTGCCTCCAACGATAGCCCTCACAATAGGGCGCCTCCCTTGCGGTCCCATGAGTCACTTCACCACCCGCACAAGGTGATGGATCGGACGGTGTAATATGATGACCTTCTCCCTGTGGCGCCCTGTCATAACGTGGAGGCCATCCGCAAAGTTTAAAAAATCATCCGCGAGAAGAGGCCCAAGCTGTCATCATTGACCTTGACGACAGATCCCCGTGAAAGAATAGTCGCAGCAAGATGCCATCCTCCGTCTAGGGTAGGATGTCGGCAGACACATCACATGTGAACAGTACAAAGAAGCGTAGGGAAAAAGGGACGTGCAAGAAAATAAACAAACAACAGAAAATCAAATCACTCATAAGTCTACATAAGCTGTCACAAACATTACAATCATAGAGAAGAGGCGGGTCCACTGACTCACCAACTCTCGACATCATCTTCATGCTCATCCCTCTAGGCGTCCCTCTCCTCTCCCCCGAGGTGAGGATCCCTCGGAAGCCTCCTGGACCCCTGTGCAGTGCTCGCCTCGCCTCACGGCGCCTGCTCCACAGCAGTGGCTGGCTGCTCCTCCTTTGGCGTGGCGAGGAAGCCACCAGCAGAAAAGCGTCCGGACCGGCGAAGTAGCGCCCCTAACTCTCGCGCTCTCTCGTAGCGCGTCTCCATCGCTCCTAACCTCTGCGCCATAACCTGAAGGCCTAGCTGGAGCTCCCTCACTTGGGCCTCCAAGGCCTTCTTCTCGGCCTGGTCTCGCTGTCGCTCGGCCCTTCTCTCCTCTCTCTCTCTCTCTCTGCCTCCCTCCTCGTCACCTGGAGAAGGACCCTTAACTCCAGAATGTCTGGAGAGGGCCTCCCCTCACCTCGACGCTGCAGCTCTGCCACAGCTGTGGCCCAGGCATCACGCTCCTCTTCAGCACGAACCGCGCGGGCCACCGCACTGGCAAGTTGCTCCTGGAGGGAGGCGATCTCTAGAAAAAGAGCCTGAGGATTGGAGGACGATCCGCCAGCCATCCCTACCACCGTTTCCTGCTGAGTACATAAAAAATAGATAGACAACGGCCGTTGGTTAAATTCTGGAATTTCATGACAAGAATAAAAATTTTGAGGCCCTATTGTCACCTCCGTCCGTCTCCCAAGCTGAGGAGCCCCCGCTCGGTCCCCCCTCCGCTGCTGCAGGAGGCCGCCACTGCCCTACACCGGTGCGCTCCCTTGTTGTCCAGGAGAATGTACGCGCCGGTCCTCAAGCTTCGCCTTGCCGTGACTCTCCTTTCTGACACGGCTCGGCTCATCCGCGCTCGCCCACTCGTCAGCCAAACCCGAGATTCTCACCGTACCCTACATCAAAGAGGGAGGTCCCCCATTAGTTAACGAGAACGCGTCCCCTGTCAAGGACACGCCCATCATGTGAGTGCCTCCCTCGCCAAACCCCTTCCACTCCCACATCACTCGCTCCAAACTCAAAACAAGTCATAGAGGTGGGAACCGAAGCACTCACCCAGCCGCGTTCGCCACCTTCCGCGCCACCGGGCCCCTTGGGTCCCACGAGTGCTCTAAAAAGCCCTTCCACTTCCGTCGATGCCTCTCCATGCTCGGGTGCATCCCTCCTCGGGCGAGGAGTCCCTCGCCCCTCTCTCCCCTCGCCACGATCTGGCCCACCGAACTCCATCAAGGGAAGAAGACGAAGACGAGTGAATCTCGGCAAGAGGCGGGTTCGTTTGCGGGTAAGGCGCGAAGAAAGAAAGGCCGCTTGGCGCTTTAAATTTGAATTCGAAGGATAAGACGTGTCCTCATGCCAAGACGTGCTAAAAAAAAAGAGAGAGAAGGATGATCTCTCCGTGCGAGGCGTAGTTCCCTACTTTTCAGGGCAAGGTCTCATGAAGCGTGCCTCGAAACAACTCGGTGCAAGAGAAGAAGCGTGGAAAAGGAAAGTGCATACGACAAAAGGAACCATTTCATTGCACATAAGTAAATAGTCAGTCATACATCATAAAGTGAGGAAGGTGGAGTGTACAAGCAACTCTCTAACTCTCGCTACCACCCTCCTGATCATCTCTCTCCTCCCTCCTCTGACGGGGATCCCTAGGGGGCCTCCGCGAACTCTGAGAGGCGGTGCTCGCCTCGCCCTGTGGTGGCACGCCAACCTCGAAGGCTCGGCGACGCTCCTCGGCCGAAGAAACCAGAAAGCTGCCCATGGAGAAAGAACCAGTTTGACGAAGTCGCGCCCCGCACTCCTTCGCCCTCTGATACCGCTCCTCGCTCTCCCGAAGCCTCCCCTCCGCCGTGCTGAGACTCAATCGGAGCTCCTTCAGCTGGGCCTCCAGAGCCCTCCTCTCGTCCCGTTCTCGCAGTCGCTCCGCCCTCCTGTCCTCCCTCTCTCTCTCTGTGTCCTCCCTATCTCTCTCTCTGTCCTCTCTCTCCCTCTCCTCTCTCTCCCGCATCGCCTCTCTCCTCGACAACTCGAGGGCAAAACGCAAATCCCGCACGTCGCGAGGGAGCTCCTCAGCCTCCCGTCGCCGCTCCTCCTCCAGCTTCGCAATCTGGGCGTCACGCTCTGCCGCCCAGGTGTCGCGCTCCTGCTCGGCACGAACAGCACGGGCCAGGGCCTCTCGAATCTCGGCCACCTGCCAAAACCCACATGCACCGTAAGAGAGCAGTGAAAGAAGAAGAGCAACTAGAAAGAAGTCGGGGTCAAGTAGGACTCACTCGAGCCGCGCGGTCACGCTCGGCCTCCTCAGCCCGGGCCACCGCGTACACCAACTGCTCCTGAAAGGTAGAAACCTCCGGAGGAGGGCCCCACGAACTGGAACCCGCTCCACCAGCCATCCCGACTGTCGCTGTCTGGTGGGCCCGCTGAAACACAAAGCAAACGACAGTCAGAGGCTAGCATCAAAATCAGGTCACAAAAAAAATGCATTGCATAGACTCACCAGGGTCTCCAACTCCTGTCGATGGCCACCAACTGCCGCCTGGCGTCTGCCAGCTGGCCCGCAGGTCGGCAATCATGTTGTCACGAGCATCCTACATTGCATATAAGTTAGTGTCACATGCATATACATATAGAAAAGGAAACATTTCATTTCGCTTACCCCTGCCGCACCACCAAGGAAGAGACGCTCCCCGTACGTGGCTCGATACCGTCTCAGGTAGTCGTGCTGTCCGGTACATGGGACACCACTGGGACCCCGCCCTGCTGCCAGTCCTGGTACTGTGCAGGGAAGCGCGTACGCCAGTCCACGATCTTTGCCTTCCCCTTGGTCTTCCACCCGACGCGGACCGGCTCGTCTATGTCGACCCACTCCCGGGCTAGCCCCAACGTTCTCATAACCAGCCTGAGCTGAAGCGGCTTGATCTTATTCAGGCAATGGACCCACACATCCCGCCCGAAATGAGGACGACCCGCTACGACCCAAGGCTGGCCAGCGTCGGCCATGCCCAGGTAGGGCCTCCACACCACCTGCATCACCATACATACGTCATGTCAGTTGCCATTAAGTCGCATGCATAAAAACACCAAAAATCATACGCATCATACCATAGCCTCGGGGTACTCGCTCAGCTTCCGACGAAGGGACGCCAGCTGGTAGCCGTGGGGTGCCGCGACCATGACCGGCCTCCACTGTCGCGCCAGAGGCATGGCTCTCATGTTCCCCTGTCTGGCTCTTCCCATCGGGAAGTAGTAGTAGCACCACACCTGCATCCATCACACATCATTTGCCCGACTAATTACATATTTAGCTATGGTAAAATTCATAAATAAAATGTTTACCTGGAGAAAATGTGCGAAGCCACTGACTGTCGTCTCCCTCTCTGAGGTCTGGGAGAGATCGGCGATCAAATGGGCAAGCAGAGCCGCTCCCCACGCATAGTCCCCCACTCTGTCCAGATCCGCCAGGATCCCGAGGAAGCGGCAGTGGATGCCGTCACCCTTCGTCCCCAGTAGGAGGTGGCCCAGGAAGAAGAAGAGGAACCGCCGGAGGTCTAGATCCACCAGCTCCCGCTCGCTCGGGTCCTGGGTGAAAGCTGCACGAGCGTCTCCCTCCAGTCGTGCCAGAAACTCCACTCCAGTCTCGCTAACCCGCTGGCGCGGGTCACCGAATCCGAGCGCCTCCATGATCTCCACTCGGCCGACTACCTTGCTGTCTCTGTCAGTCGCGCTCGTCTCTAGCCACAGCAGGTCCAAGGCACTCTCTCGGTAATCGAGGTAAGTGACCCCGCTGACTGCCTCTCCGTCAACTCGTAGCCCGGTGATCCGAGCCATGTCCTCCAGTGTCGGCACCATGTGCCCCCAGGGCATCAGAAACGCCCGGCTCGACGCGTGCCACCGCTCCCTCAACGCCTGAATAAGAGGAAGGTCAAGTCGGAAGGGCTCGATCCTGAGAAAAGCTCCAAAACCCATGGCGTCCACCCGCGCCCTCTGAAAGTCCGACAGCCCACGGTACGCTACCACCACCAGGGACCAGTTGATCCGACTCTTCATCACGCCCTGCACACC
Source organism: Amorphophallus konjac (assembly GCA_022559845.1). Classification (NCBI taxonomy): domain Eukaryota; kingdom Viridiplantae; phylum Streptophyta; class Magnoliopsida; order Alismatales; family Araceae; genus Amorphophallus; species Amorphophallus konjac. The sequence goes on along the minus strand of CM040123.1, from coordinate 181,967,519 downwards.
ACAAAAAAAAACAAAAAAAAAGAAAAGAAAAGAAAAGAAAAGAAACACATCAGCATCATGGATAACAATAAACAACAACATTGTACATAATATTTATTTATTTATTTTAAAAATAAATAAATAAATATATATTTATTTATTTATTTTTACTTCCTTTATTTTATCTTAGCAAAACAAAAACAAATAAAATAAAATAAAAACAATATATATTATCATGAAGGCGTCCAACTCATTGGACGCCTCCTCATTTTTAATTTTATTTTATTATTTACGTAATAACTCAAAAAAAAAATAAAATAAAAAAAAGAAAAGTTGGAGGCGTCCAGGCCCCTGGACGCCTCCTTCCCCCACTCACCGGCCTTCTCCACACCATCTCTCGCCCTCCTGTTTAGCCTATAAACCAATAAATTAGAGTTCTGAGGGCTTACCGGGTCATGCTCATCCTCTCCGGCGTCGCCAGCACCCGCAGGACCCTCCACCGCCAAAGGAGGCGCCTCCTGTTCCTCGGCAATCTCCTCTTCCGCGGTAATCTCCTCTCCCAGGGCAGCCTCCTCGGCATGATCCCTCGACCTCCTCGGACGACGAGCCCGTCTTTTTTGCCTCTCTGCACCCTGGCTCGGGCCTTCTTGCTCCATTGGGAACTGGAAATGGGTCGTTAGAATGAATAGTAGAAGAGAACAGGGGGTGAGACCCCCTTTATATAGAAAATCACCAGGATTTGAGGCGTCCAGGCGCCTGGACGCCCCCACTTTTTTATTTTATTAAAAAAAAAACTTAGGGGCGTCCAAGCGCCTGGACGCCCCCACAACTGAAAAATAAAAAAAAATTGAAAAAGAAAATATAGGGGCGTCCATGTCCCTGGACGCCCCCACAAAAAGAACAAATTTTTTCAAAAAATTTTCAAAAAAATTAGGGCCGTCCAGACCCCTGGACGCCCCCATTTAAGCATATAAAAATGTATATATATATATATATACATATATATATATATATATACATATATATATATATATATATATATATATATATATATATATATATATATATATATATGACCATGATATGAATAAACCAGGATATAAAGGAGAAAACACAAAAAGCAAAAAGAAAAATAAAAATCATAAAGAAATAATAATTCAGGGAACAATGGTCCAAAATGCCAAATGCCAGATTTTATTCCATCAGAAAACAGAGCGGGCTACATCAAGGGCTTAGGCACTCTAGGCCTCAGCTTCCCTAGTTCGGTTACATAAGCTCTCCACAGCTCACATTCTTCCCCCACGTGCGCTAAGGCCTTTCCCGCAACACTTGTCTTCCAGGGTGCTTTAACGGCCTTCGCTTCCCTCGCGTCCGCTTCCGTGCCCAACTCCCTCTTCTTCAAAGGGACAATGCTGGTCAGCAGTGGGAACGAGTGGCGTGGAATGCCGATCTGGAGGCAGCACCGATGCGCGTTATAAAGGACAAACTCCGTCACACCGATCAGTTGGAGTTCAGCTTCGGGAGAAGACCTCATGAGGAGTTCAAGTGAGAGTAGACATGCCGGTGCGCAAGTGAAGAAGCTTTGTGTCATGGTTCGAAAGTGAGACCGCCAGTCTTCCCGTTTCTTCAGCCACGGAACACGGTTCGCCACAGTGCCACCGAAGCCTAACACATCGGCTATGTGATAAAGGGGGCTTTGTTGGAAAAGCTTCGAAGCAGTCGGCATCCCCTCACAGTGGTCGAATTTGAAGTGCAAATCGACCCAGCAACTCAGAACAAGTGCGCAACCAAAAGGAGGCCTACCCATGCTCGAGGCGGTAAGACCGCTGTAAAGGTAGGCAAGGACGGCGGGTCCCACCCTCTTTCCACTCCAGATCCCGCAGATGGCACTCAGTTGGGTTTCTTCCACTATGTTGTCGGTATAAGGGAACAAGAGAGCACCCGCCAGACAGATGGTGAACCCTCTCATAATTCTTCCAAATGTTCATCATCTGGTGACCCTTTCAAGGCATCCATAACCCATACCGCGAGCCTTTGCAAGTCAATTCCCTTTTGAGTGCGGACCTTTCTGACTGCGTCGGACGGCATGAAGCTTCCAAGGACGCTCTCGGAAGTCCCCCGGGTCAGCATCCGCATAGCCTTCACCTTCCCGTCACTCTTGAATTTCTTCAATCCGAGCAGAAGTTCCACCTCCTCGAGGAGAATGGTCGCCTCGAACGTCGGGAAGATGAAAGTGTGGGTCTGGGGATGCCAGATCTCCACTAAGGCGCCCATAGCCGCCCAGTCCATACGGATTCTCTCGTAGTGTTTGGCGTGAATAAGGAGCCCCTGAAGATGCCACTTCGAGAGTATAGCCCTCATGCCAATGGAGATGTTGGAAGTTAGCTCTGAAAGCCATGGCAGTTTGGAAAACTTCCTCGGGCCCGGAAAGAGTGGATACGGCTGGAAAGAAGAAGAGAAAGGAAGGAAAGTAAGTAGAGAGTCCATGCAATAAATTTGAAATAAATCAACTTACCATATGCAACTGGATCGTCCCACTCAGATGACCCTCGAGGGTGGAAAGTCACCTGATCTCACTGCTAGGCCTGCCCCTCTTCATAACGCGGGAAGACTCTCCTTCCATCCTGAAATCCCTAGACCCTCCTCTTCTCCTCCTCCTGAACTTTCAAAACTCCCCTTGGTACATTCGAATAAACTAGCCTAAGGGAGGTACTTATAGGAAAGGAGAGGTGCTATGGGACGGGACGTGTCACATGAGTGGTCAAGTCGTCACTGTTTTATCCTTGTACTATGGCACGATTCTGTTATATTTCTGCTGCTTTCTGATTATTTAATCTATGATGGTCTGTGCAGGTTTTACCAACGGACGTTTTTCACCCTATCTTCTATACCATCCTTCAGTGTTCGGTCCCCCGTGTCATTCATCATACTATATGATATTTACGCTATTAGAACACGTCAAGGACCTTGCGACCCGAACGAATCTGGGATTTGAGTTCCCCTTCAACAAAAACAGTGATGATTCCAGAAGAATTTGGGTTGTACGGATAGGCCGTTAACTGGTGATAGCGTGGGAACGACGGTTCCATTCAGTGAGTCGGTGCGTGGATAAACGGGCCCCAGCTCAGTATCAGCTCACTGGATCGGTATCCTGACCCATTCTTAACGAGTTGACAATATTATCCTTGGCTATTTTCTATTCTAGTTTGTTTTAAATTTTTCTTTAAACCCAACATGCATTCATATAGGACTTTGAGTCTATTGCGGAAGATCATTCAAGTGATTCGATTGCGAAAGCCGTTGTGCTTCAATTCTTACAAATATGAGATATTCCATTCTGAATGAAATACTGAGTTTCCTTGAAACGGCCCTACGCTGCCCTTCCAAACGAGACCCTTGTTTGGACAGACCCTCAGATATTCCTTTGCTTTTTACCTTGTTTGACCCACCTTGGCCGCAGCACTTCCACATTGGCTGGTAACCGCTCCCCAAAGGTGAAACCTGCAGGTTTATGACCCAGGTACTTCCACACCGAGAAGTTGGTCTCCTTTATTTTCGTGCCTGAGCGCACATCTCACCCTCCCTTGTTTGATTTCCGTCCAAACAATCGTCAAATTTGAAAGACCCCCTTCAAGGTCACCTCATTGAAACGACAGGAAAGATTCCAAACAGTCATGTCAAAAGCGTGTCTCATCACACCTTGGAATCAACTTATCAGTCCATTCCCACTCCATTTCACTCCACTTCGATACCATTCCATTACGTGTCACTCCCTTGCAAAGTAGACGCCAAGGCGGGGCAGCTGTAGACACGCTATTCCTGACATCCCTTGAGAAAATCTCATATTACCACGCGACGCCCCGCAGCGGCTTTCACATTTTGAATCACTTGAGTGTTTCCAATCTTTGAGTCTTCTCTCATCTTCTGGGCGAGTAGCGTAACGCTCCTTCGGCATCCGGAAACCGCCTCGTTGTGGAAATCATGCGGCATTCGAACAGCATCAACATCAATCGCATGCACCAGAAGTTGCCGGGACCAGGAAAATGCCTAACGGACGATTGTCGACGAACTTTTCGGGGGAATCCGGGGGTCATCATGGAGGCGTCCAGGCTACTGGACGCCTCCATCAATACAAAATAATGACAAAATATATATATATAAGATTGAACAAAAAATATATATAATTTCATGGAGGCGTCCAGGCCCCTGGACGCCTCCATCAATCGGCTCACGGGCGACCCCCGGCCATCGACTGACCGTTGCTCAGTCTGTCGTTTGAAGAAAATCCACGTTATGGAAGCGTCCAGGCCCCTGGACGCCTCCATCAACCAGCTCACGGGCGACCCCGGGCCATCGACTGACCGTTGCTCAGCCTATCGTTTGAATAAAATCCAAGTTATGGAAGCGTCCAGGCCCCCCGACGCCTCCATCAACCAGCTCACGGGTGACCCCAGGCCATCGACTGACCGATGCTCAGCCTGTCGTTTGAATAAAATCCAAGTTATGGAGGCGTCCAGGCCCCTGGACGCCTCCATCAAACAGCTCACGGGTGACCCCGGGCCATCGACTGACCGTTGCTCAGCCTGTCGTTTGAATAAAATCCAAGTTATGGAGGCGTCCAGGCCCCTGGACGCCTCCATCAACCAGATCACGGGCGACCCCCCTCGACCATCGACTGACCGTGGCTTAGTCTGGCGTTTGAAGAAAATCCAAGTTATGGAGGCGTCCAGGCCTCTGGACGCCCCCATCCTCCTGACCTCTATAAATAGAGGCTTACCCCCCCTCAGTTCAGGGGTCGAAAAAAAGAGCGCTGAGAGGCTGCCGGATTCTATTCCTAACCCGTGGGTGTTTTGTAGGGGAGGTCCTGCCGGATCCTCGGGTGCCGGTGCTCGCAGGAGAGAGGCCGCCTTTGCCTGCCGTGCTACCTCGTCGTCCCTACGCTGCCGAAGCTCCGCCGGATCTCGCCATCGACCATCCAATAAGCCATTCTCTCCTCTTCTTTCCTAGTTATCTTGCATTCATCATATCATATCTTCTACCCCCCCCCTTTTTATGAGGGAGTCTTTTTCCGTTTCTACGTCGGAATAATTGCCATTCATCATAAGCATTTTCCTCCTACTCGTGTCCGAGAGGGGTTTAAAAGACAACACCAACCAGGTGTGTGTCTTGCCATCATTTCATTACTTGTGTCATTAGAATTTGAATATTGCACCTTCATCTTTCTGATCCACTCGTTACTTGCTTGTCGTTGTTTTGCAAGGGTACTTGAGGAAAGCCCTCTCCGTCGGCTGGCCGAAGGGGGAGGAAGAAGCAACCTACCATTTCCCGCTCTCGGGGATTCACAATCTCCGCGCTCAACACAAGGTACACGCGATCATTTCGTTTCTTTGAGGTAACCCCTCTGGCGATCACACCCCTTTAGCATCCTACGTATGCTCTTTCCTCATATTGGCACGTTTCATAATCCTTCTTAATTTTTAGTCGCTTGATAGTCCGTAGTTTAGTTTGTTTTCTTCTCCTTGAGTGGATTCCTCGGCTTCCACAAGTAGCATCATACCCCATGGTTTATAATAGTATGTTTCTGACAATCAGTCGAGGGGACTAGCATAGAGCCCTTGAACACAATCAGTGCTCGATCCGCATCTTCAAGTATAAATCAAGCTACTTCCACGTTTCAAGCAATAAAATATGGCCAATAATGTAACAAGTTCAATAAGTTCATAATAATTCAAATGAACGAATGCTTCAATTAAGAATATGAGAGATCAAGAATGACTTAAAACAATGTTATGCTCATGGAACAATTTTGACAGCATAACATTATATTCCTTATCTTCCATAAATTAAAATTAAGTATCTTGAGCAATATGACAAGTCCTAGACCATCAATAATCCATCTAGGAACTTTAGAATATCAACCGTTGGGTCAAACCTCGGGTTAAAGTACTCAGGAATTGTAACGGTCAAATATTGGGCCGTTACATGAACGTGACAGTCTAGTATTGGACCGTTAGAATGGGTTGAATCTAGAGAGAATAAAATGGACTCAGTAATGTGACGGTTGTATACTGGACCGTTAGATATGCCTGACGGTCGAGTTATAGGCCGTTACATTGACAGAATTCAAAACTTCGGTAGTGCTTTTCTAGACAATTTGGGCTTTAATGGTACAACCAACTCAGCGTCCTAGTGGGAATCCCAAGCTCGAGGAGAATTACGGAGGCCTTGAAACAAGATTTCGTAGTCCATTGGAAGGAATATCCAATAGAGAGGTCCTCAAGTTCAAGAATATGTTCCTATTGTGCAAAAGTGTGAACTAATGGTCATATACCAGAATATATGCCATATACTTAGAGAAATTGACTCTATAGATGAGAAAGAATGTGTAACGATGTGAAACCATGATAAAACTCCATCAATACAACATTTTAAAATGATGATTTTAATACAAAACTATAGAGTTTAGCAAATGAAATTAACATATGCTTAAAATAACTCAAGGTGCTTTAGACATGCAATTTCTATCATGAATCAATAAATAAACTTAAAGTCATGAAAACATGTCAAAACTTAGATATCTAGGCTTTATTTATAAGCCAAGTTAATTATTTTCAATTCTGTCTCGGGTTGACAGAACACAGTACTCTGGCGATCTAAGACAGGCGCGTCATATGACTGTGACGGTTTATCATGGAGCCGTCAGAAGACTGTGACGCACTACTTTTGGTCCATCAGAGATTACAGAGAAACTGAAGTATAGTAGGCGGTGTGACGGCTTATCGTAAGGCCGTTAGAGTGTTGTGACGGTCTAACTATAATCCATCAGAGCACTGCTGATAGTAAAGTAAAAAAACTATGGTTTAAAACCTCTCATGCAAGAAGAATCAAAATAAACAACTACTCTAGTCATGACAAAACGAAGAATAGGCCATCTAGATGCATAGGTTGCAGTGAATTAACAAGAGAATACCTTTTATCTTTAATTTAGGCTAAAGATATGCATGTATGCATAGACCTACTAAAACATGACATTCTCAGCCTATACTACATGAAATCAAACAAAACCAGAGGGCTTTTACTCCTATCATGATGTTCTTACCATTCATGAGATAACCTACCTCTTTCCTGGGCTTTCAACTTCCAATTTCAGACTGCAAGACATGCCCTAGTTCTTCCCTTCTTGTGAGTTTTTAGCAACTTCACGTCGCTCTAACTCTGTAATCCCTTGTCCTAAAGACATGAAATTTGGAGGGTAAGAATATGAAACTAAGGGGAACAAAAAGTTCTAAAGAATCAAACTCTAAATACTTCGTTTAGGCATTCTAATCTCTTGGTCTTCAACAGACTTTTGCTCAGATTCCTGGGTCGCTATGGTCGAACCAGCAACTTTGCAAGGTTCTAGCTCCTTGTGTAGTCGACCTCCTAGCACAAAATTTTGAGGAAGATTAGTCCTATGTATAAGGAATAAAAACCTCTAAATGAACCTACCCGAAATAAGGTCGTCTTACCTTGATTCCACGCGAGCCAATGTAGGGGTCGTGCAGGTCAAAAGTAGGTCCTATTTATAGGGTTTTGCTAGGGTTTGAGGATTAGATCAATTCTAGAGTCCTTGTTAAAGCTTAGATCGACTTTTGAGAGTCCTTAACATGTTTACTGGTCCTCCCATCTCGATCCCTAAAGGATAGACTAGCAAAAATCTAATCTTTTTGCTCTTTCTTCACTTCACGGAACTGACAGAGTGTAACGGTCGATTCTTGGTGCGTCACATCCTTGTGGCGGTCGCACGATAGACCGCTACAGACACTGTGCGAAGAATTCAAATTTATTTCAAACTCTTTTATTGTTTTATCCACATAATTATCTAAAAGAAAAGGTATTAATCCTTATATTCTGAGGATAAATTAAATAACCTTCTAGAATATGGGCCAAACATAATGGGCTTGGTCCTTAACTTCTTTAGGCTTTATTGATCAAAGCTGGATTAATTAGTTAACATAATTGGGCCTTATAATCAATTTAAGCTTTATAAATTCCTAATAAATTCCAGAAAATTCTTATAATCATCCAGAAATTATTTATATAAAATTTGGGGCACTACAGCTGTGGTGGCAAGTGGCACTTAGTTGCGTGGGAATTGTGTGCCGTGAATTGTTCAAGTTGTGTCCTGTGGCTCTGTGGTAAGAGTGAAACCGAGATTGGCAGGCGTCCACTTGGAGTAATTGAGATGAGATAGGATGGTGAACAATGCCGGTGTCTGTGTGTGGAGGTCTCTAAAGAGACGTTGGCGTCGGAATGGTGGTCCCAGGTCTGCGACCAACAAGGGAGGGTTCCCCGTAAGTCTAAGTCGAGTGATGTGAGGACCTAGGAGAGACCTTGTCATGTGGTTTCACCGTGCTCCCCTGAGAGGGTAGAGTTGGCATGATGATAGGTCTGGATGCGGTGTTGGTCTGTGCGTGAGTCAGCGGATGGCCTGTCATGAGTTGGATGATGCCTGTTGGGCCAGCGAAGGTTTCCCGTTCATGAGCGTCTGGTGACCGGTGTTTGGTCTTTCACAGACAGAGGATGCTGGTGGTTGTGGTTTGAGAACGGTGAGAGCTGTGTGCAAGTGAGGCCTTTGGTGGCTGTTTCCATGATGTGCTTTTTCGGATGGGATCTGGGCTTTGTCGAAGTTTAAGATCTGACAGAGTTGGTCCTGTGCGGTTGTGGCGTTCAGCTTGTCAAGTGTGAAGTGGTCCTTGGCGTGGAGACGACAGATTTGTGGCGGTCAGCTGGTAGAGAAGCTGACGTTTGGTTGGTCTGCCGAGCGTGGTTGGATCGGTGGTTGTTTCTCGTGACGAGGACTGGGTCTCCTTGGTGAGCGAGATGGTGGCAGCGGTGCCATGAGTGGTTTTCGTTGTGACTGAGGTGATGTCGGACATGTGCTTTTGTCGTAGGCCTGCTTTGATGATCGATGTGTGTGTGGTGTGTGGAGCGAGGCATTGTTCACGACTGTGGTTTGGCTGCATCCCTAAGGAACTGTGTCTTTCGTGAGAATCGAGGTTTTTATGTGTTGGGGCTCTGACAGCGTTGTCAGTTGGTTCAGTGTTCTTACTCTGTGACTTGGAGTTTATCCTAAATTTCGAGGATGAAATTTATTTAAGGTGAGAGGGCTGTAATGCCCCCTATTTTTTCGGATATTTTTTTGTGTGTTTTGTGCTTTATGTGTGTTTTGGCCTGATGTGCCTTCAGAACTCTGTGCAGGGTGAAACATTACGTTCTCTGTCTCCGGGACGTGACCAGCACATTGTGCTCTTCCCGAGGATCATAGAGGTAATTTTTCATATTTTTCTGAATTTCTAGAACTTTTGGGTTTTTCTATATATATATTAACCTCCTTTTCTCTCTCCACATCTCTCATTTCTCTCTTCCCTCCCTCTCTCTTCTCATGCTCTCTCCTCTCTCCCTCTCTTCTCTGGCGGCCGACGGAGGTGGACAGGGGCGAGGCGGCAAGGATCGTGGGGCGTGGAGCGTGGAGCGATGAGGATGGAGTGAGGATTGCGATGGTGGAGACAGTTTGTGGGACCGCGAGTCGACGGAGCTTTAACGGTGTTTTCTTCGCTGATCGGTGTCCACGGCGCGTCAAATCTTCGGTGGAGGTAGGGGGATGGATCCTTAACCTTTGTACTTCTATTCCCGTGATTTTGGTAGGCCGTGGTGAGCCGAGAGGGCTTATTTGAGCATTTTGGCGAAAATCCATGTTTTTGGGGAGTGAGCCCGATCTAGAGTTTTGACCACGTATTTGGGGTTCAAATGGGTCCTCTCGGTGCTAGAGAGGTTGGGGACTAGTTTCCCCTTGTTTTCCCCTTCACATGGGTGTGAACGGGGCGTGGAATGGGTTTTCCCGCGGTTCCCGCCATTTTCACGCTCGGGATGACTTAGCGGTCGTTCCAGCGACAGCTAGGGTGCTAAGCGGTCGTGTGGAGACCGCTAGGGTCCCACTGATGTCGGTTCGGGCCTTGCGGTCGCGCGATGGATCGCCAGGTGCCTTAGCGATCTGGTGGAGACCGCTAGGCGCTACTTTGCGGTCAAGGCATGACCGTTTATCCGTGTTTTGGGTTAGTCGAGGTCGGTGGGGTAGAGGTCTTGCGAATGACCGCTAGGCTACGCCAAGCGGTCATGGGGATGACCTCCACCCTTCCTGGCGATCCTGTGGTGACCGCTTGGGGTTTTAGTGTTTTGGGTTCCTTGCGGTCTCGGGATAGACCGCCAGGCCAGCCCTTGCGCTCCTGGTGAAGACCGCTAGGCTCCCTAACGGTCTAGAGAGGATCGCTAGGCGATTCTCCATGCTCACCGTGTTCGTTTTGCATTCTGACGGTCTCCGGTTGACTCGGTTCTGACCCAATGGTCGACCTTCGACCTCGTGAGTGTCCCGGACATCCCATGGGTTCTGTGACCGTGTTTCTGGGGTGTCAGGAGATACTGTGTTACCTCGATTAGTGTGCCCATGGATTTAGAGAGTCCGGATGACCCCACGCGTTCCAGGCTTTTGTGTCCTCGCTAGAACGAGTCGTTGTGTATCGGCATGTGTGCGGTGGGTTATTCCCGCACGTCATTGGCTTCCTGGTAAGTGTTTTCGAGTGGGCCGTGGGTTTGGCCCTTGGACTGTGATTCCAGTCACCCAGCCTGGGGCTGGAGGTTTCTCACTTTTCCCTTGGATAGGGGATCGACTGGGTGGCCTGTGAGCTACCTTGGGAATTGTGTCACCGTGGTTTCAGACCTAGGGATTAGGGCAGATTGACAGCGTGGAGCTATCCCTGTACGACGGTCTTGACCCCGAGTCTTGTGACTCAAAGACCGTTGGATTCAGTAGGTCTAGTGGGCCGTCCAGAGTCTGGTGGCGTCGTGCCACCTGTTACTCCGTGTTACTCGTGATGGGTGCGTGAGTGGCTTTCCGTGTTCAAGTTTAGTGACGTCCCACTGGTCGTAGCCTTCTTACGGCACGCGTGTGCTGATCCACCTGGGAGTGGTGGAGCAACTTACCCGAGAGAGACGATTTTGAGGCTAGTTACCATAGGGCCCCTCGCCTTTGCAGCCTGAGTCTGGCTGGGGGGCAAACCAGCTAGAGGACCCGACCTAGAGCGGATGGTCTGTGTGTGCACACTTAGTTGGGGGCTGTCGGACCCGCGCTGACGAGCGCGACCTCAGCTAGTCCTTGTTCATGGTACTGGTTACTGTAGTGTCTCTGTCTCCGCCTTGGGCGTCACAACGAGACACTTGAGGCGTAGACTAAGTCATCAGTGGATGCATCTGGGTTTGCTTCTGGTGGGCGCTGCTCTCGTCACGTGACGTGAGTCTCTTGTGACTTGAGTTTCTGCTTCCCATCTACGAGACGTGATTTTACGTGCAGTTCCGGCGGTGTTCCCGAGGTAGAGGTCTAGGGTTCTGGTGAGTGTCACCGTGGGTTCTCCCTAGATGTTGTTAGGTCCACGACAGTATTGTCATGATGTTTCTTCCTGTAGCGTAGCTAGAGGTTTCCCCGTTAGTTCAGTGGTCCCCCGATTGTGAGATCGGGGCGTGTTTTCAGGTACAGTAGGAGTAGTTGTAGTGCCGAGTTTTTGCCGACCACCGGTTTGCTGTTCCTGTTGTCGTTGCTGCTTTCCGTTACCACCGTTGTTTACAGTTGGGGTTTCGCGGGATCCCCACTGAGCCAATGACAGGAGGCTCACCCCTGCTTTTTCGGTGCGGCGGTTCTTCCTCGAGGTTCGAGGGTGCTGCGTGGAGGTTCTTAGTTGCCAGCTCCCCGGGCCGAGTGTTCACTCGGTGTTAGGTATGTTCTCTGCCTTAGACTATACTCTCTATTGGACTGGACTCTGCTGTTGTAGTTGTTTATTTATTTCCATTAATTGTTGAATTATCCCACTTTATTTCCTATTTCTTTGTACCTCCACACTCTTTTTTAGCCCTTCCGAGTCCCGACTCATGGGCGGCAGGCCAGGATTCGAATGGTATCGGGTTCCTTTCTCGGTATCCGGATCTTGGGTCGCTACAACATCTTTAGTGACCCAGGTCCAAGATCCAACTGTGCTACTGAGACACAGAATACCCTGATTGACAGTCAGTATGATTACCATTCAGGGACTCTAGATCGGGTTAGTTCAGTGAACTCATTCCGCTAATGAGCACCCACACACGTACTTCAGTGTCTCCACACCGATGACTATGAGAACAATCACACCCATCATATGAGTAAGTATCATGTGTACCAGTCTATCCGGATCTTCAATGTCCCTTCTCGAAGATCCTTTGACTGGGAACTTTTAGAACATGTGCATCTGGATGACTGATCTCATTATCATGATCTCATCATTATCCAGTCATCATCCCACAGGTTCAGAGACTTCATCACATTCAAATCATTAACACAAATTAAATGCAAAGAATAAATGCCATTAATATAAATAAGAATAAGATATTATAAGAAATGTCACCACCACATTTCATGTGCTTGGCTTGTAGGGCATACATTTCTATCAATCTCCCACTTGCACTAAAGCCAATCACCCACATGCTTGCTCCCCATCAGCCCTAGGTGACACTCAAAAACACTTTGAGTCAATGGCTTAGTTATTGGATCTGTAATGTTATCACTGGAAGACACTCTATCAATTACAACATCTCCTCTAGCTTTAATCTCTCTGATCAGGTTGTAGCGCCGCAGAATATGCTTCGATTTCTAATGAGACCTCGGCTCTTTTGCTTGTGAAATCGCCCCATTATTATCACATAATAAGGGGACCAGATCAGAGATGCTCGGGACAATTCCAAGCTCTTTGATGAACTTCTTCATCCAAACTGCTTATTTGGCCACCTCAGTAGCAGCAATGTACTCAGCTTTGGTCATAGAATCAACGGTGGTTTCTTGTTTGAAACTTTTCCAACTCACTGCCCCACCATTCAGGGTAAACACATACCCTAAAGTTGACTTGCTGTCATCTTTATCGGACTGAAAACTTCAGTTAGTGTAAACTCAAAGTTTCAAGTCATCTCCTCCATAAACCAGAAACATATCCTTAGTCCTTCGTAAGTACTTAAGGTTACACTTTACAACTATCTAGTGTTGCTCACCTAGATCTACCTGAAATCTGCTCGTAACACTTAGAGCATACGCAACATCAGGCCTTGTACATAACATGGCATACATGATGGACCTTATGGTAGAAGCATAAGGTAACCTACTCATGCGCCCCCTCTCATCAAGAGTCTTAGGGGACATTTCCTTAGAGAGGTAAACTCCATGTCTCATCGGTATGAGACCTCTCTTGGAGTTTTTCATGCCAAACTTTTTGACAATGGAATCTATGTACATAGATTGGGACAAGCCTAGCATCCTATTTGATCTATCTCTATAGATCCTGATCCCCAATACATAGCATGCTTCACCCAAATCCTTCATGAAGAAGTGCTTAGATAGCCGGGCTTTAACTGATGACAACATACCTACATCATTCCCAATGAGTAGTATGTCATCTACATATAGGACCAAGAAAGTGATTGCACTACCACATGTTTTATTATACATACACAGCTCATCTTCATTCTTAACGAAGTCATAAGACTGGATGGCTTCATCAAATCATAAATTCTAACTGCGGGACGCTTGATTCAACCCATAAATAGATCTTAGCAACCTGCATACTTTATATGGGTGCTTCTTGGATATGAATCCCTCAGGCTGTATCATATACATCTCTTCCTCAAGGTTTCCATTGAGGAAAGGGGTCTTCACATCCATCTGCCAGATCTCATAATCATGGTACGCATCGATGGCAAGTAAAATCCTGATGGACTTAGTCATGGCAACTGATGAGAAGGTCCCGTCATAGTCAACTCCTTGTCTTTGACGATATCCCTTCGCAACCAGCCTAGCCTTGTAGGTATCAACCATTCTATCTGCTCCAACTTTTTTTTTAAAGATCCACTTATATCCGATGGGTACTATACCCTCAGGTGGATCTACCAAGTTCCAAACTTGGTTGGAGTACATGGAGTCCATCTCTGATTTCATGGCCTATTGCCATCTCCAGGAGTCAATACCACTTATTGCCTCCTCATAGGTCTTGGGATCATCATCATCATCATAGTGTGCCTTGTCCCCACCATCAGAGATATGTCCCACATATCTTTCTAGTTGGATAGGTACACGGCCAGACCTACGCACAGTTAGAGTGTCATCCTTGACTGGTTCCTGAGATGATGCAGTTCTAGTTTGTGGTTCTAGAACCTCTTCTAGTTCTACCATACTCCCACTGTTTCATTCAAGGATATACTCATCCTCTAGGAACACAGCTCGCTTAGCTACAAACACTCTTTGATCGCTAGGCTGGTAGAAATAATATCTATAAGTTTCCTTAGGATATCCCATAAATCTACATCTTTCAGTCTTGGATGCCAGTTTATCAGGATTGTGTTTCCTAACATGAGTAGGACGACCCCAGACCTTAACATTCTTAAGGTTTGGTTTCTTTCCTTTCCATATCTCATATGGAGTGGAAGACACTAATTTGGAAGGAACTTTGTTTAATAAGTGAGCAGTAGTGTCTAGGGCATAGCCCCAGAGTGACAAGGGCAATCCAGCAAAGTACATCATGGATCGTACCATATCTAATAAGGTACGATTCCGCCTTTCAGCCACACCATTTAGCTGAGGTGTGTAAGGAGGGGTCCACTGGGATAATATACTATTATCCTTTAAGTATTGTGTGAATTCCGTACTCAAGTATTCCCCTCCTCGATCAGATCAAAGAGTTTTAATACTCTTTCCTGTTTGTTTCTCTAATTCATTCTTAAACTCCATAAATGTCACACCCCAACGCGGAATATCGGGACTGACAGTAGAAAACGCTAGTAAAGATAACAAGCTAAGCTAAGAATTAACATAACGCCATTAATAGAAATAACTCCAAATCTATTACAATAGCCATCAAACCGACTTAAACATAATCAAGCATAACCTCTACTCGACTCCGTTACAAAAACTAACACAAGCTCTAAGGCATAGATAGATGTAAAACAACTATAGCAATCTCAACATCTACTAACTGATACACTCCAAGTCATCACTCTTGCCCATTCCCATCCATCTGTGAATCTTCACCTGAGCTGCCTAGAAAGGGGGGAAAATAACTATATGAGTGAACGCTCAGTAGGTAACAATAGGCAAGTGTAAGTGATTAACCCATTAATTACATGTTTATATGAAATGGAAAGAAAAGAAATAACGATCGGTTGAAACAACATAAAAATAAAGTGCTAAAGAACGAAATTGAATAACAATATGACAGGATGATATAATTACAAGAATTGCAAGTTTATGAACAATATATATAACATGAAATTGCAGAAAATTTGCCAACAAGTAAGAATATAACCAAGTAGAACACGATTCAAGTAAGAGATAAGAGATCATTGTCATAGACATCACGCTAGTCATGCACTCGGTGCAATGCCTCACCATGTCATTACAAACTCCCATGGGCACAAGTACTTTTCGGGCACTCTCCCCAGGACCAGACCGGGCCCCTATGATGCGTTGGCATTGATTTATTGGATCCAAGATCCCAAGTTCCGTCTGGACTTTAATCAAGTTAAATGACTAATTATAATCAAGTATAAACTTACCTCGGAACATCCCAAGGCTAAGTTGAAAAGATACTGTTCAGAATTTCTATCAAGGAGTTCAAGTTATCAAGAACCATCATGTTCTTGGATTCAAAACCATAAAACACGGAGAAAACTCCTTTCTGGAAGATATGCGGACCGCTCAAGACTTGTGCGGTCGACTATGGGTCGCACTAACAGGAACTGGCTGAAGTTTGCCTTCGCGATGTCAAGGTTGAACGGCTGATTAAGGGCCGCTCTTCAACATGAACGGTATCTTCACCCTCGACGAAATCAAGGAATCTTGCAAGCCCCTACTGTTCGCAATCATAGCCAAAACCCCACGGGGTTGGCCGCCGTTTCAGGACATTCGCGCCCACCTGCAACAACGGTTCTCCTTCTCGGAAGACTTCCTCCTCAGTGCTCTTGATGGACGGCATCTCCTCATCAAATTCCAGAACTCTGAGGACTACCTCCAGGTCCTCCTCAAGGGCACTCTTTATGTCCACGGCAAGCTCTTCAGGTTCTCCAAGTGGTCCTTGGACTTCTGCCCCCGGTTCGATTCCCCCGTAGTTCCCGTCTGGCTGGAACTCCCTGGCCTTCCTGCCAATTTCTTCAACGAAGTGATGCTCCGCTCCATTGTCGGGAGCATTGGACCGGTGCTCAGGATCGATCGGAACACATCCACTCTGCTACAAGCTCATGCCGCCAGAGTTTGCGTCCAACTGGACGTCTCTAAGCCGCTCCCTGGGCGTGTGTGGGTCGGCTATGGAGGTGGGGGCTCTTGGCAGCGAATCGTCTACCCTGACCCCCCACTGTTCTGCCATGCCTGCTTCCACCTTGGGCACACTGTGGATAAGTGCAAATCCAAGTCCATACCCCCGGTGAAGCCTGCTAGTTCTGCCCCTCCTGGCTTGTCTTCTTCCTTGGTTGTTGCTGCGCCCGCGCCTCCGCCGGTTCCGGCTAAAGCTTGGCGGCCGGTCCTTCCCTTCTGTCAGAAGTCTACGACTGGGCCTCCTGCGGACGGCCCTCCTGGCTGCACGAAGGAAGCCCCCGGACCTCCTGCGGTGGATGCTCCCTCTCCAACTCCTCCTGGCACCTCTGCTTACCCCGCGCTGCTTCAGGAGTCTTTCGTTATGGTGGGTGGCCCCTCTGTGCCACCGGCTTCATCTGTGGTTTCATGTCCGATGGTGCCTTCTTTCGTCGTCTCTGGCGGTGAGCCTGCGCTTCGGTCCGGGGTTGTTGCTGACGCACTTCCAGGCGTCTCGGGACCACCTTTAGCTGTGTCTGTCGTGGCTGCCCTCCCTTTGTCCGGGGTGTGTGGCCTTGACGGTATGGTGCCGGCCACTGGGCCAACGGTTGCTCCAGGCTCTTCCCCCTCTGCTGCTTTAGGGCCGAGTGCAGCGGCGTCACCAGCTTCCTCAGGAGGGGCCCTTGCGATCCCTGCGGTGGTGCAGCCTCTTGTGGGCCCCCTGCATGGCTGCTGTCTCCAAGCGCCTTCAGCTGCCGACACTCCTACAGCCTCACCGGGACCTTCGTCTGTGCTACCGGGGATTGCTGATCTGCCTTGCTCCACCTCCCCTGCAGTGGGGCAGTCGCTTCCTCCCTCCGCCTCTGTGATCGATGGCCTCCCCGTTCCTCCGACGTCCTCCTTCGACTGCCACCTTGCTGGTGGGCCCTGCTCATCCACGGCGGCGGACTGTTCTCGTGCGCTGTTGTCCCAGGCGACTTTCGTCAAGTTCTTGGTTGGGATGGTTGCTCCTCCCGCCCTAGCTGTTACAGCCACTCTAGGCCGTCGTCTGCCAAGTGGGAAGTTCGGTATTCCCTCCTCAGCGGCTGACCGTTTTCCCTCTGTTGGCCGCCCTGCTTCCGTGGCCCATGCTGCTGTTACTTCAGTGCCTGCGGTCTCTGCCAGCGCCCCTAGCGCCACGGCTCCAGCTTCTGCCCTGCCGCCACCGACTCAGCGGCCCAACCACGTTGTTCTGGCCTTACGTGCGGAGCCATGTGAGGAGGCTTTGCCTTCATCTGCTGTCGATCTCCCCGCGTTGTCTCCGTCCGTTTCTGCTCCCTCCGAGCTCGAGCCTCATGATCCAATTGTCGTGGAGGACTCCGTCAACATTGCTGCTTCCGCTCTTGCTGAGGATGTGGACCCTGGCCCGCCGTTCTTGCCCGTCCGCCGACGCAATCGTAGAACTCGTCGTGGCCCTTAGCTCTGCCACGAGTTTTGGTGATCCTCTTTGACTGGTTGTTTCTTTTGTTGGCCTCATGTGAACCTTTTGCGGCCGCTTGGCCCCTGTTCCTTTTCGACTTCTCCATCCGTTTGTTGGATGGCCCCTCCCCCGGACCCTTGATGTCCTTGTATCCCTCTACTTCTCTCTCTCTCTCCCTCTTACTCTTTATATATAAAATTTCTTGTACGTTGGCTGGGGTCGATCCCTTCCCTTGGCCCGTACAAGTATGACTTTAGTTAAAAAAAGTATTGGGCCGCACAAGGCCAGAAGTTTCCAAAATGGAAGATAGGATATGCGGTCCTGACAGAGCCGCTCATTAATTGAACGGTCCATTAAGGGCCGCCTGAATGATGTACGGGCCATTACTGGCCGCATAACATAGGGCCTAACAATAATCTAGAAATTCACCCAAGTGGGCTCCCGGGCTGCCATAGGCAGGGTGGAACTGAACCAGAGTCCAGCCCCCTGTCTGCTGGTTGGCCTAGGGTCTATTGGGCTGATCAAATCAGGAATTGACCGAAGATGGATCAAGGATAATCGGACAAGACTAATTGGCATTAGCCAGGGAAGAACTGTCACCCCTGGGGAGTTTAGGAGGATATGTAGTCCACTAACGGTCGCACATGTCCCTGCTAGTCCAATTTGAACTAAGACTCATAACACAGCAGTTCAATCGAGTCTAAATTCAATGCTAGGGGATAATAAAGGTTCAAGATTAACGGTTCTGGTCTAAGGTTATACAAGTGTAAACCTAATAGCCATTTCAATTATAAAGGATTCACAATTAAGATTGACATTCATTGGAAAGATGAATCAAGATCAAGCTCTAATTAAATAAATCAGCAAGAATTATTTACTATCATGAATTACAATTTATTGGGTGTGTTGCTAACATGCCATTACCACTAATCTACTAACATAACATACTGTAATGACAATTAATCTGTTATGTTACAGATGTACGATCGGTTCTGGACCTTACATCTCCATGGACGGTCACAGACAGGCCTCACATGCCCCCTTGGGTCCGAAGGCCTACTGGAGATGGACGGTCGGTAGTGTGCTACTGGGAAGGATGTGCGGTCTGGAACTGGCCGCAAGATAGATATGCGGTTAGGATTCGGCCGCACGTTCCTGAGAAATGATCAGATATAGAAAGCTTTAAATGGTCAAACACAGGCCGCCTATCTTGGACATGCGGTCTATCGTGTGGCCGCACAAGTTCAGACAGATCGCTGCCCCTTTCGCCTTGCCCGACTCCGGCGAGGTTTCTAGGGTTAGACTAAAACATAAAATTTGCACGATATAACGCATGGAATTTGGGGCTTTTACTATCAAAAGAAAGAGAACGAAAAACTCTATGAGATGCATGAATCAATTTTATGTTTACAGCCTGAAATTACTACTTAATCGAAAGGGAATAGTTATAACCCTATATGTGACATGCTTCTACTAAAACCAAAAATTATCGCAGAACACTATATAAAATTTAGGGCTTTCTACATCAATGAAAAGCTGACACGATGATGCTTCCAACCATATATTATTTGTAGGGTTTGGCCTGCTATCACCTACCTGAATCGGATGAAGAAGGAAGGAGAAAGAAAACCCAAGACGCCGGTACACGCGGCCCCTAATCGCTGGAGATCTCCCTCGATCCAGCTCCTCTGCAGCCGCCACTGGTTCTAAACGATTCTAGGGTTAGAGAGCTTCATTTTTATAGGTCATACGCCTTCTATAGGGTTCTGTGCGCGGAGTATTTTTCCACGCAAGTCGGGTCAATGTGAACGCCGCCGTAATTGTTGACGCGCCAAATCTCTGCCTATTGCATCTCCTAGGGTTAGGGTTTCAGGAGATCAAGAGAGGAGAAATGATCCTCTCATCCTGGCCTTTCATTTGCCACTGGTTTGGGCTCATTTGATGGAGTATTGGGCTCGAATTTCGCATTTCAAGGTATGATTAACTAAGTGTTTAATTTGAGCTTAATCCACTAATTCGACCTACTTATAGATTTTATTTGGGTTGGTCATAGAAGACAAGTTTGTTAAACGTGTTATCCTCTACAAGAATATAATTTTTTTGGATTTTTATAAAATGGTTGAAATTTAGCTTATTCTATTTATTAAGGAATTTCTAATTAATAAATTTCTAGTTAATTTCTAATTAATTTCTTGAAAAATTGGGGTATTACACCCTCCCCCACTTAAGGAATTTGGTCCTCCAAATTCATTGCACTTAATAATAAAAAGAGGGAGTGAGACAGCTCACCTAGAATAAGTCAGGGTACTGTCTCCGCATAGTATCTTCTGACTCCCAAGTAGCTTCTTCAGTTCCACGTCGACTCCACTGCACTCTAACCATCGGTATGGAACGATTCTTGAGTTGCTGTTGCTTCCGATCTAGAATCTTGATCGGTCTTTCTTCATAAGTCAGATCTTCCTTCAATTCGAAGTCCATATGCTGAATAATATGAGTGGGATCATACACATATTTCTGTAACATAGAAACATGGAAAACATTGTGTAATCCAGATAACTGAGGTGGTAGTGCCAAACGGTAAGCAACCTCCCCCACTCTTTCCAGAATCTCGAATGGACCAATGTATCTTGGACTTAGTTTGCCCTGAATACCAAACCTTCGAATTCCTCTCATAGGAGAAACGTTTAAAAACACATGCTCACCAACCTGAAATTCCAAAACTCTCCTCCTGGTGTCGGCATAACTCTTCTATCTTGATTGTGCTAATTGCAACCGATCTCTGATAATACGGATGTTCTTGGACGATTCGGAAATGAGATCTGGTCCAAGCCATTGCTTCTCACCCACCTCATCCCAACATAACGGGGATCGACAGCTTCTGTAACGACCCGAGAATCTGATTACAGTGAAGGCCCGATAACCCAAGACTCGCACCGCCACCCACGAGCCTGAAGACTCAGAAGGGTTAGAAGGATGGTGTGGGAACTACACAAGTATCATGAGTAATTGCAAAAATTAAACAGTTTATATTATTAAGAAGGAAATAAAGTAACATTTCACATGGTCCACAAAATAACAATAAAATAACAACAGTTGTCCATAACTAGTACAGAGACAAGAAAAGAAAGTACAGCTACACGGGACATACCCCGGCTCTGACCTCTGGCACTACCTCTGGGCACCCGCACCACACTGTGCCCCAGACGCGCTCCCCTGGGGCGGCACCTCACCTGAAACACGGTGAAAACACGCAGGGAATGAGTCTCGGAATAAGACTCAGTAGGGATCACTCGAACTCTACCTCGTAAAATGGGAAACCACTACCCTAGCGGTAGGAGAGTACGTCGGAAAGGAAAGCCCTGTACTCTACAAAACAAAGGTCCTACGGCACGTAAATCGGCACACGTGCCACGGTGAGACAACTGAAACTCAACGGTCGACCCGGCAAACCCGAATGCCAAAGCCACAAAACTGACAGTCTGACACTCCGCACTCGACAGGAGTACCTCCCACTAGAAGCACAGCCGGTAGCGTCCCCTGACGTCTTACATCGCGTCGCAAGTGAACTGCCCGACGTGGTAGCGCCTACCAAAGGCACGAACACCTCACAAGAACCACAAACAAGTGACTAGCTGGGGTCACGCCCGTCGACGTGGATCCAACCGCCCCCAACCATGTGTGCACACACAGACCGCGCTTCCCTGGTCTGGCCCTCTGACCGGTTTTCCCCTCGCCGGACTCTAGATGCAAGACATGGGGCCCGACGGCAACCGGTCCACAAACTGCTTCTAAGGGTAAGCCCGTACACCACTCCCTGGTGTGACCAGCACCGCGTACTGGTAAGGCTACGACTAGTGGAGGGTCACTTAAGGAGTAGACTCTCAAGTCATGAAAAAAGACGCCCGCATCCGACGATGCACGGGGACCACCCCACGCACTGGCCCCGTCCCACGGTGGCCCAGTCGGACTAGAAACGGGGTTGCAACCCTCTCGGGGCAACCAGGCGCCTGACGGTCCACCCCTGGACTGTCACAGACACGTGACGATCTAGGCGGGACCGTCACAAGAATCCTGACTGTCCTACGCAGGCCGTCACACTCTCAATGCAAAACAAGATGTAACACGGCTGCCCAGACGCGTTATGGACTGTGAGACGCCCACGCAGGTGCGTCACAGGGTGTGACGGCCCACACAGGGGGCGTCACACCGCTTGGGGGTTCAACCGCCCAAAGGTGCCCACCCTGGGCCGTTACAAGGATGTGACGCGCCATGCCTAGTGCGTCACATGCCTTGACCCCCAACGGTCAAAACAATGGTCACAAACCAACGGTCAGATGCCTCTGACGGCCCACCCCAGGCGCGTTACACGCCTGTAACGATCTATCGGGGACCGTTACACCCCCAGCCCCCAGCTGGTTAATAGGGGCTGTGACGCACCCTCCCAGGCGCGTCACACAGCTGTGGCGGTCTATCGGGGGACCGTCACAGCCCCTGAACCCCAAAGGCTGAGAAAGGGCGTGTGACGGTCCCTGGAAGGACCGTTACACACACCCGACGGCGAAACGGCGGGAAACGCCCAAAAACTCCGACGACGCCCCCATGCCTTCACCGGAGAGGGGGAAATCAAAGGGGAAGACCCCTGGGGACCCCTAGCATGATTCTAGGCCACCAAAACATGAAATCATGCATCAAATCCATAGATCGGGCGTGCTCTCCCCAAATCATGGAAAACCCCAAACCCGCTCAATCACGCCCCTCTCGGCCTCCCCTCGGCCTATAAATCGTGGAAATGAACGGCGGGGAGCTAGGGAACGTCACCCTACCTCAATGGAGCGAATGCTCCGCCGGATCGTCCACAAACACAAGGAATCGCTTTAGAAAACCCTCATTCTTCAAGCTTCCCATGAGCACCGCACGTCCCCATGATCGCCTCGCCGCTGCCCACGTCGCCGTGCCGTCGCCCCGCCGCCGTCTGCAGCCGGAAGGGAGCTCGCCACGGTCGAATGGGAGGAAGAGAGGGAGAGGGAGAGGTCACGGTGGGGTGGAAAGAAGGAAGAAAAAGAAGAAGAAGAAGAGTGAGGGGGAGAGAGAAAATAGGGGGGGTATTTATAGAAAATCCAGAAAATACCAAAAAATAGAAAATTATGTTTCCGAAATCCTCGGAACGCACCGATTGCAACGGTACCACTCGTGCCCAGGTGAATGACCCGGTTCACCCACAGCGAGGTTCCGAAGGAATTACCGAAACACACACCGATAATCGGAAAACACGCGCGGAAAAGCCGCGGAACACTCCCGGGCCTCCGAAACAACTCCGGATCACGCCGATCCGAACACGAAAGATGTCCGAAACGAAATTTCAGACACAACGAAGCTGGACAATCTGAAAAACCAGATCCAAGACCCACGAAGAAGGATCCGAAAGGTCTGGGATGTTACAGCCCTCCCCCCTTAAGGAATTTCATCCTCGAAATTGAGAACAACCCAAGGGGAAAGAAGAGGAAGACTCACTCAAACAGGTACGGGAACTGCTGACGCATCTCGTCCTCACGCTCCTAAGAAGCCTCACCACCAGAGTGCCACTGCCACACCACCTTTACCCAGGGGATGACCTTGTTCCGCAGGCGCTGCTCTCACCTATCCTCCACGCGGATCGGGAACTCTGGGAGAGAGAGATCTGGAGTCACCTCGGGCCAAACAGAAATCTCGAGCACATGAGAGTCATCGGGCATATACTTCCGTAGCATCGAGACGTGGAACACGTCATGCACCGACGCCCACTCAGGGGGTAACCGCAACCGATAAGCAACCTCACCGATGCGTTCCACAATGGGAAACAGACCAACATATCGGGGACTCAGCTTCCCACGTCGTCCAAAACGCATCACCCCCTTCACCAGAGAAACTCTCAAGAACACACGATCGCCCATGGCGAACTCGAGGGGCTGCCTCCTACGGTCAGCATAGCTCTTCTGCCGACTCTGGGCCGCCAACATGTTCTGACGAACCACGTGCACCACATCCACACATTGCTGCACCAACTCGGGTCCCGTCAAAATACGCTCACCAACCTCAAACCAATCAAGTGGAGTCTGACAAGGACACCCATATAATGCCTCATAAGGAGCCATCCCGATGCTCAAATGATAACTGTTGTTATATGCAAACTCCACCAACGGCAGGTGGTGAATCAAACTCCCCTGCCACTCCAGGCAGCAGGATCTCAGCATGTCCTCCAAAGTTTGGATGGTCCTCTCTAACTGACCATCTGAGTGAGGATGATATGCCGAGCTAAATGCCAACTCTGTGCCAAGAGCTCGCTGGAAACTCCTCCAAAAACCAGAAGTGAGGCGCGGATCCCGATCCGACACGATCGAAATGGGAATCCCATGCAACAGCACGATCCACTCCACATAAAAATGAGCTAACTTGGACACACTCCAGCAGACCTTAACCGGTAACAACCGAGTCACCTTCGTCAGCCTATCCACCAGCAACCAAACACTATCCTGCCCACTCGGGGTCCTCGACAACCCCACCATAAAATCCGTGGTCACGTGGTCCCACTTCCACGCAGGAACATCCAAGGGTTGGAGAGTACCTCCTGGTCGCTGATGCTCCGCCTTCACCCGCTGACAGATCAGGCACCTGGCCATAAACTCAGCAACATCTCTCTTCATACCAGGCCACCAGAACTACCTCCACAAGTTCTGATACATCTTTGTCACACCCGGGTGTACGGTGTACCTGCTCCCATGAGCCTCGCGCAACACCGCACGACGAGTCTGCTCCTCCGCTGGGATGTACAGCTTGCCATGAAACCTCGCAGCACCGTCCTCGCCGAGCTCCACATCAGCCATCGCCAAAATCTGGGGCAACTCAGGGTCCGCATGTTGAGCCTTTGTCACCTGTCGACGGATAGCAGGAGTGACAGTTAGACTCGCAAGCACTGCTAACCCTGGCTCCTGGGGAATCTTGAGCCTGAAGGACACTTCGGGCACTTGTTCCCAGAGCCTCCACTTCCTCAACATCAAGGCACTGACCGCGACCTTCCGACTCATGGCATCGGTGACGACATTCATCCTGCCCGGCTGATAAGACAAGGTGAAGTCATAATCCTTCATGAACTCCATCCAACGCCTCTGCCTGAGGTTAAGGTCCCTCTACGAGAACACATACCTCAAACTCTGATAGTCAGTGAACACCTCGAACTTCTCACCGTACAGATAATGCCTCCGGATCTTCAGCGCGAAGATCACCACCGCCAACTCAAGGTCATGGGTAGGGTAGTTCTCCTCATGGGGCTTTAGCTACCGAGATGCATAAGCCACCACTCTACCATGCTGCATCAACACAGCACCCAATCTGACCCCAGAAGCATCTGTACACACCACAAAACCTCCCGATCCAGAAGGCAAAACCAATACCGGAGCCGAGGTGAGCAATCTCTTCAGCTCCCTGAAGCTCTGCTCACACTCCTTAGACCAGACGAAAGGCACATCCTTCCACGTGAGTCTAGTAATCGGGGCCGCAATGCGAGAAAAATCCTGGATAAACCGACGATAATAACCCGTAAGCCCCAAGAAACTCCGGATTTCCGTCACCGACCTCAGCCTTGGCCACTGCATTACTGCCTCAATCTTGGCGGGGTCCACAGAAATGCCATCACCAGAAATCACGTGTCCCAGAAAGTGCACCTCGCAGAGCCAGAACTCGCACTTGTTGAGCTTCACATACAACTGGTGATCTCGCAACGTCTGCAGCACTACACCTAAATGGTATGCGTGCTCCTCGGTAGACCGCGAATAAACAAGGATGTCATCCATGAATATGACCACGAACTGGTCCAAATACGGATGAAACACCCTCTACATCAAGTCCATGAAGGCTGCAGGGGCATTGGTGAGCCCGAACGGCATCACCAAAAACTCATAATGCCCGTACCTCATACTGAATGCAGTCTTCTCCACATCGGACTCACGAATTCTCAGCTGATAGTAACCGGACCGCAAATCAATCCACGAAAACACTCGCGCAGACTGAAGCTGGTCGAACAAATCATCAATCCGCGGCAACGGATACTTGTTCTTAATGGTCACTTCATTCAGCTGCTGATAGTCAATGCATAGCCGCAGACTACCGTCCTTCTTCACAAACAATACGGGCGCACCCCAAGGGGAAAAGCTAGGACGAACGTACCCCTTGGCCAGAAGCTCCTGCAACTACGCCCTCAACTCCCTCAACTCAGCGGGGGCCATACGGTAGGGAGCCTTCGCCAAAGGTCCCGTACCAGGCACAACCTCGATCACAAAATCGATCTCCCGCTGGAGAGGTAACCCAGGTAATTCCTCGGGAAAAACGTCGGGAAACTCGTACACCACCAGAATGTCCTCGACATTCGGCTCCATCCGTTCAGTCACAACCATGGACGCGAGAAAACCCTGACAACTAGAATCAAGCAATCGACGAGCTCGAATAGCGGAGATGAGGAATCGAGAAGAGGTGGAACGGATACCTTGGAAATAGAAGGTCCACTTGCTCGGATGCTGGAAGTAGACCCTCTTCATTCCATAATCCACCACCGCTCCATGAGTCTCGAGCCAATCCATGCCTAGAATCACATCGTAATCCCGAAGTTGCAGCGTATACAACCTGCTTGGCATACTCCGCCCATCGATCCAAACCGGAACCTGATCGAAGTAATACGGGGTGACCATGAAATCACCAGAAGGCAGTTCCACTGCCAAATCACAAGGCAATTGGGTCACCGGCTCCTCGATGCTCAGCGCGAAATCCTTCGAAATAAATGAATGAGATGCGCCAGAATCAAACAAAACCCGAGCCGCGCAACCCAAAACCTGAACAGTACCTTCCACGAGCTGCGATGCCACTGCCTCTGCTCTGGTCATGTGCGTGATCTGGCCTCGAGCTCTCTGCCTGCCTCCCACACTAGCTGACCTGGGTAGCGGTGGATACTGTCCCTGTTGCTACTGATGCCTCTGCTACTGGGGAACCTGCTGTTGCGGCGGCTGCCTCTGAGGACAGTCACACGCTATGTGCCCTAGCTGGTCACACCGAAAATAGATAATCGGCACCGTGCACTGCCTGCCTGGGTGGAACCCACTACACCGTGGACATGGTCCTCGCGACCCACCCACTGATCCCTGACGCTGTAAGGGGATCGGCTGCTGTACACTACCCGATGAAGCTTGCCCCTGATCCTTGGACTTCTTCTTACCGAACCCTTTCTTGAAAAACTTCTTGACCTTCGTGCCAAAAGACGCAGATCCTGTCACCAACGCTGCCTGTGCCGGCACTCCTGAACCCCAACGCGTGCTGGAAGGAACCCTGCTGCTGGGTAGCCGACTGGTGGCTGCGACCTGACAAAGACTGCCCCTGGCTGATCGGTCCTCGGGTCCTCTGCATGTCCATCTCCAAGGAAGCCGTAACACGAGATGCTGTCTCCAGATCAGTGGCCCCGTTCGCGATCAGATGGTGCCTCAGCTCATGCCTCAAGCCATGAACGAACTACGCGGTCTTCACCCTCTCATGGTCCATGATGTGAGGTGCATACCGACCCAACACAACAAATCGGGCCCTGTACTGCAACACAGACATGTCGCCCTACACCAGCTCCAGAAACTCACGCATCCGCTGCGTAGCAACGTAGTCTGGACAGTACGTACGCTTGAAAGCACTGATGAAGTCGTCCCACTTGACATGCTCAAGTGGACGAAGCTGAAAGGACGTCTTCCACTCGGAGGACCACCACTACCAAGCCGTACCCTGCAACTGGTTATAGGCCAACACCACTCTATCCTTGGCAGCACTCTTCACAGAACTGAACACCCGCTCCATCTCGTCAAGCCAATCACGAGCCGCATCGGGGTCTGGCTGGCCGCTGAAGTAAGGTGGATGAAACTGCAAGAAGTCCCTCACTGCTCAGCCTGGCCCACCCCTAGCTGACGAGCCCTCACCAGCCTCTCCGCCGAACTGCTGAGACATAAGCTGGTACATGCCACGGAAGAAATCCTCGGCCCCCAGAAGCCTCGCAGTATCCACTGCCTCGGTGGCCGCTGGTGGCGCTCGACTATGCTCCTCCTGGTCCCTCTGGACCCCCTACTGGATCTCCTGACCTCCAGCCGACTGCCCCTACTGAGAGTGAGTACTCCGCCTCGGTGCCATGCTCGCTCCTGAAGTAAAAGTCAGAAAACACGAAAACGGCAAGGTCAAGAAAACGCGCGATGCCCAATGCCAGTGTCATCTGTACGTCATCGCTGTGGACTAGTGGACCACTACAATTACTTATAATTCTTGTATAATCCCATAACCGCACTCTGATACCAGCTGTAACGACCCGAGAATCCGATTACCGGGAAGGCCCGATAACCCAAGACTCGCACTGCCACCCACGAGCCCGAAGACTCGGAAGGGTTAGAAGAATGGTGTGGGAACTACACAAGTATCATGAGTAATTGTAAAAATTAAATAGTTTATATTATTAAGCAGGAAATAAATTAACATTTCACATGGTCCAAAAAATAACAATAAAATAACAACAGTAGTCCACAACTAGTACAGAGACAAGAAACGAAAGTACAGCTACAAGGGGCATACCCCGGCTCTGACCTCTGGCACTACCTCTGGGCACCCGCACCACGCTGCGCCCCAGACACGCTCCCCTGGGGTGGCGCCTCACCTGAAACATGGTGAAAACACACAGGGAATGAGTCTCGGAACAAGACACAGTAGGGATCACTCGAACCCTACCTCGTCAAATGGGAAACCACTATGCTAGCGGTAGGAGAGTACCTCGGAAAGGAAATCCATATACTCTACAAAACAAAGGTCCTACGGCACACAAACCGGCACACGTGCCATGGTGAGACAACCGAAACTCAACGGTCGACCGGGCAAACCCGAAGGCCAAAGCCACGAAACTGACAGTCTGACACTCCGCACTCGACAGGAGTACCTCCCACTAGAAGCACAGCCGGTAGCGTCCCCTGACGTCTTACACCGCGCCGCAGGTGAACTGCCTGACGTGGTAGCGCCTACCAAAGGCATGAACACCACACAAGAACCACAAACAAGTGACTAGCTGGGGTCACGCCCGTCCACGTGGATCCAACCGCCCCCAACCACGTGTGCACACACAGACCCCTCGTCCCTGGTCTGGCCCTCTGACTAATTTTCCCCTCAGCCGAACTCTGGCTGCAAGACGTGGGGCCCGACGGCAACCGGTCCACAAACCGCCTCTAAGGGTAAGCCCGTACACCACTCCCTAGTGCGACCAGCACCGCATACTGGTAGGCTACGACTAGTGGAGGGTCACTGAAGGAGTAGACTCTCAAGTCACGGAAAACGACACCCGCATCCGACGACGCACGGAGACCACCCCACGCACCAGCCCCATCTCACGGTGGCCACAGTCGGACTAGAAACGGGGTTGCAACCCTCTCGGGGCAACCAGGCGCTTGACGGTCCACCCCTGGACCGTCACAGACACGTGACGGTCTAGGCGGGACCGTCACAAGAATTTGACGGTCCTACGCAGGCCGTCACACTCTCAGAGCAAAACAGGATGTAACGCGCCTGCCCAGACGCGTTACGGACTGTGACGCGCCCACGCAGGAGCGTCACAGGGTGTGACGGCCCACACAGGGGGCGTCACACCGCCTGGGGGTTCAACCGCCCAAAGGCCCCCTGACGCGCCCACCCTGGGCCGTTACAAGGATGTGACGCGCCAGGCCTGGTGCGTCACATGCCTTGACCCCCAACGGTCAAAACAACGGTCACAAACCAACAGTCGGATGCCTCTGACGGCCCACCCCAGGCGCGTTACACGCCTGTAACGGTCTATCGGGGGCCGTCACACCCCCAGCCCCCAGCTGGTTAACAGGGGCTGTGATGCACCCTCCCAGGCGCGTTACACAGCTGTGGCGGTCTATCGGGGGACCGTCACAGCCCCTGACCCCCAAAGGCTGACAAAGGGCGTGTGACACACCCTTTCAAGTGCTTCACACCGTGTGACGGTCCCTGGAAGGACCGTTACACACACCCGACGGTGAAACGGCGGGAAACGCCCAAAAACTCCGACCACGCCCCCATGCCTCCACCGGAGAGGGGTAAATCAAAGGGGAAGACCCATGGGGACCCCTAGCATGATTCTAGGCCACCAAAACATGAAATCATATATTAAATCCATAGATCGGGCGAGCTCTCCCCAAATCATGGAAAGCCCCAAACCCGCTCAATCACGCCCCTCTCGGCCTCCCCTCGGCCTATAAATCGTGGAAATGAACGGCGGGGAGCTAGGGAACGTCACCCTACCTCAATGGAGCGAATGCTCCGCCGGATCGTCCACAAACGCAAGGAATCGCTTTGGAAAACCCTCGTTCTTCAAGCTTCCCACGAGCACCGCACGTCCCCACGATCGCCTTACTGCCGCCCACGTCGCCCTGCCGCCGTCTGCAGCCGGAAGGGAGCTCGCCGTGGTCGAATGGGCGGAAGAGAGGGAGAGGTCACGGTGGGGAGGAAAGAAGGAAGAAAAAGAAGAAGAAGAAGAGTGAGGGGGAGAGAGAAAATAGGGGGGTATTTATAGAAAATCCAGAAAATACCAAAAAATAGAAAATTACGTTTCCGGAATCCTCGGAACGCACCGATCGCAATGGTACCACTCGTGCCCAGTTGAACGACCCGGTTCACCCGCAGCGAGGTTCCGAAGGAATTACCGAAACACACACTGGTAATCGGAAAACACGCGCGGAAAAGCCGCGGAACACTCCCGGGCCTCCGAAACAACTCCGGATCGCGCCGATCCGAACACGAAAGATGTCCAAAACGAAATTTCAGACACAACGGAGCTGGACAATCTGAAAAACCAGATCCGAGACCCATGAAGAAGGATCCGAAAGGTCCGGGATATTACAGCTTCTACCATACAAAGCTTCAAATGGAGCCATCTGAATGCTGGGCTGGTAACTGTTGTTGCAGGCGAATTCAACCAATGCCAAATGATCACTCCAACTACCTCCAAAGTCAATCATGCAGGCTCTAAGCATATCTTCCACTATATGGTTGGTCCTTTCAGTCTGTCCATCTGTTTGTGGATGGAAAGCAGTACTGAAATTCGGGCGAGTTGCCAAGGACTCTTGCAATCCTTTCCAAAAATGAGAAGTGAACATGGGGTCTCTATCAGACACAATGCTGACTGGTATACCATGTAGTCTTACCACTTCCTTCATATACAAAGTAGCCAATATGTCAACTATCCATTTAGACTTAATAGATAAGAAATGAGCCGATTTTGTCAATCTAGCGACAATCACCCATATTGCATCAAATCCACTACGAATCCTAGGTAGACCCATAATGAAATCCATGCCAATGCTCTCCCACTTCCATTAGGGTATATCAAGGGGTTTTAATTTCCCTGCTGGTCTGAAATGCTCAGCCTTAACTTGCTGACAAACCAAGCATCTACTTACGAAGTTCGCAACTTCCCTTTTCATATTCGACCACCAAAAAGATCTTTTCAAATCCTTAAACATCTTAGTACCTCCAAGATGAATGGTGTATCTGGATCAATGAGCTTCCTTGAGGATCTTACTCTTTATCCCAGCTACATCAGGTACACAAGTTCTTCCCTGAAATAACAATCTTCCATTATCAGCCATCATGAAGTCAGGTCTGTTACTCAAGCTTCCCTTGATCTCTACCAACTCTGGGTCATCATCTTGCAGAGACTTGATTTCCATCAATAATTCGGGCTTAAGTTGAATCTGGGCAATCATAACCCGATCCTTGTCAACATTAAGATCCAAACTAGCTAACTGCTCCAGCAATTTCCATTCTTGTAACATGAGGCTTGACAACTTAGCTATAGGCTTGCGGCTTAAGGCATCTGCCACAACATTACCTTTTCCAGGATGATACTCAATGGAGAAATCGAGATCCTTCAAATACTCCAGCCATCTTCGCAGCCTCATATTTAGTTCCTTCTGAGAAAACAAGTAGTTCAAACTCTTATGATCTGAAAACACCGTAAATGTCTCTCCATACAAGTAGTGCCTCCATATCTTCAAGGCGAACACCACTGCCGCTAGCTCCAAATCATGAACAGGATAATTCTCTTCATGCTTCCTCAACTGCCTAGAAGAATAGGCTATCACTTTCCCGTGCTGCATGAGTACACACCCTAAACCAATACCTGAAGCATCAGTATATACCACAAAACCTCCTTCTCTAGAAGGTAAAGCCAAAACAGGTGCATTAGTCAAACATTCCTTCAAGGTCTGAAAGCTTCGCTCGTAATCTTCTGACCAATCAAATTTGATCGCCTTGCGGGTTAATCTTGTCAGAGGTACTGCAATTTTGGAGAAATCTTAAATAAACATTCGGTAGTTACCTGCTAGGCCTAGGAAACTTCTAACTTCAGTCACATTAGTAGGCATATCCCAATTCTTTACTGCCTCTACCTTCGAAGGATCAACCGAAATACCTTCTTTTGTGATGATATGCCCTAGAAAGAACACCTCTTGCAGCCAGAAATCACACTTACTAAAGTTAGCATATAACTGATGATCTCTCAATATTTGCAATGCCATCCTCAAATGTTCAGCATGCTCCTCCTCACTCTTAGAATAAATCAAGATGTCATCAATGAACACCACGACCCATTGATCAAGATAGGGCCGAAACACATCGTTCATTAGCTGCATGAAAGCTGCAGGTGCATTCGTTAACCCAAAAGGCATTACTATAAATTTGAAATGCCCATACCTACTGCGGAAGGCTGTTTTATAGATATCCTCCTTCTTAATTCGTAACTGATGATATCCAGATCAAAGGTCGATCTTAGAAAAATACTGAGCTCCTGCTATCTGATCAAATAACTCATCAATCCTTGGCAATGGATATTTGTTCTTGATAGTCAATTAGTTCAATTTCAGATAATCGATGCACAACCTCATCGAACCATCCTTCTTCCAGATGAATAATACAGGGGCTCCCCACGGGGAAGTACTTGGATGAATGAACACTTTCTCAATCAATTCCATCAACTGTTGCTTTAGTTCCCTTAGCTCCGCAGAAGACATACGATAAGGAGCTTTGGAAATTAAAGTCGCACCAGGAATTAGATCAACAGAAAAGATAACTTCCCTTTCAGGAGGAAGTCATGACAGTTCCTCAGGAAAGACATCTGGAAAATCTCGGACGATAGAAAAGTCCTCAATCTCAATCTTCTGCTCAGGGGTGACAAAAATAAAGGCTAGAAAAGCCTTACATCCTCTCCTCATAAGCTTATCAGCCCGAAGAGCCGAAATAAGTGGAACAGACTTATGGTGTCTAATTCCTATAAAAGAAAGTCTAGGGTGTCCAGGGAAAGACACAGAACTAGATATGCATTGAACATTGGCCTCATACTTAGCCAACCAATCTGCTCCTAGGATTACATCATAATTATTCATGTCCATACAAACTAAATTAGCTGGCAGGTTTTGTTCATTGATCATGACCTTACTGGAAGGATAGAAATGCTTAATTGCGGATCCGGAACCAATAGGGGTTGAAATCTCTGACGGAGAATTCTTCAAAACTGGCTTCACAGCTAAAGACTTCGTAAATCTCCGAGAAATAAAAGAATGAGTGGCACCAGTATCAAAAAGAACAAAAGCTGATTTATCATGTATAATAATAGTACCTTTGACGAGTCCACCCTCCTCGGCGGGTCCTGCCTCGTCTTCTTGTAGAGCCTGGAGCTTGCCTTGCTGCTTCTTGATTCCTTGCGGTTTCACCGGGGTAGCTTGCTCGGATAAAAGAGGACACTCGGGAATACGGTGGTCCCTACTGCCACAACGTAAACAGGCGCCCAGCTTGCGCCAGCACTCCTCCATCTTGTGACCTGGACGGTCACAATACTTGCATACGCCCTTGAATGGAACAATAGGGCTAGGCTTCTTATCTTCAATCTTCAGCATCTTGCCCTTCCACGAACCAGACCCGCTAATGGGCCTCTTTCTGCCATGACCAGGCTTGATACTCCCAGAACTGGTATGGTGTTGTTCTATCTTAACACTCTTCCCACGGATTCTCTCCGTCATTTCTAAAGTATCTTCCAATACTTGAGCCTTTCTCACCATCTCAGAATAAGTTTGAATTTCCATCGGTGCCAACTGGTTGATATACTACAGCTTCAACCCATTAAGAAAGCGCTTAGCCTTCATCTTCTTGGTAGATATCAAGTGAGTAGCATAACGAGATAGCCGAGAGAACTGAGCTTCATATTCAGCTACGGATAGATTTCGTTGCTTCAAAGTAGCAAACTCAGCCGCCTTCTTCTCTTGTACTCTATCAGAGAAATATTTACCATTGAAGAATTCCTCGAACTCTTCCCATGTGACTTGTCTATTACCAAGGGTAGCCTTCACTGCGTCCCACCATGTCCTCGCATCACGTTCAAGTTGAAAGGTCGACAAGAGGACACGTTCTTGATCGCTGTATTGCATCACTTCAAAAATCCTCCCTATCTCTTCAAGCCAGTGCTCGGCTTCATCAGGGTCAGTCGAGCCTCCAAATCGCGGGGGATTCATCCCACGAAAGTTCCGATAAAGATCGCCAGTGCCATGGTTTGCAGCTCCTCCTTGGGCCACTTGTTGCAAAGCCTGAGTAAGTCCTTTAACCATACGCTGCAAGTTCCTCCATTCCGCACGTTCTCCAGCCATTGCAAAAGCCTACACGTGGAATAGGTTACGTTAGGTTCAATTAAGAATGGATAATCAAGCAATTAGATTATTAACTCAACCCCAGTCATCTACCCAAATCTCACTAGGTTGGGTCCTTAGACTTATAACAAGGTTATACGTCCTACGGTATCACTTAGGATCCTAGAACTTAGAGAACCTAGGAATATTAAGAAACCTAGGCTCTGATACCACCAAACTGTCACGCCCCGACGCGGAATATCGGGACTGGCAGTAGAAAATGCTAGTAAAGATAACAAGCTAAGCTATGAATTAACATAATGCCATTAACAGAAATAACTCCAAATCTATTACAATAGCCATCAAACTGACTTAAACATAATCAAGCATAACCTCTACTCGACTCCGTTACAAAAATTAACACAAGCTCTAAGGCAGAGCTAGATGTAAAACAACTATAATAATCTCAACATATACTAACTAATACACTCCAAGTCATCACTCTTGCCCATTCCCATCCATCTGTGAATCTTCACCTGAGCTGCCTGGAAAGGGGGGAAAACAACTATATGAGCGAACGCTCAGTAGGTAACAACAGGCAAGTGTAAGTGATTAACCAATTAATTATATGTTTATATGAAATAGAAAGAAAAGAAATATCGATCGGATGAAACAACATAAAAAGAAAGTGTTAAAGAACGAAATGGAATAACAATATGACAGGATGATATAATTACAAGAATTGCAAGTTTATGAACAATATATATAACAGGAAATTGTAGAAAATTGGCCAACAAGCAAGAATATAACCAAGTAGAACACCATTCAAGTAAGAGATAAGAGATCATTGTCATAGACATCACGCTAGTCATGCACTCGGTACAATACCTCACCATGTCATTACAAACTCCCATGGACACAAGTACTTTTCGGGTGCTCTCCCCAGGACCAGACCGGGCCCCTATGATGCGTTTGCATTGATTTATGAGATCCAAGATCCCAAGTTCCGTCTAGACTTTAATCAAGTTAAATGGCCAATTATAATCAAATATAAGCTTACCTCAGAACATCCCAAGGCTAAGTTGAAGAGATACTGTCCAGAATTTCTATCTAGGAGTTCAAGTTATCAAAGACCATCATGTTCTTGGATTCAAAACCATAAAACACGAAGAAAACTCCTTTCTGGGTGATATGCGGTTACTACTGGACCACTCAAGACTTGTGCGGTCGACTATGGGCCGCACTAACAGGAACTGGCTGAAGTTTGCCTTCGCGAGGTCAAAGTTGAACGGCTGATTAAGGGCCGATCTTCAACATGAACGGTACGTATTGGGCTGCACAAGGCCAAAAGTTTCCAAAATAGAAGATAGGATATGCGGTACTGACAGAGCCGCTCATTAATTGAACGGTTCATTAAGGGCCGCCTAAAAGATGTACGGGCCATTACTGGCCGCACAACACAGGGCAAACAATAATCTAGAAATTCGCCCAAGTGGGCTCCCGGGCTGCCATAGGCAGGGTGGAACTGAACCAGAGTCCAGCCCACTGTCTGCTGGTTGGCCTAGGGTCTACTGGGCTGATCAAATCAGGAATTGGCCGAAGATGGATCAAGGATAATCGGCCAAGGCTAATTGGCATTAGCTAGGGATGAACGGTCGCCCCTGGGCCGTTCAGGAGGATATGCGGTCCACTAACGGCCGCACATGTCCCTGCTAGTCCAATTCGGACTAAGACTCATAACACATCAGTTCGATCGAGTCTAAATTCAATTCTAAGGGATAATAAAGGTTCAAGATTAACGGTTCAGGTCTAAGGTTATACAAGTATAAACCTAATAACCATTTCAATTATAAAGGATTCACAATTATAATTGACATTCATTGGAAAGATGAATCAAGATCAAGCTCTAATTAAATAGATCAGTAAGAATTATTTACTATCATGAATTATAGTTTATTAGGTGTGTTACTAACATGCCATTACCACTAATCTACTAACATAACATGCTGTAATGACAATTAATCTGTTCTGTTATAGATGTGCGGTCGGTTCTGGACCTTACATCTCCATGGACGATCACAAACAGGCCGCACATGCCCCCTCAAGTCTGAAGGCCTGCTGGAGATGGACGGTCGGTAGTGTACCGCTGGGAAGGATGTGCGGTCTGGAACTGGCCGCAAGACAGATATGCGGTGAGGATTCGGCCGCACGTTCCCGTGAAATGATCAGATATAGAAAGCTTTAAACGGTCAAACACAGGCCGCCTATCTTGGACGTGCGGTCTATCGTGTGGCCGCACAAGTCCAGACAGATCGCTGCCCCTTTCGCCTTGCCCGACTCCGGCGAGGTTTCTAGGGTTAGACTAAAATATAAAATTTCCACGATATAAAGCATGGAATTTGGGGCTTTTACTATCAAAAGAAAGAGCACGAAAAACTCTACGAGATGCATGAATCAATTTTATGTTTACAGCCTGAAATTACTACTTAATCAAAAGGGAATAGTTATAACCCTAGATGTGACATGCTTCTACTAAAACCAAAAATTATCGTAGAACACTTGATAAAATTTAGGGATTTCTACATCAATGAAAAGCTGACACGATGATGTTTCCAACCATATATTATTTGTAGGGTTTGGCTTGCTATCACCTACCTGAATCGGATGAAGAAGGAAGGAGAAAGAAAACCCAAGACGCCGGTACACACATCCCGTAATCGTTGGAGATCTCCCTCGATCCAACTCCTCTGCAGCCGCCACTGGTTCTAAATGATTTTAGGGTTAGAGAGCTTCATTTTTATAGGTCATACGCCTTCTAGAGGGTTCCATGCGCGGAGTATTCATCCACGCAAGTCGGGTCAATGTGAACGTCACCGCAATTGTTGACGCGCCAAATCTCCGCCGATTGCATCTCCTAGGGTTAGGGTTTCAGGAGATCAAGAGAGGGAAAATGATCCTCTCATCCTGGCCTTTCATTTGCCACTGGTTTGGACTCATTTGATGGAGTATTGGGCTCAAATTTCGTGTTTCAAGGTATGGTTAACTAAGTGTTTAATTTGGGCTTAATCCACTAATTCGACCTACTTACAGATTTTATTTGGGTTGGTCATAGAAGACAAGTTTGTTAAACGTGTTATCCTCTACAAGAATATAATTTTTCTGGATTTTTATAAAATGGTCAAAATTTAGCGTATTCTATTTATTAAGGAATTTCTAATTAATAAATTTCTAGTTAATTTCTAATTAATTTCTTAAAAAATTAGGTTATTACAATAAATTTCTCAAAGGCTTCAGATTTGTACTTCATCAAGTACACATATCCGTACCTAGAGAAATCATCAGTGAAAGTAATGAAATATGTGTAACCCCCTTTGGCATGGGTGGACATAGGTCCACATACATCAGAATGTATGAGTTTTAATAACTCACCAGCTCTCTCTCCATGTCCAGTAAATGGAGAGTTGGTCATTTTTCCCATGAGGCAAGATTTACAAGTTGCAAACGATTCATAATCAAATGGATCAACATATCCATCTTTGCAAAACCTTTTCAATCTTTCCTCACTAATATGACCAAGCTTACATTGCCAAAGGTATGCTTGATTCACATCATTCCTCTTCCTCTTAAGAGGTCCATCCACACACATAACAGGAGTATCCACATATAGTAAGAACAAACCATTAATTAAGCTCCCACTGGTAAACAATTCACCATTTAATAATAAAGAACATATTTTATTCCCAAAGCTCACAATAAATCCACCTTTATTCAAGCATGAAATGGAAATAATGTTCTTAATTATAGAAGGAACATAATAACAGTCTGTTAATTCCAATGTAGCTCCTGAGAAAAGCTTGAGGTTCATACTCCCGACTGCAAGTGTAGCAACTCTTGCTCCATTTCCCAATCGTAGATCAACCTTGCCCTTGTTCAATCGCCTGCTACTTGTCAGAACCTGCAAATCATTACAGATATGAGATGCACATCAAGTGACGGAATCGGCTTCAACAAAAATATCAAATATATATCTATGTTTAATCGTCTCTTGTTAATTAGGCTGCATGTTTGGGCCAAATGGGCTATGTTTTATGTTTTGTAGTAATTATGTCCCCAACTATTATGTAAGAGTCTTTTTTTATTTGTGTCTTTTAGTCTTCCTAAGGGAGTTATGAGTGGTAGGAAGTAGGTGTTAGGTGAGTTGTCTTTTGGTCTTCTTTGTGGAGCCTATAAAAAGGTCATGTAATCTTTATTTAAGACAATGAGGTTGATTAGAAAATTTTGGAAAAAATATCTTACGTAAGGTGTGAAGCCTTCCTTGTGTGCTCTTCTCCGAGAAGGAGATGGGGTGTGAAACCCCAGGGTGAGAAGCCCCTCCCTACCTACCGCCCACCTCCGTTCCCTCCTGAGAACCCAGCCCTTCAACCCCCCCATCGCCATCATTCCCTGGCATCCCTCCTTCCCCACAGTCACCCATCGCCAGGTCACCGTGGGCAAATCCCACGGCCCCCCACTCCCCGCCTCTACCCTACTGCCGATTACCTCCCCTCCGCCTTCCCAGCATCGCCGAACATCATGCCACAGCCAGCACGTCGCCATCGTCCCGAGCAGCCCTGCATCGCCACCCTTGCCAGCAGCGTCCGCCCCCCTTCCTAGGCAGCACCATCGCTGCTCATCCGCCTGTCACCACCTTTCTTTATGCATTTCTCTCTCCTCACGTCCTCCTCCTCCCGCCCTCGCGCATCCCCCTCCCGCCCTGCTCTCCCCGGCGGCTGCTTCTATAGGTGATCCTCCTCCGGCCATGCCTGGAGGGGGGGGAGGCCACGTGCCTCCCCCTCCCCCTCCGGTGTTTCCTCCGTCGCTGCCCGTTGCCCTCGGTGGAGCTCCGGTGTTCCTGGGTGGTCCTCCTTCGTTTCTCCCTGATGGGTCGTTCGTGGGGGGCTGTTCCATCACGCCTGCCGTGGACGGGGTTGGGCTTGCCCCTGCGCCATCATCTGGTGGTCCCCTTGCAGTCCTCATCGACGGTCATCGCGGTGGTGTTCCTCTCGTTGCCTCCGGCCTGTCAGCCTCCAGCTCGCCTCCGGCCTTCTCTTCCTGCCCAGGGTGCCATGCCTTTCCCCAAGTCAGCACGGCATCTCTCGTGGCCTCTTCTCCACCGTTGACCGCCCTTTCTCCCCCTATGCTACCACCCTCTTCCTTGGGCCTCGCCGGCACTGAGGTGCCCCCCGCGGAGGTGCCTCTCTCTTCTTCCTTTCCCCCCTTGGCCGTGTCCTTGCCCATCGGAGCTGCCGCTCAGTCTGGCGTCCCCCTCCCCGCCGGGAACCACTCCACCGTGTATCACCCAACCGCTGTTAGCCACGTTGTTGGCCAGCCCAACACGCTACTGGGTCCATTGCGTTCGGTTGCATCTGGGCCCTCCAATGCTTCCGACAACTTTCTGCCATGCTCCCATAGATCGTTGACTTGTGTTGACCGTGATGGGACACCCTCCCAAAATGGTACTCTGTTTTTGTGTTCTCCTTCGGCCGGTGCCCCCTCGTCGGCCTCGGCGGTGCCTGTAAGTGACCCTATAGCTCTTGGGCTCTCCTCTGGTGCCCCCCTACCGGCGGTCGTGGGCCTCGCCACTGCATCTGCGCCTCCGGCCTTCCCTCTGGCTCTGGTGGCGGCCCATGCTCTTCCGACAGCTTCGTCGGCTTTACCACCGCCCGGGCCCTGCTCTGCTCAACCGTTCCCTCACTCCAAGGTGCCGATGGGATCCACTGGCTTTTCTCTCAAGGCCTCCCCTTGGCCTGCTGTGGGCCAGCCGGGCTTTGTCTCTGGCCCTTCGTTCGCTCAGATTCTCCGCCAAGCTCAATGCTCTCCGGCGCTCTCCCTCGCCATTCACTCTC
This sequence comes from Amorphophallus konjac, assembly GCA_022559845.1. Classification (NCBI taxonomy): domain Eukaryota; kingdom Viridiplantae; phylum Streptophyta; class Magnoliopsida; order Alismatales; family Araceae; genus Amorphophallus; species Amorphophallus konjac. Next base: position 181,927,103 of record CM040123.1, on the reverse strand, counting down.
CGGCTCTGACGGACTCCGGAGAGCCGGCATGCTTCTTCACCCTAGACGAAATCAAGGAGTCTTGCAAGCCCCTCCTGTTCGCTATCATCGCCAAAACTCCACGCTGTCGGCCGCCATTCCAGGACATCCGAGCTCACCTGTTGCAACGGTTCTCCTTCTCGGAGGACTTCCTTCTCAGCGCTCTTGATGGACGGCATCTGCTTATCAAGTTTCAAAACTATGAGGACTACCTCCAGGTCCTTCTCAAGGGCACCCTTTATGTCCACGGCAAGCTATTCAGATTTTCTAAGTGGTCCCTAGATTTTTGACCTCGGTCGGATTCACCCATCGTGCCCGTCTGGCTGGAACTCCCTGGCCTCCCTGCTAATTTCTTCAACGAGTTGATGCTTCGCTCCATCGTTGGGAGCATTGGGCTGGTGCTCAAGATAGATCGGAACACCACCTCTCTGCTTCAAGCTCATGCAGCCAGGGTTTACGTTCAACTAGACGTCTCCAAGTCACTCCCTGGTCGTGTGTGGGTTGGCTATGGAGGTGGGGGTTCTTGGCAACCTATCGTCTACCCTGACCCTCCATCATTCTGCCATGCCTGCCTGCATCTAGGGCACTCTGTGGATAAGTGCAAGTCCAAGTCCATTCCAACTGTGGCGCCTACTCGTCCTGGTATAATTGGCTTGTCTTCCTCGCTGGAGGGTGCTGCGGTTGTGCCTCCGCCGATTCCTGCTAAAGCCTGGAGGCTGGTCCCTCCTATTCATCAGAAGTCTTAGTTTGGGCCTCCTACGGATGTTGCTTCTTGGCCTGCTCGCCACCTCTGCCCAGTGCCTGTGGCTGGGATCCTCTCCCTTCAGCCAGCGTCTTCAACCGCTGCTGCGGCTCCTTCGGCCCCTGCTCGTCTGCCTATTCACGTTGCCTCCTCCTCTGCCGCTTTGGGATCTGCAGATGCCTGCCCTCTGACGGTTTGCCAGCCGCGTCCTGCAGGCCTCTTAACCATGGTAGCGGGCCAGGTGCCCTCTCCCGCCACGGCTGGGCTCTCTCCTCCGTTGTTGCTTTAGTCCGGCTCGCTCATGGCCCCCGTGCTATCACCTCTGCCTGCTGCTTCGCTTTGCCCTTCTCTTTCTCCTCCGGCTGCCGTCGCGGGTGTGGACGCCCCTGGCAGTCCGCCTGCCCCCCATGCTGTGGGCCTGGCCCCCTCCCCTGGTGGCGTGGATGTCCCGGCCAGCGTGGTGAGTCCTCGTGCTGCATCGCCTGGTTCCCCTCCATCTGCGGTTGGTTGCCCGTTCGTGTTGCCCGTGCCGCTAGAACACGTCGCCGCCCCTCCGCCAGCCGTCGCTGCAACCCGCTCGGCCCTTGCCTCCACTTCGAGCGCTCCTTCTATTCCCTCCGACAGTGGCCCTACTGCCACGTCCTGTGGATTGGCACCCCTCGCGCGCCAGCATGTCATTATCGCTCTCCGCGCTGACCCTCGCGACGAGGGCTGCCCCCCGCCTACTCCTCTGCCTATTGTTCTTGGTTGCGACAAGGCCGCGGTGGCCCCCATGGAGATACAGTTCACTGGTGTTGCCCTCGCCCCGCCTGCGGGCGCTCCGTTGGGGGTCCCTTCTATCAGTTCTGCTCGTGGTGATGCTTCATGCGCTGCCACCAGGCAGCCTGTGCCTGCCCTGCCTGCTCATCGGCACTCTCGCGCTCCTCCTCCGCCTCGGGATGCCTCATCATCGGATTATGAATTAGAATCTGAAACGAAACCACTGTGGACCCCTCCTCCTGGTGCAGTTGTCGTCCCTGTTCACATTGCCCCCGGCGATGACCTTCCTAGGTGGAAACGCCGGCAGCGTGCCCGACAACGCGCTTCCGGCTATCCTCTTTACGGGTAGTTGTGCTGGGCGCGCAGTCTCTCCACCGCCAACCGAGCTCTGTTTCTGGTTCTCTTTGTTCTTCATGTTCTCTTCATCGGGTGTCTCTGTAGGCAGCTGTTGCTTTGTTCCATGGGCCCCCCGGGTCCTTTTTGGGTTGTTCGGTTCGTCCTCTTGGGCTTTTTCGGCCTTGCCCTTTGGGGTTTCGGCCGTGTTGGGCCTGTCTTGCTACCCCTCCCCCTGGGGACCGTGCTCATCCCTTGTACTCCCCCTCTTTCTACCTCTTCTTATATATAAAATTTCCATGTAGGAAAGATGGGGTCGTTCTCCTCCCCGATCTCTCCTCGCATGTATCAACCTTAGTTAAAAAAAAGCACGAGCAGGGCCTCCGGCCTCCCGATACTCGTCGCTCACCCACAACCCCACCATGCACGTGAATGCCCTCCCTCCCACCCCTCTCTCTCCTCTGAGAACCATCCGCCCTCCTCCCTGCTCTCCCTTCCCCTGTGCAACCACCTCACGGTCGACACCTCCCCTCTCCTCCAACACCCCAGCCCGCTCTATTACCCTCCCTCTTTCTCTCACCTTATCCCGCCGCGGAGTCCCTATTCTGAACAGGGGATCCGGACACCCCTCCATCCTCACTCCCTACTCCCTCCCTAACCCCCTGCTTCGTCCAACTCCTACCAACCAGCTACAAGTACACCCTCCATCGCCTTTCCCTCCCCCTTCCCTATTCTCCCACTCCGTCCCTAACTGCCGTGAGCCTGCCGCTGCCACCACCCTGCTAACCACGGCGCCAACTTTCCCAGCTCCCCTGGACGTGAGCATGCGGGCGACGACCTCTGCATGCATGCCCACCATCGAACAGACCAGCAGGCCATCCCCCGCTCTCATGCTGCCGGTCGCCATTTCCAGACCCTCTGCATGAAGAACCGTCGACATTCATCCTGGCGCCATCAACAACAGCTCGAGCCCACCACGTCGGCCATCACGGCAGCAACAACAACGTCACCAGGAGGCCGTCCCTCTCCGAGCACGATCACCTCCGGGGCACAGCGATATCCTCAACGCGGCGAGCATGTTGACCAGACGATGAGCATGGCACCTCGCCATGCAACCCACATGTAGCGTCCATTCCGTCGACGTCGCCAACACTCCGAGCACGCCAACGGCCTGACCACCTGCGACCCACTATTGAAGCTTTTTTCACACCCACGCCAGTGTCCACGCTAGCACCGACTCCGCCTGTGAACAACCGCAGTTCTGAGCCCTCGGCTCTCACCACTCGGGCATCGCCAGTAGCCGTTTCAAGAACCCTTGTATCAGGTTGCTGCCACCTTCATTGCTCTCCAGCCATCTGCGCCTGCACAACGTCGCCAGCCATCCCTGACGAGTGCATGGCATTCTAACCCTCCCTCCTCCCTCAGCCCCCCCCCCCTCATATTCTCACGTAACCTCTCTCTCGTGTATCACTTCTTATCTCCACTTCTTATCTCTCTCTCTATCTTTCTCCGTTTCTCTCTCCCTCTCTCTTAATTTCACTCTTACGTTTTATTCACTGTAATGGGTTTTTTAAAAAAAGGGGAGGAATTATTTTTTGAAAAAAAAAGGAAGCAGCAAGAAAAGAAAAGAATGAGGCTCAGGCACAGGATATGCTTGGATTGGCGAAGGAGAGCTTGAGGGATACTATATTGTTTATAAATGAATGCTCCCGGCCGAATGATCCTGATCTCTCTTTGAGATAAAACAAGGTGTCTGATTATACTGAACGATTGGTCAAGGACATGTGCGCAGTATGGTTATGGTGGTGTCCATTGTTATAGTGATGCTGGAGATGTTATGGTCAAGAGGCTGATGATTCTGAGTGGGGAACAACAAGCGAAAGTGATCTTGAGAATGATGAAAAGCAGGGTGATGATGATAATTAATGGAAAGTAGAAAATACAGTAGAGAGGAATATGGAAAACATTTGATGAGGTGACAAAAGAATGGGAACTAGGTGCCGATGTTCTGCTCTCTCAAGGATGGATCGTCATTTTCAGAGTTGGGGTAATGATATTCCAGCTTTCTAAAGGTTGTCGATGTGTAAACTTGGCGGTGGCAGCCACAACTGAAGCAATTTGAAGCATGGTGAAAATGCAAAGAAAAGAAATTCTCAGACTTGGAGGTTCATCTCACATCAAATGGTATCAGAGCAGGTTGTCTGGTTTGTCCCAACAAGCCGGGGTCCTGCAGTTTGAGATTCAAGAATCAAGGTTCGAGGTTGAACCTTCTCCAAGTGGAAGGGTTTGACGGAATCAGCTTCAACAAAAATATCAAATATATATCTATGTTTAATCGTCTCTTGTTAATTGGGCTGCATGTTTGGGCAAAATGGGCTATGTTTTATGTTTTGTAGTAATTATGTCCCCAACTATTACGTAAGAGTCTTTTTTAATTTGTGTCTTTTAGTCTTCCTAAGGGAGTTATGAGTGGTAGGAAGTAGGTGTTAGGTGAGTTGTCTTTTGGTCTTCTTTGTGGAGCCTATAAAAAGGTCATGTAATCTTTATTTAAGACAATGAGGTTGATTAGGAATTTTTGGAAAAAATATCTTACGTAAGGTGTGAAGCCTTCCTTGTGTGCTCTTCTCCGAGAAGGAGCTGGGGTGTGAAACCCTGGGTTGAGAAGCCCCTCCCTACCTACCGCCCACCTCCGTTCCCTCCTGAGAACCCAGCCCTTCAACCCCCCCATCGCCATCCTTCTCTGGCATCCCTCCTTCCCCACAGTCACCCATCGCCAGGTCACCGTGGGCAAATCCCACGCCCCCCCACTCCCTGCCTCTACCCTACTGCCGATTACCTCCCCTCTGCCTTCCCAGCATCACCGAACCTCATGCCACAGCCAGCACGTCGCCATCGTCCCAAGCAGCCCTGCATCACCACCCTTGCCAGCAGCGTCCGCCCCCCCTTCCTCGGCAGCACCATCACTATGCTCATCTGCTTGTCACCACCTGCAAGCACAAGCAGGGCCTCCGGCCTCCGCGATACTCGTCGCTCACCAACAACCCCACCATGCACGTGAATGGCCTCCCTCCCTCCCCTCTCTCTCCTCTAAGAACCATCCGCCCTCCTCCCTGCTCTCCCTTCCCCTGTGCAACCACCCCACGGCCGACACCTCCCCTGTCCTCCAACACCCCAGCCCACTCTATTACCCTCCCTCTTTCTCTCACCTTATCCCGCCGCAGAGTCCCTGTTCTGAACAGGGGATCTGGACACCCCTCCATCCTCACTCTCTACTCCCTACCTAACCCCCTACTTCGTCCAACTCCTACCAACCAGCTACAAGTACACCCTCCATCGCCTTTCCCTCCCCCTTCCCTATTCTCCCACTCCGTCCCTAACTACCACGAGCCTGCCGCTGCCACCGCCCTGCCAACCATGGCGCCGCCTTTCCCAGCTCCCCTGAACGCGAGCATGCGGGCGACGACCTCGGCATGCATGCCCACCATCGAACAGACCAGCAGACCATCCCCCGCTCTCACGCTACCGGTCACCATTTCCAGACCCTCTGCATGAAGAACCGTCGACATTCATCCTGGCGCCATCAACAACAGCTCGAGCCCACCACGTCAGCCATCACGGCAGCAGCAACAACGTCACCAGCAGGCCGTCCCTCTCCGAGCACGATCACCTCCGGGGCACAGTGATATCCTCAACGCGGCGAGCATGTGGACCAGACGATGAGCATGACACCTCGCCATGCATCCTACATGTAGCGTCCATCTCGTCGACGTCGCCAACACTCCGAGCAGGCCAACGGCTTGACCACCTGTGACCCACTATCGAAGCTTTTTTAGCACCCACGCCAGTGTCCACGCCAGCACCGACTCCGCATGTGAATAGCCGCCATTCTAAGCCCTCTGCTCTCACCACTCGGGCATCGCCAGTAGCCATTTCAAGAACCCTTGTATCAGGTTGTTGCCACCTTCATTGCTCTCCAACCATCTGTGCCTGCACAACGACACCAGCCATCCCCGACGAGTGCATGCCGTTCTAACCCTCCCTCCTCCCTCGCCCCCCCCCCCTCATATTCTCATGTAACCTCTCTCCCATGTATCACTTCTTATCTCCACTTCTTATCTCTCACTCTATCTTTCTCCATTTCTCTCTCCCTATCTCTTAATTTCACTCTTACGTTTTATTCACTGTAATGGGTTTTAAAAAAAGGGGAGGAATTATTTTCTGAAAAAAAAAGGAAGCAACAAGAAAAGAAAAGAATGAGGCTCCGGCACAGGATATGCTTGGATTGGCGAAGGAGAGCTTGAGGGATACTATATTGTTTATAAATGAATGCTCGTAGTTGAATGATCCTGATCTCTCTTTGAGACAAAACAAGTTGTCTGATTATACTAAACGATTGGTCAAGGACATGTGTGCAGTATGGTTATGGTGGTGTCCATTGTTATAGTGATGCTGGAGATGTTATGGTCAAGAGGCTGATGATTCTGAGTGGGGAACAGCAAGCGAAAGTGATCTTGAGAATGATGAAAAGCAGGGTGATGATGATAATTAATGGAAAGTAGACAATATAGTAGAGAGGAATATGGAAAACATTTGATGATGTGACAAAAGAATGGGAACTAGGTGACGATGTTCTGCTCTCTCAAGGATGGATCGTCATTTTCAGAGTTGGGGTAATGATATTCCAGCTTTCTAAAGTTTGTCGATGTGTAAACTTTGCGGTGGCAGCCACAACTGAAGCAATTTGAAGCATGGTGAAAATGCAAAGAAAAGAAATTCTCAGAGTTGGAGGTTCATCTCACATCATCAAGTATCTAATACCCATGATGTGGATCTATATGACAAGTTAAGGTCAATGATGAACATACCTGAAGCTTCTCCAAACTTCTACTTTGCTTTCTCTACAAGATACAACTTGCAGTTCCTCTTCCAATGGCCATCCTTTTGGCAATGGAAGCACTGGCCCTTGTCCTTGCTAGCCTCTTCTTTCTTTGTAGCCTTTATTTGTTTACCCTTCTTCTTGGCCTTACCTTTCTTAAAGGCCTGCTGAAAATTCCTCTTCTTGTTGGTCTTACCAACAAGCATCACAGAAGCTTTCCCATTGTTCATAGTGCTCTCAGCAGTCTTCAACATGTTTAGAAGCTCTGCCAGAGAGCATTCTATTTTGTTCATGTTGAAATTGACAATGAACTGGGAAAATGAACTAGGGAGAGATTGCAGAATTAGATCAACACAAAGATCCTCATTCATGTCGAATTCTAATTCTGCAAACCTTTCGATCCGCTCAATCATCTTGAGAACATGTGTCTGCACAGATGTTCCCTCTGACATTTTTTCCCCGAACAGACTTTTAGATATCTCATATCTTTTTGTTCGACTTCGAGCTCCAAAGAGCTCCTCAAGGTGAAATAGAATGGATCTAGCATCCATCTTTTCATGTTGCCTCTGTAACTCATTTGTCATAGAGACAAGCATATAGCATTGGGCAAGCATGGCATCATCCTTATGCTTCTCATAAGCAATGATCTATTCCTCTTCAGCATCATCGGCAAGTAGAGGAGGTACAGGCCGATCAAGAACATAGACTATCTTCTCAGCAGTGAGAACAATTCTCAAGTTCCTGAGCCAGTCACTATAGTTTAGGCCAGTAAGCCTGTTGGCATAAAATATGCCGCGTAACGGGTGGTTCGCCATAGAAGTCTACAAGAGAAGATTTACAATAATAAGATAACATGCAGATATTCATGAATTAAAAATTAAGATATGGTCTTTAATCCTAATTTAATAACTCCCACTAATTTTTGACAAATTTACACAACCCTCATTGTGCAAAGATGGGATACTCCGGCAGTATCCTAGTGGGACCAGAATCCCATTAACATTATGGTAGTGGCCTTGTGGCAGCACAACAAACCACCCCATACTTAATGGGTAGGCAACTCTTGTCAATTGCAACTCCTTGCAACTCCTGGTATGTTCAGCCTCCCGACCTTTCGTGACCTTGTGGCAGCACAACAAATCCAACGTCTGGTTAGGTTAGACCCGTTATTACGTTATGAGAGTGGGTTAAAAACATGACCCTTGTGGTAGCATAACAAAGCCATGCCGGCACCCATCCCAAAGTTCGGCCCAAGACTTAGTCTAAGTCTCTGCCCCCTTGCTGTGAGGGCCTTGTGGCAGCACAACAAACCCACACAGTCTAAGAGCAGCTCACTTAGACTATAACAACGGAAGGCTACGTGGGTCATTCTTAATGCCTCACGTTTATAACCTAATATGAGATCGAGGGATTTTGATTAAATTTTGGTCTCATCAATATAGGTGCTACATACATATAAAAATTTGGAGTATCGTATATACCCTAAATATATATATATGTAATAAGTAGCACTTCCACATATATCATATATATGTAATAATACTAATGGATGATCATGGACCTTAAGCTCCTAAAACACATTACCAGAGCCAGTTGGTAATGCACACAATCATGACAAATTGAAAAACATGGAGCATCCAATGCTCCCACTAGATGTGAAGAATCTCCCAAGATCCTCGCAGCCTGTCTCCTTCTTAATCTCCATCCGCTTCTCATTATTACAAGTAGATTTGTAAAGGGCATGCAGGCCCACAAATATACATCATATAATAATAAGAAACCTTGAACTAGTCAAGGGGAGTACAATACAGGAGGGAGATAGAATGTATAACCCAGATTAATAAGAGAGGGAGAAGGAGGCACGCAGGCCCCATTAATCACATCACATAAGCCATTCACCATAATGAGCATCATCACATGATTTCTAAGTCCATGATCATCAATCCACACACAAGACACATCACATGCATCAAACAGTAATTATCATATAATTACAGTGAGATATAACGATAATTTCAAAATATAATAATTAATTTTGAAATCGCATATATTAACATTTAACTAAACAATTTAGTTAAAAGAAATAAGTCTAAACAACTTTAGACCACTGTCATTCACATTCACTACATGGGCTCAATAATAATTTCTAGTTAATTAACCTCATAAGAATCATATTCTTATAGTAATTAATTATAATTAATTAGATAATAGGAAATACTTAAAACCCTTTTAAAATTCTAATTAACTAATTGACCAAGGGCAAAATAATAAAAAATAAATTAATAAGTTACTAAAACTATTTTCGAACTCATTAAAATATTTTTTCAGAATTTTATGGATTTTTTTCTGAATTTTCACACATTTTAAAGTATTTAAAACATTTAAATCAAAAAAATGGGGGGCTTAACGGGTTCGGAACCAGCGCGGGCCGGATCCGACCCGCTTGCAACCCGGGGGGGGGGCGTCTCCCCCGCCCGAACACGGTGCGGCTAGGGTAAAACCCTAGCCTCCGCGGCGGACAGAGCAGGCCCCGGTAGGCCCCCTCACTGGCCACCGCGCAAGCCCCCACCACATCCAGCCCCTGCCGGTCGTCATCGGCCACTCCGCCGTCGCCGACGTCACCGACGTCGCCTGTGCCTCCGGTTGTGAAGAGGAGAATCCCATTCGCCCTTTTGCACTCGAACACGCCACCGCGACACCGCGCCGGCCACCGGACACCACCGGACGCCACTGGACGCCGTCGCATGCCATGGAGGACTATCCTGGGCACGTTACCAGCCCCATGGGCATCGGCAATCGACATTCGATGGCCTGAGATGCCCGTCCTCCCTGCGCGCGAACGGCGAACCCGTCGAGGTTATGGTGGCCGATACGGCCTCGGCAGTGGGTGAAACATTGCACAAAAAATGCGTTTTGCTCCTCTTGATCCCGGTAACAATTTTCTGGCATCAATCGGCCGTTGCTCATCCTATGAGCGACCCAATTGAGTGACGAACATTGAGCCCCATGCAAGAATGGGAATGATGAAAAACAATATAATAATGCCAATTTTTATCAAACCAGCAACCTGGCTCTGATACCACTGTAAGGTTCTGACCAGAATGCGCAGCGGAAATCATCAAAACCTTAGATTGCATATCGTTGCCAGTTTTTCAAAATCAAACAAGATCGGTAAACCCCGCGGTGTAAAGAACGATTCTTTACCTTTGCAGGGTTGAGAATCTCCCAAAACCTCGAAGATGAACGAGAGGAAGATCTTGTAGTCGCAAGCCGTTCAAGCATCCAGCCTTTAGACGTATCCACACGAGCAGTGGAAGCAGATGAGATCTCCTCCATGACCTCCACAAGCCGACCCGATCTCAACACAACCATCCACCGTGGAGGAGGGAGAGAGAAGGAGGGGGGTGCCCCTTGGAGAGAAAGAGAGGAGAGAGGGCGGCCAGGGTTTCAACCTTGTAGCTTGGCCAGGATTTCTCCCAACAGCGTATATTTATAGACCTTTGGCATTTTTCACAAAAACCTAATAATAGTCTATAAAGTCCACCCATCCCGGTCTGTCCAATACTCTATTGTGTGTGACCCTCTAGGCCCAATAGTTTGTTTAGTTTTTCATCCCATTAAGTAAAGAACTCCTTCTTAACTTAATTAATTTTATCCATTAACTCTTAATGGAATCAGTGGGCTTTCCGATCACGAAAAGCACCAAGCAACGCCTCGTGATCCCAAATGACATTGGAGATAAGCAACCCACTCTGGAACCTTTCCGTCTATAGATTCTACACAACAATAGATCCTCATTCATCCAATGCCCCACCAGGACTAGGGTATGGTCAAACTGTCAAACCCTATAGAGTCCTGGCTCAACTAAATCTTGTACTCTAAATAGGTTCATTAGAAAAACTCCTTTTTCATAATGAACTCCCATGCCTTGGCCAGGGGTTTTCCCGAGTACAGATCTGTAGGGCATTCTCTCTCATATATCATACTGAGAGTGAATGATCCCATGTTGTCAAACTAATTGCCTTCGCACGAGTTCCACTGAGTCCAAATAACTAACTGTACAAGACAACTTAACAGAAGTCCATAAGTCAGTAATCAAATACTCAACATCCCTTATGCAAGATAGCTTTAGTGACTCAGGTCCAAGATCCAACTGTGCTACTGAGACATAGAATGCCCTGATTGATAGTCAGTATGATTACCATTCAGGGACTCTAGATCGGGTCCGTTCAGTGAACTCATTCCGCTAATGAGCACCCACATACGTACTTCAGTGTCTCCACACCGATGACTATGAGAACAATCATATCCATCATATGAGTAAGTATCATGTCTGCCAGTCTATCCGGATCTTCAATGTCCCTTCTCGAAGTTCCTATGACTGGAAACTTTTAGAACATGTGCATCTGGATGACCGATCTCATTATCATGATCTAGTCATCTTCGCACAGGTTCAGGGACTTCATCACATTCAAATCATTAACACAAATTAAATGCAACGACTAAATGCTATTAATATAAATATGAATAAGATATTACAAGAAATGTCACCATCACATTTCAAGTGATTGGCTTGTAGGGCATACATTTCTATCACGAACCACTTGATGACATGTGGGTTGGGTCAATCGGTGGTTGAACGATAGGGGCAAGACCCGGGGGTCGGGCCAGGAAAGCATTGAATTGGGCCACCAGGGATGACCAATCGGACACATGGTCTCGGGGAACGGCCATGGGGCTGGTGGGTAGTGGACATGCAGACACACGGTGACAAGACCAGCTGACTCTTTATTGGACTAGACACGACCCTACACAACAATGCAAAGTTGGAATGCCGACTCGACTATAAGCCTAGACTCAACCAGTATCTGGTACGTGGCGGAGGTATGATCCGAAGATCAAACTCACGCAAGTGTGTTACCTTCCCGATAGGCGTAACCTATCATTTCGGAGGCACCTTTTAATATACCAGGTATCGGAATGCAATGCAACCTAAGACTTAAACCATGCTATGATGGACTACCCTAGACTCAAACCGGCTCTGATAGTAATTTGATGCGGGACAGGACGCGACTCGAGACAACAAGAGACTCTAGCTCGCGGACGTCCCTAAGCGAGGGAAAAGCGTGGATCTGCGCGATTGAGAAACCGACAATGAGTCTCGGGTACTCGGCTCTTCTGTGTACTCGGATTGAGTCACGGGATGGGTCACGCTCGCTCTCTCTCACAGCGATGATAAAAATTGAGCGGGCTAGAATTCCTAACTCTCAAATAGCGACATATGAATATATACGAGGAAAGCAAATGCCAAAGTGGGGAGCGAACACGGTATCTCCACGCTTCGGGCTTGGGGATGGCGATCCCGACCAAGACTCGTATTCCCGGTACAATGGTATAATTTAATTATAGAAAAGATTTTATGGCCCACTCCACGCAGGGAGGTAAAGGGTGACAACAACGACCCGAGAATAGCGAACTTGGGTTGACGGGCAGTGATTTGGACCGTTCCGTCATTGTTGTCAGGATGGCACGGGCTGACGGTTGTGGGGACCACGTTCTGCTTGGACGGACAATTAGGGCGGGGTTGGTCCCGTTACGAAGGGGACTCCTGGAGGATCGCTCCCTGGAAGGCGATTGGACTGGGATGCTATGTGGAAGGCGGGGCGGCTCAGCTCGTCGGGTGTTGCAAGTTGCTATCCCGAGCCTGTGTTGCAGTTTCAAAACTGCGCGACCCGGCGAGAATGAATGCTACGATCAGATCCGGTGTTGAAATGATGCGAGACTAGCACCGTTGCGAAGCTCTTTCAAAGATCTACAACCTACTAGTGTTACAGTAACTTTCCATGGGGAATTTTAGAGAAGGAAGGTTTCCTATCTCAGAATAGATCTGGTAGACTGGGATCTACCTAAAGAAGAGAGTTGACCGTGGCTCAAACTATAAACCTGGGAGTTGGGCTTTTTTTGGGAGATGGAGGTGGAAGTAAGGAACACGCCAATAATTTTTGTGTATTTTTATGATGTGGTTTGACAAGGGAAATGGATTTTATGGCTGGTGATGGTCAGATCTGGACTACAGGAGACATAATAGATTTCTGATTTTGCAGAGAATTTTAGGAGTGATAAACAAATTCTAAAATTCATGAAAAAGTTTGTGGAGAGGGGATTTGATGGACAGAAATCCCAGTCCAAACTTTAGATCAATCTGAAATTGGAAAGGGGGTGAAAAGGGGTGAAGAAATGGGTTGCTGGAACACAGATCTGCACTGGGGCAGACTGTGTAGATCTAAGAAAACGTGAATGGAACGGGAGGCACACGGATGAATCAGGGCATTCAAATTTAACTGGAGATGGGTAATCACGTGGGGAACTCACCCTCAAAATCTCAAATCGATCAGATTTGGGGATTGGGAGGAAGAATTCTGACACCAAGCTGTTGTCCAGAGGTGGATAGAACCGCGACGGCGAGGCGGTGGTGGTGCGACATCGGCTCGATGGCGGCGGCGGCGGCAGTGGTGCTGAGCTTCTCACTCAGGGAGGAACTGATATGGAGGCTTCTCACCTCAGATCTGCTGCCTTCTCCACTGCAAATGGGGAAGAGAGAGAGGGGGTGCGCCCTTGGGCCTTCTTGGAGCAAAATGCTGATTTTCTTCATTTAATTATTATGAAAATAGAAAATTACATGGGTTATATAACTCCACCCTAAAGACCTAATTACCCTCAGATCTAGGGTTAGGGAGGGGTAAATAAGGGATAGGATAATTATCCTCCCACATGGTTAATTGACTAAAAAAAACAATATAAGGGAAGGGGGCGCCCTCCCTTTAAGGAGGGGAAATTGGAATTTTCTTCCTTTTTGTCTCCTTGGTCCAAGTCCACCCTGGACCATGGACCAGCCCTCTAAGGGCCCTAGTTGCCACTTGGACCAATGAGGAAGAAGGTGGGGGTCCCGTCGGGCCAACATGGCCTTTTGCAAAGAAACCCACTAAAACCTAAGTACTAACACCTCGGCTTATAGTTGCCATACAATTACAAACCCATTTAACACAGGTGTATAAATGAAAACAAAAAAAGTTAGTGGTCTTGCATTGATGTCCCTATCACATAGTGTTTTACCGTAGCACAGCCTTGAGGGCATATCCTAGTAGGACCGGGCGAGATTGCCTAGTGTGTACGTCGCTGTGACAACCCAGATTCTGGATACCGGGTAAACCCGATACCACTTGGATTCTGAGAGGCCTCCCAAGAGAGGTAAAGCTCCGAAGGGATAAAAAGGAGTGTGTGAAGTACATTCAACTTCCAGATAAAGCAGTAAACAATTAATTACTATGATCAGGATGGCTAAAATAGCAGAAATAAAATTACATTTTCTATTAAACAAATTAAAGTTACAGAGCTAGCAGAGTCCAGTCCAACTAAAGTACTGTACAACAGGAAAGAAAACATACTCTCAAGTCGGGGGAAGCCTGACACTGGCAAAGCTGGCAACTAAGAACCACCACACTACACCTCCAAACACGAGGAAGAACAACTACACCTGAAAAGTCAGGGGTGAGCCTCGTCTCACTAGCTCAGTAGGGCTCCCGCAGATCCCCACGACGAAACGAACGCAGTAACAGCAGTGCTAAACTACAAAACTAGGATTAGGAGTAGGAACAATAGTAAAAGTAAAGAGGAAAGCCATACTAACATAAACATGGCAGCAGATCGAACCTCGGCCCTCTAAACTACTCCTAATCGACAAGGACATGGATCCCCAAACACATAGTCGGGAATCACTAAACCGATGCAAGGAACTCTGGCTACACAGCCAGGACAACATCACGACACCTCAGTCGTGCAGGCTCATCTACAGAGACAAAAGCCCAACTCAAGACCACATGGTCTAGAAGCACCAACACGTACACGATCTCACCATCGTGTACGCTACACTGACCTCGGGTAAAGCCGAACACAAACTACCCGACAAATCACGTCAATAGTGATGGAAAACGGTAATGAAAACCACAAGTCATGTGTCATGTGACAGAAGCACCTCCTCACTAAAAAAGCCAGATGCATCCACTGACATATTACACTGGGCCTCAAGCGTCTCCCACTCGCCTCGAACGTGGTAACTGAGACACTGAACAAGAACCAAGGAGCAACAGTAACGAGTGACTAGTCAGGGTCACGCCCGTCAGCGCTGGTCCAAACGCCCCTGTCCACATGTGCACACACAAGCGCAATGTCTTGAGCCATGCCTCTAGCTGGTTTTCCCCTCTCGTAGGACTCCCACGACAGGACAAAGGGACCCACGGCAACCAGCCTACAAACCGTCTCCATCGGGAACTCGCCCCGCCACAACTCCCAGGTGGGCCGACACACGGAAAGTGTCGTCAGGCTACGACTAGTGGAGGCTCACTAGACACAGAGACTCAAAATAGTGAAGTACGGACAGACAAAACATGCACCTGTCACAGTACCACGAAGCATAAGGCAGCACACAGAACTACCGCCAGACTTAGGATAGCCAACTAGACCTGCTAACACAACGATCCTTGAGTCACAAGACTCAAGTCAAGATCGTCACACAAAGTGGTAACACGCCGCCAATTAGCCTAGTCCCTAAGTCAAAAATCATGGGAAACATATCATGAAAAATGGCATAGAATAGTTGGATCCACAACATCACTGAAAGTCCACGGCCCCTGGGCCACTCATTGAACTCATAATTCCGTATAACGAGAAACACGGAACATGTGGGATCACCAAAGCCCTCAAATCACGTGGACACACAAATCAAGGAAAGACAATACCTCCAAGCATCCAAAACATAGTCTCGATCCCCACGGGATATCCAAGACACACACGAGGTCACGTATCTGTTGAGTTAGATGGACGCAGTCTATCTCCATGAAATGTGGATCTAGGGGGGGGTGAATAGATCTAATGCCTATTTAAAAACCAATGTAAGGTTCAAATGCGGAATATAGGTAAATCTACTAAATCACTAACCCTGATACTAGATTTCAACAGAACTGAATCAAGCTCTTAAAGTAAACAAGACAACCAGTAGCACACAATTCATAGACAATCACACAAACACAAAACACCCACGATTTTTAGGTGGTTCGGTCAAGGACCTACGTCCACCCCATACTCAACCGAGTATGGCTTACTGCTGCGCAGTACAGCTTGCGTCTGCTGGGCACTACAGCTTGGCCAACAACTGCTGATACACAGCTTCGTTGGGTACTACAGCTTGCCGACCAGAGGAACAGATCCTCTACAACTGCTGGGGAAATACAACTTAACCCGTCCAGTGGAGACTTCCACTGTAAATTTGCTGACTCACAGCTTGAAGAAACAAGAATTCAGAAATGAAAGACAGAAGCAAAACGAAAATGAAAACCCAAAATGGAAATGTAGCTCGAATGAGCAATGCTCAGCTCTTGTTTCTGAACCAGGAGACTGAGATACAACCTCTCAAACAAAAACTCTCACAATCTCACTCTCTCGATCAAGCTCTCTCAACTCATCTCTCTTGATCTTCTCTTCTCTCTTTTTCTTCTTCTCTATTTCTCTTCTCACAGTGGATCGATGGCACTCTGCTGCTTCCAGACTTGCTGTATAGACTTTGCTCTCTTCAGATTTCGATCAACCTCCATCTGAACACCAAGGCTTAAATATATACTGGCAGCAGGTGGATAAGGGCGCGTGGTTTCCACATTTTCCCGCCCAAGGAATTTGCCAGATCCGAGGCAACTTTATCCACGTGTCATCATCTGATCAGCTCGTCCTCCTGGGATCACGAGCCATGTCAGCAATCCCTGTAGAGAATCCCTGTCAGACATAGTATCAGATTATCAGTTTAAGCATAAACCCTGTACAGACATCATAGTATGCACAATGCAGTGTATAGACTTTCCAATGTCTAGACTTGCAGATGTGAACGACATAATGTATAGACTTTAGGTGTGAAGACATTGTGAATGCAAATGCAATGTTCAGACTTCATTGTATAGACTTGGAGAACCTGAATCAATGTGCATACTTGGAACGCCTGAAGATAAGTGTCCAGACTTGGAATCAATGAAGGCGTTGGATGTACAGACTTGGCCAAACAATCTGATGTAGAGACTTGAGGCATGGAGGCCAATGTACAGACTTGGAAAGTTAAGACCATTGTACAGACTTCACCTTGTGCCAGCTACAGTGAAGGAATGTATAGACTTAACAGTCTCCCTGGCTGTACAGACTTGACCAAAGCAAAGGCAATCGGATGTACAGACTTTAGAGGATGCAGACTCTGTATAGACTCTGAGGTCCAAAGGCAATGTACAGACTTTGCCTTAGAAACGAATGTATAGACTTTGCCTTAGAAACGAGTGTTTAGACTTTGAAGCAAACGTCAGGTAACGATGTGTAGACTTGGCCAGAAAATGTAGGGAAATGTATGAGTGTATAGACTTGGCCAAACGTAGGGAAAGGTGAGGAGTGTATAGACTATGCTTCACTTCGAGCAGCCACAGTGATGTATAGACTTAGCCTTTGAGATGTGGCTGTACAGACTTGGAGAGTTGAAGCCAATGTACAGACTTTATGATATGAAGCCAATGTACAGACTTGCAGATGCGAAGCCGATGTACAGACTTTAAAGGCTGTGAACAACAAGGCATGCTGTACAGACTTACTCAATCAAACTGATGTATAGACTTTGAAGGATTTGAACGGGAGAATGTATAGACTTTAAGAATCGAAGCTCACGTTGTACAGACTTTGTTACCCAAACGATCAATGTATGGACTTGAACTTCAGGAAACGAATGAATAGACTTTGCCACAGTCTAATGTATAGACTTCCGATGTGAATGAAATGCTGTACATACTTGCTCAAACAGTCCGATGTATGGACTTGGAATTCCAACAGAAGCATGTATGGACTTTGATAAGAGAATGGCTGTACAGACTTCAACACAGCTGCGATGTACAGACTTTGACAAAGCAGCAATGTACAGACTTTAAGTGAAAGTCCGATATATAGACTTTAGCTGAATACCACTGTATAGACTTCGAATATGAAGACCAATGTATAGACTTTACCCAAAGCCTTAGACTCAACAGAGACAGACTGATGTACACACTTAGCCAATGCAATGCAATGTATGGACATGTATAGTGAAACGATGTATAGACTTCACCAAGACACTGCATGAACAATATGATGCGATGTACATACTTTGAAGAACAACATCCAATGTATAGACTTGATAAAAGACTCACGAGTGTATAGACTTCGTTGTACACACTTGTGAAGTTGAATGCAAGACAAGGCTGTACAGACTTGATGAATAATGCAAGTTAGACGAATGTATAGACTTGCATTCATTAAGTAAATGGATGTACATACTTGGAAGATCGCTGATGGTTGTACAGACTTTGCTTCAATGTATAGACTTCACTCTAGCAGGTAATGCAGCAATGTATATACTTTGAACTTGAACATGCAGTGTATAGACTATGCAATGCACTGTGGATGTATGGACTTGCAACGACGGGCAATGTATAGACTATGCATAGTCCAATGAATGGACTTTAACTAAGGTGAACAATGTATACACTTAGCCCATGTGCAGACTTTAACAATGTGATGCAATGTACACACTTGTAAAAATGATGCAATGTGTTAACGCCGCAATGTATGCCAATGTATAGAGTTTCTTGTTGCAAAGCACTGTGAAGACTTGTGAGTGTGTGCAGAACACAATATAGACTCTGATTGCATTATGTACACAGACAACCTGATAAAAGCAATTTCATCAAAATAGGAAATGTCGCCAATCAATCAAAATAAACAATCAATCAAGATAAGGCGTTGCCAAATAAATGAAGCAAATGCCAACATCATCAACATAGAGGAGTCACAACAGTATCAACCACTTGTCACAACCGGGTTGACTAGAACCATAATGACCCTCGAAAAAACACAGAATACCGCTCGGTACAATGGCACTCCCAGACACCCTATAACACGGTCACAGCCCTCATAGGACGTCCAAGACATCCACGGAACAATGGGCTAACCAAGGGGTCAAAGCCACAACAACCGGAAGCCAAACCAACGCAAAAGAACACTCTAGGAAAGTAGCTGGTGAGGACACCAGAGCCAGAGTACGGCTCGACTCAGCGAGCCGCCGATACCAGACACGTAGCATGACTCGGTTGACACCGACCTCTCTGTGGCTGGGGGACTGTCTGGAGTCTCCACCAGAGCCTTGATACGTTCGTACGTATTTTTATACATATTTATATTCTATACGTATTTGGTCGTATTTGGTGTGTATTAGGTGTGTATTTGGGTTTGTATTATTTTGGGTCTTATATTGGGTCAATGGGAGAATATTGACCAAGTATTTTATATTTTTGATTTATTTTGGTCCAAGGGGGGATTAATATGGTCCAAGGGGATTAAAATAACAAAGCCCCTTATGTTGACTTGGAGAGAGGGGCGCCCCCTCTTTTGTCTCCACATGGGGAATTGTTTAAGCATTGTTTATCCCATTTCCCCATTATACACCCTTGACCAAGGGTATCCTAGGTCATTTGTCTAGGTCTAGGGTTTTAATATTTAATATCTCTTTTTGCATTTTGATCAAATTAATGAAGAATTATTATGAGAATTAGCCTTGGGTGCACCCCCCTCTCTCCCCCTTCTACTTGTTCTTCTTTTTTCTCCTCCAAGTTTCTTCAGATCTAGGGCTGAAACCCTAAGATTTCTGAGAGATCTTCCTCCTTTTCTCTTCCTCTTGCTGCTACCAACGATCACCGCCACCGTCGCCGCCGTTCGTGCCGCCATAACATCAACCCCGACCTGTTGTCCTGAATTTCAAGATTCCTAGACAGCAGCTCAGTAAAAAGCTTGGTCCGGGAGATTCAACCGTCTGATCATGATGAGGTTTTGAGGGTAGGTTCCTACCATCGTCCACCATTCCCAGTTTAAATTTCACGAAGATCAGAGTCCATTTAGGCCCCCTCCCAGTCTTTTGTTTTTCCTTCTCACAGTCTGCCTGTGTGCAGATCTGCGAGATAGTCTGTAATAGCTGATTTTTCCCACCCCCCAAACGTTGTCATAAAAAACAAAACAATTATGTGCATGACCACCACCCTCCCCCCTTTCTCTACAAAAATCCCCAAGTCCTAGATCCTCCATTTTTTTAACTAAAGCAATACCCAGTAGGGGAAGCAGGAGAACGCCCACCCCCTCAGGGAGGGAATGGGGAATCCGCTCCACCACCACACACCTAACAGGTAAAATTTTATTAATGAACAACAAGATAGGAAAGGTACAAGAAGATGATAGGAATGACCACCAGGACACTAGGGCCTAATAGAAGGACACCCTATCTTGTCCAGACGATAGGGGCCTTTTATAAGAGTGGGAAGATCAACGAGAGTTACAAATACAATTGGGGATGCTGGCAAAGAACACCGAAGACCAGCAAGGCAATCCGCAACCTGATTAGCCTCCCTATAGATATGAGTGAAAGAAGGTTGCAAAGACTGACAATAAGTGAATACATCATGTAGTATATATGAGAGCCGCCATGGCCGAGAGAATCGGCCCCGTACGATCTGCACCAACACTAGTGAATCTGATTCCACAACAATTGAATGATAGCCCATGTCGCAGCAGTAAGATAACCCTTGACGGAGCGCCAAAGCCTCGGCTTCTAAGGCGGAGTGAACTCCATGAAACGCAGCAGCAAAGGCGAATACAAAACCACCACTTACATCCCTAATAATGCCGCCACCACCTATAGCACCGATGCTACTTTTATACGCTCCATCAACATTCAATTTTAGCCGGCCCGACGGCGGTGCAAACCAGCGAACCAACCTTGGAGGAGAAGGAAGAGCTGAAGGTGGAGAGATTCCCAATGAAAGAAGCATGGCATGCTGCTGCTTGGACAGCTCTCTTCCCTTAAAAGGAAGAGCTTGGACAATAGGGCGGACAGTAAGCATCACCCTTCCCAATACCTGCCGAGCAGTCATGTGTTGGCCCACGTAACGTGACATGTTCCTACATCACCAAATCTTCCAAATGGCAGCCATAAACATGCATCTGAAGATCATCCCAGCCATGGAGGATATATGTGTATCAGCTAAGAAATCATTAACACCTTGGGCCGCCGTCAAGACGGATAAGTGGTCGAACCGAAGAAAGTCGTGCAGTGCAGACCACACATCATTAGCAACCAGCCCATGGAAAAAAAGGTGTAACCCTGTCTCAACCCGAGGGGGCGTGCAGCAGCTACATATGGAGCACAAGGGGATACCGCAAGCCATGGTGGTGTCATCGGTGGGCAGGCAGCCACGTACTAGTCCCCAAGCAAGGACCGACCACTTGAGGGGGATGTGCACGCACCAAAGTGACGACCAGCGAGGTGCATCCACTCCTTGTAGCAAACCGCGAACATACTTGGTTGAAAATTTACCGTCATTAGTCAGACACCAAATCCATTGATCCTCGCTGCCAAGACTAGATAGAACACAATCAAGGCACCTGGGGGGGGGGGGGCAATGCATACGAACAATCTCTAGGTGAGTGTGTTGCGGGTCTTCAAAAAGCTGTTGTATAGTGTAGCGTTTATCACTTAAAGAAGACCATATATGGCAGGGCAAAAGGTCCCGAAGTGGCACTGCACCAGCCCATACATCCAACCAAAAACTTACATTAGTAGAATTTCTTGAAATCAGCACCCTATGGTGCGCATAAACCAATTGTGCAGCCCGCTGCCATAGGCGACTCTTCGCAGCGATCATGAGTGGGAATTTTGCCTCCGAATAGTGCAAAGAATGGAGGTGTTTGGCCTTGAAGAACCGGGCCCACAATGAGTTGGAAGTGATGACAGTCCATAACATTTTTGTCCTCAAAGCAACTTGCAATAGCTGAAGATTGAGTGGCCATTTGATTTTCAGTCAAACCCCAAGAACAGACAGATTCCGTTCTGCCCTTTCTGTTCTGTGTTCTGGGATAGAGAACTCAGTCAGTTTGCAGTAGTTTTCATTTCAAATCCAGCCGTTGGATGGATCTGAAATTCTAGTATGTTGAATATCTCTTAGTCCTCTTTCCAACGGCGCTAATCTCGCCCCGATCTGACTTCGGATCTGGTCGTGCCGGCCATTTTCGTGGAGGCGCGCATTTTTGCTCCGGGACTGGCCAGCAACAAGGGGCCACTGGATAATTCGAGAACAAATACTTCGGGATAGCTTCAGCAACCGCTACTCTCACGGGTCGACCAGGGACCCTTCGCCACCTTCCCAGTGCAACACCACCTTCATAAGATCCCAGGAGGCTGACGTCCCTTTGGACATCTGTGTTCACTATCTTGTCGGCCAGCAAATTCCAGAACAGGAGTCGCTGCCTGCCGCCTTGCTGCCCGTCAACCCAATTCGGTGCTCCCGATATTTTTGTGTAGCCCTTTACCTCCCTATGTGGAGTGGGCAAGAAAATCATTGCTGTAATTAACTTTATTTACTGTACCGGGAGTCACGAAACTTGGCCGGGAGGTCTTCCCCATGTCCCGAGCGTGGAGGTACATTCGCCACCCTCTTTGTCGTATTTGCTTGTTTAGTATGCGTTCTAGATGTCACTGCATGTGAGTAGGTAATTTTCCTAGCTAGTTCGTGCTTAATCACCGCTGTGAGTTGTGAGTGCGAGACCCGTCCCGTGACTCGTTCCGAGCACGAGAGTGAGCCGACCACCCGAGACTCAAAGCCAGTTTCCCAACCGTGCAGATCGTCACGTTTCCCTCACCGGGAATGACTGTGAGTTAGCATTTCTTGTTTGGGGCATGTTCGCCTCTTCTGGAGCTCTTTAGGTGCCGCGTTGTAGTGTTGTTGCTGGTCGCGTCGTCCCTTTAGTCGCGTCATCCTATAGAGTCCAAAGTCGCAACAAGTCCGAGTCGAGTCTCATTGTCATCCCGCATCAAATTGATATCAGAGCCGGTTTGAGTCTAGGGTAGTGTGGGGATGGATTTTATTTAGAATATTTTATTTGATATTTATTTGTTTATTTTCCTTGTTTATTTGGTTTATTAATCAGGCGTGCCAGTCACTGAGTGACAAGTTTATTGTGCACACCGTCTGACTAATCAAACGAAGATGGGTGATCGTGTCGGGACCCAGAACCCGCCGTACCATAAAGGCTACGGCGTTAATTACGCCCCTCCGAAAGAGGGACAACCCTTGATTAATCGCCAAAAATAGAATGACCATGGGGCCACTCGAATATGTGAAAGACATGATTGCATGCAAGCACACAATATGGTAGCATTTATTTATTAGGTCGGCTCCCGGTACGTGGTGGAGAACGTAGGTCCGAGACTACCATCACGCATAGTGAAGGCCTACGGTCAGGCATAACCCGCCCTTCTGCCAATCACCGTTTGATATACCGAAGAGTCAGCTCATGCCAGCATGCACCAAGGTGATATATATATACATGAACATATATGATGCATACAGTAAGAGCATGATAGAAAATAGGTTTAAATTAATCAATTTCTTTTTACCCGACCCGTGGTCAATTAGGTTGACCAATCCCTGTCATAGAAGGCAAGGATTGCCCCGGGAATGAGTGCGGGGTTAAAACGGCGCAAAATGAAACAATTTGCTCAAATCTGGCGCGGTCAAGCGTAGGTATAGGCTAAAACGGCGCGGGGTAGCGTAGGTAAAAGTGGTAAAACGGCGCGGTATGGAGTGATGGGCTAAACCGACGCGATGGGCTTTGGGCGCGGAATAGGCGCGCAGAATAGAACCATTTGAAAATTTGTTGTTTTGAGTCTAAAGCTAATACGGCGCGGGGGGGTAGCGTGCCGTATTAGGGCGCGCCGGATTAGGAGCGGGCCGGATTAAGCTATTTTCTGGCCAATTTCAATCCGTTTGAATTCCAAAGTTGCTTGTTAGCCCCTTTAACATTAATTGGGTTAATTAATTATTGAACTGGAGTCCTGGATGCCCCAGAGGCAGAGTCATGAGTTCGTGTGAGGTTCATACTCGAGCACAGAGGTTCATTCTTTCAAAAGTATACATCATTAAGTCCAAATTATGGGAGTAACTTGTTAGTTAAAACCTGATGAAAATTGGGCAGCATCTCCCCATCCTCGGAGGATTGCGGGGGAGAAGCGGGGACATACTCACGTGTGGAGTAAACCCCTAACAAGCCGGACAGCACAACAACGGCCAGTAGACCCAAACGGACAGGAAACCCCGAGGGCTAGCCTACGAGGGGCACCATCATTACGTGGGTTAAAACGTGATCAGATGAGATGACCAATAAGGGAAGGAAACCCCGAGGGCTAGCCTACGAGGGGCACACGACCCATGGCCAAATCACGATCCGAAGGGACAACCAGTAGGGAAAGAAGACCCCGAGGGCTAGCCTACGAGGGGCACACATCTCATGGTCACCATAATGTTCCTAAGGACTGTGGGTTTGATATCGGGCTTGACCCTTTTAGTGTTCACCCTATGGCCCGTAGGGGTTCTCATCACTCACAGATGAGACCCTTTGACCAAGTGGTGTTTCGAAGAAACCAATGGGGTATGTCCCCCTCCCCGGATCATTGAAGCAGAGTTATCAACAATAACCAAGCTAAGACATTCTAGATCATAGACGGAATAAGAACATGGCATCATACAATGACCAATGAGTTAGAGAAGCGATGCTCACAGGGGTTAACAGGTTGATGCACACGGGGCTAAAGGGATTAGCACTCACGGAGATCAGTAGTTAGCATGCAGATTAGGGGATTAGCAGATCAACGCCTACAGAGGGTTAATGGCTTAGCCCATGAATTAAGATGACCAAACAGGAGACATTCATCCGAACAACTGGCATACAATTGGCATGGAACGAATGCACATGCTCTGGAGGTGGCCCCATTCCCTCTGGGCTATGGAACAGTGTAGAGGGGTATCGGGGATCGACCTCGAATTAAAATGGATAGAGGTGCACACACGGGTATGCCTCTAATCACAATACCCACAGCATATACGTGGAGCAAAGCACAGTCGATTGCATTAATGGAGAGGAGCCCCGGGGAAGGGGAAAATAGTTTATATAGCCCGTATCAATTTCGGGGCATGGTCGGCGCCATGAAACAAAGCACAACACTCATACGCACGCGAAACAGACGGATTGGGAGGGAGGAATAGAGGGAGCATGCACACATACGGATTGAGAGGGAGGAATAGAGGGGGCATGCACTGCATAATATCATTCGGATCATCAACATATCATTCATCCCACAACGAGAGGCAAAAGACACAGTACATTAGCATTCGGTGTCGGCGTTGCCGCACGGTCGCCATCTTCTCAGTTGTAGGGAAGAGACCTTATAGAGGAGGAGAAGGGATGGAAGATGGTGAGGGGAGGATGGGCTCATATCATTGCCCCCCCCCCTTCACTTACATTATATCAGGAGAGGAAAATAGAAGGGGAATCGACATGAGGAAAACCACGGAAACCCACCTAAACCGTTTCTCCCAAAATAGAGTATCAGATCTGGCTCTTCTTCTCCGACTCCGGAGGGCTTCAGGCGAATGGATAGAGGAGGGTGGAAGTGGCTCTCAGTGGAAACCCTTCTTCTCCCCCAAGACTTCTCTCTCTCTTCGTATTGGCTCTCTTCAATTTTCCTTCTGATTACTCCTCCACTTCCCCTCGTCCCCTCGAACCAAATAGCATGGCAGGCATATATATAGCTGGGCTTATTACAGCGTGGAGAATGGTGCGCTGGGAAGTCTCCCATTCAGCATTTGGCGCGTCGGATAACAGGGCGTCGGGAAGAGGGGCGCGCCGGTGAAAGGGCGCGTCGGATAAGGGCCTCCCCTTACTTTTGCGCGTCGGATAAGAGGGCACCGGGAAGTGGAGCGCGGGCGTGCCAGATAAGCTTCTTCCGTCACGTTTACTCGGGTGTGATTCAGACTGTGGACCTCGAACTGGCTCCGGGAGTTGTCCTGATCCTTCATCTCATCGCGGCTTCGTAAAACCGCTACGAGAAGTATTGGTAAAGCCTTCGGGTCGCTGAACGGCCAGTTCTAGAACCATTTGCACCTTTGGTTCGGACACTCGGGTTTCTTGCTGACATGGCCTTCGGCACTGTGATTTGTGCTGCCGGGCCAGCTTCACTTGTATTTGTAACTTTTCGATTGCTCCTTCGGGGATGGTCCCGAATATTCATCTTTTGTTCGGCTTCCACCATTCTTTTTCTTCTTTTCTTTCTTTTCTTCTCTGTCAGCACGAGAGCAGTTGATCAGAACCTAAGACCTGCAGAAGCAGAAGTTAGGAAAAATTAGGAATATTTTTAGTGTCAACAAATGCCCCTCACCCGCGGGTGTCGCGACAGAGGGACGAAAGAGCAGGACGTGCGGGTGTAGCCCATAGCCCGTTTGAAAATATTGCATGTGTCTTTTTATTATTATTTATTCTTTTTATTTATTCCATTTCCATTCATCATCATTCATTCGTCATTTTTTTTATTTCATCATTCACTTTTATTGTCCCCTTTTTTTTATAGCTATAGCCTCATCCACGCACGCAGGCATTCAACGACCACAAGCATAGAATAGCTATATGTAGCATAGTTCCCCTATATCAGGGATAGGATAAGGACAGCGCCCACCATTCACGGACAGAGTGCGACTCACGAAGCACAACTAAAGGAGATGTGCATACGTAAAGGGGACATTGCATAGAACGTACACATTGCATAAACCACAATCTACACCCAGGACTATTCCTCCATAGTGTGAAAGTGCAATTATATGGGTAGTGAACCCTAGACATAGGGACGTGCAGACGTTCTGAGTAACACTCGAGGATTACTTTATCACCTGCACATACATTTGGGGCTCTCGGCTTTTGGTAGCTTCGCACAACCCCCTTTTATTCTTAATTTTGAACTTCACCGTTCGACGCGAGTTTCCTCATGTGTCTCAATGGGGATTCCCGGCTACTAAGATTCATCCTTTATTATGATACTATTTTGGATTTCATCGTTTGACGTGAGTCTCCTCATTTGTTTCAGTGGGGATTCCCAACTACTAGGATTCATCCTTATTTTAATTGTGGAGTTTGCTGCACCGTTTTCGCGCGAGTCTCCTCATTTATTTCAGTGGGGATTCCCGACTACTTGGATTCACATTCCACTTACCGTTATCATCATTTTTTTCATTTTTTTTCTTTTTTTAAAGGGGGCAGGCAACTTTTTCCTCACGATCACCCTTTACGCTAGTGTAGAGATTTAAGCGTCTATGAAGTGTTAGGAAGAATTTATGCCGTCCCTATGACTAAGGACCATTGCTCATATTATGTGCGAAGTGTAGGAGTTTTCTATAGGGTGTATTCAGCGAGTTATGCTAGCGACATGGCTACGACTCTTCCCCTAGTCGTATGCACTCACCGAGAATTGGCTTTTCATTCTTAGTGTATGTCGTGACGCACACATATCCTGCATCAGGACAACGTTATTTAGCAAAGGAGTATGCGGCCTTAGAAATTTGAATGAAGTGTGTTAATATTATATTTTAGGAATACATGCACGTGAGGCAAACAAGCACACAAATCACGTCATGATTATCATTTTTTCTCCTTTTTTTTCTTTCTCTTTTTTCTTCTTTTCCATTCTTTACTTTTTTTTCTTCTTCTTCTTTTCTTTCTTTCCTCTCTTTTCTTGTTTGTTTCTTTCTCTTTTTTTTCCACTTTTTTCTGTTTGTTTTCTCTTTTCTAAAGGGCTTAATGGGCACGCCCGCAGGTTGGTGATTCTAGCGTCGGGAACCCGATGCCATGGCAGTGGAGAGAAGGAGTCATATGTGGTGGTAAATCCCTAGAGGGATCACGGGTTGGTATAAAACCAAAGGATGTCTTTTCGTTCGTTAGTTCGGACAACAGTTCCGAGCCAAGGGTAAGAGGTTTGTCAGCTTAGACCGAAGGTCATGACGTCGAATGACTTGGCTTAGACGTAAGGTTCTGATGCCAGGGGAGAATATGTAACGGCTTAGACATAAAGTCATGATGCCGTACAACTTGGCTTAGGCGTAAGGCCATGACGCCAAGGCAGAACATTTAACGGCCTAGACAAAGAGTCATGATGCCTTACAACTTGGCTTAGGCGTAAGGCCATGACGCCAAGGCAGAACATTTACCGACTTAGGCGGAAAGCCATGACGCCGGACAAGGATGTTTAACGGCTTAGACATGAATTCATGACACCGTACAACTTGGCTTAGGCGGATGGCTATAACGCTAAGGCATAATATTTATCGGCTTAGGTGGAAAGCCATGACGCCGGACAAGAATATTTAACAGCTTAGATATGAAGTCATGACGCCGTACAACGTGGCTTAGGCGGAAGGCCATGACGCCAAGGTAGAATATTTACCGACTTAGGCGGAAAGGCATGACGCCGGACAAATATATTTAACGGCTTAGACATAAAGTCATGATGCCATGCGACTTGGCTTAGGCGGAAGGCCATGGCGCCAAGGCAGAATATTTACCGGCTTAGGCAGAAAGCCATGACGCCGGACAAAGATATTTAACGGCTTAGTCATAAAGTCATGACGCCGTACAGCTTGGCTTAGGCGGAAGGCCATGACGCCAAGGCAGAATGTTTACCGGCTTAGGCGAAAAGCCATGACGTCGGACAAAGATATTTAACGACTTAGACATAAAGTCATGACGCCGTGCGACTTGGCCTAGGCGGAAGGCCATGGCGCCAAGGCAGAATATTTACCGGCTTAGGCAAAAAGCCATGACGCCGGACAAAGATATTTAACGGCTTAGTCATAAAGTCATGATGCCGTACAGCTTGGCTTAGGCGGAAAACCATGACGCCAAGACAGAATATTTACTGGCTTAGGTGAAAAGCCATGACGCCAGACAAAGATATTTAACAGCTTAGACATGAAGTCATGACACCGTACAACTTGGCTTACGCGGAAGGCCATAACGCCAAGGTAGAATATTTACCGACTTAGGCGGAAAGCCATGACGCCGGACAAAGATATTTAACAGCTTAGACGTAAAGTCATGACGCCGTAGATAGAAGGGGTCTTTTGTTGTCTGGCTGGATGAAAGGTCTAAGCCAGAGGTAAAAGGGTCTTTTGTTGACTGACTGGACGAAAGGTCCGAGCCAGAGGTAAAAGGGTCTTTTTGTTGTATGGTCAGACGGAAGGTCCGGGTCAAAGGTGAAAGGGTCCTTTTGTTGACTGACTGGACAAAAGGTCCGAGCCAGAGGTAAAAGGGTCTTTTTGTTGTGTGGTCGGACGGAAGGTCCGAGCCAAAGGTGAAAGGGTCTTTTTGTTGACTGACTGGATGAAAGGTCCAAGCCGGAGGTAAAAGGGTCTTTTTGTTGTGTGGTCGGACGGAAGGTCTGAGCCAATGGTGAAAGGGTCTTTTTATTGACTGACTGGACGAAAGGTCCGAGCCAGAGGTAGAATATGAACGTTAACCTGAGGGGATGTCGGAGTCAAAAAACCTTGCCTAGGCGGTATGTCTAGGAAAGGGTAGAAATAAAGCATTGTTGTCGTCTCGACGTCATATCGAACACGACCAACCTGGAAGAGATGAAGGGTCTGGGCCAGGGCATAATATGGTCATTAACTTGACAGACTTGCCAAAGTCAACCAACTTGGAAAAGGCGTGAGGCCTAAACCAAAGGCTGAATATAACGTAGGTGTTGGCTTGACGTCCTATCCAAGTCAACGAACTTGGCAAAGGCGTGAGGCCTAAGCAAAGGGCATAATGTGGGATAGGTGTTGGCTCGACGTCACGTCGAATCCAACAAACTCGGCAAAGGCGTGAGGCCTAAGCCGAGGGCATATTGTAGGATAGGTGTTGACTCCACGTCATGTCGAAGCCAACGAACTTGGCAGAGGCGTGGGGCCTAAGTCAGGGGTATAATATGGGATAGGTGTTGACTCGACGTCATGTCAAACTCAACGAAGTTGGCGAAGGCATGAGGCCTAAGCCAAGAGAAGCATACAGAATAGGTGTTGACTTGATGCCAAGTCGAAGCCAACGAACTTGGCAAAGGCGTGAGGCCTGGGCCAAGGGCATATTGCAGGATAGGTGTTGACTCGACGCCATGTCGAAGCCAACGAACTTGGCGGAGGCGTGGGGCCTAAACCAAGGGTATAATATGGGATAAGTGTTGACTTGACATCGTGCCGAACTCAATGAACTTGGCAAAGGCGTGAGGCCTAGGCCAAGGGGCAGAACATAGGATATGTGTTGACCCGACAGAACGTTGAAGTCAACGGACCCTGCCCCGATAGAAGATTTGGGGCGAGGATTGACCAGAATGCAGACGTATGAGAGGCCCAGACCCAGGGCTAGATATCAATGTCAACCCGATGAAATGTCAGAGCCAACCAACCTCGCTCAGACGGAGGGTCCGAAACAAGGGTAGAACGTGTAGATGAAGATGTCATCCCGATGTCTTGTCAAAGTTGACCAATTTGGCGAGGACGTGGGGTCTAAGCCAAGATAGAATATGGACGTTGACCCGTGGAGATGTCGGGATCAACAAACCTTGCTCAGATAGAAGGTCTAAGACAAAGTACATGAATCTTTTATTGGTTTATTAGTTTGGATTGACTGAGTTTATTGAATTTGTTTAGTCTATTGAATTTATTGGTTTATTGGTTTTGTTGAGTTTTTTTTAAATTCATCGGATCTATTAATTGAGTTTGCTGGGGTTTATTTGATCTATTGAGTTTATTGATTTGATGAGTCGATTGACTCGTTGGGTTTATTAGGTCTGTTAGATTTTATCGATTCCATTGGGTTTATTGATTTGTTTGGTTTTATTGGGTTTATCGGGTTTGTTAAGTTTGTTGATTTATTGAGTTTATTGATTTATTGAGTTTATATAAAAAAAATTTGGTTTATCGATTTATTGAGTTTGCTGGTTTATTTTGATCTATTGGGTTGATTGAGTTTATTGAGTTTGTTAGGTTTATTGAGTTCATTAGATTTATAGGATTTATTGATTTTGTTGAGTTCGTTGAGTTTATTAAATTTATTGTGTTTATTGACTCATTATGCTTATTTTAGACTATCATTTTCTTTTCTTCATTTTTTTTGTTTTTTTTGTTATTTTTGTTGTTGTTGTTTTCTTTTCTCTTTTTTTTTGGTTTTTTTTGGGCTCCCTGACGCAGACTCATCTACGGTGCGGGATATTTTTGTCCGGTGGGACTATTGATGAAGTTGACTATTTATTCTACTGGTGGGGCTAGGGATTGATGTCCAAGAGCCCGACGGACCTGGCGAGGGCAGAGTGCCTCAGACTAGGGAAAAGGGTTTTATGAATCCCATCCTAGTGGGACAAAGGGTAATTTTGGGGCTCGGCGAGGGCGGAGTGCCTCAGGCCAAGGAAAAATGTTTTATGAATCCTATACAGTGGGACAAAGATCATTTTTGAGCTCGGCAAGGGCGGAGCACCTCAGGCCAAGGAAAGATTTTGTGGACTCGGCCCGATGGGACAGAAGATAATTTTTGAGTTCGGCTAAGGCAGAGCGCCCCTGGCCAAGGGAAAGCTTTATGAACACAGCCCGATGGGACTGATGGCCAAATTTTGAGCTCGATAAGGGCAGAGTGACTTATGCCAAGGAAAAAGAGATTTTATTGTGCCGACATTGGGCAAGGAATCCAAACCGGCAGTGATAGGAGAGTCCCATGGGACAAATATGGTATTGTCGTGGCCAAATGCCGAAAGGCCATGAGAGTGCATTGGCTGGGAGCATAGGTCACAGATCAAGGGTGGAGGATTAGTCCCGGTGGGACGAGTGGGGAGTATCCCCGTAGGATAGGAGGGCGGCAAGGCACCACGAATTCTAGTGGGACTAGGGGTGATGAGATAGGCCACTAAAAGTCAAAAGGCGCTTATTTGTTGGCTTGATGAGGAGAAAGGAGCCGATGGTGCAGGCTACTCGGCAGGACATGTTCTTTTCATTCCCCAATTGGGTTTGAACCCGTATTTGAAATGGGAGGCCTAGTGGCCAATGAAAGTTCTTTAGCGTAGGTGGGACTGTTGATCAACATGATCCCCTTTGGGAGTATTTAGTGATAGCTATACATCAGATCAATAGCTATCTTCTTTTGTCATTGATTTCTTTAGGAGATGCTCCAAATAGCTTCGGTTCAGGCCTCTGGCGCTTACGCCAAGTGTCCTCCCCTTGACGCTTATTCTTAGAAGCTACAATTGCAGGGCCCTCCCACCTCCACAGATGATGTAGTCATTTCATTATTACTTGGGCATTCACCATGCAATGCTACTAAGGAGTCTTCTGCCCATGGGGAGGATGGGGAGGCCTTGCTGACCTTATAAGTTCCTTCCCCCCCCCCTTTTTTGCATTCATGCTTCCTTTTTTTGAACTGACAGCTCGGATGATGCTGATAGTGCAGTGTAGTGCAAAGCCACTACCCTTCATCCGTTTATTTTTAAACAGACCAAGGTGAGTGCATAGGACAACGCTCACCCCCTTAGATAGGGGATAAGTGGTTCGCTCCACCACGCCAACCCCACAATGGTAGTTTCATATTTGGCATGGACCCAGACATGGGGGGAAAGTGATATCTCCCTTGACAGATGCATCCATCAATGCCTCCTTCAAAAGAAATTTTTTTTCTCCTCTTTTTTTTGGAAGACTCGACCTTCTGAGAGACGACATTTCAGATTCAATAGGTGGAGCCTTATGTCTATAAATGCAAATTTCATTTGCCCTCATTTTTTGCTAATTTTTTTTCTCTTCTATTTTTTTTTTTGGTGCCTGCCCCCAGAACAGGACCTTTCCTTTCTTTTTTTCTCTTTCCTTTTTTTATTTTCCATTCTTCTTTTTGTTGGCAAACATCTGCATTCAAGCTCTGCAGGCTTGCTAGACATCGGCTTCAGCTAGATTTGTGAGGAGCAGTTGAGGCGTTAGCGCCGCACGTGGCTGCTCTTTTAAGGACAGATATTTGATGAGGGCACGGTGGGTCCACCTTATACTCGCCCATCTGTAGTTCACCTTTCTTGATCATGCCTTCAATAATGTCCTTGAAGACATAGCAATCCTCAATGGGATGCCCCAACATTTGGTGATAAGGACCAAATCGTGGATCGTCATTTCTTTCGGCATCGCCTGGCTTCTTCGACTCCGGAAGCACTACTTTGCCATATTCACGGGCCCACTCAAAAAGTGCCCTAGTCTTGTCCTTTGGAAAGGAATACAGTTTCATCGTTTTGCCTCTTAATGAGGGCCCTTATTTTACCGGATCGGCGGAAGATGCCTCTTTCATTTTCTTTCTTCTGTTGCTCGAAGGCTTCAAAATTTGAGGCGTAAACTTCTTCTTGTGCTGGAGGTTTGTTGATTGGTTTATTCTTTTTGCTCGAGGCCGTAGAGGCTGAGCGAAGCCTTGCCAGAACTGCTTCGACATTGGCTGTGACATCACTTAGTTGTTCAAAGGTCGTGACTTCAATGTCAATGACCCATCGTAGAATTTCTATTCTCAAATTTTCTTTACAGATTTGAACATAGTCCCCGTAGCTCGGCGGATGTCCGCATCTTTCACAGAGATTCCTCCACCTTCTTATGTAGTCCATGACACACTCATTATCATTTTGTTTGGTTGCTTGTAATTCGGCCTTGGTGACTTCCTCTTCGGCCGTCTTCGTATTCATTATTTGTTTCAGCTCGTCTGACTGCATGCGCGGTCTCATTGGCACCATCTTTGGAGATGCTTTAGTTGCCCCCTGACGTGCCCGGGAGACTGTATGTTTGAGTGGTTGAGGGAGGATACCCCCTGTAAGACCATGTGCTATTCGAGGTATGACTGGCCGTGCTGAAGCTTCAGGTGAGCTAGCACTACCTTGTGTCGCCTCATGTAGATGTCCTGCCAGTTGCGGCATAGGTGGACTTAGATTCATGTCATTCAGCTGCCTTTACAGCATTTCAATTTCCTGGTGCTTCTGGTATAGCAGTGCCATCACAACGGGGCCTTGCCAAGAGGGACCGGGAGTGCTACCTTCGCCTCTGTTTGACTGGGGTGAGTGGCATCCCGTCATTGCTGCTGGACGCATCCAGTTCCTTTGAGATGAACTCCCTGGGTTTTATGCCTTCCAATGGAGAGGAACGTGGTATTGTCGCCCCTTGTTGGCTGGCGGGTGTCTTGATATTCTCCGGATCCAGCAGCATGATGGGAGGCAGAAGCTTCAGCTGATTTGCTCTCTTCGGTACAAAGCAAATTTCTTCATCTTCTTCATCAGCATCTTGAGCCATACTGGACAGTGCTAACAGCATGTTGCAGGAGAGAGCAACATATCTTGCTTTAGCCTTTGTATTTTTCTTTTCTTCTCCCATATGGCTGGCATCCGCCCCCACAGTGGGTTGCTCGGTGCATTGAACACCCTTTCCTTTTCTTTAATTCTTTTTGTTAACCTGTGAGACTTATTGTGTCCTTGAGGGGCACGCTTCTTGAGCTGCATAGGTTGACTCTTGAGCTGCTCATGCTTATCAAGCCCACTTATAATAGCTTGTGACCGCTCCATGGCTGAGCTAGCTTCTTCAGGTCCCCGCGACGGGGTTTGTTTCTTCTTTTTACTGTTGATTGACCTTTTGATAGCCATTGGAGAGGCTGTTTGAAGGCGGGCAGAGACTGCAAGAGACAGAGTAGGCCGGTCCATGGCTACACTAACCTGGACTCTCGGAGTTGGAAGGGATGCTGATCTTTTCTTTATTGACGATGCTCGCCAATTTCTTTACTTTTCTTCAGGCGCTAGGGCACAATCTTCATTGGTGTGTTGGCTGCAAGCCTCGGGCACTTCCTTGGGTAGTTACCGATATATGGATATCATATTGATTGATGGCCCTAGAGTAGACATTTCATGAGGGCATGGGGGGTCGACACTGTACTCCCCCATTTGTAGCTCCCCCTTTTTGATTAAGCCTTGGATGATGTCCTTGAATATCTGGAAGTCCTTAATAGAATGTCCGAGGATTTGATGATAATGGCAGAAGCAAGGGTCATCTCTTCTCCTGAGGTCATCAGGCCTTTTTTGCTTCGGAAGAGTAATCTTGTTATATTTTACTGCCCACTCAAACAGTGCTCGAGTCTTATCCCTTGGGAAAGCATAGAGCTTCTTTTATTTATTCTGTTGGGGATGCCTTTCTTGACATTCAACAGATTCCTTGAGAGGAGAATTATGTACCCATTTGTGCCTTTTCGCCTCAATGCCAATAGCGTGGACTGCTTTAAGCATCGGCCGCTTATTAACCTTCCTGGCTTGGTGACTTGGACCGACAGGAAGTGAGGGATATCTCTCGAAGAAGTCCTCCACTTCCATGGCAACATCAATTAATCGGTCAAAAGACCGTATTTCTATTCTGATTATCTTTTCCAAGATCTTTTTCTTCAGATTTTGTTTGCACATCTATGTTGCATCTTCTGGATGCGGAGGATGTCGGCACCTCATGCCGATATCCCTCCATCTTTTGATATATTCTGCGGTCGTTTCATTATCTTTTTGCTTGGCCACCAATAGCTCAGCAACAGTCACTTCTGCCTCGATGACATGGAATCTTTCACTGAATTTATGCTGCATGTCTGGCCAATCTTGAATAGACCCGACCGGCAAGTCAGAATACCATTCAAAGGCGGGTCCTGTCAGTGAAGACCCAAAGAACTTGAGCAGGTAGGACTCGTCCACCGCCAAGTCACCCATGACTGTCATATAATGTGCAATATGCTTTTTCGGGGAGCCCTTCCCGTTGTATTTGTCAAATTTTGGGAGTTTATTGATGCCGGGCGGCAATCTTTTGGCAGCATGGTAGGCTGGATATGGTACTTCATATATGTCGAAGGGGGCGTAATCATCACCACCCCTCTTTGCCAGCCTTGTCTCAATCACCTGCTCCACCATCAACTTGTTCATCATAACTGGATCTGCTGGTTGAGGCTAGAGGTGGGCGGACTGCATCGATAATGCGACCGAAGTCATAGCATTGGATGGCAAAGGCTCCAACAGGGGAGCCTGCCGCTGCATCTGAAGGGGCATTGGCCGTGTTGGCTGGAGCCACTGGGAATAATGCTGGGGAGTAGCCCAGCTCTGATCTGCAGATTGTAGAACAACCGGCGAAGGAGCACCCGTGGGGTCGGAACCTTCCCGTGACGGCTCAGCTCGTGCCCCCCGGCTCCTCGGGCGCCATAGCATGTTCGGCCTTTTCATTTAGTTGTTTCTTCAGCAGTCTATCTCTTGCTGGTACTTTTGTAGTGCCATCAGGACGGCAAGGTCCATAGTTGTTTTGCTATTGATGCCCTCGAGTGCTTCACCAAAGGTGCATCCAGACAGGGGTACCCCTTCTTCTTCAGATGCCATTGTCTTGGTATTGAGAGTAGTGTTGTGTTCATCAGCAACCCACTTGTCCTTAGCGACTTGCAGTAACTCAGCCTCAATTTTGCCCCGCCCTGTCACCGGGTCTTCTCTTTCGGCAACCTCGGCCAGCCGTTCTTGTTCATTTAGCAGGGCACCATGCCCGCTCATCACCCCTGTCATATTACAGGTGAGGATTTGTATTCTTCTATTGTACTTTATGACTCCCCTTTGGGCCTGACTAGGGAGAGTTGGCCCTTCATTTGTTGAAATTCTTTTCATCTGTTCATTTTGTGAAGGCCTTTCAAAGCTTCCAGCCCCACCTTGCTTCTCTTTTTCATTCGCCACCATGGGTGACATTTTATCTTTTTCTTCTTCTTCGGCCCTGATGACACGAAGCGACCTTTGTCGGCCCAAGGAAAGACTCCCGAGGCTATGGAGGTATTCCCGGACTATCTTTGTCATGTCTTCTTGACCGCACTCTAGAGAAATAGCAGGAGGCAGCACTTGGACTCAGGCGGACGGCGTATGTGAAAGCCGTATCAATTTGGCAGCTAGAATGAAATTCCTTGATAATTTGGAGATGTGGGCTTGTCTTGCGGAGACCCTGATGGCAGGTGGAGGAGTTGCAACCATGGTCTCTTCTGCATGCATGGCCTTTTTGCCCCCTCTCTTGGGGATATCAGCATAATTTTTGAAGCCTTGCGAAGCTAGTGTAGGGCCTCAGATCCTCTTGGGAACCTACATTTGTATAAACTTTGGCAAGTTTGGGGTCAGCCTCCCTTGCTTGTTGTCATTAAAATTCACCCTCTGACTTGCTAGCACTTGGAAGGTGTTGTGAGTGGGCACAGTCGGGATGATCCGATCTGGCAGAACTTCAGCGCCGCGGCCATTGAAGTAGACTCGGATGCCCCCGATCAACATGGACTTCCCAGAGGCTGAAAGTTGGCTTCGGGGAGTAGCAGAGACTCTTCCTCTGGAGCTGTTCTTGTTGCCCCCAGTGGGCTTCTTCTTATGTGCCACAATCGGGCAAATTGTATGGTGGACATGGCAGCTCACGACGACCGGGCTCTTCAGCAAAGTTTTCTTAATTCGGCCCTCATTTCGGCGGGCTATAGTTTTGTTGTTCTTCGGCTTCGTGGGTTCAGAACTCTCTACGTCCAGAAGACGCGTGAATGCAACTCCCAAGAAGTTGGGGAAGCCAACGACCGGGGAAAAGTTGCCAAAGGTAGTGGGTACGGAAAGGTAGCCGTATGCAGCATGGTCTGCCACGATTTGGGGACCGAAAACAAGTCCAGATAGTCCGCTCGCCATCACTTCAACCTACAAAGAGGAGAAACAAGACGAATGAATAATTAGCATTTGAAATAGTTCAATGGGGGCCCCATGGTCCTTCTATTTTGGTGAAGAGATGAAAGGTGGCTTGGTCCCACCGGGCGTGCCTGCTTGTGGGGATGGATTTTATTTAGAATATTTTATTTGATATTTATTTGTTTATTTTGCTTGTTTATTTGCTTTATTAATCAGGCGTGCCAGTCACTGAGTGATAAGTTTATTGTGCGCACCGTCTGACTAATCAGATGAAGATGGGTGATCGTGTCGGGACCCGGAACCCGCCGTACCATAAAGGCTACGGCGTTAATTACGCCCCTCCGAAAGAGGGACAACCTTTGATTAATCGCCAAAATTAGAATGACTATGGGGCCACTGGAATATGTGAAAGACGTGATTGCATGCAAGCACACAATATGGTAGCATTTATTTATTAGGCCGGCTCCCGGTACGTGGTGGAGAACGTAGGTCCGAGGACCACCATCACACATAGTGAAGGCCTCCGGTCAGGCATAACCCGCCCTTCTGCCAATCACCATTTGATATACCGAAGAGTCAGCTCATGCCAGCATGCACCAAGGTGATATATATATACATGAACATATATAATGCATACAGTAAGAGCATGATAGAAAATAGGTTTAAATTAATCAATTTCTTTTTACCCGACCCGTGGTCAATTAGGTTGACCAATCCCTGTCATAGAAGGCAAGGATTGCCCCGGGAATGAGTGCGGGGTTAAAACGGCGCAAAATGAAACAATTTGCTCAAATCTGGCGCGGTCAAGCGTAGGTATAGGCTAAAACGGCGCGGGGTAGCGTAGGTAAAAATGCTAAAACGGCGCGGTATGGAGTGATGGGCTAAACCGGCGCGATGGGCTTTGGGCACGTCGGAATAGGGCGCGCCGGAATAGAACCATTTGAAAATTTGTTGTTTTGAGTCTAAAGCTAATACGGCGCGGGGGGGGGGGGGGATAGCGCCGTATTAGGGTGCGCCGGATTAGGAGCGCGCCGGATTAAGCTATTTTCTGGCCAATTTCAATCCGTTTGAATTCCAGAGTTGCTTGTTAGCCCCTTTAACATTAATTGGGTTAATTAATTATTGAACTGGAGTCCTGGATGCCCCAGAGGCAGAGTCATGAGTTCGTGTGAGGTTCATACTCGAGCACGGAGGTTCATTCTTTCAAAAGTATACCTCATTAAGTCCAAATTATGGGAGTAACTTGTTAGTTAAAACCCGGTGAAAATTGGGCAGCAACTCCCCATCCTCGGAGGATTGCGGGGGAGAAGCGGGGACATACTCACGTGTGGAATAAGCCCCTAACAAGTCGGACAGCACAACAGCGGCCAACAGACCCAAACGGACAGGAAACCCCGAGGGCTAGCCTACGAGGGGCACCATCATTCCGTGTGTTAAAACGTGATCAGATGAGATGACCAATAAGGGAAGGAAACCTCGAGGGCTAGCCTACGAGGGGCACACGACCCATGGCCAAATCATGATCCGAAGGGACAACCAGTAGGGAAGGAAGACCCCGAGGGCTAGCCTACGAGGGGCACACATCCCATGGTCACCACAATGTCCCTAAGGACTGTGGGTTTGATATTGGGCTTGACCCTATTAGTGTTCACCCTATGGCCCGTAGGGGTTCTCATCACTCACAGATGAGAACCTTTGACCAAGTGGTGTTTCGAAGAAACCAATGGGGTATGTCCCCCTCCCCGGATCATTGAAGCAGAGTTATCAACAATAACCAAGCTAAGACATTCTAGATCATAGACGGAATAAGAACATGGCATCATACAATGACCAATGAGTTAGAGAAGCGATGCTCACAGGGGTTAACGGGTTGATGCACACGGGGCTAAAGGGATTAGCACTCACGGAGATCAGTAGTTAGCATGCAGATTAGGGGATTAGCAGATCAACGCCTACAGAGGGTTAATGGCTTAGCCCATGAATTAAGATGACCAAACAGGAGACATTCATCCAAACAACTGGCATACAATTGGCATGGAACGAATGCACATGCTCTGGAGGTGGCCCCATTCCCTCTGGGCTATGGAACAGTGCAGAGGGGTATTGGGGACCGACCTCGAATTAAAATTGACAGAGGTGCACACACGGGTATGCCTCTAATCACAATACCCATAGCATATACGTGGAGCAAAGCACACTCGATTGCATTAAAGGAGAGGAGCCCCGGGGAAGGGGGAAATAGTTTATATAGCCCGTATCGATTTCGGGGCATGGTTGGCGCCATGAAACAAAGCACAACACTCATACGCACGTGAAACAGACGGATTAAGAGGGAGGAATATAGGGGGCATGCACAACATAATATCATTCAGATCATCAACATATCATTCATCCCACAACAGGAGGCAAAAGACACAGTACATTAGCATTCAGCACTGGCGTTGCCGCACGGTCGCCATCTCCTCAGTTGTAGGGAAGAGAGCTTACAGAGGAGGAGAAGGGATGGAAGATGGTGAGGGGAGGATGGGCTCATATCATTGCCCCCCCTTCACTTACATTATATCAGGAGAGGAAAACAGAAGGGGAATGACAGGAGGAAAACCACGGAAACCCACCTAAACCGTTTCTCCCAAAACAGAGTATCGGATCTGGCTCTTCTTCTCTGGCTCTGGAGGGTTTCAGGCGAATGGACAGAGGAGGGTGGCGGTGGCTCTCAGTGGAAACCCTTCTTCTCCCCCAAGACTTCTCTCTCTCTTCGTATTGGCTCTCTTCTATTTTCCTTCTGATTTCTCTTCCACTTCCCCTCGTCCCCTTGAACCAAATAGCATGGCAGGCATATATATAGCTGGGCTTATTACGGCGTGGAGAATGGCGCGCCGGGAAGTCTCCCATTCAGCATTTGGCGCGCCGGATAAGAGGGCGCCGAGAAGAGGGGCGCGCCGGTGAAAGGGCACGCCGGATAAGGGCCTCCCCTTGCTTTTGCGAGCCTGATAAGAGGGCACTGGGAAGTGGAGTGCGGGCGCGTCGGATAAGCTTGTTCTGTCATGTTTGCTCGGGTGTGAGTCAGACTGTGGACCTCGAACTGGCTCCGGGAGTTGTCTTGATCCTTCATCTCATCGCGGCTTCGTAAAACCGCTACGAGAAGTATTGGTAAAGCCTTCGGGTCGCTAAACGGCCAGTCCTAGAACCATTTGCACCGTTAGTTCGGACACTCGAGTTTCTTGCTGACATGGCCTTCGGCACTGTGATTTGTGCTGCCGGGCCAGCTTCACTTGTATTTGTAACTTTTCGATTGCTCCTTCGGGGATGGTCCCGAATATTCATCTTTTGTTCTGCTTCCACCATTCTCTTTCTTCTTTTCTTTCTTTTCTTCTCTATCGGCACGAGAGTAGTTGATCAGAACCTAAGACCTACAGAAGCAGAAGTTAGGAAAAATTAGGAATATTTTTAGTGTCAACAGGTAGTCGGTCCTAGGGTGCTCCATGTCATCTGGTATATCTAAAGGTGTTCTCGGAACGATAGGCTACGCCTATTGGGAAAGGGGCACACTTGCGTGAGCGCGATCTTCGGATCAAATCTCCACCTCGTACCGGATATTAGAATCTAGGTTATCTTTCTTTTTGCATTGGTCCTTCCATATAGGTCGTAGTGAGTCACCCCTTAGTTCCCTTTAGATCCCATTGCATGCCCACCCGTGGAGGTGCCCAGTACCATCGCCCTGACACTATGGGTGAACCCTGAGGTGCCAACCCGGGAGGCCGATCACTGGAGGACTTGGTGGCTCTACTCATGGAGCGCATGGA
This sequence comes from Amorphophallus konjac, assembly GCA_022559845.1. Taxonomy (NCBI): domain Eukaryota; kingdom Viridiplantae; phylum Streptophyta; class Magnoliopsida; order Alismatales; family Araceae; genus Amorphophallus; species Amorphophallus konjac. The sequence continues at coordinate 181,885,869 of CM040123.1, read as the reverse complement.
CAGGTCCGACCAAACTCTTAGGGAGCTTATGGAGAGCTCCGACCAAACTCTTAGGCAGCATACCGATCGTATAGAGAGCCGTTTCAAGGCCATGGAGGACAGCGCTCAGGCTTCCGATCGATCAATCCAAGGTCTGGTTGGAATGATAGAAAGTATGGAGAGAGTCCCCCGCTGGGAGCTCCCCGGAGTTGTCCCGGCCCCACATGCGCCTGCTTCCCAACCCGCCCCACTTAGGGCTGAGGAGCGACAACCACGTGCCCCCGATGTTGAGGACTACGAGTCCGACAATGATTATGGGGGAAATGGCTGATGGCATCGTGGTCACCGACCACAGAGAGATGATGAGGATGAGCGGGTCCTCAGGACTGTGCGAGCAGACCCTCCCATGTTTGATGGGTCCTTAGACCTTAAGGTCTATCTTGATTGGGAGGCCGACATGGACCGATATTTCGAGTGGCTTGAGATGACGGACCACTGGAAGGTGAAGTTCACCAAAATGAAACTGCTAGGGCAGGCGCAGACTTATTGGAGGAACATGGAGAACCTGTTGTTTTACCATCAGGAGCCCCAGGTCGAGACTTGGGATGAGATGAGGGACAAACTCAGGAAGAAGTACCTTCCTACCACATACCGCCAACATCTCATAGATAAATGGCAGAGTCTCACCCAAGGAGATCGACCAGTCTCCGATTACATCGCCGAGTTCAATGAGCACTTTCTGCGATGTGACGCCACGGAGGAAAGATCCATGACTATTTCCCGCTTTCGGCGTGGTCTATGGCCACACCTACAGTATGAGCTTTTCCATCGCAAAGTTCCCAAGTTGGAAGACGCGTACCAGGTTGCCCTCGAGGTGGAGCAATTTGAGGCGGAGTTTGCTCCTACCCTGTGCCAGGGGGTCACATATCCGCGTGTGCCTGATCCTAGGACCACACCTGGTTCCTACACTCGGTGGCATGTGGCCCGCCCCCAGGAACCCCCTCGCCAGGACCTCGCTGCTCCTAGGCGCCCCCTCCCTCCGAGGGATCCTCCCCTTCGCCAGAAGGCACCCGTCCCTGCCCCTAGACCTCCCCAGCCCGCCGTGCCGACTCGACCCATACTTTCTACACTCCTAGTCCGTCTTGTGGACAAGGGTAAGGGGCCGATGGCTAGTGGAACATCCCAGGGCTTCGGGGCACAGGGAACTTGCTATAGGTGTGGTGGGGTTGGCCACTATTCAGCCAAGTGTCCCACTCGGGAGTCGCTTGTCATCTCTGATCCCTCTACCAGCAACCCCACACCTGAGCTCGTGCCGATCAGTTACGAGGCTGATCAGGACTTAGCGGAGGAGTTTTTTGATGAACTAATGGAGGGAGATCCAGTTGATGTCCTAGGTATCCAGCATCAGGGTGATGTACAATTGCGTGTAGTCAGGTGCATTCTAACCAAGCCTTAGGTGAGTGACGACTGGCGTCATACCACCATCTTCCATACATTTTGTAGGCTGGGAGGAAAGGCCTGCAAGGTGATCATAGATAGCGGGAGTTGCATTAACGCTATCTCTACGGGCACTGTTAGGCGTCTTGGTTTGACACCCGTGGATCACCCCGCACCCTATAGAGTTTCTTGGATGGATTCAACTTCCATCCCGGTAAGACTGCGATGTCTGGTGCCACTACAGTTCTAGGCCTACCATGATGAGATCTGGTGTGATGTGTTGCCTATGGAGGTGGGTAGCATTATCATTGGTAGGCCTTGGCTTTTCGATCGGGATGCCACCCTTCAAGGTTGGTCGAACACATGCACATTCGACCACGGGGGTCATAGGATCACCCTCCACCCCACCCAGCCGAAGGATCCTTCTGTCCGAGGACCAGCCGGCCCCAGCACTTCGACTCCTCCTAGTCAGGGGACGGTCGGTCCTTCCACCTCATCCTCGGTGTGGGCTACTACCGCTACGACTGCTCCTAGCACAGGAGACCTCCCACCCCAGAGATTAATGATGATTATCCCATGAGAGATGGAGTAAGAGGTGACCGGGGGTAGCCCTATCCTTGCCGTTGTTATCCGAGGAGTGGAGGATGTTGCTCCTGGGACTGATGATGAGCACCCCCCAGAGATAGCTACGATCCTATAGGAGTTTTATGATGTCTTCTCGGAGGACCTCCCTGAAGGCCTTCCGCCTATGAGGGATATCCAGTACAAGATCGACCTTGTCCGGGGCTCATCCTTGCCCAACCTTCCCCACTACAAGATGAGTCCCACGGACCATGCCGAGCTTCAAAGGCAGGTCGAAGAGTTGATGAGTCGGGGATCTCTTAGGGACAGCAAGAACCCTTGCACTGTTCCCGCATTATTGGCCCCGAAGAAGGATGGCACATGGAGGATGTGCGTTGATAGCCATGCGATCAACAAGATCACGGTGAAGTATCAATTTCCTATTCCCCGATTGGATGACTTGTTAGACATGTTTTCAGGAGCCACTATCTTTTCAAAGATAGATCTTCGTAGTGGCTATCACTAGGTGTGGATCAGGCGTGGGGATGAGTGGACGACGGCATTCAAGACGAAGGATGGTTTTTATGAGTGGTTGGTTATGCCCTTAGGGCTTTCCAACGCCCCTAGTACCTTCATGCGGTTGATGACCCAGGTTTTACGCCCTATGATAGGGGTCTTCTTGGTCATCTACTTTGATGACATTCTTATCTACAGTCGCACTAGGGAGGACCACTTAGACCACCTTAGGTAGGTCTGTGTCATTTTGAGGCGAGAGAGCTTATTCGCCAACCCGAAAAAATGTGCCTTCATGAGTGATCAGATTTCCTTCCTCGGGTTCATTGTGTCTAGGGATGGAGTCTCCGCTGATCCGGAGAAGATTAGGGCCATCGGGGAGTGGCCCGAGCCCCGCACCCTCCACGATGTCAGGAGCTACCATGGCTTAGCGACGTTCTATCGCCGCTTCATTTGTGACTTCAGTTCCATCACCGCCCTGATCACTGATTGCATAAAGAAGGGGGCATACGTATGGACTAAGGCTGCAGCCGTAGCCTTTCAGGACATCAAGGAGCGTATGACCCAGGCACCTGTCCTTGCATTACCAGATTTTTCTAAGGTGTTTGAGGTCACATGTAATGCTTCTGGAGTGGGTATTGGTGGAGTGTTTAGTCAGGAGTCCCACCCCAATGCATTCTTTAGTGAGAAGCTTAATGATGCCAAACTGCGTTACTCCACATATGATAAAGAATTTTACGGAGTCGTCCAGTCATTAAGGTATTGGAGGATCTTTTGCACCAGGAGTTTGTCCTCTTTTCTGATCATGAGGCCTTACGATTCCTCCATACCCAGAAGAAGCTGAACGCTTGCCACAGTCGTTGGGTGGAGTATCTCCAGGAGTACACCTTTGTGCTCAAGCACAAGACAGGGGCAGAGAACAAGGTAGCTGATGCGCTAAGTCGGCAGATGATGATGTTGACCCCCATGAGTGTAGAGGTGGTAGGTTTAGAGAGGCTGAAGGATGCTTATGTTGATTGTCCGGATTTCGGTCCAATCTATGAAGCCCTTCAGGTCGGTCCCACGCGTGACTACAACGAGTTTGTGCTACAGGAGGGTCACCTATTCTGTGGTGACAAATTGTGCATCCCACGGACTTCTGTTAGTGGCTTTCTCACATGGGAGATGCACGCCGAAGGTCTTGCTGGCCACTTCGGCCGGAACAAGACCATAGAGGCAGTTGAGCATAGATTCTATTGGCCTAGCTTGAAGAGGGATGTCACTCGCATCGTGGCCCAGTGCCGCACTTGCGCTATGGCCAAGCAAAGGAAGCAGAATACCGGCCTCTATACTCCCCTCCCCATCCCGGATAGTCCATGGCAGGACATTAGCATGGACTTTGTGTTGGGATTGCCCTGCACCCTCCGAAAGCACGACTCCATCTTTGTGGTTGTAGACAGGTTCTCAAAGATGGCATTATTCATTCCTTGCTCCAAAACGTCGGATGCCTCTATAGTTGCCCGTCTATTCTTTTCACACTGTGTCTCCAGGTTCGGACTCCCACGCACCATAGTGTTCGATAGGGATGTGCGGTTCACTAGCTATTTTTGGAAAATCCTTTGGCACATGATGGGCACCCAATTGAAATTCTCCACTGCATATCACCCCCAGACCGATGGTCAGACTGAGGTTGTCAATAGGAGTTTGGGGGATCTTCTTAGGTGTCTGGTCCGAGATCGAGTCAGGGATTGGAATTTGGTCTTAACCTTAGCAGAGTTTGCCTACAATGATTCGGTGAATAGGTCTACAGGCATAAGCCCATTTGAGATTGTCACTGGCTGTAGACCTAGGAAGTCCATAGACTTAGTTCCATCTCCCATCTAGTCCCGTGTGTCTGAGTCAGCCGAGTCCTTTGCCGATCATATTAGACAGTTGCATGAGCATGTGCGTCATCACATTGAGTCCAGCAACACACGATACAAAGAATTGGCTGATGCCCACAGGCACCACCGTGAGTTTTAGGAGGGTGATTATGTCAAGATCAGGGTCAGACCTGAATGGTTTCCCTTGGGAGCCATGGAGAAGTTACATGCTCGCCGTGCCGGTCCCTTTCGGGTAGTGAGGCGAGTCGGATCAAATGCATATGTTGTGGACTTGCCAGAGGATTACGGGATCAGCTCCACTTTCAACATCTCAGATCTCGTCACTTATAGGGACCCAGCGGTGATACCCAGTGAGCTATTTGAGCCGTATCCACCCATTGTGAGTGACACCACGCCAGAGCGTCTACCTCCAGCCTTGTTACCTCAACAGCGAGAGTAGATAGAATGTATACTGGATGAGCAGGTAACGACTACTCGAGGCGGAGTGTACCAACGCTATTTGGTGCGTTGGAGGGGACGGCCCACGTCTGATGACAGTTGGATCACCCGGGACGAGCTACAGAGGATATATCCAGATCTGCTGGATCGATACCAGAGCGACCCGGACCCTTACTCGGCAGGGTCGAGCTTCTCCCAGCCGGGGAGAATTGGTGAGGACACCAGAGCCAGAGTACAGCTCGACTCAGCGAGTCGCCGGTATTGGACACGCAGCACGACTCGGTCGACACCGACCTCTCTGTGGCTGGGGGACAGTCCAGAGTCTCCACTGGGGCCTTGATACTTTTGTACGTATTTTTATACGTATTTCTATTTTATACATATTTGGTCGTATTTGGTGTGTATTAGGTGTGTATTTGGTGTGTATTTGGGTTTGTATTATTTTGGATTTTATATTGGGTCAATGGGAGAATATTGACCAAGTATTTTATATTTTTGATTTATTTTGGTTCAAAATGATTAAAATAACAAAGCCCCTTATGTTGACTTGGAGAGATGGGCGCCCCCTCTTTTGTCTCCACATGGGGAATTGTTTAAGTATTGTTTATCCCATTTCCCCATTATACCCCCTTGACCAAGGGTATCCTAAATCATTTGGCTAGGTCTAGGGTTTTAGTATTTAATGTCTCTTGTTGCATTTTGATCAAATTAACGAAGAATTATTATGACAATTAGCCGTGGGCGCACCCCCCTCTCTCCCCCTTCTACTTGTTCTTCTTCCTCCTCCTCCAAGTTTCTTCAGATCTAGGGCTGAAACCCTAAGATTTCTGAGAGATCTTCCTCCCTTTCTCTTCCTCTTGCTGCCGCCAACGATCACCGCCGCCGCCGCCGCCGTTCGTGCCGCCCTCAAGCCGCCACAATATCAACCCCGACATGCTATCCTGAATTTCGAGATTCCTGGACAACAGCTCAGTAAAAAGCTTGGTACGAGAGATCCAACCGTCTGATCGTGATGAGATTTTGAGGGTAGCTTCCTACCATCGTCCACCATTCCCAGTTTAAATTTCATGAAAATCAGAGCCCATTTAGGTCCCCTCCCAATCTTTTGTTTTTCCTTCTCACAGTCTGCCTGTGTGCAGATCTGTGAGATAGTCTGTGGTAGCCGATTTTTCCCACCTCCTAAACGTTGTCAGAAATATACAACAAAATTATGTGCGTGACCACCACCCTCCCCCCTTTCTCAACAAAAATCTCCAAGTCCTAGATCCTCCATTTGATTTTCGGTCAAACCCCAAGAATAGGCTGATTCTAGTCTGCCCTATCTGTTCTGTGTTCCGGGATAGAGAACTCAGTCAGTTTACAGTAGCTTTGATTTCCAATCCAGCCGTTAGATGGATCTGAAATTCCAATATGTTGAAGATCTCTGAGTCCTCTTTCCAACGGCGCTAATCTCGCCCCGATCCGAGTTCGGATCTGGTCGTGCCGGCCATTTTTATGAAGGCGCACATTTCTGCTCCGAGACTGGCTAGCAATAAGGGCCCACCGGATAATTCCAAAACAAATACTTCGGAATAGCTTTAGCAACCGCCACTCCTGGGGGTCAACCAGGGACCCTCCGCCACCGTCCTAGTGCACCACCACCTTCAGAAAATCCCAGGAGGCGGACGTCCCTTTGGACGACCGTGTTCGTTGTCCTGCCGGCTAGCAAATCGCAGAACAGGAGCTGCTGCCTGCCGCCTTGCTGCCCGTCAACCCAATTCGGTGCTTCCGACATTTTTGTGTAGCCCTTTACCTCCCTATGTGGAGTGGGCAAGAAAATCACTGCTGTAATTAACTTTATTTACTGTACCGGGAGTCACGGAGCTTGGCCGGGACGTATTCCCCATGCCCCGAGCGTGGAGGTACATTCGCCACCCTCTTTGTCGTATTTGCTTGATGCCGCTGCATGTGAGTAGGTTATTTTCCTAGCTAGTTCATGCTTAATCACCGCTGTGAGTTGTGAGTGCGAGACCCGTCCCGTGACTTGTTCCGAGCACGAGAGTGAGCCGACCACCCGAGACTCAAAGCCGGTTTCCCAACCATGCAGATCGTCACGTTTCCCTCGCCGGGGACGACTGTGAGTTAGCGCTTCTTGTTTGGGGCATGTTCGCCTCTTCTGGAGCTCTTTAGGTGTCGCGTTGTAGTGTTGTTGCTGGTCGCGTCGTCCCTTTAGTCGCATCGTCCTATAGAGTCCAAGGTCGCAACAAGTCCGAGTCGAGTCTCATCGTTGTCCCGCATCAGTAGCAGTCATTTCTCTGGCCGCTACTAAATAGCCCAGACAAATAGCGGTCTTAACCCTGGCCGCTACTTGCACGGTTGAACAGGTAGGAGACGGTCTTGCTCAAGGCCGCTACTAACAAGTTGCGGTCCTCACATGCCCATCTCTTGAAGGTGGCGGTCATGGCCAGACCGTCATCTCCAAACAGCCTCGAAAGCATGAAAAGCCATCCTGGTGGCGGTCTTATGCCTGACCGTTACTTCATAAGGCGATCAGTCACAAGGCCGCCACAAGGAATCGACGTAAACCGACTTAAAACTAAGTAGCGGTCACCCTAGGGCCACTACTACCAAATTGCGGTCGGGAGCAAGGCCGCTACCATGAACCGACTTAAAACAGTTAAAACCAGATAGCGGTCCTTCTAGGACCGTTTCATCAAGTGGCGGTCTGCCTAGGTCCGCCTTATCCAGTAGCGGTCTCTGGTTTCACCGCTACCTCACTCCGGTGAGAAAATCGTAGAACCTCACAAAACCCGATCTTTCCACGCCACAATCATCTCAGAACGGCAGGGAAACATCCGTAGACTCGATGCCAACCTTCCACAAGCCGGAAGGGCCAACAAACCACAAAACGATAAGAAACATGCGATTTCCACAAATCGACCCAAATCGAGTCACGTGGGCATCCGGCCTCATACCGGCCCCAAATCACGCTCAAACGGAGATAAACTGGCGGGAATCGAATCCCAACATGTCAGGGGTTCAAATGATACCATTTAAACTAAAAACCGTCGCCTGGAATGGCTATCTCAGCTCACACCCCCGAAACATGCGTTCGCCCTTAAAGCAGGAAAACCCGCTCAAACTCACACCGTTCGGCTCCAAATCATGAGATGAAGCAGAAAATCAGTAGGGTATCCATCCCCCTACTTTCATCGAAGATATCGCGTGCCGAAACGGCCAAACCACGCCGAAAACCATCACACAAACAACCCACGCCGGCTTCGAATCCATGCTCGAGATCGCGCCAAGCACTACGCTTCGATCCTCATGCCATCACGCTCTAGGTCAGCTCCATGCCGTCACCACCTCGTCTAGCTCCGCCACGGTCGTACGCCCTGGGGGAGAGGAGAACGGAGGAGAGAGAATGGAGGGAGAGAGTGAGACCGTGAGAAGAGAGAGGAGAGAGGGTGAGGGTTAAAAGGAAAAGAAATTTGAAATATTTCTGAAATCTGATTTTTGGCCCGAAATTTCATTATTCAGAAAAATACGGAAAAGTAGTCTCCGTGATCCTCGGAAAGAATACAACGCACCTGTAGCATCCCGGAGTCTCAAAACTCAACGGTTCACTCTCCACGGGGTTCCGCAAGTTATACAAGGGAAAAACCCGAGTGGATCGTAAAACACAATCAAGGACCCACGAAAGCGCTCCAAAAGCTCTCCGATTCTGATCCGAAGAATCCAAGGTATTACAGTCTCCCCTCTTTTAAGAAATTTCATTCTCAAAATTTAAGGAGTCAACAAGAAAAATGGAAGAACAACCCAAATAGCTGGCTACGCTCTCCAAGCACCAGCCAAACCTCGAACACGTAAAACATGATAACATAATTCTTGAAAAATATAATTCAGAGGAACACTGCCAGACCACAATCATAGGCACACGCTCCGGATATCAAGGCACATCGATCCACAGAATGAGAATGGCACATAATGGGACACAAGTCTAGCACCTCCAAAACAGGGCATTATCACTATCGTCTCACAAAACAAGGAGACACGACCTATGCCACGAAAATAGCCACCGATAACAACTCACACTCGGCAGATAAACAAGCATCAGCTCTCACGAAGGAGACAAATATCTCAGCTGACTGCTCCACCAATCGGCTTCCGCGCCATGAATAATGATCGAAACTGCCACGCAGAATGTCAATGACACCACTGGACCATAAACACAATCGAGTCAATCCTCACTCAGACATTATATCTGATTCGAGTTGCATGCCAACTCTATCCTAGCAGGAGAGTACAACAAAACCAACCGACAAGACCTCGGTCCATGTAAATCTGAACTCAGACTCATATGGAACTCCTGCCAAGCTGACAACAAACACAAACCATCATACAACCTCAACAGCACCTACAGAATCCCGGCTCCGTTCTCAACATAGGACCACGGGACACAACTACAAGCTGGGTCACATCAAGGCAAAATTACACCTGAACACACGGCTAAGATGTACTAGCCGCTCGCAGCTTACCAACAAGGACCCACAAACAATCTCGGAGAATGCATCTCAAGGACCACAATCCGTCCCAAGAGCACAACTTCCAAGAAATATAAAAGAAGAAAAGGGTACTCAACCAGCATATACGTCGACAGATTTCCCCAATTCTCAAACCTGTCAGTGCCAACAATCACAATGCCTCAAGAAACGGCACGGCAACTAACAACATCAAGGCACACCTAGCCAAGATAACGTTACACCGAAGAAACAATCCTCTCGACCGGTCAGAATCTTCCAATAAAACGATCCTCATCCCATGGGTTATAAGCCCACACGCTTCCGCTGCGCACTCAACACAATGCACACATGCATCACAGATAACTCGGCATCCGCATCTCAGTACAGCTCTCGGTGCCATCGCAATTCAGGAAACTGTAATATACCACGCCTCGAGTATCGATCCTGCTAACTACCGATCGCAAGTCGCCATAGTGCAAACCATCATGCCCAGAGCCACAACATAAGCCGCAAAGGATGTCCGCCTCAGCTTATCCTCTAGTCCCTAAACAATTACTCAACCTTCGCAGCACAACAGCCGCCAAACACGGCATGTCGAACACGGTGCACAATGTTTCCCAAATCTTCAATCTGGGTCCAAAACCAAGCCACTGTCGAAACAAGAACAAATCAGGTTCAGAACTAACATAGTCCACACAAAAGCAGACACAAGACTAAGGCTTCACGGAGACAGCACTTCCAAAGCTTACCTCGAAACAATGCCACAAGACAGGATGAGAAAGATCCAGCTCGACTAACAGCAGCTCACTAGGAAGGAAATCCTTAGCTCACCCGAGCACTCTCTCAAACAAGGCATCCAACAACCACCTCAAAGCACAATCTTAACACCTCAGGGGCTGACCAAACTTCAAGCTGGGACGGCCAAAATGACATTAATCTTCTCCAGAGAACATGCACGGCTATGACACCAACGATAATGCCACCAGCCACCTGATCACGCCATGGAAAATCTCGAACACCGCACCACACACTCACGTCTGTCGGCAAACTCTGCCCAGCGCAGCACAACCGAGACCACGACCACGAAGAGAGATAACACTCCATCACAATTCTCTTGTCACATGCCAACATTATGACGAAAATAAAAACCATCTCGCATCGTACACAAGCTCTCACGCGAGAAGCAAAGCGATAAGGAAATACAAAACCTATGCTAGCCGCCGACTGTACTGGACATTATGGACTCTGAGCACTGCAATATCTCGAATTCCCATGTACTTTCACAAACACACACTCTGATACCAACTGTGATGACCCAAATTTCGTTTACCGGGTAAACCTGATACCACTTGGATTTTGAGAGGCCTCCCAAGAGCGGTAAAGCTCCGAAGGAATAAAAAGGAGTGTGTGAAGTACATTGAACTTCCAGATAAAGCAGTAAACAATTAATTACTATGACCTGGATTGCTAAAATAGCAGAAATAAAATTACATTTTCTATTAAATAAATTAAAGCTATAGAGCTAGCAGACTCCAGTCCAACTAAAGTACAGTACAATAGGAAAGATAACGTACTCTCAAGTCGGGGGAAGCCCGACACTAGCAAAGCTGGCAACTAAAAACCACCGCACTGCACCTCCGAACACGAGGAAGAACAGCTACACCTAAAAATTCAGGGGTGAGCCTCATCTCACTGGCTCAGTAGGGATCCCGCAGATCCCCACCATGAAACGAACGCAGTAACAGTAGTGCTAAACTACAAAAGCAAGAACAAGAGTAGGAACAACAGTAAAAGTAAAGAGGAAAACCGTACTAATGGAAACACGGCAGCCGATCAAACCTCGGCCCTCTAAACTACTTCTAATCGGTAAGGACACGGATCCCCAGACACATAGTTGGGAATCACTAAACCGATGCAAGGAACTCTGGATACATAGCCATGACAACATCAAGACACCTCAGTTGTGCAGGCTCGTCTACAGAGACAAAAGCCCAACTCAAGACCACACGGTCTAAAAGAACCAACACATACACGATCTCACCATCGTGTACGCTACACTGACCTCGGTGTAGATAGGTGTAAGTGAGTGAAATGAAATGAAATGTGGGGGTGTGACGTGTGTACCAATCCCAAGCAAGCAATAACATGAAACCTAAAGCATGTGGGTCTGTCATCTCAGAAGTGGATAGCAAAGTAGTAAACCAACTAAACTAACACACGCCTGTTGACACCCATTTTTTACTGATAAGTTGAGTCGTTCCTCTTACTCCCATTTGTTGATGCCTCAAGTTGTCCATCACTCATTGGGGCTGTTTTCAGGCATGTCTTGGGCCAGTTTTATGGGTAGCCTCCCTCCCTGGTTAGGTCCGAGTTGATTCAGGGCTTAACGGGCCTTGGTTTTGGTTGATTGGGCTTTTCTATGAGTTTCAACACCCATGTACATGTACGGTGCATCCATGGCCGCTCAATCAATGTGCGGTTGACTGTGGACCGTCCATCTATTTTGGAATATTTTGGTTAATTTTCTGAATTTCCACTGACAAGCATTTATGCGGTCCTATGCTAGCCGTTCAAAATGATGAACGGACGGATGGTAGCCGCTCATCTCTCAGAGTCCAGCGCTTGGTGGTGTTCTCATATAATTATCCAATTAATTTATTTATCACCGACAAGGCTAGAATGGTTTCTCTTTGGTCGCTTTACCTTTGAACGGTCTCAGCTGAGCCGTTCATCTATGAGAGTCCAACGGCGAAGGTTTCGGTCAGTTCGATGGATAACTTGGATTATTTATGATTTATTTTAAATTTCCACCGACGGGGTTGGACGGCCAGTACATGACCGCACATCCAGTTGAATGGTCTATCGTAAGACCGTTCATCCGTTCGATTCCTGAATTTCAACAGATTTTATCTCTTTATCCATGGTTTTATCCCCAACTTCTCTCGTCATTTTCTCCGCGGATAATGAACCATTTTCAGTGCTGTTTAAACTGGATGAGAGATAATTTGATTATCTATGATTTTCCTTTGATTATCTCGACGTGAAAATACTTCTAAACCTTAATTTCGAGCTAGGACTTTAGGTGCTCTATAAATAGACCCTAAAGGCCAGGTTTGAAGGGGGGGAGATTTTTGGTCGACGACGAAGCCCTGCCCCATTCTTCAGCGACCTAGCACCAAGGAGAGAGGCTTTCCACGTCCATATAAGCCTCCAGTTCATGGAGTAGTCTAATTTTTTTTTAGTCTTGTGTGTTTGATACGTTTTGTCCTCTTCTTCATTGTAGGCATCACTTTTCTCACTTTCTCCCCACGTTTTTCTTCATCTTCATTGCCATGCACACACCCACCCATGTTTATGACACCCTAGGGGTTTAAAATCCCCCAGGTATCCCCCTTTCCACTTATTCATGTTCGTTTCTTATTATTTTGGCATCTACTACACTTTTCAATTCTAATCTAGGTTTTCTCTTTGTGTTTTCACGTCGTTTTGCAGGTCAGCAATCCCTAGCACGAGGCCCATCCCCTCTGGCCGACTGGAGAGGGTGGAGGTTAGACCCTTTGTGACTTCTGGCTTGGTGGTCTTGCGCGGTTCTCTACAGTCCATTCAAGAAGATGTGCGGTGCTGCCTAGACCGTCCTTCTTCTTCCTGTGGTCGTGATAGAGTCGTTCAACTGCCAGGAGTACTTCCTCCCGCATATTCTGTAGCGTTCTTAAACGGCCTATCGTAAGACCGTGCATCTTACAGGCGGTTCTTCCTGAACCATCCATCTTCCCAGCGCTACAGGTCAGGCGAGTACCTCTCCCTCTTTTCAAGGTACGTCATGTTCATTACGTTCGGCACCTTGGTGGCGATCACAGGTTTTTAAACCTCCCTTTTCTTCTATCTTCATTCGTTTCCCATGTTGGATGTGGTAGGATAGACATTGGGAAGGCATTGGTAGAACGGACGGGAGGAGAAATATATCTACACCCTTCTTTTGTGGTGATCACGGTGGGACACCTAGTGCCCATCGTGTTAGTGATTTGTTGACCCCTTCTTTCGTTGTGTTAGTCTTCTTCTTGAGGTGATTGCAGGTTGGGTTGCATTTTCTGCCTTCTGGAACGTGAACTGTTCCGCCAGAGCCATTCCTCCCCTGTGCGGCTGCATGTCCACCGCCCCTCCCTACGAACAGTGCCAGTTCTCCTGCAAGCGTCCTGTCATAGACGGCCTCCTATCGACCGTCCAACCTTCTGAACAGCCTGTCCTTGGCCGTCCATCTTTTTGGCACAGGTACGCTTCTGGTTGGTCTGGTTGTAGGTACACGGTTGCTGGAGATCCGTTCCAGAGCATACGCGGCTGTCCACAGACCGCCATGTTTCTCATCCCTGCCATCCTTCATTTCCAGCACCCTGTGATTCTTTTGTAGTTATTCTGCCGTTCTGTTGCTCCCTGGCTTATACAGTTCTGTACAGACCGTCTGTCCCTTTGAGCGGTCTCACATAGACCGTCTTTGTGGTGCCATAGTGCACCCGTAATTCATTTTTGATTGCCATGTTCCATGAGATTCATGATCTTTGGTGCTAGTTATTGGTCTCCCCCTGCTCCCATATCATTGCTGCATGATTGTTTTCATTGCTTATATATTTCATTGATCATTGGTTGATAGTTGCTAGGCTAGATTTTGCATGCACTTCGGTGCACATAGGGGCATTCATATCTTTCATAGTAGTTGCATTCCAACCGAGGTAGGGTTTCCTCTCGTCTTCATACTCCTTGGAGCCGACTAGGGGACCTTGCTAAGGACTTCCGTAACCCCCCGTGAGCCGTGGATTCCCACATGGACACCGGGCAGGTTATACCGTATCCACCCCCAGTCTAGGGTTTGCATCCGCGATCGAGAGATCCCTGTAGAGTCACCCAGTTCCTCATTTCCCACTCTGGTTAGGTACCTTGTGGTTGAGCGAATTCACATTTTTAATCAATCCACTAAGGTCCTAAAAGAGAACTTATAAGAAATCTTTGCGCATCATTTGGAATTTATTTGGGTAATTGGTTGATTCTTTTCTCATCTCTCTCCTCCATTGTATGTTGCACAGTGTCATCATTTGCATCTTTTTGTCAGATTAGGATCATTAGGTCTAGTTCATCTTTTTTTGCCTCCCTTTAGTCGCATTTGTCCTGCGTTCATTTCCCTCCTTGTATTCATTTGAAATTCACTGTATAAAGTCTCCATTCTCCCCATGGAGCACTTCTCCCCTGTACCTTATTCCTGCACCTCTCCATCTTCTTACCCCCATGTGGATTCCTCTTCCCATGCAGGCCCATCTCCTTATTCCTCTATTGGACACTATTCTTTTAACGGGCCTTCTTATCCCGCCCGTGCTACTATTAGCCCAATCAATTTTCATTCCCACCTTTGTAATTCTTCCAGGCCCATGCATTCCTCCATTCTTGGAATGGGCTTTCCTTCTTCTCAGGCAGGATCCCCTTATCCGGCCCATCATCATTATCCTGGTCTAAATTCATCATCTCTTGCTCAAGTTGGCCCATATCCTTCTCGGGCTCTTCCTACCGAGGAGATGATCGCTCAGGCCCAATGCCAGCTTGATGGATTACAACGACAAATCAGTCCTCAAACTTCTTTGGATATCCTATTTGCCTTTCAAGGTCTTCAACTCCCACCACGTTCATAGATTTCGGTTTATCGTCGCTATATTGGAGTCGGTGACCCCTACGTGCATTTGAAGGAGTTCTTATATGAGTCGGTCTAGTTCCAGCATGATCAACGCTTGATGGCCTATTTATTTGGCCTATCTTTAGAGGGCTCGGCCAAGGATTGGTTCTTCACATTGCCACAAGAGCAGAAAATGAACTTTCAAGCCGTTCAAGCAGGATTTATTCAGCAATACCAGGATCAGGTTGGGCCCAGATATTGTATGGTTGATCTGGCCCAAGAGAAGATGACGCCCGGTAAGGAATTCTCCACGTTCGTCGACCGCTGGCGTCGCCTAGTTGCGCAAGTCCCGGGGCATATTCCGGAGGGTGAGCATATCAAGATGGTTATTTCTAATGCTACGCCCGAGCTGAGATGTATCTTAGCCCTTAATGATATTACATCTTGGCAACAGCTTTACAGTCGAGCCCGCTTCATTAGCCAACAACTCCTAGTTTCCCTTGACCACGAGTCCCCTCCACCTTCGCCTTCCACATACCCCTTCTCTTCCCCATCCGCCATGGGCCAACCCTCCACTACATATCCCTCCACGAGTCGGCCTTCCGCTTCCCCACACCCTTATACCTCCATGTGCTCCACCGCATACCAACCCTCCACGAGTCAGCCCTTCGCTATTTTATCTCCCCACACCCCTCCACTTCCGGTCAAGGAAACACTACACCCAGAGGGGTAGATGCCGTCCATTACATTCCCACGCCTTCCACGCCTCCACATCATTTTATCCCTCCGCCTTCACCTACGCAACCCCCGCTACCATCTCCATTACCTTCTCATACCCCTCGGCATCCACCTTGCCCGAAGCGGGCTTCTCACTCTTCGTTGCCAGAATCTCTTACAGATGTTTTCAATGCTTTGATGGTCACCCATGCGTTGCAGCTCCCTCTGGTTATGCCTTGCCGACCCGTGGTCAGGAATTTGCTCCAGTTCTGTGAATTCCATCGTCAACAGGGGCATTTGATTGAGGACTGCCCCGAGTTCCAAAAACTTGTTCACAATTTGGAAGACAAGAAGATGATTGATTGGGCTGTCATACACCAAGTTATTTCAAATCTCAGCAGCAAGCAGCAATAGCAGTAAGCCGTGCCGCCTAGGCAACCGTCTCTACGTCAAGACCAGGGGCACCCTGGTGTTTCTTCAGTTGATAAGGTACCTGCTCCGTTACCCACTTCTTCCTCTATCTCATCTCCTCCACCACCTTTGCCTACTTTAGCCTCCACTCGGGCAACTTCTCCTTCACCCTCCGTTTCCACCACCACTCCTGTCCCCAACGCCTCTCGACGTGATGTAAAGATACACCGAAGAGCGTCACCACCCGCCACTTCCTTCACTACGCCACTACCTTCCTCTCCTCCTTCTTCTCCATCCCTACCTTCACCTCCTTCCTCTTCACCTTCACCATCTCCATCAACCACTTCACCCCCTTTGCCACCACCTTCTCCACGCCCATCTTCACCGCCTCCATTGGCCACATCTCCATCATCACCTTCTCCATTATCCCCATTACCCTCACCACCGTCTTCATCACCTCCCCTCGTAATAATCCCTATTCCGTCGCCTTCACAACCATCCCCGCGACCGATGCCACTTCTTTCGCCATCATCCTCTGAGCCCGAGCATGCCGACCCTAAACCCATACCTCCACTTTTGCCTTTACCTCCACTCATGCCCGTCATCATCAGTATTTCTCCATCACTTGCGCTAATGCCACCTGCACCCTTCAAACCTCCTCCTTCTAACCTCCCCCTACCACTTCCCACTTCGCAGAGCAGGTACGCGCTACCTTTGGTGCCCCTCGGGTCTAGTCCCCAGGGAGATAAAGAGCCAAGCCAGGTTTCAATTGTGCATTTCAAGATCCATGATGTTATTTCCCGCATGCCGATCCGAGTCCTAGCCCTTGGCTGTTTTGGGGACAAGGAGCCTGCATTTGCTATGAAGGCGGTTGCTGAGAAGCGTTACTTGGCACTGGTTCCAGTTCCTTCTAAAGTGAGGCCGGTGGCAGTCTCTTTGCTCACAGGAGAATCCACGATTGATGTTGTTATCATCCCTCGCTTGATTACTATTCAGTTCACTGGCCCAGAAGAGTTTTCCGCCCGGATGGTGCTAACCCACACGGTCGCCGAAGGTTTAATGAATTCAGCATTCAAGGGGTAATTGGCCGTGTCCTCTACATTTTCCAAGGACATTCTGCACGTCTTATGTAATCTTCCTTGGTTTATTGGTGAATCAGCCCCGTCAACGCCGCACATCACCCTCCCTCAGTTCTGTCCTGCGCTTCTAGCAAGGGAGTTGTGCTTCGTGCCCGATTACCGAGTGGAGTTGCCAAATCTTATGCTTCTAGTGTTGAATGACAAAACTCTATTGCTTCCTGATGCTTATCCCAAGGAGTTAATTGTTCTGGAATGTCCTTCTGAGGTTAGCACCGCACAGCTAGGGGCAGCCGCCCCGATGAAGTTGCATGTTCACAGCCGGGCTAGGCCGTCTGCCAGGTGGGCCAGTTATTTGAGAAAGTATTACAGATTAAGAAGCCCAAAGGTCCGAGTCCGCGCCAGGCGGCGTTGTTTCAAGAAGATTTCTGATAAGAAGAGGCGACGACATAAGTTCAAGGGCCGTCTGTTGTGCACTCGGGGGTCCACTTCCTCCTCTCCTTCTTCCGTCCATTCATCTTTTCTGTTGCTCAGTTCTTATCCGTGGGTGGTGTACCTTCCGCCACCTGACAATATTTCCACCATTTTCTCCTATTCTCACCATTCTAGGCCTCGGCCTATGTCCTCCTCTTCCCCTGATCCAGGGGCATCCTCTTGTAATTTTTCTCCCCGGGTACACCCGGATTTCGCTTCTCATCCTTTTCCCCCGACCCTGTTGGGGATTCCTTGTGCTCGTTCCCCGACCTTGTCGGGTGGTTTCTCTAATCCTTCCCCGACTTTGTCGGGTGGTTTCCATTTCTTTTCCCCGACCTTGTCGGGTGTTCATGCATTTTCTTCCCCGCCTCTGGCGGGTGATCACTACTCTTCTTCTCCGACCACGTCGGATGATCATTCTCCTTATTCCTTATCTTCACAACTATCTTTTCATCGTCTTTCTGTTCTTTCCTCCTCACCCTTTCAGGGTTCTTACCCTTTTTCTTACTGTTTTCGAGGCTTTAGTCTGCCTTGATCTCAATTCATCTCTGTTCATTCTGTATTTGGTTCCTTGTTATCAGGGCCTCTGTGCCTTAACGAGGGAGTTCTAGCCCTCATCACTCTTCCTTTTATTTCTTCTTCGTCCAGTTTGATGTCTGTCGCTCCTCCATGTCAAGGAATATCTACACATTGCTATCCTTTTTCACCCTTTTATCATGGCAAGCAAGGAATATAAAGCTCGTGTTGATCAAAAGCTCGATGATCATGTTCGCTTCAGGATGCCGGTTTCCGTGCCATGGATTTGTAAAGGTATCGTTATTTTTATGCAAGAAAATGTTATCATCGCTATTATCTCTCTTACACCTGCACATGCTTGTAACGTTGGTTCATTAACATGGTTGAGTGGCTTTAGTTGAATTTGCTTAATTGGTCCAATAAAAGTAAGCTTCTGCACTTGATTCTTTAACATGATTGAGTGGCTTTAGGAGTCTTTTGTTTAATTAGATCTTAACTTTTTGTCAAATAAAAAAGTTAGCTTCTGCAGCATCCTTAGGCTGGTGATAGCGCCACGCTGGGAGTCTAGTTTCTTTCCTCGATTGTTGAGGGTGACCTATGAGTATGGATTTTTCACACACTACACGGCAAGCCATAGCCGATCTCTCTGAGACGCACCGTCGCTGCTTTGGCCATACTTTGGGTATGCACGAAGGTCTTTTCTTTTCTCTGCTCGGCCAAGTGCAGGGGCCAGAGATTGATGGATAAGATGACTAACCTAGGAGCTCCCTAATACGAGAGAGGTCTCAAATAGGGGCAGTCTTGACCCTTGAAAAGTGAGCTTTCATGCTATATCTAGCCAATAAGGCCTGCCAAAATCAGACAATAAATCAATGCAAAATTATGAATCAAAGGCATGGCAAGAGTGGCAGTATAGTTCCCCACGGGACGTCATGAGCCCGGTCGCATGCATGCCTGATAAATATGGGTCTCAAAATCAAAGACATAAAGCCCCAGCGCAACAGACCTACTCTTTGAGGGGTAGTGGCCTAGAAAGAATTTGAGCCTTGATATCTCCCATCCTGCACAAAGCTTTTCTCCAATTTTTCTTCTGCTTCTCCCTCTTAGGCTGGGTTGTATCCCGGGTATGGCCTTAGTAGGGGCACCGTTCTTTAGAAGCGGTTGGTTGTGATAAGCCACCCTCACATGCACGCCCTGCTTAAAGGAAGCCTTAAATGAAAGGGGTAGGAACGACGATCCTTGGCCAGTAGTTTGAGCCCGTCTTTAGGTGCTGCGGATTGTTATGTCAAAATCCAAAAAAAATCAAATACTTCAAAAAAATTTTTAAAAAATCAAATACTTCAAAAAAATCCAGAAAAATGAAATACTATTGAAAATCTAAAAAATAAAAAAAAATAACAAAAAAATTCCAAAAATTGTATCTTTTTCATGCATTTGTATTTGTTTTAAGGACAGATACGTAATCCGTTTGCTAAGTGTACAGGTTGCAAGTACTCAGGCATTCCTTGCTATATCTTTTTTGCTCTGCCTCCTGTTCATATCTTCTAATCTGTTTCCTTCTACATATCTCTCGATCTGTTCTGAAGCTCATGTCCTCCCAGCTTTTGTTTGCAATGATCATATCTTTATGAGAGGGCTTTGCCTCACGATTATGAACCTGGCGGTTCTGCTTCATTTTGATCTTGTGTTTTGATTGAAGTGCGTATTTGTTCATGTGTTGTCCCGCCGTGTCCTAGTCTCGTGTCTATATCCCACCGTGTTGTCCCACGCTTGTTGTTTTTTTTCTTACCACATAGTTGTCTTGCATATGTTGATATTCATCCGTCTATGTTCTGGGTGTTGTCCCAACCGTATGATCCGTCATGTTCTTATTCCAACCATGTGTTGTCCCGCCGATTGTTGTCTCGTCACACCATGTTCATGCATACGTATTGTCTGTTTATGCCTTTGCCTAGGTGCTTGTACATCTTGTTGTGTTGTTTCCATTCGTCATGTTATGTCATGTTGTTTGTCGTTATGTTAATCGCTATGTTTATCTTGTTTGTCTTATTCATAAAAATTCATAAAAATGTGAAAAAGAAAATCCAAAAACTTACCGTTTCACCTGCTCAGGTAAGTCAGGTATGGCCTTTTAACCTTATCACCCTTATTGCATTATTATATGGTACTATAATATATTATCTCGAGAACCAATTGGTTATTTATGTGTTCCAGGATCTGAAGTTTCCCTTTAACAAAAACGATGATGATCCAGGTTCACATGTTTAATCTTCGGATAGGGCGTTAGGTTGGGATGTCATGGGGAGGATGGTTCTATCCTGCACACTGTGGTTGCGGATGGTATCTTGACTCTGATTTTCCCAGCTTAGCAATATTATCCTTGAGTATTTTGTATTTTAATCCTTCTTTGCATTTATTTTAACGATTTCTTCTATTTTACCCCAGCATGCATCATACGCATCTTTTTGAGCTTTCATGCCCCATGGTTTGCCTAAAGAATGTCCCGTCAGTAATGGTTAACTGTGCATTCAATGTTTGAGTAAGAGGAACTAATTCCACTCTGAGTTGGAAGGTTCTCTTTGGTCAATTCGCTTGGTTTGGTTGATTAAAAGGTCCCCGTCTGGAGCTTTAGGCTGTTCCTTTACTTTTGCTGCCTGCTTTTGGCCTCTTCATTGGACCGCGGGATTGTGTCCCCCATGAGGTTGGTCTTGTCGATTTGTTTCATTTAGTTTAGTTCCTCCAGACTGGTGTCGCTTTTGGTTTTATCATTCCTTGCATTTGCTTCAGAGTTTTTCGGAAGATTCCTATCGCTTGTTGGTAAAAACGGGTGTCGTTTTACCTTAACGCCCGCTTTTCCGATCCACTCCGCTGCATTTCCGCTCCATCTCCATGTTCCATGTCACTTTCGCTTCACCTCCGCTCGCTCCCCTGCAAAGAGGACGTTAAGGAGGGGCATCTGTTGACACCCATTTTTTGCCGATAAGTTGAGTCGTTCCTCTTACTCCTATTTCTTGATGCCTCGAGTTGTCCATCACTCATTGGAATTGTTTTCAGGCATGTCTTGGGCCAGTTTTATGGGTAGCCTCCCTCTCTGGTTAGGTCCGAGTTGATTCAGGGCTTAACGGGCCTTGGTTTTAGTTGATTGGGCTTTTCTATGAGTTTTAACACCCATGTACATGTACGGTGCATCCATGGCCACTCAATCAATGTGCGGTTGACTGTGGACTGTCCATCTATTTTGGAATATTTTGGTTAATTTTCTGAATTTCCACCGACAAGCATTTATGCGGTCCTATGCTAGCCGTTCAAAATGATGAATGGACAGATGGTAGCCGCTCATCTTTCAGAGCCTTGCGCTTGGTGGTGTTCTCAGATAATTATCCAATTAATCTATTTATCACCGACAAGACTAGAACAGTTTCTCTTTGGCCACTTTACCTTTGAACGGTCTCAACTGAGCCGTTCATCTATGAGAGTCCAACGGCGAAGGTTTCGGTCAGTTCGATGGATAATTTAGATTATTTATGATTTATTTTGAATTTCCACCGACGGGGTTGGACGGCCAGTATATGACCTTACATCCAGTTGAACGGTCTATCGTAAGACTGTTCATCCGTTCGATTCCTGAATTTCAACAGATTTTATCTCTTTATCCATGGTTTTATCCCCAACTTCTCCCGTCATTTTCTCCGTGGATAATGAACCATTTTAAGTGCCGTTTCGACTGGATGATAGATAATTTGGTTATCTATGATTTTCCTTTGATTATCTCGACCTGAAAATGCTTCTAAATCCTAATTTCGAGCTAGGACTTTAGGTGCTCTATAAATAGGCCCTAAAGGTCGGGTTTGAAAGAGGGGAGATTTTTGGTCGACGGCGAAGCCCTGCTGTATTCTTGCGTGACCTAACACTAAGGAGGGAGGCTTTCCACGTCCATATAAACCTCCGGTTCAGGGAGTAGCCTAATTTTTTTAAAGTCTTGTGTGTTTGATACGTTTTGTCCTCTTTTTCATTGTAGGCATCACTTTTCTCACTTTCTCCCCACGTTTTTCTTCATCTTCATTGCCATGCACACACCCACCCACGTTTATGACACCCTAGGGGTTTAAAATCCCCCAGGTATCCCCCTTTCCACTTATTCATGTTCGTTTCTTATTATTTTGGCATCTACTACACTTTTCAATTCTAATCTAGGTTTTCTCTTTGTGTTTTCACGTCGTTTTGTAGGTCAGCAATCCCTAGCACGAGGCCCATCCCCTCTGGCCGACCGGAGAGGGTGGAGGTTAGACCCTTTGTGACTTCTGGCTTGGTGGTCTTGCGTGGTTCTCTACAGTCCGTTCAAGAAGACGTGCGGTGCAGCCTGGATCGTCCTTCTTCTTCTTGCGATCGTGATAGAGCCGTTCAACTACCAGGAGTACTTCCTCCCGCATCTTCTGTAGCGTTCTTAAACGGTCTATCGTAAGACCATGCATCTTACAGGCGGTTCTTCCTGAACCGTCCATCTTCGCAGCGCTGCAGGTCAGGCGAGTACCTCTCCCTCTTTCCAAGGTACGGCGTGTTCATCACGTTCGGCACCTTGGTGGCGATCACAGGTTTTTACACCTCCCTTTTCTTCTGTCTTCATTCGTTTCCCATGTTGGATGTTGTAGGATAGACATTGGGAAGGCATTGGAAGAACGGACGGGAGGAGAAATATATCTACAATGTCGTGGGCGTGGAGCAATGGTAAAGATGAAAGAAAACACACGCCATAGGCGTAGAGCAACTAAGAAGACAAAGCAATGAATAATGAAGAAAAGGAGATGATGAATACCCAAAAGAGATATGTGATCGCCACCAAGGCCTGTAACATAGAGGGAACTACACTACGAACCTTGGAAGGGAGCCAAGTGGAGGCACGCTCGCACGCGGGAGAGAACTAAGGTACAGAATAAGAAACGGTCTTCCTGCGGCCGCAACTGTGACAAAAACGGTCGTTGGATGGCCGCAAAGCGAGCCTGACGGTCTGAAGATGACCGCAAAGTGCACCCAGAAAGTAGAACGTGGAACTCAATCCTCCCTCCCTCCTAGCCGGCCAGAAGGGCTGGGCCTCGTGTTAGGAGTGTTGTAGATCTGCAGAAGAATATAGAGACAAGAAGAAAACAACCCAATTAGATATGGAAACATGTAGTACCTATACACCAATTAGATATGGAAACAGTGAACATGCATGAATGGAAGGGTGAATACCTAGGGGTTGGTGTTTTTTTAACCCCTGTGGGGCGTGAAAAATAGTAGGAGGATGTTTGAAAATGAAGAATGAGCGTAGAGAGACGAAGAAAATAGGAAGAAATAGATGCTATGGAGATGCAAAGATGAACCAAAGACCAATGCGAATTAACACAAAGGAAACCAAAACTATGAATACTCCCTGGACCAGACGACCCTAGGACGCAGAAAAAATGCTCTCCTTGGTTGAGACTCGCTCTAGAATGTAGTAGCACTTCGTCGCGACCTCCGGAAATCTCCTCCTCAAGCCCTGAAGTTAAGGGTTCTATTTATATACCCCCAAAACCCTAGGTCGAGTTGGAGGGATAATAGCGAAAATAGAGGCCTAAAACCTGATAAAACTCGTAGGTAATACCCCCAAGAGTCCCCAGAATTGATCATGAGCTTCTGAGGATCGGGATCCACAGAGAAAACATGAAATGAATGACTCTGTTCGACCACGGCTAGAGAGAGAAAACCCAGGCAGGCCTGGACTCTCGGCCCCACCTAGTGGTCTCGCGATAGACTGCAAATCTTCGTTAGCGGTCTTTCAATAGACCGCTAAGCGTAGAGTCGTTCGAAAGAGATAAAGCCAACTGGGAGAGGGTCAAACGGAGCGGGACTCTCCATCCATGTAGCGGTCTTGCGATGGGCCGCTAATGTGCGTTAGCGGTCTTTCGATAGGCCGCTAGGCGAGTGGCTGTTGCAAAGAGATAAAACCAAGATAAATCTCCGAATTAATCTAGAAAATTAAGCCTTATCTTGGCCCAATAAGCCCAAATGATGAAATGTGCGAGAACTTGAGCCCAACCAGGGAAAAAACTCATAAAATAAGCCCAATAAACCAACCAAAAATGGCCTAATAACTAATGAATAACTTAGGACATCATAAAATAGAATAAGGAAATTACACAACTCATCGGTCATAAAACGGGTGTCAACAGATGCCTCTCCTTAATGTCCTCTTTGCAGGGGAGCGAGCGGAGGTGAAGCGAAAGCGAAACGGAACATGAAGATGAAGCAAAGACGCAGCGAAGCGGACTGAAAACGGGCGTTAAGGTAAATGACACATGTTCTTAACCAATGAGTGATAGGAATCTTCCGAAAAACTCTGAACTAATCACAGGGAACTGTCAAATCGAATGATGCATGCCTGGAGCAACTAACAAACTAAAGAACTAAAAACACGACCAACCTCATCAGTGGAACACACAGTTGATAGGTGACCAGAATAAGCAGAAAATGAGTAAAGAACCGAACGACTAAACACCAGACAAGAATCCTCAGCTAACCAAACGGAGTAAAATAGACTAGAGGAAACCTTCCAACTCAGAGTGGAATGACTTTCCTTATCCTAAACCATGGACGCACAATTATCCACCATTACCGAGACATTTTAGGAGAATTTGGGAACATGAACTCTCAAAGATGCGCATGATGCATGCTGGGCTAAAATAAAAGAAATCATAAAAATAAATGTAAAATAAGTCATAAAAAAGAAAATATTCGACAATAGTATTGCTAGACTGGATTAATCAGGGTCAGGACACTAGCTGCAACCACGACGTGCGAGACAGAACTATCATCCCCCAATTCTTCCCACCTAACAACCTATCCAACGATTAAACATGTGCACCTAGATCATCATCATTTTTGATAAAGGGGAACATCAGATCGCAGAACACATGAATGACTAGCCGGTTCTCGAGATAATATAACATAGATACCATATAGTAATGCATAAAGGGACTAGGGATCGGGATACTTACCTGCTTGAAGAGGAGTGACGCAATGAGATGGTGTAGGAACTTGGCAATTAGCAAATCAGTCATCAGTAAACAAGCCAAATAAATAAGCATGATGCGTCAAATAAGGGGAAAGCCACATAAAAAATGGAGCAAATATTGCATTTCAAGCACAACATGATTCGAAAACTTAGCGGCCAGGGGAAAGACCGCAAAGGCGAGATAGCGGCCCACCATCTGACCGTAAACCTGTAAGATAGTTTAAATTTTAAAACATGCGGGGTCCTGATGGTGACGGTCCTGAGATGACCGCCAAGGACCCTTAACGGTCCATCGCATGACCGCTAGGCCCTAGGCGATTTCAAAAAAAATAAGGGGCGACCGTTTATCCCCCTCTACCTTCCACTCACTCTCACACCCTGTCCGGCCACCTCTGGCGACGAAACTTGCCAAGCCCAACGACGAGCTCGCCACACCTGCCCACGAGTGAACGAAATGGCAAAGAAGAGGGTCGTGAGACACTTCTTGCATCACATGGCGAAGGAGGATGCTCGCATAGTGCCGGCGGACCAACCAGAGGAAGAGAGGCCGCCGCCGGCCCAAGTGGAGGAAAGCGGTCCTTCCACGGCCTCTGCAGCACCTGAGGAAGAGGCTGGTGGCAGCGATGGTGATCAGGCGGCCGAGGAAGTGCCTGAGGCGACGACTGGAGCTCCATCGTCCGAGGTAGGCTTCGAGACTCAAAGCCCAATTTTTAATGTTCAAAGCATGCAATGGGCGTAGAAATAGGGTGTGCATGAGTCATGGGGACCCATGGATGAGTTTTTTAGGCCCCTAGGGCCATTTCCATAAGTGGGAAAGATGGGGAAATGCCACCCGTTGCCGCGAGGAGGTAGCAGTCCTTCCAGTGACCACTAGGGGATGAAACGGTCCTCCGTGGACCGCCAAGCACGATCAAACGGTCCCCAAAGGGCCACCAGCTTCTAAGGTTTATATATATAAATATATATATATGAAATGCATGACTCATTGACTTATCTAAATGACTAACACTCACTGTTCAATGCATGCAGGGAAAGCGCCGGACGAGAATCTCTTGGCTCCAGGTTCGGGCGGTGTACCTCGCACTGCCTGACTTTCAGAGAGAGCGACTGGCTGCCATGGGATTTGCTGAGTTCCTGGGCATGGAGGTGATGAGACTAGACACAGTGCTGCTCTACGCTCTTCACGATTGGTGGGACCCAATGAGCAGGGTCTTCTTATTACCGTGGGGACATATGATCCCCACGCTGGAGGACGTGGTGTGGATCACAGGGTTACGCATCCACGGAGCGTCGGTTAGTGAGACGATGCATGCAGATTACAGAGAGACGGCGCAGCAGCTGCTAGGGCTTGAGCTGTTGAGGCCGGGGTGACACTCCTCCGTGCTGTCACGGGTGATCTTGCAGGAGAGCTTGGGACTTCAAGGGGCGGCGATCACCGTGGGGGGATATTTTTTTTTTTAACTAAAGCAATACCTAGGCAGATCCGAAGATCAGCTAGGCAAATTTTATTAATATAACAAAAAAGGAAAAAGGTTTAGAAAGAAGCCAGAGCCAAGAGATGAACACCCTACACAGAGGGGACAAGAGGGAGATGTGGCTTAAAGAAAGAACAAAAGAAGACAAAGAACCAAGGGCAGCTAAAGGAGGCCCACCAAAGTAGGGGGTAAATACAATGAACAACCCAGCCCAAAGAAACAAGAAGCAATGGCAGCGAGCATAACCCAGGATCCAACAGCAAAAGCTTGTCAATCATGATCATGAGAGAAACCAGCAGAATTGGATCTGCGCAACGAACGCCGAGGATGAACAACATCAGGTTTGGAAGATGGCCTTGGGCGCTCCAAAACTGGCTGGCTAACCCAATTAGAATGCACCTGGGAGAAATCCGCTGGAGTAGCCAGCTCAAATCCAGGGACAGTGAGGACCTGATAGATAACGGGGAAGTTGGGAAGGCCTTCAGCTAACGAGGATGAAGAAGAACCAGAGGGAGAACCAGATGCAGAGACGGCAGCATTGGCCATAGGAGAAGGGACCAAGGGGCCAGGCCAATCACCAGCAGGCGGTTTAGTTTTACGACGCAGAGCTTGAGCAAAAGAGAGATGGGGGCTAGCACTAGCAGCAAGAGTAACAGAAGGAGCACCAGCAAAAAACCAAGAAGGAGCAGCAGCATTAAGCGATGGTGAAAACTCAGGAGATATCACCTTGGAAGAAGAGGAACCCACCACTGGCAGCAATAACGATAGTAGGGACAACAGCCAAAGCGGTCGGATCATCAGCGGGCATAGCCGGGTTAAGAGAAACCGAGCAAGATGGATCTCGAGACGCCACAACAGAAGGTGGGCAAGAGGCCACGTGAACAGTGCCATGCACAGGCGAAGGAGATACAGGAGCTGGAAGAACACCATGGCCATCTGAAACCTGAGCAGGAAGACTAGCTGGAAGAACATCAAGTGCAGATGCCAGAACACCTTGAGCCACAGGGGGGACACCAGAAGGAGGCGACACAGCACCATGAGCCACAAGAGGTTCAGATAAAGGACCTGGGTCTTGAGAAGGCCATGCCGGAACACCATGAACCGTAGGGGCTCCATTACGAGGGTGAGGGTCACAAGAGAACCCAACAGGAGGGACATTGATGTGACACCACTAGGGGGATGCAGCAAAGAGATGGGGGCCCTCGGACCTACTACGCAAGCACAATCAATTTTGAGCACGGGGTTGCGTAAATCACCGAATCGCCGTTGCACACACGAACCCGAGGTGACTAGGTAATGCCGAGTGGAGGTGGTGGATCAAGACCCTGGCTGGTCGAGGGCCAGCAGAGCTAAGGTTGCCCTCCCGAGGGTACGATGCCCACAACTAAGGGGCTGGCCGGGTGCCAAATGGGGCACTGGGTTACTCTCTCTCACAAACCACGGTGACCACACGGAAGTGGAGCACTCCGGGGTCGGGTGCTCTCTCTCGCTTCCAACGGAGCAATTTTGCGAATATTAAAGGAACAAGTACTGATAATGGGAGCAAGGGCTAGAGCTTACCTGGTTGGTTTGAAGAAACCAACCCCGTTCGGAGACGATGGGCAAGCGGGGAAGTGTGGGTTCCCCGCACACTGCGTCTATGTAGCTTGAGTCCTGCTAAATAGCACATGCACTACACCTCACGCAGGAGGGTGGATCTCGGGGTGGGTAAATGGGCTTACACACAAAAACTACCTCCACACAGTGAGGGGCGGTAAGCCGGCCAGGCGGGAAGGAAAGAGGGTTAGAACCGGAGCCGATACGCCTCTTCGGGGTTCTGCCCGCCAGATTTTCCTGCTGATAGGTACTCCCTGTCGGTGCTGTTGCGATCGCTCCCGGAGTTGAAAGTGGACGAGACCAGCGCCAAAATGTCGGGGACTGACCCAGGATAAAGCCTAAATTTTTCTGGCACCAGATGTTGTAGTCGCTGGCCGGGAAAGTCACTGGACCGGCGCTGCTTTGCTCTGCTTCGGACTGAGTTCTGGTTGTGACAGTAGGTTGGCGATGGCGTCACGATCACTCCCGTGATCCAATTGGAGAAGGACCAGGACGGTTGCGAGCGTGGCTGCGTCCTCCTCAATCAGAAAGAAAGAACGGCACCGGTGGAGGTCAGGGTCGAGAGTAGCAGCCCAAGAAGTGGGAAGGTATTGGGGCAGACCTTGACTGACCTGGACGGTGTCCCGGTGGTAGAAAAATTGGTACAAATAGTTTCGAACTCCAAATGATGCCCCTCTGGCTGGGTTGGATAGGGGACCGGTGGACAATTGTCCCGGCCAAGTGACGAGCCAAGGGGAGCCAAGGTGTGGCCGCAGGAGCTTCTGAAAGTTGCTACTGGTTGCAGTCTAGACCAGGTCTGCGCAGTCTGGGGAGAAAGGTTCTCCCAGTCAGCCCCGAATTCGGAATGGAGCGGGACCACCTCGCCTGCGAAGCCGTCTAGAAGACCTTTCCGGCGATGTATGGTACACTCCCAGGGACGCCGGGATGTGAGCGTGGTCGGCGCTGCAACAGGTGGGCAGAACTGTAGATCTGCGGTTCCTATCTAGAAGGTATAGGGTGGGGTGAGTGGAGAGGGTTTTGGGTGGAGGGTCTAATGGTTTTGGGAGGGGGTGACGCTGCTGACGGAGGGTTGGATCTTGGGGCGGGGAGGGTCGATGGTGGTGGTGGGTGGTAGGAGGTTGGAGAGAGGGGGCGGATCTGGTGAGGGGAGTGGATGGGGACGTGGGGGCGCAAATGGGTTTGGGGGAATGGGGAGGGTTTCCTTTGGATTTGAGGGGTGGGTTAATGGAGGGGTTAATGGGGGCCTAGGGAATGGGAAGGGTTGCCTTTGGGAGGGGAAGGGGTGCTTGGGAGAAGGGATTCTCCCTTGGGAAAATGAAAGGTTGTATGGGGAAGGGGAAAGGTTGCTTGGGAGGAGGTGGGAGTAAAGGGGAATTAATGGATCTTGGGAAGGTGAGGGGGTGTCTTGAGAAGGATGGGTGATGTGGCAAGTGAGAGAAGAGAGCGGGGGGGGCAAAGTTGGGAGAGAGAGAGGAGGAGAGAGAGAGGGGTTCGCCCCCTTTAGAGAGAGAGAGATAGAGATAGAGAGAGAGCTAGAGAGAGAAGGAGGCACAATTCTTGTGGATAATTTTCACTCAATAATTCATTAGTCCTCTCCAAGTGGGGTTGGGGTCCTATTTATAGGGATCCCAACATTTACAAAAAGTCCCTGAGATAAGTGCTAATAAGAAATAACCAAAAGAGATGGGGAAGGGGGAGGGCGCCCCTGGGCAAGGCCCACCTAATTGGGCCCATAAGACACTCTAACCCATCATGATGAACACAAACTTAGGTAAATAACATAATAACCTAGGGACTTGACTCAAAACAAAAGAAAAATTACATCAAAATAAAAGGAGAAAATACACCAAGATGACCCAAATAGCAAGCCCAAGTGTCGAAGCGAACCCGTCTAGTCGTGGAGCTACATCCTACCCATCTCCGGGAGGGAGAGAGGTGCCGAGCCAGAGGGAATCATGGGTGATGTCCCCATCAACTCCCTCGGGCTGTGAAGAGCTCGACTCTGTCGAGCAAGGGTCCACTCGGCTGTGATAACGCTCCAGGAGTTCAGGGTCCAACTGCTGGAAATCCTCCCGGCGCACCCATGAATCATCCGAAGGAGGCCGGCCCTTCCACCTTATCAAGTATCGCTCGTATGCCTTGCTCCGGGTTACCATGACCTGTTCATCCAATATCCGCTCCACTTGCTCACGCTGGCCTCTCTGGACTGGTGGAGCTCTCTCATGGGTAGTGGCTCTCTCAAGGGGTGGAACTGGCTCGATGTCCTCACTAGGTGTCACCGTGGGACCCCTGTATGGCACCAAGTCAGCCACATTGAATGTGGGGCTTACTCCGTATTCCTCGGGGAGGTCCAACACATAAGCATTGGTGTCGATCCGCCTCAGAACCTGGGAGGGACCTGATCCACGCGACCTCAGTTTGGAGACATTTCCAGGGAATAGTCTCTCGGTCCTCACCATCACAAAATCACCTGCACGGAATTCTTGGTGGCGTCGGTGGGAGTCGGCAGATTTCTTGTACACCTCATTGCTCTTGTTGAAGTGCTTGCGAAGGGTACCATGTAGTGTCATGAATGATGATCCTCTAGAGATGAAGGGAGGGCCTGGACAACCAAATTCAGCCCTATCAAGTGTTACATTGGTTTTGATGGACCTAGGAGGACCGGGGCATCCATAAATGGCTCTATCAGGTATGGGTGCAGTGAATGCCGGAGGACCCGGACTTCCATGTATACTCCTATCATATATAAGATGGATGATGAGTGGGGGAGGACCTGCATACCCAAATGTAAACCTGTCGTGCACTGGACCTAGTGTGTATATGACACAAATGGGATGACTTGACTTACTAGCCCTACCAGAAGATGCAAAATGTTGTGACACATGCTTTCCTATCAAGATGGTCCCATCTTTAGGTGGGGGTTGATTTGGGGGTTTCCACTCATGGGGGTCAAAGGGGTCCCAGAAAGTGGACATCTTGGGATGGGTCACTTCCTCATTTCCTAGGTGGATGTCACCCTTGGTCATGGCTCTCATAGTGTGGGCTAAGTTTTGGAATGGGTGGGTTAGGTTCGATGTGGTGGGTAAGGGTAGGAGGGAGTGGGTGGTGAGTGATGAGTACTCGGAAGCCCATAGGAAGTGGCCAAAAGGATCAAGATGGGTTAAGGGGTGGGTGACGTGGAGGTGGGCTTTAATCCAAATGATCGACCTAGGGTCCCTAGCACAAATAGGGAAGTGGAAATCATGAACCTGGTGGGCCCCAACGCAATGCTCCTTGCAAAGGGGAGAGGGGTAGGGAAAGGGGTATGAGGGCAAGGGGGTGGTATAAAACTCATTAGGCTCAGGTAGGAACAATAAGAGCTTACTCGTTCAAAGACCCTTGGTGTAAATGGAGGTGATGGACCCGATAGAGGGGTGTGAGAAACTAAGGTACCCCATGTCGCTTGCTCCTAAGGCCCACATGTTTGTCACCTTTATTTGCCTAAGTATACCCTTAGTCAAGGCCCTCACGGCTCCTACAAAGCAAAACGAATGGTAGGTTGTGTGGAATGGTGGGGTGGGCACGATTGGGTTGTGGTTATCCATGGAGGGGCACATGATGTGGAGGAGGAGGTCTTGTTTTAGCCACTCAATGAGGGGTTCCCCATAAATCACAAGTCTCATGGAGGGAGGGGTGGGGGGACTTGGTTGGTCATCTTGTAACTCATGGGGGAGGGTGCACCCAGTTAGGCTCAATGGGTTTTCTTTGGGTAGGGATGAGTTCTCTTGACCCAACTCTTGCCATTGGGCTTCATATTCCTCCTCCCATTCTAGGGGAGCCTCATGGACTTCGGTCACCTCCTCAAGTTCCCCCTGGGTAGGGGTAACTACTTCTTCTAAAGCCAATGGGGTGGGAAGGTCTTTTGAGGGCGGGGTGATGATAGCCGGTGTGTGGTGCACCTGGGGTGGTGAACAAGGATGGGACTCCGGTGGATGGGAGAGTACAAGTTTGTTGTTGAATTTGAAGGCTCCCGGAAAGTGTGGCGGATGCACTAGGCAAGTCCGACGTGTCGGGTCAATGTCGGCATTCTTTTCATCTAACCATTTCTTACCTAGGATTATGCAAGGGCCCGCCAAAGTACCAATTTGACACCAAGCTCCATCAAAATATTTGGCCTTCCCGAACCATTTATGGAATTCAACGAAGACTTGGTCTCCTTTGTGCACAATCTGTCCGGTCCTAGAAAGAGAGGCAACGATATCGGGGGATACCCAATTATCGGACTCCAAGTCAATGAAATCAATTTCCGTGGGTTCTCCATTAGGTAGGTATGCAAGGGATATGATTGGGTGAGGGATCATTTGACTCTAGATTGAAAGATGACAATGGTGGGTGGACAATGCATGGGTTGGACCGATGATGACTCCAATGCAAGCGTGCCCTAGGACTTGACTTGTAGAGACAAGTCAATGACTTGCTCTGATACCACTTGATGTGACACCACTAGGGGAATGCAGAAAAGAGATGGGGGCCCTCGGACCTACTATGCAAGCACAATCAATTTAGAGCACGGGGTTGCGTAAATCACCGAATCACCGTTGCACACACGAACCCGAGGTGACTCGGTAATGCCGAGTGGAGGTGGTGGATCAAGACCCTGGCTGGTCGAGGGCCAGCAGGGCTAAGGTTGCCCTCCCGAGGGTACGATTCCCACAACTAATGATGGGAATCGACGCCGAGCATGTACATTTACTTTTGCATTTATGTCCTTTTTGTTTGTGTTTATATCCTTGGCAAAGTATATGCGCAATTGTATGACTTTATAAGCCAATGCGTCATTCCCACGGATTGTGTGGGTTTCTATGTAATTTGTCAGTAGGACCATCAAGAGGGCCCTCAGCTCTCTCCCATTGGTCCATGTCACCTTGTGGGGCTGGTCAACTATCCTAGGTGGACATCTAGAAGGTTGGACTAGTCATATGCCACATGGGTAGACAAGGGGGTAAAAATTTCCATGGTAGGCTACCTACCATGTCAAACTTGTCCCCCTTGCCATTCTTGGTCAATAGGCCCCCCCTTGTATATTATATTTATTTTTTTATGTTTGTGGCATGCAATCCAGGCCATCCATCTCACATCCCTAGATCTAAGGGTGGAGGTTAGATTTGGTTGGAAGCATATAAACCATGTATTTTCATGTGAAAATTAGTGAAAAATCAGGAATTTTGTTGAATGCCAAGAAGGCTCTTGCGCCCCCAGCCCTCTCCCCCTGGTTTCCTCTCCTCAAACCTCCAGTTCTAGAGTGTATCAATCTTCTATCTCCCCCTCACAACCTCTGATCTTCATCTGTGCCGCCGTCGCCGCCGTTCGTGCCGCCTTCGAGCCGCCGCGAATCCGTCTTCGATTTTCTGTCCTGCTGGACAGAGGTGTCTTCACGAAAATCCTGCTACCGACCACGGCCTCTTCGTAGTTTGTAATTTTTATGGTGTGTTCCTATCTTCCATCCCATCATCCACAAAAACATTCAGGTAGAAAACCATTCGTTTGATATTTTTGCAATTTTGGTCTTCAATCACTCCCAGATCTGTCCTGTCTCTGTCTACAGTGATAATAGCTCTGAGTTTTCCATCTCCGACCTTCTTTCTGATTTTTTTGGGGCTCCCAATTTTACTGGGCAATGTGTCCATCATCCCCTACATCCACCATTTTTCTTGATTTTTGATCCACCCTCTATCTATTTTTCAAAATTCATGTTCTATCTCTGCCACAGTGTTTTCAGCTAATTCCCAGATCCGACCACCTTCCAGTTCCAAAATCAGAAAAAATAACAGTCACCTCCAAATCCTTGATGAGAAATAGTCTTGGTTTCCTAGCTTGATTTCCTACAACTTTGCTGAAGACCATAACTTCATATTCAGACGTTCACATATCGGTCAAAGGCAACTCTCAGGAAAGTTCCCTACTAGTCTGAGAGTTCAGGCACTGTACAACAGCAACATTCAAAATTCGCCAATCAGAAGTACAGGCTTTGTTATTTTTCTATAATCTCATAGTGTTGAAGCCATTCGAAGCAGCTTTCCAACGGTGCTAGTTTCATTGCATTCCGACGTCGGGGCTGATCGCAGCGTCCGTTCTCGCCGGAGCGCGCACCAGAAAATAGAACTGGCAGATTCGTGGCCGATCATTCCGACCGGTGCCGAACGGAGCCGCCTGGCCTCCGGCCAGTGAACCAGTGCGCCTCCACTCCAGAGAGCGCCCTTCCAAGCATCCTCCACTACAGCGGTGCCATCGGGTCCCACACGGCCCCTCCGGACAGCACGTGGGCCCCACCATCACTAGTTCGGGTGTTGCCGAATCAACGCGAGAAGCCGCCCGTCAACCCGAATTCGGTCCTCCCGGACCCCATTGTGTAGCCCTTTACCTCCCTGCGTGGAGTGGGCAGTGACGTGTATTACTGTAATATTGTGTATTATTGTTCCGGGAGTACGAGTTTCTGCCGGGTCCGTCTTCCCCACGCCGAGCGCGTGGAGGTATCGTTCTCGCTCCCTACATTCGGCATTTGCTTATTTTCATATATACTTGTTTATGCCACTACTAGAGAGCATGTTCTAAGATCGTAGCTCGCTTTATATTTATATCACCGCTGCTGCGAGAGAGAGCGTTACCGTCTCGTGACCCGATCCGGGCACGAAAGTGTGAATTGACCACCCTAGCTCTAGCCGGTTTCTCAACCGTGCACGTCCGACGCTTCCCTCGTTAAGGGACGATCGCGAGCTTGTCGTGTCCGTGTCTCATCCCGCATCAACTAAGGGGCTGGCCGGGTGCCAAGTGGGGCACTGGGTTACTCTCTCTCACAAACCACGGTGACCACACGGAAGTGGAGCACTCCGGGGTCGGGCGCTCTCTCTCGCTTCCAACGGAGCAATTTTGCGAATATTAAAGGAACAAGTAGTGATAATGGGAGCAAGGGCTAGAGCTTACCTGGTTGGTTTGAAGAAACCAACCCCGTTCGGAGACGATGGGCAAGCGGGGAAGTGTGGGTTCCCCGCACACTGCGTCGATGTAGCTTGAGTCCTGCTAAATAGTACATGCACTACACCTCACGCAGGAGGGTGGATCTCGGGGTGGGGAAATGGGCTTACACACAAAAACTACCTCCACACAGTGAGGGGCGGTAAGCTGGCCAGGCGGGAAGGAAAGAGGGTTAGAACCGGAGCTGATACGCCTCTTCGGGGTTCTGCCCGCCA
The DNA here is from genome assembly GCA_022559845.1 of Amorphophallus konjac. NCBI lineage: Eukaryota > Viridiplantae > Streptophyta > Magnoliopsida > Alismatales > Araceae > Amorphophallus > Amorphophallus konjac. The sequence continues at coordinate 181,850,400 of CM040123.1, read as the reverse complement.
GATTTTCCTGCTGATAGATACTCCCTGTCGGTGCTGTTGCGATCACTCCCGGAGTTGAAAGTGGACGAGACCAGCGCCAAAATGTCGGGGACTGACCCAGGATGAAGCCTAAATTTTTCTGGCACCAGATGTTGTAGTCGCTGGCCGGGAAAGTCGCTGGACCGGCGCTGCTTTGCTCTGCTTCGGACTGAGTTCTGGTTGTGACAGTAGGTTGGCGATGGCGTCACGATCACTCCCGTGATCCAATTGGAGCAGGACCAGCACGGTTGCGAGCGTGGCTGCGTCCTCCTCAATCAGAAAGAAAGAACGGCACCGGTGGAGGTTGGGGTCGAGAGTAGCAGCCCGAGAAGTGGGAAGGTATTGGGGCAGACCCTGACTGACCTGGACGGCGTCCCGGTGGTAGAAAAATTGGCAAAAATAGTTCCGAACTCCAAATGATGCCCCGCTTTCTGGGTTGGATAGGGGACCGATGGAGGATCATCCCAGCCAAGTGGCGAGCCAAGTGGAGCTAAGGTGTGGCTGCAGGAGCTTCTGAAAGTTGCTACTGGTTGCAGTCTGGACCAGGTCTGCGCAGTCTGGGGAGAAAGGTTCTCCCAGTCAGCCCCGAATTCGGAATGGAGCGGGACCATCTTGCCTACGAAGCCGTCTGGAAGACCTTTCCGGCGATGTATGGTACACTCCCAGGAACGCCGGGATGTGAGCGTGGTCGGCGCTGCAACAGGCGGGCAGAACTGTGGATCTGCAGTTCCTATCTAGAAGGTATAGGGTGGGGTGAGTGGAGAGGGTTTTGGGTGGAGGGTCTAATGGTTTTGGGAGGGGGTGAGGCTGCTGACAGAGGGCTGGAGCTTGGGGATGGGAGGGTTGATGGTGGTGGTGGGTGGTAGCAGGGTGGGAGAGAGGGGGCGGTTTTGATGCTGGCAATAGTGTGATTGATCTGCCGTTTCCCCCTCGCTGGTCTCCTTCCTGCGGTTGCCTCTCCCTGCCGTGGGTTGCTCCCCTCCTCCGTGCCTGACCTCCGGCGATGGTTAGTGGTGGGGGGGGGGGGGGGGGAGGCCTGGTGCCCCCCCTCCCCTCCTTCCTCCTCTCTGCCGCTGGAAGGTCCTCCCCTGCCAGCTCGTGCAGCCCTTGGGTGTTCGATCCAGCAGGGTTTCCCTCCTCCTGCTGGCCTTGGCGCCCTCGCTGTCGGTGGTGGGGCTGTGCTGCCTCTCCCTGCCGCACATGGCTGCCTTAGGTGTCAGCCGTCCAACGACTCCCCTTCGCCTTCGTCTGCTGCAGTTTTGCCCGTCTCTGTTAGCTCCTGCGTTGCTGTGGAGGGCTCGGACGCAGGTGGCTTGGGCTATTCTATTCTTGGTGGTGTCTCTACTATCGGCATCCCTTCTTCTCCGGCTGGCGTCCATGGTTTTTCCTCCATCTCCGGCCCTTTCGCTCATCCTCCGACCTTTTCTCCCTTGGCCGTCGGCGTCCCTTGCGGTTCCCGGTCTGCTCCGCCACCAACTCCTAGATGCCACGTTTTTCCCCATGCCAGCACGTTACCTCTCCTGGCCTCATCCAAACCGTCGATCGTCCAATCTCTATCCACGCTATCATCGTCAACTGGACACGTCCCCCTATTGTCAACTTCTCCCCCTGTTGACCAGTCCACTTGATGGGACCTTGGGCGAAAACGGTGCTCTGTTTTCGCCTCAAGGCCCCCTTCCTTCCAGTGTTGCTCTCGTCGGCTTTCAGCTACCCCGGCTTCCGATCTGTTCATCGTCCTCGGCCTCCACCGCTTCCTATCATGGCGTCCTTGGCCCTGGTGGGGTCTCGGTTGTGACCTCCTCCGCGCCCTCCCATGGTCCAGCTTGCCATCCCCCCCTTCTGACGAGGTTGTTTGTGGCCCTTCCACAGTGCCCCCAACCCTCGGTTTGGCGCCTCCTGGTGATGCCTCGCATCCTCCTCCTCCGGCAGGAGCCCTGTCATCCGTGCCTGCTAGTGGCACCTTCGCTTTCGGACCGGTCCAAGGCAATGCAGGTCGTCACTCCAGAGGTCCTGGCCGCGCCTCTCACCCTGCTCCAGTGCGTCCGTCCAGCGGGGGTGCCCGTCCGGGAGCACAACCTATGGCGTTTCCGGCTAGTGCTCTTCTGCTTGCAACTTCCCCGTGGTCAGGACCTACACGCCCTCCTGTGCCTGGGGGGGCTGCCTCTACGTTGCTTGCTACGGAGCAGGCGGGGACACCTCAAGCGCCTACTACTGCTCCATCCTTCGCACACGTGTTACTTCAGTCGTTAGCCCCTCCGGCTTTGCCATTGTCCGTTCATGCTCCTGCATTCACCGACAGTGGGGAGCCTGCAGCCTTCTTTACCATGGAGGAGATCTCCATGTCTTGCAGCCCACTGGAGTTCACCATTATCGCACGGACGCCACAGGGATGACCGCCATTTCAAGAAATTAGAGCACACTTTGCTCAACGGTTCCATTTCTCTCAAGACTTCCTGATTAGGTCCATGGATCGGCGCCATCTTCTTCTTTGCTTCCACAATAAGGAGGACTTTCTACAGGTGCTCCTCAAAGAGTCCCTTCTTGTTAAAGGCCGGCCATTCTCCTTCCTCAAATGGTCTCTGAGTTTCTCTGCCGACGAAGATTTACCCTTTGTCCCGGTTTGGATAGAGATGCCAGGCCTCCCGGCTAATGTTTTCAATGAAGCTATGCCACTCTCCATTGCTGGAGCCCTTGGAGCTCCTCTTAAAGTGGACCACAACACTCTTTGCCGCACCAGGTCGCACGCGGCCAGGGTCTGCGTGCTGCTTGACACCTCTAAGAAGCCTCCTTCCCGGGCATGGATCGGATATGGTGGCAGCGGCTTCTGGCAGGCTCTGGAGTACCCTAACCTCCCCTTGTTCTGATCCATCTGCAAGCGTCTTGGCCACCACTCGCTTCATTGTAAGAAGCCACCTGCTGGGCCGTCCGAGGCCTCGCAGCCACTGCCCACCCGCCGTGCTACTAAAGCCCCTGCTGAGTTCCACAAGTCTGCTGCTCCAAATCCTGGAGGTTCGTTGCACGTTGCTTGTTCCCAGGCGGCCTGTCCGCCCCTTGCGTCCAGCCAGACTGCTTATGCCGTTGCCGATCCTTCTCCGTCAGGGGCATCTCTGCCTTTGGAAGCAGCCGCTTCAGGCCGCTCTGCTCGCCAGGAGGACGTCTTAGTTGTTCGGGCTAGCCCCGTGGCTTTGCCTCTTGACAGCATTCCTTCTCTCGGCAGTGATTCCCAGGTCTTCCTGGCCGCTGCATCTCCGAGCTTTGCTTTGCTGCTGTCCCCCTGCCCTCTGTTCCCCTTCCGTCGGTGGCTTCACCGAAGCTGGCCATGGTTCGCACAGATGGTCTGCGGGCTTCTGGTCCTCTGTCGCCCCCTTCCTCCTCTCGACTCTTGCATGACACCCAGCCCGCTAGTGCTTTGGTCAGCGCAGCAGCTGACTCCCACCTCCTGGGAGTTTCTCCTGCTCCCCTCCATCCTAGCGTGGGGTTTGTTGCGGATGCCCCTGAGCTGCATGATCGGGAGATGCCTCTTGCGGTCTCATCCTTCCAGGCTGACGGCTTCATCCACTTGGACTGTGTCGCCCCTGTTGTCTGCACCGTGCATACTGGCTCCCAGGTCCCTGTGGCCTCTTCTTCGCGTGGGTCTGCGCTTCTCTCTGCGACTTTGGGCACGGTACTCACCACCTCTGCTGCTCTGCCTCCGGCGGTTGTGCCCCGCTGCACCGACTCTGTGGATGCGCCTCTCCAAGCTGATCCTGTGGAGGCTCCTCAAGTTTCTTTCCAGGCCGAACGGGCCGTTGGGAAGGGTGCTCCTCCTCCATGCCCCGCTTTATCTGAGGCTGTCTCTTTGTCGGCTGCCCAATCTTCCAGTGCCCAGGTGGCTAGTCGCGCCACCGCTACTTCGTTGGTCCTCGGCCCCCAGGCACTGAATGCTCAGGCCCATGGCGGGCCCCCGTTGCCTCCTGCTGGTCTTAACGCCGCTGCTGAGGATCGGTCTCCAGGGTTGCAAGCCTCCACCATGGCGGGTGGGGCTGCCGGTCCAGTGCCACCCTCCTCTACACCAGCGCCGTCTCCCCGTCTCTCCTTTGCTCAAGCACTAAAGAAGAAGATCAACCAGGAACCGCCCGGGCCGGTTGTTGCCTCTGCTGCGCCATTTGCTCCATTATGGCCCGTGACCACCTTGCCTCCACCGGGATGTGGTTCGGGCATCAAGCTACCTCAGTTCTTACAGGTTCTCACGGTTCCCGGGCTTTAGCCGGCGTCGGGATTTTCTGACTTTGCGGCGGCTCATGCGGCTTTTGTGGGGAAGCCTGTTCGGGACCGTTCGCGGCTGGCCATGAGGTCGGAGGATGGCGCTCCTCGGCGTTCCTACCAGCGCTCCAACTCGACTTCCTCTTCACGCGATTGGCAGTGTCAATTTAAGGAGGCTCCTCCTCCTCCCCGTCGCTCACTTCGTCTCCATTCGGCTTCGGCGGGGCTACACCAGCCAGTCCACTCTTCCCTCTCCGAGGAGCTCGATCAGGATGGTTCGGATCTTGACCCTCTCAACTCGCCAGGATCACCAGTCCGTCTCCGTGGACTCCGATCCTCGCTCTCTTCTGACTCTGAAGGGGTATTCGAGGAAGATTCTGTCTTGTTGGGGCTGTGATTATTTTGTACTTTTGGTTGCTGGGTTCGGCGCCATGCCCATGTCTTGGCCACTCTTGGCCTCTTTCGTTTCTGCGCCCTTCGGCCTTGTACTTGTCTTGCCCCTATGGGGCCTCCCCCCCCCCTCTGTACCCCCTTCTCTTTTACTGCTTTCCTTAATGAAAACGCTTGCTTGGCGGTCGGGCTCGTGTGTTCATCTTCTTCCGCAATGAAGGGATGAACCCCCGCCCCTCTCTACCACCTTGCAAGTATTGACTTGAGTTAAAAAAAAAGGTGGGGGCGCAAATGGGTTTGGGGGAATGGGGAAGGTTTCCTTTGGATTTGAGGGGTGGGTTAATGGAGGGGTTAATGGGGGCCTAGGGAATGGGAAGGGTTGTCTTGGGGAGGGGAAGGGGTGCTTGGGAGAAGGGATTCTCCCTTGGGAAAATGAAAGGTTGTATGGAGAAGGGGAAAGGTTGCTTGGGAGGAGGTGGGAGTAAAGGGCAATTAATGGATCTTGGGAAGGTGAGGGGGTGTCTTGAGAGGGATGGGTGATGTGGCAAGTGAGAGAAGAGAGAGGGGGGGCGAAGTTGGGAGAGAGAGAGAGGAGGAGAGAGAGAGGGGTTCACCCCCTTTAGAGAGAGAGATAGAGATAGAGAGAGAGCTAGAGAGAGAAGGAGGCACAATTTTTGTGGATAATTTTCACTCAATAATTCATTAGTCCTCTCCAAGTGGGGTTGGGGTCCTATTTATAAGGATCCCAACATTTACAAAAAGTCCCTGAGATAAGTGCTAATAACAAATAACCAAAAGAGATGGGGAAGGGGGAGGGCACCCCTAGGCCAGGCCCACTTAATTGGGCCCATAAGACACTCTAACCCATCATGATGAACACAAACTTAGGTAAATAACATAATAACCTAGGGACTTGACTCAAAACAAAGGAAAATTACATCAAAATAAAAGGAGAAAATACACCAAGATGACCCAAATAGCAAGCCCAAGTGTCGAAGTGGACCCGTCCAGTCGTGGAGCTGCATCCTACCCGTCTCCGGGAGGGAGAGAGGTGCTGATCCAGAGGGAATCATGGGTGATATCCCCATCAGACATCGACGCTGAGAAATGATTGATGAAGAGAGGCACCACCAGGAGCATCAATGCCACCCGAGCCATCATTATTGTCATCAATAAACAAATTAACGGCAGGAGCATCTGATTTCGCATGAGAAGGCACCGCTTCAGCCAGAAAAAGCACCTCTTCATGAGCCCGTCCGAGAATGGATGAGGAGGGTTGCACGGAGGTGCCAGCTGAATTGCCTGGACCGTTACAGGGAATGCGAATAGGCTTGGACACCGCCCGCCAAACCTACACGGCGGATCTCGCTGGAGCCCCCTTGCCAGAGGCCGGTGGACTAGGGCCGGAGACACCATGATCGTGGCCATGATGAGCACCATATTTCTTGCAATTGCTAACAATATGGCCAAGACGGTGACAAGAAGAACAGAACAATGGCAGATGGGGACAGACAACGGCTTGCCAGAAGCCATCAGAACCAATGCCAATCCAAAACCAGTCAGGGACCTTCTGAGACACGTCCAAGAGAACACAAACGTGAGTTGCATAAGAACGAGAGAGGGAGGTTGTATCTAGATCAACCTATAACATAGAACCGATACTCCCTGCAATCGATCTGATCATGGCGTCAATGAAAAAGTTGGCAGGGATGCAAGGGAACTTGATCCACACTGGAACAATCGGAGAATCGGTGTTCGGAGAGAACTCCAACGACCAGCGTGAGAACTTGAACATGCGGCCAAGAATAAGCAGCGTGCCTTTCAGTATTACCTTGATGAAGTCCTCACGGCAGAGAAACCAGAGATGAAGATGACGGTTGTCCAAAGCACTAATCGCAAAGTCCATCTGAAATTGGAACCGCTGTGCAAGATACGATCGGAGATCAGGAAACAGTGACCGGCCTTGGGGGGTATATGCAATGATGGCATGCTCAAAGGGCCTATATGATGCCTCTATTTCAGCCAGCGAAAAAAATGCAGTAGGGCCGCCCATGTCCATTTAGGCTGGAGGATGAACGGGGACAGAGATGGCCGGAGGCGCCATGGTCTGTCAGACAACCTGCACAAAAGAACAACGAGCACCAGGTCTCCATGCAGCAGAAGAATGAACGTTGGACACGTCAGGAAGAGGAGGAACCAACGGTGCAACATCAGGAGGTGCTGGGATCCATGCAGAAGAAGAAGGGACGTGGATCGCGATTGCAGGAGAGGCATCCGATGGGGCAACAGCGCCGAGAGGAGAAGAGGCTAGGACCACCGACGCAGGAGGGAGGGCCGTAGCGTCAAGAGGAAGAGTAGGGATGCAATGCGAACGAGAAGATCCCGTAGGAGGGGAGGAGACCACCGGGAGAGGAGTGACGGGAGGGGGAGGGAGAGACCCTCCCCTAAGGCTAACCATCATCATAGATGATGAATGCTATAGATTTCTCATCTAAAATTGAAAAAATTTCTGAAATTTCCCAGACCTGAGGAGCACTTGGGACGATTGATGGATCGAGTTAGAGAGAGAGTGGCAGCGGGACCGAGTGCTGAGGCAGACGTCATCCTCCGGTGGTTCCGGATGCTACTATTCGTGACGAGGGTCGATGCATTGAGCTACAAACTCCTCCCCCTCTTGGCAGATCTGGACACGGATGGAGCCTATGCTTGGGGCGCAGCCGCACTCGCCTTCCTTTTTGACTCACTCAGCACCACCGCTCAAAAGATGATGTTGGGCGGATTTTCTCCATTGCTACAGGTAACGCTCTAGCTTAAATGCTTGTGCAATTGCTATGATTTTGCGACTTCTATATGCTGACATCTAAAATGCAGGTATGGACTTACATGTACCTACCCGGCTTAGGGAGAGGGAAGGAGGTACTCCCCGACCGAGTACCCATTGCAAAGCAATGGATGGCGGTCTGGGACATGGGCTCTTTACGATGCCTGGTGCAGGCTATTCAGGATGATATAGACACGCTTCCATATGCATCGGTAAGACCCAAACTTGGACTTTTAATGCAACTGGATGCTTTGATGTTGATGCTTGACTCTACTGCTCTTTTCAGGTACGCTGGACACCGTACCGAGATGAGGGACATGACGGACAACCGTGGGTGGAGGCAGCCCTGGCTTATGCGGGATGTGACATATGGCTCCATTGCATGAACCTGATCAAGCCACTACACCATCGACTGATCATGAGGACTAGGGGTAACACCCGAGGATTTTCTAAGAATTTTTTAGATTTAAAATATAATTATATCATTTATTAAAGCCTTGAATGGGCTATTAATTGAATTATAATTGGATATTAATTATTTAGTCCCTACACTAATCTAAGAAGATTAGGCCCATATAATAAACCCAATAGGCCCAAAAAGATTATTTTGGACCTCGGCCCATGTTCTAGAAGCTAGGAATAGGTGAAATCACAAAATTAAGGGATAATAACTCTTTAGGAAGATAAGTAAATGGGTAACAATGAGGATAATATCAAAAGAGTTTGAATTAGTTCAAATTCGGCGCCTAAGGTTGAAAACGGTCTATCGCGAGACCGCTAAAGGGCATAAAATGGTCATCTCAATGACCGCTACCCACTGTTGATTCCGTGAGTGAAAGAAAGTGTAAAAAGATTAGATTTTTGACGATTAAAACTCTAGAGACTAACAAATGAGGACTTGTAAGCATGCTTAGGACTCTCAGGGATCGATCTAAAGTCTAATTGGGACTCTAGAATCGTTCTAATCCTCAAAACCCTACCTAAACCCTATAAATAGATTCCATATTTGACATGCACGACCCCTACTTAGGCTCACATGGAACTCAGGTAAGGAGGCCGAATTAGAGGTAAGTTTCTTCTAGAAATTTGTTCATTATAGTTAGAACTAACTACCCTCCAAATTTTGTTCTAGGAGATCAAGTCTACAAGGAGTTAGAATCTTCCAAAGGTGTTGATTCTTCAACAAAAACTCAGGAATTAGTTCGTCTAACCCTGATTGATCAAGGAATTCAGAACCCGAAACGAGGTAATTAGATAGAGGTTATTTAGAACAATTTGTTCCTGTTAGTACCCTCTTCTTACCCTCAAAATTTCGCATCCATAGGTCAAGAGAATCAGGAGATAGAGGGACGTGAAGTTGCTGATCTAGTACAGGAACGAGCAGAATTAGGGCTGACTTCTAGTCTGAAATTGACTATCTAGAAGGATTAATTGAGGTAGGTTATATCATGGATGGCTTAAACTTTATGTCAGGAATAAAAGCCTTCTTGTTTCAATTGATTTCATGCATTGTACACTGTGAATTTTATGTTTTTACTAGGACTATGCATCTAGTTAAGTCTTCGTGCATGAACTAGCCTTAATGAGAATAAAAGGAAATTTTCTTGTTGTTTACATAAAACCTATGCATATTATTGGCCCATATTTGTTCTATCATGGTTATGGTAGTTTAAATATGTTGATTTCCATGCATGATATGCATTAGTTTAGTATTTAGTCTTATTATCTTTTGAACTCGGATTTACATAGGAAGAAACGGTCTTCCTCTCGACCGCCAGGGAAATATAGCAATCGTACGATAGACCGTTAGCCAAAGATAGACTGTCTGTTATTAGACCATTTTCTATTTCTGATTCTATAATATTGCTAACCCGAACCATATTGCAGAATTAACCATAGTTATTATATAATAAGCCTAGTTAACTAAGTTTTAGTCTTGTTTTAAGTACTGTTTTCCTATACTTAGTTAAATTTCTAGTTCATCATAATAGATTTTATGTTTTGTGCACATTGGTAGTATTTTTAACTTATGTTAATTTATGACCGAAATAATATACTCTTGTAATTAAATACATATTTTAAATAGAGGATTCATGATTTAACTTGATCTTTGATTTATCACGAGTCTCTCTGTTCTAAAAGTCATTTTCTTAAGTACATGACACATATTCCGGTATGTTGTCATTAGTTACACTTTTGCACATTAGGAACACAATCTTGGACATGATGACCTCTCCTTTGGATATTCCTTCCAACGGATTAGAAAATCTTGTTTCAAGTCCTCCATAAGACTCCGCTAGCCTGGGATTCCCTCTATGACGCCGAGCTGGTTGTACCATTAAAGTCCAATTGTCTAGAAAGTACTTATACCGGAGTTTTATATTCTGGACCCTTAGCGGCCGTCTGGTTGACAGCCAAAGTGTCCTAGCGGCCATTCACTAGACCGCTAACAGATCCTAAATGGTTCTCCACTAGACCGCTAAAGACTCTAGATGTCTTGTTTTCAAAATATCGAACTATCTTAGTTAACGGTCTTGAACTAGACCGCCATGATCAAGGAATGGTCTGGTAAACAATCGCTAATGTCATGAGTTTGATTAACCTGGGGTTTGACTAAAGGTTTGATTTTCCTATGTTCCTAGATGGTCCAATTGAATATCCAGAACCTGTCACATTATTCCAAAGATACCTAAGTAATTCTGAGAGTAAAAGAAATGTACTGTTATGTTGCCGATTTATTTCCATAGCATAACCTAGTTATTTAAATGCATTTATTGAAATCTCTTATTCTCAATAGAAGCATTCTTATTTTTAGTTACCTTATCATGGAACTATAGTTGAAATTGTATGTTCTTGGCCATATTATTGTTATAAACGTGGAAGTAGCTTGATTTATACTTGAAGATGCAGTTCAAGCACTGATTGTATTCAAGGGCTCCATGCTAGTCCCCTCGGCTGATTTTTGAAAATTACTGTAAACCATGGGGTATGATGCTACTGGCGTCGTATTGCGCTGGGAGTACTTTCTCTATAAATAAGTCAAATATCCACGGGACATGAATGAATATCCACATAAATTCACGAAGTACTTATTACTAAGTGAAGAGTACATTCTTGCTTGTTACATGACTTTCTAGGGCATAACCTTCATGGTTATGAAAAGTACATTCTTGTTACATTCTTGAAAGGCCAAATTTATATTCTTATTCTATACTTGATTAAATCATATTCTCATATCTCAAGATTGATCATATCTTGTTACTTTGGCTTTATTCGCATGTTTCATCATATCTACATGATTTATCTCATTTCTTTTAGAGCTAAAACATTAATTACCTTAACATTGCCCACATGTTGATACGAAGATACCTACTAAGCAAGTGTGCTCATTACCTACTTTCTCAATGTTTCAGGAAGTACGAGTGAATCGGATTCGGATTACTCAAGTAGCGGGTCCGAGAGCGATTGAAAGTCTATGGATTCGAGTGAAGACTTAGAATGTCAAAACATGTCTAGATTGAGTCCTTACATGTAATTTTTCTTTTATGGAGTCTAGGAGAGTCGAATATTCATGACTTGGATTATGATTATTTGATATGAAATAAAAGTGAAGGGTTGATTAAATTATTGTGCAATTACTTTGTGTGATTGTTCTTGTGCTTTGATTATATTGCTTGCTCGAGACGTACTAGCCGACTATTCACATTCCCGATTGTTTCTGCTGCATGATCTCGGGACGTGACAGTGAAAGTGGTATCAGAGCACTAGGACTAGAAGTCTTTGGGGAAAACCATGTCATAGGTTAAGTCCAAGGTTTAAGGACCCACACCTATGAAACTAGAAAAGAAATTCCCAACCTATGAGAGGAATTGGGTAGAACCTGGGATGAGATAGTAATTAGAAATATTTCTAACGACTAACCTCACCCATTCCATTTGAATTAACAAATTCATTGCTCTTCTCAGGTACCTCATTCTCATAATGGCTCATCGCGTAGACTAGAATGGTATGCAAGAGACCGTTGCAGGTCTTACTCAGGCGTTACAAACTATGGATCAAGTCGACGCAGGGGCAAGAGTTAGAGACTTACATCGCAACTTTCGGAGCTTAAATCCTCCACGATTTTTGAGTTCCTCTAACCCAGATGAAGCCAAGAATTGGATAGACGAGATGAATCGCATCTTTGAAGTTATGCAATGTGCTGATCAGGAAAAGGTCCGTTTGGCAACGTTTCAATTAAATAAAGATGCCCATATGTGGTGAAAATCGGTTCCTGCACTGCCAGCTGATGCACCTCATACTTGGGGGGGTTTTCTTACCCTTTTCTGAGCAAGGTATTTCTCCGAGCACGTCAAGGAGCGGAAGGCTATGAAATTCGCTTCATTTCGCCAAGGCATGATGTCAGTGGTAGAATACGAACTCCAATTTTCTCGACTGGCACCTTATGCTCCTCACTTGGTTAGCACCGACTTGTTAAAAGCTAGCCGGTTTATGGATGGATTAAGGCCCTGCTATATTCAACAACTCGGGACTCAGAACATCCGTACTTATACAGAGATGGTCAAATGGGCGCATATATGTGAGAGGACCTTGGAAAAGGTGGAGAAATTAAAAGTTAAGGGAGAGGAGCCTAGCTGAAGGTCTGATCGGCATGAAAAGAAAAGAAAGTTTAGTATCACGGAACCCTACAAATCCCGTGATAGCAAGAAGAGATCCTGGAATGGGAGTGGTAGTGGCTACCACAAGAATAAGAAAGTCAAGGAAGAAGACAACCAAGTCGTCACGGCTTGCACATTTTGCGAGAAGTTCAGTCATTCGGCCGAAGAATGCTCGAAGCGTCTCGATGCTTACCTACGATGTGGTAGTAGGGAGCACCATATGCCGGATTGTCCCCTTATAAAGGAACAATCTTCCGGTGGTGGACGTAAGCGACATGCTCGTCTCAATGCTATTATGGAAGAGGAAGAAGCGCCCAAGAATGATGGGCAAATGAAAGGTACTATCCAAATCTATCCCTATCCTGCATTTGTACTATTCGATACTGGTGCTTCTCATTCCTTTATATCTTCTACTTTCGTAAAAACTTTACCTATTTCATCAGTTCCTCTACCTTCGGACCTTGCTATTACTACACCTTTAGGTCCCGGAACCAAACTTACAAACTATTATCCCGATAGTGAGGTAGTGGTAGAAGGTCACAACCTACCAGCAAACCTAGTATGTCTTGACATGGAGGGCTACGATGCTATATTAGGTGTAGATTGGCTTGTAGACCACGACGACTACATAAATTGCTGTAACCAGATTATCTCTTTTTGGAAACCTGGTCTTCCAAGATTTTCCTTCCTTGGTATCAAATATAGGAAGCATCCTACCATAATTTCATCTCTTCATGCTTGTAAACTTATTTCACAAGGATGTGTAGCTTTTCTTGCTTCCGTAATCCTCACCGAATCTAAGGAAATCATCTTAAATGATATTCCTATTGTTAAGGAGTTTCCTAACATATTTCCATCAGATTTGCCTGGTTTACCACCCGAAAGGGAAGTGAACTTCTTTATTGAACTCATTCCTGGAGCAGCACCTGTCTCGATAGCTCCCTACAGAATGTCCCCCACAGAACTCAAGGAATTGAAGAAACAACTTCAGGAGTTATTAGATAAATGTTTCATTCGACCTAGCACATCCCCCTAGGGTGCACCAGTTCTATTCGTCAAGAAGAAGGATGGATCCCTCAGGCTGTGTATCGACTATCGACGACTGAATCAACTCACAATTAAGAATAAATATCCGTTGCCATGTATCGATGAGCTCTTTGATCAGATTTCAGGAGTAGAATATTTTTCCAAGATATACCTCAGGTCAGGTTACGATCAGCTTAAGATCAAGGATGAAGACATCCACAAAACTACTTTTCGAAGCAGATATGGCCACTATGAATTCATGGTAATGCCGTTTGGGTTGACCAATGCCCCGACAGTATTTATGCAACTTTTGAATAATGTCTTCAGGCCTTATCTGGACCAGTTTATAGTCATCTTCATTGACGATATTCTTATTTACTCCAAAACAAAGGAGGATCATGAAGAGCACTTGAGAATAGCCTTACAAACACTAAGAGAGCATAAACTCTATGCGAAGCTTAGTAAGTGCGAGTTCTGGCTAAAGGAGGTATCTTTCCTTGGCCATATTATTTCAAAGGAAGGTATCGCTGTCGATCCTTCAAAAACAGAAGCAGGTAAGAATTGGAGCCGGCCGACAATTATGTCTGAAGTCAGAAGTTTTCTAGGCCTGGCTGGTTATTACAGGAGATTTATTAAAGATTTTCCAAAGATCGTTGTTCCTTTGACTAGATGCACCAGAAAGGTAAATCCTTTTATATGATCGAAGGACTGCGAGGAGAGTTTTCAAACTCTTAAAGAACACCTTACCACTGCACCCATATTAACAGTACCCACTGAAGGTGATGGATTTGAAGTCTATACGGATGCGTCTGGCATTGGGTTAGGGTGTGTTCTTATGCAAAATGACAAGGTGATTTGCTACTCATCAAGGCAGTTAAAGCATCACGAAGAAAATTACCCTGTACATGATTTGGAACTAGCCGCGGTCATATTCGTACTGAAGATTTGGCGACATTACCTTTATAGGGAGAAGTTCATTATATTTTTAAATCATAAAAGTCTGAAATATCTTTTCATCCAGAAGGCGTTGAATATGCGACAACGCAGATGGTTGGAGTATCTCAAGGATTTCAACTTTACTATTCAATATCATCCAGGGAAAGCAAATGTTGTAGCTGATGCTCTTAGCAGGAAGCCAATGACAACTCTAGCAAGCCTCCAGAAAGGTATAACTTGTCTTATTGAAGGTTTTTCTCATTTAAATATTGATATTGACAGAGAAGGAAAAGGAGGTATGATTGCCAATATAAGGTCTCAACCTACATTGATCGAAGACTTAGTCTAAATGCAAGAAAATGACCCTACGTTGATGGAGATTAAGGGTAATATTGCTCAGAGGCCGGAATTTTCTATCTCAAATGATGGAAGATTATTATTTAAGGAAAAAATTTGTGTGCCGAATCATGATGACACTAAGAAATTGATCATGGAAGAAGCTCACAAATCAAGGTATGCTATTCACCCTGGTGCTACCAAGATGTATCAAGATTTGAAAAGAAACTTTTGGTGGCCCATCATGAAAAGAGAAATAGCAAATTTTGTATCCCGGTGTCTCATTTGCCAACAAATCAAAGCAGAGCATTTAAAACCCACTTGTAAATTACACCCCTTGAATATTCCCGAGTGGAAATGGGAAAGTATAGAGATGGATTTCATCATGGGTTTACCCAAGACAAGAGGCGGACATGATGGTATATAGGTAATCATAGACCGATTGACTAAATCTGCATATTTTCTACCAATCAAGAGTCGATGGTCTGTGGATGTACTAGCAGCATTATATATAAGAGAGATTGTTAAATTACACGGTGTCCCAGTCACCATCATATCTGACTGAGATCCTCTGTTTACATCACAATTCTGGAAGGGTCTACAACATTCATTAGGGACCCGACTTAACTTTAGCACTGTATTCCATCCACAAACTGATGGTCAAATTGAAAGGACAAATCAAGTGGTGGAAGATATGCTCAGGGATTGTGCTATCGACTTTGGAGGAAGCTGGCACGATCATTTACCTCTAGTAGAATTTTCGTACAACAATAGCTATCAAGCTAGTATACAAATGGTACCATTCGAGGCTCTATATGGAAGAAGCTGCCATTCACCTATTTGCTGGAATGAAGTAGGAGAAAGGCAATTTCTCGGTCCCGACATCATTAGGGATACTACCGATGTAATATCCCGGACCTTTCAGATCCTTCTTCGTGGGTCCCAGATCTGGTTTTCGGAGCGTCTGACTTTGTTGTGTCTAAAATTTCGTTTCGGACATCTTTCGTGTTCGGGTCAGCGCGATCCGGAGTCGTTTCGGAGGCCCGGAGGCGTTCCGCGGCTTTTTCGCGTGTGTTTTCCGATTCCCGGTGTGTGTTTCGACTTTTTCTTCGGAAGCTCGCTGTGGGCGAACCGGGCGGTTCCCCCAGGCACGAGTGGTACCGTTGCGATCGGTGCGTTCTGAGGATTCTGGAAATGTATTTGTCTATTTTCCAGTATTTTTCTGAAAAATCGGATTTTCCTATATAATCCCATTTCTTTTCTTTTTTTTCTTTTCTTCCTTCTCTTTCTTCTTCTTCTTCTTCCTCCTTCCTTCCCCAACCGTGACCCTCCCTCTCTCCCTCTCTTCCTTCCGTTCGAGTGCGGCTAGCTCCTCTCCGGCTACTGTGTCACGCCCCGAGCGCGGAAGATACCCGGAGACGCGTGACAAGTTTATATCAATCATGTCAATCAGAGTGGTCGTGTATTCGACACAAAGACAGAGATGCGCAAAATAGCAAGATAACCCAATCCTTTATTATTAATAGGCTATTACAAATCCAATACTCTGTTAAATAAAAGGAAAAGTACATAGTTAACTCAAGAAAATAGGAAAAAGACTAGATGACACTTGGGCAGCTCTATCACTTTCACTCTTGACCATTCCCATCCGATTGACTTCCATCGTCGTCGGACTTACCTGAAAAGTAAAAAGGGATAAACGGAATGAGCGAACGCTCAGTAGGAAATTATATCTCAAGTACTAGCAAGGGGTTTAAGTAATTACATCTTTCATGAATGCATTACAACTATGCATGCTCGCACAAAATGACAAGATAGAGAGAATGTAATATCAAGGAAATAAGATGAACTTAATCATGAACTTTCAATAAGATAACAAGACATTGAGATATTCAAGCAAGTACGTTTAACAAGTCATGTCAAGAACTTTGGCTATCATGTATCAAGCAAGTAAATTACCCTTTTTCGGGCCACGCATTTCATGTCAAGTCAAGTACGATTCAAGTACAAGATGTGTGTGGAATGTCCAATCTAGCAAGTCAAGTACTCGATATAATGCCAGATACCTTATCATTTTAACTCCCATGGGCACAAGTACTTTCGGGTGCTCCTCCCAGGACCAGATCGGGCCCTATATGCGCAGGCATTTATCATGTGTTTTGACATCCACTCTTGTTTATAGCCAACATAGAATTCTAATAATCAAGCTTGTAGACACGTATGACAACTTTGATAGAATAGAGTCCAAAATATGACAAATGACATAGATTGGCGATAATAACGGTATAATCACGATTAACGATAAAACTAGGTAGAATATGGTTCCCTTAACTTGGGTACCATGACAAATCAAGGTGGACATTCTTTATATAGAATTGAGGTCCACATGAACAGTATATCAAAGGTAAGATACCCTCATTCTTATCATAGACTTGAGGTTTACAAGAATGACATGATATGGCATGATATCATCATCCCATTAAGAATTTCCTTATGATACACTCTTTGTATAATCATAAGGGCCGGTATACCATGTTTCTTTAGAGAGACATGACATCAGTGGTGAAATGGGTTTTTAGGGTACAACCAGGTCAGTCGGCCTTGAGGGAATCCAAGGCTACGAGGAGTCTTACGGAGGTCTCTATGACTAACTCGCTAGTCCAAAGGAACGGAATGTCCAATGGAGAGCTTGTATGTCAATGAGAGTTGAGTGTGATCGATAAAATAATGTGAAAAGTGGGACTATACTCACGGAGTGGAGAATAGTGCCGATATATACGTATATGTATAATATGAAACCATCGGTTAACATAATTAGGATAAAATCAGTTTACAGAAAATAACGACTTAGGTCAAGTCGTTTCTCAAGTAATTAACGCCTAACATAAGGGTGTTTACATATATTTCCATTTTGGCAGAATTTTTAATAATTCAAAAATTTATCTAAAACGCGCCCTGGACAGAGGCGTTTCTTTGCAATGAGACGACTACAGTAGCAGGCGTCTTTTTATTTACAATATTTTACAGAACATATTTATTTTCAGAAATTATCAAAAACACGCCCTTGGCTGGGGCGTTAATCATTAAATTCTTATTTTCACATAATATATTGTTCGGGATTTTAACATAAATGCGCCCAACGAAGGGGCGTTACTTTTACAATTCACGCCCTGTGATGGGGCGTTAACAAATGGACAACGACCTTGTCGAAGTCGTGAATTCAAGAAATTGCAGTAATTGACACGAACAGCCAGAAGTTTCACAATAATCAATGTACAGGATGGTATTTATATAGTCGTGACAGGAAGAATTTCACAGGGCGAGTCATGCATTCGATATTTCATATTTATGGATTTTTAAACATGAACAATTTAATTACATGTGATTTTCGTGGATAATCAGTTCTTAAGATCGCTGATTAACATTACATGAAATTAACGCCTGTGTATAGGGCGTCAAATATGAAATTGACGACCTGGGTAGGGTCGTGTCTTGTAAATTAGCACCCTTGACAGGGGCGTCTCTTTCAAAATATTTCAGAAAAACACAACGAAACCATATATAAACCGTATGCATGACATGCTTATATATATATATATCTTGCATTAATTTCATTTGGGCTACATTAACTTGAGAAAACCTACCTTTACAGTTGATTTAGAAGAAGACTTGTGAAGTATTTGAGGAGAACCCTTTGTACTGCAACTATATAACCGCAGCAGCAGCAGGAAGAATCGTTCGTTTTGAAGAACCATTGTTCTTCGACAGAGCTTCCTACAGAGAAACATGAAGATGTATCAATCCTCACTTCATCATACTTCGGCTGAAGGTAAAAGAAAGAAGAACATTACCTTTGTTCTTCACGTACGCAGGTGCTCTCTTCGACCTGTAAGAAGAGAAAGAGATGAAGAGTCAGTAACTCTTCATATGATAGAAAGAAAAGAACGTTCAGTTCTTTTGCTCACCGCAGCAGACGATCGATCAAATGGATTTAGGGTTTGGTAATCAAAGGTATTTATAGGATTTTGGGTGTCCTATTAGAGTTAGTGATTGTGTGAGGGTAATATATCCCTAATAGAGTCCTTACCCTAGTAGACACTTACTGGATTAGGTTAATCTTTCCCTGGATAAGCTCCCGTGTCGAACGGAACTCGAATGGAATTAACGACTTTGGTCAGGACATCGATTCTTAAATTGACGACCTTGTTCAGGTCGTTTCTTAAGAAGCGCCTTGTGTAAGGGCGTTCCTTGTTTTTAAAACACGCCCAAGATAGGGGCGTTTCTTGGCCTTACCGTTTTTGGCGTTTAGAATTTGACGCCTTTTGGTCAGGGCGTCACTTCTTGAATAACGCCTTATCTAGAGGCGTTTCTAATTTGAATAGCGCCTTTATTCGAGGCGTTATTTTATTTTGTTTTATTTATCTATTTATTTGATTTATTTTAAAATCTTTATTATTATTAATATTTTATCAGGGTTGCTACACCCTCCCCCACTTAAAAGAATTTGGTCCCCAAATTCAATTGCATATTATATATACACGCGGAGAGTGTAGAGTATATACCTCTTAGAACAACTCGGAAAATCGTTTCTTCATAGATTCCTCGGTCTCCCATGTTGCTTCATGTTCAGAATTCTTATTCCATTGCACCTTAAGCATGGGAATAACCTTGTTCCTTAGTGCTCGTATTTCTCGATCTAAGATCTTCATAGGCTTCTGTTCATATGTGAGATCTTTCTGGATCACCAGATCTCCATGTTCAATAATATGCGATGGATCGTGCACATACTTCTTCAACATAGATATGTGAAACACATTATGCACCTCGGCCAATTGAGGAGGCAAGGCGATGCGATAAGCAACCTCGCCAACTCTTTCGAGTATCTCAAATGGTCCGATGAATCTTGGCGTAAGCTTGCCCTTAACACCAAATCTTCGTATGCCACGTCCAGGCGATATTTTAAGAAATGCATGATCTCCAACCTGGAATTCAAGATCTCTCCTTCTTGTATCAGCATAAGCCTTTTGTCTCGTCTGAGCAACTTGCAATCTTTCTAGGATTACTTGTATCTTCTCAGTTGTATCCCTTACCATGTCTGGACCTAACAGTTGTTTCTCTCCAACTTCGTTCCAGCATAAGGGTGATCGGCAACTCCTTCGATATAAAGTTTCGAAAGGTGCCATTTGGATACTAGCTTGGTAGCTATTATTATATGCAAATTCCACAAGTGGCAAATATTCATGCCAGCTTCCACCAAAGTCAATGATGCAAGCTCTTAGCATATCCTCAACAACTTGATTAACTCTCTCGGTTTGACCATCCGTTTGTGGGTGAAAAGCAGTACTAAAGTTGAGCCTTGTTCCCAACGAATGTTGTAATCCCTTCCAAAAGTGAGAAGTAAATCGGGGATCTCTGTCAGACACGATTGAGACAGGAATTCCATGTATCCTGACTATTTCCTTGATGTATAGTGCAGCTAGCACATCAATTGACCATCGGCTTTTTATTGGCAAGAAATGTGCCGATTTAGTTAATCGGTCAATGATAACCCAGATTCTATCATGTCCTCCTTTTGATTTAGATAAACCCATGATGAAGTCCATACCAATATCCTCCCACTTCCACTTAGGAATATCTAGAGGATGTAGTTTTCCAGCAGGCTTTTGGTGTTCTGCCTTGACCTGTTGGCATGTGAGACAGCGAGATACATGGTCCGCTATTTCTCTTTTCATATTAGGCCACCAAAAGTTCCTCTTTACATCGTGATACATTTTGGTTGATCCTGGATGAATAGTGTACCTTGATCGGTGAGCTTCATCTAAGATCTTCTTCTTTAATACTGGACAGTCGGGTATACAAGTTCTACTTTTGAATAATAACCTTCCATCAGAAGTTAGTTGAAAATCAGATTGACCTTCTAATCTGCCTTTGATTTCCACTAATATAGGATCATCATCCTGAAACGCTTGTATCTCAGATAATAAATCTGACTGTATGCTTACATGAGATAATGTGACAAATTTGGCTTCCTTGTCCAAGCTTATATTGAGCTCGGAGAATTGTTCTAGCAACTTCCATTCTTGTATCATACAATTGGCTATCATTGCTCTCGGCTTTCGACTAAGGGCATCAGCAACATAATTACCCTTTCCAGGATGATATTGTATATTGAAGTCGAAGTCCTTGAGATATTCTAGCCAGCGTCTTTGTCTCATGTTTAGCTCCTTCTGTGAAAAGAGATATTTGAGACTTTTGTGATCGGAGTATACAGTAAACTGCACTCCATACAAGTAGTGTCTCCAAATCTTTAGGGCAAATACCACTGCGGCCAGTTCTAAGTCATGGATGTAGATCGGATTAAAAATCCTCACTCAAACAAAAAAATGATAAGAATAAGCAATAAAAATAACAAAATAGCACGAGGTGCTAAAGGAGGTTGTGATCGCCAGAGACACGAGAGTCTCAATGAGGAGATTGATATGGGGAGATGATCGCAAAATACCTCAAAAGATGCGGGGGATGTGAGTACTCCTTTTCTCTTCAAGATCGGCCGGCCGACGAAGAGAGTCTTTTCAATTAATTACCCTTGCAAAGCAAAAACAACAACACCAAAAGATATGGATTAGAAATAATGGTGTAGCATCAAATTCAATAAAGATATATGTGAGCATGAAAAATATGAACAATACACACCTTAAGGGGATTACCCTTAAACCCCTATGCAAAGAGGGTGTGGGAATATGAATGATAAATGCAAAAATATGAATAGGAAAAAGGGAAAGAGTGTAAAAGTGCACTAAGGGGAGCTCTCAATATGATGGTTGAGAAAAATCAATGAAACAATGATATATGATGCATGATCCATGAAAATAATGATAATGAAGATAAGAAGAATAATGAAGGGGAGATAAGATAAAAAAAAATCTTTTGTGGTTCCTTGGCTTGAATGCTCGATGGGGAGAAAGCTTGGAAGGATGAAGATGTTGATGTGAAGTCCTCCTTAGCCAAAGGGCCCTTCGTTCGGTTCCTATAAAAAGAAAAGAAGAAACAGAAGGAAAAGAACAGAAGCAGAAGAAATAGAAGAAGGAGAACAGAAGAAGAAGAAATAGAAGAAGAAGAGAAAATAGAAGAAGAAGAGAAAACAGAAGGAGAAGAAGCAGAAGAAGAAGAAACGGAAGGAGAAGAAGAAGCAGAAGAAGAAGACAGAAAGAGAAGAAGAAGATCAAGCCAAAGATCGATCTTCGGAACCAACCCATCGACAGAGGGAGGACTCTGTTTAAATAGGTTTGATTAAGATAAGGATGGTAAGAGTCCCATGGAGGGAAAGATAAGAAAGGGCGAGAGTCTTGTGGGGGAAATACAAGAACGGGCAAGACCAAAATCAAGCAGGACTCTCTGGGGAAAGGCTGCGTTCGAGCAGAACACAAAGGGTGAAACACGACCTGGATAGGGGCGTGAATTCTGAAATTGACGACCTACACAAAGGCGTTATTTAAAACACGACTTAGATTAGGACGTTAATTTAAAATATTCAAAATAGGGCCATTTTTCATTTCTCAATATTATTTTCCCATTTTTTAGGTGAAGGTGCATCTCGTCGCCCTGATTCCAACGACTATTTTTGTGAATTTTTCTGACACCTGGAAGGCCACCAAATCGCCTCTGGAAGGGGTTGAAAAATAATATTAAATATTCAATTTGAAAGTGACGCCCTGACATACGTCGTGAATTAGATTTTCTATTTTTTTATTCTTTTCAAATTCAAAATAACGTCTTATACAAGGTCGTTAATTCCAAAATAATTCCGAAAAATTCTCAGAAAAATCCAGAAAAATAGGAATTTCAAAGAATGGACGCCCTTCATTATAGTCGTTAATTTTTTAAGAAACGCCCATGTATAAGTCGTTATTTAAAAGATGTCCCACGTCAAGTCGTTATTTCTGAAAAATAGAGAAAAATGCCCAGAAAATCCAGAAAAATCCAGAAAAATAGGGGAAAATAGGAAAAGAGAGAAAAAAGGGAGAAATCCAAGAAAAGTGGGGAAAACCACTCAAACAAAACTAATTTGAGGGTCAAATTGGGGTATTACAAGGTAATATGAGAGGTACTCATAGTAACGTCAATTTTGGCGTGTCTACAGCTGCCCCGCCTTGACGTCTGCTTTGCAAGGGAGCAGAGCAAACTGAAAAGTAGATGCCAAGGTGTGATGAGACACGCAATCAACATCACTTGATGAGAATCAAATCAAAAGCACGAGATGAAGCAATCTCGGGAAATCCAACGAAATTAACAATGTTTGGATAAAATGGGGAGATGTGCACGAGGGCACGAAGGAGAATGATCAACTTCCAGCGCGGTGGAAGTACCTCAGGTCACAAACCTGTAGGTTTCACCATTGGGGAGCGGTTACCAGCTAATGTGGACGTGCTGCAGCCAAGGTGGATCAAAGGAAAGATTGAAATAAGATGATAGAAATCCAAACAAGGAGCTTCCGGAAAATAACCCAAAACAGCGACAAAACAAACTGAGGATTCAATTCGGCAATGAAAATCTCATATCTTGGAAATTAGTGATCAATTCGACTCCCAAACAGCTCATCAGAATGATTTTTCAACAGTTGATTCAAAGTCCTACATGAATGCATGCTGGGTTTAAAGGGAAAATAACAAATGAAGATATAATATAATCAAGGATAATATTGCTAAACTGCCCAGACTGAGTCAAGAAACCAATTCTGCGAGCTGATACTAAGCCGAAGCCCGTTTATCCACGCACCAATTCGTAAAAAGGGAACCATCGTCCCCAGCCTTGGATGGCTCAACGGCCTATCCGTGTGACTAAGACTCCTCTGGAATCATCATTGTTTTTGATGAAGGGGAACTCAAATCTCAGATTTACCAAAGTCACAAGGTCCTTGATATAATCTAGTAGCGTATGTAACATATAGTAAAAATGCATACAGGGAGAGATGGTGATAGCAATGAGCATATGGGGAACTGAGAAAATGAGGTGCAAAACCGGTGGGACTTGGATGACGCCCAGACGGCGGGACCAAGAGCTTCTTATCCTGCGCTCAAAAATTTCATTAGCCAAGATATAATGATAACAAACAATGAATAAGGCATTATAGTAAATCAAAGCATCAATATCATTCAAACATGTAATGAATAGCACTGCATTGAAAAACATCATTGTCTGTTGTTTCATTAGGAGGATGTCAACTTGGCATAATCAAAGTTTGGAGTTGAAAGATTGAGGAATGCCCAGCGGCAAAATTAATCAGATGAAAAATTAGAAGGAATTTGATTGAATGATCTCAAGATGATAATCAGGAGAATAATCAATAGAATTTGATTGAAAAATCTGGAGATGAATAATTAAAAATGCCCAGGGTGGCATGATAATATCGGGAAGAATCAATGGCTTGATAGCAATGATTGGAGAAAGGACTCATCCCGTGCTCTTGGTCCTTGTAAAAATGGTTCCTGCAGAACACCATCAGAATACAATGCAAATTTTTTTTGGAGTTTTGAAATATGCAAATTTTTATGAGTTTTCAAAAATTTTCAAATGTTTATGAATTTTGAAATATGCAAATTTTTGTGTACTTTTGGAAAGATATTCAAATTTTTATGGATTTTGGCTTAGACATCGCAAATGCAGCATCAAAGGGTGTTTATTGAACCACTGACTAGGGGTCCTCGTTCCTTCCCTTTTCGCTAAAAATTACCCAAAGCCGGGCGTGCATTGAAAGTGGCGTCCTATAACCGACCGCCATTAATTAACGGTGCCCCTACCAAGGCCATACCCGAGAAACATTCGGTCTTGGAGGAAGAAGAGAAGAACAATTGGAGACAAGCTTTATACAGGATGGGAAATATTAGGACTTGAATTCCTTCCAAGGTTTAACCCTCAAAGAGGTAGTCTGTTGTGCCGGAACTTTGTGCCTTTGATTTTTAGACCCTTGACATGCATACGACCAGGGTTTTCCCTGCAGGAACTTTGCCACTCTTGACATGCCATAATTCACAATTTTACTTTTATCGAGATTTTGACTTGATTTGATTTTCATAATAGCCCTTTTGGCGAGATGTATATCATGAAACTCATATGAAAACTCATATTGATTTTGGGTCAAGACTGCCCCTATTTGAGACTCCTCTCGTATTGAGGATTACCGAGATTGGTCATCCCATCCGTCAACCTCTTGCCCCTGCATTTGGCCGAGTAAAGAAGAGAAAAGGACTTTCAGATATACTCATGGCATGGCCAAGGTAGCAACGGTGTTTTACCAAAGGAGCCGGCTAAGGACACCGTGAAGTGTGTGCGGTGCCCAGCTAAGGGTCGCTCTTAATAAGCGGGGAGAGAATGTTGAATTCCCAGCGCGGGTTCTTAAAAGGTGCTGCAAAAGCAAGCCTAAAGACTATTTTTTAAACAAATGATTCAACAAAAGCCTAAGATAAAGGTTTAAAACACCACTCTTAATCTTGTTAAGAAGTACTTTATCTTGAAAATCATACGTGAAGTAATGAGGGAATGATATCATAAAAATGCGTACTTACGCCAATATGTTACCTTGCAACCTTTGTAGAAGTAGCTGCTGCGAGAGGTTGATCATCGTGGGATAGTCCTCTTTGGCAGTCAAAAGGATTGGCAGCAAAGGATTGAAAGTGGATTAACAAGAAGGAGTGGTGCTCAAACCAGACTCAGACGAATTAAGGAGAAAAGGGAAGAGAGGCGAGGGCTAGAACTCCCTCACTAAGGCGAGGAGACCCTGATCACATGGAATAGTCTACAGAAGAAGCGGAAAATCAAGAAGAGGGGTGAGGACTAAAGCCTCGGAAGCAATGGGAGAAAGGGCAGATGCCCAAGGTAGTGGATGTGGAAGAAGTTGGGTCGGACCCATGATTAGGAGGAATCAGAAGAAGAAATTGATATATAGAAAGAGGCGGATCCGGAGGGTCCGGAGGTGGTGGAGAATCAGGAGAGGAAAAATCCGAAGGCTCCGGAGGGATAACGAAAGAAGGGACGCGATGCCCTGGGAAGAAATAGAGAAAAAGATGATGAAAAAGGAGGAAGAAAATGAAGGATGTGATATCCCGGAGGAGTAGAAAGATGAATCGGAAGAAAGATGGATGGTCCGGAGGTTCCGGAGGAATGAGATGGAAAGGGGCGTGATGCCCTGGAAAATGATAGAGAGAATAAGACAGAGAATCCAGAGGTTCCGGAGGAATGATGGAAGGAGGGATGCGATGCCCAAGAAGGTCCGGAGGTTCCGGAGAAATGAGGTGGAAAGGGGCGCGATGCCCGAGGGGAAGGTCCGGAGGTTCCGAAGGTAGCAAATGGAGAGGGGCACGATGCCCAAAGGACGAAGAGAGGGGTGAAAGATCCGGAGGTTCCGGAGGAAGAGGATGGAAAGGGGTGCGATGCCCAAGGAAAAGACTGAGACAATCAGATGGGGAATCCGGAGGTTCCGGGGGAATAAGATGGAAAGGGGCGCGATGCCCGAGGAACAGAGAAAGGAATGGAGGATTAGGAGGAAAATCCGGAGGTTCTGGAGGAATAAGATGGAAAGGGGCGCGTTGCCCGAGGGGAAAGTCCGGAGGTTCCGGAGGGATAACAAAATCAGAAAGGGCGCGATGCCCAAAGAGGAGGGGTAAAATTCCTGGAGGTTCCAGGGAAATAGCAGGAAGGGGTACGCGATGCCCCAAGGGGAGTGAATTAAAGAAAGATGAAGATGAAGATGAGAAGTGCGGAATATCCGGAGGTGCCGGAAGGCGGGGAAGATATGGGTTTGGAAACCCGGGAATCAGGAGGTGCAATTGTATGCAAATGTAATGCAATGGATGCGATGAATAGAATGAATGGATGAAAGAAAAATGCATGGGATGCAAAGAATATGAGGAATATGAAGGGCGAGAGGGCGAGATCCTCCTCTTTCCCTTTGGAGTGGCCAATGAAGAGAATGTGATGGATAAAAACATGGATGGAGTTGAATGGAAGGTGGATAAAACAGTGGAAGGCCCCGTAGCGCCAAGATAACTGCCCCTCCACGGCAGCGAAAACGTATAACCAATTGGCCCAATGAAAGAAGCTTTAACAATAAATGACAACCCCTTTGGAAGGCAAAGATCAACAATGTAAGGGAGTTGGAAAGTTGATACAGGAAGCATTGCCATGCCCATTGATTTGAACGGAATAGGAATTTGCCCTTTGTATGGAAGAATGGGTTTAAGATTTGAAAACTGGAGCGAGGGGTGCCCTGCCCTGCCCTTCGATGGTATCAACGCTTGGCATTCTTCTCTGGCGAACAGCAGCGACTTAGCCTCTTCGACCATGCTTGGAACAATAATCCGGATTGGCATCCGGTAAATAAATTCTTGCGTCTTGAATAGCACGGCAGCGGCCAAATTCTCCTTGCGCGGCGCTTGATCGTCCTCGGCACCTGTGCTTGTAGAAGCCCCCCCATTCCGAGTAGTAAGGGGAGGTGAAGCGGAGGCGGAAGATTTTGTGAGTGGTGGAGGTATAATAGAAAGTGTTGGCGGAGGTGGAAGCGGAGGTTCAAACACATCAAGTTTCTCCCTTTGCTCGGAAGCAGTCGGGGTTGGCTCGAGTGCAAAAAGTGGTGGATCTTGCTCAGGATTAACCATGGGTAAAGATGAAGGGTTAAGTGGGGGAGTAGGTAAGGTGGGTTGAGGCGGTGATAATGGGATAACGGAAGGTCGAATTGGGGAAGGTTTAATGGTAGGCTCGGTGAAGGCTAAAAGCTCAATATGTAGAGGTTTTATAGTGGAAGGCTCGAGGGAGACTGATGTTGTGAAGATTGATGGCATAGTGGATGGAGGTGTAATTGGAGGTTTAATGGGTGATGGTTTAATTGGGGGAGGTTTGGTGCGGTGAAAACGCCGAACAGGGCGAGCGGCGTTAGGAGTGGGAGTAGACTCAAAATGCGCCGGCGTGGGTGATTGGAGTATCGACCCATCGTCGTAACACCAAGAAGTCTCGGGAATAGGGGGTGAATTGGGAGTGGTAGCTTCGTCCCGAGCAGGGGGTTCGTCAAATGATAGTGGAGGGAGCGGGAAATTAAGGAAACTCGGAAGGGGTGCCTGTGGAGCTTCATCATCATCGTACACTACTTCGGATTCTTCAAATGCCGGTCCTTGATTGCTTGACATGCCGAAGTCATAATCATCTCTCCTGTCTTTCCAATCTTTCTCCATCTTGGTGATATCATCCAGGAAAACATGAAGAGGATTGACTGGAGTAGGAGGAGCCGTGACCCTCTTTAATTGTTCCTCCATTGAAGTGATTTTATCGAGGAGAGTTTGCTGGAGGGGTGTGACCTGAACAACAGAAGGTTGGCAGGGCCTTGAAGGAGGAGGGGCCGTATAAAAAGGCCGTGGAGGTGGATTAATGGGCCGACTCGCAGAAGAACCCTGATGGGCCGGATTGCAATGAATAAATGGGCCTTGGGGCCGTGAGGGAGGAGGAATAGAAGGAGGCGGGTGATGGGCCACCCGAGTAGAATGAACAGGAGGAGATGGGTAATGGGCTACCCGATCAGGATTGGAAGGAGGAGGGGGGTGATGGGCCACCCGTGTAGAATTGGAGGGAGATGGGTGATGGGCCACCCGAATAGAATTGGAAGGAGGTGGGTGATGGGCCACCCGTATAGAATTGGAAGGAGGGAGAGATGCATGAGATGTACCCTCAACGGCAGCCATAAGGGCTTGGATCTGTTGAGGGGTAAGATGATCTAATGCATGAATGATCTGGGAGACCTTCTCATCATTGGGACGAGAGGATCCCGAGGGAGTAGTGGCTCGAAATTGAGTTGAAGGACCATTGGATTGGACATTGCCCATGGGTCGGGCATGACCATAAGAATGAGGACGTGGCCCTTTGAAAGAATGGTGAGAATTTTGATGAACATGTTGAAATTGAGGGGAATAGGATGTGCTAGGTTGTGCATCCTCATGAATTGAATTAAACATGTTACCTTGTTTATAGTAAGCCATCATGCAATCAAAGTTCAAAATAATATGCAAAGAAGCACACAAAAGAGATGGTTACCTTGATTTGATTTGTTTGAACCTTGGTAAATTAAAGATTTTATCAAAGATTTGGAATGATTCACACAAGGGAGGAACCTAGTTTCAATATGATTTTACTTCAATGCCCACTAGGAACACTCTTTCACCACGTATAGGCCAACTAACTCGGGACTTCAAAAGGGTACAACCTGCCCGGCGTCCGTGAGGGAATCCACGGGTACGGGGACTTATGGAGGCTTGGTTTAGGAATTTCCAATCCAAAGAGACGGAATGCTCAATGGAGGGTCGTTCCTTCACCAAGGGGGTGTGTGGCTCCTAGTATAAAGAGATAAGGCCTCTCAAACCAATGCAAAATGAATGAATGAATGCAAGATATAAGCAGAAATATGATACAGTGATAAACAAATGAGTTCGGTGAAAACACAGGAATAAGACGCCCTGGGGTAGGGCGCTACCAATAAAAGAGACGCCCTGGGGCAGGGCGTTAATTATCAAGGATGCTCAACCAAATAAAGAAACGCCCGCGGTTGGGGGCATCAAATCATGAAAACGCGCCCTGAAGAGAGGCGCTACCAAATAAAGAAACGCCCTGTTGGAGGGCGTGAATTCACAGCATAAGAATATATGATATAAAGCGCCCTGACAGAAGGCGTTAAGCAGGAAAAAGACACCCTGCGATAGGGCGTTAACTAAAAAAAGCGCCTCTGTCAGAGGCGTTAATTGCCTTCTTCCAGAAAACCCTCGCGGCCAGCAATATCAAAGTAGAGAAGCACTCACATAGGCAATCAACAAATATAATTATTAACACAGAAGCATGCTCATCAAGATTTTAAACAAGTGAAAGTTTTAAAACAAATCTAGCTAATTGGCAGATCACTTTGGGGAGAGTGCAATGCACAAGGGAGGGTGCCCGAGGGGCACAAAAGGAGGGGTACACGTGGGTACCAATAGGAAAGGGCACACGTGGGTGCCAAGGGGAAAGGGGTAATCAAAATAAAAAATAAGAAAGGGTCCCACCGTGATCGCCAATTTGTAGATCGGATTAAAAATCCTCACTCAAACAAAAAAATGATAAGAATAAGCAATAAAAATAACAAAATAGCACGAGGTGCTAAAGGAGGTTGTGATCGCCAGAGACACGAGGGTCTCAATGAGGAGATTGATATGGGGAGATGATCGTAAAATACCTCAAAAGATGCGGGGGATGTGAGTACTCCTTTTCTTTTCAAGATCGGCCGGCCGACGAAGAGAGTCTTTTCAATTAATTACCCTTGCAAAGCAAAAACAACAACACCAAAAGATATGGATTACAAACAATGGTGTAGCATCAAATTCAATAAAGATATAGGTGAGCATGAAAAATATGAACAATACACACCTTAAGGGGATTGCCCTTAAACCCCTATGCAAAGAGGGTGTGGGAATATGAATGATAAATGCAAAAATATGAATAGGAAAAAGGGAAAGAGTGCAAAAGTGCACTAAGGGGAGCTCTCAATATGATGGTTGAAAAAAATCAATGAAACAATGATATATGATGCATGATCCATGAAAATAATGATAATGAAGATAAGAAGAATAATGAAGGGGAGATAAGATAAAAAAAATCTTTTTGTGGTTCCTTGGCTTGAATGCTCGATGGGGAGAAAGCTTGGAAGGATGAAGATGTTGATGTGAAGTCCTCCTTAGCCAAAGGGCCCTTCGTTCGGTTCTTGTAAAAAGAAAAGAAGAAACAGAAGGAAAAGAACAGAAGCAGGAGAAATAGAAGAAGGAGAACAGAAGAAGAAGAAATAGAAGAAGAAGAGAAAATAGAAGAAGAAGAGAAAACAGAAGGAGAAGAAGCAGAAGAAGAAGAAACGGAAGGAGAAGAAGAAGCAGAAGAAGAAGAAGAAGAAGAAGAAGACAGAAAGAGAAGAAGAAGATCAAGCCAAAGATCGATCTTCGGAACCAACCCATCGACAGAGGGAGGACTCTGTTTAAATAGGTTTGATTAAGATAAGGATGGTAAGAGTCCCATGGAGGGAAAGATAAGAAAGGGCGAGAGTCCTGTGGGGGAAATACAAGAACGGGCAAGACCAAAATCAAGCAGGACTCTCTGGGGAAAGGCTGCGTTCGAGCAGAACACAAAGGGTGAAACACGACCTGGATAGGGGCGTCAATTCTGAAATTGACGACCTACACAAAGGCGTTATTTAAAACACGACTTAGATTAGGACGTTAATTTAAAATATTCAAAATAGGGCTATTTTTCATTTCTCAATATTATTTTCCCATTTTTTAGGTGAAGGTGCATCTCGTCGCCCTGATTCTAACGACTATTTTTGCGAATTTTTCTGACACCCGGAAGGCCACCAAATCACCTCTGGAAGGGGTTAAAAAATAATATTAAATATTCAATTTGAAAGTCACGCCCTGACATACGTCGTGAATTTGATTTTCTATTTTTTTTATTCTTTTCAAATTCAAAATAACGTCTTATACAAGGTCGTTAATTCCAAAATAATTCTGAAAAATTCTCAGAAAAATCCAGAAAAATAGGAATTTCAAAGAATGGACGCCCTTCATTATAGTCGTTAATTTTTTAAGAAACGCCCATGTATAAGTCGTTATTTAAAAGACGCCCCATGTCAAGTCGTTATTTCTGAAAAATAGAGAAAAATACCCAGAAAATCCAGAAAAATCCAGAAAAATAGGGGAAAATAGGAAAAGAGAGAAAAAAGGGAGAAATCCAAGAAAAGTGGGGAAAACCACTCAAACAAAGCTAATTTGAGGGTCAAATTGGGGTATTACAAGGTAATATGAGAGGTACTCATAGTAACGTCAATTTTGGCGTGTCTAAAATGGACGGGGTAATTCTCCTCATGCTTCTTCAGTTGACGAGAAGAGTATGCTATGACCTTCCCTTGTTGCATTAAGACACACCCGAGGCCAATGCCAGAAGCATCGGTGTAAACCTCGAATTTCCCTCCTTCTATTAGTAGAGCTAACACCGGAGCTGTAGTGAGATGATCCTTGACAGTTTGGAAACTTCTTTCACATTCCTCACTCCATTCATATCGGATCTCCTTACGAGTTAACCTTGTAAGGGGCACGGCGATCTTGGAGAAGTCTTTGATGAATCACCGATAATAGCCTGCAAGACCTAAGAAACTTCTGATCTCGCTTGCATTGGTTGGTTTTTCCCAGTTTCTAACAGCTTCAACCTTTGACGGATCAACAGATAGACCATCCTTGGATATCACATGTCCGAGGAAAGTCACTTCTTCAAGCCAGAATTCACATTTGCTGAGCTTTGCATATAATTGATTTTCCCTCAATACTTGCAATGCTATCCTTAAATGCTCCTCATGTTCTTCCTTAGTTTTGGAATATGTCAATATATCATCAATGAAAACCACCACAAATTGATCTAGATAAGGCCTGAATATGCTATTCATTAACTGCATAAAGGCAGCAGGGGCATTTGTTAGTCCAAAAGGCATAACAACAAATTCGTAATGGCCATACCTGCTTCTGAATGCAGTCTTATGAATGTCATCATCCTTGATTCTTAATTGATGATATCCCGACTTGAGATCAATCTTGGAAAAATATTTGGATCCTGAAATCTGATCAAATAACTCATCGATTCTCGGTAGTGGATACTTGTTCTTGATAGTGAGATGATTCAACTGTCGATAGTCGGTGCACAATCTCATGGATCCGTCCTTCTTCTTCACAAATAAGACTGGTGCTCCCCACGGGGAAGTACTTGGTCTAATAAACCCTTTTCGAATTAGTTCCATCAACTGCTCCTTCAATTCTTTTAGTTCCGCAGGGGACATTCTATAGGGTGCCTTTGAAACTGGACTAGCACCATGGACTAAGTCAATGGTGAAGGCCACTTCTCTTTGAGGGGGTAATCCCGGCAAATCTTCCGGAAATACGTCTGGAAATTCTTGCACTACCTGAATGTCTTCTATCTTGGTTTCCTTAGCTTCTTTAACAGTGACAAAGGCAAGGAAGGATACACATCCTTTCCTGACGAGCTTGCTTGCTCGAAGAGCCGAAATAAGAGGGGATTTGCTCCGACTCTTTGGGCGAGTAAAGACTAATTCTGGAATATCTTTGAAAGCAATTAGGCTATTGCGGCAATCAACCGTTGCCTGGAATTTGGATAACCAGTCCGCTCCCAGTATAACATCATACTCCTTAAGATCGAGGCATATGAGATCTATAGGTAAATTCCTATCTTGAACCATTACCTCACAGTTTTGGTAGTGATAAGTAATATCATTTTCACTTCCAAGAGGAGTAGTTAGAACTATTTTTATCCATTCTGGTTCTAATGGTAACGGGTCGGCAAACTTCTTAGAAATAAAGGAATGCGATGCACCCGTATCAAATAAGACATAAGCACTTTTGGAACAAATTTTCAATGTACCTTCCACTAATCCGCCTTCTTCTTCTTGTTCGGTCTCCTGGATTGCATGAAGACGAGCATTCTTCGTCACCGGGCGTTTACCGTCACCGGCTTGGTCATTCATTAATGGACAATCGGGAATCCGATGTTCGCGACTCCCACAACGGAGACAAGCTCCTAATTTCCTCCATCATTCTTCTGTCTTGTGACCAGCCTTGTCACAATGCTTGCATACTATGCTTGAAGGTGTAGTGGTGATAGAGAAGGGCTTGGTCTTCTTGAATTTTTGATCTTGAGAGGAAGGACCTCCATGACTAGGCCTCTTCTTAAAGTTGGGTTTAAAAGAACCCGAACCTGTGACTTGCTCCTTCTTGTCTTTTCCACGGATCCTATCAGATAGTTCCGTGGCATCTTCAAGTAGTTGAGCTCGGCGCACTATTTCAGAATAAACTTGGATGTCCATAGGCGCCAGTTGAGTAATATAGTGGGGCCTAAGCCCATTAAAAAATCTACGGGCTTTCATCTTCTCCGTGCTAATAAGATGCTTAGCATATCTAGACAACCTGGAGAACTGAGCTTCATAATCTGCTAATGATAAAGATCGTTGCTTTAATGCAGTGAATTCTGCAGCCTTCTTTTCTTGGACTCGGTCCGAGAAATATTTAGCATTGAAGTATTCCACAAATTCTTCCCATGTTACTTGAGTAGGGTCGATGGTTGCTTCAATAGACTCCCACCAGCATCTAGCATCTTTCTCTAACTGGAATGTAGCTAATAGAACTTTGTCCTGATCCGTGCATTGCATAACACGAAATATACGTTCAGTCTCCCGAACCCAATGCTCGGCATCGTCCGGATCGGTCGATCCTATGAACTTCGGGGGATTCATGTTCTTAAAGGCTTGGTGTAAGCTTCCAGCTCGTGGAGTATCACCTTGTGCTACCTGTTGTAGCACTTGAGTCATCCCTTGGAGGGTACGCTGCATGTTGCGCCATTGAGCACGTTCGGCAGCCATTATCCTACAATTATAATAGCTACATTAGTATTATATCACTGTGATCTTATTAAAAGACTCATTAACTCATACCCCTTGGTTCTACCCAATCTCACTTGGTTAAACGTTCAACTTATCCTTGGACTTGGGTTTTTCCTAGGAATTGAATACCTTAGGCTCTGATACCACAAAAACTGTCACGCCCCGAGCGCGGAAGATACCCGGAGACGCGTGACAAGTTTATATCAATCATGTCAATCAGAGTGGTCGTGTATTCGACACAAAGACAGAGATGCGCAAAATGGCAAGATAACCTAATCCTTTATTATTAATAGGCTATTACAAATCCAATACTCTGTTAAATAAAAGGAAAAGTACATAGTTGACTCAAGAAAATAGGAAAAAGACTAGATGACACTTGGGCAGCTCTATCACTTTCACTCTTAACCATTCCCATCCGATTGACTTCCATCGTCGTAGGACTTACCTGAAAAGTAAAAAGGGACAAACGGAATGAGCGAACGCTCAGTAGGAAATTATATCTCAAGTACTAGCAAGGGGTTTAAGTAATTACATCTTTCATGAATGCATTACAACTATGCATGCTCGCACAAAACGACAAGATAGAGAGAATGTAATATCAAGGAAATAAGATGAACTTAATCATGAACTTTCAATAAGATAACAAGACATTGAGATATTCAAGCAAGTACGTTTAACAAGTCATGTCAAGAACTTTGGCTATCATGTATCAAGCAAGTAAATTACCCTTTTTCGGGCCACGCATTTCATGTCAAGTCAAGTACGATTCAAGTACAAGATGTGTGTGGAATGTCCAATCTAGCAAGTCAAGTACTCGGTATAATGCCAGATACCTTATCATTTTAACTCCCATGGGCACAAGTACTTTCAGGTGCTCCTCCCAGGACCAGATAGTGCCCTATATGCGCAGGCATTTATCATGTGTTTTGACATCCACTCTTGTTTATAGCCAACATAGAATTCCAATAATCAAGCTTGTAGACACGTATGACAACTTTGATAGAATAGAGTCCAAAATATGACAAAGGACATAGATTGGCGATAATAACGGTATAATCACGATTAACGATAAAACTAGGTAGAATATGGTTCCCTTAACTTGGGTACCATGACAAATCAAGGTGGACATTCTTTATATAGAATTGAGGTCCACATGAACAGTATATCAAAGGTAAGATACCCTCATTCTTATCATAGAATTGAGGTTTACAAGAATGACATGATATGGCATGATATCATCATCCCATTAAGAACTTCCTTATGATACAATCTTTGTATAATCATAAGGGCCGGTATACCATGTTTCTTTAGAGAGACATGGCATCAGTGGTGTAATGGGTTTTTAGGGTACAACCAGCTCAGTCGGCCTTGAGGGAATCCAAGGCTACGAGGAGTCTTACGGAGGTCTCTATGACTAACTCGCTAGTCCAAAGGAACGGAATGTCCAATGGAGAGCTTGTATGTCAATGAGAGTTGAGTGTGATCGATAAAACAACGTGAAAAGTGGGACTATACTCACGGAGTGGAGAATAGTGCCGATATATACGTATATGTATAATATGAAACCATCGGTTAACATAATTAGGATAAAATCAGTTTACAGAAAATAACGACTTAGGTCAAGTCGTTTCTCAAGTAATTAACGCCTAACATAAGGGCGTTTACATATATTTCCATTTTGGCAGAATTTTCAATAATTCAGAAATTTATCTAAAACGCGCCCTGGACAGGGGCGTTTCTTTGCAATGAGACGACTACAGTAGCAAGCGTCTTTTTATTTACAATATTTTACAGAACATATTTATTTTCAGAAATTATCAAAAACGCGCCCTTGGCTGGGGCGTTAATCATTAAATTCTTATTTTCACAGAATATATTGTTCGGGATTTTAACATAAACGCGCCCAACGAAGGGGCGTTACTTTTACAATTCACGCCCTATGATGGGGCGTTAACAAATGGACAACGACCTTGTCGAAGTCGTGAATTCAAGAAATTGCAGTAATTGACACAAACAGCCAGAAGTTTCACAATAATCAATGTACAGGATGGTATTTATATAGTCGTGACAGGAAGAATTTCACAGGGAGAGTCATGCATTCGATATTTCATATTTATGGATTTTTAAACATGAACAATTTGATTACATGTGATTTTCATGGATAATCAGTTCTTAAGATCGCTGATTAACATTACATGAAATTAACGCCTTTGTATAGGGCGTCAAATATGAAATTGACGACCTGGGCAGGGTCGTGTCTTGTAAATTAGCGCCCTTGACAGGGGCGTCTCTTTCAAAATATTTCAGAAAAACACAACGAAACCATATATAAACCGTATGCATGACATGCTTATATATATATATATATCTTGCATTAATTTTATTTGGGCTACATTAACTTGAGAAAACCTACCTTTACAGTTAATTTAGAAGAAGACTTGTGAAGTATTTGAGGAGAACCCTTTCTACTGCAACTATATAACCGCAGCAGCAGCAGGAAGAATCGTTCGTTTTGAAGAACCCTTGTTCTTCGACAGAGCTTCCTACAGAGAAACATGAAGATGTATCAATCCTCACTTCATCATACTTCGGCTGAAGGTAAAAGAAAGAAGAACATTACCTTTGTTCTTCACGTACGCAGGTGCTCTCTTCGACCTGTAAGAAGTGAAAGAGATGAAGAGTCAGTAACTCTTCATATGATAGAAAGAAAAGAACGTTCAGTTCTTTTGCTCACCGCAGCAGACGATCGATCAAATGGATTTAGGGTTTGGTAATCAAAGGTATTTATAGGATTTTGGGTGTCCTATTAGAGTTAGTGATTGTGTGAGGGTAATATATCCCTAATAGAGTCCTTACCCTAGTAGACACTTACTGGATTAGGTTAATCTTTCCTTAGATAAGCTCCCGTGTCGAACGAAACTCGAATGGAATTAACGACTTTGGTCAGGGCGTCGATTCTTAAATTGACGACCTTGTTCAGGTCGTTTCTTAAGAAGCGTCTTGTGTAAGGGCGTTCCTTGTTTTTAAAACACGCCCAAGATAGGGGCGTTTCTTGGCCTTACCATTTTTGGCGTTTAGAATTTGACGCCTTTTGGTCAGGGCGTCACTTCTTGAATAACGCCTTATCCAGAGGCGTTTCTAATTTGAATAGCGCCTTTATCCGAGGCGTTATTTTATTTTGTTTTATTTATCTATTTATTTGATTTATTTTAAAATCTTTATTATTATTAATATTTTATCAGGGTTGCTACATGCTGACAGCGGCGGGGCGACGGCGCGGTGACGTGGACGGCGGTGAGGCGATCGTGGGGGCGTGCGGCGAGCGTGGGAAGCGTGAGGAGGCGGGGTTTCCAAAGGCGTTCTTCGTGGTTTGTGGGCGATCCGGCGGAGCATTCGCTCCATTGAGGTAAGGTGACGTTCCTTAGCCTCTTGCCGTTCATTCCCGTGATTTGTAGGCCGCGAGGAGGCCGAGAGGGGCGTGTTTGAGCTTTTGGGGGTTTTTCCATGATTTGGGGAGAGCTCGCCCGATCTATGGATTTGATGCATGATTTCATGTTTTGGTGGTTTAGAAGCATGCTAGGGGTCCTTAGGGGCCTTTCCCTTTGATTTCCCCCTCTCCGGTGGAGGCACGGGGGCGTGGTCGAAGTTTTTGGGGTTTTCCCGCCGTAGCGTGCTCGGGAGTGTGTAACGGTCACTCCAGTGACCGTCACATGCTTGTGACGCCCCCAGAGGGGTGCGTTACATTCCTGAGTAGTGTTTTTGGGGGTCGGGGGCTGTAACGACCTCACGATAGACCGCCATTTGCCTATGACGCGCTTGGGTAGGGCCGTCAGGGGCTTTCGACCGTTGGTTTGTGACCGTTGGGGGTCGGGCCATGTAACGCACCGGGCTAGGCACGTTACATGCGTGTGACGTGCTGAGGCATGCACGTTACTTCCTGTTTCACCCCAAGTGTAAGGGCCATGTAACGCGTTGGGCCAGGCGCGTTACATGCGTGTGACGTGCCGGGCTGGGCCGTTACATCCCTTTTGGCTTTGGGAGCGTGGGGGTGTGTAACGCATGGGGCCAAGCGCGTTACATTCTTGTAATGCGCCTGGACCAGGCCGTTACATCCCTTTCCACTTTGACCGTGTGACGGTCTATTTTGAACCGTTAGGCGCATGTAACTGTCTCGCCTAGACCGTTACTTGCTTGTGACGGCCCTAGGGTGGACCGTCACATGCCTGGTTGCCCCATAAGGGTGGCAACCCCGTTTTTACTCCGACTGTGGCCACCGTGCGACGGGGCTGGTGCGTGGGGCGATTCCCACACGTTGTCGGATTCGGACGTTGTTTTCCGTTGACTCGAGAGTCTACTCCTTTGTGACCCTCCACTAGTCGTAGCCCACCAGTACGAGGTGCTGGTCTCACCTGGGAGTGGTGTACGGGCACCCACCTTTCGAGATGGTTTGTGGACCGGTTACC
Organism: Amorphophallus konjac; assembly: GCA_022559845.1. Classification (NCBI taxonomy): domain Eukaryota; kingdom Viridiplantae; phylum Streptophyta; class Magnoliopsida; order Alismatales; family Araceae; genus Amorphophallus; species Amorphophallus konjac. Next base: position 181,812,018 of record CM040123.1, on the reverse strand, counting down.
GTAGGCCCCTCGTCGGTAGCCAGAGTTCGGCTATGGGGGAAAACCGGTCAGAGGACCAGACCTAGTGACGCAAGGTCTGTGTGTGCACACGTGGTTGGGGGCGGTTGGACCCACGTCGACGGGCGTGACCCCAACTAGTTACTTATTCATGGTTACTTGTTCGGTGTCTGCGCCTCGGGTAGGACCACGTCAGGCGGTTCACCTGCGGTGCGGTGTAAGACGTCAGGGGACGCTACCGGCTGTGCTTCTAGTGGGTGGTACTCCTGTCGAGTATGGAGTGTCAGACTGTCAGTCGTGTGTTTCTGACCTTCGGGTTTTGCGGTTCGACCGTTGAGTTTTGGTCTCGTACCGTGGCACGTGTGTCGGTTTGCGTGCCGTAGGGTCTAGTTCTGTAGAGTACAGGGCTTTCCTTTCCGAGGTACTTTCCTACCGCTAGTGTAGTGATTTCTCGTTTTACGAGGTAAGGTTCGAGTGATCCCTACTGAGTCTTGTTCCGAGACTCATTCCCTGCGTGTTTTCACTGTGTTTCAGGTGAGGCGCCGCCCCGGGGGAGCGCATCTGGGGTGCAGCGTGGTGCGGGTGCCCAGAGGTAGTGCCAGAGGTCAGAGCCGGGGTATGCCCCGTGTAGCTGTACTTTTCTTCCTTGTCTCTGTACTAGTCGTGGACTATTGTTATTGTTGTTAATTTCTATTGTGGACCATGAAAAATGTTAATTTATTTCCTGCTTAATATTATAACTGTTTAATTTCTGTAATTATTTGTGATACTTGTGTAGTTTCCACACCATCCTTTTAACCCTTCCGAGTCTTCGGGTTCGTGGGTGGCGGTGCGAGTCTCGGGTTATCGGGCCTTCCCGGTAATCGGATTCTCGGGTCGTTACAACCGAGAAGATAAAGCTTATTTGGGAGAGACTCCAGATGGCACAAGATAGGCAAAAATCATATGCTGACAATCGAAGGCGCGACTTGGAGTTTCAAGTAGGAGATCATGTATTTCTTAAGGTTTCTCTAGGTCAGGGTATTCGAAGGTTTGGTATCAAAGGCAAGCTTGCTCTAAGATTCATTGGCCCTTTTGAAATTCTTGAAAGGGTTGGCGAGGTGGCATATCGAATAGCTTTACCCCCTCAACTATCTGAAGTTCATGATGTATTTCACGTCTCAATGCTCAAGAAGTATGTACCTGATCCATTCCATGTCATTACTTACGACAACTTGGAAATCAAAAAAGACTTAACATACAAGCAAAAGCCAATCAGGATCATTGAACGAGAAGTACGTCAACTACGGAATAAAACTATTTGTATGGTCAAGATCCAATGGATCAAATTATGGCCACATGAAGCAACATGGGAAACGGAAGAAGCCAAGCGTAAACGATTTCTAGAATTATTTTCATGTAAGTACACTCTCCATAAATCCATGTATTGAATTTGGGGACAAATTCTTTTTAAGTGGGTGAGGGTGTAACGCCCGAGGATTTTCTAAGAATTTTTCAGATTTAAAATATAATTATATCAATTGTTAAAGCATTGAATGGGCTATTAATTGAATTATAATTGGATATTAATTATTTAGGCCCTACACTAATCCAAGAGGATTAGGCCCATATAAAAAACCCAATAGGCCCAAAAAGATTATTTTGGACCTCGGCCCATGTTCTAGAAGCTAGGAATGGGTGAAATCATGCAATTAAGGGATAATGACTCTTTAGGAAGATAAGTAAATGGATAGTAATGAGGATAATATCAAAAGAGTTTTAATTAGTTCAAATTCGGCGCCTAAGGTTGAAAACGGTCTTTCGCGAGACCGCTAAGGGGCATAAAACGGTCGTGCAATTGACCGCTACCCACTGCAGATTCCGTGAGTGAAAGAAAGTGTACACAGATTAGATTTTTGACGATTAAAACTCAAGAGACCAACGAATGAGGACTTGTAAGGATGCTTAGGACTCTCAGGGATCGATCAAAATCTAATTGGGACTCTAGAATCATTCTAATCCTTAAAACCCTACCTAAACCCTATAAATAGATTCCAGATTTGACATGCACGACCCCTACTTTGGATCGCGTGGAACTCAGGTAAGGAGGCCGAATTAGAGGTAAGTTTCTTCTAGAAATTTATTCATTATAGTTAGAACTAACTACCCTCCAAATTTTGTTCTAGGATATCAAGTCTACAAGGAGTTAGAATCTTCCAAAGGTGCTGGTTCTACAATAAAAACTCAGGAATTAGTGCATCCAACCCTGATTGATCAAGGAATTCGGAGCCCTAAATGAGGTAATTAGATAGAGGTTCTTTAGAACAATTTGTTCCTATTAGTACCCTCTTCTTACCCTCAAATTTTCGCGTCATAGGTTAAGGGAATCAGAAGATAGAGGGACGTGGAGTTACTGATCTAGTACAGGAACGGGCAGAATTAGGGCTGACTTCCAGTCTGCAATTGACTATCTAGAAGGATTAATTAAGGTAGGTTATCTCATGGATGGCTTAAATTTTATGTCAGGAATAAAAGCCTTCTTGTTTCAATTGATTTCATGCATTGTACACCGTGAATTTCATGTTTTTACTAGGACTATGCATCTAGTTAAGTCTTCTTGCATGAACTAGCCTTAATGAGAATAAAAGGAAATTTTCTTGTTGTTTACATAAAACCTATGCATATTGTTGGCCCATATTTGTTCTATCATGGTTATAGTAGTTTAAATATGTTGATTTTCATGCATGATATGCATTAGCTTAGTATTTAGTCTTATTATCTTTTGAACTAGGATTTACATACGAAGAAACATTCTTCCTCTCGACCGCCAGGGAAATATAGCGGTCGTACGAAAGACCGTTAGCCAAAGATAGACGGTCCTGTATTAGACCGTTTTCTATTTCTGATTCTGTAATATTTCTAACCCGAACCATATTACAGAATTAACCATAGTTATTATATAATAATCCTAGTTAACTAAGTTTTAGTCCTGTTTTAAGTACTGTTTTCCTATACTTAGTTAAATTTCTGGTTCATCATAATAGATTTCATGTTTTGTACACATTGGTAGTATTTTTAACTTATGTTAATTTATGACCAAAATAATATACTCTTGTAATTAAATACATGTTTTAAATAAGGGATTCATGATTTAACTTGATCCTTGATTTATCACGATTCTCTCTCTTCTAAAAGTCATTTTCTTAAGTACATGGCACATATCCCGGTATGTTGTCATTAGTTACACTTGCACATTAGGAACACAATCTTGGACATGATGACCTCTCCTTTGGATATTCCTTCCAACGGACTAAGAAATCTTATTTCAAGGCTCCATAAGACTCCAGGAACCTAGGATTCCCACTAGGACGTCGAGCTGGTTGTACCATTAAAGCCCAATTGTCTAGAAAGTACTTATACCAGAGTTTTATATTCTGTACCCTTAGCGGCTGTCTAGTTGACCGCCAGAGTCTGCTAGCCGCCATTCACTAGACCACTAACGGATCCTAAACGGTTCTCCACTAGACCGTTAAAGACTCCAGATGTCCTATTTTCAAAATATCGAACTATCTTAGTTAACAGTCTTGAACTAGACCGCCATGATCAAGGAACGGTCCGGTAAACGACCGTAGATGTCATGAGTTTGATTAACCCGGGGTTTGACTCAAGGGTTGATTTTCCTATGTTCCTAGATGGTCCAATTGATTATCTAGAACCTATCACATTATTCTAAAGATACCTAAGTAATTTTGAGAGTAAAAGAAATGTACCATTATGCTGCCGTTTTATTTCCATAGCATAACCTAGTTATTTAAATGCATTTATTGAAATCTCTTATTCTCAATAGAAGCATTCTTATTTTTGGTTACCTTATCATGGAACTATAGTTGAAATTGTACATTCTTGGCCCTATTACTGTTATAAACATGGAAGTAGCTTGATTTATACTTGAAGATGCAGTTCGAGCACTGATTGTTGTTGACACCCATTTTTATCCTGCAAGTTGAGTCATTTCTCTTATTCATCATTTTGATGCCCCGAATTACCCATTATTTTGGAGCCTTTCTTGGATGGATTTCGAGCCCATTTCATTATTCCATTCCTTTTGAACCTTGGAGATCATTATTTCATAGAGCCCTGGAGCCTATCTTGTCACCTTCCGGCCTTCAAAGTCGCCTTACGGGCCATTTAGGCCGGCTTCCCTCAAGCATTCAGCCCCCTTTCGCTATGTAGTCTTGAAAATTATCCTTTTTCACCCTCTTCCTTTCCTCTTTTCAAAATGTGTCCTTCACCAAAGTTGTTCATCTTTTAAATCCCTACAATTTCTTCTTCTACGTCTTTGGCCAGTTCTGCACCGATTTCAAATTATTTACAATTTTTTGGCAGACTGCATTGTTCACCTATGTCCCGATATTCTTTCTCTCTCTTCTAGCCCTATTTTCTCTCTCTTCTGATCATTTTCTCATCTTACTTTCTTCATAAAAGTTGTTCATTTTTGAGTTATCTATAATTTTGTCTTCTACCACTTTTGCTAATTCTACACCGTTTGGGAGATATAGTCTAATTTCCAAAGTCACGCAAAGTCTACCTTAAACGGTCATGTTAATGGCCGTTCATTGTTGTAAACGGTCGGTTGACGACCGTTTAACCCTTAACGGTCAGTCGTCCGACCGTTTATCCAATAAGAGTCCAGCCTGCTCTGAACTCTATCTCCACGAACCTGCGCGATGTGGCTATCTTGCGGCGGCCATAACTTCTAGAATACTTATCCAAATGGATCCCCGTTTTTTCCTACTTCTAGCCCTTTGTATTATCTTTACTTTGGTTCATAGAAATCAAAATTTGATGGGCTATATCTCCTGGAATCATGGCCACAATATCAGTCTTTTCTGCTTTTTGTGCAACCAAAAAACCCTGCAGATTAGGTTCCAAAGGCTTCTTCCAAGAGCCAGAACTTCCACAATCTTCAACCAAAAAGAGTCTCGTTTGTTCCTACGCCTTATCTTGACTTTTATCTCGAGAAGGATCCAAAGATCTCGAGATTTGGTGGACTCTATCTTCTGGAATCGTGGGAGAAAGTTGTTTCACTACTTTTTCTATATAAACCTGCCCAGATTTCCTGTGCGACGGGGGCGTGTTTTCAAGGCGACGGCGAAGCCATGCCGAATTTTCTTCATCCTCCTTCGACCCTATCCTGAAGAGGGAAGTATAAGCTTCATTTTGGTTCTTTGTTTGCTTAATTTCATCAACATTTGCCCTCTCAACTTTGCCCCTACGTTTGGCAAATCATGACAGTTTGCTGATTTCTGCTACAAAGTCCATGACGGGGGCCTGTTCATGAAGCCAGTGCGGAGTCATGCTTCATCCTTTTCGTCCTCCCTCAACTCCATCATGAAGAGGGGAGTATTAGCTTCATTTTTATTATATGTTTGCCTTATTTCTCATATCTTTTCCCCCTCTTCCAAGCCCCTACTTTTGAGGTTTCATCACACTGTTCTGCACTTTGCTGAAACTCAGATTTCTTACGACGGGGGCATGTTTGCGTCGCAGGTGCGAGGCCGTGGGGCACTCTTTATCCTCCCTTTCAACTCCAGGCTCTAGAGGGAAGTATAATCTTTGTGTTCCTTGGTTTTGGGCTCATTACCTTGTCATCTTCATGCATATTTTGTCCATGAGTTTTGCTTGTTCATTTCATTTTCATACTCATTTTCCTCCCATGTTCTGCACCGCTCTATTTTTTTGTATTTTCCACCCCATTTTTCAGTGATCTCTTCCCCGTTTTAAACTCTCCTTTCTACCCTAGTTTCATCACAACACTCCCACATTTCCATAGCATCCACTCTTTCCTCTTTTGGTGTTCTATCTTGTGAGATATTCATCATTCTTTGAGTCCATTTTTTGCATTGTTCTAAATTTTCTGCACAGTCTATATTTTTTCTCAAATCTCCGGTGTCATAACTTTCTGTCCCGACCTCCTTTTTGAGTGATTCTTGTTCCTACTTCTTTACAACACTCAAGTCTTCTGTCATCTCAAATTTATTTTCATTTGGACATCGTTTGCCCTACTGTTTGCATCAGTCTTTGCACCTACTTTACATAGTTTGCATAGTTTTTCTTGTGGCATGCACTTTTGCATCTTGTTTATCTATGTTCATCATGGCATATTAAATCAATTTCTTCATGTTAATCTCATCACAATATACACACCTATTGTTTGCACCCTTCCATAGGGGTTAAAAACCCTCCCCCGGTAAGTTTGCCCTCAATCTTTCATGCTACTTTATGCACTTGGGCAGATTTCTACACTTAGCATTTTCTAATGGGTTTTGCCTCTTGTTTTGTGTTTGTTTCGCAGGAAAGCATGGAAAGTGAGGCCCTTACCTTCTATCCGGCTGGAAGGTAAGGAGAGGTAATCCACATAGTCCCCGCATCTTGATATTGAGCACGATCATCCTCTTTTCCAAGGTACACAACACACTTAGTATTTTATATTCTTTTGGCGTTGTCATTCCTTGGTGGTGATCACGGTATTCTTTTACATCTTTTATCACTTTTGTCTTGCTGTATGAGCATGCTACCATGTTTACATAGTCACATGTTCATGATGTTCACTTGATATGCACATTATGTTATCACTTATGCACATATGCTTGCCTATGTGACTTGTGACACCACGCTACATATTTTCCACATCTACACCCTTTTTTGGCGATCACGGTGGGACATCTAGTGCCCATCACTTGTCTCATGCTTTGCTGCGATTTTGGTGTGTATGTCCATGTTTAGATAGCGTTTCATGCTCATATTGTTCACTTTGTTTACATCCATATTGTTATGTTCACATATGTTCATTATATTTGTTAGATTTAGGCTAGAAATTGCATGCACTCCGGTGCACATAGGGTCATACATATTGCCATATTGTAGTTGCATTCCCTCTCGGTAAGTGATCCTCTCGCTCCCATATTCCTTGGACTCGACTAGGTGATCTTATCCGGGACCTCCATAAGTCCCCGCGAGCCGTGGATTCCCACACAGACGCCGGGCCGGTTGTACCTTTCCACCCCATAGGCTTGCATTTACATACGTTGTGAAGGAGTTAACCCTAGTCAACCTAAAGTTTGGACCTTATTCTCTATAGGATACCTATCTTGAGGAAATTAATCTTAATTTGAAAATATTTAAAGGCCCACTCAAAACTTTGACAATAAAATACTTCCCATCATATTAACTTGTTTGACTTGGGTGAAATCCTTCATATTGTTTGTGTTGTGTGAGCTTGTCCAAGCCCACTTGTGTTATTTTGTGTTGCATCCCCCATCATCCATATAGGTTTTATTGTTAGGCCCATTTAGGTAGTCCATTTTGTGTGTCCATTTGTCTAGTCTCATTGTCCTAGGTTTCTTTTTCTTTTTCTTTTCTTTTTCTTTGCATTATTGAGTCACTCCCCCTCTTTAATTCTCGAGCCCTTTACTTCCCCTCATTATATTCCCTTGATTTTTCCTGTATAAAGTCTCCATTTACCCTCATGGAGCGTCATTTTTGTCCTGTATATTACCCTTCTTCCTCCCCGTCTTCTTATTCCCGCGTGGATTCCTCTTCCCACGCGGGCCCATCTCCTCGTGGCCCTTCTGACCTGTAAGTAAATCTTGTGGCCCACCTATCATCTCTTGCTTGCCAAACGGCCCCGGTCCAGGCCCAAAAATTCATTACAAATCTTAATGGGCCTTATTCTCATAACGGGCCTCCCTCTTCTACTCTTAGTGGGCCCCCTTCCTTTAACGGCCCCTCTTATTCTCTTAATGGGCCCCATGTTGCTGCTGGCCCAATCGATCCTTATTCTCATGTTCATGATTTTTCTAGGCCCACATATCATTTTATTCCTGGAATGGGCTTCCCTTCTTCTCAATCCAGACCCCTTTATCCGGCCCAATACCATACTCCTAGCCCAAATTCACACTCTCTTGCTCAAGCTAGCTTGCATCCTTCTCAGTCTCTCCCCATCGAGGAGATGATTGCTCAAATGCAGTGCCGGCTTGATGAACTTCAGCAGCGAATTGATCCCCAAACTTCTTTGAGTGTCCCATTCGCATTCCAAGATCTTCAGCTTCCACCGCGTTCACAAATTCTTGCTTATCGCCGCTATGGTGGAGTCGGTGACCCCTATGTGCACTTGAAGGAGTTTCTTTGTGAGTCGGCCCAATTTCGACATGACCAACGCTTGATGGCTTATTTATTTGGTCTGTCTCTAGAAGGCCCGGCTCGGGATTGGTTCTTTGCATTATCGCAAGACCAAGTGGTGAATTTTCAAGCCGTTCAACAGAAATTTGTTCAGCAGTATCAAGACCAGGTTGGGCCCAAGTATTCTATAGTTGATCCGGCCCATGAGAAGATGAAGCCTGACGAGGAGTTCTATACCTTCGCCGACCGCTGGTGTAATGCCCCAGGTTTTTTGGATCCTCGTTCGTGGGTCCCGGATCTGGTTTCTCGGAGCGTCCACTCCGTTGTGTCCGAAATTTCATTTCGGACATCTTTTGTGTTCGGATCGGCGCGATCCGGAGTCGTTTCAGAGGCCCGGAGGCATTCCGCAATTTTTTCCGTGTGTGTTTTCCGATTCCCGGCGTGGGTTTCGACTTTCCTCTCGGGACCTCGTTGCGGGTGAACCGGGCCGTTCACCTAGGCGAGTGTGGTACCGTTGCGATCGGTGCGTTCCGAGGATCGCGAGAGTGTGATTTTCTATTTTTCGGGATTTTTTCGATTTTCCGGATTTTCCTATATATACCCCCCACCCTCTCTCTTCCTCTCATTTCTCACTCTCACCCTCTCTCCCTTCTCCCACTCTCTCCTCTCACTCTCTCCTCTCCGGCGGCCGACGGACCGAGGCGGGGGTGAGGCGGGGCGATGCGGGCGAGGAGGACGGTGAGGATGGGTCGAGGATCAAGGCTCGAGGGCGCGGTGAAGCTCGACCGTGAGTTCGTGGAGCGGCGAGGCTTCAACGGCGTTTTCTTCATGGATCGGCATGCACGGTGCGCGAAATCTTCGGTGGAGGTAGGGTGATGGACCCCCAGCTCGTGCACTTCCTTTCCCGCAAGTTTCGTAGGCCGTGGTGAGCCGAGCGGGTCGTTTGGGGTGTTTTGGGGAAAAATCATGTTTCGGGGAGTGATCGCCCGATCTCCCGTTTCATTGCGTTTCTGGCCAATCCGAGGCCGTAGATGCATGCTAGGGGTTATTTGGGGGCTTCCCCTATGTTTTCCCCCTCATCCGTGGATGTTTGGGGACGTGGCATGGATTTTTGGGGTTTTCCCACCGTTCTCGGTTTTCCGAAATGGTCGCGGTCCACCAGAAACCGCGTTCATTGGTCGCGGTCTTGGGAGAATCGCGTTCATCCTTTGTGTTTTGGTCGAGGAGGCCTTCGAGCGTCGCGGTCGTGCGATAGACCGCTTTGGTCTAGTCGCGGTCATGGGATGACCGCTACTATCTGGTCGCGGTCCTCGGGCGACCGCTACCAGCGGGGTTGCGCGTGGCTGGTCGCGGTCGTGAGGTGACCGTGATAGCATGGTCGCGGTCTCCGGTCGACCGCTACCATCTGGTCGCGGTCCCCGGTCGACCACTATCTGGTCGCGGTCACCAGGTGACCACTACCACGTTCTGGTTCCTGTTTGCGTTGTTTTGACCCCCGGTCGACCTGGTTGTGACCCAGTGGTTGACTTTAGGTCTCGTGAGTGTCTCGGACACCCCGTGGAGTTCCGTGACCGTGTCTTTGGGTGTCCAGAGGTTGTCCCACTTACCTCATTTTGCGTGCCACGAGCTTAAGGGTCCAGGTGACCTTTTAGCGTCCCGATTGTGTTGTGTTGGTCTCCGGTCGACTCGGTTGTGACCCAGTGGTCGACCTCCGGCCTTGTGAGTATCCCGGACACCCCATGGGTTCTGTGTATGTGTTTTTGGGGTGTCGGGAGGGACCGTGTTGCCTCGATTAGCGTGCCCATAGGTGTGATGGGTCCGGGTGACCCCACGTGTTCCGGGCTTTCGTGTTACGCATGATCGAGTCACCGTGCATCGGTGGGTGTTCGGTGGGGTCTCCCCCGCATGTCGTGGGTTTTCTTTGGAAGGCGACTCCCATGTGGGCCATGTGCTTGGCCTTGGACTACGAGTCCAGTTATCCAGCCTGGGGCTGGAGGTTTCCCGCTTGCTACAAGATGGGAAATCGACATGGCGGCTTGTGTGCTGCCCTGGGAATCGTGCTTCTGTGTTTTCCGTGTGGCCCGTGTGGGTGGCCTTAGTCCTTTGCATTCCCTTTCCGAGGGAGTGGTCTTGGCGACTCGTGAGCTGTCTCGGTACTCGTGCTACCGTGATTTTAGACCTAGAGATTGGACTAGATTGACGGCCTTGTGCTGTTGCGTACAACGGTCTTGACCCCGAGTCTTGTGACTGAAGGACCGTTGGGTGTAGTGCGTCTAGAGGACTGTCCAGAGTCTAGTGGCTTAGCGCCACTCGAGTTTTCTCGACTCTAGCGCATGGTGCGTGCGTGGCCGTGGACTGTGAGTCCCGTTTCTTCTCCGACTGTGGTCACCGTGCGACGGGGCCGGTACGTGGGGTGGTCCCCGTACGTCGTCGGATTCAGACATTATTTTCCGTTGAGTTGACAGTCTACTTCTTCAGTGACCCTCCACTAGTCGTAGCCTACCAGTACGCGTGTGCTGGTCGCACCAGGGAGTGGTGTACGGGCTTACCCTGAGGGCGGTTTTAGACTAGTTTCCGTCGGGCCCCTCATTGTAGCCAGAGTCCGGCTGCGGGCGAAAACCAGTCAGAGGGCCAGACCTAGGACGCGTGGTCTGTGTGTGCACACGTGGTTGGGGACGGTGGACGCACGTCGACGGGCGTGACCCCAGCTAGTCACTTGTTTGTGGTTACTTGTACGGTGTTCGCGCCTCGGGTAGGACCTACCACGTTAGGCGGTTCACCTGCGGTGCGGTGTAAGACGTCAGGGGACGCTACCGGCTGTGCTTCTAGTGGGTGGTACTCCTGTCGAGTACGGAGTGACAGACTGTCAGTCTCTGTGTCTTTGACCTTCGGGTTTTCGGTCGTGTTGACCGGTGAGTTCAGTTGTTTCACTTTGGCGCGTGTGTCGGTTCTTGCGCCATGAGACTAGTGCTAGTGGCTTTACCGAGGTGGCGTCTCGTGGTGCGGTACCCGCGATCGGATGGTCGGGGTTGCACCTTGGATAGCATGTCCAGGTTGGCTGTCCGGGGGACAGGCCTCTACGGCGTGGTTACCGTGTGTTCTTACTTCGGTAGGTGGTACTAGCGTGGTTCGGTAGCTTCGACGGCGTGATCGAGGTCTGCCTTCTGGCAGTAGGAGTAGCTGTAGTGCCGAGTTTTTGACCGGCCACCGGTTTGCTGTTCCTACTGTAGTTGTAGCTCTCCTTTCCGCTACTGCCATTGTTTCCGGTTGGGGTTCCGCGGGATCCCTACTGAGTCTCTATTTTGGAGACTCATTCCCTGCTTTTCAGGTGTGGCGGTTCTTCCTCGCGGTTCGAGGGTGCTGAGCGGAGGTTCTCAGTTGCCAGCTTGTCAGGCCGAGTGTTCACTTGGCATGTGGTACGTTTTACTGCTTTAGACTATACTTTCTGTTGGACTGGACTCTGTTGTAGTTGTCTATTTATTTCTGTTAATTATTGAATTGTCCTGCTTTATTTCCTATTTCTTTGTTCCTCCACACTACTTTTAGCCCTTCCGAGCCCTCCCGGCTCGTGGGCGGCGGTGCGAGTCTCGGGTTATCGGGCCTTCCCGGTAATCAGATTCTCGGGTCGTTACAGCTGGCGTCGCCTAGCTGCGCAAGTCCCGGGGCATATTCCGGAGGGAGAGCAAATCAAAATGATCATTTCTAATGCAACGCCCGAGTATCGGTTCATCTTAGCCTTGAATGACATCACCTCCTGGCAACAGCTTTATAGCCGAGCCCGCTTCATCCACCAACAAATTTTAGGTTCCCTTGACCCCGAGTCCTCTCCACCTTCTATGCCCACATACGCCTCCTATCCATCACCTTCCCTGAGTCAGCCCTCCACCACATATCCTTCCATGAGTCGGCCTTCCGCTCCCCCACACCCATATACCTCCACATATCCATATACCTCCACATATCAACCCTCCATGAGTCAGCCTTCTGCCTCTTCATACCCGCATGAACCCCCACCTCCAGTCAAAAAAACACCACACCCCGAGCAGGTGGATGCCGTCTATATACCCCCTCATCCTACTCCGCATATGCCTTCACCAAATCCTTCCCTTAGCCATGCGCCATTGCCTACGCAACCTCTGCTTCCATCCCCGCAACCTTCTCTATCACCTTCCCATATCCCTCGGCATCCCCCTAGCCCGAAGCAGGCTCCTCCTCGCTCTCCATTGCCAGAGTGTTTTATCGACATTTTCGGGGCTTTAATGGCCACTCACGCGTTGTCGCTCCCTCCGGTTGTGCCTTGTCGACCAGTGGTTGGGAATATACTTTGCTTCTGTGAATTTCACCTCCAGCAGGGGCATTTAGTTGAGGATTGCCCCGAGTTCCAGGATTATCTTTATGATCTAGAAGCAAAGAAGAGGATTGATTGGACTGCTATTCATGAGGTCATTCTATATCTCCGCAGTAAGCAGCAACAACAGGGAGCGTCGCCTAAGCAGCCATCTCCATCTCAAGGCCAAGGGCACCCCTGTGATTTTGCGTTTACCATAGCGCCCGCTCCGTTATCTACCCCCTTATCCACGTCCCTGCCTATGCCATCGCCTACCCCGTTACCACCTCCATCTCCACCTACCTCATCACCTTCGCCATCTGCTACCCCATCTCCGCAACCTATGCCTACCTAATCTCTTCCTCAGGCTGGTGCCTCCACTTCCACCACCACTACTCCTACCCCCAACGCCGCTCGGCATGTCGTATCAATACGGCGACGTTGGGTCCCACAACCTTCCATTTCCCCTTTATCTCCATCCTTACCCTCTCCATTTCCACCACCTCCACTACCTCCATTGCCCGCATCGCCCTCTCCATCATCTCCACTACCCCTACAGCCATCACCACCGCCCTCACTGCCTCCTCTCCTAGCGACCCCTATTCCATCACTTCCACCATCTCCACCGCTTTTGCCATCCCCTTCGCCATTGTTGCCCGAACCTGAGCAAGCTATACCTACACCTCCACCTTCGCCTTTACCCCCTCCTACGCCTCCACCTTTGCTTTTACCCCAACTTACACCTTCCGAGCCTTTACCCACACCTTCCAAGCCTATTACCTCCACTTCTCCATCCCCTTCCACCCCACGGAGCGGGTGTGCGTTATCTTTGGTGCCCCTTGGGTCTGGTCCCCAGGGAGATAATGAGCCGAGCCATGTTTCGATTATGCTTTTCAAGATTCAAGATGTCATTTGCCACATGCCAATCCAGGTCCTAGTCCCTGGCTATTTTGGGGATAAAGAGCCTGCATTCTCAGAAATGTTTGCAAAGAAGAGTTCCCTTGCACTAGTGCCAATTTCTTCACAAGCAAGGCCGGTGGCAATCTCACTGCTCTTCGGAGGATTCACTATCGATGTTGTTATTTCTCCTCGATCCATGGCAATTCAGTTCACTGGCCAAGAGGGGTTCTCTACCTAGATGGTGCTCACTCATGCGGCCGCCAAAAGCTTGATGAATTCTATATGCAAGGGGCAGTTGGCCGTGTTTTCTACATTCTCTAAGGACATTCTGCATCTGTTATGCAATCTCCCTCGATTTATTGGTATGTCGGCCACGTCAACGCCGCACATTACTCCCCCTCAGTTCTGTCCTTCTTTTCTGGTAAGGGAGTTATGCTTCGTGCCCAGTTGCCGAGTAGAGTTGCCGAATCTCCATGTTCTAGTGCCAAGAGATAAGACTCCATGATTTCATGATACTCATCATCCTGAGGAGTCAGTTGCTCAAGAATGTCCACAGCATGTTAAGACCGTGAGTCTAGGGGCAACCGCCCCGATGAAGCTGCATATTCATAACCGGGCTAGGTCGTCGGCCAGGTGGGCCCATTATTTAAGACAGTATTGCAAGACAAGAAGCCCGAAGGCTCGAGTCCGCGCCAGGCGGAGTTGTTTCAAGGATATTTCTACTAAAAAGAGGCGGCGGCACAAGTACAAAGGCCGCATGTTGTGCACTCAAGGGGCCACTACTTCTTCTTCTCCTTTCTTCCATTCATCATTTCTTCTACTCAGCTCCCACCCTTGGGTGGTGTACCTCCCTTCCTCTAATCCAGTTTCCATAATTTTCTCTTCTTTTTTCGGGTCCGCAAACCCCCATTCTTCTTTCTCCCCTCATCTGGAACCTCTGGATTCTCCATTTTCTCATGATTTTAGGCCCCGGCCTATGCCATCCCTTCATCTCGATCTCAGGACATCATCCGATTCTTCCCCGGGACTTCCGAGTGTCCCCTCCGATTCTTCCCCGGGACTTCTGGGTGCTACTTCCGATTCTTCCCCGACCTTGTCGGGTGTCTATCACTTCTCTTTCCCAACCTTGTCGGGTGTTTATGCTTCTTCTTCCCCGCCTCTGGCGGGTGATCGTTACTCTCCCTCTCTGACCATATCGGATGATTCTTATTCTCCTCTTTCTACTTACTACTCTCCACCCTTTCGGGGTTCTCACCCTTTTTCTTGTTATTTTCGAGGCTTTAGCCCACCTTGATCTCAGTTAATCCATGTTTATTCTGTATCGGGTTCCTTGTTATTAGGGCCTCAATGCCTTAACGAGGGAGTTCTAGCCCTCGTCTCTCTTCCTTTTTATCCCTTCTTCGTCCAGTATGATGTCTGCCACTCCTCTGTGTCGAGGAATTCAATCCTTTGCTCTCCTTTCATCCTTTATCATGGCAAGCAAGGGATACAAAGCTACTCGCGCTCCTTAAAGCTTGATGATCGAGATCGCTTACGGATGCCGGTTTCCACGCCATGGATTTGCAAAGGTATCTTTATTTTGTGCAAAGAAACATGCTTTCATTTCCATTATTTCTATTATTTTTACACATGGTTATAATGTTAATTACTTAACCTGATTGAGTGGCTTTAAGAGTCTTTGTGTCAAATAAAAAAGGTTATCTTCTGCAGCATCGTTAGGTCGGTGATAGCTCCGCGCTGGGAGTCTAGTTTCTTTCCCCGATTGTTGAGGGTGACCTTTAGGCATGGGTTTTTCACACACTTCACGGCAAGCCATAGCCGATTCCTCTTAGGCACACCGTTGCTGCTTTGGCCATACTTTGGGTATGTACGAAGGTCTTTTCTCTTCTCTGCTCGGCCAAGTGCAGGGGCAAGAGATTGATGGATAAGATGACCAACCTGGGCGCTCCCCAATACGAGTGAGGTCTCAAATAGGGGCAGTCTTGACCCTCTTCAAAAAAAAGCTTTCATGCAATATTTGGCCAATAAGGGCTCTCAAAATCAATGATGAATCAATATAGCAAAATTATGAATCAAAGGCATGGCAAGAGTGTCAGTACAGTTCCCCACGGGACGTCATGAGCCCGGTCGCATGCGTGCCTGATAAATATGGGTCTCAAAATCAAAGACACAAAGTCCCGGCGCAACAGGTTATCTCTTTGAGGGGTAGAGCTCTAGAAGGAATTCGAGCCTTGATATCTCCCATCCTGCACGAAGCTTGTCTCCAATTTATCTTCTGCTTCTCCCTCTTAGGCTGGGTTGTATCCCGGGTATGGCCTTAGTAGGGGCACTATTCTTTAGAAGCAGTTGGTTGTGGTAAGTCACCCTCACATGTACGCCCTGCTTAAGAGAAGCCTTTAATGAAAGGGGTAGGAACGTCGATCCTTGGCTAGTAGTTTGAGCCCGTCTTTAGGTGCTACGGATTGCTATATTAAAAAAAAAACAAATATTACCAAAAGTCTAAAAAAAAATCAAATACTTTAAAAAAATCTAAAAAATCAAATATTGTCAAAAATCCAAAAAAAATCAAATACTTCAAAATTTCAAAAAAAAATCAAATATTTCAAAAACCTAAAAAAATCAAATATTTCAAAAAATCCAAAAAATGAAATACTGTTGAAAATCTAAAAAAATAAAAAAAAGATCACAAAAATCTAAAAAAATGTGTCTTTTTCATACATTTGCATTTATTTTAAGAACAGATACGTAATCTATTTGCTAAGTGTGCAGGTTGCAAGTACTCAGGCGTTCCTTGCTATATCTTTGTGCTCTGCCTCCTGTCCACATCTTTGATATGTTCTTTCCTTCTTCGATACACTCTGTCGATCTGTTCTGAAGCTCATGTTCTTCTCAGTTTTTGTTTGCAATGATCATATCTTTATGAGAGGGCTTTACCTCATGATTATGAACCTGGCGGTTCTGCTTCATTCTGATCTTGGATTTTGATTGAAGGGCGTATCTGTTTATGTCTTTTATCCCGCCGTGTCCTTGTCACGTGTTTATGTCCCACCGTGTTGTCCCACACATGTTGTTTTGTCCTTCACCGAGTGTTGTTAGTTATCTTGCACATGTTGTTAGTCACCCCTTTATGTCCCATGTTCTTGTCCCAACCGTGTGGTCATCCGTCATGTTCTTGTCCCAACCGTGTGTTGTCCCACCGCGTTGTTGTATTGTCACACCGTGTTCATGCATGCATGTTGTTTGTTCATGCCATTGCATATGTGCTCGTGTGCCTTTGTTATGTTATGTTGCATTGTCTCCCATTTCATTTGACCGTTATGTTATGTCGTGTTGTTTGTCGTTCAGTTGATAGTTATGTTATTTTCTCTATGTTTACACTTGCTTGTTTATCATATTTGTCTTATATATGAAAAAAATAAAAAAATCAGAAAATAAAATTCAAAAAATGCCATTTCGCCTGCACAGGTAAGTCAGGTATGGCCTTCTATCCCTACTCATTGTTGCATTAATATATGGTATCTATATTGTTATATTATCTCGAGAACCGGCTGGTCATTGATGTGTTCCAGGATCTGACGTTCCTCTCTAACAAAAATGATGATGATCTAGGTGCACATGTTTAATCATCGGATATGCCGTTAGGTTGGGAAAATTAGGGAATGATGGTTCTATCACGCACGCCGTGGTTGCAGATAGTGTCTTGACCCTGATCGTTCCAATCTAGCAATACTATTCTCGAGTATTTTCTATTTTATGATTTCTTTACATTCGTTTTGATGATTTCTTTATTTTAGCCCAGCATGCATCATGTCATATTTTGAGCATTAACGTCTTGTGATCCATTCAAGGTTTCTCCTCAATAATGGTTAGTTGCACTTCATGTCTCTTGGATAAGAGATCTTTATTCCACTCTGAATTTGAAAGATTTCTCTGATCTTTTCGCTTGGTCTGGTTGGCCAGTGTGATTCCTGTCTGGATTTTATCTCAATTATATTTCTCTTGCTTTTTACGTTGTGCTCCTTTCCGACCCCCTCACTGTCTGTGGATTGTGTCCCCGGTGAGCCTGGTCGTGCTTCCTTTTTTTCCTATTAGTTTAGTTCTCCAGACATGTCTCATTCTTGTCATCCAGTCCTGGTGGTTAGTTCGGCGATTTCGGGAGAATTCCCGTCGCTTGTTGGTTAAAACGGGTGCCTTTTGTCTTGATGCCCGCTTATCAGTTCTCTCCGCTTCATCTCCGCTTCATCTCCATTTCACGTCACTGTCACTTTCGCTCCATCTCCTTTCCATTTCACCTCCGCGTCGCTTTCGCTTGCTCCCTTGCAAAGCGGACATCAAGGAGGGGCATCTGTTGACACCCATTTTTAGCCTGCAAGTTGAGTCATTTCTCTTATTCATCATTTTGATGCCTCGAGTTATCCATTATTTTGGAGCCTTTCTTGGATGGATTTCGAGCCCATTTCATTATTCCATTCCTTTTGAACCTTGGAGATCATTATTTCATAGAGCCCTGGAGCCTATCTTGTCACCTTCCGGCCTTGAAAGTCACCTTACGGCCCATTTAGGCCGGCTTCCCTCAAGCATTCAGCCCCCTTTCGCTACGTAATCTTGAAAATTGTCCTTTTTCACCCCCTTCCTTTCCTCTTTTCAAAATGTGTCCTTCACCAAAGTTGTTCATCTTTTAAATCCCTACAATTTCTTCTTCTACGTCTTTGGCCAGTTCTGGACCGATTTCAAATTATTTATAATTTTTTGGCAGACTGCATTGTTCACCTATGTCCCGATATTCTTTCTCTCTCTTCTAGCCCTATTTTATCTCTCTTCTGATCATTTTCTCATCTTACTTTCATCATAAAAGTTGTTCATTTTTGAGTTATCTATAATTTTGTCTTCTACCACTTTCGCTAATTCTACACCGTTTGAGAGATATAGTCCAATTGCCAAAGTCACGCAAAGTCTACCATAAACGGTCGTGTTAATGGCCGTTCATTGTTGTAAACGGTCGGTTGACGACCGTTTAACCCTTAACGGTCAGTCGTCCGACCGTTTATCCAATAAGAGTCCAGCCTGCTCTGGACTCTATCTCCACGAACCTACGCGATGTGGCTATCTTGCGGCGGCCATAACTTCTAGAATACTTATCCAAATTGATCCCCATTTTTTCCTACTTCTAGCCCTTTGTATTATCTTTACTTTGGTTCATCGAAATCAAAATTTGATGGGCTATATCTCCTGGAATCGTGGCCGCAATATCAGGTTTTTCTGCTTTTCGTGCAACCAAAAAACCCTACAGATTAGGTTCCAGAGGCTTCTTCCAAGAGCCATAACTTCCACAATCTTCAACCAAAAAGAGTCCCGTTTGTTCCTATGCCTTATCTTGACTATTATCTCGAGAAGGATCTAAAGATCTCGATATTTAGTGGACTCTATCTTCTGGAATCGTGGGAGAAAGATGGGGGTTTCACCACTTTTTCTATATAAACCTGCCCATATTTCCTGTGCGACGGGGGCGTGTTTTCAAGGCGACGGCGAAGCCATGCCGAATTTTCTTCATCCTCCTTTGACCCTATCCTGAAGAGGGAAATATAAGCTTCATTTTGGTTCTTTGTTTGCTCAATTTCATCAAAATTTGCCCTCTCAACTTTGCCCCTACTTTTGGTAAATCATCACAATTTGCTGATTTCTGCTACAAAGTCCATGACGGGGGCCCGTTCATCAAGCCGGTGCGGAGTCATGCTTCATCCTTTTCGTCCTCCCTCAACTCCATCTTGAAGAGGGGAGTATTAGCTTCGTTTTCATTATATGTTTGCCTTATTTCTCATATCTTTTCCCCCTCTTCCAAGCCCCTACTTTTGAGGTTTCATCACACTGTTCTGCACTTTGCTGAAACTCAGATTTCTTGCGACGGGGGCATGTTTACGTCACCGGTGCGAGGCCGTGGGGCACTTTTTATCCTCCCTTTCAACTCCAGGCTCTAGAGGGAAGTATAATCTTTATGTTCCTTGGTTTTGGGCTCATTACCTTGTCATTTTCATGCATATTTTGTCCATGAGTTTTGCTTGCTCATTCCGTTTTCATACTTAGTCATTTTCCTCCCATGTTCTGCACTACTCTATTTTATTATATTTTCCACCCCATTGTTCACTGGTCTCTTCCCCGTTTTAAACTCTCCTTTCTACCCTAGTTTCATCACAACACTCCCACCTTTCCATAGCATCCACTCTTTCCTCTTTTGGTGTTCTATCTTGTGAGATATTCATCATTCTTTGAGTCCATTTTGTGCACTGTTCTGAATTTTCTGCACAGTCTATATTGTTTCCCAAATCTCCGGTGTCATAACTTTCTGTCCCGACCTCCTTTTTGAGTGATTCTTATTTCTACTTATTTACAACACTCAAGTCTTCTGTCATCTCAAATTTATTTTCATTTGGACATCGTTTGCCCTACTGTTTGCATCAGTCTTTGCACCCACTTTACACTGTTTGCACAGTTTTTCTTGTGGCATGCACTTTTGCATCTTGTTTATCTATATTCATCATGGCATATTAAATCAATTTCTTCATGTTAATCTCATCACAATATACACACCTATTGTTTGCACCCTTCCATAGTGGTTAAAAACCCTCCCCCGGTAAGTTTTCCCTCAATCTTTCATGCTACTTTATGCACTTGGGCAGATTTCTACACTTAGCATTTTCTAATGGGTTTTGCCTCTTGTTTTGTGTTTGTTTCACAGGAAAGCATGGAAAGTGAGGCCCTTACCTTCTAGCCGGCTGGAAGGCAAGGAGAGGTAATCCACATAGTCCCCGCATCTTGATATTGAGCGTGATCATCCTCTTTTCCAAGGTACACAACGCACTTAGTATTTTATATTCTTTTAGCGTTGTCATTCCTTGGTGGCGATCACGGTATTCTTTTACATCTTTTATCGCTTTTGTCTTGCTGTATGAGCATGCTACCATGTTTACATAGTCACATGTTCATGATGTTCACTTGATATGCACATTATGTTATCACTTATGCACATATGCTTGCCTATGTGACTTGTGACACCACGCTACATATTTTCCACATCTACAATTGTGTTTAAGGGCTCCATGCTAGTCCCCTCGGCTGATTGTCGGAAACATACTGTAAACCATGGGGTTTGTTGCTACTGGCGTCGCATTGCGCTGGGAGTACTTTCTCTATAAATAAGTGAAATATCCACGGGACATGAATGAATATCCACATAAATTCACGAAGTACTTATTACTAAGTGAAGATTACATTCTTGCTTGTTACATGACTTTCTAGTGCATAACCTTTATGGTTATGAAAAGTACATTCTTGTTACATTCTTGAAACGCCAAATTTATATTCTTATTCTATACTTGATCAAATCATATTCTCATATCTCAAGCTTGATCGTATCTTGTTACTTCAGCTTTATTCGCATGTTTCATTATATCTACATGATTTATCTCATTTCTTTTAGAGCTAAAACATTATTTACCTTAACATTGTCTACATGTTGATACGAAGATACCTACTGGGCAAGTGTGCTCATTACCTACTTTCTCAATGTTTCAGGAAGTATGAGTGAATCGGATTCAGATTACTCAAGTAGCGGGTCCGAGAGCGATTGAAAGTCCATGGATTCGAGTGAAGACTTAGAATGTCAAAACATGTCTAGATTGAGTCCTTACATGTAATTGTTCTTTTATTGAGTCTAGGAGAGTCGAATATTCATGACTTGGATTATGATTATTTGATATGAAATAAAGGTGAAGGGTTGATTAAATTATTGTGCAATTACTTTGTGTGATTGTTCTTGTGCTCTGATTATATTGCTTGCTCGACACGTACTAGCCGACTATTCACATTCCCGATTGTTTCCGCTGCATGATCTCGGGACGTGACCGTTCACCAGCCAGAGGTGGACTTCCCGACGCGAGAGGCGACAGAGGAACGCGTGAGGCGACCCTCACGCGGACTAACTGGGGAGATTGACTGGATCACCCGAGCGGTGGACCAGATTAGAGACTGGACTAGGCGAGGTTGGGCAGTACGAGCCTGAGCCACCAGTGATGAGGCCTACGTGAAGGCCTACGCTCGACGCTATAGAGACCAGGTCTTCCGTGATACTCGATGACAGGTACGAAATCTCAAAATTATGCTTTCTAGTAATCTCTGATGCACTAACAACATGACATTTCTACATGCATCTAGACCCTCAGGGACGCATAGCGGAGCTTCAGGGACTCCTTCACTCCACTATCCAGCAGCGGGACGAGTTCCAGCGCTCACTGGAGCTCCTGGTGAGTTCTACTCAACCATAAACTTAGAGTGCAAATGCCATGAAACTTACCGACTGACTTGGTGCGGACACCAGAGCTAGAGATCGGCTCGACTCAGCAAGCCGTCGGTACCGGACAGGCAACACGACTCGGGTGACGCCGACATCCTTATGATGAGGACATCTCACGTCACTCCCTCTGGCTCGGGTCGCCTACACCACCTTGAGGATGACCGGCTATGATTCTTGTTGTGCCCCTGTCGTTTTGATGATAGCAAACACTATGAGTGATGCAGGATGGACACGCGACCTGGGACTCTAGCTCGCGATCGCCCCTAAGCGAGGGAAGACGTGAGACCGGATGCGGTTGAGAAATCAGCCGTGAGTCTCGGGTATCGGCCTTTCCACATTAACTAGGGTCGAGTCACGGGACGGTACACTCACTCACTCTCGCAGCGGTGATAACATTATATATATAGCTAGGAACCTACACTCGCAGCGGCATTCAAAGATATACGAGATAAGTAAAATGCGATAAAGAGTGGGAGCGAGTTTTACCTCCATGCTCCGGGCGTAGGGAAGGCGACCCCGGCCAGTTACGGTAACTCCCGGTAACAACTGTAAAAATTTAGTTACAATAGTGAAATCTATTGCCCACTCCATGCAGGGAGTTGAAGGACTACAAGTGGGGCCCGGGAGGACCGACCCTGGGTTGACGGGCAGTAATCTGGAGGTGCGTTTGGCACGAACTCGGCCTGCTAGTCCGACTCGGTCTTGCGCCGACTCGGTTCTGACTCGCTGGACAGCAAGGCGCGGTTTCAAAAGGAATGTCACCCTCCTGAGGTCTTCTGAAGGCACCGCTTGGCTGGGACGATGGCGGGATGTCCCTGATCGACTATCTGAAGTGGCGGTTCCAGAAGTTGACTTTTGGTATTTTTGCACGAATTATTCCTAGACTGATTTTTCTGATCTGCATAGGGAACAGAATTATGCGCCTCGGCGGCAAAAATTATGGTGCTCAGATCCGGAGACCGATCAAAGCGTGGCTGGTACCATTGGAAAGAGCACTCACAGAACTACAACATATATTTTTCACAGCTCCATCCACCGAACGGATTGAAGATGAGAATGACTGTAACACTATTTTGTTGTCTGACCCGGACTGACAGACACACAGGGCAGACTGTGTTTTTCCTGAGACTGACCTTTGACTGAAGGAGAAATGATTTTTCTAGACTCCACGAAAATTATAGTGGAAGGGGGTATATGTGAGGAACACTGAGGAATTTTTATGATTGTTTTGGAAATTTATAAGTGGGTGGGAAAAATATAAGAAGGTGACTCTGTCCCGTAGATCTGCAGTATGACAGATTACAAGGGGGAGAACAATAAATGTGGGAAAAATACCAAATGAAGTCCAAATGACACGAAATTTGAACTGGAGGTTAGGGGAGACGAGAAGAACAAACTCTCAAAATTAGGGCTCGTCCTAACAACAAGAGAAATTACTAGAATTTTGGGATTGGGGTTCTATCCTGATGGAGACAGAACTCCGGCGAAGCGGCGGTGGCGGCGCGTTGGTGGCATGAACAGAAGGCGGTGGCCGGAAGTCGCATCCAGCGGAGGTGGAGTTCTTGGAGTCACACCAAGAGGAGGGCTTCACACCCTAGAATGGCAGAAATCCATCTACAAGAGGGGAGGAGAGACACAAGGGGTGCCCTTGGGCTTGCTCTTGGCAAAAATACTTAATTCTTCATTAATATCTCTAATGACACTATACATAGGCTTATATAGAGAATGGCAAGGGGTGTGGGGCTGGGAATTTCGTGGGAGAGAGGTGATTTTTTCCCCATGTGGTCAAATGACCAAATTAAATAAAAAAATACAACATGCGATAAACTATGTTATAAGGGGGAAGCATCTTGGACTTTAAGGGTTAGAATATTAGACTTTTTAATCCAATTATCCCCTTGAATGGTCAAGCCATCTAGAAGCCCACCTTGGACCTTTGACTGGCCCCACATGGGCCCTGAGGCTTAGGTGGACCAATAGGAAAGGAGATGGGGGCCCCTTGCTGGTCCTATTGGACTTTTGCACAAAAACCCAAAGATCCTTAGGGAATGACACATTGGCTTATAAAGCCTTACAATTGCATACATACTTTTCCAAGGATATAAATATAAATAAAAGGACTCAAATGCAAAATAAAAAGTCAGTGCTCGGCGTCGATTCCCATCAACTCTTCTCGACTGGGAAGAACTCGACCCCGTCGAGTAACGGGTGCGGCTGCTCGAGTAGCTCCGGTGGATCCGTCACCGAACCTGGAAGCACGGAGTACACTCCACTCTAAGTAATCGACATCTGCTCATCCCGTATAGATTCGATATGCACACGCTGCTGGGGAATGAGGCTAAGGGTGGACACTCCGGGGTGGGGTCACTCTCAAAGGAGGGAAGGCGGCTCGAAGACTCACTAGGAATCACTGCTTGTCCCTTATGTGACTAGATCCGATATGAAGTAGAACCGATCCCAAAGTCCGACAAGTCTCGAACTCGAAAGGGACTAACATCCCGAGCATACAAAGATCGACTCGACTCGATGTATGCACAGACACACAACAGACAAACGAAACAAAGACTCACAAAGACCCTAAACAAGCGTAATGTTAGTCCGACCTACGCATAGGCGACGGTGGACCAGGACACCCGAATATGTGCCATGCATGCATCTTATGTACCCGAAGGTTGGTGCTATGGGAAACACCTAGATGCCCAAGTATGACCTAGTCATGCATGAACGGCCCTTTGGATTTGAGAGACTTGAGAGGGCTAGGAGAGAACCGGGTGTGGACAAGCCGGGTGTGGGTGTATCGAGATTGGGCTTGGTGGGTATAGATGACCCGGCCAGTGGGATAGGGGTGTGGTAGTGGACTCCCACGAAGAAATGAAGTATATATGGAGGGTCAAGGGGCCCAGTAGGGAATGGGTCAAAGGAATCAAAGAAGGTATGACCCATTGTGGTGGGTTCCCACGTGTAGAAGTCTTGAAGGTGTGGATGGTCACCTTCATGCATTGTGGTAGGTGGGACGGTGATCATATGTTGGAGGTATGGTTCCTCCCTCGGGCGAAAGGGTATGAAGTCAGGTTTGTTGTGCCCATGTGGTCATTTGAGTTATCCTATGGTCACTGGGGTCATTCGACATCATCCTATGGTCATATGAGTTCTGTGGTATTCTTAGTTTTGATAATGGCTAAACATGATTAGTCATTGATATTTCCACTCTCATGTGACTAACATACGTGATGTTCTGTTCATGACAGATATGCCAATGAATGGACAAGGCATTCAGTGAGGATGGCAAAAGTGAAAGCTCATTGATCGCGCCCAAGCAAGGATGCGAACACAAGCAAAAGTTGACACGTGATATTCGGCTCGTCACACATCCAAGGTCAATGCACAAAGAAGTACAGCCAAGAGAATCCAAGGCCAGAGACTCAGTTGATACCTTTTAGACTATCAAGGGAGATGCCACAGATATGAACGGGCTACTAAAGGACTGAAGCGACGGAGCTAAAGCGGTTAACAGACCGACCTGGGATGAACCGGGGTCTGCCCAGCTGGCGATCGACCGCCAGCACAGGGGCGGTCGACCGCCCCAGCCAGCAGCTCCCAGTCTGTACGAGTCTCAGTGGCGGTGGACCTCCAGCCAGTAGCGGTCGACCGAAATTCCCAGGGACCACCCGTTTGCAGGTTTCTCAGTAGCGGTCGACCGCCAGAAGCTGCAGGTCGACCGTAAACCCCGATCCTTCAATGTTGACTTTGTTTTCCACTTCGAGAAGAGCCCGTTTCCTTCTATTTGTTTAACCCCAAAGTCACCCAATCTTCCATAGATTGTGGATCTGGTCTGGGGGATGTCTAAGGACCATTCAAAGGTTACAAAACACATGCAAGAGGGTTAGAAACCCTAGTTGATCATTTGAGACATCAAGGGAGGCTGCAAGGGTGTGTTCAAGAGAGAGTAGTTCGATGTACTGTAGCCGTGAACAGTACTACGGGAAGAAGCTTCATCCATTCCAAGGGATTGAAGTCCAGATCTGAAGCCATCTCAACCTCCAAGGAAGCAAGAAGCAATCAAGACTTTCAAAGGTGATCTAAACTGCATTCTTCATCCTCTTCATCAACTCAAGAAGATCAAAAGGAAGATCGAAGCTACATCCATCGTCTTCTTCATCAACTAGAAGAGATTCAAAAAAGATCATCTCGCAAGGAAGAAGACACCTTCAAAGCATCCGATTCAAGTTTCTGCAACTCAGACAAGATCTTCTTTCTTTGAGCATACTCTATATCTTGTTTGAGTGATTTCATATTTTTTATCTTTTTCATTTCATACAAACGATTGAAACTGAAGATCGTCCCTACCGATGGTTAGTAGGAAGGCGATCGGAAGTTGTCCGATCTGCGGTGTTGACGTCCCTACCTGTGGTTAGTAGGAAGGCAATCGGAGGTCTTTCCGATTTACGGTTCAGTGCGTGGCACTAGTGGAGCCTCACCGAATTTGGTGAGGGGTGGACGTAGGACTGGGGATTCAGTCCGAACCACGTTAAAATCTTGTGTGTTGTGATTTGCTTGTGTGATTGTTTCATTCTAGATGCATGCTTAGGTTCGAATCAATATATTACTTGCTCATCTTGTCAAGCGAATCATAGTGTTCTTCGATAAGCTAGTTATATTCCGCCGCAATTTATTTTATCTAGCTATATAGAGGGTTGTATTACAAAAAGAGGGGCAGATCTATTCACCCCTCCCCTCTAGATCCGCTGACCACTACTCAACAAGTGGTATCAGAGCCTAATTTCTCATTATGGGGTCCAACGACCTTGAGAGAATTGGTGGATCAGCGTCCAAGGGTTTTCTACCTGAAGGACATTCTGTGAAAAGGCCTCCTTATTTTACTGGAGCTAATTATCCCTATTGGAAACATCGTATGCAGGTGTTCATTCGCGCCCAAGACTACGAACTTTGGCGAGTGATTAGCAAAGGTCCGTATGAGCTGCCGGATGATGAGGACTTGTGGACCAAAGAACAAATAAGGCAATCCACTATCAACTGGAGTGCTAAACACATCATGCAATGCTCACTCCATCCAGTTGAATTCTCAAGAGTGGCTACCTGTGCATCTGCAAAACTAATGTGGGATAAGTTAGAGGTAATCTACGAAGGAACCTCTCAGGTACGAGAAACAAAAGCCAACATTTATTTTCTGAATATGAAATGTTCCGCATGAAGCCTGATGAGTCAATTCAGAATATGTATGCTCGGTTAACTGTGCTTACTAATAGTCTAACTGATTTGGGAAAGAAATACTCAGAACAGGAAATTGTGAGAAAGATTCTCAGATCATTGACTCTGGGCATGACATACAAAGGCTACCATGGTTGAAGAATCGAGAGATCTCGCAACTACCAAGGTAGATGAACTCATTGGGTCATTAATGACCTATGAGATCAACCTTAAGAACAAAGAGGCTGAGGTGCCTAAGAAAAAGCCCCTAGCTCTTAAAGCAGGACCCAGCGGTCAAGGCTCTTCTGATGAAGGTGAGGATTCGACAAGTGAGCGAGATGAGGATGACGTAGCCATGCTCCCACGTAAGTTCAGAAAATTCATGAGAAAGTAAGGTAAGAGCTTCATGAGAGGAAGGTCAAAGGTAAGAAATGGTTTCAAATCTAATTCTGAAAACTCTAAGAAATCTGATAAAATCATTTGCTATTCTTGTAATAAATCAGGGCATTTCAAGAATGATTGTCCTGACAGATTCATAAAAGCCGACAAATGGAAGGGCAAGAAGAAGAACAAGGCCACGGTGTCCACATGGAGCGATGAAGAGGAAAGTGATGACGGAACTAGCTCCTCGGACAAAGAAAAAGAAGATCTCTGTCTTATGGCCAAAGGTGATGAAGAAACTGAGGTAAGTTCTCCATTTGAAGATTATACAATTGATGATTGGGAGGATGCATATATACAACTCATGGAAAAATATGAAATGTACAAAAAGGAGAATAAATTATTGAAAAAGAAATTTAACTCATTTGTGCATGATCATGATATGAATGATAAGAATGCTCTACTTGAAACTGAAATTAATGATCTTAAGAAAATGATTGAGAAATTGGAGGAAGGAAGAAAAGAAATGGCTGACTTGGAAACTGAAAATGAAGATTTGAGAAATGACATTGATAGCATGAAGCTAAAGATGTAAACCCATGAAAAAGACAGCAAATTGAGTAATGAAAAGTATGAAGCTGTCAAACAAGTCAACATTCAACTCCTGCAAAACATTGAAAACTTACAAAAAAAATTGAAGGATAAACAACAATCTTTAGAAAAATTTGTGGATGGAAAAGAAAACCTAGATGCTTTGCTAGGAACCAGAATGAACTTCAACAAGGAAGGGTTGGGTTTTGAACCTATAAACAAAAGGCCAATTGGGCTAAAAAAAGTCACATTTGTTTCCTCTTCTGATACTTCAACCTCAAAAATAACATCCAAAGGAAAAGAAAAGATTGAAGAGGCAGTAACTGAAATTTCCAAAAAGTTTATCCAAAAACCTAAGAAAGGTCGACCTTCCCCGCAGCATAGGTCAACACTTCCTTGGCCATTACATGCTCAATCTTCCAGATATCACCATAACTGGATTGCACATTCATATAGGCCAACACCACCCTACTTTTGAGGAAATTGTGATTCATGTGTTCATCAATCTTATAAGTTTCAATCTCTTAGGTGGCAAAACAATCACTTTCAACCCAAAACCAACCAACGGCCTCAATGGTTTAAGAAGCAAACTTCCTCAAACATCCACAAAATTCAACAAAGAGCTTCTAAACAAAATGTGAATGTCAAAGCTGAAAAGAAAAACCAAATCCCTGCTCTAAGCAAACAAAACATGAATGTTAAGAAGTTTGGATTCCAAAAGAAATGGTTTCATGTTTTAAAAATTTGAAAAGTTTGATGGGACCGAAATTTGGTTGGGTTCCAAACACCATTGCTTAATTACTTGTGCAGGAATGTCTTGTAGCCATGCATAACAGGTGGTACCTTGATAGCGGCTGTTCAAGACACATGACTGGAGACAAATCAACATTTTGTTTCTTGGAGGAAAAGGAAGGAGGATACGTCACATTTGGAGGGAACAACAAAGGAAAAATCATTGGAACACGTAATGTAGGTAAGAATCTCTCCAACTCTGTTGGAAATGTGTTGTTAGTTGAAGTATTGAAATATAACTTGCTCAGTATAAGTCAATTGTGTGATAAAGGTCACAAAGTGTTATTTGATTCTCATGAATGTAAAATCTTTGAACCAAAATCTGACAAGATAAAATTTTCTGGTAAGAGAGTCAATAATGTTTACATGATTGACTTATATGATCCTGCTTATTCAAACCTTTGTCTTGCTACACCAAAATCTAAAATTGCATGGTTATGGCATCGTAGACTAGGACATGCTAGCTACAATATCTTACATAAATTGTTAAAGCATTCAATGGTGAATGGGTTACCTGAATTATCATTTAAACAAGAAAACAAGTTGTGTGATGCATGTG
This sequence comes from Amorphophallus konjac, assembly GCA_022559845.1. Lineage (NCBI taxonomy): Eukaryota > Viridiplantae > Streptophyta > Magnoliopsida > Alismatales > Araceae > Amorphophallus > Amorphophallus konjac. The sequence continues at coordinate 181,782,756 of CM040123.1, read as the reverse complement.
CCCTAGGTAAACAAACAAGAAAATCTTTTAAGGGAAGATCTGAAAATACATCATCCAAACCACTCGAGCTAATTCATATGGACCTGTTTGGACCAACCAGAACTGCTAGCTTAAGTGGTAGAAAATATGGATATGTCTTGGTGGATGACTTTTCTAGGTTCACATGGGTTTTCTTTCTCACACATAAAAATGATACTTTTGATGAGTTTCAGGCACTCTACATGAAGATAAAGCAAGACGGTGAGTTTAACATTTCCAAGATTCCATCTGATCATGGTGGTGAATTTAAAAATGCTAATTTCTATAATCTTTAGAGGGTTGAAGGTATTTCACACCGATTTTCTTCACCAAGAATCCCAGAGCAAAACGGTGTAGTTGAAAGGAGAAACCGAACACTTGTAGAGATGGCAAGAACCATGCTTGCTGAACGGAAACTTCCAAGGAGATTTTGGGTTGAAGCGGTAAACTCGGCATGTTACATTATCTACCGCTCTATGGTAAGGCCACACACCAAAAAGACTCCTTATGAGTTGCTGAAAGGTAAAAAGCCCTCTCTCTCACATATGAAAGTGTTTGGGTCAAAATGCTCCATCCACAACAATGACAAAAGAGATTTAGATAAATTCGAGCCTAAGAGCGATGAAGATATATTCCTTGGATATTCTGATAGATCTAGGGCTTATAGAATTTACAATATCAAGAGTCAAACGGTGGAAGAATTACCCCATGTTTCCTTTGATGAATGTCATGATGATTCTAACAATGATAACTCTTGCAGGAAAAACGATGAAGATGGGGAATTCCTAAGCATGAAGGACAAGAGTGATTCTCCACAAAAAGAAATACAAGAAGATGTTGACCAAGCTGAATCAAGCAATGCAAGGAATCAAGTTCCAGTAGAAGGTAATGATGCTACAAATATTAGAATTCTTAAGGAACATCCTTTAGAAAATATCATTGGTAGCTTGAATGACCCACTTAAAACAAGGTCACATTTTAGAATTATGTAAGAATTAGATCAACTTGCTCTTGTCTCTCAACTTGAACCCAAAAATATTGATGAAGCATTAAAAGATGAAAAATGGATAAATTCTATGTAAGACGAGTTAAACCAGTTTGAAAGAAACAAAGTTTGGCATCTTGTTCCTAGACCTTCATCACAATCTGTCATAGACACTAAATGGGTTTTTAGGAACAAACTAAGTGAGGATGGCAAGATAATAAGAAACAAGGCTAGATTGGTGGCTCAAGGGTATAATCAAGAGTTTGGGATAGACTTTGATGAATCTTATGCCCTAGTTGCTAGACTTGAAGCCATCAGAATTTTACTTACCTTTGCATGCTCCCTTAGAATAAAACTATATCAAATGGATGTCAAAAGTGCTTTCTTGAATGGATTGATCAAAGAAGAAGTCTATGTTGAGTAGCCCCCTGGCTTTGAGAATTCTAACCATGTAGATTTTGTATACAAGCTAGACAGGGCACTCTATGGACTTAAGCAAACACCAAGAGCTTGGTATGAGAGACTAAGCTCATTCCTCATTGAAAAAGGGTACACACGAGGTAAGGTAGATCAAGCACTTTTCACCAAGCAGCAAGGTAAGAACATCTTGATTGTTCAAATTTATGTTGATGATATTGTGTTTGATTCTACTAAATCTGAAATGTGTGAGGAATTTACTAACCTCATGACTAGCGAATTTGAGATGAGCCTAATGGGAGAACTCCAATTCTTTCTCGGTTTGCAGGTCAACCAAGGACAAGATGGGTGCTTCATAAGTCAAGCCAAATACATCAAGGAGCTGCTGAAAAGATTTGACATGACGAACAGCAAAATTATTACGACTCCTATGAGCACCACAACATCACTAGATTTGGATGAAAATGGTAAATTAGTGGATGCAAAGATCTATAGAGGTATGATCGGCTCTTTGCTTTACTTGACTGCATCCCGACCAGATATCCAGTTTAGTGTATGTCTTTGTGCTAGATTTCAAGCTAGTCCTAGAGAATCCTATTTGACTACCGTCAAACGTATCTTTCGATATCTTGCCGGCACTCAAGATTTGGGATTGTGGTATCCGTCATCATGTGATTTATCTCTTATATCTTATTCTGATGCGGACTACGCTGGATGCAAGCTGGATCGTAAGAGTACTAGTGGCTATTGCCAATTTCTAGGCTGGTGTTTAGTTTCTTAGGCTTTCAAGAAACAACACTCGGTTGCCCTCTCAACCGCGGAGGCAGAATATGTTACTGCGGGGAGCTGTGGCACCCAAGTGTTGTGGATTAAACACCAACTCCAAGACTACCTAGTGGATCTTGGTTGTGTCCCGATTCTGTGTGATAACACTAGTGCTATCAACCTTGCAAAAAATCCAGTCCAGCACTCTAGGACTAAGCATATTGAGATTAGGCATCACTTCAATAGAGATGAGGTCGGTAAGAAAAATTTTGAACTGCATTTTGTTGATACTCTAAATCAAATTGCTGATATTTTCACCAAGCCCTTGTGTAATGATAGATTTTCAACACTCAGAAGGGAGCTTGGTCTTTGCCGACCTTAGGCCAATAAAAATTGAAATGATGATCTTGTTCATATTAGTGTGTGTTTTTGCAGATTGGTGTTCATGCATTGTTTATATGTCAATATGTCATTTTACATATGTGTCGCATTGCATGTAGATGCATAATAATGAATTGAGTTCATGTTCATAATGCATTGCATGATTTGTGTAGCATCATTCTTGTATGGCCATGGTATATCAAATGTTGATGTATGGAAAGGCAAGTTATGCTTACCTATAAGCACTCAATATGCGTGAGGTTTCACCTCCGCGAAGTACCATGTGTCAATGTCGCATATAGGCCATATAGTAAGGGGGAGTTGTCCTTGTGCAGCATTCATGTATATGTTTCATCTTCATTCTGTTGCATTTAATAAGTGTACAACCATGTGTTGGGTCATGCATCTCATGTCTGCCAAATTCATGTCAACCCCTGCATGTTTCATGTCATTCTCCTCTTGATAGTTATCATTACACTTGCTTACACACATAACTCCTTGAGTGCATTCATTGCATATCCTTAGGGGGAGTCTTGATGTTTTCTTAATTTTTTGTGCTTCCATGGCTTACAGTCTGAATATGAGATCATGAGACTGACAAACATATGGTGTGAGAGCTTTCTATTATATGAAATGATGATTGTCTATTCAATGAAAATGATTCAGATTTAATGATTTCCTTGTAGTTCTGATATATTTTGTTTGAAATCATCTATGTTCTGTGGTTTTAATAGACTTTAACTAAAGATTGCATGTTATGTCTTGAATGACTACCCTGAAATTTGAAAATCCAAACCTCATGACAATCTTGGTGATACACTCAGGCTTAGTATTGTTTTTAAACATCTTGATGAGCTGAAATTCTTGAAAATCAATTTGACAGAGCAATGATATTGTTGCACGGAGAAATATGTCACGTCATCAAATCAAGTGACGAATGATATGTCATGATGTGCCCCTGTTATCTCTGTCTTAATACTTTTGGACTCTAGGCAGAGTAATGGCATAATTACTGAGAAATATATCCTCTCATCAAAGAATTGAGATAGGATATGTCATGACGTGACTTTGCTATCTCTGTTCATCTTGAAGCATGACAGTCAGTCTTATCAAATACCTAGGAATACTGGCGTCTAAACAACGTGTATTCTTATGGCTTGGAGGCATGTACTAGACTTGATTGCTCGTAAAAAGTGAGTCATGTGCTTTCAAATACAAAAGATACTGCCAATCGAAGTTGTTGCAATCATAAAATTCCATACTTCAGTCTTCCTTCTTTAGACTCAATACGTGCTTTTGTGTTATTCTCTTTGTAGTTATTAAATATGGATATATAAGACAAGGCAAGGTTACACACCGCCATGATATGCATTTTTGGTTCATTTATATTAAATCTTGGATGTAGCTACTTTTCGAAGTTTGTTGATGATCTCAGATTTCATTAAGTTTGAACCATCTATGTTGCTCACGGTATGTTTTAAGTTTGCATATAATGGCTTTCTCTCCACTCTCATTTAGCTCTGGTCTCTCAGAGATTAGTCCCCTTCTCTACCTTATACCTCCTTTTTTGCTGTTGTCAAAGGGGGAGAATTCTTTGTGTGAGTTCTTTGTAAGAGTTTTGCATTATCCCATTGTCAAAGGGGAGAGAATATTTTGTTGTGAGTCATCCCTTGCTTTGTGAGTTATCATTAGGGGATGAGTGAATTGTGTACGGGGGAGAAACCTTTGTGCGCTTTTGTGTATGAGTGATGAGGGAGTCTTCATATGTGTATGTGATGGGGTTTGCATAATTACATCGCATTCATATCTGCATTCATATCTGCATTCCCATATTCTCATTATCATGGATCTTGAGTTGCATATGTTGCATTTGCTATAACTTTTGCCATTCTTGATATTACTGCCACATAATGACTCACAGTGTTGCCATCATCAAAAAGGGGGAGAATGTTGTGCCCCTGTGGTCATTTGAGTTATCCTATGGTCACTGGGGTCATTCGACATCATCCAATGGTCATATGAGTTCTGTGGTATTCTTGGTTTTGATAATGGCTAAACACTATTAGTCATTGATGTTTTTACTCTCATGTGACTAACATACGTGATGTTCTGTTCATGACAGATATGCCAATGAATGGACAAGGCATTCAGTGAGGATGGCAAAAGTAAAAGCTCATTGATTGCGCCGAAGCAAGGATGCGAACACAAGTAAAAGTCGACACGTGATATTCGACTCGTCACACATCCAAGGTCAATGCACAAAGAAGTACAGCCAAGAGAATCCAAGGCCAGAGACCCAGTTGATACCTTTTAGACTATCAAGGGAGATGTCACAGATATGAACGGGCTGCTAAAGGACTCAAGCGACGGAGCTAAAGCGGTTAACGGACCGACCCGGGATGAACCGGGGTCTGCCCAACTGGAGATCGACCGCCAGCACAGGGGCGGTCGACCGTCCCAGCCAGCAGCTCCCAATCTGCACGAGTCTCACTGGCGGTCCACCTCCAGCCAGTAGCAGTCGACCGGAATTCCAAGGGACCACCCGTTTGCAAGTTTCTCAATAGCGGTCGACCGCCAAAAGTTGCAGGTCAACTGCCAGGCCCGAGCCTTCAATGTTGACTTTATTTTCCACTTCGAGAAGAGCCCCTTTCCTTGTATTTGTTTAACCCCAAAGTCACCCAATCTTCCATAGATTGTGGATCTGGTCTGGGGGATGTCTAAGGACCATTCAAAGGTTATAAAACATATGCAAGAGGGTTAGAAACCCTAGTTGATCATTTGAGAAATCAAGGGAGGCTGTAAGGGTGTGTTCAAGAGAGAGTAGTTCGAAGTACTGTAGCCATGAACAGTACTACGGGAAGAAGCTTCATCCATTCCAAGGGATTGAAGTCCAGATCTAAAGCCATCTCAACCTCCAAGGAAGCAAGAAGCAATCAAGACTTTCAAAGGTGATCTAAACTGCATTCTTCATCCTCTTCATCAACTCAAGAAGATCAAAAGGAAGATCGATGCTACATCCATCGTCTTCTTCATCAACTAGAAGAGATTCAAGGAAGATCATCTCGCAAGGAAGAAGACACCTTCAAAGCATCCGATTCAAGCTTCTGTAACTCAGACAAGATCTTCTTTCTTTGAGCATACTCTATATCTTGTTTGAGTGATTTCATATTTGTTATCTTTTTCATTTCATACAAACGATTGAAACTGAAGATCATCCCTACCGGTGGTTAGTAGGAAGGCAATCGGAAGTTGTCCGATCTGCGTTGTTGACGTCCCTACCTGTGGTTAGTAGGAAGGCAATCGGAGGTCTTTCCGATTTACGGTTCAGTGCGTGGCACTAGTGGAGCCTCACCGGATTTGGTGAGGGGTGGACGTAGGATTGGGGATTCAGTCTGAACCACCTTAAAATCTTGTGTGTTGTGGTTTGCTTGTGTGATTGTTTCATTCTAGATGCATGCTTAGGTTTGAATCAATATATTACTTGCTCGTCTTGTCAAGCGAATCATAGTGTTCTTTGATAAGCTAGTTATATTCTGTTACAGTTTATTTTATCTAGCTATATAGAGGGTTGTATTGCGAAAAGAGGGGCAGATCTATTCACACCTCCCCTCTAGATCCACTGACCACTACTCAACAAGGTTCGGCCGACATGGGGAGGAATAAGAGAACCTCCATGGTGATACAACCCACGGTGCACATGGAGGTAATGGACCCTAAGGCCGGGTGGGTGAAGCTAAGACTAGTGGGTTGGCCGAAGCTTCGGGCCAAGGAGTGCGTCAACTGACATTGCCGCCCTAAACCCAAAATAAGCCCACCCAATGTGTCAACATGGTGACTAGAGCGGAATGTAGTGTGGTAGGAGTTGACGGGCACTAGGGGTAAGGTGGGGTCCATGGAGGGGTAAGGGGGTGGGACCAAGTCATCCTTGAGCCAACTAAGAAGTAGCTCGGCTATGTATAGCGTACCCATTAGAAACATGGGTGGCTCGAGCTTTGGTGGCTCCAAATAAGATGGTTCCGAATAAAGATCAGAAGTAGATGGCAATGGAGCTCTAGGGAAGGGGTCCCCCGATTGAGGTGGGGAAGGCTGTGGTGTAGGCAGTCCGATCGGATCGGGACTCGGCTGGGAGGTTGATGCTTGCCGAAGGGCACCTTTAAACCGAGAAAACTGGGACTCAAATGGTTCGACCTCTAGAGCGACCATATAGGACTGCGCTAGAGAGAATGCGTCGTGGATAAGACATTCAATTTTGAAGTGAAGTCGCAAACCTCTCCGGAACTGAAAGGCAATCATGGTGCTCTCCTCTCCAACTCCATATTCCACCCGATACTTATCATAGTCCCGAATGTACTCGAACACGGACCGATCACCTTTGACGGGTAGGCATGGCTTGGCCATAGTTGCCAAAAAGGTGGGAATGGATCCCTAGGAATGGACATGCAAGGCCATTTTCTTTTTTTGTTTTTATTTTAGAAGCAAAATGTTATGCCAACTAATGCAAGCACCTAGACACGACTTAAAATGCGATGCAAATGCAAAGTTGAAATGAGACTCGACTACACACCTAGACACAGCCAATAGACGGTGCTTGGCGGAGTTAATCGATTCGAAGATCACTCGCGCAAGTGTGCGGCCTTCCCGACAGGCGTAGCCTAACGTTCGGACAACACCTTTTGATATACCGATTAATGGTATGCAAATGTGACACTTAGACCGACTTAGACTTAGACTCGACTTAAACGACTCTCTTTTTTTTATTTTTAGACACCCTAGACTCAACCTGGCTCTGATACCAAATTGATGCAGGACGGACACGCGACTTGGGGCTCTAGCTCGCGATCGCCCCTAAGCGAGGGAAGATGTGGGACCGGGCACTGTTGTGAAATTGGTCGTGAGTCTCGGGTATCGGCCTTTCGGCGTTAACTCGGGTCGAGTCACGGGACGGTACACTCACTCACTCTCGCAGTGGTGATAACAATATATATATAGCTAGGAACCTACACTCACAGCGGCATTCAAAGATATACGAGATAAGCAAAATGCGATAAAGATTGGGGGCGAGTTTTACCTCCACGCTCCGGGTGTGGGGAAGACGACCCCGGCCAGTTACGGTAACTCCCGATAACAACGGTAAAAATTTAGTTACAACAGTGAAATCTATTGCCCACTCCACGCAGGGAGGTAAAGGGCTACAAGTGGGGCCCGGGAGGACCGACCCTGGGTTGATGGGCAGCAATCTGGAGGTGCGTTCGGCACGAACTCGGCCTTCTGGTCCGACTCGGTCTTGCGCCGACTCGGTACTGCGCCGACTCGGTTCTGACTCGCTGGACAGCAAGGCGCAGTTTCCAAAGGAACGTCGCCCTCCTGAGGTCTTCTGAAGGCGCCGCTTGGCTGGGACGATGACGGGATGTCCCTGATCGACTCTCTGAAGTGGCGGTTCCAGAAGTTGACTTTTGGTATTTTTGCACGAATTATTCCTAGACTGATTTTTCTGATCTGCACAGGGAACAGAATTGTGGGCCTCGGCGGTAAGAATTATGGTGCTCAGATCCGGAGGCCGATCGAGGCATGGCTGGTTCCATTGGAAAGAGCACTCACAGAACTACAACATATATTTTTCACAGCTCCATCCACCAAACGGATTGAAGATGAGAATGACTGTAACACTATTTTGTTGTCTGACCCGGACTGACAGACACACAGGGTAGACTGTGTTTTTCCTGAGACTGACCTTTGACTCAAAGAGAAATGATTTTTCTAGACTCTACGAAAATTATAGTGGAAGGGGGTATATGTGAGGAACACTGAGGAATTTTTATGATTGTTTTGAAAATTTATAAGTGGGTGGGAAAAATATAAGAAGGTGACTCTGTCCCGTAGATCTGCAGTATGACAGATTACAAGGGGGAGAACAATAAATGTGGGAAACATACCAAATGAAGTCCAAATGACACGAAATTTGGACTGGAGGTTAGGGGAGACGGGCAGAACAAACTCTTAAAATTAGGGCTCGTCCTAAAAATAAGAGAAATTACTAGAATTTTGGGATTGGGGTTCTATCCTGATGGAGACAGAACTCCGGCGAAGCGGCGGTGGCGGCGCGTTGGTGGCACGAACGGAAGGCGGTGGCCGGAAGTCGCATCCAGCGGAGGTGGAGTTTTTGGAGTCACACCAAGAGGAGGGCTTCACACCCCAGAATGGCAGAAATCCATCTACAAGAGGGGAGGAGTGACACAAGGGGTGCCCTTGGGCTTGCTTTTGGCAAAAATGCTTAATTCTTCATTAATATCTCTAATGACACTATACATAGGCTTATATAGAGAATGACAAGGGGTGGGGGGCTGAGAATTTCGTGGGAGAGAGGGGATTTTCTTTCCCATGTGGTCAAATGACCAAATTAAATAAAAAAATACAACATGGGATAAACTATATTATAAGGGGGAAGCATCTTGGACTTTTAGAGTTGGAATATTGGACTTTTTAATCCAATTATCCCCTTGAATGGTCAAGCCATCTAGAAACCCACCTTGGACCTTTGACTGGCCCCACATGGGCCCTGAGGCTTAGGTGGACCAATAGGAAAGGAGATGGGGGCCCCTTGATGGTCCTACTGGACTTTTGCACAAAAATCCAAAGATCCTTAGGGAATGACACATTGGCTTATAAAGCCTTACAATTGCATACATGTTTTCCCAAGGATATAAATACAAATAAAAAGACTCAAATGTAAAATAAAAAGTCAGTGCTTGACGTCGATTCCCATCAATCAGTCACCATGTGTTTGCATGAAAGTTGGTTAGGCCTGCATCTGTGTATGCATTATTTTATGCATTAACCTCAACGCATTACGCTATAGAGGTCTGTGCAAGTGTTCATATAGCAAGGTCGGTGCATTGCTTAGTTTGTACATTCAACCTCGGTGCAAAATCCGGTCTGTGCAAGTGTTCATATAGCAAGGTCGGTGCATTGCTTAGTTTGCACATTCAACCTCGGTGCAAAATCATGTTCTTGTATCTCGGGCTACGTCTCTATCACGTCTTAGCTAAGTCTTAGCGTCTTTGTTTTATGCTCAGCTGTGACTATGGCTGCATCTCTTGTGTCGATACGTCTCATATTACGTCTCTCTTGCACAATGCATTGCGTCTCATGCATTATGTCTTCATGCATTCCGTCTCTGCGTCTCATGTGCCTCGCGTGTATCTGCGTCTTATTTAGCGTTTCATGGTGGCCTGGAGTCGGTGCCTGTGTGCGTCTCATTTAGCGTATCACACACACCTAGAGTCGGTGCAACTTTACATGTTACTTGCATACAGTAGGTGCACTCCTTGTCTCGGTGCAAGTTTTGCATTTCACATAACAAGCGCTGCCTCGGTGCATCTTTTGTCTAGGCACAAACTTGTTCTACCTCGGTGCAAGTTTTTGTTGTGAGCATACATAGTCAGTGCACATTAGGTTATGGCATATAAAAGCTCACTAAGTGTGTGCATTCCACTGTTTAAAGTCAGTGCATGTCACCGTTCATTATGGCCTTAGTCGGTGCATTTGTGTTAAGTTCATGTTATGTAGGTTTGAATATTCTTTGCATCGGGCAGGCTGAGTTAGTGTAGGTTATGTTCTGCACGCACCAAGTCAGTGCATTCTTTGTCTGCACACACACACAAGGTTGGTGCATTATCGCCCTTTGAACAAACCAGGTCAGTGCAATTCTTGTTTTTGTGCTAAACAAGTCCGTGCAGCTCACTATTCTGGGTCGGTACAATCTTTGATTCTGACTGGCATAAGGTTGGTGCAACATTTGTTGTTGCACGCAGGTAAGGTCTGTGCATTATTATAAGGTCTGGGTATGACATCTAGACTCCGTGCATGTTTGGTCATATGCTATCAAAGTCCATGCACACTTCTCTCACGTGTAATGAAAAGTTAGTGCATATATATTCTGGTGCATACCTAACGTCTGTGCATGTCGTGCTTTATGTTATCCAAGGTGAATGCATGCTTTGTTATATGCTACCTAAGGTCTGTGCATATTCGTACATTACTTTATGAAGTCTGTGCTAGCACGAACAGCTAACACTTTCAGTTTTTTCCCAGGCCAGTCACATGGTCGAGCATGTGCTGGACAACCTGTGAGCATACTCCACGTGGAAATCAAAGTACCAGGTTATAGAGTTCGTGATCCGAGGCAAGGAACCAAATGGAAGAATCTGCCACGTGGTCAGATGCAACGCCCAGGTGCTGACACGTGGCTAAGGCACTCTAGAATTCTCTTGGTGGGAATGCTCCCTCCACGCGCCCAATGTGAGAGCTCGTGGTCCCAGATCTGAAGCCATATAAGAAGGCTTCTCTGTGATCAAAGTAGATGATGAGAATCGAAGAGAGAAGAAGAGAAAAGTGTGAGAGAAAAAGAAGCAGAGAGAAGAGTAGAGAAAGAGAAAAAGATACGAGAAACAGAAGAGCAGAGTGTGAGAGAATAAGAAGCCGAAGAAGTGGAAGTAAAAGATTGTGAGATCGAGAAAAGAAAAGAGAGAGTAGCAGAGAGGGAAAAGAAGAAGAAGGAAGAGGAAGGAATTGAGAGTGAGGAGTTAGTGAGTGTGAACCCATCATTGAAGATCTGTCTCCCTGGCATTTGGATTAGAACCAAGCCAGACCTGCTCCTGCGAGAGCTACATTCTGTGTTTCATTTCTAGCATTCCCTTGTTGAGATTTTGCTTCATATTTTTTCTTTTGTTATTTTCGTTTATCGTTGAACTTCAAGCTGTGAGTCAGTAGAGCAAGCTGTGATGCTCAGCAGGCAAGGTGGTTGCCTTGGACAGCAAGCTGTGATGCTCAGCGGATGGCAAGCTGTGAGGCCCAACTGATGTAGACAAGCTGTGATGCCCAATCGTTCAAGCTATGAGTCAGCAGGAATCCACACTCGGGATGAGTGTGGGGTGGATGTAGGTCTGGAGGACCGAACCACCTAAAAATTCTTGAGCATTGTGTGGTTTGCATCCTTGTGTCTTCAGCGCTAGATGAATGCATAGGATCGTTCCATCTATGGTTCTAACTGAATAGATTTCTGGCACACTCATTTTTGATTTGGTTCTGTCTACGGCTTAGACTTGCTTAGGTGTCTGCAATCTAGCAATCCAACTGCTTGATCAAGCGCTTCTTTGAATCTCCTATTTTGAAAGGCTCAATTAGTTATTATTCCGCATCATTATCCAATATAGTTTTAATTGGACAAAGTTTTGAGAGGGATTCATTCACCCCCCCCCCCCGCTGAATCCGGGCCTTGCACCCAAACAATTCTCACATTTTATCTTTATTTTTGAGTCTTATTTCATGTATTTTCCTTTATTGAGTCATGTTGTAATAGTCCAATTCCCTTGTTTGTGCTTAATTGGATCTTAGTACCCTAGTTTGGGCCCATAGATTGAGTCTAGGGCAATCATGGTCTTGTGGAAGCCGAGGAATCCACTTAAGGAGAAGAAAACGAACTAAACTACGGACTATCAAGCGACTAAAAATTAAGAAGGATTATGAAACATGCCAATATGAGGAAAGAGCATACGTAGGATGCTAAAGGGGTGTGATCGCCAGAGGGGTTACCTCAAAGAAACGAAATGATCGCGTGTACCTTGTGTTGAGCACGGAGATTGTGAATCCCCGAGAGCGAGAAATGGCAGGTTGCTTCTTCCTCCCCCTTCGGCCGGCCGACGGAGAGGGCTTTCCTCAAGTACCCTTGCAAAACAACGACAAACAAGTAACGAGTGGATCAGAAAGACGAAGGTGCAGTATTCAAATTCTAATGACGCAAGTAACGAAATGATGGCAAGACACACACCTGGTTGGTGTTGTCTTTTAAACCCCTCTCGGACACGCGTAGGAGGAAAATGCTTATGATGAATGGCAATTATTCCGACGTAGAAACGGAAAAAGACTCCCTCATAAAAAGGGGGGGGGGGGTAGAAGATATGATATGATGAATGCAAGATAACTAGAAAAGAAGAGGAGAGAATGGCTTATTGGATGGTCGATGGCGAGATCCGGCGGAGCTTCGGTAGCGTAGGGACGACGAGGTAGCACGGTAGGCGAAGGCGGCCTCTCTCCTGCGAGCACTGGCACCCGAGGATCCGACAGGACCTCCCCTATAAAAGACACACGGGTTAGGAATAGAATCCGGCAGCCTCTCGGCGCTCTTTTTTTCGACCCCTGAACTGAGGGGGGTAAGCCTCTATTTATAGAGGTCGGGAGGATGGGGGCGTCTAGAGGCCTGGACGCCTCCATAACTTGGATTTTCTTCAAACGCCAGACTGAGCCACGGTCAATCGATGGTCGGGGGGGTCGCCCGTGAGCTAGTTGATGGAGGCGTCCAGGGGCCTGGATGCCTCCATATCTTGGATTTTCTTCAAATGACAAACTGAGCAACGGTCAGTCGAAGGCCGGGGGTCACCCGTGAGCTGGTTGATGGAGGCGTCCAGGGGCCAGGACGCCTCCATAACTTGGATTTTATTCAAACGACGGGCTGAGCAACGGTCAGTCGATGGCCCGGGGTCGCCCGTGAGCTGTTTGATGGAGGCGTCCAGGGGCCTGGACGCCTCCATAACTTGGATTTTATTCAAACGACAGGCTGAGCAACGGTCAGTCGATGGCCCGGGGTCATCCGTGAGCTGGTTGATGGAGGCGTCCAGGGGCCTGGACTCTTCCATAACTTGGATTTTATTCAAACGACAGGCTGAGTAACGGTCAGTCGATGGCCCGGGGTCGCCCGTGAGCTGGTTGATGGAGGCGTCCAGGGGCCTGTACGCCTCCATGAAATTATATATATTTTTTCTTCAAACTTATATATACATTTTTTGTCATTATTTTGTATTGATGGAGGCGTCCAGGAGCCTGGACGCCTCCATGATGACCCCCGGATTCCCCCGAAGAGTGCGTTGGCAGTCGTCCGTTAGGCATTTTCCTGGTCCCGGTAACTTCTAGTGCATGCGATTGATGTTGATGTCATTCGAATGCCGCATGATTTCCACAACGAGGCAGTTTCTGAATGTCGAAGGAGCGTTACGCTACTCGCCCAGAAGACGAGAGAAGAGTCAAAGATTGGAAACACTCAAGTGATTCAAAATGTGAAAGCCGCGGCGGGGCGTCGCGTGGTAATATGAGATGTTCTCAGGGGATGTCAGGAATAGCGTGTCTACAGCTGTCCCGCCTTGGCGTCTGCTTTGCAAGGAAGTGACACGTAATGGAATGGTATCGAAGTGGAGTGAAATGGAGTGGGAATGCACTGATAAGTTGATGCCAAGGTGTGATGAGACACGCTTTTGACATGACTGTTTGGAATCTTTCCTGTAGTTTCAATGAGGCGACCTTGAAGGGGGTCTTTCAAATTTGACGATTGTTTGGACGGAAATCAAACAAGGGAGGGTGAGATGTGCGCTCAGGCACGAAAATAAAGGAGACCAACTTCTCGGTGTGGAAGTACCTGGGTCATAAACCTGCAGGTTTCACCTTTGGGGAGCGGTTACCAGCCAATGTGAAAGTGCTGCGGCCAAGGTTGGTCAAACAAGGTAAAAAGCAAAGGAATATCTGAGGGTCTGTCCAAACAAGGGTCTCATTTGGAAGGGCAGCATGGGGCCGTTTCAAGGAAACTCAGTATTTCATTCAAAATGGAATATCTCATATTTGTAAGAATTGAAGCACAACGGCTTTCGCAATTGAATCACTTGAATGATCTTCCGCAATAGACTCAAAGTCCTATATGAATGCATGCTGGGTTTAAAGAAAAATTTAAAACAAACTAGAATAGAAAATAGCCAAGGATAATATTGTCAACTCGTTAAGAATGGGTCAAGATACCGATCCAGTGAGCTGATACTGAGCTGGGGCCCGTTTATCCATGCATCGACTCACTGAATGGAACCGTCGTTCCCACGCTATCACCAGTTAACGGCCTATCCGTACAACCCAAATTCTTCTGGAATCATCACTGTTTTTGTTGAAGGGGAACTCAAATCCCAGATTCGTTCGGGTCGCAAGGTCCTTGACGTGTTCTAATAGCATATATATCATATAGTATGATGCATGACACGGGGGACCGAACACTGAAGGATGGTATACAAGATAGGGTGAAAAACGTCCGTTGGTAAAACCTGCACAGACCATCATAGATTAAATAATCAGAAAGCAACAGAAATATAACAGAATCGTGCCACAGTACAAGGATAAAACACTGACGACTTGACCACTCATGTGACACGTCCCATCCCGTAGCACCTCTCCTTTCCTATAAGTACCTCCCTTAGGCTAGTTTATTCAAATGTACCAAGGGGAGTTTTGAAAGTTCAGGAGGAGGAGAAGAGGAGGGTCTAGGGATTTCAGGATGGAAGGAGAGTCTTCCCGCGTTATGAAGAGGGGCAGGCCTAGCAGTGAGATCAGGCGACTTTCTGACCTCGAGGGTCATCTGAGTGGGACGATCCAGTCACATATGGTAAGTTGATTTATTTCAAATTTATTGCATGGACTCTCTCCTCACATTCCTTCCTTTCTCTTCTTCTTTCCAGCCGTATCCACTCTTTCTGGGCCCGAGGAAGTTTTCCAAACTGCCATGGCTTTCAGAGCTAACTTCCAACATCTCCATTGGCATGAGGGCTGTACTCTCGAAGTGGCATCTTCAGGGGCTCCTTATTCACGCTAAACACTATGAGAGAATCCGTATGGACTGGGCGGCTATGGGCGCCTTAGTGGAGATCTGGCATCCCCAGACCCACACTTTCATCTTCCCGACGTTCGAGGGGACCATTCTCCTCGAGGAGGTGGAACTTCTGCTCGGATTGAAGAAATTCAAGAGTGACGGGAAGGTGAAGGCTATGCGGATGCTGACCCGGGGGACTTCCGAGAGCGTCCTTGGAAGCTTCATGCCGTCTGACGCAGTCAGAAAGGTCCGCACTCAAAAGGGAATTGACCTGCAAAGGCTCGTGGTATGGGTTATGGATGCCTTGAAAGGGTCACCAGATGATGAACATTTGGAAAGAATTATGAGAGGGTTCACCATCTGTCTGGCGGGTGCTCTCTTGTTCCCTTATACCGACAACATAGTGGAAGAAACCAAACTGAGTCCATCTGCGGGATCTGGAGTGGAAAGAGGGTGGGACCCGCCGTCCTTGCCTACCTTTACAACGGTCTTACCGCCTCGAGCATGGGTAGGCCTCCTTTTGGTTGCGCACTTGTTTTGAGTTGCTGGGTCGATTTGCAGTTCAAATTCGACCACTATCAGGGGATGCCGACTGCTTCGAAGCTTTTCCAACAAAGCCCCCTTTATCACATAGCCGATGTGTTAGGCTTCGGTGGCACTGTGGCGAACCGTGTTCCGTGGCTGAAGAAACGGGAAGACTGGCGGTCTCACTTTCGAACCATGACACAAAGTTTCTTCACTTGCGCACCGGCATGTCTACTCTCACTTGAACTCCTCATGAGGTCTTCTCCCGAAGCTGAACTCCAACTGATCGGCGTGACGGAGTTTGTCCTTTATAACGCGCATCGATGCTGCCTCCAGATCGGCATTCCACGCCACTCGTTCCCACTGCTGACCAGCATTGTCCCTTTGAAGAAGAGGGAGTTGGGCACGGAAGCGGACGCGAGGGAAGCGAAGGCCGTTAAAGCACTCTGGAAGACAAGTGTTGCGGGAAAGGCCTTAGCGCACGTGGGGGAAGAATGTGAGCTGTGGAGAGCTTATGTAACCGAACTGGGGAAGCTGAGGCCTAGAGTGCCTAAGCCCTTGATGTAGCCCGCTCTGTTTTCTGATGGAATAAAATCTGGCATTTGGCATTTTGGACCATTGTTCCCTGAATTATTATTTTTTTATGATTTTTATTTTTCTTTTTTCTTTTTGTGTTTTCTCCTTTATGTCCTGGTTTATTCATATCATGGTCATATATATATACATTTTTATATGCTTAAATGGGGGCGTCTAGGGGTCTGGACGCCCCTAATTATTTTGAAAAAATTTTGAAAAAATTTGTTCTTTTTGTGGGGGCGTCCAGGGACGTGGACGCCCCTATATTTTCTTTTTCAATTTTTTTTTTATTTTTCAGTTGTGGGGGCGTCCAGGCGCTTGGACGCCCCTAAGTTTTTTTTTAATAAAATAAAAAAGTGGGGGCGTCCAGGCACCTGGACGCCCCAAATCCTAGTGATTTTCTATATAAAGGGGGTCTCACCCCCTGTTCTCTTCTACTATTCATTCTAACGACCCATTTCCAGTTCCCAATGGATCAAGAAGGCCCGAGCCAGGGTGGAGAGAGGCGGAAACGACGGGCTCGTCGTCCAAGGAGGTCGAGGGATCATGCCGAGGAGGCTGCCGTGGGAGAGGAGATTACCGCGGAAGAGGATATTGCCGAGGAATAGGAGGCGCCTCCTTTGGCCGTGGAGGGTCCTGCGGGTGCTGGCGACGCCGGAGAGGATGAGCATGACCCGATAAGCCCCTCAGAACTCTAATTTGTTGGTTTATAGGCTAAACAGGCGGGCGAGAGATGGTGTAGAGAAGGCCGGTGAGTGGGGGAAGGAGGCGTCCAAGGGCCTGGACGCCTCCAACTTTTCTTTTTTTTATTTTATTTTTATTTTTTTAGTTATTACGTAAATAATAAAATAAAATAAAAAATGAGGAGGCGTCCAATGAGTTGGACGCCTTCATGATAATATATTTTATTTTTATTTTATTTTTTTATTTGTTTTTGTTTTGTTAAGATAAAATAAAGGAAGTAAAAATGAAAGCGTCCAGGGGGGTGGATGCCTTTAAATATATATATATATATATATATATATATTTAAAATAAATAAATATTATGTACAGTGTTGTTGTTTATTGTTATCCATGATGCTGATGTGTTTCTTTTCTTTTCTTTTCTTTTTGTTTTTTTTTGTGGTGTGCAGGGCTTGATGAAGAGCCGGATCAGCTGGTCCCTGGTCGTGGTAGCGTACCGTGGGCTGCCAGACTTTCAGAGGGCGTGGGTGGACGCCATGGGTTTTGGAGCTTTTCTCAGGATCGAGCCCTTCCGGCTTGACCTTCCTCTTATTTAGGCATTGAGGGAGCGGTGGCACGCGCCGAGCCGGGCGTTTCTGATGCCCTGGGGGCACATGGTGCCGACACTGGAGGACGTGGCTTGGATCACCGGGCTACGAGTTGACGGAGAGGCAGTCAGCGGGGTCACTTACCCCGATTACCGAGAGAGTGCCTTGGACCTGCTGTGGCTAGAGACGAGCGCGACTGACAGAGACAGCAGGGTAGTCGGCCGAGTGGAGATCATGGAGGCGCTTGATTCGGTGACCCGCGCCAGCGGGTTAGCGAGACTGGAGCGGAGTTTCTGGCACGACTGGAGGGAGACGCTTGTGCAGCTTTCACCCAGGACCCAAGCGAGCGAGAGCTGGTGGATCTAGACCTCCGGCGATTCCTCTTCTTCTTCCTAGGCCGCCTCCTGTTGGGGACGAAGGGTGACGGCATCCACTCCCGCTTCCTCGGGATCCTGGCGGATCTGGACAGAGTGGGGGACTATGCGTTGGGAGCAGCTCTGCTTGCTCATTTGATCACCGATCTCTCCCAGACCTCAGAGAGGGAGACGACAGTCAGCGGCTTCGCACCTTTTCTCCAGGTAAACATTTTATTTATGGATTTTACCGTAGCTAAATATGTAATTAGTCGGGCTAATGATATGTGATGGATGCAGGTGTGGAGCTACTACTACTTCCCGATGGGAAGAGCCAGACAGGGGAACAGGAGAGCCGTGCCTCTGGCGCGACAGTGGAGGCCGGTCATGGTCGCGGCACCCCACGGCTACCAGCTGGCGTCGCTTCGTCGGGAGCTGAGCGAGTACCCCGAGGCTATGGTATGATGCGTGTGATTTTTGGTGTTTTTATGCATGCGACTTAATGGCAACTGACATGACGTATGTATGGTGATGCAGGTGGTGGGGAGGCCCTACCTGGGCATGGCCGACGCTGGCCAGCCTTGGATCGTAGCGGGTCGTCCTCATTTCGGGCGGGACGTGTGGGTCCATTGCCTGAACGAGATCGAGCCGCTTCAGCTCAGGATGGTTATGAGAACGTTGGGGCTAGCCCAGGAGTGGGTCGACATAGACGAGCTAGTCCACGTCGGGTGGAAGACCAAGGGGAAGGCAAAGATCGTGCACTGGCGTATGCGCTTTCCCACGCAGTACCAGGACTGGCAGCAGGGCGGGGTCCCAGTGGTGTCCCATGTACCGGACAACACTGACTACCTGAGACGGTATCTAGCCACGTACGGGGAGCATCTCTTTCTTGGTGGTGCGACAGGGGCAAGCGAAAAAAGTTTTTCCTTTTCTACATGTATGCATATGTGACAGTAACTTATATGCAATGCAGGATGCTCGTGACAACATGATTGCCGACCTGCGGGCCCAGCTGGCAGACGCCAGGCGGCAGTTGGTGGCCATTCAACAGGAGTTGGAGACCCTAGTGAGTTTATGAAATGCATTTTTTTTTGTGACCTGGATTTTTGATACTTAGCCTCTGACTGTCATTTGCTTTGTGTTTCAGCGGGCCCACCAGACAGCGACAGCCGGGATGGCTGGTGGAGCGGGTTCCAGTTCGTGGGGCCCTCCTCCTGAGGTTTCTGCCCTTCAGGAGCAGTTGGTGTACGCGGTGGCCCGGGCTGAGGAGGCCGAGCGTGACCGCGCGGCTCGAGTGAGTCCTGCTTGACCCCGACTTCTTTCCAGTTGCTCTTATTCTTTCACTGCTCTCTTACGGTGCATGTGGGTTTTGGCAGGTGGCCGAGATTCGAGAGGCCCTGGCCCGTGGTGTTCGTGCCGAGCAGGAGCGCGACGCCTGGGCGGCAGAGCGTGACGCCCGGATTGCGGAGCTGGAGGAGGAGCGACGACGGGAGGCTGAGGAGCTCCCTCGCGACGTGTGGGATTTACGTTTTGCCCTCGAGCTGTCGAGGAGAGAGGCGATGCGGGAGAGAGAGGAGAGGAGAGGGAGAGAGAGGACAGAGAGAGAGAGAGGGAGGACAGGAGGGCGGAGCGACTGCGAGAATGGGACGAGAGGAGGGCTATGGAGGCCCAGCTGACGGAGCTCCGATTGAGTCTCGGCACGGCGGAGGGGAGGCTTCGGGAGAGCGAGGAGCGGTATCAGAGGGCGAAGGAGCGCGGGGCATGACTTCGTCAGTCTGGTTCTTTCTCCATGGGCAGCTTTCTGGTTTCTTCGGCCGAGGAGCATCGCCGAGCCTTCGAGGCTGGCGTGCCACCACAGGGCGAGGCGAGCACCGCCTCTCAGAGTTTGCGGAGGCCCCCTAGGGATCCCCATCAGAGGAGGGAGGAGAGATATGATCAGGAGGGTGGTAGCGAGAGTTAGAGAGTTACTTGTACACCCCACCTTCCTCACTTTATGATGTATGATTGACTATTTACTTATGTGCAATGAGATGGTTCCTTTTATCGTCTGCACTTTCCCTTTTCCACGCTTCTTCTTTTGCATCGAGTTGTTTCGAGGCACGCTTCACGAGACCTTACCCTGAAAAGTAGGGAACTACGCCTCGCACGGAGAGATCATCCTTCTCTCTCTCTCTTTTTTTTTTGGCGCGTCCTGACGCCAGGACGCGTCTTATCCTTCGAATTCAAATTTAAAGCGCCAGGCGGCCTTTCTTTCTTCGTGCCTTACCCGCAAACGAACCCGCCTCTTGCCGAGATTCACTCGTCTTCATCTTCTTCCCTTGATGGAGTTCGGTGGGCCAGATCGTGGCGAGGGGAGAGAGGGGCGAGGGACTCCTCGCCCGAGGAGGGATGCGCCCGAGCATGGAGAGGCGTCGACGAAAGTGGAAGGGCCTTTTAGAGCACTCGTGGGACCCGAGGGGCCCGGTGGCGCGGAAGGAGGCGAACGCGGCTGGGTGAGTGCTTCGGTTCCCACCTCTATGACTTGTTTTAAGTTTGGAGCGAGTGGTGTGGGAGTGGAAGGGGTTTGGCGAGGGTGGCACTCACATGATGGGCGCGTCCTTGACAGGGGACGCATTCTCGTTAACTGACGGGGGACCTCCCACTTTGATGTAGGGTACGGTGAGAATCCCGGGTATGGCTGACGAGTGGGCGAGCGCGGATGAGCTGAGCCGTGTCAGAAAGGAGAGTCGGGCAAGGCGAAGCTCGAGGACCGGTGCGTACATTCCCTTGGATAACAAGGGAGCGCACCGGTGCAGGGCAGTGGCGGCCTCCTGCAGCAGCGGAGGGGGGACCGAGCGGGGGCTCCTCAGCTTGGGAGACGGACGGAGGTGACAATAGGGCCTCAAAATTTTTATTCTTGTCATGAAATTCTAGAATTTAACCAACGGCCGTTGTCGATCTATTTTTTATGTGCTCAGCAGGAAACGGTGGTAGGGATGGCTGGCGGATCGTCCTCCAATCCTCAGGCTCTTTTTTCTAGAGATCGCCTTCCTCTAGGAGCAACTTGCCAGTGCGGTGGCCCACGCGGTTCGTGCTGAAGAGGGGCGTGATGCCTGGGCTGCAGCTGTTGCAGAGCTGCAGCATCGAGGTGAGGGGAGGCCCTCTCCAGACATTCTGGAGTTAAGGGTCCTTCTCCAGGTGATGAGGAGGGAGGCAGAGAGAGAGAGAGAGAGAGGAGAGAAGGGCCGAGCGACAGCGAGACCAGGCTGGGAAGAAGGCCTTGGAGGCCCAAGTGAGGGAGCTCCAGCTAGGCCTTTAGGTTATGGCGCAGAGGTTAGGAGCGATGGAGACACGCTACGAGAGAGCGTGAGAGTTAGGGGCGCTACTTCGCTGGTCCGGACGTTTTTTTGCTGGTGGCTTCCTCGCCACGCTAGAGGAGGAGCAGCGAGCCACTGCTGTGGAGTAGGCGCCGCGAGGCGAGGCGAGCGCTGCACAGGGGTCCAGGAGGCTTCCGAGGGATCCTCACCTTGGGGGAGAGGAGAGGGACGCCTAGAGGGATGAGCATGAAGATGATGTCGAGAGTTGGCGAGTCAGGGGACCCGCCTCCTCTCTATGATTTTAATGTTTGTGACAGCTTATGTAGACTTGTGAGTGATTTGATTTTCTGTTGTTTGTTTGTTTTCTTGCGCGTCCCTTCTTCCCTACGCTTCTTTGTACTGTTCACATGTGATGTGTCTGTCGACATCCTGCCCTAGACGGAGGATGGCATCTTGCTGCGACTATTCTTTCACGGGGATCTGTCGTCAAGGTCAATGATGACAGCTTGGGCCTCTTCTCCGGATGATTTTTCAAACTTTGCGGATGGCCTCCACGTTATGACAGGGCGCCACAGGGAGCAGGTCATCATATTACACCGTCCGATCCATCACCTTGTGCGGGTGGTGAAGTGACTCATGGGACCGCAGGGGAGGCGCCCTATTGTGAGGGCTATCGTTGGAGGCAATCTTGGCCCACCCTTCTCCCATTTCTATATATACCTTCCTCTTTTGTACTTCGAGGGGCATCGAGGGCCAACTTGAAGGGTACTAGGAGGAACTCAGAAATCCGGATGGAGGGCGAATCTTCCCACTCCTCGAAGAGAAGCAGATCCAGCGGTAGCAGTTCCAGGAAACTCTCGGACCTCGAAGGGCAGTTCAGCGAGCGGACCCAGTCGCAACTCGTAAGCTGAGCTTTCCTGCCCTTTTCTCATTCTTTCTTCCTTCCTCTTGACAACACCCTTCTCCATTTCTTATGCACGCACAGAGTGTGATGAAATCACACATTTCATGGGAGTTAGCAGTGGCCGCATACAGGGGTCTCCCAGATTTTCAGAGGGCCAGGCTAGACGTGATGGGATTTGGTGCCTTTCTTCAGATCGAGCCGATCCAACTCGACCTGGCCCTTATCTAAGCCTTGTGCGAAAGATGGGACCCAATAAGTCGGGCATTCCTGATGCCATGGGGGCACATGGTGCCCAGTCTAGAAGATGTGGTCAGAATCACGAGCCTCAAAGTGGATGGTGAGGCAGTGACCGGCGTCACCTATGCGGATTACCTAGAAGGCACCCAGAAGCTACTGGGGTTGGACTTAGACAGTCGGAAGCACAGATCAGTAGCTAGGGCGTCTATCATGGGGGCATTAGGGCTCACTGATACTCGTCGACGGGACGACGAGTCCTCGGAAGAATTTATGGAGACGATGGAAAGGGGATGTCGTGCTGTGTATTGCACAGATTTTGACAATTGGGAGAGATCTGATATGGATTTGAGGAGATTTCTCCTCTTTTTCCTGGGGAGATTGATACTGAGCTCGAAAGGAGACGGCATCCATTGTCGTTTCCTAGGGCTGCTATCTGACCTCGAAAGAGTAGGACAGTACGCCTGGGGAGCTGCCATGCTAGCGCACTTGTTTACGGGCCTGTCCCAAGAGGCAGATCGTGAGATGATTGTGAGTGGGTTCACACCAATTATCCAGGTATTTTTTTTGTTTATTTTTATTATATATTTTTGTGTTTATTTGTAATAGTCCACTTGTGGCATTGACGACATATGATGATGTAGCTGTGGAGCTATTATTACCTCCCGATGGGGAGAGCTCGGCATTGGCGACCAGCGATGGTGCCGTTAGCCAGGCGGTGGCAACCGATCATGGGTGCAGCGCCTGTAACCTACCAGCTGATGGTGCTAAGGCGGGAGCTACAGGAATTCCCTGCAGCGATGGTGGGATTATATATATATATATATATATATATATATATATATTTTTTTTTTTCTAACCAGCTAAACGGGTATGTACCTCACCCAGGTAAACTGGAGACCCTACTCAGGCATGGTCGATGCCGATCAACCATGGGTTTTAACAAGTCGTGCCCGGTTCGGACGGGAATTGTGGATACACTGCCTAAATGAAATCGAGCCGCTTCAGCTACGATTGGTTGTGAGGACCCTAGGGCTGGCCCAGGAATGGGTGGATACGACTGCGCCACCTCACGTTGGAAGAATGACACGGGGACCGGCAACTTGCGTTGATTGGCGTGTGTGGTTCCCCGAACAGTATGAAGACTGGCAACGAGGTGGCACAATCGTGGAATCACATGCGCAGGATAGTGAAGACTATTTGCGTCTGTATAAGACAATGTACGCAGAGCGGCTCCAATCCCCGGGACTTGTGGAGGTGGGTCTCCTTTTTCCTCTTTTCTCCTTTCTGTGGATGCTGACTCCTATGGTTGCAGGATGTCCGTGATATAGCGGACTTGCGATCACGCCTGGCAGAAACGGAGCAACAATTGGGCGACACCCGTGGAGCCTTGAGCGCTTCGGTAGGTGTATGTACAATGCGCACTCCTAATTAAAACTCTAGATCGATGGCGTTCGGCTGCTAATTTTCATCCCATGTGGTTATAGCGCGCTCAGATCGACGCGGCTTCGTCAGCGATGGGAGGAGGCGGCGTCTCTTCCAGCTTATGGATCCCCGCCTCAGAACTTGATTTGCTTCACGAGCAACTTGCTCGGACTACGCAGCGTGCCGCGGAGGCAGAAGGAATGCTCTCTATACATGTAAGAGTTTCATTGTTGAGTTCTCCTTGTTTATACCTTGCCACATATCTGAGATAGTACATCTGGCAGGAAAAGGAGATGCAAGAGTCACTTGCCCATGCTGCACAGAGAGAGGCTAGAATAGCAGAGCTGGAGGAGGAATTGCGGCGTCGTCCCGATGACGATTCTTCCAGGGATGCCATGGAGCTGAGAATCACCCTTCAATTGGAGAGGGAAGACTGTGAGAGTGAACGGGCAGAGAAAGAGAGGGACAGAGAAAGAGAGGGACAGAGAAAGAGAGAGAGCCGACAGATTAGCTGAAAGGGAGGAGCGAAGGGTCATGGAGGCCCAGTTGTTCGAACTCGGAACCAGCCTTGGCCTCGCTGAACAATGACTGAGAGATGGTGAGGAGCGCTACCGAAGAGCACGAGAGCGTGACTTTCGTGTCAGTAGCTCCTTTGCTACTCCCACGGATCAGCGCCGGGGTGTGGGAATGGGAAGAGGTGTACAGAGCGGTAGAAGTACCACTTTTCGTAGTTGGGTAGCACCCTTGAGGGCGTTTTGCCCGAAGAGTGGCGGGACAAGTAATGTAGAGAGAGAAGGTGGAACTTAATGTACAATTCCTTATTTTAAGAACGGAATAAAGGTATGATTTTGTTTGATTTTCATCTCACTCTTGCTATCTTGAATCCCTGCACGCATCACTGAAACAAACAGGTCAGTATCTCTGTTCGGACTTGGCCCCTTGCTCAATAAGCAGGTGTTCACTTCAACTGTCCTTGATAATGGGTCAAGGGGCCAAGCCTTTATTAACGAAGGCAAGGGAAAGATGCGATAATGATGAAAGTGACAGACAAGCACACTAATGCAAGCGAAATTTAAAAGTGAGATGCTGCATACAAATGCAATCATGCGAGATGATTTTTTTTATTTTTTTTATTTTTTTTGGCATTTTTTGTTGTTGTCTTTGTTATCATTCTAATTTTTTTTTGTTTTCCAAATATCTACGTCTTCTCTCTTTTCTTTTTTTTTATCATTTTTTTCGCTAAAGCCTGATGAGCACCCATATGGCACCTTACCTTCATGAGAATAGGGGTTTCTTACTAACCTCCCAAGTATCCTAAGTGCACATCTAGGTTGATTTGGGCCTCTAGACCCCTCGAATGATGATCCCGTCGGCTAAGACTTACCCTGATGACAATACCGCCATGCCATGCTTAGGCTCCCAGTTGCTTCCGACCACAGGGATTCACTCAAAAGGTGTTGGAGGTAAATGATTTGCCCGACCCGGGTCTGTTTCCTCACAACTCTAGATGGTATATGATGGAACACCCTGTAACCCTAACGACCAACCGCGCGACGCTGACCCGGAATCAGACGCCGTCGCACCCAGAGGTGACGCGCTTGCATTGGCCTAAGCCCAAGGTTAAACAAGAAGACATCAAGGTGGTAAACAGGGGTCTTGACCAGTCAGAAACACAAAGACTCCTTCGCAGCGATAGCTTTTGCTTTTCAAAGTAGGCAACCATATGTGTGTATTAAAATAAGGTTGCAGACCTTGGCGGGTTTTACCCTTCAGAAACTCCATCTAGCTTTCATCTTCAAAGGAAGAAGGAAGAGTGTATGGGGTAAACCTCCTGAGAGGACCGGCAAAAACCGTTAACCCGGCGAGCCAATAAGGGCCCATTAACTCTCCTCTTTCGGACAACTTCGGACTAAATCTCGAGCATTTACATTCCATAACTCCTTTTGTGGATTTAGACTTTTTACCTTGAGGTATTTCATTTATCGCATCAGGCACGGTCACGACCAGGCTTTTCTCTTGATTTTGGTTTTATGTTTCTTTTTACGAGGGAGATATAGTTTGATGTTGTGGGCTCCCTTTTGTATGCCTGCGGGGACACTGCCCTCTTCTCGTGCTCTGATCGATGCTCGAGGAAATGGATCCTACTCTTACCTTAAGAGGTTTGAGTTTTGGTTTCTCACGCTCAGCGTTTTAAGGGCGCCGACTGTCTCATTTGGTCGAAGAGAAAAGAATAAAGATTACAGCTTCCGGAGATCTTCTGGGTGAAGCCCCACTGTCGGTGATGCTACCAACTTTTTTGGATAAAATACGTAAGTGAGTACATGTTGGCTTACTTTGAGCGTGCATAGGCCGATGTGGCCGGACAGGGATCTCCACGGTTCTGGCAAACCAAGACTCGGTGCCTACCAAGCCTTAATGGGCCCCATCCTAACATGAAGGTTGGATGCAGGGACTTAACTACATGGTGACCACCAGGCATCGGCATTTGGAATTTTCCATATTTTTAGTGATTTTCAATATTTTTTGTTGTTTTTGATGTTTTCTGTCTTTTCATCATTTGTTTGTTTTTGACGTTTTGGCACTACGCTAGGGGTAGTACTTTTTAAGATAAAGCCCATTCCAAGGGTGGGATAACTCGGTCCCTTCGGCGTTGACTAGCTTGTAGGCGTTGTCAGGGTACACGGCTTGAATTACAAATGGTCCTTCCCAATTGGGTTGGAGCTTAGAACGCGGCCCTCCAGGTTTGACAAAAAAAATTTTTACGACCATCTCACCGATTTTGAATTTTCTCTCAACGACTTTCTTTTGGTGAAAGCGAGCGAGTCTATTTCGATACACACGCGCATGCTCGGCAGCGGCCAGCCGCTTCTCATCCAAGAGTTCCAACTGGGCGAGGAGTGAATTACGACGGTCGTTGAGGGGAAATTCCTCGTCCAATTGTACCCTGAGAGAAGGGATCAGAGTCTCGTACGGGACTACCGCTTCCATACCATAAGTAAGGGCAAACGGAGTCTACCCGGTGGGGGTACGGATTGAAGTGCGATAGGCCCATAGAGCTTCGATAAGCTTTTCTGGCCAGTCTGAAAACTTACCGGACTCGTAGGTCTTCTTGATGATTTTGATCAATATTTTATTGGTGGCCTCCGCTTGGCCATTACCTTGTGGGTAATAAGGCGATGAATGATACAATGCAATTACGTACCTTTTGTAGAGGTCTTGAAGGTCCTGAGAAATGAATTATGGCCCATTGTCGGTGACGATTGTGCTTGGGACGCCGAACCTGGCGAGGATGTTCTTCATGATGAACTTGCAGACTGTTGATGCCTTGATTTCCACGTAAGCTTCGGCTTCGGCCCATTTGGTGAAGTATTCCGTCGCAGTAAGGATGAAAGATTTTTGTTTGGTGAGGGAATTGGGATCACCTAGGGGACCGATGATGTCGAATGCCCACATGGAGAAAGGCCATGGGGAGGATATTGGATGGAGTGAGGAAGATGGTGAATGGATTTTATCGGCGTGAAGTTGACACTTGACATATCTACGGACATAGACGGCACAATCCTCTTCCATAGTGGGCCAGTAAAAGCCTTGCCTAATTGTCACGCCCCGGGCCGATAGCAGCGGAACGTGTTGTTTGCTCGGAACGTGGCAGTTAAACAGTCGTGAATGATCAAGAGCAATCGCATAAGACCAAGATAATTTCGATCAACAATAGAAATTTATATTTCTATTATAAATCTCTTACAAGAACTTGTTTTCCAACTTGGAGGCTTCAACACAATGGAAAGGAAGATAACGACATACTAACAGACGTTAGACAAGATGACTGAATAAGAGACGCCAAGCTGACTTAGCTAGACAACACCATCTAGACTCAAGAAAGATAGAAGACTCGGTTCACTAGTTTCCGAAGCTCGCTTGCACACTTGTCCCGCCCGTGTGAGTCTCGGTCTTACTAGCCACCTGATTACCTGAAAATGTTGGAATAAAACAGAGTGAGCGAACGCTCAGTAAGAAATTATATCTCAAGAACTAGCAATGGGTTTAAGTAATTACAAGTTTTCACATGTTTATGCAATAGGGCTATGCATGTATAAATAACTGAGCAAGTGAAATAAACTGATCAATAGAATAACACGTCGTGCAAAACATCCAAGCGAGTATTAATCAAGAAGTATTCATGAGAGACTTTATAGATTATTGGCTATTTCACGCAAGTACATTGCCCGTGTCGGGCCACGCTAGTAAAGTCACGCAAGTCAAGTCACGCACGCAAGAAAAGAGAGATCGTGGAATGCCAAAGATCAAGATAAAGAGTACTCCGGTGTAATGCTAGACACCGTTATCATTAAAACTCCCATGGGCACTAGTACTTTCGGGCGCTCCTCCCAGGACCAGATCGGGCCCTATATGCACAGCATTCACGATAGATCTAGACATCCACGATAGTTTATAGCCAATAAGGAGTTCCAAGATCAAGATTTAATTAGGATGATAAGATAAGATTTTCATGGAATTCATGGGCAAGACCCTTGAGTAAGGACATACTGGCGATAAAATCCACGCAAAGCATATAAATCATGACATGTCGATAAACTGGATGGAATTGGTTCCCTAACCGGGTACCATGACAAATAAGTGCCCATATGTAGATGGTCACTCCTTTATATAGAATTGTGATCTACAAGAACAGCATGTTAATAACATGAGGTCCACAAGAATCATCATAACAAAATTGATATAGAATTGGGGTCTACAATAACATCTCATTGATGGCATGTTTTCCCCCATTCCTTAAGATAGTTCTCATATCATACATATAGTATAACATGAGGGCTGGTATACCTTGTTTCATTAGAGTGACATGGTAAAGATTGTGTAATAGATTTTTAGGGTACAACCAGCTCAGTCGACCTTGAGGGAATCCAAGGTACGAGGAGTCTTACGGAGGTCTCTATGACTAACTCGCTAGTCCAAAGGAACGGAATGTCCAATGGAGAGCTTGTATGTCAATGAGAGTTGAGGGTGATCGATAGAACAACATGAAAACGTGGGACTATACTCACGGAGTGGAGATATAGTGTCGATATACATATATATAAATATAATGAAAACCCTCGGTTAGCAGTAACAGGTAAAAACATTTTTACAGAAAATAACGACTTTGATTAAGTCACTACTTAAGTAAATAACGCCTTAAATAAGGGCGTTTACATGCATTTCCAATTTTACAGAAATTTCCATAATTCTGTGTTTTATCAAAAACACGCCCTTTACAGGGGCGTTTTATTTCAATGTGACGACATGCACAATGGTCGTCCATTCTTTAATCCTATTTTTTTGCAGGATATACATATTCTGGGATTTATCAAAGACACGCCCTGAACGGGGGCGTTATTTTAAAATTCACGCCCTCGATCGTGGCGTGGGTTTCACAAGAAACGACTTGGTTCAGGTCGTGAATTCATGCTTTCCAAGAATTTTTATAAATTTCAAGATAATAAATTTCAGGAGACAAGATATATAGTCATGACAAGAAAAATAGTAGGATTTCACGGTATACTCATGCATTACATTAGTTTCAAGATTTCATAGCTATTAAATTTTAAACGTGAACAATTATTAATTGCATGTAATTTCATGGAATTAACGCCTTTGTACAGGGCGTCGAATTTAGGAATTGACGACCTGGTCAGGGTCGTGTCTTGTAAAATAGCGCCCTTGACAGGGGCGTCTCTTTCAAAAATATTCCAAAAAATGGGTAGAAGCTATATTAAAACTTATATTCATGCATGTGATGATGTATATTCATTGAATTAACTTGTTTGGGCTACAGTGCCTTGAGAAAACCTACCTTATGATTTTGGATGAATGAAGCCTCGCGTAGGGCTCTGATAAGAGGATAGTACTCTGTTTAAAACAGAGTTTTTCTTCGAAGAAAGAGGAAGATGATGCTGCTTCTGGAGGATGTGGTGGTGAAGAAAAACGATCACAGGAATAAGACCTCCTTCGCTGTATGCAGAGGAAGATAAAAGACTCCTTCAGGTTGTAGGCATCTGCTGGTTGAAGAAATAAAAGGATGAAGAACCTTTAATATGCTTCAACCGAAAGCATGATAGAAACAAGAAAGAACATTACCTTGTTCTTTCTCGTATGCAGATCTTCTCAACCTATATAGAAGAGAAAGAGATGAAGGAACGTTAATTCTTTATGCAATCGAAGCAGAGAACAAAGGGGAATAAGAAGAACTGTTTGTTCTTCACGTACCGTAGTAGACGAGCGAATCAAATAGTTTTAGGGCTTGGGTAATCAAGGGTATTTATAGGATTTTTGAGGGTCCTATTAGGGTTAGAGTTTGATTGGAAGTAATGCTTCCAATATAGAGTCCTTACGCTAGTAGACACTTACTAGATTAGCAAAATCCTTCCCTGGATAAGTTCCTGGGTCGAACGGAAGTGGAAATGAAATTGACGCCTTGTCATAGGGCGTTTCTTAAAGATACGCCCAGTGGAGAGGCGTTTCTTGTTTAAAACACGCCCAGAAAAGGGGCGTTTATCTTACTTGCCCTATTTGATGTTTGAAATTTGACGCCATGTGGTGAGGGCGTCCTTTCTTGAATCACGCCTTGTTTAAGGGCGTGTCTAATTTAAATAGCGCCTTTATCAGAGGCGTTATTTCATTTTGTTTTATTTATCTATTTATTTGATTTATTTACATTGTATTATATTTATTTATATTGCATTATATATTCAGAAACATATTTGTTACTTTCTAACCCTCATATACCTATTAATAATTTGTATGTATATAGGGATTTTATTCCTCATAATTTGTTTAACTTTTATTAGTCTTTGTCCTAGGTATCAGAGGCAGGTTCGATCTAAGCAACCATATAGGAATATCGCTTGACCATTTATTTATTTGAATAAATTTTTAATTAACATTATATGCTTATAAGAGTAGGTATATCATTATGTATATTTTTATTCCTGTTCCAAAAATTACCGGGCGTTACACTAATGATCTTCTTGGCGAGTATCTGGCTATTCACGTGGCCACCGCACACACCCGAGTGTGCTTCTTCTATGCATTTCCAAACCTCATTGTCATCAAGACACCTTAACAGAACGCCAGTAAGGCTCCTCCTATAGAGTAGACCTCCAACCAATGTGTATTTCTGAGCCACCCTTCTTATGGCTTTCTTATCTTCTGTGGTGGCTACTTCAGGATAAGACTGATCTTTACAATATTTGATAATTTCATAGAACCATGGTTTCTCATCGTCAGTCAACTCTTCTTCGACTTCTGCCAGCATGATCTCCCTCTTCTCAAGAATTTCTCCCTTCTGGATCTTCTGTAGGACTCGTTCCTTGATCTTTAAGAGGTTAGGGTCCTGAACGGAAGGGACAAGACACTTGTAGAGGATGATGGATCTAAACCATGCACCTAGAGAAAATTTGAAGGATGACGCCAAGGAGGCGAGGGCATTGGCCAGAATGTTCTGTTCACGAGGAACGTGGACAAAGATCAGCTTGGTGAACAATTTGGCATAGGCGGAGACCAGCTCCTGATAGGGTTTGAGCTTGGGATCGAGGGTGCGATATTTGGTAAGCACCTGTCGGAGAACAAGTTGACTATCACCCACGACTCGTAACTCAGTGATATAGAAAGAACGAGCTAGTTCTAGGCCAGCTAGAAGAGCCTCGTATTCAGCGATGTTGTTGGTGATTGGGAACGTGAGCTGAAATGCCTCTGGGATGGTAACGCCTTTAGGCGTTAGAAGGACAATGCCGATACCGTTTCCCTTGAGAATTTAGAGCTCCATCAAAATATAATGTCCACATTGGCTTGTCGGATTGGACGATGGACATTAGTTCCTCATCTGGAAACTCTGATTGGACAGGGTCGAACTTGGGGAGAGGATGGTGGGCGAGATGCTCGGCTATGGCATAGCCTTTAATTGCCTTTTACTGGATGTAAGTGATGCCGAACTAGGAAAGAAAATTTTGCCAGCGTGCTAGCCTATCAGTAAGGACGGATTTCTCCAGAAGAAACTTGATAGGGTTCATGCGAGCAATCAAGTGGACCTCATGAGCCAAGAAATAGTGCTTCAGTTTCTGCACCACCCATACGAGGGCAGCACAGGTTTTCTCCATGACTGTGTACTTCTGCTCACAGGGATTGAGAAGTTTGGACAAGTAATAGGTTGCCCGTTCCTTGCCTTCTTCATCAACTTGTGCGAGGACAGCTCCCACGGAGTCGTCGAAGACGGAGATGTAGAGGATCAGAGGTTTTTCTGGTTTGGGTGGAATGAGAACGGGTGGACTAGCCAGATATTCTTTTAACCCTTCAAAAGCTTTTTGGCATTTAGAATCCCAGTGGAATTCTACTCCTGGCTTGGTCAACTCATAGAAATGTCTACACCTTTGTGAGTGCTGAGACACAAATCGACGAATAAACTGTAACCTCCCGATTAAACATCAGACTTCCCTCAAATTCTTGGGAGGTGGCATATCCCTGATGGCCTTAGCTTTGTCGGGATTTATCTCGATCCCTCTTTTACTCACAATGAAGCCCAGTAATTTTCCCGATGATACACCAAACACACACTTCTTCGGATTCATTTTCAATTGGAACTCCCTTGATCTCTGCAAGACCTTAGCCAAAACCCTTGGATGTTTCATCCTGGTCCTTGACTTCACCAATAGATCATCCACATACACCTCCAGATATATGTGCATCATGTCATGAAATATGGCCATCATAGCTCTTTGGTAAGTAGCTCCAGCATTCTTTAACCCAAACGGCATGACCACGTAACAATATGTTCCCTAAAGTGTAGTGAATGATGTCTTTTTTTGATCCTATTCTGCCAAACGAATTTGATTATATCCTAAAAATCCATCCATGAATGAGAGGGTCTCATACCCCGCTGTGTTGTCGATTAAAACATCAATGTGAGGCAAGGGAAAATCATCCTTTGGACACGCGCGGTTAAGGTCCCGGAAGTCGATGCAAATCCTGACTTTCCCATCTTTCTTCATGACCGGGACAATGTTTGCCACCCATTGAGGATAAAGGACGACTCTAATAAACCTGGCTTTATGGAGTTTGTCGACTTCTTCTTTCATTTTAAAAGCCATTTGAGGGTGGAAACGCCTTAACCTTTATTTTACCGAGACGGACCCTGGTTTTAGGGTTAAACGATGTTCGACCAGGGTTGAATCCAAGCCCGGCATATCCTCGTAGCTCCATGCAAACATGTCCTTATATTCCCTGAGAACTTCAATTAATGCCTCTTCTTCAGAGGGTAGTAGATTATCACTTATGAGGATGATCCTAGGGTCTTCCTCAGTTCCCAAGTTGACTTCTTTGGTGGACTCTTCTACGGCGGTTGACGCCTCGTCGAATCTCCTTATTCCACTAGCATACGCGCCAGCCACGTCCTCATATTCTTCACCCTCATCTTCAGTAGGGTATTCTTCATCTGTGATCTCGTAGACTCCATACCCCTCATTAATTGTGTAGTTGCCCTCACATTCTATTTCCGGTAGCTGGATGGGATTTTCTAGCAACTGAGGGACGGCAAGAAGGGCCTGACACCTGGCGGCTAAATCCAGAAGGAATCGATGAGGGATCTGCCTACCCTTGGATTTCTTCCTAGGTACTACCTTTGACTTATTATTTTTAGATTGACTGACATTATTTACAGAAGAAGAAAAAGATGAAGAGGATGGTGAAGAATGTATAGGGGAAGACCCCTCAGAGGAGGGGTAGAAAAGTTTCCTCAACGAAGATGTGTTGTTGAGGAGTTTGGAAATTGACGTTTTTTTTTCGTCTTTATTTTTGATGACAAAATAGTGGAAAGAGATCGGGGGAGAGGAAAAAGTGGCTATGGCTAGAGGATTGGGAGGCTCGTAGAGCAGATCATGATTGAAGACCTGGCGCGGGTTGAGAAACCCGCGCAGGTATGTAAGTAGAGAGGGGGATCTGGGAAGATCATCAGACAATCGTCTGGCCCAGGAAGATGACAGCAACAAAGGTTTTGGCGAGTGAATGGAGAAGATGACGGCTAATGAGTCATCGGTGGTGATGGTGATGGCGGATGGAGATCCGCTGGTGATAGGGCCCTTCTGGCGAGGACGAGGATAGTTTGGGACCATGGCAACAGTAATGATATTTTCTGGCATTCCGGAGATCAATGGCGGTCCTTCAAGCTGGGGAGACGAGAACATCCTTTCCAGCGCAACGGAAACGTCCTGTATATCAAACCATTTGTCCCATTCACATTCCGGGTCTTTGATCTTGCCTCTTTTGGTGACCCTCGGACATTTTTCGGCTGAATACACAACATGCGACCCCCCATGTGCTTCCTGCGGATAATCCCCCATCTGAATAACGGGCCCTTTGTTGAAGTGGTTTGATAGGGTCCATGTGAGGGGCTTCCAATCCGCCTTGAATGGTCCTTTGAAGCCTAGGCCAAACCTGCGGTTCGGCCTAATCTCCTTTGGTGGTTTCTGTGGATGGGCATAAATCCACAATCACAAGAGAATAATGATGTGAAAATAGGGATAATAATGATGATTAATGCATAAATAAGGGGAAGAAAAGCGTGCACGTGGTGCAAATATGGAGATGTGATCGCCGGAGGGGTTACCTCAATAATAGTAAAAAGAGATCGCGAATACCTGGTGAAGATTGGAACGCGGGATGATGTGAAGTTCCTTCCTCCTTCTTCAATCGGCCGGCCGATGAGAAGGGTTCTCCTTTTGATTACCTTGCAAAAAAGATAATGAAATAACAAAACAAAAGAGGGGATCAGCCAATGCAAGTAGTATCAATCCAAATAAAACATGTGATGATGAAAAGAAATCAACATGCGCACCTTATTATTTTGGTTTTAAAACCCCTAAAGAGGAATTAGGGAGAGAGGAGATATGTGATAAAACTAGTGCAAAGTGAAAAGGAAAAATACTGACAATGGAATTGATGCAGACGCAGAAGAAGAAAATAGTGGATGAAGACAAATCAACACAAACAAAAGAAAGCCCTGCTGTCCCTGTCGACAGTAAAGGGAACCAAGAAGACACGGTTGACCGGATGAAGAAGGAGCAGAGGAAGCCGAAGTCCTTCAATCGAGCATACAACAGAAAGGAAGCAGAGGAAACCGTCAATCCTCTCAACCTCCTGAACGTTTCTAATCTCTTCAACCACTGAAAACGTCAACCTCTGCCTCGATCGACCAGATCATGATTTTATAGGATTTCAGTGGGAGATAAGCTCGGGTTTGGTAAGATAAGGATAGGCAATGTTCAAAGAAGGCAGGACTCTACCTCCAATTCGAGCAAGGAGACTACTGGACTCTATACAGGAAAGAGGAGTTAAAGCAGGACACGAAAGGTGAAACACGACCTTGCGAAGGGCGTCAAATCAAGAATTGATGACCTACATCAAGACGTTACTAAAAACACGACCTCTACCAAGGGCGTCACTTCTTGGATTTAATTTTGACAATAGAACTTACTTTATTTGAAAATTATGAGAACACGCCTACGATTGAGGCGTTAATTTAAAACACGCCCTGAGGAAGGACGTTAACCAATAATTTTTTTGATTTTGAATTTACTTTAAAACCATATAATACCAGGAATTGACGCCCTGACATTTAGTCGTCCTTTCTTGAGAAAACGCCCTAGATAAGATTGCCATTTAAATAACGCCCCTCTTCAGGTCGCGAATCACAAAATGCAAAAATAAATCAAAACCACACACAAGAAAATAGAAAAAATTCATATTATGAATATATTGAAGTTCACTTGGGCGTCATCATA
Organism: Amorphophallus konjac; assembly: GCA_022559845.1. Taxonomy (NCBI): domain Eukaryota; kingdom Viridiplantae; phylum Streptophyta; class Magnoliopsida; order Alismatales; family Araceae; genus Amorphophallus; species Amorphophallus konjac. The sequence goes on along the minus strand of CM040123.1, from coordinate 181,747,102 downwards.
GTGACATGAGATTTGATCAACATAGCGTCATTTTTGGCATGTCTACAGCTGCCCCGCCTTGGCGTCTGCTTTGGAAGGGAGTGAGACGAAATGGAGGAAAGTGCAACAAATGGAATGAAGTGGAGCGAACTGATAAGTAGATGCCAAGGTGTGATGTGACACACCTCAGACACTAGGCAATGGAAATCTTTTCAAGATTCAAAGTGAAACAACTCCGAGTGATCCAAAGAAGGCATCAGTTTGCTGCATAAAGGAGACTAAACTAAGCAAGTAAAATGTAAGGCAAAAGGGTGTGCGCGCGGGCATGATAGGGAAAGACCATTGGAGAGCGGTTACCAGCCAACGTGGACGTGCTATAACTAAGGTAGATTTGTAGAAAAATAAAGAGAATTGAGATGGAGATCCAACAAAGGGACATTTTTAAGGAATCAGCCTGAGCGGCTTCAGACAGAATAAAGTACTTGATTTGGAATGGAATATCTCATGTCAACTCAATAAAGAGCGAGTGACCTTCATTATTGCCATAATTTGAAGATTTTCAACATGAAACTCAAAGTCCTACATGATGCATGCTGGGCTGAAAGAAAAGAATAAAACAAACTAAAAATAGAAAATAATCAAGGATAATATTGCTAAGCCATCCAGATTTGGTCAAGAATCCAGATCTCTGAGCTAACACTAAGCCGAAGCCCGTTTGTCCGCGTATCAACTCAGAAAGTGGAACCATCGTCCCAGACCTTCAACGACTCAACGGCCTCTCCGTGTGATCAAGACTCTCCTGAAATTATCACAGTTTTTGATGAAAGGGAACTCAAATTCCAGGTTCATCAGAACCACAAGGTCCTTGATATGCTATAATAGCGTAAATACCATATAGTACCAATGCTTACAGGAAAGAAATACAAGATAATGATGAGCGCGATGTTACTTCCATGAGTAACCCACGCGTCTCGAAACCTGCTTGCAGACGACTCAGCTTCAGGCGATACGTACCGAGCTGGCGATCTGTGATCAACGGATCTCAGAGCTTGAGAGGTTCCTGAGGCGACGAGAGGAGCTCCCTCAGGATGTGGCCGAGCTGCGTGTAGCCCTTGAGCTGGAGTGACGGGAGCGTGCCCGGGAGCGCGAGGAGCGGACTCGTGAGCGGGAGGAGCACCAGGCGGAGCGTGCCCGGTTCCAGGAGCAGCTGGCGGCACGTGAGCGAGAGCTGGCGGATTCGAGGACCCAGTTGATCCTTTTCCAGGAGCAGCTGCGAGTGTCCGAGGAGCGTCTCCAGCGAGGACGCGAGCGAGCGCGGGCTGCGGGGTACTCCTTCACCAGTTCTACCTTCGTGGCGGGCTCTTCCCTCCGAGAGAGGAGCGAGGCAGGGGTACACGTTCGGGTTCCTGCTTCTTCACGGGGGGCCATGCCTCCTCCACCAGCGCCAGCTCGGGACGGCGAGGAGGAGGTTGAGAGTAGGAGAGAGGAGGGTGGAGGCGAGAGCTGAGAGACTTATTTGTACTCCTCCACCCTCACACCTGTACTTAGACATTCATGATGTATATATATATATGATATTGAGATTCCTTTGTTACCTGAGCACTTTGTGTGGTTGTGGCCTTGTGTTTGTGTACTTTCCTCTTTCCACGTTCTTTGTGTTCGTTTTACTGTGCCCTGTTTCTGTAGCTGCTGTTCACACTTGAATAAACAGGTTAATTCATCTGTTCGACTTGGCCCCTTGTCCAATAAGCAAGGGGTAGCAATATTTTGACCTTAATGAGGGGTCAAGGGGCCAAGCCTTTAATCAAATAAGGTAAATAAAATGACTGATAGCGGGGAGATGCATCATGCAACGCACACATATGCAAACCATAAATAAAAGATGCCCATGTAAAAGAATGCAAGCATACATCGTGAAGAAATGCATTTTTTTTCTTTTCTCTCATTTATATTTTTTTGTTATTTTTCTTGAAAAATGCACCTTAGAGTGGGTCGTGATTCTTATAAAGATGCCCTAAAGGATGGCGTGAATTCGAAAAAGAATTTGATTTTTGAAAAAGAAACGACCTGCTCAAAGACGTTATTCTGAAGAAGACGACCTAATCTAGGATGTTAATTCCATAAAAAGCGCCTTAGCCGAAGGCGTTAATTGAATTATTCTGCGAAAAGGGCTTCAAGGCTATCAAGACCATGAATCTTACATAGTCACCATCTAAAATTCATTAACCTTTCTTGAGTAGTTAAAAGGGGGTTGACGTGCTCATGGTTGACTTGTATTCGAGATTTCGCACAATACAATTTCTTAAGTCCGTCTTGACCATCCTGCCAGTTCGTGACTTTTACCACATAGAAAGGATGGAAGATAATATAAGGGAAGCCCATAAGGGATTCTGGAATGCTCAAGGCAAAGTTACCTCCCCTACCCCGTGCCTGTTGGGGTTCGGTCTTTGGCATAGGGAAATTTGTTGCCTTTTTGCCCATTTATATTGCACGCATACGCCCAAGGTTTTCCTTGCGGGGACTTTACCCTCTTGACATGCTTTTCTTTTCATAACTTGACTTTCACTTTGGAGTTGATTTGCATTGATGAAAATAAACCTAATTGTACTTGGGCTTTGTGGCATTTGCTCCCTTTTGGGCCTTGACTTCCACCTACTAGGGCGGCGGATAGGCTTGGCGTATCTACCTCGAGGTCTCCCTTCCTCCCTTATGGGCCGAAGAAGAAAAGAACGGGTATTATCTTTCACTTTTAGTCAGGTTTTTGACTTTCCATCAGATTTTGCACTGCTTGAGCTCAAGAATAAAGCGTGTAGTGTGTGCGGGAATCAACCCCCTTTTAAGCTAGCAAGACTGATGAATGAATTCTGAATTTTGACCTTTCGGACATTGATCCTTCGTGTGCCAGGGCACCAATTTTGATCTCTTCTTCTTCTTTTTTTTTTTTGAATCAAGGGTAGTATTTCTTAAGATATAAACCATTCCAAGGGTGAGTTAACTCTTCCCCTTCAGCATTACTCAGTTTATAAGCATTACCAGGATAAACTTCTTTTATGATAAACGGTCCTTCCCAATTGGGTTGGAGTTTGGAGCGGGGGCCACCCGGCTTTACAAAAATTCTCTTGATTACCATCTCACCGATCTTAAATTTTCTCTCAATTACTTTCTTTTGATAAAAATGTGAGAGCCTATTTTGATAAACGCGCGCATGCTCAGCGGCGACCAGACGCTTCTCATCTAGGAGTTCCAACTGGGCAAGGAGTGAATCACGACGTTCATTAATAGAGAGCTCCTTATCCAACTATACTCGCAGAGAGGGAATGAGAATCTCATAAGGGACTACCGCCTCCATTCCATAAGTGAGGGCAAAAGGAGTTTGCCCAGTGGGGGTGCGAATGGAAGTGCGATAGGCCCAGAGAGCTTCAACTAGCTTGTCTGGCCAATCCGAAAATTTATTAGCCTCACACGTTTTCTTAACAATTTTTATCAAAGTTTTGTTAGTTGCCTCTGCTTGTCCATTGCCCTGCGGATAATAGGGAGAAGAATGATGCAATGCAATGTTATACCTGTTACAGAGATCCTTGATTTCCTGAGAGATAAATTGAGGTCCATTGTCGGTGACGATGGTGCTCGGGATGCCGAACCTCGTGATGATGTTCTTCATTATGAATTTGCAGACTGTTGATGCTTTGATCTCCACGTAAGCTTCTGCTTCCGCCCACTTGGTGAAGTACTCCGTTGCCGTGACGATGAATGATTTTTGTTTGGTCAGGAGGTTCGAATCACCAAGAGGTCCAATGATATCAAAAGCCCACATGGAGAAAGGCCATGGGGAGGACGTGGGATGGAGTGAAGAAGCAGAGAATGAATCTTGTCGGCGTGCAGTTGGCACTTGACACACCTTCGAACATAGATGGAACAATCCTCTTCTAGAGTTCGCCAATAGAAGCCTAGCCTAAGGATCTTCTTAGCTAGCATCTGGCTATTCACATGACCACCACACACTCCAGAATGCTCCTCTTCCACAACTTTCCAAGATTCATCATCATCGAGGCACCTTAGCAGAACACCGGTGAGCCCTCTTCTGTAGAGCACACCTCCAACCAGAACATAACGTTGAGCCACTCTTCTAATTGCTTTCTTTTCTTCAGCAGTGGCTTCCTCAGGATAGGACTGATCATTACAATATCTGGCAATCTCATAATACCAGGGTTTTTCTTCGTCAGCCAATTCTTCTTCCCAGTCTAAAAGCATGACCTCTTTACCTTTAAGAGATTCCCTCTGTTTAACCTTTTCAAGCACCTGATCCCTAATATCAAGGAAAGCACGATCCTTAATAGCTGGAGTGTCACGCTGATGAATCAAAGGGACATGAAAATCACGCTCAGGAGGGAAAACTAAAGCGGAAGCCAAAGAGGCGAGAGCGTCAGCCAAGATGTTCTGGCTGCGAGGGACATGGACGAAAATCAACTTGGTGAAGAGCTTGGCATAAGCTGAAGCAAGTTCCTGGTAGGGTTTGAGCTTAGGATTGATAGTGCGGCACTTGACAAGCACCTGGCGCAGAATGAGCTGACTGTCACCCACAATCCTCAAATGAGTGACACCATATCGATGAGCGGTTTGAAGACCGGTCAAAAGAGCTTCATACTCAGCTATATTGTTGGTGACGCGGAAAGTGAGCCGAGCAGCAAATGGAATGGTGACCCCTTCTGGTGTTAAAAGAACCATGCCGATCCCTCTTCCTTGGGAATTTAGAGCTCCATCAAAATGTAATGTCCACATAGGATCGTGGGGTTGATTGATGGACATTAGTTCTTCATCTGGAAACTCCGAATTGACAGGATCAAATCGGGGAAGAGGGTGGTGAGCAAGATGCTCGGCAATGGCATAACCTTTGATAGCTTTTTACTGAATGTAAGTGATATCAAATTGAGAAAGGAAGCTTTGCCAGCGTGCTAATCGATCAGTGAGGACCGATTTTTCAAGGAGGAATTTAATTGGATTCATGCGAGCAATGAGGTGAACCTCATGAGCAAGAAAATAATGTTTTAACTTCTAAACTACCCAAACCAAAGCTGCACAAGTCTTCTCCATGGCTGAGTACCTCTGCTCACAGGGGTTAAGAAGCTTAGACAAGTAGTATGCTGCCCTCTCCTTACCTTCTTCATCCACTTGAGCCAAGACAGCACCTACGGAGTCATCCAGGACCGAAACATAAAGAATAAGTGGCTTGCCTGGAATTGGCGGCCTCAGGACAGGAGGATTGGCTAAATAATCCTTCAACCCGTCAAAGGCTGCCTGACACTTGTCATCCCAATTAAACTTGACTCCCGGTTTAGTAAGCCCGTAGAACGGCCTACATCTTTGTGAATGCTGGGAGACGAAGCGGCGAATGAATTGCAACCTCCCGATTAATCCTCGAACTTCCTTTAAATTCTTGGGAGGAGGCATATCTCTGATGGCCCTTGCCTTGTTGGGATCAACCTCAATTCCCCTCTTGCTGATAATAAATCCAAGCATATTCCCTGAAGAAACGCCAAATACGCACTTCTTGGGGTTCATCTTCAATTGATATTCTCGTGATCTCTGTAAAACCTTAGTCAGAACCCCAGGATGCTCAATCCTTGTTCTTGATTTTACAACCAGATCATCCACATAAACCTCAATATAAATATGAATCATGTCATGAAAAATTGCCATCATAGCCCTCTGGTAGGTGGCTCCAGCATTCTTAAGTCCAAAAGGCATGACCACATAGCAATAAGTACCTCATGATGTAGTGAATGATGTTTTCTCTTGATCCTCTTCAGACAGACGAATTTGATTGTAACCTGAAAAGCCATCTATAAATGAAAGAGTCTCAAATCCTGCCGTGTTATTAATCAGAACATCAATATGAGGGAGGGGGAAGTCATCTTTAGGACACGCACGGTTGAGATCCCGGAAGTCTATACAAATCTGAACTTTTCCATCTTTCTTCATAACCGGGACGATGTTAGCCACCCAATTGGGGTAGAGGACAACTCTAACAAATCTAGCCTTATGGAGCTTGTCGACCTCTTCTTTCATCTTTAAAGCCATATTCGGGTGGAAACGCCTCAACCGTTGTTTGACTGGAACAGACCCTGGCTTAAGTGTAAGACGATGTTCAACGAGCGCAGGGTCTAATCCCGGCATATCCTCATAACTCCAAGCAAACGTGTCCTTGTATTCTTGAAGAACCAAAATGAGCGCCTCCTCTTCGGAGGGCGGCAAATTCTTACTAATGAGGACAATCCTAGGGTCTTCCTCGGTACCCAGATTAATTTCTTTGGTAGGTTCTTCTACTGAGTCTGATGGTTCGTCAAATTTTCTTAAGCCACTAGCAAAGGCATCAGCCTCGTCCTCATATTCTTCATAACTTTCATCCCCCTCTTCAGTAGGGTCTTCATCATTCATAATTTCATAAACGCCCAAACCCTCATAAGAAGCAACAGCATCTTCAAATTCTAACTCTGGCAGGATAATTGGATTTTCCACAAACTCAGGGATTGCTAAACAAGCTTGGCATCTGATAGCCAACTCCAACAAAAATCTGCGAGGAATCTCCTTACCCTTGGATTTCTTATGTGAATCTACCCCATGAATTTTATTAGAAGAAGAGGAGGAGCAACTAGCCTGATCAGAAAGAAAAGAAGGGGGTGAAAAAGTGGATACAAAAGGTGATACAGAAGAAGACCCCTCACCGGAGGGGGAAAATAGATCTATCAAGGAATCTTGAAAGAGCGGCCCCTGGGTCGGGACGCACTCGGGAAAGAGATAAGAGGTCTCCTCAACGGAGATGGAGGATTGGAAAGTTGAAAAATCAGCGTTTTTTTTTCGTTTTTATCTTTTTCTTCATTTTTATTTTCTTTTTCAAGGAGAAAGTAGTGTGATGGGAGAATAGCAGGATGAGTGAAAATTGCAAGATTAGAGAAAGATTTAATCAATGATGGCCCATGGGGGGGCGAGATGGAGTTTTTAGAAAATTGCTCGAGGAGCGAAGGAGGAATCGGGAGAGAAACTCGGATTGAATTTGGAGCAAAACTGATTGTAATCGGAGGCGGTCTTGGCACACGACCAAACCAATGAGAATGTAGAGAAGCAAGCACAGATGGATGTAGCGAAGTGCGAGAAAAGAGGCCGGCCCACAGCCTATCCACAGTGAAACCTTCTTCAAAGGGGACATCTGACTCCCCAGTATCCGTATAGTCACTTAGCAGTTGCCTCTTGTCTGTGATCACTGCTGGCATTTCAATCAATTCCTGTATGAGCGGCGGCCATTCTGGATCTGTCGACATGAAGAGGCGGCTCAAAGAAATAGTAATGTCATTCATGTCGAACCACCTGTACCAGTCACATTCTGGATCACCCATTTTCCTTCTTTTGTCCGGCCTTAAAGACTCCAGGGCTTTGTAGGTAACCAGTGGGGCAATGTGACGAGCAAACTATCTGGCGTGAACATCCTGATAGTCAAGCAATGAAGTAATTATGGTAGTCTGCTCATTATTCTGAACGCCACCAGTAACAAAATGTGTCTTCAGTGTCCAGGAGAGTGGCTGGCGATCGGTCTTCAAAGTAGAAGTCATAAATGCCCATGGCTCTTCTTCATTTTTGCTCGGCCCTTTATAGCCTAAACCGCCTCGTACAAGCAATTTTTGCGGCTTAATGGGCCTAATCCTGCCCTGACAGTTGGCACCCAGGCCTTTGCCATCTTGATACCCCATTTTTAACAGAATGTTCCAGCCAGGGGTATTAATCATGTTCTTTTTCTTCTTCCCCTTAGAAGGCAGGGGTGTCATAGCAACCGTGGTAACAGTTTCAGATGGCATTGGCCATGGACGGGGGACGTCTAGCACAGATAACAGTGGCTTATTGGCAGGCCAAATAGAAGGGACTGAAGAAGCCACATGAATATCTTCCTCGGGCAGAATCGGCATGCTGGTCACCTTGATAATACGGCCCTTGTGTGGGAATTTGAGACACTGGTGATTTGTAGAGGGCACCGCATCAAGTTGCTGGATATACGGGCGGCCAAGAATGCCATTAAATGTTGGATCCATGTCCAAGATGTGAAAATCTACTGTGATGGTGGCAGGACCCAAGCTAACTTTCAATGTGATCATGCCTAGAGGAGGCTTCTCTGTATTGTCATATGCAGTGACCGTTATGGTGGACGGCTGAATCTGGCTTTCTGGTATGCCACATAACTTCAAGGTGCTCGGTGGCAAAACATTGATGGATGCCCCAGTGTCCACCAGACATTGCTTAACAGCCACCTTATTGATGTCGATTGTGATGCGTAAGGCATACTTCCTTGCTGAGATTGGTGCCAGTTCGTGCTCATGAAAAGTAATTGTCGGCTGACTGCTAGCAGGTGTTAACACCGTGACTATCTGCTCAACTGGAATGTCTTCATTAACCATTACCTTCTGCAGATATTCCTTTAGAGCCAGCTGATGAGTGGTGGACCGTTTGATCAATTCCAGGATCGAAATTCTTGCCGGAGTCCGGTCCAAATGTTTTAACAAATAATATTCAGTGCCTGGTACAGACCCTTGTTCTTGTGCTTGCTCTTGCGGCCCTTGCACGGGCTCTAGCTCTCTTTGTGGAAAAATACGGTGGAAAATCCGTCTGCTGCGGAGTGGCGCCACGCCTTGTAGAGCCTCTGTCGAGGCAAGTGTGGGAGGAGAATTAGAAGAAGAAGAAGAGGGAATGCCGGTGGTAGTGTTCCACAGTAGGGGTGCCCCCGTAGGAGGCGTGGGAGTAATGTTTAGCAAAGATGCCCCCGTGGGAGGCGCAGGAGAGTGATTTGACGAAGATGCCCCCTCAGGGGGCGTGGAAGTAGAAAGGGATACCCGAATGCGAGGAGCATTGGCGGGTGGTCTAACAAGAAGAGATCTGGGTATGAGAGGTCGGGAAACTGATGGCGGAGGAACCCTTGCTGGTGTAGGAGTGGTAGAGGGTGTAGCGGGTGCTAGCGGTGAGCGAAGTAGGAGTGGCTTGGACGGCGGAGGTATAGAGTTGGTGGTGGAAGGTGGGGTTCGTCGTGCGGTAGGTTGTGGAGGTGGCAAATGGGTAAGAAGAGAGCGGGCCGGCAAGGCCGTAGAACTGGTGGAGGTAGATGGGTTGACGGGGCATAAAAGAGGATGTCCCGATAGGAGAGTAGAAGAAGAAGGAAGGGTGCGCAAAAGGCGCGGAGGTTGATTTTGATTCGGATCATGGTGAAATGCCCCGACAGAGGCGTTTTCTTCGTGCCATCCCTGTCCTCTCTGCACTTCGTAGAGGGATGTGACAGGGTTCACATGCTGATTAGGGGCGTGCTCTGGCAATGGATTACGGACAATCCCCATATCCTGCTGGGGTGCTGGAGCTTGCTGTGGTTGAACTTGTTGTGGAGCGGGTTGCTGAAGTTGTTGATTTTGCTGTTGCCGAGAAGCCCTTCTTTCTTTCATAGCGGCTATGAATTGTCTCATCTCATCCCAATTGATGTCACCCTGGTCATTTAGATCATAGATGTAATCTCTGAAGTGGAAGCAACGATCAAGGTTGTGACCAGGGCCGCGATGAAAAGCACAATAACGGGATGTGTCAACATTAGCGGGCCACACGGTTCTTTCCCTTGGCAAGGCGAGCAAGTTGGCGGCCATCAGAGCATTAAAAATATCGGGGAGACTTTCGGGAAGTGGAGGATAGTTGTCCCTTTTGGGACCAAGTGGTGGTCTCCATTGTTGTTGTTGGCCGTAGTTGGCTGGGGGGGCATTTGATGGTATTGTGGTGGAGCTGGAGGGTCTACGCGGGGGGCTTGGTTTTGCGGTGGAGCGAAGGAGTGTTGAGGTGCGAATTGGGGTTGTGGAGTAGGGTTAAAATGAGAGTTCTGTCATAGGGGCGGTGGTGGATGTGGGTTAGCTTGATGGTGGGGGTTGCCAACTGCGCCGACTTGCTCATTTGTGACGGTGCCCTCGGTTGTGGGCCCACTGTTAACATTGGTGGTTTTCTTAAACAGCCGAGGCTTCGGCTCAAACATACCCATAATGGGCGAATCCTTCATCTGTGTCTGGATGTAACAAGCCCTCTCATAGAGCTCTTCCATAGTAGTCAGCCGGTTCATGGCCAAAATATGGCAGAATTGAGGAGTTGCATTAGAAATAATCATCTTTACTTGCTCCTGTTCCGACAATGTGTCTTTCAGCTTCTCGGCCATCGACCGCCATCTGTCAACAAATATGATGAAGTCCTCCTCAGACTTCATTTTCTTTGCAACTAAATCTGTAACGGACAGAGAGGGTCCAACACGGTCTCTATACTTTTGCAAGAATTTCCTTTGGACAACATCGAAGTCACTGGCATCAGCTGGCTCCAAGGAATAAAACCATTCGAGGGTTGGCCCCTCCAGAGATCTTCTGAATAAATAGGTCAGAGAAGCCTTGTTGCCATGCCAGAAGGAGGTCTCGTACATAAAATCCTTCAAATGAATGACCGGATTGCCAGTTCCCTTGTACCGCCGAAAGTTCGGCATCTCAGACGGAGGAAGATGGAAAATTGGCAGAGTGGGGAGCGAGATTTCTGGTGCATTCTTGGCCGCAGTGACTTTCTTAAGTTGTTCTTCCATGTGGGCCATCTTCTGAAGTAGCAAAGCATTAGAGTCGGACTCAACTGGGGCCTGAACAAAAGAATGTGGTATAGGCGACCGTACAATCTGAGGAGGTTGGGGGAATTGGTGCCTAACTGCAGAATAACTCGCCTGCTGGGCCGGTATGGCCATGACAGGCGTTGGTGGGCGAGAGGGGGGTTTATGCAAGACCGCCTGGTCGTTAACGGGGTGATGACCACTCTCGGCCGGAGGGGGGTTGGAAGACGAAGAGGGAACAGACTTCCCTTTCAAGGCGGCCTGGACAGCCTGCCGCTGGGAATCATCCAACTGAGATAGTGCATTAATTAAGTCCGTGACATTGAAGGATGGGGAAGGGTTCCCCAAAGTGTTGGAGGGCAATGTCTGAGAAGAGGGCACAGCCTCTTGAGGATTGGTATCAACCACATGAATTTGAGGATGATGAGACTGAGGGTGAGGGTAATTTCCCTCATAATAGATGGAATCTTGGAGAGGGGTCTCATATTGACCAAAGACATTCTCGTCCTCATCATCATAAGAATACCCATAGCCTGCCATGTTGATGATCTTACTTGAACGGAGTTTCATTTTCTTTTAAGGAGAGAGACGATTTTATAAAGGCACTATTAAACAAACAACCACTCAATCCAAACAAGCCAAATCACCCAAGCAAGTGTATGCAGCCAAGTTGAGATGAACGCAAGGTTTTAGTGTTCCGCTTGAGATTAGAGTAGATTGAATTGTTGAATAGTTCACTTATGTTTGCAATGTGAAACCTAGTTGATCCAAGTGTAACCTCCGGGTCAACTAGATTCTTTCTCTCTCCTCACCAACGATAGGTTCTCTAAACTCCGGGTACTTCGAGGGTACAACCAGCCCGGTGTCCGTGAGGGAATCCACGGGTGCGGGGACTTATGGAGGTCTTGGAAAAGGGATTTCCGGTCTAAAGAGACGGAGTGCTCAATGGAGGGTTGTCCCGATTCCAAGAGAGGTGTGTGGAATCCTAATGTAGAGAGAGGAGGTCTCTCAACCAAATGCCACAATATGCAAAGTAATATGACCAAATCAAAGCAATATAGGTAAGCAATATGACAACCAAACAAACTATCACAGACATCAGCAGGAAGCTGGGTTCTGTAAAACGCAGGAAAGAGATGACCTGGGGTAGGTCGCTATCAACCAAAGCAACGATAGGGTCACTGTCGTGAATCACTGCGAGAGGCTATGAGCCAGCAGCGAGAAATAGAAACATGCCTCTGATAGAGGCGCGAAATCTGACAGGGACGCCTCTGCGTGAGGGCATCAAATCTGAGGAAGCGCCTTGTGGTGAGGCGCTATGTAATAAAAGAACGCCCTGGGGCAGGGCGTGAATTCACAGGCAGAATGATTAAAGCAGTAAGATGATGTAAAGACGTCTTGACGGCAGACGTAACATAAAAATTGGACGCCCTGGATGAAGGCGTTAGTAAAATAAAAAATGCCCCTGTGAAGGGCGTTAAAACTAAAAAGCGCCCTCGTGGAAGGCGTCAATTCAGAGAAATATGCAAACGCAAGCTGGCTGATCCCGGAGTGTGCAGTGTGCACAGTGGAGGGTGCCCGAGGGACACAAAGGAAAGGGTACCGAGGGTACCAAGGGGGAAAGGGCACGCGTGGGTGCCAAAGGGGAAAGGGCACACGAGGGTGCCAAGGGGAAAGGGCACGCGAGGGTGCCAAGGGGAAAGGGCACGCGAGGGTGCCAATGGAGATGGTAATCAAAAAGAAAACAGTGGAAGTCCCACCGTGATCGCCAATTTGTGGATGGGCATAAATCCCACACAATCACAAGAGAATAATGATGTGAAAATAGGGATAATAATGATGATTAATGCATAAATAAGGGGAAGAAAAGCTTGCACGTGGTGCAAATATGGAGATGTGATCGCGAGAGGGGTTACCTCAATAATAGTAAAAAGAGATCGCGAATACCTGGTGAAGATTGGAACGCGGGATGATGTGAAGTTCCTTCCTCCTTCTTCAATCGGCCGGCCGATGAGAAGGGTTCTCCTTTTGATTACCTTGCAAAAAAGACAATGAAATAACAAAACAAAAGAGGGGATCAGCCAATGCAAGTAGTATCAATCCAAATAAAACATGTGATGATGAAAAGAAATCAACATGCGCACCTTATTGTTTTGGTTTTAAAACCCCTAAAGAGGAATTAGGGAGAGAGGAGATATGTGATAAAACTAGTGCAAAGTGAAAAGGAAAAATACTGACAATGGAATTGATGCAGACGCAGAAGAATAAAATAGTGGATGAAGACAAATCAACACAAACAAAAGAAAGCCCTGCTATCTCTGTCGACAGTAAAGGGAACCAAGAAGACACGGTTGACCGGATGAAGAAGGAGCAGAGGAAGCCGAAGTCCTTCAATCGAGCATACAACAGAAAGGAAGCAGAGGAAACCGTCAATCCTCTCAACCTCCTGAACGTTTCTAATCTCTTCAACCTCTGAAAATGTCAACCTCTACCTCGATCGACCAGATCATGATTTTATAGGATTTCAGTGGGAGATAAGCTTGGGTTTGGTAAGATAAGGATAGGCAATGTTCAAAGAAGGCAGGACTCTACCTCCAATTCGAGCAAGGAGACTATTGGAGGCAGGACTCTATACAGGAAAGAGGAGTTAAAGCAGGACACGAAAGGTGAAACACGACCTTGCGAAAGGCGTCAAATCAAGAATTGACGACCTACATCAAAACGTTACTAAAAACACGACCTCTACCAAGGGCGTCACTTCTTGGATTTAATTTTGGCAATAGAACTTACTTTATTTGAAAATTATGAGAACACGCCTACGATTGAGGAGTTAATTTAAAACACGCCCTGAGGAAGGACGTTAACCAATAATTTTTTTGATTTTGAATTTACTTTAAAACCGGATAATACCAGGAATTGACGCCCTGACATTTAGTCGTCCTTTCTTGAGAAAACGCCCTAGATAAGGTCGCCATTTAAATAACGCCCCTCTTCAGGTCGCGAATCACAAAATGCAAAAATAAATCAAAACCACACACAAGAAAATAGAAAAACTTCATATTATGAATATATTGAAGTTCACTTGGGCGTCATCATAGTGACATGAGATTTGATCAACATAGCGTCATTTTTGACGTGTCTACAGTTTCAACCTACCTTGTAGCTATACACCCAGACCTTTGCCCTGTTGATAGCCGGTGTTTCTCATAATCTCCCAACCTTTGGAGTGAAAAGGGAGATATGGCGTTGTTGCCTTGATCATCTTCTTTGGTGCTAGCGGAATGTGAGATGAATCGCACACGTCCAGCAATGACAATATGGGCCGATGAGACGGCCAAACAGAGGGCAGAGAGGTATTGATAGCATCCACCGTGTGAAGGACATGTGTGCTGACTACTTTAATAATTCTTCCATTGTAAGGAAACTTCAAGCACTGATGGTTGGTGGAAGGCACATCATCTATGGCTTCAATGTAAGGGCGACCCAGTATGGCCTTGAATGTGGGGTCTGACATAGGACCTAGCTCTACCCTTAGAATAATCATCCCTTGTGGCGGCCTTTTGCTACTGTCATAAGCCGTGACTGTGATTGAAGAAGGTCTTATCTGTTCCTGTTCGACCCCACACAACTGAAGGGTGCTCATGGAGATCACATTTATGGACGCACCCGTGTCTACAAGGCATGTGTTTATGGATACCCCATTAATTTTTATTGAAACACACAATGCATATTTCTGAGCTTCCTTGGTAGCGAGCTCGTAGTTGTGGAACATGATGGCCGGTTGTGTGTCCGTTGGGGTCAGGACGGCAGAAATCTTTTCTACAGGGAGGTCCTCATTCACCATGACCTTTTGAAGATACTCCATTAAGGCTACTTGATGGGATGTGGATCTCTGAAGCAGCTCCAGGATGGAGATCCGAGCAGGCGTCTTGTCCAAGTGTTTCAACAAATTATACTGTGTTCCAGGGATAGATCTTTCTGGTTGTTCTCCATCGTCTCTCTCTGGCTGAGACTGCTCGGGATTCTGACTGTTCTGGGGGAAAACCCTGTGGAAAATCCATCCACTCCGGAGCACCATTGCCTGTGGCTTTTGTACCTCTATAGGGGTAGCAGTGGGTTTTAACAGAGGTCTGAGGGGTAGTGGCGGAGGGATGGTTGATGAAGCAGGGGTGATGATGGGAGCAGGGATTCTGATGAGGGGTTTGTTAGGTGGAGGCATGGTGGAGGTAGAGGGGATATCGCACGGGTTATGAAGGATAAGGGGCCTGGAAGGTGGAGGTGGAAGCAAAGTGGAAGTGGGTAAGGTTTGGAGCGGGTAATGGTGTTGAGATGGATGGTGGATGATGAGTGGTTTTGAGGGCATTGGCGGTGGTATGGTGGAGACAGGCGGGGTTACGCACGGTGGACAGGTGATAAGGGGCTTAGAAGGCATAGGGGCAAATGCAGTAGAGGTGGATGGTAAAGTGGGGGAGTGAGAGAAAATGAGAGGGTGTAATGAAGGGTGTTGGCTGATAGGTCATTGGGGAGCGAATGAGAGGGCGTGATGGCAGTGGGAATGGTGAAGGCGGTATTAACGCGGGTTGATGAGAGAGAGGTGCTACCCGGGCAAGGCGAGGGGGTTGCATGATGATAGGGTTGGCGGTAGAAAGAATAGAGGTACTCTCTGGATGCCACACCTGCTCTCTCCGGACTTCCGGGAAGGAGGAGATGGGGTTGACCTGATGATTGGGATGTTGGTGCTCCGGTAATGGATTCTGGATTATGCCCATGTTGGGCTGTTGTGGCTGGGCCTGCTGAGGCTGTTGTTGTTGTTGTGGTTGTTGCTGTGGCTGCTGTTGTAACTGCTGCTGTTGTTGCTGGAATTGTGGCCTAGGAGGAGGTCTCCTAGCCTTGAGAGTGGCGACGTATCGCCTCATTTCATCCTAGTCAATCCCGCCTTCATCATTCGTATTGTGGATATAATCTTTAAACTAAAAGCAGTTGTCCACTGTGTGTCCTGGCTGCCTGTGATAGACGCAGTATCTGGAGGTATCAACATTCGGGGGCCACACGGGCCTTTCCCTGGGTAGGATGAGTGTGTTTGAGGCCATGAGGGCGTTGAAAATATCCGCCAGAGTTTCTGGCAATGGTGGGTAATAGGCTCTCTTGGGACCAATCGACCTCCTTTGTTGCTGTGGGGGACCGTAATTTCCTGGGGGTGGAACTTGGTTGTACTGAAGTGGTGGTTGTTGTTGCTGGTGTCGAGGCTGTTGCTGGGGTTGAAGTAGTTGAGGCATGTTGTTCTGAGGTGGATCATTTTGGGGTGGAGGACAAGAGGGGAAGGGACCTGGTTGGAGGAGAAGTCGGGGCATTTGTGGAAACCTTGGGTTGGCTGCATAGTTGGCGTTGTGGACCGCACTTACTTGCTCATTTGTTACGACCCCTTCTGTTGCTCCGCCTGGGACACCAGCGCCTGTCTTTCTGACCACCTTGGGCTTCGGCGGCTCAAACATGTTCATAATGGGGGGTCTTTTAACTGGGTTTAGATATACTGGGCTCTTTCGTAGAGCTCTTCCATGGTGGTGAGCTTATTCATGGCCAAGACATGCCTGAACTGTGGGGTCGCATTGGATACGATCATCTTTACTTGTTCAGGTTCCGAGAGGGTATCTCTTATTCTTTCTGCCAGAGACCTCCATCTATCAGCATAGCGGATAAAATCCTCGTCTGACTTCATCTTTTCAGCCTCTAGGTCGGTAATGGAGAGAGAGGGACCGACCCTATCCTGATACTTTTGCAAGAACCTTCTCTAGACTGTTTCAAAATTCTCGGCCTCGCGGGGCTCCAAAGAATAGAACCACTCTAGCGCAGGACCGTCCAATGACCTCCGAAAGAGGTATGCCAGGGACCTCTGGTCGTTTTGCCAATAGGATGACTCATACATGAAATCCTTGAGGTGAATGAAGGGGTTGCCAGTGCCATTGTACCTGTAGTACGTGGGCATTTCAGAGGGAGGAAGATGGATGACCAGAAGGATTGGCAAAGCAACCTCCGGGGTGGATTTCACGTCCACCATTTTCTTCAAATTCTGAAACTGTTCGTCCATCCTATTGAACCTATTGAGGAGGGATTGGGTGAGCTCCTCGGGCGGTGAAGGTGGCACTTGCCACTGGGGAGGAAAATGTCTCTCGGAGACTTGAGGGGGAAACCCTGAATGAGAGGGAGCTGCTGGGCCGCCGATAGTTGGCCCCGGCTGAAGCGGTATGTGGGGAACAACAGGGGTTTGAGATTGCGAAGGGAACTGGAACGAGGGTGGTTGTTGGCTCGCTTGCCCTTGAAGCGAGGGAGATTGGATGGCTTGTGCCAGCGAAGGAGATGGAATGGCCCGCACCAATTCTTAGAGAGGTGCGATGGCCGGAGTTGATTCCTGGGGAGCGGGGGAAACCGATTTCCCCTTCAGAATGGCCTGGAAGGCCCGGAGCTGCTCAGAGGTAAGCTCCGTGTTGGTGAGGACACCTAGCAAAGAGGAGATGTCCTGTGGCGGGGATGTGTCCCCTGTGGTAACCTGCACCTCACGTGAGGGCTCATGGGAAGGACCCGCGTCCATAGCATGGACTCGCGGCTCGACTGACTCACCACGACCAGGGTGGTTCTCCTCAAAAGACTCGTGAGCCATGCTCACAGTTTTCCCAGAACGCAAAAACATATACTAGCAAGCAAATAGCAGAGATTATCAAACAAGTGGATGCCTTTACGCCCTTTTTTGTGTTTTGATTTTGATGATTTTTTGTGTGTTTTTAACCAGATCCGAAGTTCACACAAAATAGGGACCCTAGTTCGTTTTTGTTTTCACCTCCGTGTCAGCTAGGGGCTCTCATCTCACCACGAATGGGTCGACTAACTCCGGGGAACTTCAATGGTACAACCGGCCCAGTGAACGAAGAGGAGATTCTTCGATGTCGGGGACTTACGGAGGTCCTAGTGGAGGAGATTCTAGTCCGTCGAGAGGAATTCCCGAACGGAGAGTCCTTCCTTCACCGAGAGAGGGTGATCCTTAGAAAAGAGTAAAAAAAGGAAAGAAAAGGGGGTAAATGCATGAAATGCGGTGCTAGATAAAAGATATGTAACACACAGATGGAGCAGAGATAAGCATACAAATATAATAGATGTATAGCAATGATATAACAAGAATATAACAACATTAAACAGATAGAGGAAGATATAGCCGCTCTACTTTCCAAGACAACACATACTTAAAAATGACAAAAGAGGGGACTAAGGGGCGTGCATGTGGTGCACAAAGGGGATGACACAGCGCACGCGGGCGCAATAAGAAGGGGGACACACGAGGGTGCCAAGTGGAGGGAGCACACGTGGGTGCCGAGTGGAGGGGCACACGTGGGTGCCGAGATAACGCAGACTTCGAAGTAATCACAAAGGACCGGGGGAGTGCATGTGGTGCACGAGGAAAATGATGTAGCGCACGTGGGCGCAATATGGAGGGGCACACGCGGGTGCCGAAAGAAGGGAGGCACACGTGGGTGCCGAGAGTTCAAAGGTAACCCAAAAAAGCAAAAAGAAGTCCCACCGTGATCGCCAATCTGTGGAAGCTGAGGAATCCACTCAAGGAGAAGAAAACGAACTAAACTACGGACTATCAAGCGACTAAAAATTAAGAAGGATTATGAAACGTGCCAATATGAGAAAAGAGCATACGTAGGATGCTAAAGGGGTGTGATCGCCAGAGGGGTTACCTTAAAGAAACGAAATGATCGCGTGTACCTTGTGTTGAGCGCGGAGATTGTGAATCCCCGAGAGCGGGAAATGGCAGGTTGCTTCTTCCTCCCCCTTCAGCCGGCCGACGGAGAGGGCTTTCCTCAAGTACCCTTGCAAAACAACGACAAACAGGTAACGAGTGGATCAGAAAGACGAAGGTGCAGTATTCATATTCTAATGACGCAAGTAACGAAATGATGGCAAGACACACACCTGGTTGGTATTGTCTTTTAAACCCCTCTCGGACACGAGTAGGAGGAAAATGCTTATGATGAATGGCAATTATTCCGACGTAGAAACGGAAAAATACTCCCTCATAAAAAGGGGGGGGGGGTAGAAGATATGATATGATGAATGCAAGATAACTAGGAAAGAAGAGGAGAGAATGGCTTATTGGATGGTCGATGGCGAGATCCGGCAGAGCTTCGGCAGCGTAGGGATGACGAGGTAGCGCGGCAGGCGAAGGCGGCCTCTCTCCTGCGAGCACTGGCACTCGAGGATCCGGCAGGACCTCCCCTACAAAACACCCACGGGTTAGGAATAGAATCCGGTAGCCTCCCGGCGCTCTTTTTTTTGACCCCTGAACTGAGGGGGGTAAGCCTCTATTTATAGAGGTCGGGAGGATGGGGGCGTCCAGAGGCCTGGACGCCTCCATAACTTGAATTTTCTTCAAACGCCAGACTGAGCCACGGTCAGTCGATGGTCGGGGGGGGGGGGGGGTCACCCGTGAGCTGGTTGATGGAGGCGTCCAGGGGCCTGGACGCCTCCATATCTTGGATTTTCTTCAAACGATAAACTGAGCAACGGTCAGTCAAAGGCCGGGGGTCGCCCGTGAGCTGGTTGATGGAGGCGTCCAGGGGCCAGGACGCCTCCATAACTTGGATTTTATTCAAACGACAGGCTGAGCAATGGTCAGTCGATGGCCCGGGGTCGCCCATGAGCTGTTTGATGGAGGCGTCCAGGGGCCTGGACGCCTCCATAACTTGGATTTTATTCAAACGACAGGCTGAGCAACGGTCAGTCGATGGCCCGGGGTCGCCCGTGAGTTGGTTGATGGAGGTGTCCAGGGGCCTGGACGCTTCCATAACTTGGATTTTATTCAAACGATAGGCTGAGCAACGGTCAGTCGATGTCCCGGGGTCGCCCGTGAGCTGGTTGATGGAGGCATCCAGGGGCCTGGACGCCTCCATGAAATTATATATATTTTTTATTCAATCTTATATATATATTTTTGTCATTATTTTGTATTGATGGAGGCGTCTAGGAGCCTGGACGCCTCCATGATGACCCCCGGATTCCCCCGAAGAGTGCGTCGGCAGTCGTCCGTTAGGCATTTTCCTGGTCCCGGCAACTTCTGGTGCATGCGATTGATGTTGATGCCGTTCGAATGCCGCATGATTTCCACAACGAGGCAGTTTCCGGATGCCGAAGGAGCGTTATGCTACTCGCCCAGAAGACGAGAGAAGACTCAAAGATTCGAAACACTCAAGTGATTCAAAATGCGAAAGCCGCTGCGGGGCGTCGCGTGGTAATATGAGATGTTCTCAGGGGATGTCAGGAATAGCGTGTCTACAGGTCTCTTGTTTATTTGTCAAGGGTATTTTGGTCATGAAAAAAGAGTGGATGCCTATATATAGGCCCCATCTCTCCCCATGTACTGGCACTTTTGCATGAATATTGAAAGAGAAGAATTCCCTTGCATTTCCTCCTCTCCCTAAATTTCTCTCAACTTCTCTCTCTCTCTCTCAACAAGGGGGCAGCGCACCCCTCTCTCTCTCCCCTCTCCCACCTACTTTCTAACTCCCCTCCCCTCATTCAAAAGCCTCCCCAACTCCCTACAACCCCTCTTCACTCCATCCCAACCCCAAGGTAGCTTCCACCACTCCCCACTCCACCCTCCAACCACCAACCACCAACTCCCCTTCCACAAGCATCTCTCCATCTCCCCAAGGCTGAAGGAGATTCACCCTAGACCAAATTCAAATCCCCCTCCCATCTGGCTATGCCCTCCCATCTCTCCACCCCCCTATCAAGCCCAGGCCGCCCAACACATCCCCCATCCCAGCTCTTGGTCGACCTCCCCCTCCCTCTCCCATTGCCTTCCTAGTGCACCCATCTCCCTTCCCCTACCCTCTCTAGCCAGCTCCAGCCCAGCTTCGCCCTCACCTTTGCTCCCTCAGCTCCCCAACAGTCCTCCAGCAACTCCCCTCCCTTTCCCACAGCCATTAGCCCCCCCATCTCCCTGCTAAACCTTCACCACCCCTTCAACCATATCCCATTCATCTTTAGACCTAGTCTAGGGTCGCAAGCAGCAGAGCATCAGAAGTTTGCAGAGGCAGCCATGACCTCACCACAAGGCTTTAGGTGGCATATCTTATATCAGTGGAAGCCTCGTCAAGTCTGCTTCACAACGAAGGTGGTTCCATCAGCATCCAAGCTCGGACCTACGCGGAGTTGCAGATCTCGCCGGACAGGGCATCCAGTCTTTGGCTGGTGACCTGAGGCCAAGTACAGAAGCCCCCACGACCAGCTCGGCGAGGTTCTTGGTGTGATCTTCGGAGGGCAAGAACTACGTCTAGTTCTCTTTTAGCACCTGAAAGGAGGGGGTCATTCGCCCGCCCGAGCACCCGATTCCAGCCATCCTCGTCGAAGTGCGCGGACTGCTCCTATCTGATCTAGCTTGGACCGTCTCATACTTATCTATTCATTACTTTCTTATCGGACCTCGGTTGGGGGCCCCGTCAGTCCCTGTTCAAAGCTACTTCACCCACGGTCGCATCGACACCAATCTTACGTCCATCGGGGTTCGGAGGAGCCCAGGATAGCCTCTGCAATAGTCCTCTGCGGTTCTACACTAGACAGAGACAGTTTGGACCAGTCCTGTTCCTAGAGCTGCATCGACCTTCATCGCTCCCCGTTCGACTCCAAAATCCTACGACGTCTTCTTGGATCTGTCCTGGTCATTTTAGCGCTGGTCCCGCTTCCAACAGCATCCAGACAAGCTCGTGGTCATCCCAACTCTAGCACCCTATCTTGCTGTCCCTACAAGATTCTCGTCGACCACGTCGGGTTTCCTTTGTTATTCTTCTAATCCCTGCCCCTCGCCTCACCAGCTTAAAGCCCCTCCCTGCGTGGAGGTAGTGTTTGACTATAAAAAATTGTCCCCAACCCCTTGTCCAACCCTCCTGTGAGAGGAGTAGTGGTGTACATTTTAAACTTTCAGGTCAAGCGACACCGACACGACATGTGGGTGCGTACCCATGCTTCCCCGCTCGCCCTCATCTTTGGCCGGGATCGGTGTCTTCACACCGATCAGGTGAGCGATTCGTCGCTCCCTTGCTGGTCTATATTTTTGCTAGTTTAGTATTGTCTCTTATGCCCGCCGGACGGTGAGGGAGTGCCCGGACCCGTAATTATTCTTTAGTGTGCCCACCGCGGAGATAGAGTGAGAGCCACCCAACCCCACGCCCCGGCATGCCGGCCTCCCACGAAGTTGAGACTCCCAGCCCCTTAGGGTGTCCGCCCAAGCAAAGACAAGTCCCGGAATGATTGGGTCCCACCTCGGATGCTCACCACCATCCCCCGGTTGCCATCGGGAGATAGTGTGCGCCGCGCAATTGAGCCGTTTACGTGAGTCCGATAGTCAAACTTTGTATGCTTGCGAATTTAGGTCCAAGGTGTTTGTAGTCATTCTCCAACACCCTTGGCTGTGCCGCATCAAGTGGTATCAGAGCGGTCATAGGCTTGTTCTCACAAGTCTAGTCCTTGGGCACCTTCTCACTAGGTCGCACATAGGTGCACACCCGTGCATAGCCAACTAGTTGTTTCATGAGCACACGTAGGGGGACCCATTATCAGCCCGACCCATCTTCTTCAAACCCTCCCATGGATCCCATTCCCCAAGGGAACCCCACTGCCAACGGGCGTGAACTCTCCGACAATGTCACCTTCCTCTTGGAGGCCATAACTAATGTCTTAGGACGGCTTGAGGACATGACGGCTCGACTTGACCACATTTAGAAAAATAGGCCCGCCCCAAGAGCGGGTGATAGACGGACACCTACCCCACTTGAGGAACCAGCCATAGGAGAGTTGAACCCCGACCATCCTCCCGAGCATGGAAGGGATCCACCCCCGAGGAGAAATGATAGGTACCCCCAGGACAACCCGGATGATCACCTCATGAGATTAGTGAAATTCGATGCCACCACCTTTGATGGGTCCTATCACCCAAGTGTCTACTTAGATTGGGAGGCTTCAATGGACTAATACTTTGATTGGTATCCTACGTCCGAAGGTAGGATGGTTCGACTTGCCAAGATGCAACTTACCAAATTGGCCAAAACCCAGTGGTTGAACATTGAAGGGTTAAGAATGGTTAGAAGGCAAGCTTCCATCACCACATGGAGGGGCATGAAAGAACCAGTTTGGCTCAAGTATGTTCCCCCCTCCTACCACCAAACCCTCCTAGATGAATGGCAAGCTCTAACCCAAGAGGGCAAATCTGTGACTGAGTATATCAAAAAATTCGATCATTACCTCCTCAAGTGCGGAGTCCAAGAGGACCATGCGGTCACCTTATCCCGGTTTAGGAATGGGCTTCAATTCCACATAAAAAAAGAGCTCTTCATTCGCCATGTGACCACCCTAGAACAAGCCTATCAAATAGTCCGGGATGTCGAGAAATTCTCTCGATATCCCCGAATGGTTCCTCCTCGAGTGATGGACCCCAAGTCCATGGTCCCCCGGACCAACACACCACCCCCTCAACGGGGCATCCTTTTCATTCCCATGGGAACTCCTCCTATTCGAGCAACCCCTCCTAGTGGGATCCTTCCCTCTCGGCCCACCAATGGCCCTCCCAACCCCACTCCCAATCGTCCCAACCCGGGACCCGCTCATCCTCCCACTAGAGCCACCCCTAACCACCATAGCGGGAAGCAATGCTTTAGGTGCCTTGGATATGGACACTTCACCAACCAATGCCCCACCAAGAGAGCATTAGTTTGCTCATTGAGGAGACTAATCTCCTACCCCAAGTTGGGGTTGAGGAAGATGTTGAGATTCACGAGGCCACTCTCGATTGGGAGGAGGAGTATGAAACCCACTACATCGAGTCCAACCAAGAGCAACCCCCCCACCGACCGACCCTCACCTTGGAGTGGTTAGGTGCACCCTTACTTAAACTCAAGAGCATGATTGGAGAAGAACCACCATCTTCCACACCTACATCCGGATAGGGGACCATGCCCGGAAGGTCATCTTAGATAATGGGAGTAGTGTGAACGTGGTGTCCCCCGACACCGTCAAGCTTCCAGGCCTCGCTGTTTCCCCACACCCGAACCCATATCAGGTAGCTTGGATTGATACCACATCCGTGCCTATTAGCACCCGCTGCCTTGTCCCCATCACATTCCAATCCTACCATGGGCAAGTGTGGTGTGACATTCTAACTATGGAAGTGGGAAGCATACTTCTAGGGCGGCCTTGGATCTATGATGTAGATGCCACTTTTCTTGGGAGGGCAAACACTTGTATTTTCACCCATGAGGGGAAGAGGATCCAACTCAACCCTTCGCCACCCCATCCCCTTCCCAAAAGGATCCCTCCCTCCCTAGAAGGAACCCCTACCCCTTCCTCCACTCCTGCCCCACCCCTCCCTCTACCAAACCCCACCCCCTCGAATCTTTACCCTAGTGTGACCATTGGGACTACTAGGAGCATACAACTCATCACTAAGCAAGAGTTTGAGGAGGAAGTCAACCAAGGGGCACAAGTGTGTGCCATTATCATTTGTCTTGGGGAATCCACCCCAACCGACCCACACCCATTAGAAATCTAACAACTCCTTGAGGACTTCCACGGTGTTTTCCCCAATGAGTTTCCGGATAGGCTACCACCCATGCACGATGTGCAACATGCCATCGACTTTGTACCCAGAGCTACCATGCCCAACCTTCCCCACTATCGCCTCAACCCCACTGAGCATGCCGAACTTAGGAGACAAATTGAGGAGCTCATCAAGAATGGCTTCCTTTGTATTAGCAAAAGCCCGTGTGCCGTCCCGGCCCTCCTCACACCCAAAAGGACGGAACTTGGCGCATGTGCGTGGATAGCCGGGCCATCAACAAGATCATAGTCAAGTATAGATTTCCCATCCCCTGACTAGATGACATGCTAGACATGCTCACTGGAGCCACCTTTTTCTCCAAAATTGATCTCAAAAGTGGCTACCATCAAGTTCGGATTAGGCCCGGGGACGAGTGGAAGACGGCTTTCAAAACCAAGGATGGTCTCTATGAATGGCTTGTCATGCCCTTTGGTCTTTCCAATGCACCTAGCACTTTCATGTCACTTCATGACCAATCAACTAGCCTTCCTAGAATTTATTGTCTTAGCCCAAGGAGTATCCATGGTGATGCGGGACGGACACGCGACTCGACTCCAAATGGATATGCGATCCTCAGACTCTAAGCAAGTTCACGATCGTCCCTAACGAGGGAAGCGTACGGACGTGCACGGTTGAGAAACCGGCAGTGAGTTAGGGTGGTCAACTCACAAATTATGGCACGGATCGGTTCACGGGACGATCTCGCTCTCTCTCGCAGAAGCGGTGATATAAAAAGTATAGCGAGCTACGATCCTAGCATGCTCTCTAGTAGCGGCATAAAGAAATATATACGAAATAAAGCAAATGCCGGGCAAAGGAGCGAACACGATACCTCCACGCTACCGGGCGTGGGGAAGACTTCCCGACCGATCTCGTACTCCCGAAACAGTAAATACATAATAATTACAGCAAGATAAATTACTGCCCACTCCACGCAGGGAGGTAAAGGGAAACACAATGGGACCCGGGAGTAGCAGTTTCGGGTTGACAGGCAGCTTCTTGTGGAGCTTCGGCGGCACACGTACTCACGATCGTGGGACCCACGTGCTTGTCCGAGGGGCCGTGTGGGACCGGGGTGCACCACTGTGGTGGGGACGCCTGGAGGGGCACTCCCTAGGACGGCGGTAAGCTGGTTCGCCGGTCGGACGCCTGGCGGCTCCGATCTTCACTCGTCGGAGTTGTTGCCCACGGATTTGAACTACTGTTTCAGACCGGGACGTCCTAACGAAATGTGCTGCTCCGCTCACTCCCGACGTGGGATCGACGCACAAGAGGTGCCGATGGAAAGCTGACTTGAAATCCTTCGATCTATGGCCAGAGAAAGAAATTTGAATTTTCTTTTGATCGCCTTTATCGAATATTCAAGCTGCTGGTTCATAGGATCCGAAATCTCAGGATAGAACTAAGTTTTCCTGAGAGTTGGCATTGACCGTGATGTAGACCTTCGATTCAGCCTTTGAGCCCTTCATGAAAGTTGTAGAGGCCAAAGAGAGGAAAACGGGGATATATCTTATGAAAGGTTTGGTCGAAGTTTAGATTTGTTGTGGATTTTATAAGGACTCGGGGTCGGATCTGGACAGCAGAGACAGAACTGAATTTGAGGCAAAAACTCAATTTCTAAAAAAAGGTAGAATGACTTTGAAATTCGAAGAAAATTTTTGG